>OY754338.1:48501448-49874219 GCA_963573305.1 Pyrrhosoma nymphula
ATCAGAGGGAGTAAAATGCTATTCAAGTCATAAATTTTGGCAAAATATCATCTCTGATGACCTACTGTATCAAAGGTTACATTAATATCATAATTTTGATCACCTCTTATGCCAGGGTACAGCCTTGGACCTGGTAGAGGACCAGAGAAATTGAAGTGCATTAGATACTCCAGTACTTTTTTATTTATTTTTAAAAGGATATCTTTAGTTTTCTTCACTTTCAGTAATGAAGTGTGTCCCCAAATATTGAAATGTTTTTACAACCATCTCCAGTTTATAATCCTTGTTTAACCTGCGTTCTCTCCAATTAATATCTATGAATCTACATCATTAGATTTTCTTTCTTTTCATCCATATTCTATCCAAATTATCCCGCTGAAACATTCAGTTCTTTTCACGTTTTCACAGACTAGCAATAACCTTTTTTTACAAACAGCCCTAGGTTGCAATTGTGTCCCATATTATGTGTAGATGTACGTACCAGAATAATGCTCATAAATCTTGTTTTTTTGAGTAATTACTCTTAATTAATAAGGTCAATCTTAATTGAGAAATGCCTTGATAGATAAAGGGGCCCTATTTGTATTTTTTTCAAAGAAAATAAAACTGATTATGTCAGGTTTCGTATTCTTTGTGCGTGTCTTCCATTCGTTGCCATAGAACATTCCCCTTCCTGATTCCATTGCTTTGTTTTGTGAATCCGATCATGATTTTAGGGCTCTCACTTCCTTCTGTCTACACTTACAAGTAAACGTTTTCAGCGATCTGGCTCGGTGGCTTAGCACCTGCTCAAAAAACGGGCTAGTCTTTTACGAAGTCCCGAAATGCCACGTGGGGTAAAGAATATTGTATATCCCGAGAAAAAAGAAGACTGATAAATATTTTTTACATGGTGCTTTGTGAAAAAGTAGGTTAAAAGTCAAACTGGAACATTAATCCCTTTCGTATTGATAGTCGAGATGGACATGGAGTCTATTCCATTTTGTTCTTCATTGACCTTTCAGGAATTATTAGAAGAAAGTAATCATAGAAAAATATCTCATTATATCCGGGAAGATATTTAAGGTTGTTACCGCTACAAAATACTTGTCTTTGCAGAAAGCATGACACCTTGAGTTGGAGATTTGTTATTCAGTGAATTCGAATGTTTGGAAGGGACATTATTATTTAGCTTATTTTTACCCAAGTCAATTGATTTTTGAACTATATTAAATGCATACATTTTAGGTAAAAAAAGACCCACTTTTCAACCCCGGAAAACAATCCCTACATTTCTGGGAATACTAAGTCAATGCAATGAGTTTAATGGCGGTCAAATAAGGCTAGGCTTCAAATTTTTCAAGTGCTTGGAAGGAAGTGAGATATTAATTGTTCTTTTTATCATGCTAAGTTTTTGCCAGCCTACAGCATGCGATGAGTCGAGGAGGCGTGTTCTTGGAACTAAATTTCCCCTTCGTTTCCTCACGCGGTGTTTTAGTAGGTGTGCAATCTGCGTATATTTTCGACTGCTGACAGAAAATTGATAATTTGTTGGGATAATGTCATACATATCGACCGACGATCTAAATAAACTAGTTCCACGGAAATTCTGATGGTTGCATCGCGATTCCGGTTACCTTTGGTTACTACCTCGTTTTTAATTCTTGTATTCGATTGTGTTTTACATTTTTGCTTAAAAAATACGTTTTCAATTCCAAAATTATCAATTTTTTCCTCCTTTCAACGAAAGCATATTTTATTGGCAGTTGAGCAATGTCTATGAACGGGAAATTTCTCCCGGTCCTTTTTCGGCTTACATTAAAGTATATGTTCAATATTGGCAAAGTTCAGTAAAAATTCAGTTGGGGTTTTACTTACTCCAACGTCTCCATGTGTACTTAACTCCTTTTACATGATGTCTGCATTTTGGACTTAACATTGATCATCATAATAAGTCCCCATCGGTTGTATATCATTTACTATGTAGAATGTTGCACCCGGATAGAGACCTATGTAATTTACTTATTAAACCTTAAAGCCGAAATCACTGCTTAAGTTCCCAAATCACTTCTTTCTATTTATTCTCGGAATGAATGAAGTTATGTGACGTTTATCTTGAAATTTTGCGCATAGGTATGTACATAAAAAAGCGTAGCGTAGGTACATATGTGCGTAGGTTTTTATAAAAGAAGACGTAAGCCATTTGGGAAAAGCCCTAGGGCTTCAAAGACTGAAAAGTGAGACCTCCAAAATTGTTGACAAAATGCTATTTAATTGGGTACTTTTACCCCAGATTTGTCATCTTCTCCTCCGACTAAAAAAGCATTGGAACCAGTGCAGATGTTAAGATGAATGGGACTAAGACAGGCTCATGGGTGGCTTGGTTGTCGTACTGGCTGGATATTTCAGAAAAACGCTACGATCTACAGGGAAGACAGCGGATGAAATTACTTCTTGCTTTAAAGGGTCATATTTGTCAGAAAGTGTAACAAAATTTATGCTCAGTACTTATTCAGAACAAAGCGTTTTATCTGCGCTATTGCAGGAGATGTTGCTGCCTATATTACAGGGGTCGACGACAGGCCCCTAAAATGTGACGCCAAATTTCACATTCTTCTGTTTCCTAACTGCATTGGTGGGTGCAATCAATTTGCAGCTTCCCATGCAAAACTCTCTGAGAGTCAAAAATATTTTTTCAAATAAAATGTCTTCATGGTTTACAGTTTCGGGTATATTTTCGTAATAGTAAATTTCGTTTTAATCTTATTTCCTTCGACATTAGCTAAAGATTCATTGGGAAAATAAACATAGTATTATATATGTCGGCATCATTGCATGCCATTTTTTTCCGTTCCCATGGTTTTTAAGTGGTCCTTTGTATTTTCACTCAGTGCTAAAAATTTTCTCTTTTTGCTTGAGATAAAATTATGGTAATTCCATGCAAAATAATACCAGAAAATTTATTATATTCGGCTAAAATTACTTTTAGTTTTACCTTGTACACCCAATTTTTCACTGTCGCTCTGAGCGTTCATATGCAACACATTGTGAGAAAAATATTTACACAGTATTTAGTAATATGAATGTTTTGGTATAATTTTATCGCTCAACGCTATTTGAAATTTATCCCTCCTTTAATTTTTCCTGTTGATGGTGTTGACACTCTCCTTATCGTTGTTCCATAATATCTAATTTAACGATTTACACGGTCTTCGAGGAAAGCACAATCTAGCCTCGCACAATTTTTGTTTACCTTGTTTGAGCCATGGATGGTGGCTATGGTGGTGGAATGGTCAAAGCTAAGTTAATGGCGGCTTGATGCTTTAATGTTATAGGGAAAGCTCTTTCAAACCTCAGTAACTTGTCATATATACCCTGGAATCGGTCGAAGTTGTAGGACTCGGGTACGAAACTTTGCAAGGTCTTTCTTTCTTTGCAGTCCCATCCCTACTTCTAATTCAACGCTTCCCCGACACCAATAGTAAAAAGGAAACTATAAGGTCTGTAGACACCGTTGCTTATCTAAGAAAGAGGAAATACAGCTGTTTTCTAAAAATGTTCCATAAATCATGTATTTATTTAACGCAGCCCACAAGTCTGATCGTCTTAAGGTTTTGTGTCTACCACTAGGCGCGGGATGAATCTTTGATGACCACGTGCCAGCGCGTAATACTCGTATTCTGAGTTCATCGTTGGTGGTTTCTTATTACTTTCATTAACATCAGAAGGGATTTGCAAAAATCTGTAAGAGAATTACGCCTGGTGGGAGGGAAATGAAAATTAATAAAAGAAAAAAGTGTTGGAATCAATGAAAAATATGAATAATTGGCCCGATATACGAGGTGTGGCTATAAAATAACGAGACTGATGCTATAAGACGTTTTATTTTAAATGTATTCTAATTAATTATTATTGCCTTTAATATACACTCCTCCTCTATCCCTACACCGCTCAATGCGAATTTCCCATCGTTCAAACAAGTGTAGGAGGTCTTCTTCTGTGAGCTCTTTCATGACGCGTGCCGATTTTCTTTCACAGCTTCAACGGTCTGAAATCTTGTTCCTTTTAATGCAGATTTGGTCTTGGAGAACGGATAAAAGTCAAGTGGTGCCAGGTCAGGAAATCAAGGCGAATGGTCCACCACTGAGATGTTATACTTGGCTAGAAACGTCTTGACAGACAATGCAGTGTGAGCCGGTGCGTTGTCATGATGAAGAACCCATGACTTTTTCTTCCACAATTCAGGTATTTTTTTCTTTATTTTTTCGCGGAATTGTGGACGAACCTCCAATTAGTATTGACGATTAACATTTTGACCTTCAGGAACCCATTTAAGGTACTCAACCCAAGGAATATCGAAAAAAAACAGTCATCATTGCTTTGAATTGCATGAAAGGGTGACCCAGGTGTGCGTCATCTTCAACGTATTCTCGGCCATTTTGGAAACCTTTAAACCACTTAAAAACCCGCGCACGTGATAAAAATTCATTGCCATATACTTTTCCTAACATGATATAATTTTCTGTAGTGGTTTTTCCAAGTTTCATATGAAATTTCACGAAAATTCGTTGCTCAATTAAAACACTTGTCATTTTATCGGCAAAACAAACAAACAGTTCTTATACAAACGAAGGCTACGTTCAAACTAATATGTCTACAGGCAATAATATTAATTATTTATTAGGGTAACTGTATTTGTTGGGCAAATGCTATCTTGGGTTCATCGGAAAGATAACGATGACAACAGGAAAGGAAGTGACACTGTTTATGTTACTTCAATGGATTTAGTTTTCTATTTTACACAAGGGTCATTCCATGACAACTCGACCAGGTGATTGCCCTTAGGGTAACCGATTTTGACCAAATTTGGCATATCGTCCTCATTTTATGGCATATTGAAAACAGCGAATCCATTTTGTATTTCATGCCACCGTTTACGAGATATGGCAACGTCACAAAATTTGAATTTTACACACTGTCTAAACATTTCATGACATATCTTCGAGAATATTGAAGCTGCAAATGTAAAAAAGAGCTTGTTTTAAAGGTCTTAAAATAGAAATGTATAATAATGGATTATAATTTAAAATTTAATTTAAATTAAATTGTTTAAATTTTAAAATATAATCCGTAAGAATACTTTCCTATTTTATTACCTTTAAAATAAGCTCTGAAATGTGTAGACAGCTTGTAAAATTCAAATTTTGCGACATTGCCATATCTCGTAAACGGTTGCATGTATTACAAAACGGATTCGCCGGTTTCTATGTACTATGAAATGAGGACGATATGCCAAATGTGGTAAAAATCGGTTACCCTAAGGATCATTTTTGCCGATTTTCTGGTCGAATTGACGTGGTATTTTGACCCACAGATATTTCTTGTTTTTAAAACCATTCAATTAATAATTAAGGTACATTGTTTTTCCTATTTATTTATAAGTTTTTGTTGTACGAATGCCAAATATAATACAAATATATCTAAAATACAATGCCCTTTCGTAAATGTGGTTTCAGACCTAATCAGTAAAATAGAAGGTTCTTGGGAAATTAACTCTATACTACTTTCTGCTACTACATTATTTTATGAACATATTTCCCTCGAGTATTATAGTTACATATAATTTTTTTTAAATAAGTATAATTTACTCAAAAATATCGGTAAATGTTACCTTACAGGTCGTCATTGACTTAAATGCCGGCATTTTTGCGTATTATTTCATAGAGCTCTGCTTGAGAACTTGCGTGTAAACATGTTAAAACACTTTTTTGTCTCTTTTCGAAAAAAAACGGTTTCGAGATATACTTAATGTGAAACTTTTGAAATTGGGTTCATATTTATTATAAATGGGGAATTATAGCATTTCGGCAACACGGACAGAAATTACCACGTAATTAGGCCTGCTGTGGCCTGCCGTGACTTAAATATTTTATGTTTAAAAAAAAATTATAAATATATATATTTGCATAAATTTGTATTTTTAATTGTTATGGGTGAATACTAAGTTTATTAAAGATATCAAGTATTTTTTTTTATTTCCCCGCGGTCTTACGTAAGAGTTAAGATACAAATTGAAGAATTAGATTCCACTTGCTTTACTGAATTAGTAAAGTTAGTTGCTACTATTGATAGCATTGGTGATAATAATAATAATTTAAAACCTATCAGTAGCAATAAGAATTGTAGTAGAAGAATAAGAATGAGTTAACCAACATTACGATGACCACTACCCCTCCTTTGTATGGCAGATCTAAGGGGACGGTTTAGTTACATTCTAACTACATTTTTGTACCATTTAGCTTTGGATTCTGTTATTCTATTTGTAAGTTAAAATTTTTTGAATATTCTCTTAATATTTCGTTTATAAGTATGCAATTTTGTTCTCTTAATATTAACTCAGTGTTTCTTATTAATTTTTGTTAGAAAATATTATTCTTACATTTCTGCCCGCATGGAGAGAACCCACATCTCGTTACCGTAAAGTAATACCAGAGGTGCTGTTTTTTAACTTAAAAGTTTTATTAAAGTAGGTATTCTAAATATTGTCCTAAATATTTTTATGGTTTAAAAATATATTTTTGGCATCTTGGTTTGTGAAAAGGAATATGCAGCACTCTAAATCATTGAAACTGCGCACTTACCCTAAAATTGTATTTTTATTGGCCATTTTTTCTTACCTGGTATTTCTTCATAAAAGCCTTTACCTTTGTTTTGTGTTCTGATGATGCTAGTCCATGTTCCCCTACTATAATTTCAGTAAAAAATACCCTTTTGAAAATGTCCCCTATCACCTGTCCATCGCATTATTACAAAATCGTCAGCATAACCTTTCATACATTACTAAATTGAATGCTCTTGTTTCTTCAATTGAGATTCCATTCCTTTCCAAAGATTGGTTGTAATAGGACAAGTTAACCTTAGATCTTGTCATCACTCTTTCCCGAATTCAGCCGATAGGATTCAAGTATCGTCACTATTATGCGAATGAACTTCGTAATTGCTTCGGCTGTGATCACGAATTGTTTATTTGGAGGTATTTATGCTCCTTTCCTTCAGCTCAAAGCACATGAGAAAAGGGTTTTAAGAACGTAAGGGTAACTATTTCATGAACAGCGTGTGCTGGAATCTGGAAGCGGAGTGTGGTAGTAAGCGACCGAGCTACCGCTTAGTTGGCGAGGGAGCGGAGGATTCTGGGTACAGAGCGGTGGAAGGGGAGGGGATGATGGAGCTAAGCTGCTGGGGAGTGGGATGAGTGAGAGGGGTGGCGTGGGAGAGGGGTTTGGGGAGAGGGGAGGTAGGAGGGGAAGGGCGAGAAGGCCTGGATTCCCATCCACTGCAGTGGCAAGGAGGCTGTCCCTGATGTAGTACGTTTTTCGCCGGACCCCGCGTCGCCGACGGTCTCTTCGTTCTGGGCATCTCCCCTCTTCATTCCCCGGCACCCGAGTCTCTTCCATCCCCGTGCTTTTCACTTGACGCCCCCCTCCCATTACCTATCTCTTATCGTCTTCTGTCCTCCTATTTCCACCATTATTCTGTCGTTTTCCTTTTTTTCTCCCAAAGTTCCGTATCGTCGGCCCGTAGGATGGGGGAAGGGAATGTGCCGAGACGTTAAACCCTTCTTCGCTTTGGGATTCAGTGATTTCCTTAAACCGTTGATCGTTGGAGAATAGTGATTGAACTAGGTGGGAGAAGTATAGGATAAGAAAAAAGGTTCTATGTTATTCCTTCAGCATGACGAGGAGTTAGATCACGTTGTTGCTTAATTTATTTGTAACAACCCCGTGAGTTTATCCTCTCCGGGACTATCCCCCAGTGGTTTTCCAGAAGGGTTGTCATGTATCGAGGAAGAGGTTTATTTTAAATCCGGTTCTGTGGAGTTTTCAGTGTTGTATTGTTCCCAGAGTGAGTTGTTGAGTTTTGTTTTTTTATTCTTTCACCTCTCAACTGGAGATCTCCAAACGCGAATTTCCTGCCAGTGTGTTATATCTCCCGTGGAAAAAGGTTTTAAAACGTGCGTGAGTGCTGGAGGCTGTTCACTTCTTAAATGGGTGTGGATGCCTCGGGTGGTATCTTGTGATTTTTCTCTGCGAGGGACTTCTTGAGGATAACTTGGCTCAGTCACTGCTGAAAGGTCTCCATCCACACACACCGTGACTTGTTTAACCTTTGTGAATGTCGTGTTGTTGGTTTAATTTCTTTTGGATACATAATTAATTCTTTTTTCGTTATCCTTACCTTTTTACTCCTATAGTCGTAATTATAACGTTTCTGAATTTTTAAACCGTGCCCTGTACTCTTTCATGAGTGTGGTCAGAACTGAAGTGAATGCTATGTCCCTGTCGCTACAACTCCTTTGCGCGAATCATAGTACCTTCCTGTAGGAGAGCTCACACCCTGTGACTTCAACGAATCTCCTTTGAACCTACTTTTACGGCTTTGTTCGAATTTGGTGTCGCGGACTACTGAGCTAGCTTAATTGGCCGACTTAAACGGAAACCTTTCTCAGCCATTGCTCCTCATACCTACCTCCTTGAACCGACCCGATCTTTATAATGTCCTGGGATTGCCCACTCACCGTGTCGCATTTTCAGAGTAAAATATAAATAAAGAATAGAAATCCGGGTGTGCACAACGAATCGGAACCGTTGTCGACGAGGACTACGTCGTAACGGAGGCGACACATGACTTCGCCGTAATACAGTTCGCCTTGGGGGATCCCTCCCGTCATCGCTCGAGTTTTATCTTCTACACCGAAATGTTCCTGGAAGATCGTACTGGTTGTGAGAGGTTGTTGAAAGAAGTGCAGGGGACATTTTGACGCGAGCAAACACGTACACACACATACACGAGCGAGAGTGCTGTTGGTGATTGTGGAGTTACATATATACGTGCTGAGGCGTCGTTCTCGTGTGGAAGATACCTCACCTCCTACTCATCCTCCTCCTATACCTTCCGAAAGAGTGAGACGCCTTTGCCACCCCAAAGAGTGTTGTTGTTTTTCCCTTAAATTCTGTGTGCATCCTTGTGAGAGTGTTTGGTTGTGAAAGCTCTCCGCGGTTTTTTTTAGCCGAATGTGTGTCGGCGAAGTAGACGAGGAAGGATAAAAGTAGAGGGAGAAGAAAAGGGCTGTGGTAGACTGAAAAGGAGGCAGAAATGATCTGATGAATTCCTTCTTGGATCATCTGCATGAGATGTGGCATGTGTAATGTTATCGTGACGGTGTGTTTAATTTAGAGGAGGGGATAGAATATAAAAATATATTAAAAAAATAAATATGTACTCTCAGGATACGACGTGCCATTCCTCGAAATAGCGGCAAAACGAGTTGTCAGGCGCAATGGGAAAGAGTGGAATATAACCTGCCTCCTTGATTGGCGGAGAGGATAGAAAGCAGCCTACTTACGTGTGCATGTTTTAACCCGCAACACTTCCTTTTTTATTATTCTTATCCAACTCCTCAAGAGCTCAACCTCCCTCCCCTTAAGCCCCACAGTGTCAACCATTCTCCGTTTCTTGTTTCTTATTTCCTTGGGATGTTTTTAAAAAAAAGAAGAGACGCTCCCCATGAGTAATCTTAAAGATCTCTCCCGCCGACTCATTAGACTTCATATGCTGGCTTTAAAATTTAAAAAAAATCATCTTTAAGGGAGAATGAATGTCGGGAAGTGAGTAAGAAAATCTGCCGAGGAAAAATATATATGTAAAAAATAAAAATACATATTTCCTTTCCCAAGGATATGTCTCTGAATTGTGGTGGAATGGAGTGCAATCTGGTGGTGCTGAGTTGTTCGCGTCGCGTGAGATAAGGATAGAAATCTTGATGAGCTTGCCCCAGTAACGTCGCTCGCTCTGCCCTCGTGTGCTGAATACATCTCCAAGCAAGGATTCCGGAATTTTATCGTTATTTTTTTTAAACTTCTTCAGCCATCATCAGTCCTTGTGCGCCTCTTCATATCTTACTTGTCCTTCCTCCTTCTTTGACTGCAAGACGGACAGTGTCGGAATACTGGTTGTGGAAGCTGAGAGAAACTTGTCTCCCTTTCTCATATCAGACCTGCCCATGCTTAACCCTTCATAGGGTTGTTCCCCCATCCTTCCCCCCGTCAAGGGGGCTGACGTACCACTTCTTCCAAGCGCCTCGCTGAGCGTTGGAGAAGAAGAAATAAGGCCATTTCTCTCCAGGGCAGAAGGAGTGAGATCTTCTGTTCTACTACTTCTTCTTCGTCTTCTACTCTTCCTCCTCCACATCTCCTCGGAAGATCCTTGCGGTGAGTCTCTAAGAAAATGTGTTTTCCAACAAAGAAAATTATTACATATATTATTTTTTGTGCGTTTGCCTGATGGAAATGGAGAGTCTGTGAAATTAAACTGAAATCATTCTGCTCTGAGTGTCAGGGGCTGCATTTAAAAAGTGCCTCTCTTGCTCCGGGGAAAAAATCTATATCCCGCGAGCTGTGGTGGGTGTCTGGGATTTTTGGAGATCGCTCGTCTGTGGTGTGTCCATTTTTTTCTTCCTCACGGTGATCTACAGAAACGAATGGATTTGGAATGCTCCGTGGCCTCGATTGAAATTGTTCGGTGACGTCTTTGGTCGGCGGGGATAATGGAGTGGGATGTAAGGAGAGGAAGGCGGTCTCCATTTTACTTTCTCTTTGCTGGATACTTTGCGGCACCTTGCACATTTGGTGGAAAATTACGAGTCACTGGTGACGTTCAAAATGTGATTTGTTATATTTTGACCGGCCTAAGTTTTGGTGCTAGTTTTGAAAGTTGTATTACTTTGTGGATGAATTTTCACGTCATTGATTAACATTCGAAGACTTAAAATCAGTTGCAGATGCTGCAACTTTGTGGAGATTGCACATAACAATTATGAAATATATTCTTTGCAATTTTGCATTGAGTAGTTTAAATGGAACTTGAATGGTTTAAAATTTTACCGTCATCATTAAAACAACTACCTTCAGCATAATTAATATCATCAGTACTAAAAAATTTTAGCAACATTCGTGTACCAATTAAATAATGGCGTGAAAGATTACTTGTCAGTAATGCTAAACAAACAAAGTCTTCTTTTTTTGGAGAATCATAAATTATTTTGTTTATCTGTTTTATCAGCCTGCGTTTTAATGCAATATAATTTAGCTAAATCACTTTTTAAAAGACTTTTCACGTTACTGAGTGCTATATAAGGTCATCGTTTATTCGTGCTTTTCTGTGGTCATTTATGCTGACTGTCCTATTCTACATTTGAGTTTATAACCTTTGATGTTCAGTAATTACCACTACTTCATCGTTGGATGCTATGCGTGAGACATATAGTGTCCCAATGATATGCCGTCAGTGTACTGTCAATTTGGAATGTACTCCGCGTGGGTGTTTATGTTATTGATACATTTGTAGGACATAGATCTGTAAAAACTGCCATGAATGTGTGATGCTTCATGGAGACTATGACATTTTTATCGATGGATTTAGTTCCAATAACACACAAATGAAGGTGCAGTGATATTCCCATTCAAACCGTAACGGACTTGTTACACTTATTTGTTTTTTACTCAAAATACTTGTTACATCTCCACGTTATGCTGTCAATTGACCTGCTTCAAATGTGAATGGGAAACCTTTACCTTTTTGCATTCGATAATTCGGGCGGCTGTGATTCCCTTGCACCGGGTTCATGTTCCCAACTCATCAATTTTCGAAATGTCTCCACTTTTTCCCCACTTCGTTATATTTTACGTAATTTCTCTCTGAAATGATTTTCTTGCGTCCGATATTAAGTTGCTGTGCGAATGTGATGCCTCAAACCTGCCCCGGGTGGAGTGCCAACCCGGGAGATTGGAATCTTCCGACGCGACGGGTCCATTACCCACGGAGGCCATCACCCGTTGACGCCATGATGCGTGGATTTGTAGATGTTGGTTGAAGCATTTTTCATATTTCCGAAGTGTATTACGGTTTTCATATACTTTCACTGGAAGCTGAAGTGGCAGAGGTTTTCTTTTGATAAGGTTTAAGCCCAGTGTCTGAAAACCCTCCTGAAATGAACTCATTTCTATTAAGTGGAATTCGTTTTCAGCTGTCTGATTTTTTATGGTGATGGGGCTCTCTTAGCCTGTTAAAGAGTGGAGGAAATTTTCTAAATATTATTTCACGTGTAATATTGCCTGCCTGCATTTCTGAATCAGGATTTTATTTTTTCCGCTTATCTTGTGAGTTTAAAAAATGGAAATATTAGATAATTCTATTGCGTGGAGCATAGGGTTTTGTGGTTTAGAGATATGGTTATTCCGAAACGGGGATGCACTCAAGCTGGAAGGTTTTAAAGGTGTTTTGTTGAGTGCAAGGGTGAGAGTTAGATGTGAGACGAGGAAGATAAATTAAGGTATGGTGTGGGAAGCGGTTACAGAAAATAGTAGAATGAAGTAGATTTAGAGTAGGAATTAAAAATCGTTGGGAAAAGTTTTAACAAGGAATGGGATGATGAAGTGAGAGATAAAGGAAAGATTGTTGGGTAAACGCAGAAGAGGAAGGTGAATAACTGGCTTTTTGGATGAGAACATGGAATAAGGCAGAACGTTTGAACTTACGAGAGATTTTTTGAAGATTCGTTTGTCAGTAAAAATTATAGGTGATTCTGGTATGGACTGATTTCAGACTGACCGAGTTCAAAAACCCACCAATTAGTTTCACAAACATGTAGTTCTAACGATATTTAAAAATTACACCTTTCTTGTTGCAAACATCGTATATCACCTACATTCTGCGTTAGGTGAAATAAGGTGAAATATGCATTATTTTTTTACTTTTCCTGAACATTTATTTTCAGGAGACACCGTGTTCCTTTTAGATAAGCGTAATTACTTGGGTTTCTAGAATTATAATTACTTAATTACCACCCTGTTATTGAATAGCTTTCAAGAATCATTCTATTCCAAATTTCTTAACTATATTTATCCGTACATTCTCGGCGTACCCCTTCCTATAAAACTAATATTTCTGCACTAATATTTTTTTCTGAACAAATATTTCTCGTGTGTTACTATGGATTTGGAATTGATCACTGTCGTAGCGTCCGCAATAATTCTTGTGGAGGCTACGACAGTGCACTCAAGCATCTTCCTTAGGATAGCAGAGTGATCGAGAACAATTCATGCTGCTTATGCCGATAAAAACAGATCCAAAATCGTTTATTCTTCCTTGCTGCATTGGCAAAATGTATCGGTTGGTATTTTTGTCTAACCATATCGTAGATACTTGTAAACACCTTATGTACCGGTTCTTTCTCAGGACGTTTGTTGTGTGTTGACATAAGTTTTAGGTGTTCCAACTGACAAATTTATATCGCTCTGCCTTTTCAGAGAGTTTATTCCTAACGTATATACAATTTCCTTGCCAGTTGCTGATATATCTTTGTTTCCTGCGCCGGCAATATTACCAACCTGGATTATGCTTTTTTGCTACATCATAGTTTCATGACCCTTAAATTCCTTGCTCACACACATTCTCACAGAATATTCCGAAATATATACTGTCTGGCATCCTCAAACTTAATCAATCAGATTATCGAATGCAGTTTGGCGGGGTAGAGCAAGCTATCACGCGCATCTACTTTGGCTGAACACTCAATGCTTATGGTATTCCGAAGCTTTCATTAAGCTTGTGCCGGGTTTTCCTAAGTCAGTCAGGGTTACGTCCACGCCTGCTAACCTGAAGGCGCGGGCTCCGTTCCACTGGGTGGAACTCATATACCTACTATCCTGGGCATAATAGTGTTTTCACCCGAAGTGATGTCTTCAATACATTTAGATATATATCTGAATCTTACGGAATATAGTGCACCTCCAGACTGTGTCCAGAATCGTCCAAGTTCAAGGACGATCCTCACACACTCCCCCGGCTGCTAGACGTGGATCAAATACCAGTCAGGAGAAAAATATACACAAAAAAAAAAAACTAGAGTCATAAGTTGGTGAAAATGCTATCTTGAAATAAAAAAGTAGAATATCCACTATTGATAAATAACACCAATACCGATGTATGCCGAAGAACGATAATGATGAGTTCTTCTCGGGTTTCCCACCGGGTTAGGCTCTCCATGATCGCCGATGTTTCAGCAGGAGAAATTCCTGCAATTATCAAGGCTTATCATTTCCTGATAAAGATTCTGCCGAAACATCGATGATTGTGGAGAGCTCAACCCGGTGGGAAATCCGAGAAGAACTCATCAACACCAGCACGAATAATTCGTGCATACCTAAAATGGGACACTAATTAATTCAGGGAATTATATTATGTGGAAAACTTTTAGTTGGGAGTGATGTTAGTAATAACGATTAGCTATTATGCTAAAGCACGATGCCTAGTTTGTTTATCGGCATTATCCCGTCTTAAAATGTCAACAGACATTCTGACGTGCAAAGATTATTGAAAAATTATAGGTAAGCACAACAACAAAAATCAACCACCATTCCCTACGAGCAATGAAATAGCATATATTAGGGAAGGTATAAAGGTAAAAACAAATCGACCTATCTTTACCGCCAAAATTCTATAGTGGTTTCTAATCGTGTAAGGAAGAATGTCACTTTAAACCTGTAGGTCCAGCAATCTACCACCTTAAATTTATGCATATAACCGCTCTACCATGATAGAATGGAGGATATAATATGCTCTTTATGACTTTGAAGAGGGACTCGCCTTCAATTTTATTCAATAAAGCTTATTCTTTAATCCACGCTGCAATTGTGATTCCCATCTCAATTTCGTGAGACTGATAAAATTATCATTACATCTCTTTATATCCCCACCTGATCGCCGCTGCACACGGGCTCGCGTTTTCGCTGGTTCGAAAATAAACACAGAATATTTGTTATTAAGTTTTCAGCCCGAGGCGTTTCCTACGTATCCCGACGGAAATGAGTACATCAAATTTGCCCTCATCAATTTCTGGGACTTCGTTAACATTTTGAGAAAACATTTCCCCGTGTTTTCCTTCAATTCAATGTGCCATTCCACTGAACATTGATGTGCATGCCTATCATTTCATGTGATCTGATGAATTCTCATATAGCTGTGATGAAAGATGAAAAAACATGGTCTGAGTTGATTCTCGTTGCGAGATAGAAAGATGTTTTCCTGATCTTTCGTTCTAATTGCCGTCGTAACGCGCGCATCTTTCAGCTTGGCGAGTTGGGTTGGAAAGAACATCAAACCATTTTGGATGAATAGTAATAATAAGTGAATTTTCCAAATGCAAAAGTAATGATACAATTTAAATTCAGACTTACTATTGCGTTTAATGGATAGAAACCTTTGCTTATGTTAAATTGTGTTTTCCAGTAAATATTTTTGCATTTTTAATTTTACACAAAAAAATCCAATGGACTCATAACTTGACCTCACCTGAGCAGTTAGGTTATTTGAATGAATGGTACACATTACAAAATAAAACGATCTGCAATAAAAACAAACATCGTAAAGCTAATAAAAGGCTACTATAATTTAACTTAGGTAGGTATGAATAATACCTATCTCTTATTTTTGTAACTAATGAAAATATTAAAAATTCATAAATGTGTTATCAAGCCAACCAAACAAAATAAAGCAATTAATAAAATCTCGCCTTATGTACTTTCTTATTTATGTTCCTTGATGTAATTAATTTAAAATATTAAAAACATTTCCTGTAATAATCTTTTTTCCTATGCTAATCTTTTAATAATTTTAAGCGGTAGATCATTTAAAAAACTATTGGTATCCATGATTCTCATTTCGCTAGACTAAATTGATTACCAGATCACTTCTTGAAAATATACCCACATGATGATCGCGATCCAATTTGTTTTGAGTTTTTTATTCCATTATCAACGTTGTGTGATATTCACACGTTTTAGCAGCTCAATGTGATGTCAGGCGTCACCCTTATTAATATGTTTTTTGTACTTATGCAAGTTTCAAATGTCGTGACGCTGTGAATAGTAAGAGTAATGTCCCTTATCATTAAATCTTTCTAATGCTTCATTTCGGAGGAATTCAGTTTCCGTATTTAGCATGTTACATTATCCCATTTTACAATGAGTTAAGTCTCCAAACTTAGGAATGAATGCCTTTTTTTCGCCCTTTATTGGGAACGTTCTCAAAATGTGCTAAAAAAACCTAACTTATACTTTTTAGACGTAAATTTTAGCCCGTTTTCTGCCAAATTTAGTTGCCTCGTTAAACCTTAAAATAAATTTACCTGTCTCAACCCGGTATTTCCATGTGTTTTTCATCGATGAGCAACGTTCGTCTTTCTCAATTAATTGGATTTTATTTCCAAGTACATTTTTATTGAATCGATTCTTATATCCTCTCGCAATGTTTCACCACCCCTTCTCCACATTCTGTATGTAAGGGGTCGGTGTACTTCAAATCTTTGCTCAACTCCCAATAGTTCTCGGCCTTAGCCTTACTATGGGCATAAAAAATGCTCTTTCTCCCAGTATTGTCCTCACTCAGCCATGCCCTATTCGCCCTGATCCTCTCTCCCCCATTTAAAACCAGCCCTAACCATTTTTAAACTTTCTCTGGGTATATATAAAACGCTCTAAGCTTTAGAATGTGCCAGAAGATGCCTTATTAAGGTGAAACCGGTCGCAGTTTTTAAATAAAGTGTGGAAAAGTGGTTTTTTAAATTCAAAATTAATATCAATTTTATTGTTTCAGAACGGCAATATTTATAATTTTTTTGAACGGTGGCACTGTTGGGAAAGGGCTCGGCTGAGGGCGGGCCGATTTTGAGACGGCTGATAATAGTCTTACGAAGAAATGTGTTGCAAGATCAAGTTAAGCGTCTATTGCCAAGAGTTTAAATTTTTAAGTAAAATGAAGAGAATAAATGAATCTTTTCATTATAAAAAGCTCTCGTCGACATATCAAATGCGATGTCCGCAATATCTACTCCTTTGGAGTAGTTATTGCAATCACTGCACCTAGGGGAGTTGAACTTTCAGGATCTTTTCGTTCTCATCAGTGTAGTATTTTTGAAACCAACGTTAAGATTGAGAAAAAGGGGACAGGACAGTTTGTCTTTCATTGTCATATTCGACAAAAGTGGAGACAAACAAAGACAAGTTCGGTAAGAATGCTAACTTACTCCGGACATATCTTCGTTATGCACTGAATTTTGAAGATGTCATTAAATGCAATGGTCTGACATTTAAATGAGATTCTCGAATAGAGACGCATTATATACGCTATGAGAAAACTTATTTAAATTATTAGATTATGGCGTAAAATTAGGAGATCGATTGAAATTGGAATAAAAAAACTGAAAATGACGTTGCACTTTGAAACTTGGGGTATTAATTTTTTTTTCGAAATCATAAAGTCACTGTATTTCATTCCCTATTGTAATTGACTTTTTTGAATATCATTTCTTCAAATTTATGTATTTGCAAACGTGGTCAGAGTAAATTCTTCTAACGAGACAAGGAGAAGTGGTTCTTCTTTCGTCTCTTATCAAGGATGTCCTCGTTGCGCGCGAAAATCTATTGACTTAACCGGCTGATCGCGAGTACGAAACGGTCTCAGCCGACTCTTCACGGAAATACCTCGTTCTCATGCATTGCCTCTTTTTTTACACCTCTCCTGTACGTGCTTCATTACGCTCCGCGGAGTCGGAAACGGCAGAAAGCGCTTTCGTATATACACCTGCGTCGGGACTGCAATCCTCCTGGGTACGACAGTCGCATCTCAAGTAAGTCCTTAACCGCGTGACGAGAGTAAGATAGGATGGAAGGCAAAAAATAAAATAAAATAAGAGAAGATGATAAAAAGTTTATGCACATGTTCACAACTTGCTCCTCATCCGTCTTTTTTATTCCCGTTTTGCAAATTGAATGGCATTCATCCGCTCAACTTGTATATACCTGTGTGTGTGATTTTTCTGTGTCCAAATCAGTTTGTGTGTGTTTCGATGGTGTGCTGATCGGTGCCGTTGCTGTGAGAGGCCATCGAGAATACGCGGGTACAGAAGGCAACTCGGCTCTGGCCGGCGGAAGAGGCGGAACTAGCTCCGAGTCCCGAGTGGGGTTTTCAATCTATTTGATCCTGCAAGAGGAGTTTTATTTGGTTGAAGAGAGATTATCAGTTTTCGTCTGTCCCATTATGTTGCTTTATTTTTGGTCTTAAGGGGGCTGGAGTGGTAATCACGTCTAAATCATTGACTGTAAACTTTTAGTCATTTCTCGATTACGTCGTAAAATTACTAGCAAGGACCCTTTGCGTGACTTATGTTCGGGATCCAAACAAGGCAATTATGTTTTGACACTATAGAGAGAATGTGGATAAAGTGTCACGGCTTTCTTCCACATACGCCCGGGTATGAGAAAAAAATGCTATTAAAGAATCTTCTCCGTAAAAATCCTTTACAAATCACGCCTCTTTCAACAGAGGTCGTAGCCCAGTAGGTTGAGTCGCTGAGCCGAATATCTTCATATGGTGGCTGGGGTTCAATCTCATGTTGAGGCATTTTTTCTTTCGAATATTTTACGGAATTACTGTACATTGCCGACTCCCATATATTTACGGCAGTAGCAACATTTTTTTCGGCCTATTTGCTGTATTTTAAATCAACCTCCTTGGGAGACTTTCGAAGCTAATTTCGGTATTCTTGTTCAGCCGAAAAGAGACTTCACATGCTGACAGACCTAATATGTTTAGATTTTGAAAATACAAGGATAATTCCGTGAATAGGATGGGCTTTGTCTGGTCGTGGGTCTTTCTTAAGGCCGTAAACAATGAATGGATTAACACTTTTTAATTAGCAACGATGTACTCACTTAAAATATCCCAGGAGCCGCGTTCGAGTAATGACTTCTGTAACTCTATTTCTTGTTTAATAGTGAACATAATATAGGTAAAAAAGAGATGGTAACTGTTTCCGAGGTTATTTAAAAAACTTTTGCTATGACCTTTTTGTGGAGCAACATATTATATTGAAGCGAAGCTTGTATCCTGGGGGAGAGGAAGGTATTCCAGCACAAAAAATATTACGTATTGATAACACTATTTCTTTTCCCACCTCATGTTAATATCAATTGAAGGAATTTAACTTTTCATTTATGGCGTGAAATTGCATACTTTCGGATGACAAATGTCATTACTTGAGCGCGGCTCCTGGCAAATTTTAAGTTCATTTAAGCTCTTTTCAAGTACATCATTGCCAATTAAACAGTAAAAATCCGTTCATTGTTTACGGCCTTGAGAAAGGCCCACGACCAATTGAAGCCCATTCTATTCACGGAAGTATCCTTAAATTTTCAAAATCTAAATATATTAGGTCTGTCAGCATGTGTAGCCTCTTTCGTGCCAAACAAGAATCCCGAAATTAGCTCGGAAAGTCTCCCAAGGGGATTGATTGAAAATCCAGCAAATAGACTGAAAATTAAAAAAAGTTGCTTCTAATGCCGTAAATGTATGGGAGTGGGCAATTTACAGTAATTCCGTAAAATATGCGAAATAAAAAAGCCGTAGCGTTTTCTCTCGAACCCGGGCCTATGCGGAAGAAAGCCGTGACACTTTTCCCGCATTCTATCAATAGTTTCAGAAAATAATTGCCTCGTTGGATCCCGAACATAAGTGACGCGATGTTTCCTTGTAGGAGAAAATTTTATTGTCAGTGTATGAGATGGAACTCACCTTACCTGCATTAATGGAAGTGGTACAAAATTTATATTATTTATTTTTGCCTTTATTGAAGTATGCTATAAGTAAACATAACGACGAATGTCGTTCCAGTGAAGGATTCCGCGGCGTTTTCGAGTTGATGTGACTTGAACTTTGGGTCGTCTTCCCCTTCTTCCCATTTTTATGGACAATATTTTGCCCATGTTCCAGCTGGCTTCTTTAGTTCTGCTGAAGCGAAGTAAAAGAATTCCTGAAAAATGGATAGACGCGAAAGAAGACCCGAAAGTCAAATCTCTTCAAAGAATGTCATGCTTGAAATATCTTCTGCCAAAAAGGAATGTTATAAAGTCTTAGGTGTTTTGCTTTAGACACTGAATTTATGGCATTCTTTTATTGCACGCTTGAAATATTGCAAATTAAATGAAGAATCAGTTTTTAATATAAAAATTACATGTAATTTAATTTTTTTTTGTCATCAACACTGCGTCAGCGAATTATTGTCAGTATTGTGATTAAAAACAGCAACCAACCTAAATGTCCGTATTTCCTCAAAAACGTGGTGTCATATGCCAACGTTACCAATGCTACTAATTGTTTTGGCGCATTTTTCGAAATTAAGGGTGCACATTACATATCATTTAATTTTTTTAGCCCTTCGCAACCATTGCAATGATTAAAATATGTATTATTTCGTGTATTGAAGGAAAACGTGTCCTTATATTATTAACCTCTTAAAAACATATCTTATTTAGCATATGGATACGTGTTTAAATAGCATTGAATCAGCAAAAACAATTTTTTCTTTTATCTAGAGATATCACTGATAAGAACACGTATTTAAGGCTAAATGGAAATCCATAGATGTACTAAAATAATTCCTTAAAAAGCCACTATAGTGAATTATTGCTTTTGAATGATTAACGGTCAGACTACTATGGCACTTAAGCTAGCGTGATATATGTTTATAAATTTTTAAATTATATAACCTTTGATTTAGGGCACGAGCAAGAAAACAAGCACAGTAGCGTGTCACGTTTATGAGGTGGCTGTTGGCTACAAATAAGGCCTGTGAGAAAAATGAGAATCCCAGTGATGAAGATACCTTTGTAGAATAAATGGGATGTGGGTATTGAAAAATGATTTTATCGGGGTTATAAAGGATGTGAAGGTTTTGATGCAGCCTTGGTGTCCTTGAAAATAAAAAGTCCGTGAACAAATTTGCTAAAGAATTTACGGGCTATAAATTACAGCTTAATAATGACTATCTCAGAGAAAAAAATGCATATATTTCTCAACAGTATAGGTTGTACAGTATAGGTCTCAACAGTGTAGGTTTTGACTACTAATTGTTGAATTGGACTTTATTGGAATTGTAATTAAATTATCAAAATATAGATCTTTAATGTAAATTGCTAAGAACTCGACAAATAATTTATTTCTTTGACTGGGAATTACTCTTGGGTTTATAATCGATATCCCCGGAAAATGTTTTGTGCTTTGAATCGTTAATTGCTGTGAACGCATTAAGCAAGTAGCTGAAAATCCACGCTCTCCCTTCAATAAAAGGTATTATTAGCCTTAAAGATAATTCTCTAAAGTGAAAAAAATATGAAATTGAAGACATATACTAAGGAACAATGGTTGGGTATAAGGTTAGTGCTAGGATAAGAATAGTGCTAGGATAAGAATAAGCGCTAGCAAAATGCAGTGAATATGGGGTAACTGAAGATGGCTTGTGGTAAAAGCAGAAGAGATCGGGTATGGAATTGCATGATAAAATATTTCTAAATATGTTCTGGGGAAATAAACCTCTGGGGAAATGAATGGAAGCGTCTTTTGTTGGTGTGGCCATGTTGGAGAATAGATGAGAGTCGAATAGTGAAGTATATGTGACAGTGGGGTGAATGGTTTTAGAGGTAGTGGTAGACAAAGAAATTCAATGATTAATGTTGTGGAAGATACACTCAGGTGATGGAACCTTTTGTTGACTGCTCATTTCCTGAATGGTTACGGCTTTATGGAAAAGCATTTATTGCGGAACTAATTACATGAGTTTTCTTCATTCCATCTAAAACTATTGGCGCGAGGAATCTCTTCTCATTGTCATGTCGTATAAAATTAAAGAAAAAATGGGACACCGCAAAAAGACATTTTGCCAATGACGGATCCATTCACTTTGGTAATGACGAACTATTGAATTTAAAAATCATGGAAAACAAATAGCTTCATTATAACTTGTCGATGGCATTTTTTTCTTCAGATTTAAGGTATGTGAAATATGTCCCCTCGGGGGCGTGATTCTCATTGATTCATGCGTGAATTATAGAACGTAAATTGGAATTCACCCGTTTGCAATTGTTGAAGATGAGAACTCTTTTACTATTAAAATTCATAACGTCATCGTATTACGACGCAATAATGGTCATTTATATATATATATATATATATATATATATATATATATATATATATATATATATATATATATATATATATATATATATATATATGTATATATATCTTAAAGGTTGATTCAGATTTTTGAATGCCAACTATCCTTAAATATATGCTCCCTACATTTTCTCAGGGATAACATATGTAAGGTAGCCTGAGTTTTATAATGTAAGGCAGTCTGTATGCTATTCTGTGAATATATTTGGAAAACATCTGATTGTAAATGAAAGCACCAGCTAAAATTGTCATAAGTGCTCTCTTTAAAAAAGTGGACGTCTAGTAGAATATTTTGGGAAACAAAATTTCCTTAGAAGATATATATATAAATAGATTGTTAGTTTGAGCCCTTCAAGCGGACGAAAATGGGAGTTGAGTACGACTCCTTTTCTAATGTCATGAATGAATGTATGTCATTGATTATTTACTTCACATTTATAAATATTTTTAAGTTTGTACTAAATGAAATCAATTCGTGGATGTAATCACAAAGGTATTGTTTATTTTAATGCTAGAGGAATAAGAGTGTATGAGAAAATAACGTTGTTAGCGATGATGTTTCTCTCGGTTCAGTTAATGGATCACATTTCTTAGTTTGCAGGGCTCTGAACCAAATCCTTAGTAAAGCATTGTTAAATTACTATTTTGCCAAACTTTGTAAGCCAGTTGGCCTTGGTTGTGTTAATATTTGACATTGAAGCAATTTTTTTGTTTGAAGTTTGAGGAAGATACACTTTTCCGTATTCAATTATAAACCTCGAGTTATTGAGATAGAATTACCAGTGTTGAAATAATTTTTTAGATATGTTTTAAGCACGTAGTAACGCGTAACCCTATAGTCTCTCTCTTGAAATTTAAATAGCTTCTGGGAAACTTTGTGACAAATGAGACAACAATTTGGATCATTATTTGTCCACACATGAAATGCCTTATTACTTTTACACTTTAAGGAAATCATGGAGATGAATTTCTGGAAATAATATTTTCAATGCTTTTGATTTAAATGCTTTTAGAAACTTGGCGGATTGAGCGGGAAAATTCGTATAAAAATGCCACAGTTGAGAAGCAGTACATTGGACCGCTCTGGCAAATTGATCGCTGAGCGATAAGCCTTTTTCTGGAAATGACACCTGCTTGGTCTCCTCGCCTCTTCGTCTCTTAGCGGGCAGGCAGCCAAGGACACACGGGTGGCTATTACCTCTCCCCTAACTGATGACCCGCCAGGTCGGGGCTGTGTTGCATCTCTTTTTATCAAATCTCCTACGGGACCAAGTAGAATGGTGAAAGAACTACGCTGCGAGAAAGTAATTTAACCTGTAGGAGTAAGAACATAGGAAGCCTTAATTGCTGGATAAAAGTGAACAGCAATTTTTTAACTTTATACCATGTCATGTTCTAAGCTCGTGGAATGGCAACGTTCAGCTATTTATTTTATCTTACTTAGTAGGGCATAATTTGGGAGAAGGAAAGTAATTGATGAACTACTCATGTACCTTTATTTGAACAGTTCTTTTGTAGACTATATTACTATCAAATTATAATAGCGCTATTTTTATGATGCATTTTCATCTAGTTTTTGGACTAAGTTTCATTTTTCTCTCTTAAAATTTCAATTTTCCATATGAGTATTACTTTTTTCGGATAAGCGCTTTTCAAAAACGTGATGAGTTTTTTTTTAAACTTTTTAAACTAAGTTTTAAAATATTGAAGCTCGTTGTTGCTGCCACCTGTCTTCCATGGTAGGTCGTCAATTTCACATCATTTTTATGGTTTGGCGTTCATTTTCCGAGAGTGGTGATGGTGAAGTTAGAGCTCGAAGGAGATGGAAACGTGAATGAATCAAGGACGATCATTGCCATTATTGCTTAGCGATTACGCCGTTAATGGTGGTGGAAAAATGCGGTTGGCCTTAATTTTCATCAAACCCTGTCAGTCTTAGGTTACTGTCCTGCCACGTGAATGTAACGTTGGCCGACCTTGATGAGATAAGTCAAATGAATGTCAATAATGTGTCATAACAACAGAAAATCATCGAAATTACATTCAGATATACCATTGAATCCCTCTCAATCGTGAGTGCCCTGTTCGAAAACATAATACTCCTCTTTAGGTTTTAGCTTGGAAATGTCTTCAGTAACCCATATATTTTACTGGCAACGACGATACATCTTACTGGCAACTGCGAATCATTTACTGTTTAACGTATGACAAATATGCGAACGCGAAAAAAGAGAATGTGCTGTCCCTGTTTCACATTTTAGTGGTAGAAAAGAAGGATTAAGTAAAGAATCAGAATTAAAACAGCATTTTCTCACATGCACTACCTGAAATAAACATGCATTTCAGTGAACATCAAGTGACTTAGAAGAAATGTATAGACTGACAAATCTAATAAATAAGTATATACACGGCCAGTATTGTACATTTGTAAAATATAAATTTTGTCCTTTCCATACTCTTCTTATAGTCCCACATATTATTTGATAATTGGTCGTTTTATGTCTTAATCCTCTTCGTAGGTGTTATCGCATATTAAATATTTTAAGTGTGATATTTGATCTAAAATATTATATTCAATTGTTATTTTAGTTCGGATTGGTTACTTTCCTAGGGATGCCATTGTGTTGGATATTTGTACCACCTAGTACACCTAGGCACCTAACCCCTAGAACAAGACACTATAATGTCAGAATTGAAATTTCTAGATCTGTGAAAGGCTGTACACTTCCGGACTACATAAAACATAAAGGCATACGGCAAGAATTAGAAGTAAAACAAGTGACAGAAGTGGCAAAAAATATACAGAAAGACGAAGAGAATATGTTAAGGGCTAGCCTCTAGAAAGAATTCCCAGAAAGGTTTTAGGGTATAAGCCCTTTGGGAGAAGAAGTATTAGGAGACCAAAATTACGATGGCGAAGCCGGAACAAGCAAAATGCCTAAACCTGGAAAGCATGAAGAAGAAGAAAGATCTTTGGCAATAACATTTTGATGTTTTAATGACATTCTTATTTATGAAAGGCTTATGCTTCGTTGGTTTGGTTATGCTAAGAGTATGGATGAGGGTAATAACACTCACTATACTCTGTACACATGCATCGTCTACCAATTAGTGAACAATTTGTTAACTATTTATTTAATGGCAGAAAATTATGATAGGAATTAGTTCAATGTAACTTTTTTCCATCTAAAGTCCTTGAAAGTTGATATGTATTTCTTCGTGGTTTTTTTATCCCAATTTTTTTTTAATGTGAATAAAGAGAGAAACTTTGGGATCGTTCGAGTGAATTTCATGGAAACAAAAAAGTTAAATTATTTTGTGAAGAGGTCATGAAAAATGCGATTTTAACTATTTAAATTAAATCCGAGAGGTTTCTATCATCTTCTATAAAGGTTAATACAAATTTTCATAATATCAAAAGTGGTTTCCAGCAAGGATCTTTATAGCCGTTGAAATCGTTACTCCTAGAAAAACGAGCAGCTGTATCGTTGATTTAGCCGCAGTTAAGTTGATCGCCCATTCGCCAGGGTTCGGGGTTATTACCGGGCGGTGCATGAGTTTAACCTAGAAAATTTCCTACACCCTAACCGTGAGATTTATGTAGTGTACTTCATGCTCTGAACTCCAGTTTACTGAGCGGACGGTTGTGTAACCACTTAGCGTTTCTTGCACTGGGGACGGGTGGAGGAGGGACCAGTGATTATCGCCACGTTGCCCTGCAGTCTCGTCCATGGAGTCGTTTGCGATCAACAGTATGGCTCCATCTGGTCAGTACTTGTTACGGCGCAGAATAAACAGATTAACTTTGGAGCAAATATAAAACTTTGTATCGTTCTCGGTAAAATACCGATCAGGATCCTCCAAATCGACCAAAAACCATTAATATCCCAATCAACTTCATGCTCTGTGTTGATTATATCCTGCCAGCATTGGAGCGCTTAGTCCTGTGAGAAATTACCTTGTTTGAACTTATTTGCCCGAGAACATGATACCAAGATTTACTTAAAAAATGTTCTTTAAATATCTAGGATCAGAATAATTGGGTTTATGCAAAATCCATAGCGATTTATAGACGATATAAACTTGGCTTGATGAATCCTTCAACTCCAGAGATTCAGATTCCATAAATCATAAAATCGAGAGAGAATGTGCTCACCCATAGTTGGGAAAGAGCCATGCGTAATGGTGGGACATATATTTCTGGTTAATTTCTGCATGGAATTCAGCCAAAATGTATACATTTTTACAGCAAAAAGTCACTGTAAATTTATGCATCGACCTAATTTGTAATACTTAGTTGGGCCTCTGAGTCATAATTTACTACATATCAGCATAAGCAAGGGGACCAGAATGGATATTTTGGAACAATTGTACATGATATCGGCCGTGAGTAGAAAGGAACGCATCACTAATGACCACGTTTTTCCCTTATAATCCCCACTCCTCGACCTCCCACAGTTAATCCCAAACAAACCCTCCCATCACCTTCGGTCAATCATCCTCTCCCCCGCCCCCTCCTCTCCTCCGGCACGCGCTCAGTCCAAAACCCCCACCCCTTCCCTCACCCCCGCCTCCAACACTCTCCCTCCCACCTTCACACCCAAGTTTCATACAATGTAATGTAATGTAATGATGTAATGATGTTTATTACTGCAAAATGTTTACACACAAATACATAACGCCGTCTACCTCCTTACCACTTACTTCCTCCCTCCCCATGTGACTATATATTCAGAATTGGTTATCTTGTATTCAGTCCTGATGATGTTGCAGAGCAGTGAAAATTGTCGACTCAATAAATCAAATTTCTTTAGTGGAATAGTGCAAATTATTTCATACTTTTCTAACTACATATGTCTGCGGAGAAGGCATTTAGATGCATTTTTACTGATTGCAAGCTATAGTTCTGAAATACCAGTGTAATGTAACACAATAGCCTAGCGATGGATAATTTTCTAGGTCAAAGTTAATAGATACGGAAATAACTGAATGATTCACAATTACGTTTACCAATGAACAACTCCTTGCCTTAATCGATGTAACAAACTTTCCCTCAGAAAGCCACATAAAAAATAAGAAAATTGAAGAAAAATACCCTTGATTATGCGGAGAAATTAAGATGTCCATCACCTCAAAGGGCTTATTATTGCGTTTACGAGAATCAACTCAGTCTGCTATCACAGAAATAAAGTAATTTCATCATTATACTAAGGTATCTCGTTTTCCATCTCACAAAAGATTGACTGACTCATTATCTTTGTTAGTGAGCTATCGTTTTCCATGAAAAGGCCATTCAAGGATACAGAGTTTTATACTATGATAGTTACTAAGGTAGAACTGCAAAAATACTTCATTCCACGGAGCGGCGTATGGAATACAATTGTTAATTTTCGTAGACACTTTCTTTCTCTGATACTCTAGCGGCTTTCGAAATGGACCCGGTTCCAAGAGAATGAAACGAGTAGATTAAATTTGAAAGAGTCCTTATATGTTTTCTCCGGATGTTTTACCAATGCCCTTCCGTCAAAAGGTAGCCATAAGTTCTCCTTATTATGTTATCTCACCTTTTGTACTCAACTCTTCTTGCTAAATTGTAAACTTCTAGCGAAATATTTATTAAATTTAATATTCAATCTCTTCCTTGCATTGTATTATAGCACTATGCATTTATTTAGGCTCTAAGCTTCAAGGGTGGACACCACTCATTACAGATTTAGAATTTTCTTCATGATAATATTCATTCTTGCAATTTCCGAACATTGAGTACATCTACAAAATACCCTGCAAGCCACCTCAAGGGTGTGTAGCAGGGGGTGAGTATTCACCAACATGCATTACAGTATACCCTAAAGTTAGTGTAACTACGACTAATTATGCATTAGCATAAATCGCTAATGCCTGTCACGAGGCAAAGCCTCACAAGCATGCACTACATGGGGGTTTTTACACTTCTTTTCTGGGGTTTTCTACCGACTTGATCTATAATTTTTGACGACACTCTCCAGCGCTCCCAACTAGCTTCTTCTGGTCAGGAGTAACGATGCAGCTATCATGTTTGGTACTTTTCTTTGATTAATGTAATTTTCAGGCAGATTGTTGTTTTTTCCATGAAAACCATCTTCCAAACATTGGAGAGCGAGTTGCCATCTTCTCCATTCATTTTATTATTTTTTTTTGCTATTTAAAATGTTTCTCTAATCAGCTTCGGTGGTCGCAGTCCTCATTGGCGGTTGACTTGACTTCTTTAAATTTAACATTATGGATTTATCCACTCCATGTGCGTTCAGCCATGGCCGATTGGCAAACGTGTTTAGTATTATATTACTCTAGCTTTCTTTATCATCTGATCATCCCCAGGGAAACCTTTACTCCACAGCAATGCAATTTTTGGAGAGCATTTTAAACAAAATGGTACACACAGGATGTGCCTACAATATATAACAGTTACGTAACATTTTCTGATGAGTGTAGTTTCTTTGGTCGGTTCTTTGTAGAGAGGGGAACGGCAGCTTATATTATTTTCTCCAATGACAGGTGAGTTGGTTGGTAAAAAAAATGTATTTTTGAGATGGCTGAAGGCTGGAGAAAAGTCCGTCGCCGTTGTTTCCGTTCACTTTAAGTACCTTCAAACCACAGAACGTTTAAGTTTACGTCCCATCCTATTGACTGAATACCGTGGTAAAAGTAATACCAGCAAAGCATGTAAGCAAGAATTTATTCAAACCTGTGGCTGAGAATTCCAGTATTCCTATTTACCGCACTAAATCAATCCCCCTCAGATTATACGTTTCCATTGCCATACTCATGAGATATCCTTGTGTTTTTAGCATAAGAAAATCCGGAAATGAATTCTCTCAATCGTCCATTATGGATATATGCGTAGTCGTAGTTCTGAATAATCACCAATGGAAGAGCGCGTTGGTCACCTACAATTTCTACAAAGCAAAGAGTTTCTTTTTTGCCTAACTTTGAAATTATCACCAAATACTGGGATGGGTATTAAGGAAAAAACATTGCTATGCACAATTAGGCTAAATCTTTTAATAAAATAAAACAAATATGCCGTAATCTAATACAAAGTGAATGCAGGAATGCGGAAATCGAGCTGTATTGCTAGTATTATTATTCTTTCTTCGCACATGCCATTTATGTATTCATTTCAGTAGGGCAGCCTTTTTAAGGCCCATTTTTCTTTGTTTTCTACTTGGTTTTCGTCCCGTTCCCTGTTTAGTTATCCTTTTAATCAATAGCACTTTCATCTCACCTATTTCACGTAGCCTTCTTGTTCTTGCTTTTTCCGTCTTTGTCTCCAACATATAGGTCAAATTGATGCCATAGCAGTGTTATATATTCTAGATTTTGCTGATACCCATCCTACCATCAATCCATATAAATACCAATTCTGCCATATAGTGTCATTCATGCATCTAGATATCCTTAAGTATCTTGTTGTGTGTTGCCTTACCAAATTAACTCCATAATTCTATGCGCAGCGAGAATAGTCTAAGTGAAATAGGTCACATTTTCTTACTGACGCGTAAATAAAATTATCATAGTTAAACCCTCACAAGATCTGCTATAAAGCGGGATAACACAGAACTCAGACATACTCAAAAGATTCATGCACGAAACAATATAAAGGCATGGAAATGCTACACTATTCCCAGATCTTCACCGCATTGAGATAGCTCTATGGAAAGGTAATATGAAAAGAACTACTTAAATTTCTCATTAGAAAATATACCTAGGTTTTTACATGATATGTCATCATGAGGTCGTCAGATGATGGCATAACATGTCTTATATTATGTCCAAATATGTTATATTTTTTTAAATTAGAATTTTACATTTCTATTACTTCTGTAATGGATAATTTCTACATAGTTAATCCTGAAACCGTTCAATTCTATAACAAGGTTTTCAAATTTAATTTCCCACTGAATTATTCTGCCGTAGGTATATATAAAAATTTAAATGCACATAGATCATATATATACAAATAATTAACCAACGTTTCCACTTCGTTGATCTCGCACGGGCACCTATGTTTTTTTCCTCCCCTCAGTATGCATAATATTTCCGATATTGTTCTGTTCTTTTTTTTTCTTTCCTTTCGACTCCCCCGTTTGGAGCTGCGAGAGTAGCTTGACAATCACTCAAACACTCATTACGCTTTCGCACTTTCTCCCCCGCCCCATATCTCTCTCACGACCTCCCCTCCGTTTCATCTCCACATTATTTCTCTCTTCTCTTCCTTCTGTCTCTCATTCTCTCTTTCCCCCTCCCTTTCCTGCGTTCCAACGACAAAGCTTTCTCTATATACGTACGCACATACACACAGAATCAATAACTGCGCGGCCACGCGAATCCAGCTCTTTTTCACGGCGCTGAGCGAGGGAGAGAGGAAGGGAGACAGAGGGAGGGAGATAGCTCTCTCTTTCATACCCTTACTCCCTCTCTCTTCCCTCTCCCACTTGGCTCCAGGGGTTTTTCAGGGGTATGGAGAGAGAGACAGGGTCGTGCACAAAAGACTCGGTGGGGCAGTGCTGGCGAGTTGGGGTGGAAGGGATGTGTTTAAAAACTTTGGTCGGTGGTGGGTTGGGTCGGGTTGTGTGGGTCGGGTATTGCAGATTGTGGAGGATTGGGGGGGGGGGGGCAGGGTAAAGGGAGATGGAAGGTTCCGTGTCGGAACTCGGCAAAGGGGGGAGGGGCACGCTCTTTAAAAAAACTGCCGCCTTTAATCGACTGTAGTGGGGACGCCCACCAGCTCATCACGCCATTTTCGTTGGACGGTAAGCGATATACTGCGTCGGGAACGCGTCATGGACTCGAATGCCGCGGAATATGGGATTATTATTATTTTATATTTTTGCCGCCCAAGTCTTGTGTAGGAGGTCCACGAAAGTTTTTGGAAAGGCGAGGGGACCGGTAGCTCAAAAATCTTATTTTGATACACAAGTTAAATATTTAGTTACAGTTAAATAATATATGATTAAAATATTTTCTTTGCGTGGCAACTGATGTACATGTGCATTCTCCAAGAAACTCCTGACGTCAGCTGTCAGGTATTATTATGGTTTGACTCAAAAGTTGCTAGCGTTTTTTGGCTGCGCACACTTGGCTTGTCTACTTCATCAATTCTAAATCAGTAGGTTTTTTTTTCAGATGTGGAATCAAGAGACCACTCCAGCGTTGGAAGAGAATCATCGAGATCGGACAGTCATGTTACTGATGAATCTCTGATTGCTATCTAATTCAAATAAAAGCTTGTTTTTCAAATCAAAAATCGCTGCAAACATAGACATAAAATTATTATTATTTGGGCGATTTACTAGTTTAGGTAGGTATGCCATAGAACAAAAACATCCTACAATTTTAAGGAAATAAGATCAATCTCCTGACTCAATGTCTTCCATACTTCCATCCCAGCATACGCCTCCCTCTCTTCATACCGTCCATAAACTATCTTCTCCCATCTATCACGGCCATCAGCATCCCGTTACCCCTTATTACCTGCTCTTACCATCTATTCTGCCTCCTCTTAGTCTCCAGACAAAAGTTTTCTATCTTCAATCACCATACCAAAGCTCTTCCTCGTTCGTCTTTATTTCCGACCACCGCACATTCTTCGTTCTCCTTCACAATCACTCTTCGTACTCCTGCGGCCTAATCGTGTCCTCTTTTTTTCGTAAGAACCAGGTATCTGCGCATCACAACGCGATACTCCTCTTCCAACTCTTCTGAAACTATTCCTTAACATTCTTTCGTAAATTGGTCAAAATTGGCTCCCTCTTATCACTGAACTCCTATTTCTCTAGCACTATTCTCTATTCTCCCTGTAATATTCTTGGTACATTACTCATTTCCCTTAAACGCAATACTTAAGTAATTGAATTGTTCTACTTCCTCCAGTGAGTGCTTTTCCTACATTTACGATCAGCTTCGATTTCTTGCTCCTTGAAAACCTCATGACTTTTATTTGCTATGATTAATTTTCCTCCTGTATTTCATCTGATAATTCAGATATTCTAGTCTGTGTACTTTGCAAAATATAAACTCTCAGTCAACTCTCAGTCACTAGCGTAAAGGGTGATTCATCTTTTGGATAGGGTAAAATTTCCACCGCGGGCAAAAGTCAAACCTTGGCTCACTGAGAATTAAACTTGTACAATAACTGTCACACTAACTCAAATAACCAGGCTCAGTGAGGCTAAAATAATTGATTCTTTTGGTGAGTACTCTATTTGGTTATTCTGCTAATGAAGGAACCATTTGCTCTTCAAATCCCAGGGCCATCGTTTCTGCCGCGCAACCTTATTTCAATTTCAAATTACGAAAGAGCACAGAAGTGAATACCGGAGTGAATGCCTATTGTGGGGAGTACAAGAGTTATTGCCATTGCTATGAAAGCTGTGATTCTGAGGCAAAGAATCCGATGTCAAAGAAAGTCAGTTACATTAGCCTGATGAGTTTCGTGGAGTTTGTCCATAAAAGAGGTCACCAGTTTGGAGGAGAAGGAGATGCTGGTCTAGTGTGCCAGCACTGAGATTGGTTAACGCGTTGGTTTGTGGGTTGGGTTTCTTCACTCTCGAGGTCGTCTGTGAAAGTCACCTTGAGAATTAGGCCATTTTTTAAACTCAAAATCCCTTTTTTGACTCTGAACGACTGATTACGGAATATGATGGTTAGGTTTTGATCTCGATAAAAGTATAACAATTTTTTTTTGCTTTGAAAAGTATTCAAGATAGATGCGATGATGGAAAAATATTTTTTTCACCATATGTATGAAAAACGTGACTCTCTTAAATTTCCCACGTAATTGTTTAGGAACTGGCCTGGGTTTCAGCATTTCTTTTGTTTTATTTACCCCCGTTAAACCGAAATTTTTTTCCAAATAAATATTTGCAAAAATTATAACTAATGACTTTCTACAGCTCGAATCTGAGTTACATTAATGAAGTGACCCTTCATTTTCTTTTTGTTCGATTAGTTTTAAATCTTGTCTCTTGTTATTTTTTATTGCTTATTTTTATCAACTTTTGATCACATTTTTCGTTAAAAAATCCAAGTGCATTACAGAATAGTAGTAAATGTTCAAAATGTGTATAGTAGACATTTAGGTTAAATTCGTTTGAGGATATCGACTTTCACATAATTTCATAGGGAGTACAAATTTAGAACGAATTTGGTAAAGAGGTTATTGTAATGTTTCGCAAAGACAAAGTTCATTATTAAATTTTGACAGTAAATTTCAAATAGACGAGCTCAAATATATATATTTCAGAGAAATGAACAAATATTAAGTCTCTTTTACATGGTCAAAGTGAAAAAAAACGAAAAAAAGGAAGTCTAAATTCATTGCAAAGCAGGCAATAAATAATAAATACATTGTGAATTTTCTTGATGCAATAGTATTCAATAACGAGTAAAATGAAAAGAAATTTGTGTGAAGATCTGTGTATTTTAGCTTATAAAATGGCAAGAAACAAGTTTCATAACTGAATACAAAAATTACTTATTTTAATTCAGAACAGCAAGGGAGAGGTGCTGGCTTATGAAGTTGAGAAACCGGTTGATGAAATCGATTGTCGCATAGTCTCATAGGGAGTGAAAGATCCATCCAAGGCAAATGCATTGAAAAGACGGGCGTATTAAGGAGCTGGAATCTCTTGCCATATTCTTAGCGGAGTTTGTGAAGCCGCTTTTATCCACAACTAAGCTTAAAGATGCATCATTATGCTAATGATCTTGTGCAGGTAGTACGTTATTGCTCGTTATTTCGACTTGAACTTACTAGTCTCGAGTAAAAATGTGAAATTTATGGGAAGTTGAAATAACTTGCGTTTTGGTATTCATTAATTGTTTTTATTGAGAGATATGCGATGAAAAATACTTACTTTGAGCAAAATCTTTCTTTGGGATAAAAAGCGATTGATTTGAGCAAATGTTTCCTGATTTTAGACGCATGAAGCGATTATAATAACATTATTTACGTTAAAACGTTATTATTCTGAATAAGCTTTATGGTATTGAACAAAGCATGTACACATATTTTAGACTTCGACTTGGTATATGTGATTCATGCCGCAGGCAGATAAGAAACCGATTCACTTCCGAAAGTTGTTTTAAGAAAAGTATTTAGTGGGATTATTATTTATTTTAAAAATAATTGAGAAAACATACAAAACAAAGGTACAAAGGTGCATCTCTGAGTCAATATTTTGGTCAACACATATTCAGACACATGCATAAAAATAATATATATTATCATTAGAATGCCACTATTTTTAATGTCTTCCTGGAATACATCTGCATCATTTTCCCATTGAGATCGATCTCATTTTTTTGCAAATATCTTGATAGAATATGTAAATGGTGACATAATTTTGTTATATTTAATATACTAAATCGAAATAACTAAAGTTTTTAGAATTCCATGGGTAACGTCTTCATAACTATATCCAAGTTAGTTTTTTAAGTCCTTATAATTAATCTTTCTTCATTAATCTATCCTTCTTTTGCCTTTATATCCGTTCCGGTAATTGGTTTAGCGTCGTTAATTATTTAGCTCTAATATAAGTTGACCGCCATCCTCCATTTTACCCTGTCCTCTGCTAAATTATTTATGTCCTCGTAGGTATTCTGTTATCTCGTTTTAGTGGGACTATGTATTAGTCCATTGGTCTTCGTCGAGGGGATATCCACTCTGTTTTCCTTTCCATTACACTCCTATCAAATTCGTTGTACCATAATGTGGGCTATACCGTGCTTCTGGTAGTGCTCCATATGATTTTAACCTCCTTTTTTCTGTTCACTTTCTTGTATCTGATACTAACCGTCCATATGATCTTCAGCATCTGCCTAGACCACATTGCATTGAAAGCCTACATTCCCTTCCGATCCAGTTTCTGTTCCACCTTCAACTCTGTTCCGGAAATCAGTAGAAAACGGCAGTTCTCTAAAATTGCTCTTATTCTTGAAAAAGTCTTATGATTTCTTGTTGTTCAATATCTGGTGGAAAGAAAATGCAGCGTTACACTGGAAAATAATTATTAGCTTAGTCAAATTATTCTGATTTGTAATTAAACTGATTGATATCATTATTCAATTTCGGTTTTTTCGTATACTTTGCTATCTAATGTTTCCATAAAATCGAAAAAATGTGCATTGTAATTCTCTCTTTCAATGTTGAGGCATTGAGAATACGTTTATATAATTATAAAATGGCTAATCTGAAATATTATGAGAAGGTAACGGTCTTACGCATTAATATCATCGAGGCAAGACCTCAGAGGAAAATGTCGAATGCAGTTTGGAGATAATATCTTCGCATCTATGCCGACGTTTGCTCTTTGTGCTTGGGGAAGTTATCCTTTGCCTTAGCTTACATGCGCGCTGCTTCAGCAGTTCTTCCCTTTCCACTTATTGAGAATAAAATCTTATCGGTTTCAGCATCGCATGATCTATGAGCGAGAGGACATTTGGGAATGTTCTAGACAAGATTAATATCGGTTGTCGTACCTGGGTCTCAAGAGGACCTAGCTAGAACTAGCCATTCTGGTAATGATCTGCTTTGAAATGCATTACATGCTCACGTTTGCAATTACACCTACATAATTTAATATATCGTATCAGCATTTATTTTTCATACTTGGATGTACTTCATATCAGTTAATATATTTCACATTGTGAAATTTTATATTTCGATCATGTTGCCTTAGAAAACTCTGCTATGCTTGAGAAAATATTAAAAGTACTTAGCATAGATGATGGTGAGGCCAGGTCCTTGCCTGATAAACTTAACAGCAGGGTTTGAATCCTGCATTGGTGGTTTTTTGATACAAATTAAATTTTTTACTGATTTGGTTTTTAAAATTTACCCGATTAAAAGGATGAAAAAGCCTTTGTAAAGTGAATTTCATAGCATGAGTGTTTCTTCCAGAAGATAAAAAAAAAAAAATTTCAAGGGAACAGGGAAATATATATTCCGCTGAGGGTTTGCAATAGTGGAATGTCTTTTCCTGAGCATCTTTTTCGTTTTGACCTGACGGTTTAATAAATATTCTTGTAAAAATATAGTTTTACTAGACTTATTATTCTCGTTTTTTATTACTTCATTTTCTTTTGCGATTGTTTCCCCTACATATTTCACCGGTGCGCGTCACTCGTATCTTTTTGCCAGTTTAGGTGCATAATGGATCTCTTCCCTCTAATGGGAGGCCATTAAAACAATTTTATTCGTAGGTCATTATACTTAGCGTGCATGTGAAGACTGTTTGGAGTAGGAGGAAGCGCTTAAAATTGCGCTTCTAGCTTTTGAAAAGGAAATCAAAATTATGAAATTAACTGCAACATTCTGAAGAAATATTGGATGTTTTTTGATTTGTAGCTACCATTTTTAAGCAAAAAATTGACTGCTGCCTTTAATAGACATTGAACACGCCCACGCAGTTGCTCCTGACGGACTCTAAATCCACATTTATACAACTCTCAGGGCCTTGTAAGGAACATTAATTCGTGGGAATGGCGCCATTAAATTTCATTAAGAAAGGCAAGTATCGTAGCAGACATTCCGAAAGGAATAAATGGGTTAGAATGCCCGCGAGTTGAGACATTAAAAAGAATAACCGACTCATAAAGCTGACCGGGGTACGTCTAAGGGATAATAAAAATATAACTGCCACTCCCCGTGAAAATTACTGTTCTGTGATTTTTTTTCTGTAATTAAACGGTTATTTCAGAAACATGCTTTGGGTGACTACTTATTGCTAGCAATCTCGACGGTAAGGGTATGAAATCTGAATGCATTACATACCTAATTCTAGATTTCGGATGTTACAAACGGAAAGATTCTATGTAAGGTTTGAATGAACGTCATTAGCATAGAAAGTGATGCTTGCTACTGTTGAAATACCGAATTGATCAGTTCCAAGACGTAGTAGCCCAGAATTAAATGAAATATGTAATAGTGGATATAGGCTTACGAGCACCTCGACGACTAAATATCGCTTTGATACATGGGCAACCTATAGAATTAACAATATGTAATGAAATAAAGTAAAATCATTACCAAGCAAATGTAATAATTTATTTTTCCTTCTTGTGTTGCTAGATGATTAAATTGTCAATGAAGATTTATTTGAAAAGGTTGGTATGTTTAATAAACAATAACTTTTCTTAGGCCAGTGATATTCAACCTTTTAACTTCCCTGTGCCACATTGAAAGAAGATCTACATCTACAAATAGTTGTTTTGAACCTCAAATAAAATAACCTCACACTAACGATAACTGATGAGAAAAATATGTAGAATTTATAGTTAAACATATTTAAATAAGTTTAATTTCAAAAATCTTTAATTTTTATTAAAAAATAAAGCATGAGACAGTAACGTGAAATAAGTCAGATTATAGTAATTGCTTTTGAGACATTACTGCTTCTTCGTACATTTGAATTGATGGAAGTAATTGCACCTCTCAGTGAGTTATCAAGGTGTTTATCGGATATTTTGGTTCCAGTAGTATTTTTCGTTTGATTCATCCCTCTTAGCTTCTCGCAATGCGATTGTTCAATTGTATGTATAGCATTATTAATGGTATTGTTAGTTTCAATCAAATATGACCTTTATTGGCCGCATTTATAGCCGTCCTTGGCCGCGGGTTGGATGTCTGCATTAGGCAATCAGGATCGTTGCATAGAAAGTATTCTATCATCACTGATCCTTAGCGAGGTATGATCGTCCCGGTAAATATCACACTCCGTCAGGAGTCTGTCTCACGCTCAGAAGAGAGTTGCGTCCTCCACGGCTTGTTGGTGTCTTATTTTCAGTTAAGACAAAGGAGCGAAGGAAGGAGGAAATTGTATATTTTACGTTATAGACATAGCTAATTAAAGATTTTTGGAAAAATGGGTGCTAAACTGCTGGCTTTCATGAAGTTTTTACAGAAATCGGTAAACTCGGAATACAGAGATAACCTACACAGAGGACCTTGAAGTATGTTTTTTATACTACTGCATTTGAAGTGATTTTATTCTTTTTTACAGCGTTAATATATACATTAGGGAAAAAATGTGCTCGTCAGTTTTTTCTATAAGCTTCATTTCGTATAAAAATTATTTGTTTCTCGTTGTGAGATATAATTTTCAAATACCGCAAAGATTGTATGGTTATTATTACATAACATCTAAGTGGTTTTACATTTGCAAAATTGATATAAAATGTAATTTGGCCCTATATAATTACCTACTCGGGGATATTATTGCATGTTTAATACCTTTTTTCAGTTTTCATTCAGCAGTTAAAATACCTACTTATTTAGTGCATAAAATACAAGCAGGTCATAAATATGGTCAAATTATTGTGTTATTATACATAATAAATGTTACGCGACATTAACTTTTGGGGTACAACATTGTCGTGTCTTTATATATTTTCCTCTCTGGGATATTTTGTACCTAAAATAGGTTAAAGCGAAATGTGTATTTTGAATTCCTATGCAGAGTAGTTAACTATCTGTTAGAATTTCATATGGTAAAGGAAACGAATGTTGTGAATTTAAATTCATTTGATGACTTAAGTAAAGAAAAGTTGAAGAAAGCCGTTGTAATACTATGGGTAGTTTTGTAAACGTGGAATATCTAGTCACTAACCCACGAATAACTGCTTTTTATCTTTGCAAACCTTGGATAATATTGATCGTGGCAGTGTAATGGAAATGATATATGATTTTACCTGAAGTCATACCCACACTTTGATATTAAAATTCTGAAGGGAAGCACGTTAGTACCTTACCTGTCGAAATTACAATGACATATTCTCGAAACAGTCGTTAGGGCTTTCTTTGATAAAAGTTTCAAATTAGTGTTGCCGGACCATTGTTGCTTTATGCGATGCTTATCGATTCCACCGCTCAGAGCAGTGGTATCTCGGCTCCTTTCGGGAACTTTTCCGACTATCTCCGGGTCGAATAAAAATTCTTTAGTCGAAAATGGCACTTTGCCAACGTTGGGAGATCCCGTTGCCTCGGGAGATCTCGTTGCATTTTCAGGTACTTGTGACCCCTCTCCCAAATCTTCTTCAATTCACCGCCCCCTTTCCCTAGTTTTCGCCAAAATGCCCGGAAAAAGAGCATCTTTTTCCTTCAAAGCATTCCTTTTTGTGTGACGGGGTCGGTCACCTATTATTTTTCTCATCGCTCCGGGAACGTCTCATGCCATTAAGTTAATCGACGTCGAGAAAGCATTTTAATTTCGTGGAAGCCGAAACGACTATCTTCACTCCCCCGGGGGAATGTTTTCATCTTGAAGAGCTTTTTTTCTTTCTAGAGAGTACGTTTGTTGCTTATTTGTGCATTATGCCCACAATTTCTTTGTCCTAGTTTTCGTGAGAATCCTTTTAAGGCAGTGGATTTAGCAGATATTATACACCCTTGTGTACGGATGAATGGAATGCTAATTAATTCATTGCCTATTGTTTAAATTCTTTATTTGCTTGTAAAAAGGTGTAACCAATACCTTTTCCATTAAGTATAAAGCTTGTTTATATTTTCCTGATGACGATGGCCATCAAAACGTTGATCCATTTAATTTATCTTACCCGGTGTGAAACCCGAGAAACCTTCACTTACATAAATCTAGTTGTATTCGTAAAAGTCTGGGCCTACAAACCCAGGCATTTCCTGTAGGTTGAGAAGTCTATATGAGATTTACACCGGATCAGTTTCTGCATTGTTGCCAAAGATATAATGGAGGTACTTTGTGATTGAAGAGGAAACGTCAGTTATGGGATTAATTCGTAAGCCTACACGCTTTATCCTCGGCCGTAGCAGCATTAGTCTCTGGAGTAGGTCAACGCCTCACGACCACAGTGTTTAATGCCTGGAGCCTCCGCTATTTGCTTTATTTTGCTAGACGAGTCCGGATGGAATTCTGCGCTACTTTTTATCGCTCGAGACGAAATCTCTAGGATTGTTAAGCGCGCGGAGTTTTTCTATTCAGCGAGAAATTCCTGTTAGGTTTTGAATGCTACCTACCGGTCGGAAAGGAATTCCCGTTGAACCCAGGGAGTTGTGAAGATATTCCGTTTTCGGATTCCAAATTCGGGTAACAGATGCAATGTTTTCTTTTTTCTCTGGTTCACAAGGATACTATTCCTGTTGGGAATCGGGAACCTGATCAGGTAAGGCGTAGTCTTGTGTTTCCCATATTAGATAAGATCCCCTATAAGCCAAACGCCAAATTAAGTTTATTGAGTAGAAAAATCTCATATTGTGGCTAGCGAAATTTATTTCCGAATTCATAACCATATTCCGATGGTTCAGGGTCAAATCCCGGCAGTAGTGGAATATATTTGGTGGAATCCTGATAACTAATAGGGTAAAATGCAGAGAGAAATTCAGGTTTAGTAATATGTCCATTGGATGAGGCCCTCCTGGCTTCTTTCTCCAAGCGTGGGAAAATGCTGAGGCCGAAAATCTCTTCATTCTTCTTCCACTTCCCAAATAATTCTTTCCTTTCCAAATCCCAACCTATTCACTTTTTCATAGATCCAAAGTGATCTAAATTGCCGGTCACCTTCCATAAATAACCAAACACGCAGCCAACGAACTGAAGGAAGTATTGAAAACAAATAAACCATGCCGTAAGTTTAGTGCAGAAATATTGGATCACCGTTGATCATATTGGTTCTCAAAACTTAGGAAATTGAAGATTGACTCCGTAACATCCACACCCCATCCTTTTACATTCGTGGTGTCTCAAAATCAAATAGAAAGAAGTTGCATCTTCCATCGAGGAAATAAAGATCATAATCGCATTAACGAGGCAGAGTCTCTGTTTCACTATGAGGATCTAGTTAGCGTAGTGGCCCTTTGGTCCAGATTTTAATTGCGGCGGTGGTGGAACATTTTCAGTGGAATTCCATGCCCTAAATCAGTGAGTATTCCGTCCGTCGCATGGGACGTTAAACCGCGGTCCGCCTTGTGCCTCTCGCTTAGAGCTGGCTAACGCCGACTCTGGGTGTCAATTCACCCTTTCTCTATTCCCCAATTATCCTTTTTATACCACCCAGCCCATCTGTTCTTAATTTTGCAAATTACCTCAGTTTTCACCCCCGACCCAATTAACCAACTAACTGTCATCACTCTTCTTAAACTTCGTTTCATACTCTATCTGCAATCATTTGGCAACAGTTTCCTTGCCTGAATTCCGTTGCAGCTTGTTTTAATTATCCCTTAGTTTTGCCAATTTTATTTAGTTAACTTCTTTCGTTAAGTTCTTAAGTATTCATTTTTTAAAATTAACTGTGTACCATATGATAATTATTCTTTGAAACGGTTAATTGAACCACTTTCTCGATTATCTGATTACGAAGTTTCTTTTTAGTGAAATACTATGACTTTAATCAAAGAGGGTATATTTACTTTATTCCTACTTTGATCACTGGTGCTTTGAAACAGTTTATTTATTATCAATATCTGATTGAGATGTATCACCAATTTTTCCGATTTCTTGGGAATCGAAAAGTGGCAGAATAAATTCCCGGGAACCGTTGCGAAAAAGTTCCTGCTCGGAATTACTGCACGTCGGGTCTTGTGTTCGAAGTCCCCGAAATGCCCCAGGAAGCGGCATGGGAGATGCAGTAGTGTTGGCAGGAGAGGACGGGCCAAAAGGTTGGAATCGGGAGGAAGGGGAAGGGTAGGAAGAAGCGAAGTATCTTCAGTTCCCAGGGACCTTAATGGCTCGCCCACTAATTATGTCGTCAGCCAGGGCCGTTGCCAGAGATAGAGGCTCCATCCGTGAGGGAGAATGAAGGGGAAGGGTTTTGAGGGAGGGGTGTGAGGCTCCCAGGCTCCCAATCCACCATACCACCTCTTTCCCACCCCCAGGAGTGGTGGACTTAATGGTGCAGGCGTTAGTGGGTGGGAGTAGTAGGGTAGAGGGGAGGAAGGGAGAGCAATCGATGTTTGCCGAGCATCCTATTCCATTCACTGTTCCCCGGGGCTTCCGCCGTCGTTCTTGCCTGCCACCTCCACTGCTTAAAGCAAATGAAGTGCAGATGATATTCATATTTCCTCATTTTTCATTGGTTGAGTTGGTTAATTGATGTGGCAATCCGCTGTTTGAAGTTTTACTATGTGGGAACTACCGTTCACGATTGCAAAAATAAATTTGGTCGTACCGTAAGGATTTTCCGCAAAGTATATTGAGCAAAAGAGAAGAGGCAAAACAAATTGTCCCAGAGTTAATTTTGTGGGAGTTTTTTATTTTCGTATGAAAAGGAAAGTTGAAATAGTCGTCTTCCACACGTTTTTATTACACCCGCATAGGTTTCCACAGATATCCGTCCATTCCAAATCCAAATCCAAACATTGGAAATGATGGTTACCAACTGAAACCAAGGAAACCGGCCATAAAAAGTGTTTATAATTACTATTGCAATTTTATTTTCTTAACGGAAAAGAGTTAAGGGCTTTTAAAACTTATCAATTTATAATTCACAGCTTTAGGCAAAATGTTACGAAAAATAAGTTATTATTGTATGTATCAAATGAGTGCAGCCACTTTCACCACTTTTTATTCTGGGCCATTTTAAAAACGCGAGCATTTTAAAAAATGCGAGCATCGCCCAGAACATGATATAAGATGTACGCTTGCATACATCTTATATCATCTTTGACACTTTGTTTTCTATTTGTAAATATACACATAAGTATTTTACCCTAAGTATGTACTATCCTTTTTTCTACACCCATTGCATTTAATTTTCCTATAAGTTTGTCGTGCGGAACCGCGTTTAATGCTTTGGATAACTCTATATATCAATGTCTATGGCTCAAGAATAAGGGCAGAAAGACGATACTGTGTGATTCAACTTATACAGATATGTTATTAAAAATTACGAAATATGGATGCACAAAACGAACATGGATAATGATTTAGATTGCAAAAAAATGCAGTAATATTTTTTTATTGTCTTGTAAAATTTATTTAGTAAAATTATGATTTATAAGTTCACAGGACATTATTTTTTGAGAAACCAAAAACACATTCAATTAATGTTTCATTAATTAATTTTTAGAAACACCTAATCTGAAGCAGTGTATTTTAGTCTTTGAATTAACTGATTTTAGCTATTATGGAGGGAAACTAATTTGGGTGTTCTAGTTAAGTTCGTAGAAAAAAACATACGCTCTATCATGCCATTCGTAAGAGAATCTGTGTGAGAAAAGGAGTTGGTGAGAAAATTTGAAAACTCCTATGAAATTAGATTTAAAAGGGAAGATCATGTAAGAAAAATGCTAGAAGATATGCCTGGTATAAGCAACGGTGATGGGTAAATGGCTTCATAACCCGTTTTTTGGGCATATACTGAACATAAAGTAAAATACTCACTTGGAGAAAAATCAAGGATGAATTGTGAATAGCAAATTTAAAAATATAACACTATTTGAAAATGAAGCGTAGCCGATGAATTCCAGACAAAAATATATTTTCTCAAATTGAGGCATTTGGAAGGGAGTATCATAACTCCAAAAGCCTTTCCTTAAAATGTCAAAATTCTCAAAAATAATTGTAGAGATAATTTTTATGCTTTATATTAAGGCAATTTGTAAAACAAGCGTGATAAACATCGAACATAATCCTGATTTGTCATGTTTTACCTTAAAAATCACCACCTGGCTATATTCCTAATAGGAATGTACTAATAAGGCCTGTAAAATACTCTGGTAACCAGTTTAACTTATTTCCACTCGAAAATTACGGATGCCAAATTACAGTTTAAATAATGGTGCTAATATTTAGATACTATATGGTATCCATGACGCTATTTACTGAATTCTAACTGACTCATAAAATAATTCATTTTTGCCAAGTTAGCCATGCCTTGCTTACAGAAATGCCTGATAAAACGGCCAAATTCCACGTTATCCTAGATTCAACTGCTTGAATGGCCTCTTTGCGACCGAAATGTTTTCCAAAAAAAATCTCCAGTTAATGCGTTTGGGGAAAAATATTGACGCTTTTAGTCCAGTGTCCGACTTTATTTCCAGACTCCTTTTAGGAACGGTTTTTACTAGGAACGGAACTGTTGGATGACAAATAACTCCACTTTTGTGTTTGAAAAACACGTTTCTTTTGAGAGGAACTAATGAATTTACTTTAACTTACATAAGGTGGCTGTACTCTCTTTACTTAATATTTTAACTGTTCCTATGTTTATTCCAAACTTTCAAAACCTGAATATACAAAATTGAAATTCTATTGTCTGAGCTCTATACACTTTCACACCCCCTGGCGGATATATTCGAAATCTGGCACCCAGGTTTCTTTCGATCTACACGGCCTATTTTGTACATGCATCAGGTTCACAGGGGAGACTAATTGGACCCCTCGGAGGTTCTGGAACATAGCTACACTAGTATTTTGCTCACTATTGTAAATAGATGAGCTTTAAGCCTTATTGTGGTGTAAAGAATTCAAAAGCATGAGTGGGGACCTGAGAGACCCTGAGATCTGGTTTATATGATACCTCATAACGGATAAACTGGTGAACCGATTATCATTTGGTAGTACTTGGACGTACATAATATTGCTAAGGTTTTTAATGAAAGAAGAAGATTTAAGAAAGACCCCAGGGTCTCAAAAATTGTAAAATGGTCTTTTCATGGTTATACATAAACAGCAATTTAAAAGAGTTATTTTTACCCAAAATCTGTTAAATTTGTTACTACTATAAGAAACGCATTGGATTTTATGCAGAGATTATACATTTGCTTTTATAAATTATTTGCACTCATCATAAGGCTTGGTATTTTAAGTATCGGATGGCTAAATTAATTAACTATTCAAGTATTGGATTTGGTTTTTGTATACGCTCTGTTTTAGCAGAATCTTTTTTTTTTAGTTTTTTCTTCAAAATCTTAAATTATTCATCATGGCAGATTGAAAACTTTTACATTTAAAAATCACAGCATTGGAGGCTTGAAATGGAAACATATGTCTAATATATTTACGTCTCAGATGGCTTAAATGATTATTATTATGGAGATTCATATTAGGATGATCCTGTTAATTCCCTGTAATTATATTTTTTTTTCCTTCCGTTGAAATTCAATGGAATCCCTCTTTTTGTCAAAAACAAATCCAAAAAGTAAATTTCAAGGGAACTCAGCACACAATGATGTGATTGCGATATTTAATATCTTGATTTACCTCTTCAAACAAATGTTAACTCTATTGATAAAAAAAGAAGCATTTTTTTCATCCTGAAAATGTTTTTTGCTCTTCTTATGCTTCAACATATTATAAAATAAACACTTTTCATTCTGAAAACTACTACATAAAATGTTTGCATGCTTATAATTTAATCTAAATATTGCCTTATCTCCCATTTTTATTGCAAAAGTCAAAGCATGAGTTGTTGCTATTACTAACTCAGAAATGTTGAAATTGAAACATTTTTTTGAGAAAGTATCCTCATCGCTATTACTCAAAGATATTTACATGGAGAGAGAGATTATAATGCCAGTCAATAAAATTTACAAAAATATAAATAGAATTTCTATGGAATACAATGTAACGTGATTTTTTTCACGAATTCCTACCGATCAGAAGAGAAAAGATTTAAGTTGTACATTAGCTGTCATACGTAACGCAGATTACGATATAATATCTTATTTCTCTACATTTGTGCATATTCAGAATTAAAATCTTTTGCTTTTTTAGTTTCTAATTCCACTACTTTCGTCTAATACTGAGAACTTTAGAAAAAATGGGAGACTAAAATTATAATGTATTATTACATGCTTGAAATGATTGCGTTGTTTAAAAAATGATTCAAACAAATAAATTTAATAAAAAATGAGTAACATTATAAATAACCCAAGGCGATAATATAATTGTAAAATTTAACAATATCGTAGGTGCTTTAGTTGACTTTTTGAAGAAAGATCGAGGCAAAATCTTGTAAAGAGCACAATTAAATTACGTCAAATGACGTCAACCGCCATTTTTTGGGAGTTTTTGAATTGCGTCCATAAACTGTAGTTATAAAAAGTGTTAAAAAATTTTCTAAGTGCTTTTATTCTTCAGTTGGTTCCGTATTCTTTTTAAAACACCAAATAACTTCGGGAAATGGTGGTAGGGATGAGAATATGCCTTAAATCGTGGAAAGATATGATATGACGGAGTGATGTAAATGACCATCTGAAGCTGGAATGGAGAGACAGCTGGCCGTGGGGAATGAAGAGGGAGATAAAAAGGGTCCCTGAGTCATGGTCAATCTTTAGAAAAAAGTTTGCTCGTTAAGAATTAATTGCTTGATTCAAAAACTTTTTCATTTCAACTTTCCATTTCCCGCGTGTCTCCTGTGAGTTCTCATATCCCCTGAGGCGAGAGAAAACTCGTTTCTTATATTCAGAAGCCCTTGTGGCTCAACCCTATTCCTAATCCTGCGCAGTCGTTTATTTCACTCGTATATTAAAATCATCCATAAGTCATAAATATTCTCAACTCCTGAAAATGGAGCACGTGACTTCAATAAGACACATACTTTAAAAATAGTCTTTCGAGCAAGTGAGCTTATCAGGAAATAGATGTATGGACCTAGGATAAACTAACTGCTTCATAAAATTGTGTAGATTTAATATCCAGATATTTTATTTTCCAGGCCGTCTTTAAATTGTAACTATAAGGACCTGCAGTAAAAAGAGACTTGTTTTGTTGGTTGGAGTGACTTAGACGTCCTCACACTTTGAGGGATTTGAAGAGAAATTTGGAACATGTCTCTCTTAGGCCCCAGAAGGATTAATGGATTTAAGTCCCCAGGGCTCCAAAGAGTCCTTATTAGGTTCTAGATTATCAATATATTCGAGTTTTCAATAATTTTGAAAGCATATGTGCAGTACTCCTGAAGCCAAAACATGGTCCTTTTGCTCATAAGAATAATTTATCTCACAAATAAAAATTGTATCCCATAAATCAACATTCTTTTTAAAGTCCGCACCTATAGTTTTCTAACTTCACAAACAGATGAATTTGATGCAAATATAGCATCGGTAGGACGTCTTCCATTTCTTTCTTTTTGTTGGCAAGAGTATTGTTTTTCTAGGCTCTTGCTTATCTGGATACACTCTGGCAGGGTTCATGATTGGTAATGTAAGTGTTATGCATAATTATAAATATTTTTCCTTAAACCACGAGTAATGGCTGACCGAATGTCTTATAGCTTACCGTGAGAAATAATCAGAACCCTCCGAATTGATGATTTTATGTCAGCATGAACTTCAAGGAGTATCATCAGTCTACTTTGTAGTTGCGGTGTAAGCAGTTCCTTATCCTCAGATTCAATAAAATGAGTCGAGAAATGTCGACATTTTCCTAATATAGCTGATACAAAGCATAAATGTTCACTAGTTATGTCTAGGAGATTAATGAAAACTACCCTAGGCCATCTAATAGCTCTTCGTCCAGTTCCATAGTTTTTGCAGTTTTCGTCCACCTCGTCTACCTACATTTCGTATTTTTGTAGTATTCTACAATTTCCGGCTATCCCATTTCATCTCCCGTCGCATTTCTATGGTGAATCTAAGAGATGAGGATGGCATTTATCCTTTTTTGGGAACCAAGGACTCTATTATACTATTCCTTCTAAAACCTATGAAGTGAAGATCCCAACTCTAAGGTATTGTTTCCCTAAAAATCAGATGGGATCTCCCTCTTGTTTTTTCTCGAAGTCAGGTAAAACATTTTTTATTCAAATGTAGGTAAAACATTTTTTATTCAAAAAATCTACAAATGGGATTGAACTGAACCAACTATCTGATGTTGTTTGAACTCGTATAGCACAGTGGTTTGGATAATTTTAAAATATCCTGCGCAAATCTCGAAAGTTTTTGCTGATTCAGTGTCAGGGTTAAACCATCAGAATTGCGAGTAATGTCACCATTAAATCACCATATCTTCATTACGGTCTCCCGGACCGCGTGTCTGTGCTTATTGAATAGAATCGTAGATCGTAATAACAGATATGCGGTGTGGCAGACCGCGGTATAGCTTGAAAACAAAATTGCTCGAGAAACAGCTGCAGTGAACATCATCTTTGGTGGTGTATTCGTTAGATACTATCTAATTTGAAGGTATTAAATTTTTGTTCACCAAACACGGTGAAATTCGCCGTGCGCACCCGTGCGCGTGACTGCGTACCACATCATTTGTGTAAGTGCAATGATTGGAAATTTGTATTAAATTTTGTTAAAATTTACGTGAGGCAGAGATTAAAAAAGGCTATACTCTTAATCAAAACGCGTGTCTGTGGTTACGGGCTATATACTATTATTTACTTTCTAAAGAAAATAAAATGGAAAACTCTTGCACTATATACCTCTGTACTTAAATATACCCGGCCGAGTTTTTCAACGCATGATTATTATGGAAATCATCTTTACGAATTTGAAGAGAAAAAACAACTGTATTAATGGTTTTGTAAAAATGAAAAGAGATTAAAAGAAAAAAGTATTGCATTTAGATTTGAAATAGATGTTAATGGAAGGTTAACCGGGAGACGAGAAAAAAGAAATATTTTTTTTCAATAGTAAAAACCTGAGTACTGAGAAATGGCTTTATTTGTATGTAAAAGAATTGTTTTCTATTCAATACTTAACACTGGTGATTATGATGTATTCAACACTAGTGAAGTCCTCGTTATAGCGTGCAACTGTATAAATAAATACGATATTTTACTTGGCATGCCAAACCAAATGACAAATCATGTCTAAGTCTTAGGGTGTTCATGAAACTGTCTTATCTTGGAATCGTCCATCCTTTCATTTTTCTCATACTCTGAGATCTCATAATTTGAAGGTCATCTCTAACTTGTATTCCTGAAAAAGCCGTTAAGTTCTCGAATTTCTCATTAGGAAGAGAATTAGTGAGAAATGCTTTCTTTAGTCAAACTTCTCGAACGGTTCCCTACAAAAGACATCATAAGGCGAATTAGTTAAGTACCCATTTTTGTGTAGAAAAAGGTTAATGACGGCATCTGCGCGATTTGGGACTCATCAAATTGTTTTGATGCGTGTTGCCTGATGAGGCAGAACATCAGCAGACTCTTTTCAGCGTGCCAGCGCTGGGACTGTGATGCATTGAAGTAAAAAAAAAGAATTTTTCACCTTTGTATCGTCGATAATTTTTTTCATCCAATGCGCTGCCTCTTCTTCTTCATCCATTCCCTTCCCGGCGTCTGCTCCTCGTACATCTTCCCGTCATTTCCTGCACCATGTCCCTTCCCCCTTCAAAAATTCCACCTTCTTTCACTCCCCCATCCATTCAGGCTTTCCTTCCAACCCCAGAGTACTCATTCTTGCACGAAACTTCTTTTCATCTTTCTGTCTCTCTCATTCCCTGTCCCTGATGAGTGCTTGTATCAAGCCACACGCACATTCATTCTCTTCCACGCACGACCCTCACAACCATCGCCTTACTTGTTTCCTTTTACTCAATCTGCGCCATGTACCAGTTTAAAGGTTCCTTCCCCCTACCCTTCCCCCTACCCTGACTTATTTTTTCTTTTTTCGTGATACTTTCTTCATGCCCCTGCCTAGTCTTCATATAAATTCAATAAAATGAATGTTGCATGACGGACAGCGTGGCCAAAGTGGTCGATCCATGGTAAATGAATAGCTAATAGCCCGTCAAAAGTAACGAGCAAAATAACCGTTCATGCAAATCTTATTGGCATATATTATATTTATTTATTTTTGCTTTATGTGAGTTGTTTCACTGACAATAGTTATGATGGGTATCATTTAAGTTGGTTAAAGGGATACGTGCTGTGTCGTAATTAAACTTTTGAAATTTCATTTTTTGTCTGTTCTTTTTCCAGTTTATGGTGTTGAGGCAGCACTCGTAATATTTGAATTACTTTTTTGTGAATGTAATCAGCTTATTAGGCTTTTGGTGCATTTATGCGCAAATGTTATTAAATTTGACCCGTGGTGTCCGTTATGTATCCTCATGATTGATTCCTAGCCACTCAAGTTGAGCTTTCTCTTGCTTAAGTCTAAATCCATTAATTTCAAATACGAAAAGGCCAATGGATGTTCTGTGAAACTTTTACCACTTTTCACTATCTCCTTACATAACAATGAACTGCTCTTCTTTTATTTTTCCAACCTCGAGCTGTCTTCCCTTATGTTTTCCATAAAAACCTAGACGTAACAACTCAATAGCCTATTATCCGATGGCAACGAGATAAATTTTACATACAAGGTATATATTTTTATGCTCCTGGAAAGGAATTTATAATTTTTAATTGATTATTTTATATTTTAATGCGATTTTTATTTTAAAAGCTACGGTCTTTGCCACTAAAAAATGGTAGCACCATTTGGACGCTAATCTGTTGATCAGGGCATAGTGTACGTTCACTTTCTTTTGGAGACGACACATCTGTTCAAGCAGTGATTTTATAACACCTAGTTAATGCTGAATTTATGGACAGTCACCCTAGTAACCTCCTGAGTATCTTCCCTCCAAGTTCCTTTGCACAAATGATCGTTGACCAGATGTCTACAGTCTGTAATTTTATCCCGTATTACACTGTTCTAAGCTTTGGTGTATTTAAATGTCACTATCTCTCGATTTAATTGAAACAACTGATACTATTTTACTATTTGACTTATTTAAAGATATCTGCTTGCTACGCAAACTTCCCAGCTATGAATTTACCTACATTGGGAAGTTTTTTCTAATATTGTACCGGTCCCGTCCTCACGGACTTGTGAACGGGACACGACTACACTTAGCCCACGCGTACCCTCCCGCCTCAGAGATACGCGGGGCAGAAACTCCGTCACCTGTTAAAATAAAAATTGAGACGTCTCCACAACAGGTCTCTGCGAGTAGGTTCATTACCGCGTTTTGTTTTAGTTTACCTTGCTTTACCGCCGGGGCTGGGTGAAGATAGGACGAAGGACGAAGGTTTTATGGGTACTTCGGCTCGCCAAGTTGGGAAGATTGAACAAAATATTCCTTTACCATCCAACAAAACAACCATATATTGAGAATTGATTCACATAATATTACAAACAAGAATACCCTTCTACTCACTAATTAAATGATGGTATGATTGATGATGGATGAGACATTTAAAATGAAAAAAAACCCTTGAAATGAATGAATAAGATGAGATGATTAATAATGATTTAAACATTTAAACAGTAATACCCTTCAATTAGAGCCATTAAAAAGACAATTCTCGCACACGGGCGGAATAATTAAATAGTCCACATCCAAATGAACTATGGGTGAGGGAGGTAAATAATAGTAATTCCCTTTTCTCTCATTTTCTCTTATAATTACCTATTTCGGGCGTCAATCACTCGCCACTAGGAAGCACACTGTGGGACCCATCACTGACTTAATGGCTTGGAGGCTAAAATAGGGGGGGAGGGGGGTTGTCGGGTCGGCAACCTTACGTGACCGTTGACACAGGATTCACGGCACAGGACATCCACCGGGCCAGGCACTTGGTCGTCCAAACTTGATCCTCCGATGCTTACGGCGGACGCCAGGCTCAATATCCCACTCGTGGTCTCCTTGAATGTTGAAATTCTCTTGGGAGGGGGGGGATGGCCCAAACTGTGGACGTGGTACTTTGCAAGTACCTCTTGGACTCCAGCACTTTCATGGCAATTTGCTCCCAGGTCGAGCTGCGCTTCCGCACGGTGATGTCGCTCAGTGCAGTCTTCTTTTTATTTCTTCCGCGATCGCCTTATATACGATTTTGGACGGGGGAGGGGACGTTGCACAGAGGGGAAACTGAGGGGAAGGGGGCACAAATGAAGGGGTTATCACTGAGCCCTACCAGCTTGTAAGTCAACCATCCCCTATGAGTCGCTCTTACACCTCTATCCATTGTGTCTTACGTCATTAAAACGGCCTTGCCCCAACTCTTAAAATCAAACACGCACACATTCACGCTGTATTCCACTCTCTCACCTCATCCCATCTCAGCGAGCCACACAAAGAAAGGAAAAGGAGGGGGGTGAGGGAGTGGTTGGAAGGAAAACAGAAATGTAACGGCTGAACCGTTACAATATAAAACTGTTCATAAGTATTTGAAACCGATGAAACTCTTCTTATTATTTGCTTCCTTTCATCAGCCATTCACTCTTTCACAGGCACTCTTCAATATTGAGCTAGAAGAAGCAGTCAATAAATCCAATGAATTTGGAATAAAAAAATTAAGGTGATACGAGAAATAACAGACATGTGTTGCTTTCCTGATGACATTGCATTCATAGGAAATAATCCAAATATTCTGCAAACAGCTTTATTTGGTACAAATGATTGGGTGAAACAAGGATATAGTTTTGAGATTAACAGTAGTAAAATGAAAATCCCAGTATTTGTAAGAAAGAAGCCGAAGGCTGGCATTACTCGAAAAGGATAGGTGCGTGAAATCCGTAATCTACTTCAAAAGCTTCATGACATGGGATGGAAGAATGTACATCGGACAACAGGTGAAGCTGATCTCGAGCAAAAATGACATTCATGATAACAACTGTTGTGTTCAGGGAATATAGAATTACCAATAAGGAAGTAGTTCGTGAAACCTTTCGTATGGAGTGCTGCGTTATATGGCTCAGAGGCATGGTTCATTGAAAACCTGGAACGGAAGAGAATAAAGAATTTAAAAATTTAGTGCTTGAGGTTGATACTGAAAATCAAATGGACGGATAGGAGCAAAAGTGATGCAATTTGCGCAGGAATAGGAAAGGAGAAACAATTCCACTATCCGCAGGACAATATCCAGATCAATGGGTCACACTTAGGGATATAACGCATTTTAATGGAGCATAACAGAATATATTCAATGAAAAACACATTTTAGTTTTTAAGATAAAACCAAATTCCTAATACTGAAGACCGCATCGTTTAAAAGACTCAACCGTATTTTGTGGAAGCGTCGGATTTGACAATTAGTGCTGAAAAAAGGAATAAGTACGATTCTCACTTTTCATCCAAGGTTTGCACCAGGCTAGAAATCATAGGCCAGTAGAGCGTTTCAATGAAATGCGGGTGGTGGAGCTACAATCAACTAAATATTTTTTCATCACAAAGCGTTGTGATATCGCGTGTGGTGAGTTATCCAGTATTCTTTAAAGGCATTCTTGAATCATCCACCTAAAATATTTGTTTGTTAGAGAGTTTAAAAAGAGGTAGGCTTAAAAAAATGGCTTTTATGATGATTGAATGACTAATGTAAATAAAGGCAACCTCTTCTGCGCAGGTAACTATCAGGAATCTAAATTGAGAATCTGTACGAGGCTCTCATTACACAATTGTGTGAATTTTGAAATTAATTTAATTTTCAAGACTGAAGTGAGTTCCTTGTAAAACGGCCTTAAAAGCTTTGGGTCTACCTCCCCGCAGTTTGTACCATACCCCCTTCATTTCATCTTTTCGAAATTGATTTTCGGAGTGGATTGCTGCCCTTCACTGTGTCCTGATGTACGATATTAACAAATACAACTTTGGACCGAAACCTTAACCTTACCGTCCTCTTCTCTATGGTCTTCTTAACTTCGCAAGGCTATCGCTTCTTCACGTCCTTCTTTAAGTGCTCATTTATTTCCACTCCCCTTGGCTCATCCACCTCCCCCAACTCCTCGCGGGTTCTTCTTTTTTGATTCTCTTAATGCGGAACTTCCGATACCCTCGATTTGCTACCGAAGGACCGACTCCCCAGGCCCTGTTCCCTTTCATCTCTTTTTTCTTCCCTTTTCGATCCTACCCTTAAGGCTAAAGGAAGGAAGAACCCTCTGGCGATATTATTTCACGAAAACGTTTCTCCCGAGGTGCCCAGTTTGCAAACTAGCGCAGATTCTTCTTCGGAGGGAAGGGAAGGGTAGATTTAATCATGAGAAATTATCGATTTGCCACCGCCCATGATGTCTCTTAAAGATTCTCCGAAACTTCTGACGCTTTCACGCTTCATTTGGAAACTTTTTGAGGTGTTTAATGAGTTTGGTGATGAGGGAGAATGTATTTTCTGTCTCGTTACAACATTTCACGTTTATCTCAAAGTTTTATTGACACCATATGTATATTTCTCGTCTTATGAGACGAACTGTTTTTAAAATTGAGCTCTAAAATCAGCTTGCAACTTATGATCTGAAGGTAAATCTAAGTTTTCGTAAATCTAAGTTGTTACCATCTAGGTACTTTTACTGCAGACTGCTCTGCAGCAGTGGGCTAAAGATGAGCTGTTCATCATTTATTTTTTCTGGGTCTCTACTGTGAATAACATTAATTCAGTTGCGTTTATGAAAGAAAAAAATCACCTTTCTCACTATATGGGTAATATTTACGAAATTTGATGATTATTATTCAATTTTAAGTCTAATCAGAAAAAGTGTGTTTTTTAAGCCGGGTAAAACGTCACCTCCTGCGTTTGGTATTGCGACGGGTGCAAATATTCAGGTGACAGGAATTTATTTTAGTACGGATGTAGTTACGTGTATGCAAATTCAAACTTAATAACTTTTTGAAAATAACTTTGTGTAATACGATAAGTACTAAAATTGTGTGAAATTGACGGTTTTTGCTACCGTAGATGAAAAATACCCATGGAATTCAACTAAGTAAGAGTATGCAATAATTTATCTCTTTGTACGTGCCACAATTTTTATTTTTTTCTACCATATTTTAGACGTCTGTAATGTTATTATCAAGGTAATTATTTCGTTATGTTTTCTCCGTATATAGGTACCCAAACGTTAGTTTTGAGATGGGGAGGAAAGCGGGTGGGGGGTGGGGGCGTTTGGATTTGATGTAAGGGAGAGGTAGATCATTCTTTGTTGTAAGGAGGTTTGTTCTACAAGGTGAAAGACTACAGGGGAGGGGGGCGAAGAAAATCGTAGGATGTCAACGATGGTGGTTATGACGTAAATGCACAGCCTAATCAAGCATCATAATAAAAGATTATTGACATCGATGGTGAATGTAAGTTAAATGTAAAATCGTAAGCAAGATGAAATTTTAGATAAAAATTGAGGTCAAAACCATGGTCCGAAAGATTAAAAATGTGTTTAATGAACAAATTAATAAATTATTTTATGTGATTCAGTTCCTCAAAGTAAACCGTGAAGCTTTAACTTGCAAGTAAGGGTAAGCGTTAAAGGCAGTATCATTTTCCCGACTTGCTGATTGAGCGTTACGTGTAGGATTTAGGTGCAGGTATTGAACTGCTTTAAACGTTTCGCAAGTATCTTCTGAAACAGTGATAATATACGATACGAATCATTTACGATTTTTCGGCTATTTGATACGGGCGTTAAGTTTTTGCTTCAATGTCACCTCAGCATTTGTGTGTTTACTCTTCATGCTCCCACGGAAGGGAACATGCCGAGATTATCTTTGGGAAAAAAATTTAGGGTAAAAAGGTCTTCTTTGCTACAGACCATTTCAGCCATATTTATGGCTATAATTACTATGCAAGGATTTGCATTCAGGCGCACTGAAATGGAGTTTACAGTCAAGTTTATGGCCAAATTATCTCAAGCGTATTCACAATGGTAATTAAGTGAATTAATGCATTACGTCAGGGTGTACCTTAAGCATCCAAAGTTCTATAAACGCGGATGAATAATATAATTATCAGAAACTTTTATTTCTTTAAAACGGCTATAAAATAAAAAAATGGAACAAAAACAAAACTGTCCTTGTAGAGCTCACATGAAGTGGAATTGAGTGGAATAGGATATGATATTATCCTTTTTCTCATCTGGAAACGATGTGTGCTGATATATTAATGCTAGACCTCAAAGTTCCTTTTTGGTTCATAGTTTTTGGGGGCACAGTGGCGGTTGACGATAACAATTTCCGATTGTGTTGGTGCTGTATGTCCATTTGTGGCTTATTTCATGCCATTTTTTTTTAATGCTTATTTTTCGTGCATTTTAGGTAATTCATGGCATTGCAAATTTCATTCTATCTTGATTAAAACTTAATGATATTTCATGTTTAAATTAATTTTTCTTTGAGAATTCAATTTTTTTCTGTTAATTAGGTTGAAGACATTCTTGGCTAGTTCTCCCAGAGGTAGAAAAATAACGCACATATACGCACGTGGTCTGAACTAAGAATGGAGGGATGATCATAGGTAGTTTTGAGCTTGCTTTATTGGAAAAATAATGGTATTTTAGGATATCAAAGTGGTTAAAAGTATGTATGTTGAAGAAGAAATAGTAGGCGTTAAATAGTGCAGTGGAGGAAGTTAAGGTCTTATTAGAATCGAAAATTTCAGGTTAGTAGGCTAAGGGTAGTAACATTTTTACGTAATATATGGTTTGTGGCAAAATAGGAGGAAGGCTAAATACGTAATACGAATAGGTGACTTGGAGTATGAAATGAAAATAGATTTCCGTACTTTAGTTACCATATTCTGTAAATGATTTCTTTGATTTAGCGGGAAAGTTCAACGACCTGAATAATGAAAAGAAATGCTTTGTTGAATTTCATTCCCATTTTTATTCCAGTATTCGAATCCACTGTTTATTTAGATTTATAAGCAACCACTCTCTATGGAACATACTGGGGCATGCAAGTAAAATACAATTTCATTTAAGTAACTACATTAATCAATTATGTCATCCATGTTTATCATTACTATGGCACAGAAATCAGCGTATTTACATTTAATTTTCGTAAACAATGGTATAAATCATTTGGAATGCATGGGATCGAGACACTGCATCTCAATCGCAATTGTTCGCTTACTCGGGAATGTATCGAAACCTTCTGGTGGTAGGAACTTATAGCATGGCCTCAATAATTATGAAACCTTTTATTTTCCATCCTTAAAACTTCAATACGGATGCTGATTGTAAGGAAACATTTCCATTAAAATCATGATACCTAATTTAGTACAGATATCCAAAGAAGGGCAATTAGTTTTGTAATTAGTCCATTGGTTCGCGCATAATTCTCTGCACCTCTTGTAACACATTTCCAAGATTATGGTGATACAATTGCCTGGTTTCTCTTGACCCCTCCTTTATCAGGCAAAGACCCGCTAATCCAATTTATCTGCAATGTTTTACATCTCCTCAGATTTTGGTCGCCTCCCCAATTACCTTCTTTTAATTACTTTTTGTAACCTAATTTTTATTGGAAAACTTACCTAAGAGTGAAATATTTCTATTTTTCTCAATAGCATATGTATTAGCATATGTATTAGCTCTCAATAGCATATGTATCTATTGTAGCATAATAACTATTTTATGCAGTCTTAAATATACTATCTCTATGGTGCTACCATTTATTGGCATTTCGATCGATGGTAGGACTAGAAATGTGTAATTTTCGTCGATTTGAACCAGAAGAATTACTCACCTGTGCGCTTTTTCGTAAAAATTAAATACTATCGCATTAGTAACTCATGAAATTCAAGTGAGGAGTAATTATTCAAGAATTTTTGAAGGTTGTTACATCGACGTATGTAGTTAAAGAAAGCGCTTCATGACTGTAAAATTGGTATATTCGTGTTATGGGAATTTTCAATAATAGTATACCATTAAAGTTGTACTTTTAGCTGGGTGAATTTAATCATGAATGGCGGTTAATGGAAAGCAGCAGTCTATAGACAATGAATATACACAATGCACATTCACTTATTTTACTTAGGGAACACAATAGAAACCGTCTTCTCTGAATGTGAGCTTATTCGGAATAGAGCAAATACTACAGAAAATGATGCACTTACCAGGGTTGCTCATGGAACTTTCGGTACACCTTTCGAGAGTGCAATTTACTGATTGTGTAAGGTAAAACGACCGAATACGCCGTGGTTTTCGTTACCTAGGATGAGAAATAACCACAAAACAGGAGTTTACAATGCTAGGCTTTGTTAATTTAAATATTAATGATTTTTAATGCATACCTGTCGGTTTATTGCTTTTACGGATTTATTCCGACAAAATGCAAATTTAAAAAGTTTTTTTTTTCACTGATTCATATAAAAAACAGCCTTTATTTAAAGAAAAACATTAAAATTTCCCGTTTTTTATCGAAAATATCCTGATATGTTTTTCCCCCGTTCTCCTCACACACACATGATACTCCATGTGTCTTCCTTCTCTTTCCTCTGCCGCCCTCTCCTGCTCAACCCATCTCTCATTTCAAACCTCTCTCGCATTATATAAGTATCCACGTTTACATTTCCCCTCGTTATAATTCCACTTATCTTTTGTCTCCCGCTTTCCAAACTTCACCTCCTTCCCTTGCGTCCCTATCCCGTCCTGTGTGTATGGGAAAGAGAAGAATAAAAACTGAATAAATCTGCCCGCAACGCCTTTTCATTCATGCCTTTGCGCAAAGGAAGAGAAGTTTTGCCCTCATTACGGGGAGCGGCATTAAAAATAAAAAAGGAGGGTGCTTTTTTTTTGGACGGTCGTGAAGGGATAAAGGGTGGGTTGGGGGTGTGGGAAGGGGTGTGTTTGGCGGGAGGAAGTCACAGGGACCAGGGAGCAGAACGGGAAACAAGGGTGAAGAGTGGAGAGAGAAAGGGAAAAATATTATTATTCGTCTTTTACGCTCCGCCATATTACTAACATAACGATGACGATCTTTCCCCTCTCCTCTTCATGCCTTTTCACTCTTTCGCCCTTTCTCCCTTCCCTCATGTCATGGGAATTTTAGGATTATTTTAGGGGAGGGCCGGATGGATGCGTGAAATGATAGTAAGACTTCTCAAACTTTACTCTTTGAACTTAGAGGCCTTCACACTTGGAGACTTTTCTAGTGCCGGACATTGCTCGCAAAGTTGCAAGATCATAAACAAAATTGTCACTGAACACATTAAAAACATTAAAAGTACTCACCAGCACAGGATAGAAACAGGAAGGAATATTAATGTGAAAGAGATGGCGTAATTGAAAGTAAAACTGAAAAAAAGGACAAGATAATCAATTTTACCAAATATAACGTAAATGAAAAAATATAAACAATTTATTTTCCTAAAGCTTATGTATCAAAAAAAGGAGATAATATTATTCCGTTTTTACCATGTGCCATAATGATACAACAACGCAGTAAAGAAAACAGGAATTATCAGATAAGTGACAAAAACAAAGTGCAAAATGGTGATTATCTTAACTATCAATAAAAAATTATATTTTTGTATATATTTTGCCGAATTAAAAAAAAATAATATTGGTTAAAACTATTATTATTTATGAATAACTAAAATATATATTAATTATCCTTTGAAATAATAAAAATACTGCCAAAAAAATAAACATATACCGAAAATAGTGAAAAACGGCAAGATTTACTCACCTCCGAAAAAAAAATCGAAAGCCGCAAAAACACCCGGGCGAAGAAAACTGACCTTCCCCGACCGAAGAGTAGACCCTTACTGATGACTGCAAGACGGCGGAAGCTTCCCCGAGTGACTGAGGCGCAGTGGTACCGTTATATATTGAAAGGAGCGCTGAACTGGAATTCCAGTCGTGCCGCCATTGGCAAGGGTGCCTAATACTGGAATTCCAGTACTGCCGCGCTGAATGGGTTAACCAACGTCGTAGTCTGTATACTTGCTTCGCATGCCACTCCATGACATACAGTGCAATCGCAAGCAAGTAGTAAAGAAATTAAGCGTGTGACATTTTCCCTATGGTATTTGTATCAGTGCTTCGATGAAGTATAGAGAGATCTGTAGCCTGAGGATGTTCCACCACAATTAAAAATATATTATATTCCAGCTATTTATTTCATTGGTTTAAAAAATTCTTCTTTCAATGGTGACTTTCATTAACTATTGAAAATCAAAACATTGTGTAAACATACAGATTATTCCACGAATACATATTTTAATGATTAATTTTTGTAGCTTTTTCTATGGAGTTACCATATTATGACTTCTATTATCGCTATATTTAGCGAATAATTCAATAAATATTGCTGTAAAGGCTGTATGACGCATCTATTTAAATTTTTATCCGCTCCATACAAGTTTTCATGCTTATATTTCCCGTATTTCACCCGACTGTCGCATATAACACCATGTAATTTCAAGTTCAATGTCCTGGAAAATTAGTGTGTAAATGTAACACTTAGTTCTATTTATCATAAAAAAACATGCTTTTGTATAAGTATCCTAAAAAGTGAATACAAAAATATAAATTGTTTTTTACTGCTGAACCACTTTAAAAAGTTTGTAGAAGTTTACTGCTTTTTAAAATATCCATTCCTTATATAAGCGTTCATTGTAAAAATTAAATGCGATGATAACTGTTTTAACGCCAACACCTGGTTGCGTGTGCAAACAGAGGTTGTTGCTGCTATAGATGTCTTACCGATCTGGCGATCAGCCAGGAATGTCAGCCATCGATCATACAATATAAGGCATCATGTGTACAGGTCTTGATAGGATAACTCGGTTACGTACTGACTCTAAGCCTCTCATTCACTTAACTCCAATCACTTATCTTCAGCGCCATTATGCAGTTCTCTTTGTGTCACCACGTGCGACTATAGCAAACCTCTGTCCACCAGTAGTGCGTCCCAAATTATATAAGCGTTGAATTTTTTCACTCCGACCCCGAGATTGAAGCCAAATTACTATATTACTCTTTATGCAAAATATTTGATCAATTATGTCAACCAGCGGCTGCGCCCGACGCATTTTTATTTATTCTCGAGCCCTTAAAGCCTATATGGTAGGCACACGAAGAATTTGCCATTTTGCATTCTTGGAAGTCATCTGATGTGGGTTTGGATTAGAATTAGGATATATATATATATATATATAATTGCAAAGTTATTTTTATGCCAATGTGTACATTGCTTAGGAAATTCAGAAACATCGTTTTTCAATTATACCGCCAAATCCCGACTCACATCAGGACCCTTCGAGGATGTGTAATACCAAAAGCTCGTCTCCGTTTATGTTACATACCCTATAGGTTTAAAGGGCGTTCGTACAAAACATTTCGCAGTTGACATATTGAACGAATATTTTCCACATGGAGTTTTCTAGTTATTTATCATCAAATTGGTTAGCGGGATGAAAATTATGAATCATTATATTTTTGCTTCACCCTAGTCCTCTGATTTTACCAATAGTTTTGAGCATAGCAAACTGTATTAAGTTGTTGAACTTAGCGCCCATCATCCACCAACCTCAGGCTTGTGACGCGGATTTTTTTATCTCGGTTGAAAAGGGAGATGCCTACCTCCGGGTCCTTGGGTCAATGAACAGTGAGACAACGGGTCTTGGCTCTTTGTGAGGCGTCAGAAATACACTGTCTTCTCAATGGGCTAGTCTGAGCACGCCATTAGTTATCAAATTGCAAGTCTCACTCGCGTGCCCTTGTACTGAAATTTGTTTTAGCGATTACACAAGTTTCTCCGTTGAATTCCGTTAGCCCCTCCCACCCCCATCTCCCCGCAGGATGATCTAGTTGAATTGATTTATTAGCGACCGACTCAGTCGTTTTCCAGGCAAAGTGTGTCTCTATCCTTTATAATAACACGGATGATTGTTTAAAATATAGCATATGCCTATCCTATGGAAAAGTTATGACTTTTAAAGGCATATGAAATTTGTCATCGTGACAGAACAGAGCAGGAATCGCTGCGCTGAGTGAAGTTTTAATATTGAAGCAATCAAACCGGCTTAGCCTTTTTAATTTACTTTAATTAATTAGAAATGAATTCTTTATACGTTTACATAAGGATGCATCTAAGGAAAAAGTGTACCAAGAATAATTTATGTTCAGAAAATATATGCGTTAGTATATATCATATGGAAATTATTGCCGATCCTACAATTGTGTAATGAAGTATTCAAAACACTATAATTTTTCCTATAAACCCCTATTCCTTCCTTAAAATTTGAGCAAAAACAGCTGGAAAGACCAGACACTCTTTCTAAAATAGCAATAAGTTCCTTTTCAGGGTACACTATTGATGTATTCGATATTTACCTTCGTTCCTATTAGAATTAAAATTAATTAATTTAGATTAGAAAAGAAATTAATAGAATTCTCTTGAAATGCCTCGGAGCATTCTTACAACTAAATAGCAATTATAATGTTAGTTTGTATTTCAAAAGAGGCAGGATTTCTGGGTTTTCTGCTCGTGCTGTAGTGTAGAGGCTCGTAGTGCTAATTCGTAACTCTTTAAGATCGAATCTTTGACCTAACGGTAACGTAAAACCTTGTAACAATTCTGAAGGCCTCTCTGTAGCAGATCAGGGCTCGGAACTAATTTGAAAGTCGAACTAAATTTTAGTGTACTCATAATTGAATAGCGTAAAATAATAATTGAAATTCAATGAATGTGTCCAATTCGATTTCCATTACTGTAAGTACGATATGTCCGTCACTAATTAATCATCCGAGTCTCGCATCCATCTGCCTGTCACAGAGTGTCCGCTGTGGGTACCGTACCAGGAAGTATTAGGGCACAAGGCATGGAAAAGTGTGGAGGCAGAGAAATAGAATCGGAAGATCGGAAGGACCAAAGTGTATAGTGCAGGTAATAAATGGGATGCCTCAGTGTCTTACTATCTTTTTGTTAATGTCACTGATAGTGCGTGTAAAGAACGATTTTTTACCTATCATTTTGATTTTGATACTCTTATTGCATTTTTGTTGTTTATAAAAAATGTAAAGATATAGTAGGAGTTTCTGTGTTACCTTGTGACTCGCATGATCAGTAATATCACAATAAACTAGAACCAAAATTCAGGAAACTTCTTTCTCTGGGATTGTTTATAATACTGTTTTCTGAATCGTGTCACGCCTCTTGTCAGGTGACTCCTGTATTTCTCAGCCATGTATAATGATCAAAGGGCCTCACACATAGGATGTGAATGCTTCATAAAAAAAAGAAAACGAAAAATTAAACAAATTGAAACCCAGATAATGTGTCGTTGTATAGCTTAGTTCATTATTAGCTCCTAACGTAATTTATAATGAATCAATGTTTGATACATCCCTAATGTGGAATCGTACCCAGATGTTGCAAGCTTTTGGACTAATGTGGAAATGAATTTAGTGCAATTAGATGCTCATTTTGTATTAATGGGTTTCCATTGATGGTGGTGGCAGTAATGACTTCGATGGAATGTAATCCTTTATCTTCGTATGGTTTGATATAAAGTTCACTCACGGTCAATTTCCTCAAATTGCTGGAGCTGTTGTTGCATTAGGTAATTCGAAGTGTTTTACCTACTGATTTTATTTTGGTGTTCGTGCCTTTTACTATATTAGACACTGTATTTTGTAATGCTTTTAACCACGCTATGGGAAAACACAATTATCCCTCATTTCCTCTTTGCTATCTACCATTACCATATTATTAAGTTTTTTTATTTGAAACTATTAGTAATTTCTTCAGGTTTCACTTTGTGGAACCTCTCCATATCGGAAATAAAAATAACACTTTGTAATAGTCTACTGCATTGATTTATTTCTTACGACCCGGGTTTCATCAATAGTGACATCCTCAGGTAACAATGACTATTTTACATCCGTATATATACACAATCCAGGAGAGTAGGGGCAAGAGGGGAAAGGAGGGGGGTAGGGAAGCAGGCTTTGGAGTGTGTTGTTGTAGATAGGAGGCAGAAGGTGAAGGGGCTTTTTCTCCCCACCCTCCTGAAGGGGAAGATGTCACTATGTGATGAAACCCGAGTCACAAGAAATAAATCAATTTAGTGGACCAATTATCAATTTAGGGTAATTTTTATTTTAATATTGGAAGTAGATCTATAACATCTTTTAGTAGGTACTCATTCAAGTTCCTGATAGGATAATCGATTGTATTTTCTCTTTTGATATTTTTACATGATTTAAATCATAATGAATGTGGAACTTTAAATTTCTTAGATGTTGAAGTTTGTCCTACGATTTGTATGTACTCCCTGATTAGTCACTTAAGAGACTGGCATATTAGATTTTGGGGATAAATTCTTAAATTGTAGCTTAACTATTTCACTTCCAGATAGACTTGGCACTCGTCCCTATCACAGTCAATCTCCAACTAAACTGGTCAGAGACCGCACAACCGAGCATATATGCACAAGGCTAGCCAAAATGGCCGCCCTAGGCATATATTTACGGGAGTATGGTCCGACGGTCCGTGATGGATGGTCGGCGATATTGGCTGATCATTGTTCTTATATCAATACTCTTCTAATATTAATTGATTGCTGAATTGCCTGCGTTGCGTGTTTATAAGTTTTTAAATACACCATTTTTATCCAATGATATCGTGGATATCCTGTGGTTTTGAAAAGATCAATCCGGTACCCTCCCAGGAAGTGTTATGAGTGAATATTTTAGAAATAAGCCCCTGCTATGAGCCAGTTCCGGAAGTATTAGGAGTCCTTTCTAGAACGCGCTAGTAAAATACCATTCTCTCCGTCTCATGCCATCGTCTTCGTCCTCATTTTCTCTTCTTCCTTGGGGCTTCAATTTTAGTTTTTTATGCACACACATCGTCCTCCGTCCCTTCCATTCTTCTCTCCGGGCTCCGTTTCGCTCTCAATTTTTTTTCATTCCCCCCTCATATTATCCGCTCCTCGGAATGATGGCCTCGTCTCCACTTTCCCTTATATCGTTTTTCATACGCTGTGACCCTAACGGCCACCCCCTAAAAATCCGATAGCCAGGCCGTCGCCCTCGTCCTTTGGCTTCCCCTGCCCCCTCAATCCCTCACCCCCCCCCCCCGTCGGGGTCTCATCCCTGGAATCTTCCTTCCCTATTTCCCCTACCTCCATCCCTTCTCAACCCATGGGCTTTGACGCCTTTTGATCCAGGGCGTTGTAATACCCCGATGCGTCCAGTACTGTTTGATATTGACGTAGAATATCCTTATGCGATATTTGTCCGTTATATACTCGATACATGACGTTTAATTGGCCAAAACATTGTTAATACGCCCAATTTCATGAGGTGCTTATACATAAATGACTTAATTATATTGGTGCGAGATTAATACTTAAAAAGCCCACTTTTCTCTCTTATCTCACGGTAGAAAATTATACAAGATATTTATATACACTATACAGTACAGGCATATTTTTAAGGCGATAACGGAAAGAAATCACCCAGTTTCGGATATAAGATGTAAAGGATGAGTAGGTCAAGATTTGTCAGGACATATTTACAATCAGGAAAGATAATTAATATGCATTACCATTTTACCAGCAGGTGAAAAATGTTTGCACTATAAATTAAGTATGGCAGAGGACACAATGTTCACGATGTCAGGAAGAATAAAAATATATTGTTAGGAAAAAGCAAGAATTTGGTTTTAAGCTTAACAATGAGAACCTTCTGTAAGTTTCTTGAGTGATATGTAGTGTCATTACCGATGCTTTTTTTCATGATCAATTTTCGAGGCGTGATTAATACGTTACGTTAAACCATCTGTAATGGGACACATCTTTAAAGACTATCGACATGTGACATTAAGCCGCCAGTAAAATGCTACATTTAAGATTAAATACGAGTAATTAGATCGGTTTGTCCAATATAATGAGCTGTAGGTAGTTGTGCAGTGTCTTTCCCTATGTCTTATCTTTGTGAAAAGTGAGAGAAATTACGGTAACATTTTTATGGATCATTTCCAATGTCAAATTTGCATTAAGCTCCTCGCATGATCTATTGAGTAAAGCAATTAGTTATGCTTTATAAAAATTTGATTAAATATTTTAAATAGCAAACATACAAGTGGCAGGAAGCAAAATGTGGCATATGGTGCATATCAGTTAAAACGGATGTTTTGAATAGGCAGGTTTTTTATTCTTCTTAGGATATTAGGATTGTAGCTAAGAAAGTATTCCAGAACCCAAAATTTCTCATATTTTTCATTTTCCCAATTGTGGTATGGGTCATGGGAGTCACGCCGCAGTGTTACGATTAATCGACTGCAATATGAGAATTTTATTTGGTCACTATGAAAGGCATTGCATAACGCAAAATCAATGTAAGTGAATCACCTAGGGAGAAGTAGTATTATATATTGTGTTCTCTGACACATTCTCTCTTTCCTCAATCTTAAATTAAAGTGAGTTATGGTATTGCTGTGTATTGAGTACCTACCATGTGCGACGTTCTACGAACCCGCCGTATGATAGTCTGGCGCCAGGAATATTGCACTACATGACAGTTAAAATATTTGGCTGAGAATAAGTGATTCCAATGAGAGAGTTTGTATTAATTTATGAGATATATAATGGGAGATAAGCCGATACAGGTTTCTGCCACATAAGGCGCTATTGTGCGAATAACGATATTTTATGATATCAAAATATTCAATGAGAAATTTCACAACACAAAGTCGACTTGTGGAATGATTTGAATATGCATCATCAATGCGAAATGATGAAGCACTGAAGGTGAGCACACGGAACGCAAGTTTGGCAACAGTGTATACCATAATGACCACACTGTCAACTAAAGGTGGAACGCTGCCTACGTATTTCATGGATGGTGTTCCAAATATTAACTGTAATCTACTCTTAAATCGACGAATAAACGCTATTTTTTACTGTGTTTCAGCTTTTTCGTTTTTAAGGTATTAATATATGTTTATCATTGGCACTGAATATACTTCTTAAGTTCGTTAGCCCATTATGAGAACATAGTATCACTTTTTCGTGAGTTTTAACACCCAGCATTCAAAGCTTTCGTTTAATAAGTGGATTTAACTAAAGCCTTTTCCTCTTTCTCATTTGCGTCTAAGGGTTTTGTGCGTATTGGAGTTTATAGCTTTTATTTGGAATACACCACCTGGATTTTTATATATCTCTTCTTTAGGTCCTTTTCTAGTGATTTGCTTTCCTCAATTTGGTTTCCCCTTAATTTCGACGGGCACTCTTCTCTTCTATTCTTCGCCGCGTCATTCTTCACGTTTATCGAACGTCTCAATTTAAAACTCCTTTTCCTCTTTTCCCCGATTCCTTTTGAATAAATCTAATAAACGGTCTTTCTCTCTCAGAACCTCTCTTTTCAGATCCTCTCACTCGCCGTCACTAGAACAGTCGTCGTTTTCTCCCCGCTTGCTCGTCACTTCCTCATTTACGAAATTTTTCTCTCTCTATTCTGGGTTCCTTCACGGTAATGGCTTCCCGCGTTCCATGGAAAAACGCCCCATTTACCTCATGCTTAATTCTTAACAATGGTGGCTGAGTTGGAAAATATTTACACTTTTACGCCGTTTTGCACCTCGGTAATTGTTTCCCGTAGCTATAACTACAATTGGAATTCAGAGCCAACATTTCTTTTTTTTTCTGTTTGAAACGTATTTGAAAAAATGTCTCTTTAGGGCTTCCGACTTTTTTGTAATTCAAACAAATTAAAATTGAAAGCCCATAAGGCAAAATTGGGATCGTTCGTTGGACCATATTTCTTGGGTCAAAAAGTCTAATTTATAAAAGTTTGCTTACATTCAACAAAACTTACAACCTTTTTCTACCTAGGTACCAAATTTCACCCATGTGGCACGAAAGAAAGGGTCTGAAGTTATAGGTCAAAAATGACACTCGATCATTGGGACACTCTGTATAGCATATATCACGAAAATACTCAAGGATAAATTTCTCGAAAAATTTACGAGCGATGGCGTAGAATAAAATGAAATCACCATGCAGCAGAAATTCAGAAAAGGGGGTCATGTTGTGCCATCTTTGATACGTAACTTGAGTTTGTACATTCCAACAGGATTTTAGTATAGTACAAATTTAGGATAGCAAGTCGAGTGCCATTAGTTTATCAGAAGCGATTTAACTTGGTTAGTTTGTTCATTGAATTTCAAATGCCTGCTTTGAATTCTGGTCTGAGATCTCATGACGGTTTAATTTAGCACGAAATATGCAATGTACGACAGTAATAACAATACTGTCATACTAACAAGTAATTGGCTAATTATAATTATTAGGAATCAATATTTCGGCCGTCTTAAAGTAGGGTGCAAAGCTTCATTTAGAACTTTTATCAACTTTATAAGTGCGATGGGTAAATATTATTATATTTTTAACTGTTAATTGCCTGTTTATCAAAATTATTGTTGCGCTGTTTCAACATCATCATGCTGAAGTGCCCAACTCTTGTCAGTTCCTTCCTACCTTCCCTAATGACATTTTTACTATTGTGCACATTTATTAATCTTTTACGATAATATGAAGTATATGAATTGAAAGAATAACTGAAGTTCAATATGACTCATTTTTATTGGAAACGCTTGTGATTTTTATGATGTCGAAACGTCATAAAATACTTTGTCTTGGATTTGTATCTGAATTATGGATCTCCCTACGTTGGTTAAGGTTTTCCCTTTGAGCTTCTCCGAGTTACCAATTAAGGTAAATAGCTTATTAAACTAAATAGCACAGGACGTAGAATTCAAAAACAAATATTAAATTTAGTAATTCTTAGCAACTTGTTTGAAAATTAATCAAAATCACTCTTTTTCATGTGGTTGGTACCTCATATTTAAAATTTCAGTAATCTGGTATTGATTTTTTTAAACAGCTTATATCAAACTTAAATGCACGTAATTTACCGGTGTAATGAACAATTAATTCATGCAAAAATATTTAGCTGAAATTGTGTGCTTCTTGGATTTTATCTCCTTATTTTTCATTTAGGTCGGGGATTGAAAATTCATTGGTTATCCAAAATATTTAAATAAGTAAATGTTTCAGACATTGATTCGTTGCATAGTTTATGTGTTGCATAACAATGCTATTAAGCATCTAGCAGATACTGGGTAATTAGCCTTATCATCATGGCGGATATAAATGCATAATACCACATTATATATATAAAGCGTATAGGAGCATTATATTCTGCATTATCTCTGTCTGTTCCAACGTTCATATTTACGAATAGTTTATTGTTTCAAGCCAATTGTATAGCTCCAGCGTGTTTTTACCGGTCTCGAAAAGAAATGTTCCATTCTTAGCAACTTGTTTGAAAATTAATCAAAATCTCTCTTTTTCTTGTGGTTGGTACCTCATATTAAAAATTTCAGTAATCTGGTATTGATTTTTTTAAACAGCTTGGTTGAATTTAAAAAAATATCAAACTTAAATGCACGTAATTTACCGGTGTAATGAACAATTAATTCATGCAAAAATATTTAGCTGAAATTGTGTGCTTCTTGGATTTTATCTCCTTTATTTTTCCTTTAGGTCGGGGATTGAAAATTCATCGGTTATCCAAAATATTTAAATAAATAAATGTTTCAGACATTGATTCGTTTCATAGTTTATGTGTTGCATAACAATGCTATTAAGCATCTAGCAGATACTGGGTAATTAGCCTTATCATCATGGCGGATATAAATGCATAATACCACATCTTTATATATATAAAAGTCAATGTATGTATGTATGTATGTATGTATGTATGTTCCACATCTCCTCCTAAACCACAGGACCGATTTTGATGAAATTTGGAACACGAGTTTGTCACTGATAGACAACAAACACTGTAGGGTTCAATTAACCGAATCCCTATTTTTTTCAGGGTTAAGGGTGTGATCCTTACTAATGTGTATAAAAATGTTATGGTCTCTGTCTGTTTGTTGCTCCATCACGCAAAAACTACTGGACCAATTGAGCTGAAATTAGGCATGTAGATAGAATAAATATCTGGCTGTATCATATGCTATATTAAAAAGCCCTAAGGGCCCCCAAAGGCCCCCGAAGGTCCCCCCTGTTGGTCCATGCTAAGCATTGTGTTCGGTGCAGTGGTTTCATTTTTTGCTTTTTAAAAGTACATTCACTCAAGATATAGGGCTGGAATTTTTTTTATCGGATTATATATATAAAAGTCAATGTATGTATGTATGTATGTATGTATGTATGTTCCACATCTCCTCCTAAACCACAGGACCGATTTTGATGAAATTTGGAACACGAGTTTGTCACTGATAGACAACAAACACTGTAGGGTTCAATTAACCGAATCCCTATTTTTTTCAGGGTTAAGGGTGTGATCCTTACTAATGTGTATAAAAATGTTATGGTCTCTGTCTGTTTGTTGCTCCATCACGCAAAAACTACTGGACCAATTGAGCTGAAATTAGGCATGTAGATAGAATAAATATCTGGCTGTATCATATGCTATATTAAAAAGCCCTAAGGGCCCCCAAAGGCCCCCGAAGGTCCCCCCTGTTGGTCCATGCTAAGCATTGTGTTCGGTGCAGTGGTTTCATTTTTTGCTTTTTAAAAGTACATTCACTCAAGATATAGGGCTGGAATTTTTTTTATCGGATGGCTGAATCAATATAATTTCTAATTTTATCAATCGATTTTCTTCTACGCTCCGTATTTGTCTGAAATTAATGTTTACAGTTGAAAAATCTCACATTTTTCCCTGAAATCAACAATAACATATTTCCTTGACAACCATAGATTTGATTTTCAAAGGATATACACGCCTCTTAACTATTAAATATCATGTTTTGCTGCAGGCCCATGATAGTACGTAGAAAGAAAATCCGTATAAGAAGGGCCCAGAGTCCCAAGGGCCCCATGATAGATTGCTTCAGGGGTTAATCGATAAATTCAATGCATATTTACAACAAGTATACTCTTCGTCTTTCTCAAAGCAGCTCTCAAAGGGGCATCGCATGTATATGAGAGAACACTTACGTTGTAAACAATACACATAAAGGAAATTAATTGATTACACACACAATTATATGTGCAAGAATATTTACGTGCAGCGAATAACAGTGGTAATAATGCCTCTGTTGCTACAACAAACTCGGCGTTGTTTATTATCGTTTAATACTCAGATGTATTACACGTAGTGAAACCGTCTGCCTCTCATTACGATTGCGAACTGTTTTTTAGACCAATTCCCGCATCATTAACGTCACGACTTATTTATATGTTTAAAAGTGTTAAAGTGCAGTAAACTTAGGTACATTCACTCAATCATCGAGTTGCCCATTCAAGAATCTCGCTCGCCGCTGTGTTTCCACTCCTTGGACTTAAAAATCCAATATCCATCCACATACCTAATAGAAAAAAGAGTAACCTTTCAAATATATCTTCTTGAGCAAAATGAATGTCTTATTTGCGAGAAAATGAGCCGTTGAAATAAAAACGACAAAGGTTAGACTTGGATGGTCAAAGACATGCCCACCAGCGATCTCATGATAATCTCCCCGTGGTGTTTCTCTGGTTACGCTAAGATCCGCACAAATTTCATCCTTACCCAACATACGGACGGGTAACCAGCTCTAAATCTGGTTCAAATACAGACCCATCTGTTTCGAACCTTCAATCTGCTTTAAGATGGCGGAAATTATAATGACGCCACTACATGCTTCTTACCCGAAAGCAGAACGGAAATTCTGCACAATTAACGACAAGTGTACTAAGAATCACCATAGATTTTTTATTTATCAACCGAAACCAATGATTATGGCTATGCCGAAGGCACAGTCCCACACATGTACAGTCCCACACAGCCGAAGGCACAGACCACATTGATGGAGGATTCATAGGTCAAATAAACATGGCTTCTGCTGCCATCACTCCTCTTGACGTTGTCAACCGCTGGATTGTGCTCTGTTCTGTTCAATCCGGATTAAGATAATCAACGCACATGTCAACGTTGAATAGTGCAACTGAATTAAGTCATGGAATGCAAATATATGTATGTACACAAGGGAAGCGATCAAGATGTTAATCACTCAGACGACGGCTCAAGAGAACCGGATGGACGAGGTGACCATCTATCAACCTTTGCTATTTAAGTAGTAATGAGCCTGCGAGGCCGATTTTTGGGTTTCCCGAGCATGAAAGTGAACCAATAGTCACTCATCTCTCCGTGCACCTGGAAAACTGTCAGTGTGTCTACTACAACGAACACAACATACAAGATAGGTTACGAACTCCTCAAATGGCCACGCATACTGTTTTTCTTCGGGCTTTGTGGTTTTATTATAAAAAATAAGTTTAATGTTTTTCACACCCGTTGAATTTCAACGGGTATCTTCCGCTCGTTATATATATAAGCGTATAGGAGCATTATATTCTGCATTATCTCTATCTGTTCCATCGTTCATATTTACGAATAGTTTATTGTTCCAAGCCAATTGTATAGCTCCAGCGTGTTTTTACCGGTCTCGAAAAGAAATGTTCCATTGATCCACTTGAGCCTGTGAAATGAGAAACGGATATTGGCATGAAGCCGAGGCGCGGTACAAATTTGGGACCTTATTTTCTTGTGCTATATAGGGCCATCATTGCTTTCAGTGATCATAATGAGTTGTTTCTCGTTCTGATTTCGGACTGATTTTGGACCTATTTTCAGCCTGTTCCTCTGTAGCCAGGACAAACAATGGACTAACTATGGAGTAACTAACAATGGACAATGTTTTGATTTGAAGAATTAAATGAAGTGAAAGCCACCTCGTACTAACTAGTTCGCTGTGCATACCGTGAAACCATTCATCAATGACCTGCAGCTTGCATTATTTCTGAGTTAAACGTAGTTGACCTCAAGACTCATTTTGTTATATTTTGTTGTGCTATGATTTTACGTGCCGGAAGTTTACATTTTAAAGGTATGCCAAAATATGACACAAATATTTATAAAAAATGGTTTAATAATTGTTATAAGCATTATTTATCTCAACTATGTTAATCGCAGAAATAAAGTAATTCTCACCTTAACGACGATAATTTTCACGTTAATCATATCAAACTCGTTGAGATAGTCAATATTTTTTTAATTTATCTCTTTGGACCAAAATAGGCTTCATCGCAATCTAACGTAAAGTAAAATGGGATGATTGAGCGTTAAGGTTTGCAGTTTAATTAGCAGAGATGGTTGAAAATCAAATGAACAAGTTCTAATTTTAGCTTCTGAAGATAAGAAATCTTTCCCTGTAATTTTATTTTGTTAGGTATCTGCCTAGGGAGTTTCCAAAGGTTGCGCATCACTCGGAAACAGTTTATAAATTAACGGCATTTTTTAATATTAACGGTTAAATTTTCTACATTTAATTTTGATTTCTGCTTTATGTTGCTTCAATGCAATGTCAACTTTTCAGATATCCAAATATTACATTGGTGTGCCTCCTCCACGTTTCTAGTCTTCACCTTGATCTCGGTTATTTGTAAGGTGTATTTTAGAATAAATTAGTAGTCAATGTGAATATTCACTGAATTAATTCTGCTTTGAGTATTGATATATGAATTTTTGAACCAAGAGTTTCATTCTGTGAAAGAAAACCTCCTTCTCATAGCATGCATAAGTGTGTTAAAGTTAAAAAAATGAAAGGTCTGCATAAATGCACCTTTGAAATTCGTATTTCTTTACGCTGGAAGGGGTAGTAATACATCATGTTATAATGCACCTTGGAAATTTGTAATTATTTACGCTGTAGAGGATAGTAATATATAATGTGAATTGTCCCTAACCATTATTTTTCGACATATTTCAATCGGAAAAAAGGCATTAGTATGCACACCCTGCATTATCTGAAATGGTATGTTGCACGGGGTATATTTTTGTCAAAATTTTAGAAGCAAATCATATCACCTGTATAATTAATCTATCCTTTGCCTATCTATTTATTCGCATCCTCTAATAATTTGGTCAGGGTAATATTTTTTGTAATTGGAAACTTTGAAAATACAAGTCTGTCGTTAAACAAATATTTGTCCTATATACCATTGTATTTATAGATATGGTAATGCTAGTTCATTTACAGTAATGCGTTTTAATAATCGCTTGCATAAATGCATTGAGTAGTGGTGGTTAGATAGCTATGTTAAGGCTAAAGGGATGTTAATTTACTAAAATCAGTGTTCAAAATAATATATTTACGCTTCTTCTCCCGACCTGTTGTCAGGTTTTTGTTTATGAAAAACGACGGTGCATTAAGTGTATGGACAGTTATGGAAAGATTTTCGTAAATTTCCCTTAAGCTTAAGTTGCTTCATTATTTCCAAGCTTAGTCCCCATTAGTTATTTGAGAAGTGGAGGGTATCAAAAGAGAAATGTTGGAGCAGATTTTACCGAAGGAATAAAAAACAGAGACTAAGACGCTGAAAGGAAACAAGAGGGCCAAAATCCCTATAGAAATTCAAAAGAATTAAATCGGGGCGTTAGGAAAATAAGCTGTTATGGGGAAGAATCCTTTTCTTCCGGCCCCTATACACCTCTAAAAGCCCCCACTGGTTTTTTCCTCTGAAGAGTTATTTGAAGGAATTTCTGGAAGCATAAAACTTAAGCCTCGATGTTTTTGCTCAATTTTCCACCGAGTCCTTTTACTTTTATTTTTTGTTTTTCATTTGTTTTTTTTTCAATTTTTCCACCGAGTCCTTTTACTTTTATTTTTTGTTTGTCATTTGTTTTTTTTTGTTGCAAACTAGCTTAGCCAATTCCCACCGCGAGAGGGACTGCTGGGGGTTGGAAGACACAAAAAGTTATCGGGAGGCCATAATGTGGGTCTGGTTTGTGTTCACCCTTTGGTCCTGGGGAGAAAAAAAGGGTTAGAGTGCGATCCTTGCCCTCTATGTGGGCAGAAAGGGGTTACGCAGGGAAATATTCCGTCCAGGGTCGGGATGGTTAGGTTGCCGCATCTCGCGAGTTATGACCTTAATGGGGGCATGGGGTTACCCGCTCGCCCTTGCATGTTAGGGTTTGGAGCCCGGCGGCAGTCGTAGGACTGTTCCATGCGGTGTTTTTTTTATTTTTTCCTGTGTCGTTCTGGGCGAACCAACTACCCTTTGCGGGTTTTACAAGCCAGCGTCATCCTATCTCGAGTAACTCTTCGTAACATGTTTTTATTTTTCCCAGACAACAAAGCGGTCGTCACGACCTATTTCTTTCTTCATTCGTACCTTCCACCTTTACGGCACCCCGAAAGGTATTGTTTTTAGGGTGGTTTGCCGCGGTCCGCTGTAGATTACGGTATTAATTCCCGAACAGGGTCTCAGATCGAGCGTGAAATTGCAACAGCCATATCAAGTGTGCCTACGTGATCGAAATTGAAAACTTCATGGAATTTCATGCCCTTTTTGCCACTTCTCCTGGTTGATTTTGCATTAGAAGAGAGAGAGAGGAGGAAAAAAATAGAAGGCAATTTTCCTGTTGGCTAACCGCTCTAGGACGACCCTTTTTGGAATTTGTCAGAAACGGAGCGATGCCGACACATCCACGGGCCTAGATAATTTGATTTTTTTGTTTCGGCTCTTCAAGTTATAGTTTTGGATAAATGGGCTCTTCCTCTACATTTGAAAAATAACATCTCAGAAGTGTGCAGCAGGAGGTGAATTTTCCCCAAATGTACAATTTATCGTAGAAAAGTTAACCTTAAATGCCCTGATGAAAACCTGCAAATAACTCTCCAAGGAGGTGAAATTTCACCAACTTACACTACATAAAATGCTGCTAATTTTAAATAAGCTATGAGCAGTAATTATTTTTAATTCAGAGGTACAACAGGAATTTTGTTTTATATACGCCAGAGTAGTAAGTCGAGCCAATCAAATTAGCTAAATTGCGTGTGGTTATACTAACCGTAGTTTTTTAAGTCTTAGAGTCAGTTGTAACGGCCTCGTATTGTTCGCTGGAAAAACCAGCCACTAAATCTGTCCGGTCCTAGTTTATTCCCAAGGTCCTTCTAATTTAATTCACATGAATGCATTTTATTCAGGTAGCGATTTTCGTTCAAAAAATTTTCAAATTACATTGATTTTCATCGATCATTTTTTGTATTTTTTCACGGGACATTAGGTATTTGCTTAGAAGCAAAGGTTACCCATGATTTGAGAAAAAAAATTCAGGAAGATTAATGGGCATTGTTTTCTTTCTTTGTGAAAATAACACACGAATTACTACTTCGTAGAATAGTACTTTTAAAAAGTCCTCTGAGGCAACACCTTATGTTCTCAAAACAACCAGTTTTTTGTTGGCCCGACGTGCAGGAATGACAATAAATTCACATCCGTACAAGATTTAATTTTTTCCGTTTGTGGAAGCTCATCGCAATATAATTACAATGCAAGTCCTTCTTTGGCAGTTCCAATTTATCCCAATTGTAACGCTAGCCAATGAATGCAGGCTGTCCTTAACGGTATCTCTTGCTATTGCTCCACGCTCTACTCTATCTCTGCAATGTAGACTACGGCGGGTTTGCAATGGGATACCGTTGTAACTTGCCATTTGGAATGCGTCTCAAGGCTCCTTTTACGGAAAAAACTGCTAATGTAACTACGAAAAAAACTACAAGGGTATCTCACGGATCATTTTTTATGAATGGCAATTCCCGAATGACAGCCAAAAGGTATCTTGTATCGATGAATCCATATTTTGAGTTTCATTCGAGATTTTTTTATATTTACCCATCACATTTTCACTATTCTTCCTGAATGTTAAAATCCTTGCGGTAAGTAGCTGCTGTAATTAATTCGACAATTACCTAAGGGAGATTAATTACAGCTAGATTAACGGGGGGAGACATGATGAAGCCTTCTAAATAATTAGCGGTTTTGACTGAAAGGAGAAATTTCCACTGCCATGCACAAATTTTTCCAAAATCGTGTTGAATGCCTATGCTTCCGAAAATTTTCTAACCGAATTATGCGAATATTAATCTTTAAACGTGATTAGGGAATTATGTATTACGTCCAATGAATTTTTCGTGCCTAAAATCTTCAAGATATGACGTCTCATCAAAATAATTAAAGCCGTTTTCAAGATAAACTTGACATATATGCGTACATACAATTATTACTCGTTTAAGAGTATATGATTATGTGGGTGGAATTTCCGACCATGTATTAGCTTCAATCCTTAATTTTTTTCCTGATTTCTTCCCCAAGAATTCACCCCTACCTAACGTTTTATAGAGGAAACTGCCAGCAAGTTTGGCCACCACTGATAATATGGAGGTGCCATTTTACATCTGTTTTACGAGAGCGGAGCAATAAGCTTTTGTGGCTGGCATTTCTCATCTGCTCGTGACACCTCGCCCATGTATGCTCCGAACTCTGGTGTGATTCGGGAATAGGCTAATTAAGTCCTCTTCAAAAGCATGCTCTATTCTTCTTTCGTACACACTCTCTCTCACTCTCCATCATCATCGTCATTGACCTAACTTATCGTTCGTCAATACTACCCCTGTGAATTGGTGTTGAAATGATGGGAAGTCAGGTATAGAACACCAGAGAGCACTATAATACAGCCGCATAAATGAGTCTGTGGGGAAGTGTGTTAGAGATATCATCATGTGATGCCAGTGGGTCCTATAGGATGGCCTGACTCGTAACTTTACGTCTAAAACACTGGGATTTTGTCCTTGACATAGGTTTTAATGATGCGTTAATAGTACTCGAGATGACGAATACTGATCCGTGAGGGAGACGTTTCATGCTACCGGCTGTAATCATTGCACCATCGTGTCGAGTTTTATTAGTGATATGTGTTATACCGGGAGATTATGTATTAAAATCATAATGTGTTTACATTGCAGTGAGACTTTACCCGGAATCAATCAACTATAAAAGATTAATTTACGTCAGTGAATGAACACCTTCAATTCTGTGCCTCACATTATTATATCTATCTATCTTAGGAATTTTTATCATGCAAGTTTTATTTTTTTATGTCACTCTTTTCTTCCTTTTATGAGCAAATGGAATTTTTATTAGTGGAAAAATTCTCCCTTTTTTCGTTTTATTTCTGTGAACATCAACGCAGAAACTAATTAATTATATTCTGTCTAATATACGAACTAGGGGAACAGTAAGGCTCTCTAAGTTTTAAATTTAAAGAGGTCCAAAAACGCTTTAAAACATGAATTTCTTCATGGCTGGCTCTTCGCAGATGCCAAGTATCTAACATAATCCCAATATCCAGATGGTGAGTAAAAGTACAAGTATTGCTTGGCTGAACAAGTATTTAAGTTTCTAATATATGTTTATAGAGACTCTTGAAAGTTTCAAAACTACATATACATAATTGACCAAATACTTTCTATTTTTGTTCCATGAAATTTAATAATTTTGTTTGATGAATTCGTCTACATTCGCGTATGGATATATTTCCAAAAACCTCACTTAAAGCTTAAAATCTAATTGTTGGCAGATTTGTTTTAGTGAAAATGCATATTTCGGACTTTATTGCACTGTTTTGATATTGCACACCAGAGTACACGATTTTAAATCCCTCCTTGGACGTATACATTTCTATGCTGCACTATGCGCTCTATTAATCAGCGGTTTTTGTATAATTTGACACCAGACATTTGAGCCCCAAAAACCTAATCGAACATTTTTCGGCACTAGAATAATGGTATTTTATTCAGCTGCCACAATTTTCTTGATCAAACTCATTAAATATTTGCTGCCTGTGTATTAGTTTTCTAATATTTCCCCTTTGAAATCCCAGCGTCAAAGGAATGAATCAATATGACGTTTTGTCCAGAGTGATTAAGGATCAATTTTATAATCTCTCGGTAAGTGTTCAGTCACTAAGAAAACTGATTCTAATTCGCTCTACTGTCAATAACGCTCATTTTAACTAACGGGTCGATCTAATATTTGCAAAATTGAACTCGCAGTCAACTTCAAGTTAGCAAAAATGCTACGTCAACGTTAGCTAAAATCATAAATATTACAAACGCGGACCTCACTATTTTTCACTATTTTTCACTGCGAACGTATCAAATATTTATTAAAATTTTGATTGGTCCTGACAGAATGTTTTGGAAAAAAATTCAGACTTGCAGATCAATTTCAAAATGATCTTTGATGAAGTACGGCAATTAACCGCTGAGTATTTGCGAATAAAATCATTAACCCGATGGGGAAAAGGAATATTTTGCAACACCAAGCGTATTTATGTGTGAAAAAATTGGGCCTTGTCCTGTTTCTCACTCGCCGGAAAAAAATGAAAAAACGGCTTTCGCCGGAAAAAAACGCCGGAAAAAAATGCTTAGTATTCAACACACGTGTGCACAAAAGCCTTCTCATGAGACCCCTTTCATTTGTTTTCCCCGTATTTTTCTCCTCCTCCTACATCTCTCGATTGAGAACAAATCGTTGTTCATTTATTCCTGACCTGCTCCTTTTTCAAAGCTTTCTCTTGACTTCCTCTTAGCTATCCTTTTTGACACCTTCTCATTCTCTTCTATAATGTGTTCGTGGAAACGTGGATGCCTTGATCACTACTTAGGTTCATTTCGAGTAACAGTGGGTAAAAGTCTCTTTCAATTGTTTTTTTTCTGAACGCCCTTACGCTCAAATGGCAAAATATGAGACTGGGGATGAAACAAAGGGAGGGCTCTAAAGGTATGGGTTGAATAGGGTGGGAAATGTTTTTAAGGGAGCCGGTGTCTCAGGGAAGACCTTGGTGAGATGTTCAAGAAGGGGCATCACTTAGAAATCACAATGAATTGGGCCAACTCCACAGGTAAATTAGCTTTAATTATGGAATCTTCCCAACTTATTGTGATATCTCAGTACGTTTCATTTCCACACAATATCGCGCGAATCTTCATATTTTGTTCAATCACGAAGTATTTCATCATCTGTGTGAAATTCACAGTGAAAAAAATCATTCGCCTGGCCTGGGATTCGAACCCAGGCCCCCCCGATTTCGCGCCGAGTGCTCTACCAGTTAAGCTACCCAGCCGTAAAGACGACTAGCTCCTTAAAGCCTCCATAAATTCATAGTGAGAGATGACGCCTGGGTAGCTTAACTGGTAGAGCATTCGGCGCGAAATTGGGGGGTCTGGGTTCGAATCCCAGTCTAGACGAATGATTATTTCACTGTGAATTTCACACAATTGTGTGACCACTAGCGGGTGACTCCGTTAAAGTTACTGCGCGGCCAGTTCCGCAGTTCTTTGAGTATTTCATCATCTTTAATTTTCATCCAGTGGTGCTCTTTGAATGAATTTGTTAGTTTTTGGGCGACCCGATTACACAGGAGCGTGTAGCTAAGGGTTGAAGCTAGGACTTTAGAAGTAGAATTCCATTGCAATATTGAGAGAAACGAAATAATAAGGATGCCTCTGAATAAAAGTCTTTATAGTTTACGCTTAAATAATGCAACTTCATGAAAAAACTATGGCTATCACATTACATAATATTCAATATATTTCAATAAAAGGAAAGGAAATTATCTTGCCATTTAATAATACGAAAATTCCGAATATTAATTGCATTGTGTTACGAAATATTTTCCTATAAAACTGTTTTACCCTAAAGGATTCCATTCCCAAGTATTTAGTTCTGTAATGCGCTCCATAGATATATCATTAAAGTATAATATAGATCTGATGCATATACCGATGAGTATATTGAATATTTCCTCGGTAGAAAAATTACTAATCACCGTGGTATATATTTTGTGGAATCGCTGAAAAAAATCTTTTTTTGCGAAGGTATGTTGAGGGTATGACGTGAATTAAATATGGTAAGTTACTGTCAGATCTTTTGTTCAAGTGAATAATTCAGAACATCAGTTATAGTAGCAACTAAACTTAATTTGACAGCTTAATTTAACTTTATTTTATTTACGGCTCTTACAAGTAGGTACCTAAATTTAAAAAATAATAATCGATTATGATCATTTAATAACTCTCTTCGCCGAGGTCGCCTCGTGCATGGTCAATGATCTGCATGTTCGATTAATCTTCGAGATATAAACAACATGGCCGAGACGAAGACGTAAATAAATTGTTAGTTTGGAATATCTAGGGGATGGAAGCTATGCGAGGGTCGTAATCATATGGGTGAAGTTGGAGGGACAAAAGAAGAGGATTTTCTGAGAATTAGGGGCATACCCATGAGAGAGGTTGGATTCCTTCTCTTCGTGTGAAGAAGATGTTCTGCGAAATGGAAGACGTTCTTACTAAATGGTTGGTTACCAGGGAAAGGGATGAAGGATATGCTGTAGGATTTTGGAGGGGTTTCAGTTGAAGGATTGTGTGACAGGGAAGGAAAAGTAGGTTGCACGAATGGTGGGATCTAGTGCGATAGCAAAAGCGAATGTGTTCACGATAGCGAACAGGCTCTATATTGGCTAGAGAATGATACTACCTGTCACAGTACCTTCAATGTAAAATCAGTGGATAAAGTTTTAGCGAAACATGGTGTAAATCCCCTCCACCAAACTTTGAGGAGGAGAATGCTTGAGTGAAAGAGGTGGGCTAAGGAGTGAAGGAGATATGACTTAAAATAATTATCAATACTCACAATATGACTGCATTTAACACGAATGGGAGGGAAAGTGTCAGCAACGCGTTTCTCAAATATGCTTACTACAAAAAACCAAGTTACGTCAAAATACGCTGATTGTGTTCGCAATCCATTGGAGAAGTTAATCTAAAGAATAATTTTAAGAGCCATATGGAGAGCAAAAAGGTTTTAATGAATAACAGATTAAGCATTGTGATGTTTGAGATGAACATCGACCTTTGAATCGGTAGTCAAACGCAAAAACTACTTTTCCATCGTAATTTAATATTTGTGAGACTTTCACCATGTTTCACTACCACTTTTAAGTGTATATTTTAGCAAAATTGGCTTCTGCCGCTACATATCGGGGCTACCCAAAATATTTCTCTGCTTTCTCGTCTCTTTTCCGTTTTCCTGCCTAACACCTTTTATTTCATTCGACCTTTAACTTTACGTTCTTCTCCGTACCGTTACCTTCTCCTCGATATTTTTCCCTGCCTATTTTATCTCATTCCATGCCAATAGCGGTTTTTCTTTTTTCTCTTAATGGGTGGCGGCTTCGTGTTTCTTCCGTCAAGACTTTTTCAGTCTCCAACGTAATTTTCCGCTTGGTGACTCCGTCTTTTGCCTTTCATTTCTCCTCCAACCACTTTTCCTAAAGGAAAGAAATAATTTTACCACCGCGTTTTTACCAACAGTCCGCGTATTATATCATGTCTCTAATTCTTTGCTCTGCAACTTCATCATGCGTAATGCTGCGGAGAGAACGTAATTGCTCTCAACCAATGTGAAAGCAACGCGGATTCCATAGAAATAGTTTTCATAAATTTACAGCTTTGCGAGAAGAACGAGAAAAAGTAATTGCCACTCGCAGGAATTATTGCGAAATTTTCACTTTTTCCTTTGTGTAAAAATATAACCTCTGGTACACATGAATTGGTCTATGCATGTACATTTTATTGCATGCTGCTCCTAGAGAATACGCTTATATGAATCCGGTAATTATTTAAAACTAAGGATTAAATGATTACATGGTAAGTAAAGTATTTTATGTAATATTCCAAAGAATCTATTAGTTTAGAGCATGGGGTGTTAATTTTAACAAAAACTATTAAAAAGTAAGTATTTAGTCGTTTAGTCAGCTAGATATAAATTGAAGAAGTTCGTTTTTGTTAACGATTAAGACCTTTGAAAGCAGTTTCGGCAGTACCCAACTGCTGAAATTTCCTGTCTTTCGTGAGTTAATGATAAAATGAAATAGATTAAATTTTCCAGATCTCAAGTTTTCCGAGGAGTGCGAGATTAATGATTGAAGATATTCTGTGTATTTGACGGTGAGCCGTCATACATGTTGTAGTAGTGCTTGCATTACACATACACACACATATATAAATATATATATATATATATATAATAAGACTAACAGGAGGTAGGAGAAAGAGATAAAGATAAAGAAATTGTTCTTACGGGAACGTTTCGGACCGGTTGGTCCTTCCTCAGCTTTAGAAGTAAGTCTTATTTTATATATTTGTGGCCAATTGGCGAAAATTTAAAAAGAATATATATATATATATATATATATATATATATATATATATATATATATATATATATATATATATATATATATATATATATATATATATACATATATATATAAATAAAAATAAACTTTGCCACAGGTGGGGCGGAAATAAATATAGAAACACAAAAAAGAAGAACACTCACACACTATACGTTCTGATATTTCGGCAGCCGAGCTACCTATCTCACAGAAGGAAGGATACAGAAACTTGTACAGATACATAAAGATTCTGTATCCTTCCTTCTGTGAGAAAGGCAGCTCGGCTGCCGAAATATCAGAACGTATAGTGTGTGAGTGTTCTTCTTTTTTGTGTTCTATATTTATTTCCGCCCCACCTGTGGCAAAGTTTATTTTTATTTAAATTATCGCGTGTGTGATTTTCCACGAACTCGTATATATATATATATATATATATATATATATATATATATATATATACACACACCAACAGCTTGTATGTCACACAAGACATTGCCCATGAAATGCATCTACACTGAACCTTTCAGCATACACTATCAAAAAATTCAGATCATTGAACCCAGGGATTCTGTGAATGGTTGCCGGTATGTAATGAATTAAAATGTCGCCATATTTTAAGTGGGCAGTACAGACACTGTTGAATTAATATACATAATTGTAAATATGTTCACTGTTTAGGCATAACGAAACGAGAAGCATCTTCACAATTATGCCACCGAGTTCCAATTCTTACTAGAAGCCTTTGAAGCTGCAAACTATCAAATTCTTCCTTCATTTGCCTTTACTATGTGAACCAGAGACTTGGACCATATGAAAAGCATGCGAGATAAAAATATATGCCTTTGAGACCCGATGGTGGAGGACGGATGTTGAAGATAAATGGACTGTCCAAATGTAAACTAAAGACATAATCAGAAGTGCCGAAAAATAAAGGTGTATATGGAGCGTAGATAGAAAATAAAAGTCCTGGTGTATAGTAAACACCCTAAAACACAATGTATTTTCAAAGAACGTATTCGAAGAAAAAATGGAAAAAGGTGATTCTACGAGAAACACTTACATAGGCCATATAAAGAGGGATATTGGAAAGAATAAGTACCAGAATTTAATAAGAGTTTGCAATGAATAGAGCAAAATTGAAACAATGATGATGCCCCTATTGGCTTTAAGGGCGTTCATTAAAAACGCAATAAAAATGCATGGGGCACAGACCCTGTTTGATGTACTATCAAGCCTATCCTTTACACCATGACTTTTTCCTTTGCAGTAATTTGGCCTTGAAGTGGAGGGAAGAGTGTAAAGTTTAGGACTTCAGAATTTTTCGGACCCCCTTAATTCAGGCATCTTCGGGGACTTTGAAGCGGGTTGCCCTGCCAGCAACGGCTCAAGAATTCCCACGGTTTGTAATAATTGCCAACTAATGCAGTGGGTATTCACGTACAATCCACACCAACGCCATTTCTTTCTCCTCTGGCCTTTTTCTTCTCTGATACTTGCTTTTCAAATAAAAAATTAAATTTATCACACTTTCGACTAACCCTCATTTTATTGATTTCTTGCTAAATGTTCATTCTTTTTTTTCGTGACATCATCGCCTAATTTCTGCTTTAATGAATTTCAAAGCCATGATATTGTACTTTCTGGAGTATCTACCAAATAAGCTTTTTCTGTCTTCAAGTGAAAAGATTTACTTTTAAAATTAGGTATATTTATAACTAAGAAAATAAAAGAAAAGTGCCTATTTTCGGTTGAAAGGACGTTTTAAGTATAGGAAAATATATTTTCCATAAAATTTATTTTTTTATTTTATAGGAAAATATTTAGTGAATTTTTATTGAAACTTCGGTGTGGGTGTATCGGTCTATAAAATAGCTCATTTCATATTTTAATGAGATATGTAGTGAAATGTTTTGGGAATTAAATCTTGAGGCAATAGTTGAGGAAACTAAATTTTTAATATGGTGTTCCAACCCCGGCATTTCATTGTTACAGTCTAAACCCAAGTCTGGAAAGATGGATTGCACCACTGGAAAAAGTCTTAACATTCTTTTACTATTATTTTTCTCGGACGACTCAGGAGGTCCCTATGCCTCTGCGATCCCGATGTCTTCAGGTTTCCCACCAGAACCTGAAAGAAACACCCGTGCCCTGGACAGGCAAAAAACCGACTCGAACCCGGAACCCCGTCGCCACAGTGGACGGTGAAAATCATAAATTATTTTATTTTAAAATTTTTTACCGCATATCATCTCAGAGACCCGTTTCAATAGGCCGCTTAACGAAATTTCGTGATTATTATGACACATGAGTATTGCAGACTCGTATGATTTCGCAAAAGTATCGCATGCAACGCAACCACTTGATACTTTCCAATCAGTATTTTCGCATGCTTTTACTGCTAGAGACTGCTAAATCGACGAAGCCATACGGTAAAATGAGTAGCATTACATGTGATAGTTATCACTGCGTTGAAAACTCTTTGCGTAAAATATTTCCTTAAGTAATTTCATGATCAACCTCTTATATTTTAAGTAATAAAGAATCCATCCTTTTTCCTAAATAATCGAGTAAGTCGTCTGCTTGGTAGAAGTAATTGCCATTTGGGATAGTATTTTTGGAAGCTCCACCATTGGAGACTTGGCCTGAAAGCGTGAGAAAGAAATTTTAAGTAAGACTTCCTTCCCTTCTCTTATTCATTAAACCTTATCTTTTTCGATGTGTTCTCCGTCTTTCATTTTTCTCCGTCTCTTCACCGTTGCTATAATCACATTAAACGCTATCTTGCCCAGAACACTGACCGCGGACATCCTGGGGATATTTTAGGAGCTACCGCATCATAAGGAAGTAATCTCTTATCTTTTTTTTTACCCCTGGCCTCCTGTTTCTATTCCCGTCTTCCCTGCTTGGATACCCCGTGGACGTGAGTAGTAATGGCTATCCACTTCTCTTATGAGGCTTCCTCTCAAGCCGTTTGATCATACCTGCTTTTTCTCCGCTATTCCCCTCGTTCCACCACATAAGGGCTCTTGGTGGATCCGTGGTTGAGTGCCTTGGTCGGTTGGATGTCAAAGAATCGGGGTCGTCTCAAGTTCCTGTAGCTGCGTCCCTGGTTCAATCAGCCTCTCCGGTCGCAATCCGTTTCCTAGCTCACTAGTTACGTTTTAATTAAACCACTAGCTCGCTAAACTTTATCTTTTATCATTTGTAATTTAATTGGTGTCGTAATAAGAAAAAGGAAGATTAAACTCAACTCTTTTTGTCTTAACTTCACTTTGGTCGAGTATTTCCGATGAAATCGAATACAAATTTTATCAATCGACGGAACCAGCTGCTACAGAACGAAAATGTTTCTTAAATGGGTATTTTACATCAAAGTTAAACTTTCACGGAATATTTATTGGGGAGGTTTATTGGAAATATTAATAAGGTGCCTTATGGCGAAGCCTTAGCGTTGAAACCGGTCGAACCTAATAAATATTCAGTGAAAGTCATACACTGGTGTAAAACTTTCATTCAAAAACTTAGTACAGTTCATTACCGCAGGTTTTAAATTTTATGCATGACAATGACTTGTGATCATCAAATTCATGGTGGGATTGAAAAAATATTGTGGAAGTTCACAATTTTGTTTAAATTTGCTCCCTAGAAAATTTTCTATATTATTTACTTCTTCGATAGTTACTAGAGAGACATAATAGACTGAAAGAGAGAGTACTATTAAAAGACGCACCCGATGAGAAACTAGCCATCATTTATCATCCCAACCACCTCACTCCACATTTTAATTATAATATACTAATCCCTAATATAGTATTAATCACGTGAACCTGCCTCACTGTTGATCAATTGGCAAGATTTTCTGTTTTAAATGATGCTTAGCTTATACCTCAGTTGCATGTGAAATCTTAGCTGTCTAAATCGATTCCTTAATAAAATTAGAAACTCCACGTGTGTGCTGAGATAAAAAATTGTGATTTACCATATGCTATATACATAACAGACCAGTGTGATTTTACTTGTGCTTACCGAAGTAATTTTGATTATGGGACCTAAACCTGTTACATTAGAATATAACTCCAAGGTGGCGTAAATATTCTCAATGGGTCACTGCACACATTCGTATATTATTCAGTATTTCAGTCATTGAAAATTCCTTAGCGGATGCAGCTAGGATCCTCATCAGAAAATGCTGTAAGGTGTTCTGCCAGTCCTTGATGTTTTTTTCAGGATAAATTCACTGAAAATAAAGTCAGACTAAAGCCACAAGACTCTCATTTTGAAATTATGCATACGTACATAATGCATATGAGGCGGTTGATAAAATCTATAATGTAATTCTATGTAGAAAGACATTAGGTACGTCAGAATCAAATTTTTACTCAAGTGATATTTATCAAGTACTAGTTACTTTGCATCTCCGGTCCAATTTTGAAGAGTGATGGCTATTTTGCCACATTCTAGGCATTAACCTTAACACTGCTAAGCTTCATCCCAAAGATCGCTCACCATAGCGCGCAAACGTTTGTGTTGGTATATAAACCCCTTTGCACGTAAAACGCTCGCATGCGTGCGTAGCGCTGATGGTAGTGCTCCGTTCAAATGCACATATGCGTGCATAGCAGTGAAAGGGTTAATGAAACGTAATTCTAAATACTCCTTTGAAGGTAGCTGGTTAGGTCTTCTGCCAGTAAATGATATATTTCAATATATCATTTACTGGCAGATAAGATGGCAGATATCATTTACTTATCAGATATATGATTATAGTAAAATATACTTATAAAAGTATATTTTACTGTTTCGTGGCATAGAAAAACGGCTGAATTCACAAAAAATACATTTTGATACAATGACACACACTTTATATGAAGACAAAGTTTTGAAAGACTGTGTAATTTAGTTCCTTGTAGTAAGAAATAAGGGTGCTCCCAATTTCAATTTAGCGAACATAGCGCCGTAGTTTCTCTGGTCCTATTTTGAAGAGTGATAGCTATTTAGTAATACTTAGGATATTAATGAAACTCAGCGTTCGAACAGACGAAAACACTGAACTCTCTGTGAGATAAACACGGAACCACTTTCAATGGCGGCTAGATCATAATGAAAAGTACACATTGGAGCCTTCTCATTCAAGGGTGCGCTTAAGGGAGGAGGCGGATTGCAATCAGGAGGAGTGTGGGGAGCTTTCCAAAATAGTCCCTCAATTGCCCCTCTCCCTCCGGCTGCTAAAGTAGTTGAGCAAATAGAGTCATTAGTATTCCCGAGTGTATCTTTAGGAAGGTCGAGGTTATGAGTCTTACTCAGTCTTCTCACAGACTATTGAAAGGTCACAGCATTTCAGCCTCTTTTATGGACTCTTTAATTGGATACAACGAGAATTTTATTACAGATGTCTGCGTATTAAATACAAAACCAGGATATATATCGTTCGCCTAAGTTACACGACGCTGTAGTAGACATAAATTTAGCTTAGAATTCTAATTTCTTTTGATTTTGTAATATTTTGGAGCAATATTATTTAGTCGTTGTTATATATCTCTTCCTCTTCCTTGAACTACGACCTTGACGTGGTGGAAGGGCTTGTGCGTTCCAATGACCCCTAGAGCTGGACTGGCAGGAGCAAGTACATTGCTCCTGGTAGGGCCACCCATGCCAGATAGGTCGAAGGGTAGGAGCCAGACGAAAGGTAGTTCCGTGATGGTGTCACGTTAAAAATATCGTTGAGTCGCGTGGGATACCTCTCAACTATCACTTCCCAGAACTTGAAAGTCATTCAAAGAAATCTGATTCCTGGCAACTACGGGACGCCGCCCACTAGGGCGGGTGTCGTGCCCGGCAGCGGGGGAGGCAAGGCCTCCGCGGTCGTCATCACACGAAATCCTTGCACAGAATCAGAATCATCATCAGAAGATACAAGGGAAAGGAGGGAGAAGAAGAAGAAAAAGAGGAAGAGGAGGAGGAAAACAGTGGTAAAAATAGGAACTTGGAACGTAAGGACCATGATGAGGGCCGGGAAGCTTGAAAATATTAAGGAGGAAATGGAAAAAGGAAAAATAGATGCTTTGGGATTGTGCAAGGTTAGATGGAAGGATAGCGGGGACTATTGGAGTGATAACTACAGGGTGATCTATAGTGGGGGAGATGAGAGTCAAGAGAGTAGGCATGGTACTGAACACAAAGTTGGGACTGAGGGTGGTAAACATTGAACAGGTGAACGACAGGATACTAGTGGTAGAAATAAAAGCACGCCCGACGAATTTCGTACTGGTTCAGGTATACATGCCTACGAGCAACCATAGGGAGGAAGAGGTGTACGAGCAAGTAGAAGAAATAATTAGAGAAGTGCCGGGGAAGAAAAACCTGATAGTGATGGGGGACTGGAATGAAGTGGTGGGAGAAGGGAGGGACGGATTAGAAGTAGGAGAGTTTGGGATAGGAAGAAGAAATGATCGCGGGGAAAAGGCAGTTGAATTTTGTAGAAGAAATAAATTAGTAGTTACAAACACTTGGTTTAAACATCACCCCAGGCGTAGCTACACATGGGAAATGCCGGGAGACACTGGGAGATACCAAATTGATTATATAATGGTGAGGCAGAGATTTAGGAACAGTGTAAAAAACTCTCGTAGCTATCCAGGGGCGGATGCGGACTCGGATCATAACTTGGTGATGATGAAGTGTGAAGTTAGATTCAAAAGGCTTTGTAAAGGTAGGAAGATAAAGAGGTGGAACCTTGAAGCATTGAAAGGGTTGAAAAGGAGGGAATACCAAGAGCTAGTAGAAAATAACATAGGTGAAGAGAAGCGGATGGGAACCATAGTGAAGAGATGGGAGGTTATAAAAACAGGCATCGCAAGAGCGGCAGAGAAAACAATAGGAACAGTGGAAAAGAAGAGGGTTAAGAAGCAGTGGGTTACAGAAGAAATGATAAAGAAAATGGAGGAGAGAAGGATATGGAAAAACGTGAACACCGACGCAGGCAAGAGGAAGTACAAGGAATTGAATAATAAACTCAGGCGAGTGACCAATCTGGCAAAAGAAAACTGGTGGAAGGGACAATGTGAGCAAATGGAAAAGATGCAGGAGGAGGGGGAAGTGGGCGCTTTGTACGCCAAGGTGAAAATGTTATCGGGTGGTAAAAGAGGTCAAGCGATAACAAAGGTTAAGGACAAAACAGGGAAGATATTAATCGAACAGGAAGATATCCAAGAAATGTGGAGAGAATACGTAGAGGAGCTATATGACAGCGAGAATAGACCCCTTAGCCTAGATCTAGAGGACGAAGGAACAATAGATAAAGATAACCTCGGACCAGAGTTACTTGAGAGTGAAATAGAGAGGTCACTAAGAGAGATGAAGGGTAGAAAAGCCGTGGGAACCGATAACCTACCTTCGGAGCTACTGAAGAATCTAGGTAGTAGGGGGATAAAATCGTTTTTCGAACTTATTCGCAGGATCTACGAGGAAGGAGTATGGCCAGAGGATTTCGTGAAAACAGTATTAATACCTATCCCGAAGAAGAAGAAAGCGTCAGAATGCGAGGAGTATAGAACAATCAGTTTAATTTCGCACGCAGCAAAAGTGTTGCTTAGAATACTAAATAGAAGGTTGGAGAGCAGAGAAAAGTGCTATTTAGGCGATGACCAATTTGGGTTTAAGAAGGGGAGGGGAACCAGAGATGCGATTGCGGTAATGAGGACACTTAAAGATAGAAACATAGAGCATAATCAGGATGTTTTCGCTTGTTTTGTAGATTTCGAAAAGGCGTTTGACAGAGTAAACTGGGAGAAACTAATGCAGATACTGGGGAAAATAGGAATAGATTGGCGTGATAGGAGACTCATCCGAAACTTATATATGGGGCAGAGGGCTCATGTAAGGGTAGCGGACGGTGAATCAGGGTGGGCAGTTATAAGTCGCGGGGTGCGGCAAGGGTGCCCGTTGTCGCCTTTACTTTTTAACATCTATGCTGAGGAAATGGTAAGAGAGGCATGGGATGAGCTAGACGTGGGAATGAAAGTATGAGGCCAGTGGATAAAGTCGGTTAGATTTGCAGACGACCAGGCGTTGGTGAGTCGGTCATCGAAAGGACTGCAAACTTTAGTAGATGCACTGGAAAAGCTGTGTGAGAAATACGAAATGAAGATAAATAATAGGAAAACAAAAGTAATGAGATTCTCTAGGACAAAGAAAGCGAAGCTGGTGATAAGAGTAGGGAGTCACAAACTGGAGCAAGTTGAACAATTTAATTACTTGGGTAGTACGCTAGAAGAAAGAGGACATCGTAGCAAATACATTAGGAGGAGAATAGCGCTAGCGAAGGAAGCGTTCAATAATAGAAGGGAGCTGATGACGGGGACCTTAAGTAAGGATGTAAAAAAGAGGCTAGTAAAGAGCTTGATATTGAGTGTGGTGTTGTATGGGGCGGAAACGTGGACCTTGAGAAAGGAAGACGAAAATAGGCAGAAGGCTTTTGGGATGTGGGTGTGGAGGAGGATGGAGAGGGTGCGTGGACGGAAGGGAGGACAAATGAGGAAGTGGTTGACATGGTGGGCGAGGAGAGGAAACTTATAGATGAGATTAGGGGAAGGCAGGGTAGGTGGCTGGAAGCGGTAATGAGGGGCGATGGTTTGCTGAAGGTCGTGATAGAGGGAAGGATGTTGGGTAAGCGGGGAAGGAAGAGAATCGGTTTTATGGACGGGATGAAGAAAGGTAGGACTTATGCTGAGATGAAGAAAGAAATACAAGAGGTAGAAAGAGTTCGTTGGATATTCTCTGACTTTCATCACAACCTACCTCTAACCGGTAGATTACTGTAATGAATGAATGAATACATCTCTTCAATCACGTGTCAAAATAGTTTCGTATTTCAAGCTTGGACTTAATAGAAAATCAACCACACAATTAATGGTGGTAATTAATTAAATACGGGACACTCAATATGAAAAGGATTCTAATGCTCCTTTAAAATTATTAGCAATTAATAGTTTACATCGTTAGTTGAATAATGTAATTATTTAATGTAAATTTATATATTTATGAGCATATAATTTCCTTAACTCTGTCTCTGAGGTAAATGATGAGTTCAGTATGCTATCAACGTTTTCTTTTCCATCTTATAAATAGTTATGGAAAAATTCATCGTATAACTAATTTAAAAATTTTAGTGAGTCCAGACTTGGAAAAGTTCTCCACTGGATCAACTTACTGTCAGGAATATAAGGTCAATAAGTATCTATACAGTTTGAAAAGTATGTAACATAATTTTAAACTCATCCAAATACTCCGCAGACTGAGATAGGCACCTCAGGTTCAATAATTCGCATTATATGAGCCGTTGGGTGCTAAAGTGACGTATGTCAAAATTGGAAGTATTGACAAACGAGGTTTAAGGTAAATTAAACCTACTTTAACCCTGAGATTCTGCTTTCTAGTGGAGTACCACTGATGACTCATAATATGCATACGCCCCCATAAATTAAGTAGAGGAATGCTTCAGCGCACCTAAATAAAATATTGCGCAAAATTCAATTTCACATCGTTTCCTTCCCACAGCCCATAGTTATAATTGCTACAATTAAGATTTGTTAAGAAATATTTAAAAAATATTACCCTAATATTTTGCGATTATAGTTATCCATAACGTGTTTGTTATTGATATTTTTCAATTGTGTTCATGAGAGTCAAAACGTTATATTATTTATTTTTCAAATGATTTAAATCACTAATTTTCTTAGGTGCAGTGTGTTATTATGACAGTAACTGTGAGCAAAGTTTAATCTCTAGTTTGCGATTTGGATAACGATAGCGAGAAAGCAAAAATAGCAACCGTAATCACATTCTTGGTCTGAAAGACTGCTGTTCAAATAGCATAATTATATGAGATATTTAAGCAGTTCGGTCTATTATTTTGATTATAATTTACTATTTTAAACTTCAATAATTGGAGGCCTGTTCTCCGTCAAAAGCTCAAGCCTTAATTTGCAATTGCTGCATTTGACCATTTATTGGTTTTAAGCATAAGCCAGCCTTATACATTTAAAATTATACAATAACTATTTAGTAGTTTAAATAGATGTATATATGTGATTGATAATGGCTCATTTGTGTAAGTTAAATTAATAATGCCGATTATTTCAAAGTAAATGCAATATTGGAATTTTTTCATCACAACGTTTAATTAAGGTACCAACTGAATTTCTTTGTGTGTATTTCGTATAATGTAGACGCTTAGGCAATGAAAATAAGCCTAAAATAAATATTTATAATAAAAGTTAGCTAGTGGAAATAAAAGGATGAAAAAAGCTTGAATTTCTCCTAGACTGGTAGACCCTAAAAGTGACGTTCCTTTGGAGTACGTAGTGATTTAGAGTGACTTCCTATTCTTTCATATTTTTAATTTTTTTTACCACCCTTCATCTGTCCTTTGGAGACTGGCCCCAATATCCTCACTCTCTATATTATTCATCGCAGGGCTCGCATCCCTTGGGGATCCTCGCCTATGCTCCGTTCCCGCTCCTCGTAATTCGGCGTCTGTCCTCTCCAAGCCAGATCCATCAATCATTTCTCTCGCCCCCACCCACCGTCTTCACACTAAGCGCCAATTTTTCCTTGTTCCTGAGAGGAGGACCAAGGCTGTGCCCATCTTCTTTAGTTACCCAGCCTGCTGTTCTTCAATGATTTCCACGAATTTAAGTCTCCACCTCTGCCTCAAACTGCTTGTAGTAAAGAAATCCCTGTCTATTTTCCTCGTCTCCTTCATCTTGATCCTAATATTTTCTTCATCGATGGATGCTGAAGATTTACAAATTACTCTTAGCTGTTTTTTTAAAGCAAATGTGATTGTTTCAGGGGAAACATAGTGGACTTCCATAGGAAAAATGAAGGGAATCTAATTTTCTGCTTAATTTTTATGAATAGTATTAAATCATATATTTTTCCTTTATCATGTTTTTTTAAATGAGGTTATCTCCTGGTAATTGTATGCTTAGATAAAGGTAAGAATGTTAGTCTTTTTCAGCCGAAGATCCTGGTTTTATACACTGTTTTAACATTCACCTCTGTTTACGTCCAACCTCTCTTTTTTATGTTCATGAATCTCTTTCCTTCCTTTCCCTCCTTCTCTTACTCAACCTCGCCTCTTATATCACATCATTCAGCGTCCCTTTACCTCTGAGTAGGTACCTTTTACAAGCATCACCTCTGCATTCTGCTAAATTCCACAAGCATTTTCCTCACTTCACCCACCATGCAGAGTACCTTATTGTTCATCTTACTTACCTTAAATTATATTGATTGTAGAGAGGGCGGGGCTTCGACAGGAGCCCGGACACTTAGACCGTCTTGGTCCATTGGGCCAACCCCATGCCTGTCTGCCACATTCACACATGGGAAAAGAGCGCCACGGTGGAAGTATGCATGGTCACGGGTCTTCCACGTAATTATGTAGGGAAGCTATTCATTAAAAGATAAGATTCATTTAGTAGTAAGCCCCTGAAATTTTACGTAGATCACTCCAAAGATACAAGGAGACCCGTCACGAAGACCGCTACGAAAGTTAAGAGTACGAATATAGGCTTGCATTAAATATTGAATAAATTGCAAACCAAATCGCACAGAAATAACCCAGCGGCTGATTAGAATAAATAATATTGTGACTGTATTTTCCTATTCCAGGCAATCGTTTCACTTATCTGAAGTACGTGAATGCAGCTTCGGTTAATTCCAGAATAACGTTCAAGATGGACTTAATAGCGCCATCCATAGCCTCCATTTATTAATAAAAAAATAGCAAGAGATAAAAAATGCCTTTAAAAATGAAATTAATCCACTGTGCATGTATACTCTTATTATTGTGAATAACATAAGAATTTCGAAGGATAGGCTTTTTGCAGGAAAGAATAACTTGCCGTCTTATTAATGGTTATCGACCATTTTATTAATATTTCTCATAGGACATCACATAAAATGTTTCCAAGGACCTTATAATAAATATCCTATGGCAATGAGGTTGTTCGCATAACACGAAAATAATGCTGCAGCAATCCACTGCTTTGGTTAAGTCCTATCAGGGGTTTATTAGATTACAAGACGAGACTAATAGAGATTATTATTATGATTACTACCTTGGTGGGAACAATGGCCAGTAAAATATTTCTAAACATTGAAATCCAAAACTTTTAGAACTAGACATTTTAAGCAATTTTAAGATAGCCACTTTGCTAAGGTTTTTAGAAGCCTCAAATAGTTTGAATAGCTACGAAATGAAAAATTTGAGTAACATTTCAAAAATAATTTATTATTATTTCTTCTGTTTCAATAACAGGTGAGAGAATAAAGGGTATCATAAAAAGAGTTCCATTGCATTTCAGAGATGATACAGCAATATATACGTGTTGCCATTGCGTAATTTGTTGGTATAGACGTTGAATGAAATAAAAGCAAGGGCAATATCACCAAAAGTTATTTTGCAACATTCCTATTGCTGGTTTGAAACATAGTCTCGATTATCTGAGGCAATGTACACTTGGTGGCCTATCTCCGAATGCCAAAAACTCGGATATATATTTTAATGCGTTGCTGCACTTAATTTAAACATGATTGGGATAAAATATTTTTGAAAATCGCTTTCTATTTGTAGAGAAATCTGATTGCCAAATTGCGACGTTCACTTAACTGGTTTGGTACAGCACATCATATGGTCCTCTGCCTTGTAAAATATGGCACCTCGTCAATTTGGGACTCAAATAATTGTGAATCTGTATGCTGTTTTTTTCGTCCAAATTGTAAGAACGTGAAAGGGAAACGGGTTGATGTGATACCTTAAGTATTTGTTTTGCATCCTGATGGATTTGGTTAGAATCTCAGCGGTGTTTGGGATTTCTATCGGTGGAACCTCGATAGCTACTTGGGTGTCATGTGGTAAAAAATTCAAGATGAGTAGGTAACCAATCGTTCTGATAGTCAATTGGATGGGACTTTGAAATGTGACCCCTCCGTCGCCTATTGTCAAGAGCAGACAAATGCTAGGTTTCAACACTAGGATTCACTCCACCCTTCTTGTACTTCCCAATTAATCCTTCCCTTGAGGAAGATCTGTGTGTGTGGAGATGTCCCGTTTTTTTAAATTTCGAATTAGGAAGACAGGTACGTTCCCTTTTTTTGTTTCACAAATATTCCATAATGTAGGAATCTTGAACTTGGTTAGGGAGCGTGGAGCCTAGTAGGGGAGCGGTGCCAAATCTCTAAGTGATCGAAGTTTGATATTCCGAAAAACCTCGTGCGTTGGCTGGAGTATTTGCTTCACTTTCCGAAGGTTGAGATTCAAGTCCCGGTGGTGGCGATAACTTTCTTTTGGAATCCTGATCCCTTCTAGGGTACAATGCAGAAAGAAATTCAAGTATAGTACTATATCCGTTGAATAGGGCTCTTGTGGCGCCTATTGATAATGGTGGGGATATACTGAAGTCGAAAATCTCTTCATCCTTCCTCCAACTCCCAAATAATATCCTTCCCATTCAAAATTCCAAGCTATCCATCTGTCCTCAATGACTAAAATGACCTCAGAAATCGATTATGAACCTCAAATAATAAGGACGCAACTAACTAACTATATAAGGCATGTAAAACAAATCAACCATAAAAAATCTTAATGCGCATTATTACATATCCATTTATCACATTGACTCAAATACTTAAAAATATAAGAAAGGATGAACCCGCCACATTCACCCACTTTTACCTACATGATTACTCACAAGCTATAAATTAGATAATTATTCCAAGACATAAACGTTATAGTATAGATATGTCATTAACATTATAACACATGCCACAGGAAGAACCTGTACACAAATATGTAAATCTATATAAACGATGATGAACAGAGCTGTTAGGTTCTTTGACCACATAAAAGGATGGACATGAGTACATTCCCAAAACGATTGTTTAATCATGTTTATTGGAGTAATAATGACAACCAGAGTGTCCTAAGGATAAAGAAAGGAATAGGAGAGATCGGGTAAGGAAGATGTAAAATAGAAAATTTAGAAATTTGAAACAAGAACGAAAGAGAAAGATGAAGAAAAATTGAAAGAGGAAAATCAGACAAAACGGAAGAGGGAAAATAGGAAAAATGATACACCTGGGCGAAGGAGAGGAAAAAAAAATAAGTATAAGAATGAAAACTATTGGATATCGAGAAAAAAATTTGAAAACGACGAACGAAATAAATTCGTTTGGTTATTTTACGTGGTCCTTAGAAAGAATAAAATTGAGAGGAAAATTTATAATATAACTTTGAGCCAATATACTTCCTTTCAAATTCAACGAGTATAATCAATAACAGGAAGAGCTTATTTCCTATCTATTATCTTCTCTAAAACGTAGTTTGACTAGAATAGCAATCATTCATTGGCTGTTTCTCTACCTAACGTCCTGACATGCGCACTATCTCTCTACGCACTATCTCTCGCATACGCACTATAAGCTCTATGAATAATACAAAACTTGCTCACACGTTCCCATATTACAAACGCTCTGTGCACATTATCACCGAAATCAGTTCAAAGGTCAAACAAGAGGAATAACTCCCAGTACTCGCCAGACCCAGAGATGGAGCACCCACAGCTTCCGCCCTAATGAAACCTCCTCGTCAACGCTTCTGCAGCTAACCTCCGGAGGCCACGTCATCTTCCAACTCCACGCCCTTTTAGGACGAAGTACGAATCGCGTTAGTTTCGTAGAGCGGACGTCTGGTGGCGCTTTTGCAGCTGGCGTCCGCTCTCATGAAACACCGCAGCTGTCGCCAGGGACCGTAAGCAACGGACGTTCTTTAAAGCCGCATTATGGTTAACCCGCAAACTGGGTAGCTGAGGCAAAATTATAGCGGAAGGTTCCCTCAGCCAAGTGGCTCCTCTAATCAGCGCCGCTTTGCGCCATGAAACTGTTCGCGTAGCCTCATTGCTACAAAGCAGGAAAGTTAATAGAATTCTACGAAAGTATTCGTAAAGATGTAGGTATTTAGTATTATAATATTGACTTATAAGGTAAAATTAATCGATATTGTTTTGTAAATGATACAAATATTTAAAATGATATGAAATAAGTTCAAAAGTATTAAAATTAATTAATAGAAAGCTTTAGTTTTAGCATTTGCCATAACGCTAATTTTTACACGATTTTCTCTTTTTTTACACGAAGAAACACCATTTTGGTGCCTATTAAAATTAAATGATTGTATTATATTTTTGTAATTTTTCACTACATTATTGGTATGATGGGTGTATGTATCAACTGCGATGAAAGTTGAATTAATGCAGTGAAATAAGAAAAAACCTAAAGCTCCAGCTTTAGATCTCTAAATCATCCGACCAAATTTTCGTAGGTATATAAAGAGGATATACGTGTCACGGACCATGGTTATAACCATTTCCACAGCATGGAAACGCAACTCTGTCAAGGGCATGGCGCACAGCAATCATTCTTTTGACTGTAAAGAGGGATGGAACGGTGTGAGATAGAGGTACATGAGGGGATTGGAGTGCTTACGCAAAGGGTCGTCCCTTCCTTTCCAGGTTTTAAACTCGAGTCACTGCCCACACTCTCTTCACATTGAAAAAACATTGTTTTTGATTCAGTACTGTGATGTAACATTTCTCACATACATGCTCATTAAACTGTGGTGATGAATGCCCAAGCTACACAACAAAGAGGTTAAAATGTCCATGTATAATCATTTGAGTTAACCTGGATTCGAACCCAGATCTCCCAATTGCCGGTCAGGTGTGTTATCCTATAACACCACTAAGCCATCAAATTTCAACGATAATTTCACCCTCTTTGGTGTTTACCTTTGCGCCCGTATGAGTGACTGCGTACCTCATCATTTGTGCAATCGCAATGATAGGAAATAAAGCTTAATTTCCTTATATTAGTATTATTTCTTTATATATGCTAGAAAAAACATTTGAAAATTTTGAGGCCCTAAAAAATTTATTTATATAAAAAAATAGTGGTGCGTTTTCGCACTTTTGGCGGAATATGGGTTCTTCGGAAAATGTGACAAGAAAAAAAAGTATAATCTTCTCCTTTTTTGCTATTTTATTTATAACTATAATAATAACATACATTAGTATTTGGCCACATTTGGAATAATAATAAATATTTCTACAATAGTATTGCCCTTATAGTCATGAAAATTGTGAAAACATTTAGGATGTAAGTGCACGTTAAATTTTACACTTTTTTTATGTCCATTGTTAAAGAAATTCGTGATGGTCTGTCTTTTTTCGGATTAGATGATGTATCTGCCTGTGTTTAATTTTGATTGTCATTCGTAGCTCGATCACCTTTTAATAGAGTTAGTGCTAAATGTTAGTTAGTGCTAATATGACCTAAAACCAATTATAGAATTTTTGTTCTCAGTAGCCTTTCTATAGGTTTTCCATGAATTAGAACTCTTAAACACTATAAGTCCAGTAAATTTATAAATAATGGCCACCACCACTTTTTCCCCCTGATTTTTATTCTATAACGAGCGGAAGGTACCCGTTGAAATTCAACGGGTGTGTAAAACGTTGAACTTATTTTATAAGAAAACCAAAGCCTGAAGAAAACTGTCAGCGTGGTCATTTGAGGAGTTCGTAACCTATCTTGAATGTTGTGTTCGTTGTAGTAGACACGCTGACCGTTTTCCAGGTGCACGGAGAGATGAGTGACTGTCCACTTTCATGCACGATAAACCCAGAAATCGGCCACGCAGACTCATTACTACTGAAATAGCAAAGGTTGATAGTTGGTCACCTCGTCCCTCCAGTTCTCTTGAGCCGTCTTCTGAGTGATTAACAGCCTGATCGCTTCCCTTGTGTACATACATATATTTGAATTCAATGACATAATTGAGTTGTACTATTTAATGTTGATTTGAACTTAATCAGATTTGGAGAGTAGGGTACAATCCAGCGGTTGGTAACGAAAAAGGAGCATTTGCAGCATCAGCCATGTTTATTTGACCTTTGAGTCTTTCGTCGCCCGGACTGCGCCTTCGGCATAAAGGGTAGCCGTAATCATTGGTTTCGGTTACTAAATAAAAAATCCATGGTGATTCTTAGTGCACTTGCCGATTTTCATGCACGGATGTTGTTCATTGCGCAGAATTTCCGTTCTTCATTCGGGTAAAAAGCAAGTAGTGATAACAGTATAATTCCCGCCATCATAAAAGAGATTGAAGTTTTGAAACAGATGCGTCTATATTTGAACCAGATTTATGACTGGTTACCCGTCTGTAGGTTGGGTAACGATGAAATTTGAGCGGTTCTTAGCGTAGCCCGAGAAACACCTCAGGGAAATGCTCCTGAGAGACAGTTGGTGGGTATTCCTTTAACCATCCAAGTCTAACCTTAATCGTTTTTCTTTCAAAGGCTCATTTTCTCGCAAATATGACATTCATTTTTATTTAGAAGATTTTTGAGATAGGTAACTCTTTCTTCTATTAGGCATATTGATGGATATATTTTTAAGTCCAAGGAGGGGAAACACAGCGGCAAGTAAGAGTCTTTCATAGGCAGCTCGATGATTGAGTGAATATACCTAAGTTAGCTGAACTTTAACACTTTTAAAATATATATAAATGACTCGTAACGTTTATGATGTGGAATTGGTCTAAAAAAACAGTTCGCAATCGTAATGAGAGGCAGATGCAGACAGTTCCACCACGTGTAATTCATCTGAGTATTAAACGATGATAAACAACGCCGTGTTTTTTGTAGCAACAGAGGTATTATTACAATTACTTTTTGCTGCACGTTAACGTTCTTGTACATTCAATTGCGTGTGAAATCTATTTAATTCCTTTGTGTGTCTCGTTTACTACGTAAGTGTTCTCTCATTTATATGCAGTGCCCATATGAAAGCTGCTTTGATAATAGTCATTGAAGAGTATACTTGTTGTAAATATGCATTGAATTTATCGATTACCCCCTGAAGCAATCTATCATGGAGCCCTTGGGACTCTGGGCCCTTCTGATACAGATTTTCTTTCTACGTGCTATCATGGACCTGCAAGAAGACGTGATATTTAAATGCTAGAGGCGTAAATATCCTTTGAAATCAAATCTCAGGTTGTCAAGGAAATATGCTAATGCTGATTTCAGAGAAAAATGTTAGATATTTCAGCTAAAAACATGTATTTCAGACAAATTCGGAGCGTAGAAGAAAATCGATTGAGAGAATTAGAAACCTCAGATATTCAGCCATCCTAGCCCTATATCTTCATTGAAAGTACTTTTAAAAAGCAAAAAATTAAACCACTGCACCGAACCCAATGCTTAGCATGGACCACCAGGGGGGCCCTACGGGGGCTTATGGGGGCCCTGAGGGCTTTTTGATATAGTATATGTTACAACCAGATATGTTTTCTATCGGCATGCCATATTTCAGCTCAATCGGTTCAGTAGTTTTTGCGTGATGGAGCAACAGACAGACAGACACCATTGCATTTTTATACATAATAGTAAGGATCACACCCCTAACCCTTAAAAAAAGGGTTTTGGTTAATTAAACCCCACAGTGTTTGTTGTCTACCAGTAACAAACATGTGTTCCAAATTTCATCAAAATCGGTTCAGTGGTTTAGGAGAAGATGTGGAATATACCCACATATATACATATATTGACTTTCATATATATAAAGATTCACGTTTGCATTATCATGAAGATCAACTCCCCCCATGTGTTTATTGTAGTCCCCAAAAACAAGAGGCTGGGGAATCGTTGCTTCCTTTCTTTCCTTTCGGCTGAATCTTTTCACACTTCCTAATGGAAAAATTGGAACAGTGTTGCTGGCAACAATGACAACAGAATTATCATTCCATTTCACTACGGATATTTCAGATTCCATCGTCAAAAGCATAATCAAACGACCCTCGAGGTTTTTTCCTAGGGACTTCTTTTAGCGGGCACTTACCAGTTCTATTTTCCCGAGTTATACCAGTTCCAAAGCAACGCCTCTCCTTCATGAAACAAGGAATAAGAAGAAGAGAACTTCACAAAAAATAACCGATGATGCGAAAGATCAGGAATTACTTCCAAGAAATCTAAATAAACATTAGCTTTACCTTCGCTCCATCAGGGTTTGTTCTAGTCCCACCATATGGAACAAATTGGAAGATGTAACCGTCAGAAGAGCAAGGACACCATATTTTGAATCCAAATCGAACCGGTTTATTTTTTATGAACATTTAAGCAGAGTGGCGTCCAAAATAGGGAATTATCTGCTTATCAATAGTACTATTGTGTGAAAAAATGTAATAACTTTAAATTCAGCATGGTAAATATGGGTCTCAACTTGACACATCTGTCTGTTTTATCAAGTGAAGAGTAATCAGAAAGGTGGATGTTCTCCTTGATTCTTCTAAATCTCTGTCTACTCATGGTATGACAAACTAATTCTACGCCTTTACCTTCGTCTTTAGACCAGTACATGTCCTGCTTTGATAGCACATGATATCCGGAAGGAATAAAATCCCAAGAAACTTTTTTCAATCTAAGTTACTCATGTCAAACGCAGGCCTATTATGATCAGTAGCATACTTTTTTGAACAAAAATATTATATTTTCTAAAACCTCATCATCTAGAAATAAGTGAAAAATGTCTGCTGGACACTACCAAACTCATTTTTTATTTTCTCGTCATATTCATGTTCTTTGAAAATTGGATGGCTCGAAAATTTAACATCAATTTCTTTTTTTCCATTTAGGAAATTAGTACTTTTTATCAGAGATTTTGGTACCTTTTTTCGTGAACTCAGCAAAATACGATGGAAAACCGCACATTTGGTTTTAAACTACGATAAGTACAGTAGACTACGACAAAGTAAAAAACAACTATTGGAATGTGGGAACCGCTAGAGACTACGCTCAATGCTCAGTTTGCTACAGTGAATTACATAGTTGGATGATGTGGCCCCAGAACCAAATGAGGTACCACCTTTTATTTATTAGTGGTGTATCATCCAATTTATATTGACAAAGTAGGTTAGGTGCTCATATTAGTGTTATTCTACGTTCAACGAATGTGGTTGGAATCACGAAGAAAGCACGTAGAAGTTAAAATGTCAGGAGAGAATTATTCCTCATGAGCCACTACCCTCCACCATTAATAGCTGTTGTAGGTAGAGAAAGTTTTATTTATACTTATTGCTCCTTTTAAACAAGTAATTTCAAACTCAACTATTTGGAAGATTTTCATTCGCACCATAAAAGAAAATAATAAAATCTAATACATTTATCCACGCTTAAGTTTTATTTTACCAAACCAGGTTTTGACGGGTAACAATTATTTTCTAAGTGTCTCATCTCAAACCCGTTATATCCCATCTCAAAGGAAGGGGGAAAGGGGAGTTGGGGATAAGAAATGGTGGGGTTTGGTTTAAAAAAAGGCGTGGGGTACAAGAGGGGGATGGTTAGGTAAGAATTAAACACACGTCCCAAGAATTTTGTGATTGTTTTAAGGACAAAATAAATGATTGAAAGTGATGAGTAGAAAATAGGTGTCCTAGATGAAAATAAAGTCAGGTAGTTTACGGAAATACATCGAGGGGATTTGTATGGATGAAGTGACTTATACTCAATATTTTGAAAACAAGGGTAACGGACAACACAAAGAGAATGGCGTTCAAATATGTGATTATTTCATACATGTTTGGTGGAAAGTTAAAACATTTCATGCATCTACAAAAATTAAACATTTCTTTTTTTTTCATATAAGACTGAATGCAAATGGCAGGTACCCTTACACGCACTGCCCTACTCCCTCGCGGTGACTTTCTGGGTATTGTGTGGTTATAGATTAATAATTAGGGCATGTGACTGTCTGCTGTGAAAGGGAACTGCGCGGCGAGAATTTATTCCTGTGTCTGAATGCAAATTCGCTCGGCTCAACTTTGCCGCCTCATTCCTATGTTCAACTTTCGCTCTTTGTCTCGCTCTCACGTCTGTCGGAGCCATTTGGTGAGCCTGTGTGCTCAGTCCTCAAAACTTCCACTTCCCTCACGCTCAATAAAGCTTGGTTTCCTCCGCCTTCCTCACACGTATTCTCCTTTCCTTCACTTTCACGCTTTCCTTGCTTTTATGCTCTCCTAACAGGAGAGGGGAAGGAACATAAGGATGCTGTAGACACTCATTTAGTTAGACGTGCACGCCGGACTATTCGTACTTACGAAACTTTATATGTAATCATTCCCTCTACCGTTAATGGCAGCCTGTAGGGCGAGGGAAAGTATTTCAATACCTTCAGAAATTATTGCAAGCAGATGGCGTAGGTGAATTCCTTGATATAAAAAAACTTGAAGTACAATAATGTAGCATTCTGTAAGCCACCTCTTGAACACATGGTTGGGGACAATTTCTTGTCGTCTTGCTGCTCGTAGTAGTCTTATACATGGTAGAAAAAGAACAATTTTATGGTAGTGTTTGCTTATAATTGGCTATAAAAATATTAATTATTTAATGACATTTGTGTGCGCATCATTATTATGAAAGCTTGTTAAACTGTTTGTCTTCGTCACTCTCATTTCATTGATTAAAATCTGTATCGACACTTAGAGGATGTGACATTATCAATATTCAGTGTCCTGATGTATCACCGGCGTATTTAAATCTTTCAATAAGTAAATGCGTTTTGGTGGTCTTTGGTCTTTGCGCGTAGTTTAATCTGTAGCCAATGTCTTTACGCACTTTCCAGCCAGCCACGAACAGCACCTTCTACTGCCAATATCTTGTCATATATTCTTAGTTGACTTGGAAATCAGGATTAGATCGCCCAGGATAAACTGGAAGAACACTCATCCAAATTTCAGCCGAGCCCAACGATGACTTGCGCAATTTTTTGTGTTTCGTGACAGACCACTTCGTTCTAAAATCGTAGACATTGAAGTTTTGTGTGTGTTATTTTACACTTCCTGAGGGTTCACATAAATGGTAAAATTCTAATTTGAGACACGTTATGTGACACGTTAAGGCACGCGGGTCACACTTGCGACCGATTTTCAATTTTATTATACTTGGACCGATACCAAACCGATACCTCGATACCAGCGGCCGATACCGATAGTATTATTTGCCGATACCTTACTTATTTTTCCCAAAAAATTTAATATATGCTTTCTTTCTCGTGAACTAAGCTCAGTAATCCAAAGTGTGATATAAGAGCAATTAATGAGAGAAATAACATTGTGATAACTCTTTTATTTTGCAACTCTTACAATTAATCACTGGGATTAAATTTCAGACTCTAAGCCCTCTTGCATTTGTAAATACTGGAAATTCTTTTTAAGAAATATGAGCTGCTGAACATGCTCAGCAGTTAAGAGGGTTCTTCTATCAGAAACCAATGCACCAGTCTCTGAAAACATTTGCTCAGAAAACACTGAACCTGCAGGTACACCCAAATAGCATGAAGCAAGTTTCCTTAAATTTCTAAATCTAGTTTCATGATGCCAATAGGTCAGAGAATCACATAGGAGGGACTGAGTGGCTTCAGATAAATACAGTTCAATTTCTTTTCCCAAGCCATCTTCTGTCAAAATTTGAGGAGTTTGACGCCTAATAAGAGTTTCAGTAACCTGCAAAAAGAAAAATTCATCCTGTAAAACAGGTAAACAAAATAGAGGCACATGAATTTAGCACACTGTACATTTTCAGTTACTAATATGCTAAAATAACTATGGTATGTACACCAAAAGTACAGTTTTTTTATGCATAAAAAACTAAACACAGTTCTCAACCCGAAGGTTGGTTTGAGATAGTTGGTGATAGAGACCACTCAGGACTTGGCCCAATGGCATGTGAAATTATTATCTTTACTTTGATCTACTTTAATCAAATTTACCTGGAAAAGTGTCATTATTTTTATATCCACCTCAGACTTGGAGCCAGATGAATCATGTTCTTTTCTGATTAATTTGAAATGTCCAACATCTTTACTTTTTGCTTTATTTTTGATAACTTTCTTAAACACTTCCACTGCTTCATCACCAAAAATTTTCATTTTGTATCTTGGATCAAGCCCAGTTGCCAATAGATATGTTTCTTTGTTTTCCAAGGTTGTCCAGTCATACCGCCTTTCCAGTTCTCCTAAAATATCTTTTGCCATACCCTTCACATCCTGCATTTCTGCAAAACTCCTCATTAGGGTTTTTAAACTTTCAATTAGAGGCCAAATGTCAGACAAGCATGTGTTTTGGGAGCTTATTGTTTTTTTTGCCTGTTCAAAATGCGTAAGAACTTCCAGTATCTTACTCGCTAAAGCTCAGTCCTTCTGGTTCATCATTTATTTAAAGTTCAGCTTTGAAGATGCAACTGAAAAAAAATTGTAATCCTTATCTTTTAGTTTTCTGAAATTGACATACTTCTCAACATATCCCTAAGCTACCCTTTATTATTCTTTCTATCTCACTTTTGCTACTACATACCTGAAATAGCATTCTGCTTCTCAAGTAGCCTCTCTAGCATCCATTTAGATGAATCATCCCACCTAGTAGGTTCATCTTGAATGAGAACTTTCTTTTTCATGTTCAGGCTTACTTGGGCTTCATGGAGAGTTTTCATGGCATTTCAAGAATGTTTGAAGTGTCCAACAACGGCCCGAGCTTTACCAAGTAAATCTCGAATTGATGGCAGATGTAAACAGCCCTTATTTACCACCTGTAGAAAGATATTTTGTAGTACGACCCACAGATTATTGAACAACTAAAAATGATATTCCTAAATAGTTCAATCTTCTAGAAAGTTAATATTTTGACCAGCCCTGACTTACCAGCTGCAGGGTATGAGCTGTGCATGGTATATGGGTAACAAATACCAACTGGCGCACTGCGGCTACCATATTATTTGCATTATCAGTGATAACAAATTTAATTTTGTCGTTTATTTCCCATTTCGCAAAGGCATTTTCAAATTTTTTTGCTATTAGGTGACTACTATGACTCTCCCCAACAAAACCCATTACTTCCAGAAGCACATGATTCCTCTTGAAATCTACATCAATAAAGTGTGCGGTAACACTAATATAATCATGCCCTCCTCCAGATGTCCAAATATCAGATGTGATAGTTATTCCTTCATTTGGTCTACGTATTGAGGTCATTGAGGATACGTTTCACAGTTTCTTATACTTTCAAATACACTTTAGGTATTAGATTGTCAGAAAAATATTTTTCCGGCTAGGTACCTTGTACCTAGGACAGACACTGCTCATTAGCTCTTTAAAACCCACAGATTCAACAAAGTTAAATGGCATCGAGTTAAGGCACAGCATCTTGCAAATTACTTTGTGTATTTTTCGTCCTCGCTCATCATTAATGTCATAAAGTCTTTTAGATTCAACAAAAAGTGGCAGTGTAGCCTGTTTCATAGTGCAAGACCAGCTTGCAGTAGACTCATCATCAGGTGCAATCAACAATCTCATCAACAATCTCATCCGTAATATCCAACATGTGTTCTGAAACGCAAGGACTGGAGCAATGGAGACCATGTGAGTAGGAAACTTTTGGCTCCTCCCGCAACAGTTTATCTGTAAGCAAACGGGAAAACTTGAAGGGCTCTCACAGATCGACTGCTACCATTTTAGCAGAAAACATCTATCACTAGGTCACTTCAAGTGAGGTACATTTTTCATGTTAATTAGGATTTGCATCAATGTAGGAAATCAAATTAAAAGCTATGTCATTCTGTGCCTTATTGCACCTATTAAAAAAAATAAGGTTGCGTAAGTCACAAGAAAACTCGATAGTGTATGAATTTATACATACGTACCTGGATTTTTTCTTCTGAAGTTTAAATAACTCCTGCACGCATTAATATGTTTAAACAAATTTGATGTATTAAACGATTTCTTGTCAACACCACCACGTCTGTACGACTTCTTACAGTATTTACAAATTGCCGATTTGTCCAATGATTTCGTGAAATGCTTCCACACAGATGACCGCAACATTTTTCGTTGTACTTCAAAACTTGGCTTGCAGTAGATAACTCCTCAATTGCCCTGGAATACTCAATAATAAAATACCTTCGAGTACTCGCTGAACCAGTCACATGGATACAAGAGTCATGGAGATATTTGAGGGCAGAAGTGTCGCAGCAATGAAAACAAATACACAGCGCGTTGCGCAGTCAGTTGAAGAAGGTGGGATTTTAAAATTCGATGTTTTTAGACGTTTATCTAAAAACGAATACTTTCGAATAAAAGTATCCGAAAAAAACGAATACTAGAAAGTATCGAAGTATCGGTAAAATGGCCGATACCCGATACACGCTATCGGTATCGTCCCAAGTCTAAATTTTATAATTCTCACTACAATTTTTTAAATTTTTATTGAAGTCTTCACAAACATTAAATACTGACCTTCGTTTGTAACATAATCAAGTTTTGTTTCAATATTAAGCATTATTTTAATTATTGGTGGGAGACCGCACTTAATCAATGAAAAATAGTGTAAGTAATATTTTTCACACAAGTTTCTTTTTGGTGATGTTTGCCTGCTAATTTCCTGCATATGAATTATAGGCGATTTTTGTTTTATCATTACTCCTGCACCATCCAAAGGAACCGATTAAATTTATCGATGCGATAGTGGGCTCAGTAATGTCAAGCAAAGCCCGTGTACGTGGTCCTATTTGCGCTAGGAATGTAATAATTCCACTCCATTATATGTGGTTTTATTATTTTCAGGCTGTATTTAGCAGAAAATCATGCTTTACAACTTGGGCAGATTTTGTATGTCTTGAACATGATAAGGAAATTGGCACCAGCAATGTTCAACCAATCATAAAAAATCAATTTCCATCGTCTTATATGAGGTCCCATATTACATTTTGTGCAGTCATCTTCGCTGTGGTTATGATATAGGACGTGATGTATTCAGGGTTCATTTGAATTTCACTCCCAAAATCAATGAATAAATTCTGAATCATTGTGAAGAGGACCAATAAACTTTTTTTGAGGGCAGTATGGCTCGTACATTCGTCAGGTCCAGATGGAAGCAAACATTGAATAATTTAGTTTTTCTACTTATTGTTAAACGTTTTAAACGGTAAAATTTATAATAAATAGGTAACGAGTTACCTATATCAAAGTTCCGTGTTTCTAAGCATGGCTTGTATGCAAGCGTTTGTGCCGCTGATATTTTAAGTGTAAGCATTTTGCTTTTATTCGCTAGGAAATATTTTGGTGCTATTCTTTTAAAAAAAAATAAATAATTTGGAAATTATTATTTGTTTAAAATCTTCACATTTGTTCTTCTTATTTTAGTTTTTTTTGTCCAGTATAAGGTCTGGTTATCTTTGGCAATATCCATTCATTCAATCTAACATAGTTCTTATTTTATTTCACATCCTCATTTCAACTATAAAACTACTCAGTAGTCATTCTAGTTTGACTTTTGTATGCTGTACTACTAAGCTCTGCATGAATTTTCAATTACATTTCCCATTAATGTTCTCGACTGTTCTTACGTGACCTAGTTAACAGAATGTCCCTTAAGCCATAGAGTCCACTCGCAGTTGAATATACATGCAATGGGGTATACATTCTGCCTTTGTCAGGTTGAAGAGTTCGTGTTTCATAAGCCATTTGTGTATTGTTATTATTGTTTTCTAACACACGATGTAAAAGCTCAGTTTTTGCATGACAACGTCGTAGCTTAGGTTGTAAAAGTTATTTCTTCTCTTCCAATTTTTTTTTATTCCGGAATTGTGAGGTACTAAAGGAAACACGAGCATCCAAACTCACCGGCGTGTTTCAACAAAGAGTAGTCTAACGAGTGTTTCATCTTTCTACTACCTCTTGTTTTTGTGTGCTTTGAATAAAATATGTTGGCATATTCCAAGCGAAAAGCCGCCTTGTCTACGCCTTCATTTCAACGATGGGCATCTCGTTAGGATGGTTAGGATGCTTGAAATTCATTACTCTGGATGTTAGACATTCCAGTTTGCGGGTTTATCCAGATATGTCACCAGTTATCTTCCGCGTTATACTCTCCCATAGGTAGGCTCTACATTCTCACCTCCACACGGACCTCTGTTGCCCGTCACATCTATATGTCTTGTCGGAATGTAACCTTCCGTGCAATCGCATCGTTAAGATGATGAAGTTTTTATGGGTTTTCTTCTGCGCTAATCCATATCTTTTTGGAATGCAGTTTCATCAGCACACTAGCTACCTTCTTCAGGTGTGAACAACGTATTGATGCAGTTATTTTCCCGCCTTATTTCTCTCTTTCTCAGGTGCCCTATGATTTTTTGGTCATTTCTGGAAACACCTAATAGGAATTGAGGAGACTATATCATAGCATCGGCTTGCAGTGATAAGCTGCCGAACTAATCGGTGTGAAGTTGTAGAGTCCTATGACTAATCAGAATGGGTAACGGAACGGCAAAATCGAATAAAAGTCTGAAAATGAAACACGAATAGATCCTTTCTCTCCACTGCTTGGAAGTGGGTTTAAGGAAACAAGTAAAATCTAAAAATTCAAAGTGGTTAGAAATCGGTAAGATTGAAAAACTTTTATTCAAAGCACGGACATTTTTTATACACTCATTAAAATTTCTTTTTTTTCATAAAATTATAATAACTAAGATATGAAAGCTATTTCTTCCTCCCAAGTTATTACGTTAAAATTAGATAAAAGATACATTATTTTAACAGGAATGATGATCAGAAGTATAATGTGTTTTTAAATGTCACGCTCGGTATTTTTCCCGAAATTTTCTTATGAATATTTTTTATTAAAAAGTTTAATACAAATCTGAATGAAATTTTCCATTACCAAGAACAAAGTTGGGAATTATGATTTTATTACAAACTTTGAGTACATTATTAAATAGGGTAATATTTAGATCTTAAAAATTTCTGATGATGGTCGTGAATCCTTGAAGGCTTGGGCGGAATTTTTCATTTCATATTTCCTTTATTATCTTGACGTACCTGTAGGTACTTTGTTACTGTAGGCTACATTGTGTTAATGCAGCAGAAATATAAGTACAGTTGGGGGCCCTTTGACCTCACATTTGTTGTTTTCGTACATTATCAATGAAGTTTTTTTAAACCATTCCCACGTGACGTTTTAAGGTCACTGCGAGAATTACCACGAACTTTTGAAATGGTCAAAAATATCTCTCTCATTTCGCTGGATTTTGACCGATAGCGAAGGCCCTCCATGAACTCTTCAAAATCCGATTACAACGGCTTAGTGGGAGAGAGCCTCAAACACAACTCTTTAAACCGACGAGCGTTGGAAGGTTCGGAAAGTCCTAAGAGCACTGCGCCGAGTTTGAAATGCAGTCTTTAATAATCCCATCGAGGATAGCGAAATGGAATTGCTCGTTATGTTTCATTTTTTATTTATACCACCCAGAAATATTGAATTAGACATCCCTTCACGATTCTCATCCCATTCCGGATGTCTATCTTTTCCATTCACGTCATCGGATTCCTCTTTTTCTCCAAGAGTTCAAAGTCCTACGTGTGAAAAATGCGAAATAAAGAACGAATCCAATGGAAGATCCATGAATATATTACCAGCGGAAAATGGGATGTAAATCTGAGAATAGTGAGAGCAAGCAATGGCTACCTTCCGTGCCAACTTTAGGCAGAAGAAGAGAATTACGAACAGTTTTAAATGGCAGAACTTGATAGGGGAATGCTGTGATCGGAGCTTACTTGGACGTTGGCCCTATAAGTTACCGTCACGTCGTTCAATCTTGAGGACAGTATACCAGGCCAACATGTGCCATCGCTTTGGGTCCATGTTGAGACCCTGATGTGTAAATAACATTGAAATAGATTTTTACTGGTACTTTTAATTTTTACCTAACTATATATAACTGCGCAGTAAGGACCGATTCTAATTAACTTCGTAAAATGACAACGCATCTTTTAGGTAGATATTTTAAAAGGTACATCGATTTTCGGGTTTCCGCCATTTTGTGGACAACATATCGCCAGCTGTTCTTTAGGCTTCTTCACCTCCGACTAACCAAAAGCCTATTGTTGTTGTAGAAAATTGAAAAAGCCTACAACATACCTGGTAAAATATTGTCCACAAGATGGAAATACGCGGCGGAAAACCCTGATAACTAAAGAACCAACCTCCATCATATTTCAACCTGTTAAATACCTAAATGCCCATATTGAGTAAATCATGCAGTTAACATGCTCAACTCGAACTATATGCTAATTGAATAATCGATGTTTATTTATTGGAATCTATGCCACAAGGATAATTTAAAAAATATTTGCAATTTATTCTACGAAACTAGTCACATTCCTTAGCGAACCTATGTTAGGTGCATCATTTTTTTCTTAAAAAAATCTTTACTCTGTTCACTTCGGCTCCATTTATTTCCTTCTCTTCAGTTTTATTCGCGCTTTGAAACTCATGGGTTTTTATCCGTTCTCTCTCAGCCTCAACGTTCGAATATCTCTTCCGCGTTCCCTTCTCTCTCTCTCTATTCAATTTTCGTTTTATTTCTGTAGTATTTCCCGTCGAGTCAGAAATGGGTCAAATGCGACCTCCTCATCGCAGTCGCTGCGGGAAGCATTGTTGAGTTGAATGAAGAGGAGGAAGGGTAAAATGCGGCACCTTTCCCCTACCTCACCACCGCCCACCCATACCCAGTGGAAGGCGTGAGAACAGGGCGGTTCGGTGAAAGGTGTGGGTGGTGGCGGGAAACCATTACCACCCGAAACGCGTGGGGTGAGGTGTGGGGGATGGTCGGAAGTATGGAAGAAGAAAAATAAAATAACTCTATGAGAAGGAGGAGAGAGTTGGATGAGGGGATGGAACGAGGATCAAGCGGCTCTAAATGGCGCGACGATCGGGTGGCCGATCGGGAAAATTTTATGACGAGCTTTGACAAGGGAAGGAGGATTTCCTCAGTCAAAACGTTTTCGCAACGGAATTGGGATTCCGGGTCCCAATCAGAATATTTTTTCACGTCACCGAATTATGTATGTACCTACCATTCACGCTATCGTATTGATCCGATTAACTAATAATTTTCGCTAGTAATATATTAATCTATGCTGACACAGTTTTTTTGTTAAATAGTTTTCGGTGAAATATGAACATCACGCCATTTATACTCCTAGCTTTGCTAATGATATAATTTGATTGGTAAACTGAAAACGATTCCTCTGATGGCAATCTCAAGGTGATTGGTATAACCGTAGGTACCTGTCAGACTAAGCGTTGGTACACTTAGTATGGCATTGCAGGTCATTCATTTTATAGTTTTGTCAATCTGGAAATTTTCAATCTGCATTGCCGAATTGGCGTTTCAGCTTCTTCAAATATTATCAGGTACATCGCGGAGTTAATCTCCGGGAACGATATAGTTTATATATAGCTATAGGTATAGATACGAAATATAGTTTTCTCAAGTGAGCTAATTAACGTCCTTGTGGAACATTTCATCAGAGTTTTGCGGGATTTTGCCTGATTATTCATTTATAAGTGAAAATATTCATTATTGGTCACCACAGGGAGAGTTAATTATGTTTTAATCACTACAGAAATAAATACATACACAAATTCTTAAAAATTACTGAAAAATCGATTGAGGGTCAAATTTTATCGCTGATTTATACTTTTCGCATCTAGTTTCCAAATCTGTTTATTAAAGGGAGTTAGTAGTCATTAATTATAATTTAACAGCAAAATTTATCCTTTTAGAAGGGAATAGAGTTTACTGATCCAATTCAAAACTCCACTAAAACGTCTTAGTCTAGAGTGTAATATTTGTTGCTTACAGTGCAAATTAAATTGAAATTCAGCTGAACTTATGATTTTGCTCTTTATTATTCGTTAAAACCTAAACATAAATTTGAAATAACGATTTCCACCTTTAGTATGGCTACAGAAAGTTATTAATAAACTCAGAATGTACTCAGCACGATTTTGTTGTTTCGGAAAGATTTCATTCTACTTTTGTTCCTACACTGCGGTATTTTGGTCAATAAATGCGCATCGAGTAACGGCATTCTACTTGATGGACTACTTCGGGTTTTAATAGCTAATGGATGTTGCTTTAATTTACCTACAATAGTCAAGCTTCCATTGTTCAGCCCTCTTTTTTGCAGTGAATCACGCGTTGGTTGTTTTGAATGCGAATTCATTTCATTGCTCTCTCATTGCGTTCACGGTTTGCACCTATGGCCTTCTTTTACCTTTTAAATGACACACTAGCCCAGCGTGTCAGTACTTCGTGGCAACGAAGAATCGATCATTTCCTCGCTGCTATGGTTTGGAAAATAAAATAAAATATCTTACCTTCATAGTTCGAAATAGCCCCCTGCTTGGTGTTTCAATAAGGTTCAATGGATAAGTGCCTTTTTGTGCCTGCATGTTGTAACTATTAAAGGTCAGCCAATTAATTCTTTAGTGATTATGTGGATACTATACTTTAACACTAGAATCGCGAACGGGACATTTTTGTCCCATTTGAAAATTGAAAGTGTTCTCTCTCGTTTATTTATTTCCATAGGATGGTGGTATTTTTAATATTTATTTACGTGGTTCATTCTGCAAAATAATCGTGACGTTTAAACCTATAGATATATTTTTATAATTATTAGTAATACCGAAAACCGCGAACGGGACATTTGTGTCCCATACTCTATTCCGGCGTATTAGAGATCGGTAGTTACACCAATTTTGCTAATACTACATCCATAAAACGTTTTTTTCGCTGCATGCTACCTTTTTAGGCAAGTATACCTTTTTATTACTTTAAAGTCTTCTAAACATGTAACATTGTCCATGTTGACTACAATCTACACGAAGTTTTCTAGGTTTGAAGAATGAAAGGAAGGAAAGAGATTTTGAAAAATAAAATTCATTCTTCGTACTTGCTGCTACAAAGTGAAACATTTTGGCTACCTTGAGTTTAAATTTGTAAACACAAGCCAAGAAGGTGACACATAGTCGCAGTGAGTCAGTAATGAGACCAGACAATTCGCAATGTTACGAGCGGAAACAGGCCAACAAGCCCTTTTCGGTCAGTGCAGTTTGTCTCTTCGTCGCGGTCTTTTAATTGCGGCAAATCTGATATGTCACGCGATCGCTTTAGGGAGATTATGAGATTCCTTAGATTTGATTGCAGGTCTACACGCTCGGAGCGTTTCTAAGATGACAACTTTGCTCTGATATCAGAGGTTTGGAACAGAGTTATAGCAAACTGTCTAATCATGTACAATCCCGGTCCATGTATTTCCATAGATGAACAGCTTTTCCCCTCGTGCAGGTGTCGATTCACTCAATTCATGGCTTCCAAGGCTGACAAATATGGGCAGAAATACTGGATGGCCGTAGATAAGGATTCGGAATATATGTTCAATGCCTTCCCTTATCTTGGGAAAGACGAAGTTCGCCTTAGTGGTGAACGTCTTAGTGAATTGGTAGTAAATAAACTTGCAGGTCCATTCCTAAGTAAAGGAAGAAACATTACTTGAGACAACTTTTTTACCTCACTTGCACTAGCAAAGTATTAGAAAGCAAACCGAACAAGCTTGTTAGGAACAGTCAACAAAGCTAGGAGATAAGTACCGGAGTGCATGAAGAAAGCTAAAGAGCAACTTTATAATACTGCGGCTCTCAGACATAACGATATAACACTTACATTGTATCAGCGAAAAACAAGAAATAATGTCATAATTTTAGGCTCATTGCATCCAGATGTACAAATTGGAACAAATACAAAGTCGAAACCCGAAACTGTAACATGTTACAATGAAACAAAGTACGGTGTTGAGATTATTGATCAGATGGCCCGCAAGTACACAGTGAAGGCTGGTGGAATAAGATGGCCTGTCCATATCTTTTACAATGTTCTAGACTTGGCAGGTATCAATTCATGGATTACCTACAGAAAAGTTACACAAGAAAACTCCGAAAAGATTTCCTTATGAAACTCGTAGAGGAACTTAGTAAAGAGTATAAAGAAACCAGAGTCAATGCATCAGTCGCTCTATTGAATTCATCGGAAGTCGGTTGTCCCCGTCGCCGTTGTCAGGTGCGAAAATCTTGTAGAGTAGGAAAAAGTTCTTATTGTGCCTTATGTGAGGCGTTGAGAGGCTATCGAGATAAGGTTGGCGGATAAAAACTACAACCACGATACGGGATACGCAATCTGCCATGCATGGAAACCAATTCTCAGGATAATTAAGACGGCGCGAAAAAACAACCGTAGGATTGACGACGGCCAATCAGAAACGACCTGACGCATGGCCGGAAGATTTAGAAACCTGGATAAATTTTGACCCGGCACTCAACGCCCTGAGGACGATGGCAGAGTTAGCCATTGAAACGTCGGCTCTAGCTGAACATCTCACCTGGTGGGAAACCCGTGAAGAATTCATTCACATCGTGCGTAAGGAAAGCACCAAGTCTTACATTTTGCGTCATGTTATAAGACAGTGTGCAAGAAATGTGTCACTGCTGTTTCCTACGTTGATGCATCGTGTAATCAACAGGCTAATGATGAAAAAGACACATAGATACATATAAGTAATTTAATGACCTACTCAGAATGCATTATCAAAATATGCGTAAAAATATTGCAAAAGATAAGATGTGTCGTTGAATTAGTAATCAATAAGTATATTTGTTAGCATCAGTATTTTTCTATTGTATTTACTTACCTGTAGTTTGTCTTACTTTGTATTAAAAGCTTCTTCACTTGACTGTACTTGTAAGTAGTTATAAAAATGTTTTCTTTCTTAAAATATCAACGAAAATATACACCAAATATAAAGTAAATAGACATTATGTATTAAACAAAGTATTTATTTTCTTGCTTGTGATAAGAAAGCCCATTAAAATGTAGTACCAATATCAAAACAACATATTTTGGTTTAAATAAATAACGCTATTGACTCCCTAAAGTCTCCTACTTGTAAAACAAACTGATTTCTGAATAAAAATGTCCAGACACCTAGAATTGACGATGGGACATTTTTGTCCCATCAGCGGTATTAGGGGGTTTGTACATTCCAGCGGTTCTAGTGTTAATATACTGTTACTATATTATACTACTTTGGGCAAGTCAAGAGGGATACGGGGAAGAAGAACTATAGGGAAGTGAAGGAACTGGCATGGGATAGGGCGAAATGGAGGGCTGCAGTATACCAATCCTAGGATTGTAATACTATGATGATATTATACTAGGTATTACCTGGACAGTAACATAATGGAATTCTCTTCAAATATGTGATATCATATATTTGCCACCATGGCCATAATAATAGATATGGGATAAATTCGGCTCCGTCACTAGGTCACACGTCACTATTATTTCAAGGTATATGGGAATGTGTGTCAATGCCTGTTGTCATTTGCTTGTCAAAAGCGCAAAAAGTTTAATTTTTAAGAAATAACGAATGTTTTTACGACTTAGAAAACTTAAAAAAAATATTTTTCGAGTATGTCGTAGTCTAGTTCATTCTGTTTACAAAATTTTTTTACCTGCCAATGACATTATTTTTCCGTGTAAATAAATGAATTCAAGATTCATCGTAATTTTTTCCATTTCTTTACGTCGAACCACCCTCATGAATGATCTCCGTTGATCTCTCTATTCATAATTACGGTCAAATAATGGTTGTCATATTGTAATTTCTCAACGACTTATCTTAATAACTTCCTCCTTCTATTATGTATATTCGGTGCAAAAAGCCCTTCATGGGCGAATACAAATGTTACAAACGCGTGATTTATTTCCACGAAAAAGGGTTTTTGTGACCTTCCTTACCCAACGTACACACTGCAATAAAATTTACTTGATAGAGCTTCCTTTAGATTGAATTTATTTTGCATTTTTAAATAACATATCAAGTTAGGGCATAATTTTCGATCCGGCAACGAACGACTCCAGAGAATATTATTCTTTTCCCCATCCTGAGGAAAAACGAGAACATTTTAATCACTGGTGACATTACAGAAACGCGTCCCATGTAAATATGACACAAGACCTCGCCTTTTCTTCTACATATACCGCAATCATCGTGCTTATGTCTCCAATATCTGAATAAAAATGGTGGTAATAAAGGTGGCCCTATCATAAAGATTAATGGTCAGTTGTCTTCTTGAAATGGAACGTATTAATGGAAGCGAGAGGAAACTTAATGCCTTTCCCTATGGATATTTCTCTTTCTTGTCTTGTAAGAGTTTCGAAGAGACAATATCATCGTCAAGCCTGTTCTTTAACGTTTTGAACTGTTGCATTGTTTTAACATTAGGTAATCACTGAAGTTATAATTGAATCAAGTATAACTGAGTAAAAATTTCGTTAATGAATGGCAATTAATATATTCATAAATAATGACCCTTCCTCTCTCTTATCATTCAAATTAAATTCTGTGCAAGAGCTCAATCAATTCTAATTAACCTCATTCATGTCATTTCACCATATTTAAAAATAATTTAATCATTAATTATATTACTAGTTATAAAATTTGTATAAAAGTTAAAAAAAAGTGGTAGTGCTGTCCCTTATATCTTGTCACAAGTGCTGAGGACTAATGCTGCTTCATATTTTATGGACAGATAAAGGCGTGATATTAAATTTTTTTCCAAGCGATTGTCCTGTGTATTTATGCTGAATTTTAACACTAGGAATACCGGACTTGTCACCCCTCCTAGAACTACCGAATAAAGACTCCTACCTTAGTTTATTTTAGCAGTTTATCTCTGCTTTTATTGTTACATTGTTTTATTTTATAATTTTTGTTTATTATTGTAATATTTCAAACGTGGTTTTCACAAAAAATGATGTATTATTTTTATGCGAGATCCGACAGTATTGCTTTGACAATCTTTTTTCTTGCATGTTATATTTTTTAAATGGGATTATCACAAATGATCTTGATAAAACAACAAACGTAAATTTTTTACAATCTTTTATTATTATCTTTGTATATTCAAACGTATTACGCAGGCTACATGGAATGCGGCAAGATAAATGAAAAAGAGCGAGAAATAAGAGAATTGATAATTATATGGAATAAAAAGATTTTGATTACAATTGGCAAGCCACACATTTGTCTATAGTGCTTCACAGTTCAAGCATCGTCGTTCATTTACGGCGGTACATTTTCCACACAAAGATTTTCGGCAGGTCATACAATTTTCGACCGATCGATTCTTTTTGCATTTTTTTTACCTGGCAAAATTTTGTTTGCAGAATCCCGTCAGAAGAATATGCGTCATTGGACAAGCCACGCATTTGCCTAGATCTATCATAAGGATCAGCCAACTCTGTAACGACCTTTTTCAAAAACTCAGTAACGAGATTTGTGTGAAATGTTTTCGGAGGAAGTTTCCTTGTACACTATCCTAGAATGTATACCTACTAAGTCGAGAGTATTTTCAAACGAGTGGATAAGCCACCGCCGAGTACATGTTACTGTCGTATATTTGCGCGCCATTTGGTATTAAACATCTACTCCGTATTTAGTTTCATTATAAAACTTCACCGTTTCAGGAGGTTTTTTTGCGAAATCAGAAGCAATGTCGACATCTGGATGGATGGAACTAAGACATTATGACATTCTTGTTTGGTTTACCTTGATATACACTAAGTGTAAAATCATCGCTCTTTTTAAAAACTTTAAATTTGTACAAGTCTTCTTTCATTGATTTGATTTCTATCGGTAATTTTTCTATTTACCATTCCCACAATGCTAGTACCCTGGCTTTTTAGTTGTTCAGTGACTTTGACTGAAATAAAATTACTATAAACGGTAACATTTTGCCCTTTTTCAGAAACGGCTGCATTAATTTCAGTACTACGTGGTCAGCTAAATGGCAATCAGCATGACGTTAATTTTATTTTCCAACATAAGGGAAGCCATTTGCAAGATATTTGCTATCCTTGTCAGCAGCTAGCCAATATTTATGGCCGTATTTGTCCCGCTTAGAAGGAATATACTGAGTGAAAGGACACCTAGTTTTGCTGGGGAAAGTTGTTCATCAACCGATATGTACGAACAAGGTTTGTAACAAGCAATGCAATTATCAATGAATCCATCCCTCACTGTTGAAAAGAAAGCAAACTTGTCAGCTTTGAGTCCCTGGGATTGATTAGACTTCTTATCAAATCTTAGATAATGTAAAATGTTTACAAAACGGTTCCTAGTCATCGTCGTTTTACAAAATTGTATTTTCCAGTCGTTTGACCAAATACTTGTAATAGAGTGAACATTCGTGCCTGATATTCCGCAGACGTAAAATATGGCTATACATGCATCTGGAAAGATAAAAATCTTCATCATTTTGCCTGCGTGCTTCCGGAATTGTTCATCGCTTTATGTGACTCAGGATAAACGAGTCGATAATTAATCGCCATTCACTCAAAGGACTATCACTGGTTATATTTCTTCTTGCGTGTCATATTGGTCAAGGCGCTTCTCTAAGTATGTTTTAGTTTACACGACTACCAGGTAAGTGTTCTCTAATCTTCGATCGAATTCCATCAGCTGACACAAGCGCTCCTGGAGAGTCATAATCACCTACTTTGGTTGTATTTCCTCTATCGTCATCACCGCCGCAGTCATCTGTTGAGGATGCAATTTTGCGTCGTTTGATTCACTTTTCGGTATAGAATGCAAAATAGAAAGGATTTCTTCAGGCTTTAGCTTACTTCTTCAAGCCATATTCCTAGTCGGGAAAAACGAAGGCCGTGCTTCACAGGAGCCTGTGTGTCGCGCGGCAGCCAGCGCCGGCAGGCCCGAATATGCTAGGACAGTAACTTTGTTTCTTTCCATGATTTATTTTCCTGGTACATCAGTATATCAATGGAAGTATACAAAGTCACTTTTTCACGTTTGAAAAACTTCCACGTAGTCGAGGCTGAAACAATGGAGCGCTGCGGCGAAACTGATGGGCGACGAGAAGGGAGGAGAAGGGAAGCGAGGCAGACACGACGGCTTCCAAACACACGAATTTAAAACCGTTTCATATGGATGGAATATTCACCACTTTATCGACAGGTAAAATAATATCAGGACATTCATATGGTTTGTAGTTCCAAAGACGGACCCGTAAAATTAGAAATGCCTTCAATTTTTCGCAGATATTTGCCAAAAAGCATAATAATTATAGATTTAAATCAACAATTGCTTTATATTAATTAGTAACATAAGAAACAATAAATACTTGAACAAATGTTAGTATTTGGTAAAAATACTAGAAAAATTACAGTAGGGAGTCAAAATGACTCTCTTTGGTAGTCAAAGGTAAAGTCTCAAAAATTGGTATTATTTTTATTTTTTAAACTATTTTTATCGCAAAGCCTTTTTTTGTGTCTAAAATGAGTAAATGTCACGGAATCTCAAGCGGGAATTCGGAATATTTTAGTCAGGGCAGAGAAATAAAAATCGCGAGGAGTCAAAATAACTTCATTGGTAGTTCCAGTGTTAAATGTAATAATATGAAAGATAAAAAAGTCTATTTCGTTAAAAATATTAGTTTATTCATATTATATATATATATATATATAATTCATATCATAACTTCATATTATATCACACAGACTTTTCATAACAGCTTCAAAAGCAAAATTCAATGAGCCTAAAATAATAAACCATGGAACTAGCTGACTAAGGGTTATTACATATCGACTATTATTTTTTTGTTTGAACCGACACTTATTTTAGTACTGAAGATTGAATTCGTTTTACTTCCATTCGTATCGTGTGAAAGACTCAACCGTATTCCATGAATGCGTCACATTTGATGAGAAAGCAAAAATAAAAACTATACCTATTTTATCCAATTCCCGCATGCAACTACCAGCCACAGACAAGTAGAGCGTGACGGAGTTGGCCCGATGGTGGATTTAATATCGAGGTAAATTGGTGCTTGTCACAAAGCGGTGTCTTTTAGTGTGTGGTGAGTTTTCCAGTTTGTGCAAAATGTGCTCCTGGACAAAGGAAGCTTCCGTAAAACTGATCGAAGGATATAAATGACAAATGATTTTTCATAATTGAAAAAGCATTAAATACTTGTGTTGTGTAGTAATGTAAACAAAAACATTTGCCTAAACGAATGCTCTGACCAGGGATCAGAGAGTTTGATCGTATGTTCATACGAGATTTTCAGCAATCAAATTTGAATGAGGTGATTTGAGTTCAATTTCCAGGATGGATAATTGTCATTTAAAACAGAATTCATTACACCATTCTATTATTCCACTTTTGAGGTGGATATCTTAAAAGCATAAAAACTCCAGCATCAAATAAAATTATTTTTTTTAAATTTCACCATACATTAAATGGGAATCTCATCACAAAGTGTTGCCATGAAGATAACGATATATTGACTCTTGTGGCGTTTTTACTTATCTCTTATTTATGTATTGATCAAACAGTAGAAAAGAAGAGGCTTTTGTATGGTTCAAAAAGCGTTAATTATGCATAAGTAAAATATAAAATCAAACACAATATGCATGCGTCTGTCAGAAATCAAAACTGGCATAGTATGAAATGGTTTAAGTGCAGAAAAATTTGATTCGTGATGTAAATAAAATAGAGAAGTAATCCACGCGCTTTGATAAAAACTGCTACTAGCGAAAAAAGTGCCATGCAGCTGATGGAAGGATTAAGGTAGAATAGAATAGAATAGAATAGAATATTTATTAATGCTCTGGGCATCACCCATGGAGCAAAAACACATTTTACAATTGAATGGCTCATCAAAGAAAACTCAAAACGTACATAAAAATCGAACAAGTGATAACAATACAGCATGATACAGAAATAGTAATGTAGCAAATAGGCAAGGATTAGAATTTAACAACACACAATATTTAGGCCGTATTTTATTAGACAGAGTTTATGTTTGCTCTGCACTGAGTAGAGTCATGTATAATTTATACTTGAAGGCATGATTGGAGCCCTTCTGTTTCAGATCCTCAGGGAGAGAATTCCAAAGTTTAGATGCCGTAACAAGAAATGATTTCTGGTATGCGGTTGTACGTGGAGTTGGATAACGTAAAGAGCAGTTCTTTGTGCGAGATGTCATCTGAGTGGTTTCTGATCTGCTCTTAAACATTTCCCGAAGATATTTAGGAATACTCTCTCTGAACATCCCAAAAAGAAAAGCACCGAGTAGATATTTTCTACGGTTACAAAGATTTAGCCAACCTAGGCTGATTCTGTATTGTGACACATGAACATCCTTTCTTAAATTAAATACATATCTTACACATGAGTTTAATAGCTTTTGTAACTTTTTTTCTAACTCTTTAGGTATGTCATTATAAACGAGACTACAATAATCAATAGAGGGAAATACCAAGGATGAAATTAACATTTTTCGGGTGGGAATAGGAAATAGGTGCTTATTTAGTTTTAGTTGATAGAGGGTAATATTGACTTTATTACAGATTTCATTAACATGTTCGTTCCACGACAGATTTTTTGTGAGGGTTACTCCAAGAGCGCGAACAGAGTCGCTGAAAGATATTTGGTGATCACCAACTACAACTGGATGAAGTTGATTAATATCTATTTTGTTTAGAACCCTTGAGTTTCCAATGATTATTGATTTCGTCTTTTGACAGTTCAGTGTAAGTCGGTTTTCGCCAACCCATTTTGTAATTTCTCTGACGTCATGATTCACAAGGTTGATACTAGCAGCTATGTTTTCAATTGAGGAATGGATGTATATTTGGAGGTCATCTGCGTACATCATGTACTTACAATTTTTAATCGCGATCGAAATATCATTTACAAAAATAGAGAATAGCAGAGGTAGGTAGGGAACAGTTAGAGACTCAAAATGTACATGCTTGGCTTAGATTTCTTGAAATAATCAGGCAAGTTTCAGTGCAATACGGATGATGTTAATTTATATCACTAGAACTGATATGATTGAAATAATTAGAGAGAAATACTGCTTAACTGGAAGATATAAAAAAATACTTCTTTCCACGCACCATTAGAGTTTTAAAAAAACAACGAGGCACTAACACATATTTCACTCTTGTCCTCTCCCCCTTCCTTTTGCCCATTGCCACACACCCCTGCATAACCTTGAACCTTGAAGTTGTGTAGATGCGATAACCACATTTTAATATGCTGAATTGAACTCAAGATACAGAGTGTAATGAATATCGGGTTAAATGGCAATTATTCCTGAATTCTGTTCTTCCACATTTCTGGTGGGAATTTTTAAAGCCGTCATGTGTTTCAAGTGGCAAAAAACATGAACCGAACTTTACGGGTGAATGCTATTTTATTTTTCTTCCACGAAAGAGACACCCAATCCAGTTGGTCTTACGGCAACGCGTGGGGGTAACTGGCGGAAGCGTCGCTCGTATCGGCCGGCGCGTTCAAAACAAGCCTCCCCAACACATAAGTTGCTTTTCTGCCTCATATCCCTTTGGCAACCTTTGGCCGAATCAATTATTTCCGCGGTCACGTCCGGGTGGTCCCGCGGACCGGAGAGACCGCTCCTTAAAGCCTTCAAAAACCCATCCACACGCTCTTTGCACGTGCCTCCAAACACCACCAATAACCTACATACTAGACAATCATCTCTCTATATCGCATATGGCCCTTGAAAGTATGCCACCCTTACTACCCAAACAGCACCCATACTGCGGGCTGGTAGAGACCGAAGAATTAACAGTGAGGGAGAGGGAAATCGCCCTTGCATGTATTCTCTATGATCCCTCGATTGAGAAGCCTGCAGCTGAAAATGGTGAGGGATATGACCCCTCGTATGGCGTAAATCGTTCACCACAGTAAAGGAAAACGCCTCTTGTACCTTCAGAGACACTTTAATCATTTAACGTCCCATTATATATCGCAAGAAAAATAATTGAAAAATAAGTAAAAAAACACACAAAATTGAGGTACACTCGTAAAAAGTTTGTGAAAAGATGTTAATTTATTTTACAGTCATCAAATTTATACCAGCATTAACACTCAAATATTGTCTATTTTGCAGTAAAAATGTTGGAGGATTGACACGAAAAAATATATTAAATAATAATACAACGACGGGGAGATGAATGACTTTCTTTGTAAATATGAATTTGAAAATTTTAGAACCAGAATGCAAAATAACAATATCCTCACCTTCGAATAGAGTAATAAAACAGAGACTACATGGGTGAGAGAAATCCTACAGGATCTAAAAAATGCGGGATAGGTCAATAGGACATAGAAAGCAAATAAGGTTATAAGAAACATTTAAAAGGTGAGGGTGTGTTAATAAAAAAACGAAGGAATAATGGCGGGAGGGAAAAAAACGTGGGAAATTGAAGGAAGTTTTCCAAGCGAAACAATTAGATGGCTAAAACTAATAATAAAATGGTAAGAAAACGCTATTACAAATATACAAATAAAGCTATACAGAAAAGAGTGATTAGGTGGTACATATTTCTCTGAGCAAGCTAATGTGATTGGGGAAGAGTTAGGAGTGGTGGGTGAACGAAATTATGTTCAACAATTTTGGGAGCTGGTAAAAGGGAGCTGGTAAAAGGGAAAGAGAAAGTAGAGACGGTGTTTGGGTAAGTGTTGAGTTTCACTGTTGCACAAGGTATGGGGAATTGGATATGGAGAAAGAAATACGGCAGAATGTCACTCAATTGTTTGTCGCCATTCAGGGAAGGATGAAGAGATATCTGTGATGTTCCTAATTTTCTTCTTCTCATTTATTTACCATTTTCACAATACATAATTTAATCCATCTTTTTCATCCAAGATTCCAGTCGTATCATTGTCTACAAGATGCGACAGAAATCCCGGAAGAAGAAGATGAAATGTTTACCTACACGTTGCGGCAAACTCCGAGATAATAGACATTTTAATTTATTTTGTTAATTGCTCCAAATGCTTGTAATGGAAACTTATTTCTTAGGCCTTTATGGATTATCTAAAGTAAGCAGTGTAAAAACTTCAGTAAGATTATCGTTGAGGTATTTTTCAATTCAAGAAATACATGCGTTTGGTTAATGACTGTTAAATGGTACGTGTATTTTGCCAATCAGATTGGAACGATTATTGAACCTCTATGGGACAAGTTTTAATTTTAATTTTTCTTGCCTAATTTCCATAGGCACGTTTTCCTAATGGAAACATTAAAGCAATTATGACAAAAGAAATTATGAGGTAAGGAAAGCCGTGGGTTACCCTAAGTTAATAATATTTTTGGCATAACCTTTGAGTGTAGCTAAGATGAAAGAAAATAACACCAGCGATGCATCACGAAGTTAACGACACGCTAGATTTATCGGAAAAACATTCATACCAAGATCCTTCACGACAAACGCATGCGGCGACCCTGCCTCGAGATGAATTGCGTCAGAATGGCTTTCAACAACAACACGTCCCCACGCTAAATTGTACCGGTAGTGTTCTACGCCTCATCGATCCACATTAATAAACTTTTTGACAGCTGCGATGGAGCTTGCCCCAGTGCCTTTTTCGATAAATACCGTTCGTTACACTTTCCACCGTATTAACTCCAGATGCCACAAGGACATAATGAATGCCAGATTGTTAAGAGTTCAATGACTTTCGTGTGCCGCAGCATGAATGCTTACGCCGGCTTTTAATGCTAAGCCAGAGAAGGAAGTGAAAGGAATAAGGGAGGATGGAGAGTACTCAAAGTTGCGGCAATTATCGTGAGGGACGTGGTCGGGAGGGTATGACAATTGACAGGATTAAAATTAATCTCATGTGAGCCAGAATGGGCATATATCTCGACTGAAAGCGTTAATAATGGCTTAGTACAGAAGCATTGTTTGTAGTATTTCCTACCGAGAGTTATTTCTCCCCTATTCCTAGGAAATTGCAAATATTCTTTTCATCAAAGAAAAGTTTTTCATAAAGTATGAATATTAAATAATGAAAATGAATTCCTTGACTCGGATAATTTCGTTGAAAAGTATCTTCTTCCTTGACTTTATATTTAAAAAAGTCAAATTACACCAGAACCGAACCAGAAAACTAGCTGTTTATCCCAGCTGAAATGAATTTAAATAAAATGTTTAAGCATACTTCCAAAAGTTTGTTTTAATTTACCATCATTATTTACTTTAACCATTTAATCTAATCAAAGCCATGCAATGACGTGCTTTATATTTTTCACTAACAATAAGTTTAGCTAGAATAAATAAGAGTTCACTTGGTCGGAATGAACCTGTTCAGCAAAGTGGGCAGGAGTGCGCTAGCCATGAACATCCGTAAGACCTCTATTCAGCAACTTTTTTGACTCCTTATACATAATGTTGAGTCAATCCTTTTCCGTCAACCGATCACCTTGAATGCCATCCCATAGACGCGCCAAGAATAAGTTTCTTGGTCTTATCCTTTGGTTTTGCGGATAATCTAGTTACTATTAAAGCCTTATTGCAATTGATCTATTCATAATGAATTAAATTGACGGTTTCAAATATTCTCGACAACTAGGGTACCCTGGGATAGAATATATACCGAGGGTGAAACATGTCGCGGTATGGAAAAACTATTCCGTGGCACGAAGAGGAAGGATATGGCGAGAAATGAAAGGGTCACGATTTACGTAGTGAAGTCAACATTTTGGCAGTATGATAGCTTGTAAGGATCCTTCAAACGTTTACTGATGTTGAGGGTACTGATGAAAACCATTAATTTTATTTTGAATCCATTTTTGCAAAATCATGACTAATTTAAAAATATAGTAGAAAAATCGCAAACAAATAACCTACTCTTCACAGAAAAAAATCGAAGCTGAAGAAGAACTAATGTTAAGCGAATAGTAAAAAAGAAATATCTACCAATCAGTGCATTACCAAAGTGGTGAGACGTCATAAAAATGTGCATGCATGCACATTTTTATGCATCCATGCACCAAGGAATGGTTGTGAAAATTCTAAAGATGTTAAAATACCGTAAGATTGCATATTGCTGAAGTTTACAAAATTAGCATGTACTACGAAATCCCTCTGCCACATACCCTAAAGTTGGCTTGCGGGTTATGACGTAGATGTATAATACAATAAAAAACTAAGGTGCCTCATTGTCCGGAGATACTTGGTAGACAAAGGGGAATGATTGTAAATTATATTGACCGGGTAGGATTTGAAATTCTGATATTTGGTGTCGTATATGACTAAACGGATATTTGAAGTATATTCGGTGAAAAAGTATGCGTTTATGGTATTACAGTTATGAGTGGTAATCATTGTAAAATAAACCACGGAATTAAGCAGTAAGAAGGTAAAAGTAATAAACTGTTTATTGCAAATATATTAATGTGAAATTATTTTAAGAAAGAATATTATAGCAATAAATTAGATACAGATTATATTAAATACTCAAGAAAACAAGAATTAAAGCTTCCGAAATTAATTTTCAAAACTTATGTTTGCTAATACATACAACCCTAAGGCTCAACTATAAAATTCCCACTGCCGACTATGAACTCTAATTTTCCAAGTACCCTGTACGTATATATATATATATATATATAGTTCTTATTTTGGGGAGTATTTTCTCACCTCATCTCATCTCTTTACCGCTTCTTAAATAAATATACGGTCTTGGATCTCTTGGCATTAATTATTCCCACTGCTCGTGAAACACCACCTCTCCTTCCGTCTTCCCCCAACCCCCCTCTTTCAACCTTTCGGCGGGTGAAGAAGATTTGATACCAGCCAGTTAAGCGTCGGTGTTTCAGCGTCACTTCCTTCGTAGCAACTCAGCGTTGAAGAGGTTAATGGAAGTCGTACGTGCCTGAAGGGAGTTATCTTTTTACGGTTTTTTTTGGGAAACGCCCTGGTTAATGATTCCGAGGCAATAAATCCATACAAAGTGATATACATGAACTTATTCCTTCTCTAAGCTGTTTTCCCGCGCCTTTGAATGTATTTAACTGGCTTAGAGATGTGTACGTAGTACAATGAAGAGTTGCTTTAATCTCTGGAATAGAAAGTTCCTTCTTTTCTAGAAAATCTATGAAAAACGCAATAGTTTCAGAATTTTTATTTCAAATATAATTGTTGTGAAATAACACAGGGTGAGTAGTAATTTTATGATACTTATTAAAGGAAAAAAAGAACAACGAGTAATGTTTTACAATCTAGTTGGGAGAATATTATACTCTGTAGGTTTATTTACGTGACACTTTGAAATTGGTACTGAAATCAACTCCTGAAGTCGGAAGCAAACTCTGAACTTAAATGAAATATTTTATCGGACGCAAATACATGTTGTATGCATATTCAGCTCAAGTCGCATAATACGTATAATTTTTTTCAATACTAAAAAGCTTTAAATGTTATTAAGGAACTACAATTTAATAACTTGCTGATGACAACATTCTATGCTAGATATCGTCTCGAGTGCACGATTTATGATTCCTCTTCTCCTCTGATATGTGATAAAACAGTTCATGGACATAACTGGCTATAACCTTTTACAATGCTTATGAAAAAAAATACATAAAAATGATTTCCGCCTGCCTTGGAAATGTTTGCACTTGGTTTATTCCCCTTGATGGTGCAGCAATGAAAGGCGAGAAACGGGAGACTCGGCATGAAGGCAGAGAGAGGAGAGAGAGGCTGTTTATCCGCAGAAAAGAGTGAAACGCGGCCCGTGGAATAAAATTGCCGTGCGCGCACGGTATTGCGTTATCTCGAGAAACCTCCTCCCCTCAGGGCATTCGGCAATGTGTATCAAAATTCTGCCATTTTCACGTTTGCCTGGAGATAGCAACGAGGAAGGTGTGGAGTGGTATATACGTTGATGTCATTGTGTGCGAGAGTGTCTGGGGAAAGACGTGGTGAAGACGGCATACAATGCGGGTGCCAACTAAGTCTTTCAGCAGAAGCTACAATCGCTAAGCGTACCGTGCATTTTACTGGTTGTTTGCTGTGTAAAATAGCACATAATAATTAAAGGAAATAGTAATTATATCTTAACATAAAAATACTTATAATTATACAGTCACCATTAGTTAATATTGATATTGGCTCGCCGTTGATCTTTGCCGCATTCACGTTTTAGCTTAGCTGTTAGATTTCTTCATTGTGCCTTGTTTTGACTTCCTTCATAATTCTGCAAATTATTTAATTTCTTATCCATTATTTTTACAAATGGCTATCTCTCGTAACAATGTGTCAAGTAGGTTAATAACTGTTACTTTGCAGATATTTCTAAAATACATTCGTCAATTTACTTCTATCAACCTGATATATTAATCGGAATTTTGCAATAAAAAGGTGGTTTTATGATCTACTCATTTATTAATGTTCAGAGAACAACAGTTGCCTGAAAGTAACATTTGATACATTTAATAGAAGTGCTGATAAAGCATATTAGCTTCTGCTAACTTGCGAGGAAGATTTGCATCAATTTATATCTTTTTTGAAGGGATGCGACGTGCAGTTCTTCTGCTAGGACAGCATTCGGCGTAGTCCAAACGAAATTTAGGCCGTTTCCACGCTTTCCGGGATGTATTTATATGAAGGAGCGGATGTATGGAGGAAGTTGTTCGTGTGTGAGCTCGTGGAAAGAAGTAAGGAAAATTACTGTTCAGGGCATCGAGTCTTACTATGAGTTTTTAGGATGCTTAGGGATAACTAAGGGAGCGTGGTGGCCTAGTGGGTTGAGCGCTTGGCTTCTGATTGAAGGATCCCGGGTTCAAATCCAGGTGAAGCCTTTGGACGCCCCCGAAAAAAAATCCTCGGACTGCGAGGTAGCCCAGGGAAAGGTGCTGGCCCCTCCTACCCTGAATGTGTGAAATTCACACACCTGTGTGAACTATCTAAACCAAAGTTGAATCACTGAGTGATTGAGGGATAACTAACGGGAGGGAAGCAAAAGTGTTATATAACTCTTGTATCTACAGTCTTATGTTTACATGTAATCACTTATGCAATATAAATAGGTCATGTCATAATTCAAACTCACGAATGCACGTTTCCTTCAGTCGCAAAGATGAAATGAGGTAAGTTGGGTATATGCGACGTATATTGCTCCTGCTTTGGGATCACAATTTGGTTGTAAAGCGTGTGACGTGCATTTCCGAAAGGTTAACTTTTCGTGAAAGAATGTAAATGCGTTGATGTAATCCATGTGTTGACGTGGAAAATATAGCAACGAAAATATGCCCCGGGGATATTGCTTTGAGATGAGAGTAACAATACAAAAATTCTTTTTTGTGGTTCCTCCGGCTGTTTCTGCTTTGCATAAAATAATTTTCTTGTTCTTCACTCCAAAGCACGTGCGAAGATTGGATCTTTTTATGCGCAGAACCCTGGAAGTCTAATCAAAAATAAAATTATGAAATACCACGTAAAAATAAAAAAGTCCTGTTAGGTATTTTTGCTCTGCCCGTTGGAATTAATATTATTCTGGAGTCTCACTTCTGTGTGAATGCAGCAAATAACTATGATGATTTGAAGACATTTCACTTTGAGGTTACCAAATGTGTTTGAAGCAGAAGTAATTAGCATTGATATGAAATGAAATACATTGAAATTCATAATTTTGAATGAGCAAGTATTCTTGGAATCAAATCACTATGAGACTACCATTTGTTTTTTGTGTTTTGGCATTGAATGACTCTTTTATTCAGTTCAATATATTATCACCATATGTCTCTCAGTTGAAGTCACACATACGCAAGTTACTATGTAATTTACACAAACATCCGCACCAGCGCCATAGTATCCCTAATACTTTTGGAACTAAGAGCATCTAATTATTTGTGTACTATACTCGTAGTGGATAGGTTTAAGCAAAAAAACATTTATGAATGTGTTGTCTCTTATAAAGAGTTTTATTTTGTCTTATTATATCTACTAGATTATTTCGAATAAAATTTCTCGTTGTGATATCTGTAGCACCAGCAAAATATTTATCCGTTCGGGCTTTTTTCTTTTATTTCAAATTCCGTCGTGAATTCTGTTTAAAAATATTTATAGTTTAAACAAATACGATATTTAATTATTTTGGGCTTTCAAACTATTTTAATTTTCCACTTAATGGTTCGTGTTTATTGGGGAACATAGGCCCATCATGACTGTATGGTATCCGATCAGTTATCGATAAAGAGTTCAATTTTAATAAAATTCCGTAATGCATGATGGGGTTTTTTACTAGTTAAACATAAAACATGCATATATAGCCTTCTTGATATTTACACTCAAATTGGTGTTTCTGAGAACTCTGCATGCATGAAATATTAAAAATTGACGTTATTTTCAGATTCAATTCGAATAACAAAAAGTATAAACGTCCCATTAGATAGTTGCAATTACATCTCTCACAGTTTATTGCTATTTACGGACAATTTAAACATAATCTGAATATTCAGGTGAAATATACTGGAATATACACCAACATTGAGATGTACCATGTACAAAGGTAACGGTTTTAGGCAGCACTTAATGGAGTTTATCCATGAATATAGTAAAAAAGGTACTGCAATTCCACATAAATATTAATGTACGACCCGGGTTTGCCACAGTACAGCATCATCAGGTACACGCAACATGGCATGAATAAAGGGTATAGTGTAGAGCTGACAGGAGAAAAGGGTTCACAATTAGATAGATTGGTCGGATTGTTTTTTTTTTGGAATGGAGGAAGGTTGGAGAGAAACCCAGCGCTGAAATCAGGCAATGACAACCTCCAAAGGTTAACGTATCATGCGGGGCGGATTATCTACCAAACTGGAAGTTCTCTCCACTCAGTAGTCATGAACCGGGGCCCTCAGGATGGGAATCCTACGTCATAGCCACAACACGAACACATTACCCTTAAAAATATTTCGGTTACAAGATCAACCTGCGATAACTGTTATAAGAATTGCCACAACGATTGTTGAAAGCGTGGAACGAAAGAGGAATGTAGTTCGTCTGATTGTCGACGAAGCGTGGGCTCTCATCGTACGGGGGTCTCTCCTCCGGGGCCACCCATGAATTACTTAGCAACCTCTCAGAGGAAGAAAGCGGGAATGCCCGTGCAGGATTGCGCGGTTTCCAAGTGTGGCTTTGTGTTATACCTAAATCGCGGAAAAGGTACCCTATGGCAAGGTACTTATTGGGAACATAAAATGTCTGTCTTAGGCGAACTTATTAGGCTAATAGACTCTGTGAGGCTAACCAACCTGTAAACCCCGATATTTATCTTGCTTTATCAAGGGTTTCTTTTTGGCAGGAATTTATTGACAGTTTTTGTTCCTTACGGATAATGTAAATTCTCAATAATTTTTTCAATCTACAAAAAGATTCTAGGACACCTTCATATATTTATTTTCTCTAACATTGACATTATCATCATTACTCATTCAATCGTTGGATTGGTTGACTGCAGCCTTCCATACTACACATTCCATTGCTAACTCCTTAATATCCTTGTAGTTTTCTGCTTAATACCCCGTGGTAGTTGGCCTATGTTTTTCATTCTTCTTCCTTGAGGGGCTCCCTCTTCCATTATGTACCTTAAAAATTCGTTATTCTCCGAATTGTGGCGATTCCAACTGGGCCTTGTCTTTTTGACAGAGATCCTGTAAATTTCTCCTCTCATTTTTTGCCTGTTAACTTTTCTCATTTCTGTTATTCATCATCGATTTGATCTTGAAACTCTGCAATCAACTCAATCTAGGGTGTATTGAGGTGAAGGGAGAATAAAGTCCTTGAAGTGAAGATATGATGTGAGATATAAGTCCTCGAGTATTAATTGTGCTCGATAGTAATAATATGATGACCACGATCTGTTGTTTGTAGTTTATTATCCCTTGGTAGAAAAAAGAACGCATATATTTCCCGAGGCCATAACGGAGAGCGGGCAACAGAGCTTGCGATTGAATTCGGGGATAGTTATGACTAGGAAGAACAGTAGGCGCAGTTGAGTAGGAAGACTCAAAACAGTGAGAAATACGTACAAGTCCCCTACCAAATTAACGAAATCCCTGAAATAGACGAAGAAGGTATTCCGGGTTTCCTATCAAGTTGATCCCGCTTGTTCAGGTCTTCTTCACTTCAGACTTGAAGTAGGTGGTAAAACGGCCGTCGAAGGGCATGGATCATCGCGGTTGTAAACCCATAGAACAATTTCTATCTGGAAGTCTCCCTGGCTGCGTTTACTCGTACTTAAATTATGCGTATTGCTTAAAAATATTTGAGTGGACTACAGCAGCAAACCGTTCTTCGGATAAGACAAGGATAATAGTTTCGGGCGTTATCAAACGAGCGTGGTTTCCCTTTCTCTCTCTCTTGAGGTTTCGGATGAGGATATTGCTTTGTAATATCGGCGAATCCCTCTCGAATACGTAAAGGTTTGCGAACAAAGGAAAAGACGAACCCTTCTGGCGCGCGTGTTTCCCGGGAGAACTCCGCGAACCTTGAGCAAGGGTTATCGGTCGATGCGTGGAGGAACAGAGATTAAAATGGGAGTAGGGCGAGATGTCATCATTGGTTGGTTTCGAGAGGTCAAAATGAGGCTGAGTTGATTGCTTTAATATAATAGAACCTCTTGGTGATGAGGGGTAAAGGAACCTTTGAGCATATACCGTCGAACTTAAGTATGTCAAATTATCTCCGAAAGTGTAAAATGCTTCGAGTTTTCGCGATTTTCAGTTATGCCAAAAGTACTTGCTAAGAACAACGATGAGATTTCTTTCGAATTATCAAAATAAACTCGACTTAGGGAAGTTCCAGTAATAGAATCCCAATTATATTGTGCAGTATTATACAGCATTACATACATTACATACATACATTATGGCGCGGTATACGATTAGATGTTTGGCGCTCACTTGGTGGACCCCAGATACAACGTGAAATACTAAATTAAACACACTCAAGATTTGGAATTACTCCTAAGGACTCTCGTAAATGGTCGAACGCTCGTGATATATCGCAAAAACAAAACCAAGAAGTAGATCATTTTGGTTGGATAGGTGAAACTTTTGGTCGTTTTAGCAAGTGCAGTGCACAAAAAATAAATTTGATCTAATTATAAAGAAATATTTCTTCCTTCTATTGATACCAAAATATAAGACACTGATGGCACTTCTTATGGTAGAATTGTGCGATCCAAGGGGACCATATCACAAGAATGAGAAATTTCTTACGAACATAAATGTAACAAATGAACTCAACAGCGGACGATTTAACGATAACTATAATTATGAAATTAAATTTCTCACAGTTGTTTTTAATTACATATATTTATTAATTAAGAAGAAGTCGTGTATGTCGAATGTTTTCTTTATAATTGAAAAATGATTTTATTAACTGTGCCCCAAAATACCTTTTTAAAAATCGAAAAACAATTCTTCATTTTCGCATTCGGCGTGTGGAGAGAAATTAATTGGTGGAGTTACGAGTAGTAGCCTCAAATATCTCTTAATCGCCTAGAAGTTCTATCTTTGAAATAAAATTTTTGTGTCATTACTAATGCTATTCTTGCTTAATCCTTCTGACAGTTGACTGCATTTTAAAAAAGCATTCGGTAATGATGGTATAAAATATTTAATATGCGTCACAGTTATGACTAGAGAAAACTATCTACACTGAGGGCGTCTAGTACATGGTCAAAATGTTCAAGTACATGGGTTTCCACCAGGACGTTACTTCTATAAGTCACTTGCGTGTGTTACTTCTGTATGTAAGCATATAATTCTATCGCAGTATATTATGATAGTGTTAGTATTCGACCGCGGTTCGCAACTATACGGGAAATAAACTGGTGTACATTATATCTGAAGGTAACATTTTCATTCTGCGAGAAATGTCATGCATCTGGTGAGATCCGGCCATCATGTGACTGTACTCGGAGAATAAAAATGTTAACAACTAATACATTTGCCGGAGTAAGACTTGACTGTTAAACATTTGAACATTTATTTAAACCGTGAAATGTTATTTGCTGCTAGACTTTACTAAACACTATGAGTGATCTCGTATTGAATAATAAAAATATAAAGTTTCTCATATCTGATACGCTTTACAGATGCACTTGCATATTTTAAGTAATTGAATGTAGGATATGTATTGTTCAAGTTGATAATATCCACAGAAGCCCATGAAACCGGAACTGCGATGTAAGAGCGTATCGATAATTACCAAGAATAAGGAGATTTACGAAACGGTAATTCTCTTTGGTTTTTTTCTCTATTAATTTCTTGGGGAAAACGTGGAAGTAATTTTCATGCATAGTATTTCCCTGCAAGCAGCGATACGTATAGAGGAATCTCTATAAAATATCTTAAAATCACTTTTAAAAAAAATCACTATTAAAAACATTTTTCCATGTGAAATGCTAAAGATTCTGATTAGGCTTTAGTGGTCAAAATCCCGTGAGTAGAAAGCGTATATAAAATATGGGTTCGCAATCTCTTGAGGCTTAAGGCTATTCGAGGGATGGAATTGTATGGGTGAATTTGGAGGGGCGAGAGAAATAGGCTTTTCTGAGAATTCAGGGTATACCCATGAGAGAGGATGGTTTGCTTCTGTTCGTGAGAGGGAGGCATCATTCCATGTGGAAGACGTTCTTGCGAAAGGGTTGGATGCCGGAGCAAAGGGATGAAGGATTTGTTTTTAGGGTTGGGAGGGGTTTTGGTTGAATGATTTGGCGAGGACGGAAGTATGGAAATGTAGGTTACGAGGCCTGGTTAGATCTTCTATCTATCCAAGACAATATTTTAGAAAAATATAAACTACGACACATTTTAGATCCTGCACAGAAAGATTTAATTCACTAAATAAACATTCACATTCTGGAAAATGCTCATCCCAGGAAAATATGCACCACTGAAATTGAAGGAAGGGTAAGATTATCAATTAGGAAGCAGTAGGCTCCTGAAAACAGGCGAGAAGAGAGTAGATTCTTTCGAAACTTAGTGCTCGAAGTGAATGTAGCAGAGGAAATGGACGGGTATGGATAAAAATAAAACAAGGATGTGTACGCGAGAAAAGAATGGAAGAAACCATGGCTATCGGGAAGATAAGGTCCAGATGGAGAGGCCTCACTTCTGAAACACGACGAATTCGAGAGGTACTCAGATGAGAGAGCCCCATGAGTATACCGAGGGATAAATAAATCGACCTGCTAAAATGGGATATAAAAGAAAAGAAATACAAGGGTATGAAAGAAGGAAGCAAAGGAGCATAATATAATGGAGAGCTGCAGTAAATCTTAAGATTGGATGACCACTGTTGATGTTGATGAATGCATTAGTGGAGAGGAGAGTAGAGTGGAGAGCGGCAAACCAATCTTTGAATTAATAACTGCCACTGAAGATGAGAATTGTTCATTATTCCTTAAAGCTGTAATGTATGATACTTACGAGGATCAGCAATAAAGTCAGTTCTGAAATCAGCGCCAAGATCACGTAACCAAAGTCATGACTTAAAATGCTTTCAATGCCTCGGAGCTTGATACATAATCTGTTTAATATTTGATCGGCATATTATATAAATATATATTCTATATAAATATATAAACTCTCTATATAAATTAAAAAGAATGTTTGTCTGTCTTTTATAAAAATATGCAGTTTTAATCTGATCGTGCTTAAAATCTGCAGACTAATAGTTCAACACAGGAGACAGATAATAGGCTATTTTAAAAATATCTCATGACCTCAAAATGTCCCAAAAAAGGGGCCCTATTGTGGTCTACGCTACGTATTGAGTTTTGTGCAGTGGTTTCATTTTATGCTTTTTCAAAAATTACTTTCGCTCAAGATAGAGAATTGGGATTTTTTTATTAAAAGGCTGAAAGAATGAAGTTTTTAATTGTTTCAATAAATTTTATTTTCCAATTCGTATTTGTCTGAAGATCATGTTTTAAACTGCAAAAACGCTAATTTTTCTCTGAAATCAACAATAGCATTATTCCTCGACAACAAGATTTTGGTCTTTAAAGCATATAAAATTAATTTTGCTTGGTTAATCTATTAGGAATGCTAACTATTGTTTTTTTGCAGTGGTTTATATTTTTGCTTTTTAAAACTACTTTCACTCAAGATAGTTCAAGTTTAATTTATCAGATACCTGAATGCAAGGTGATGAAGTGTAATCCCGAGCAACGCCGGGTAATTCCGCTATTGTATTATATTGTTTACAAAACATTCTAAGAAAGCTCCAGTAAACCAATGCCAATAGTCCACAAGAACGTTTTCCTTAGTACATTACCAAATATTCCTCCGATGTCTATTTTGGTAGATTTCAGCTCCAGTACCGCTATTCTATCGAAATATTCAATTCAACATATTGTCCGTGATTGGTCGCTGTAGTCAAGAATCGAATGGAAAATAAGATCGTACTAATTTCTGTTGTAGTCCCCTACTGACTATTGAATACGAATCTTTCATCGGATACGATAACTTTTACACGGTATAATTTTAAGCATACTGTATTAAATACGATGCCAAGTACTGAAGAAAGTATTGCGTGGGAAAGGGCCTTCAGTTCATGGGAGAAACATGGTTTTGTAGATATGTAATGGTTTCTTGGAGATCTGGTGACCCTTAGGACTCAGTCCCCCTTGTGTATCTCTAGTTTTCAAGGCTCATAGCTGGGGGAATAGATTAGGAGTGCTGTGGAACGATATCTTCTGAGAAACCCCAATCATATACTACTCTGGCATTAGGGGAATGAAATAATAAATTACGTAAGGGATCCACTGGTCTCCCAGGAGCCAGACCGGGTTCGAGAAGTGTTTAGGTCGGAATTAACAGGAGCAAGTATGTGAGAGAATGCTGAAAGTATTTAACGAGATTTCGTGAGAGATCGGAACGAGAATTCAGATTCATTCAAAATGGTGCGAGAAGGGGAATGATACGGGAGTTAATGAGTCAGTTATCTTGATACTGCATGCAACCTTCTTGGTTTCTTTTTCCATGCATTTCTTAAGACTCGCTCGTGCGCGAATGTTTCATTCCACGCGATTAATTTACCGCACTTAAGTAGCCAACGTTTTTCCTGTGGGAGAATGAGAGCTCAAGAAACCATCCAGGTGTCTTTGTTCGTCTTCGAATTAATTCGGTTCCCTAACCGGTTGATCATATCTGTTGCTGGTAGTATGAAATTTAATTTGTTATCTCCATGTATCCTGGATATAACTAGTTTAAATTTGCGACACACAATACTTTGAATTGGATACTTTGAGTGAGGATAATGTCATACATTCTCTCTGCTCAATAAATTGAATTGAATATAGCTAATGAAGAGCAAATGTAATCCGTCGTGCATTTATTTTAAAATCATTATTTAATTTTTCATACTATGTACAATTGTAGATGCTTGGCTCTAAAATTAGCAGCATGTTCCTTTTTGCAGGAATCTTACCCATTATTTTTTTTTTAATTTTTAAAACACACACTGACAAAACTTACATTCTATTCGTCTTGAGTAATAGGTTTGTATAAAAGTAAATTAAGGAATTAAGGTTCTCAAAATGTGAATTAAGCCCAATTATTGTTAAGGCCAATAGGGCTAGAAATGGAAGAGAATTAGCACATGGTTTGCATACGAATGACCGCATTATGCTTCAGATTCTGCACTTCATTGATAGGATCACAAGGTTTGAAACCAAGGTCGTAAGTGACTAAATATATATACATATATTTGGTCTTGCATTGTTTTCTTTACCTGCATCATGAAAAAGAACAGTTGGGTGAGAAGAGGGCGAATGGAAGTGATAGTCAACTAAGTGCTTCATAAAATAGAGAAACACTTAAAAATATAATTCTTGCATCATTTACTTTACTGCATGTATGGTGATTTCCACCGGCGTAAGAGATTTACGTATGCGAAATGTTGTCCGAGGATTTTTTTTGCCTTTTACTTCAAAAGTTATGAAAATGTGCTCTCAATGACAAGTTTACCGCCACGAATGGGAGGTTAGCCTACATATTTACGCGACGCAAACATTTTCTAGAAATATCAGAAATTTATAAATTGAATGAGTCACAAGCTTACGCCATGACCTTTTGAGAGTTTTGTATCCTGAATTAGTTAATTTTCTTTCCCTGAATCAGACGTGTGAACATTAGTGAATCCATTTATTTTAAGCATTCAAAAGATGCAATGAGACCATTAAGTATAACGATTGGTTCTCTACTACTCAATAGCTTGTTGTTTTGTCGTAAAACGTTTTATAAGAAACTAGTTTATACTCTTAATAAACATTAGTTGTATATCGTTTATTTATTGTTGTTATGTTACCGATATCTTTCGTTCGTTTTAAGGACAGTCATGATAATGTTTTTAACCGTACTTATTGGATTTGGTTATTATTACCATTATTGGGGCAATTTATACTCCATAATAGTTATGCATTAACGAAATATGAGGTATTATAACTGCTGCTGCAACTTATAGGAAAATTGCGTGACCAACTTAAAGTTTTCCGAAGCTCATGCTATACGCGCGTTTTACTCCCTTGAATTCCCAACATCCATGGATATTATTGTCACGAATTTGGGATACGTGAAACAAAACACAATTTGGTGACAAACCGAAAACCTCAAATCTCGGCTTTATATACCTTAACACTGCTTAAAAACTCTCCATAACAACCGCATCATTAATTTCATTTTTAATAACCCGGAGCGGTTCGAATCTCCGTAGGCGACTCGTTACACTTGTTAGAATACCGTTCGCTATCCCGCTGGCATTATGTTTTTCTGCTGGCTTAGGCAGGTACTTAATAATGCGTTTCAGCCCAGCTAATCCGATTCTGATAATCATGATGTCAATTGATACATAAGTGTACTAAATTCGTAATTTATTGTGATTATTCTCTCTTATTGTTAAAAATAAACTTTCTACTATTAGGTTCTCTACCTAACTACTGAAATTCTTGGTGAATCATTTAACATATTTTAAACGGCTATACATTTTTATCATTGATGCCAGAGTTTCTCAGCTTACTTTCCTTGTATAATGATAAACGTGTTAGAATTTGTATTTTGAAAAAGAAAAATTTTAAAATGACATTTTTTTCAATTAAATAAATTAATTACATTTTTGAATGCGCACGTTTCTTGGCGTATATGAGTCTACTTCTATTTATTTTATGCGCGAGCGCAAAATAAATTCTAAATTTAAGCCAGTAAAAATGCTAAGTTTAGGTTTGCATTATTCTACTAATGGTAGCCCGTTCAGATGATTTTCTGGTAAGCATTATGTTCCCTTCCTTCAAAAATATACCAAATTATTATACATAAATAAAATACTTAAGCTGTGGAAATGTTTTATCGCCTCTGAAATATCCAAGGCTCCCCATTTGCATAGCAGACGGACGTGGAGACTTTCCCAAGCCAGGAGATCATTATCATTTTGCCGAAATCGGAACGTGATACAGGGGTTTTGTTTTGTGAATAGAGCGTAATGCATATTAATGTATTCCGAGGCGGTGTGTGGGAAGTAGGCGTAAGTATGATTAAGCACGGGTTTGAATAAATGGAGAATACAGAGAAGAAAAAAAATAGAATGAAAGGAATCCTCTACGGAGTACAAAAGAGGGACAGTTCTACACGTTTGACTTAAAAAGGAATGAAATAACACCGTGGAAAAAAACCAGACTGTATAAGGGTTTTCCCCAAAGAAGACGATGGCGGATTATTCTAATGGTTAAAATTTGAGGACATTTTAGTGCGGCTGTGAATTAGTAGGGGTCGCTTTAACTGAATACATTGAATGATTTATGAAAATGGGTTAAAATGTCTTAATTATTCATTATCTTTAGATGCATGAAATAGCAGTGTTTTCTTGTTGATATATCAAATATTTTTCTGTAAGCAAGAAGTAGAATACCCTTAAAATATAATAGAGTTCTTTTACCTTCATTTAAATTTTGACGTTCTAGTATCTTGGTGCACACATTTGTATTTTTTGGTGTTCATGTTTAATGAGGTTGCGACAACTTTCAGGCGTTTGGAAAAAAATTGGAATTCAGTCATGACATGACGTTGGTAAAAGCTAGTTAAAATTCGATTGTTTAGCTTCAACGATTGACTCTTGAAAGCATATATACATATTTGATAAATGTTTGTACAGATGTACAAATGACGTAACCAGACGGTAGATACGGAATCAAGTGCTATTATAGCTTGAACTTGAGCTTCACGAGGCTGTTTGTTTTAATGATAAATAATACCTACGTTAATTTTTGGCATTGAATTCCCTCTATAGACATGAACGGTTTTGTTTAGTATTTTGTGTAACAGGAAAATTACTGAAATGAAAGAAGTTATTATACTGTCAAAGATTTTTGAAGTTTAAAGACTGAGACAATGCGTATCAATGATTAAAGTAATTTTCAAGTGCTGATTATGTGCACTTAAAAATGGCTTAAATCGTTGAAGTGCGTTTTTCCAGTCGATATATTAAAAAAGGTGGATAGTAAAATGGCTTATTCATTAATTGCGCTCTATAGCTCTGTTAATGGTTTTTTATAATTGACGGGAGTTTAATCGTCTTGGAGTTCAATAATTTTATGAATTAGGTGCAAGATTTTGTTATTACTTATCAGTAGTACTAGGGACAAGTGCAGATATGTCACCCTAATTACCTTTCGTGGAATCTAATTTCCAGGCATAGTAATCACATAATTGTACTTTACTTTAAGTGTTACAATGATTCATTTTAAAAATTTGTAATTAATATAATAACTTATGTAATAACTGATGGAAAACTTTTTTCGTTTTAGGAATGTGTTGAATTTACTTCCAGTTAGACGTCAAATGAAAGAAATAGAAAACACGCGCTACAATTTCCGAGATATAATCCATTGTTATCTACAAAGAGTGAACTGAAAGGGTAAGAGGTTTATTGTAGGCTCTTAGAAATGAGTGAGGAATTCCTTGGCAAGCCGAAATGGGTTTATTGGTTCCGGTATGACAGACAGGGGATGTATATGATGATACTTGAGTATACAGGAGAAAGATTCGTGCTATATACGGGAAATTTCTCTCCTGAAATGCCAAAGCGTGTAAAAAGTGGCTTGGTTTTCTGTGAACACTGTTGCTGATATTAGAGATATTTTTTATGCTTCTTAGTCATCAGCAATTTGCACGTCATCTTATCTTGCTAATGACAATTACGTATCGATTCCATTTTCGGGAATAAAGGAATGTGGTGCATAAAAGTGTTAATTCATCAAGTGACCTTTTTTTTCGTTAATGTCTCAATTTTTTTCAAATGATAGTATGTTCATCCTCTCCCTTCATATTCCCTCAACCATTCTGTCCAGAGTTAAGGTTATTTAAAGGCGCAGATTGCTCATTTATAACGAAGATACTTCAAATATAAAATCAATGAACGTCAGTGACATGTGCTATATCAAACTAAAGAAAAAGCGTGCAGAAAATCAATCCATGACTTTTTATAATACGAAGCAAACCCAGGATTTTAGGCTGTGGTAAAAAAAGTGGTGAAGGGAAAGATAAGACATTTTTTGAAAACATTGGAATGACTTTGAAAGCATTTCATCATATAAACATTATAGAAAACATGTAAGAATATAACATGTTTTATATGCGTTAACAGTGAAATACTGAGAAACAGGAAAATTTGGTGAGCAAAGTCATATATGTAAACTTCTCTTGTTAAATCAATTATGTATCCAATGCTGAGAGAATGACAGGCAAGTCAAAGGAATGCGCTTTTATATTTGGAAAATCAAGTTGTCATGATGCTTTAAAAAAAAACGTTAATAGGCGCGTTTGAAGAGTGAGAATATCACTGCCATGTATCTCCGTCGTGGGTAATTTTGCGGCAGTTTTCCATTGGAGATACTTGCATAAAACCGAACTGTATTTTTCTTCCACCACTGACTGCAAGTTCCATGCCATAGACCCTAGCGTTGCTCTTCACCGTTCACTGAGGATCTACGTCGTCTGAGGTCAGCTGTTACAAATTTTGCGAAGCGAAGTTCCAGCTCGATGTTCCGGCTCGTAGGCTTAGAATAAAAGGGGCACTGAACATCAATGAATTTGAACTTTGAAAGTTTTTGTTGAACTCATTTGACAATGTTTTTACTCCCTTAATCCGTGTCTGATGGTTGGCAGTAAAATTAAATAAAGGGCTTTATGTATAAAATAAGGCTGTTATATCATTTTTACAGGATTTTTTGAAACAATTAAACCGTCAAGTTTTCTTTGAGCAATTGGTCTCCCTTCCCAGCTGTATATATCCTAAACAGACTCAAAGAGTGGACTGTCATGGCTAAGTTAATTTTGTGAACCTGCTTACCTTATCCGCTTTGTCGCAAAATCATCAATCTTGTTTGGAGTGATAGTAAACATTTATATCCATCCGTGAGAGAAATTGGTCACGCATGGAGATTTAAGAATTTATTTTTTAAGAAAAAAGTACAGCTAATGTATTTATATAAAACTCTATTGATCTACTCATTAGTGCGATAATTAAGTAGTTGTAGATTTTAATTGATACTTAAAGTAGAGGTGAATTGATTTCCTTTGCTTCCTTACTTCCATTGTTACTGATGCCTATATTGATGTAACTAATCTAATCGCTACCTATTGAATGACTTCCAATGTTAGGTTAATAGTGGTACAAAATTTCTTTAAAGTAAATATTTTGGTGCTTTAATAGATGTATTGAGTGATAAACATAAAAAGAGTAATTATGGGAGCTTTGTATCACTATTTTGCACCAAATCTTATTCTAACACCAGCTACAGAGTTCTGTATTGCGAACTCATCCTTAACAGAGGTAAATTTCTCCGTGATCAATTAACTATGAATTAACTAGTTAACCCGCGTAATGTATGCAAAACTGATGAAGAGCTAATTACTTTTACTTTAGTTTTTTATTGTGTACTTTGTGTTTTTTTTTGTTCTTATGGAGATATTGACCCTTAATCTTTTTTATCTTGCCTCTTTCTAATTTATCTCCCCATGATTAATATTTTTTGGCTTTTACAGCTGCTAAAAACTTAGATATTATTTATCGGAAATTGACAACAGTTTGGCACGTGTACAAATAGTAGCACTCAGCGAGTAATCAGAAAATCATATTTACTGAAAAGTAATTTATGGTTAGTTTAAATAATTTCCATTACACTAAGTACTAAGCTAATCTATCGAACCTTCATTCAAGCCATCCGTTCAAAAGAAACACTACTAATTGTAGGATGCTATTCCTCTCAGTTATATTTCTCCTGCAAGAAATTATTTCAGATAGAGTTCATAATGCTCACCTCTACCCTACTCCTCGAATGACAAGTTGATTCGCGTACCCGTAGGATTTTGCGTTGATGTTTGTGAATAACACGTGCAGGTTACTGCTTATGAGGTAATATATGAACTATGTTATTTATAATTTATGTAATATATCACCAACAATATTTATGCATCATTTTTTAAAGTATCAGGTGGCAACTTGTGAAAATTAGTGACTGATAACATTATCACAAGGAAAAACACGCCAAACCTAGGTATTGGCAAGTGCTTCCACTATCAAGGTCCTTGATAATATAAGCACTAGCCGTAACCAAGGTCGATTAAAATAAACTTAATGTTGAAATGATGTGTTTTTTATTGTGAAAATATTATCCATGTTTCTGCATTTCTCCTCATTGTTACTACGGGCATTGTCGTAATGCTTCGATCAATCAGAATGGTTTGAAAGCCGTAGTGGGCTAGAATTCATATTTGAAATTATCTTTGCCCTCACGGGCAAGCCGACTGCGAGTCAAGACTGTTATATGTGTGAGCGCTGAGTGCCTTTCGCAATGCAATTCCTGTAATTAACTCCACCGCGTGGCACGGGCCGCAGAATTTTAAATTTCACTCACTCGGATACGGTTCCGCGGTGTTTGCTCTGGTGGTGTTATTTAGCGATGCGTCGCAGTTATTCAGTCGTAATGAGAACCGTGAGCGACCTACGGAGCGATACGTATTCGGGGAAATGACTCTTGTTATATTCAAAAGGGCATGAAATGATTGCCAGTTTGAGCGACGAATGGCTTATCCATGCGAGTAATTTAGGCAAGGTGTGTCATAGGAATGTTAGGAATGGGTGTGTACAACACAGGTTGACGTCGAATCGGTTTTGAGGTGATTTTGTCAATTTGTATCTATTCTTTGCACATATCGCATGTTTTTGGTTCATGCCACAAATGCTTTGTTCATCTTATTGTACATATTTGGATGTTTTTCTCACTTAATTTTTTGGATAGTTGGTTTCAAATATGTACTTTATTGTTTGTTACCGATAGTATGTTGTACCGATATTATTTCAACCAAAATTTTATAAATTACTATAAAATGTTGATGCGACTTAGGTATCTACATTATAAATGAAAGAACACATAAGATAACATTTTTTTTGTTTTTATGATTTTTTAGTTCCTTCTTTTTACATTGTAGCTGCAGGCTTTGTTACGCTGGGAGGTTGTGTTGTTACTGTCTCAACGGCAAGGCTCTGAGATTAACCAATAGAATGGCATCGGAAAACTTGTTATACTCTAATAACTCTTAGATCATGTGCAGTCTAGGTATTCCCTCAAAGGAGCAAGTTGTTTGAATAACATATACGAGGTCCATGACAGCAGACGAAGAAAATTCGAGAAAATGGCTCTTTAAGTTTTCTTTGATTTGTCATATTGTTTTAGCTAAAACGATTCAGTTACGCAGGATTAATTATGGAGCTCAATGCGGGTGTTGGTGAGAAAACAATGTTCATATTTAAATTCACTCCTCCGCAATTCATCGCAATAAAATAACGGCCTCTCTTTACGTTCTATTAGCAATATAATTCGCAACTGTAAAGTGGCATTTTACTTTGACCTTATCACCACATTTCCCTATCCTGAGTATAATTTTGATTGAATATACCCGATGTAAAGTCACGGATCTTACCATGTCTAACGACACTACAGTAGGCTTGCTCTAGCCACGCTTGCAATAGAATGGATTTGTATTGCGCCATAAAGGTAAATTCACGAACATAAATCTAAGAACAAAAAAATGCTGACAACGGAAAACTTCCAATTTTTATGTCTCGAATGAGATAAAATTGCCATAAAATCATTTCACTTGACCGGGACTCTAACCCGGATCTCCGAATTGCCGGTCAGGTGGGTTTACCAGTTACACAACCAAGCCTAGCCAAATCAAGTCTAGTGGTTTTATCATAGTGTAATTCATTGTGTGCGAGAGCGAACTCATGGTTTGACGTAGTAAGCATCATTTGTGCGTTTGACAAATATTTTGCAGTAACAATTTTTCTCAACCCGCTTCATTGTTCTATGCTTACTATGGCTATTAGACATTCTTCCTGATTTGTTCAATAACTTTTTGGATACATTGACTCCCGTAATTATTACGCGTCAACGCAAAACTTTCAACAGCAATATTGATTTTCATATCCGGGGAACATTGGTATTGCTTTCCGCGAAATGAAATCCCCAATAGTGGTGGTGTGCTTGCCGGCAATGCTTAAGATGTTTCGTGTTACGGCCGTGCGCTAACATATTCATGACTTCGAATGAAATCCGATTTCACAGCGGGTCGTCGCTCCTTTTGTGACGCTACTCGAAGGGAGAGGAGTAAAAAGATGAGGATAATAGTTCAGAGTCGTGAAGGAGCGAGAATTGCGACCCGCACGCCCCAAATATAAGAAAAGAAAGAAGGAACAGCGGTGGCAGTAATGTGAGAGAAAGAGATTGGACGCTGTATTTTAGAACGGCGGCGTTGTTGGCGGATATGAATAGGAAGGACGTGAGCTGAAAAATATTCGCGGGGGTTAGCGTTGGGATCAGCCTGAGTTAAGTGGTTGAGGGTAGAACGGGGGTCGGGAATGATGCATTTAAGAGGGGGAGTCATGAAGTCTCTGAAAGAATCCAATGCCATCTTTAGGTGAAGGATGTTCTTTTTCGCGGGTCGAAGATGAAATGCATGCGGGTAGAAGTCCTAAGTTGCTAAAATTACGTCATTGGCCTAAGATGTACATTTCGTATCGTTAAAGGAGCCAGGAATTTGCATTGCTTCGCAATTCATCCCAATGAATTGCAATTCATTGAATCAATTGACGTCTCGCCTCTTGTTGTATCGTTTTACATCGGATGTCCCAAATCGAAGTTTGCATCGCGCGTCGCATTTACGATCCGACAAGTAGGATTGGCCAAAATATAATCATATTTCATTGAGGAATGTCTGGGTTAACAAGCAGTGTCATGAGAATCACATGTTTTAAAAAAGTATATATTCTTTTCGCACTTTTAATGTTTTCATATCGCTTTCCATTGCATTGAAATTAACATTCTTTGTCTCACATTGTTATTTGATTTATCGATAACCGTAAACGATACAAATTGCTTTGCGGCGTGCCGCATATTCCGGGTGAACAGTATCACAATGCGATCACTTTTCACGGTCACAATCCCTGGATGCCATTTTATCAAATGCGCACCATGACCAAAATTGAAATGCAAAATATGACATTATATCTATGAACAATATCGCTAAGCAACATATCGAATTTCCCGAACGATAAATGCCGAAGTGCAATACGTCGCATTTCCGGGATGATCAACATAGCTATACAATTTCTCACGCCCTAAGTCATCAGTATCGCAATACGATGTATCATATTTAATGGAGGAACAATATCGCCTGGCAATTTGTAATGCCCCAAAAGATCAATGTCAAATATCGTCACATCAAAGTGTGTCAATGACTTTAGCACAGCAACAGTTTACTTTCCGGAGGGACAAATATCAAAGTGAGAGATATCGCAATTTCGAAACGATAAATGTCACTTCTTAAGTTCTCAACTATCAATTTTGTAGTGCGATATTCTGCAGTTGATGTATCATTGATATCGCTCTGCGATACATCGTTTTTCTCTGGGTATCAATATCGCAACAACATTTCCAACATATCTTGTTTGACCACCAAAACGGTCAATATTATAGTTAGAAATGTCTTACTGTCTCAACTATCGATATTCGAAATGTGACATCGCCTTTTCCAATCGATAAATATTGTAGAATGAAGTATCGCATATCCGCAACGATCATTATTCAAACTTGATCTATCACATGTACTCGGATATTAGTTCTTCCAAGAGAATTGAAATCGCTCTGCGATGTATCTCATTTCTCGGACCAATATTGCAACGCAACATCTCATGCTCAATGAGCCAAACGTTCAATATCGCAGCCAATGTATCAAACTGTCTCAATTATCCACATTGGTAGTGTAATTTATCGCATTTCCCGATCGATAAATATTTATTTATGATATATCGCGTTTCTCGAAGGAACTAACTTATATCACCACGCGATATGCCCGGAATATCGCAGATTGCGATGTATCGAACTTTCTAAATTATCCACATTGGCAGTGTGATGTATCGCATTTCTCGAAGGAACGATATCGCCACGCGATATTTCCGGCATATCGCAAATCGCTTGGATGCGTATCGAAGCGGAGCACATCCTTGATAACAAAGGGAGAAGGAGGGTGAGAGTAGCAAGGGGATCGGAGCTGGGATGGGCCGAGGAGGGGAGGGTGAACCATTCGGACTGATTGAATGCGATCGCTACCACTTAGCGTTCGATCACGCGGATTCCTGAGGGGTTGCCCTGGAGAGAGGTGCGGAGTGGGGGGGGACGACTCGAGTGGGAGATAGAGGCATTCTGGGAAGGACTCTGCCAGTATGGGGAGGGGGGAAAGTTAAGGTCGGGATGGGAGAATCTGAGAACTTTTCACGGCGAAGAAGGACGAGGTTGAAAACCTTTTTCTCTCCCCCACCATCTCTAGGTCCTTATTCTTATTATTACTCTTTCATTCTATCCTTTTCTTCGCTTTCTCTCAGGAGAGGGAGGGTTCCTCTGAATTTTTCATATACGACCTCTATATATATCTCTCTTTTGCTCACTTGCGCTCTTTCTCATTCTCAGTGACGTGGAGAGTGTCGTTCTTCGACTGTTATTTTCACCCCACTCCTTCTGCATCCTCCATCCAAATTCACAGTTTCCCGAAGAGCAAGGGAAAGGGTATGAAAGCGTTAGAGACTGAATGAATATATGAAATTTTTGTCCGTTTATTTATTTAATTTTTTTAATGCCCACATAAGCCAAGTCGTCCGCGTGCATGGGAACCAGTCCGATTTATCACATGTTCTTCCCCGCAATAAATTTCAATGCATTCTTATTTAATGTTGGCGGAGATTTCTGGCCTAAATATTTTATGGTTTTCATTTTTTTAAGCTTTCAATTTGAAGGAAATTTCAATGCTGTGTGGTTTAAGCTTTATGGTGCGGTCCCGCATATATCCCCGAAAAGGCAGTAAGGATTTTTTATTGTCCTTAAGAAATCATTCTAGATTCAAATTCCCGCAAATGCTTACCAGCATCTTATATTTAGTATACCCATGTGAAAGTCATTTTATCACTGCATTCAAGTTCTGGGCAGCCCAAGAACTAGAGTCATGTTTTTCGCAGAAATGACGCTTATTGATCTTGCATAATTGCGTCAACTGTCACAGTTATTTGAGCAAGATATCATTGAAATCGTTTTTCAGAAAAGTTTTTCCTATCAAATTTTACTTCATCTAGCTTGAGGTTATTTCATTGCACAATAGGGATATATAATACTAAAATCACATTCCTCCTCTGAAACTATTACTATGGAAATAGGAGAGCAAATTCCTCTTTTTGCGCCTATGTATTGTCAATTATTATTGAAAAGGAACATTTTCAAGATTGACTCTAATTTTTTGAAGTTATGAATTCCACGTAATACATTTTTTTATATCTAATTTTAAACCATGCATCCAAAATCAAGGAATGAGTGCCTTGGGAAGAAAAGCTCTCAGCGTACAAAAGTTTACTCCTCCCTGCTTTATTACATGACAGCAACATCTATGTAGTCCAATACAAGCGTGAGTCGGTTAAATGCAGTCAGAATAGGGTACCTAAAAAGTTTTTGCATGCAAAAGTAGGAGGAATAGGCTCAGTTATGAGTGAGACATTAAAGAATGTGGATTGGATGCCCCAGTAATAAGTGTATACAATTGTATGTGCAATGAGTGTTCTTAGTTGTTTTGATTAATGTTAAGAAATAATTGAGAGAAAGGGGTAGACCAAGAGAGTAATGGGTGAATGTGGTGGAAGAGACTTACGAGGAGTAATACTACGAGTATTGTAAACAGGAGGAATTACATGAGGTAAAAAATGAGTGAAATAGAAAGAAATAATACTAGGATAGAGCATGACGGAGGAAATTATTAAAAGAGGATTATAGGATTCACAGCTTTTACTTATTTCTAGTACTTTGCCTACTTTGAAAGGGAATGACTTGATAGGAAAGTTTGTATGCACGTAAAGTTTTTGCAATGAACTATGCATTATAATGTTGAGGTACAATGACTGTAATTTATCGAGAAACCATGCTTAATTGGTCCCATGATTTTTGACGCTACATATGTGAATTTAAGTTGGATGAAAGCCTCAATTCTATGAAATATGCAATACATGTTGATGAAGTAAACTTGTGTCCAGTACATGACTCCCTAAATTATACCGCAGAACAATGGAAAAAGGAATACTTATGCTGGGTTAATAAGTTTTCACTACCACTAAAGTTCCACCTAAGTGGTATTAAAGAACTTTGGAATGAGCTGATAAATTATGTTTTAGGGGAAATATGCAATGTATTAGATCGTTAAGCATTTAATTAAAAATTTATATCGACGATGAATACATTAGAAACATGTTGAAATTAGTTCAGAAAAATCCCATTAGGCATTTTCCAATACTCCATTTAGAAATTCACTCTTATTAGAGTTGAACATTAGTCTTTCTAATTTAACTTGCTATGACCGCTAAGGTCATTTAGCACATACTATCTGCCTCTTGCATACAGGGGCAAAATCACTTGCACATATAGGAGGATTACCCATCCAAAGACAAAAATTCATCATAGACTCTGAGCGAGATAAATCTTTCGAGATATTTTCGGCAATAATGCATGAATTTTTGAGCTCATTCTCAATTATCGTAACAATATCGTACCTTACGCCATTTTAGGTCTCAAATGATGATTAATGAAATGAAAATATGCGGAATAATTCCAATTCACACAAAAACTGAGTATCAACCCTTAACCCTTAAACGCATCACTCATGATTTCCTTAATTCATTACAACACATAATGGAGTAGATTTAATTTAATGAAAAAAAATCAAAATGGCTATAGTTGAAATGAAATTTGTCTGACAATCATCCGTTGTTTATTATAAATTATTTCAACTATAGAAAATGAAATGAAGCATTAGTTACCATATAAACATTTAACTCACTCATTAACAAAAAGCATTTCTCGGATTTTAAGCCCACTTTTTTCTATTTTAGCCCATTGAGCGGCATCGGCATTTGTCTGCTGTTTAGAAAATGTCACAAAGTACATGTTTTTCGATTCCATTTGACAGAATTTGTTCTTGAATGGCTTTCCACCTAAAATGCTAAGAGGCATGGGGATGCTGCAATGACCTAACAGGGATGTCCAGGTACATGGATAGACACTTTAACAAAAACTTGAGAGTTAGGTTATCCGACACTCATCAGGTACAAAAATATCCCCTTTTGGGTGTTTGTGGCCAATATTTAAGGTCATAATGGCATTTAAAGAGAATTATAGGGATCGAGTGTTCTGCGATATGGTTACCTGGCGTATTAGGCGTATAAGGTATCGAGTACAATCCCAATGCATGGAAAATATTATTTTTTCGCCTTTTTTTTAATTCATTCAATTCACCAATTTCTCTGTGAAGCTTTTTTTTCTATTTCATCATCTGTCAATGTTTCCGTTACTCCAATGTAAAATGCACAAATCTTTTACTTAAATACTGTAGACTATTTCCATATGTATTTTTTATAATTAATGTATTTGTTTATTTGAATTCGTTTGTTTACCAGGTTTACCAGATAACTGTTTCTTTTACCAGGTTTCGTAACTCTAACTTTCCGTTTAAACTCTTCTTTTAATTTATTAAGTTGTGGTCAAAATTAACAACATAAACAGATAGAAACAGAAAAATAACAATTGTTATATCAACTTTGTTGATAACTACACTGCACATTGTTTATCGGGCACGCTAATTTAACAAATATCAACAAAACTGTGAAATTTTAATTACACTAACATGATGTCAACCATTCCAATTTACTGGGTAAATATAAACAGTTTCTTGGCAACAAGAGAACACACCAGATTACACCAAACATTAATTTAGAAAAAATCATGAAAATTGCTTTGCATTACTTCAATGATAACAATAACATCAATTAAAAAACACAAACATTTATTACATTTTGTTTATGTAAAACACTATTAAAAGCTTATACTAAATTCTAAATAATACCTTTAGTTTTATTGCATAAGACTTATGTAAATTCTGCTTTTTTTATCAATATACGTTCTCAAATTGCATGTATTTGGGTGTTTCATGATATGGACCATTTCTTTAATAAGTCTTTTGTGTTAATTTGATTCATAATATATAATTTTGGTTTTATTAAAATCGAAACACTTACCCTGAGGCCCTGAGGATGGCAATAAATATGCCGAAACTTTGGCAGTGAAATAAAGAAATTTTAATGGACCAAAACTCGATAAATTAAAAAAGTCTATTTCTTTATATTTTCCCGTTCTCTCCATTAATAGCATTTCGTATTTACTTTTGCATTTACAAGAGTGAAGTATATTGAATTACATATTTTGTAAAATATTAAATTAATTTTAAATTAAATATTTAAAAAATATTTTTTTTTACTAATTTTCTAAACTCTGCTTCCCACAGCCTATGTCTGTAAGACGTTTTATATATGGAATCGGTATGGATTTACGGTCTTTTAAATAATTATTAAAATTTTTTTATATCATATCTTATGAATTGGAGGTGTTAATTTATCATCAGCTGACGATAATTTATAGTAAATAAATTTGAAAGAAGAGAGCACATTTTCATACTTGAATGGCGTTTTTTCTTTCTTTTCTTTGACAGATTTGGAATTTCACTTTGGCAGTTGACGCCTTGGCACCTACATCCACGCAAGATTTGACGTTGGGAACAGAAGAGTAAGTTTTTATTTGACCATATTTTTAGCGAATAATTTTATTAATTATATTTAGTATTTTTCCTATAGCCCTATATAGAAGTGTGATGTGGAATATTTTTTTACTCAGGCCTATATATTCATGGCTTCTTTATCTAAATTGGGTCTTTAAAGCACGAATCAAAGCCTTTTTTGGAAATTGCTACGCCATATAATATTTTATATTATTTTCACATCATCACATCACATTATATATAACAGTTGATAACGCTCCCGTCATATTTCCAGTGTTAAGGCTTCGGATAATCTCGTGGTATGAATGACGTTTTATTCACCTGAGTTGGAATAATCTCTTTCACTGAATATAGTGAAAAAGACTAATTAAAACGCCCTATTGTTATAAAATTAATGTTAATATTTCTCTTAACTAATTCTTATTAAAAAAAGTTAACCTGACTGATTTATGAAATACAGATATTTTAATCTTAGAGTTAGCTTTATGAGGTTCTACAACAGGTAAAATGCGGAGGTATTCAGAGGGTATTGAAGACCAAAATGTTTTCAACTTTTTATTCTTTGGTATGTTACAATAGTGTAAAATTAAATGCAGTTGACCACGCATCAGTCAGTAGTAGGTTTTCATGCAAATTATCAAAATTCAGATTGAAAGCATTTTAGGGATTTTGGCTAGCTCTTTTCGATTTCAATCAAGGTTGTGTCAACGGCATTATCCTGCGGTTAACTAAATGTGACCAGGCGTCCAATCTGACGGAAAAAGTATTCTACCGGAAGATCGTTCCACATGGCATCCATAAAAGGCGCAGGATTTCATCCCATCTATATAAAAATTATTTTGTCACTCTTAAATCACCTACACATGTACCTTCTCAACGGTAACGTAACTGGTTTGTGGATGAACGGATAAACTAATTTAAGACTGGTTATTGACTCGACTCCACGTAATAAGCTACTCATTGGGAACAATTTGTTTTCCATTAAAGTGCAAAGTGCATTAAAGTGCATTTCCATTTCTGTAGGTGGCAAGGTAATGCACGGGGATGCCTTGGTACTACACTGTGCCAACTACTGACTGAAGCGATAATGAATTTATGATTTTGTTATACTTTTTTAGAATTAAAGATAGAAGAATGTACTGGGCTCACCCATATATAGAAAAGAGTTTTCACTGTAAATTATTCGTAGTAGCACAGGATATTGGAGTAGGTATAGTGAGGGATACTTATAAATTCTCTCTACGAGTTGTTCTTGTTCCTTCTATGTTGAAAACTCATTCATTCGATATTATTAGTGACAAACAATGATATCCAGCATATGAAGGTAAACTAGGTAACATAATAGGCTAAACTCGTCAGTAACCAGCGAGGCAAGTCACATGGAACTAACCACAAAGAAATTATTAATTGGTTACGAACTTTTGTTGTTGTTTGCGGCATTCCAGGATATTCCTTAGGAAGTGGCTCACAAGTGATTGGAAAAAATCTAGCTTTGCCGAACATTTTACAATGAGTTGTTCTTTATATGTACAGCCTTACTGCTATTCTATAGTTGTATGTACTTTACTGCTTTTCTATAGTTTTTCCGGCCCAGGTGTCGATGGCCATCGGTTCAGATCCCGGCTGGGTATGATTCTTACCTCCCTGGGAACATTGTTTGTGTACGTGGTTCCGTCCGTGTTTATCCTCCCGTTTCATGTCATAATGTTTGAAGTAAAAGTCTCTTGTCATGATGATGTGAAATAAAAAGAAGTCTTCGTTACTCTGTGACTTTTCTGATACTCACCCGTTTCTCAGAGATTCTTTCGTTATTCTTCCATTACCCATAGGCGCTTATCTTACTCTCCTCCGCGCGCTGAGATTCCCTACTTCCTCTTTGAGATCGTAAGTGGGAGCGTGAGGAAGGAAAAGGTGCAGGAAGAGAAAGAAGTTTTGGCGAGCAGAAGGAGAAGGTGTTTCGTTTTTGGTTTCCTTTTTTTAAGAGTTTTCGGGAGCGGGTTGAGTAAAAGGGAATAGGGATTTAGTCGGTCAAGGAGGAGCAGGAGAGCAGAGAAGGGATGAGTAAGTGGGGGGAAGGTGCAGGGTTGGAAACTCGACCTTAAGGGAGGAAGTGGGATCCTTAAAATGTTTCCATGAATAATATATGACGACGCGCAGTACTTTGCCTCGTTCCTCCTTTACTCACTTCGCCCCTTCTTCGCATCCCATCTACTCCTCTCACAGTTTCTCCCCCTCTTCCACCCCTACCTTCTCTCCCACCTGCCCTGTGCCTAATTAACACGTTGCCGCCGGAAGGTATAGGCTCTGGCGCTTGAGTGGGGCGGGTGGTTAATATGATGTGGGACTCGGGGTATATCCCTCTTCTCTGCTTACTTCAAATATGAATGCTCCCCGCGTTTGGCCCTGGGGGTGCGACGAGAAACTCACGAGCTTTCCTCTCACTCGTCCCAGCTGAAAAAATTAAAAAAAACTTCTCGTGTTTTCCCCCAATTCTCGCTATCTGTGTCTCTCTCTCATTTCTTCGCAGCAGTGTATTTTTCCTCTCACTAGTCATTTACTCGCGCATTTTAATGCGTGGATAGATGCTTGGTTAAAATTTCATCGTGCAATTCCAAAAATAGCTTGATTGTGAACTTTTTTTAGAGGTTAAGAATAGTTTATTACTCCCATTATTTCCAATCATCCTTAGTATCTGGGTCACGAAGTGTCAAAAAATGCGTGGAATTGAAATTTATCATCATCGTTATTTTTGTAAGTCTTAAATATGTTTACTCTTTACCTGATTTTCTCAATCCTTATCGTGCTAAAGGCCAGTTTTTATAGAAAGAAAATTCATGCGCATTTTAAAACATGTAGAGATGCGTGGTTATCGAGAATTGCTCGAGAGTTTCAATTAATCTGTGTCATCAGTCGATAATGTTGGGGGTTGAAAATTTCATCTTTAACTGCGAGATCAGATGCATCATCAAAACGCGCAGTGTGATTACTTACCTTTATCCACGCCCTCAACGCTGTCCCTTCATACATATTACGTACCCGAGAGAAAAAAGCAAGCAGTAGGTGTGTGAGGATTCATGCGTAAGGCTGTTGGTGTGTGAGTGTTTTCCGTTGCCTCTCGTTCAGGCGGCCGTGGTGTGTCTCTAAAAGATGCGCGTAGCGAGGCAGACGACTTGTAAATTGGTGGTCTGGAGAACGGAGCGACCGTGTCCTGGGTGCTGATGGATTGAAGTGGCGGAGGGACGCAGGCGAGGAAAAGTGGCTCGTTCTATGGGAGGCCCGTCCCTCGAAATAAGTCTCTCCTTCCCCCTTACCGTGCCAGGAAATAAAACTTGAATGCGGAAGGAAGGGAGAGTGAAAAACTCATGTCTGCGATGCGGAAAACGAGTGTGGAAATATGAGTGCGTATTAAAATTCAGGCAACATCCTTCCAGGGTGGTGCCTGGAAAATTGGCTGTGTTTGTATTAATAAAAATATGTGTGTTAGGGGCTGTTGCACTGAAAATTTGGAAATGGTGCTTGATAATTTTGTCTCTCTTTCGTGTTTATTGCATCGTTGACGTATGCAGCATTAAACTTGATGGAAGAATGGAATGGTTAAGTGTTTATTCACGTAATTGGCAAATTTGAGGAACATATATTCTCCGCTACAAAAATTCCAAATAAAGTGTTTATCTTTGGAAGAAGTGTTTATGGAGCAGCAAAAATAATAATTTTAGTCCACTTTAAGAGTATTATCACTGATCAATGTATTAAATTACCTTTTTTACTCTTTTACCCTAACATATTTGTGACTAACATGCTTCATGCCCACCGTGGCTGTTATTTTTTTTACGTTCCCTCTCAGTCTTTCAATTGTTGGTATTGGAGAAAAAATAGATGACATCGTTTACATACTCCGTATTTATCATGACAGAAAAAAAGGTGGCTTCTCGGGTTTGATTATTAACGTTGATAGAAAATTTGTAAGAGAATATTCACTCCTTAACGAAAATGCCAGAATAGAGTGTTCATATTGAGAAGATAATAAGGCAAAGAAATCATAATTTCAGTGGTATGTACAGGTATTGTAATTTACTAGGGCTATTTATTATCTTGTTTGCACTTTTATCCTGAAATATTGGTGGTTCTTTGCGTTAACTGCGTCCATTGTAATGTATATTTTACGTTCACTACCAATCTGATAGCTGACGGTATTGGTGCCCTAATTTTTTTTATTGGTTACATAGTTTACGCATGACGGAGTATTTGAATGCTCCACAGGAGTTCATTAATGGGGCTTGCAAGTCTGGGGGAGCAAAGCTTATTCGTGACGATAATGCGCTCATAGATCGTTCATCTTTGGAAGAATGTGTCGACTGAGCCATTAAAATTATATTATTGCTTTAAATGTGTGCTAATGCTGATTGAGGCATTTAACTCTTGTGCTAAAATTTCCGCAATTGCCCAAAATTACCACCATGAACTCATAAATATTCAGAATTACTGTGGCAATCGAACATAATGCTCAAGCTTTCATAATTGTATTTCATACACTCTTGTCTCTTCTATATTAGCATAGTTCTTGGTAAATATCAATATACTCATTATCTTTTGGGCTTCCGTGGATGTAATGTTGACTGTTTCTTTTTTCGGGATTCATTCCGCGTTGTTAAAATTGTAAAAAACAATATTTTGCTTGTCCTCCTGCCAGCTTCATCAGGTTAACTGAACTTTACGATGAACTTTAGGTTGAATTAACCTGATGAAGCTGACAGGAGGACCAGCGAAATTTTATTTTTACAATTGAATACATAATCAACTTCTGTTTTTATTCGCAACTCAATTAAAAAGACATTTTGGATGTTGTAACGATACCGTTGGTACCGGTTAGTTACACGCCAAAGGGTTGGCAGTACACCCGGCGAAACAATGGGAAAAACATTGGGGACCAACAATGAAAAAAGGAAGGGAGGTAGCGAGGAGAGGTGCGGGAGTTGTTGTGCAGAGTGAGTGACGACTAGACGCTTGACGAAACCGGAAAAAGGGTGAAGAGAACGAAAAGTGAAAGAATAAAGTGTACTTGAAGACGAGGAGGAGCGGTAAAGCAACGGGGGAAGACGATCCAACGTACGGTGGGCAGAGAGTGGACGGGAGAGAGACAACCCAGTGCCGCCATCCACCACTTGGCGTCGGCCCAGCAGTGGACGATCGCCGGGAAAACGCCGGATTTACCCAAGTGTAAAGCAGGACCACGAGTCTTAAACTAGAAAGGTAGGTTACAATGTGGTATACGAATTCAATACCTGAGTGTAAGGATGAACATAATGCTCAAGCTTTCATAATTTTATTTCATACACTCTTGTCTCTTCTATATTAGAATAGTTCTTGGTAAATAACAATATACTCATTATCTTTTGGGCTTCCGTGGATGTAATGTTGGCTGTTTCTTCTTTCGGTGGATGGTGGTTTCTTCTGGTGGATGGCGGCACTGGGTTGTCTCTCTCCCGTCCACTCTCTGCCCACCGTACGTTGGATCGTCTTCCCCCGTTGCTTTACCGCTCCTCCTCGTCTTCAAGTACACTTTATTCTTTCACTTTTCGTTCTCTTCACCCTTTTTCCGGTTTCGTCAAGCGTCTAGTCGTCACTCACTCTGCACAACAACTCCCGCACCTCTCCTCGCTACCTCCCTTCCTTTTTTCATTGTTGGTCCCCAATGTTTTTCCCATTGTTTCGCCGGGTGTACTGCCAATCCTTTGGCGTGTAACTAACGGGTACCAACGGTATCGTTACAACATCCAAAATGTGTTTTTAATGGAGTTGCGAATAAAAACAGAAGTTGATTATGTATTCATGTTTTCCCAACAGGGATTAATTGCTTCACAACTGTACACTTAATGAGTCAGCATAAATGAAGCATTACGAATTCATCATAAAATACAGTTACTCCGTTCTGTAACTGTAAGTGCAGCATAGAGAGGGAGAGCGTGGTGTTAGAATTTACCCTCTTTGTCTAAAATATGCAATGTTACCTTAAAAGTAGAAGTTTAGGAAATAGGGGTCTCTTTTGAAACATCACTCATTATATGTTTATTATTATATTCATATACATAGTATTTTAAGGATTTAGTAATGAATAAGGGGTATTAATACTTACCTTTTCTCGCAAAATGATGGATTATTTTACATTATAAAAATTACTTCATTTATTAATTACAATATAGCTCAACGATTAAATATTCCATTGATTGCGCAGTGGAATTTAATCAGCCTCATTTGCATCCAATATTAAAATCCTCCCGAAGTTTATAACTTACCTTAACTGTGCCATTGAAAGTGTTTATCTTTCACTTTCAAATCATGAAAAATACACATTCTAAGCTCACTCACTATTGCTTGTTATTTAAATGAAAACTGTTCAGACTGCCTATTTCTGGAAATTAGCTTATTGAGAAGAGTAATCAATTCTGAGGGAATACTTCATATCTTAAGTTTTAGTGCCTAAAAATTAATTAAATATTAACTCCGTGTACATATTTTCTGATTACGTTATTTCCGTAGAGAGTTTGATTAAAATTAATTATTTTAAGCTAATTTTAAGTTCAAAAAATACTTATTTTTATGTTCAATTTTGGAGTGGATAATTAATTTTCTCTCGAGCGTATTTTACTCGGAACTTTTCCAATCAAAATTCTCCTGTTTTCTTTGCATATTTACAATGACTTTTTTAATTTATTATACATTCAAAATATCATTGCTAAAAACTTGAGTTTTCGGCTTAGCCAATTATTAGTGATAAATGCTGTAGCTGCCTGACATTTGGCAAAAACTTTATTTTCCAAGTCAACACTAGATTTATCGATCTACTCTTTCCCCCTCTTAATATCAAGAGGTTAAAATGTGTCTTTAATGTCTTTGCTCCAGATCATACAATTAAGTACTATATTATTTGTGCATTTCATAATTATTTGAAAATTGAATGATTATATCTCTTATTTTTTAAGTTTATGGGTTGTATAATTTTCAGACTAAAAAGCGAATCTCAAGATTCACTAATGATACTTTTGAATGCTCCGCGGCGGCTAATGGCTTTAATTAGAGGGTGGAGAAATCAATCTATCGATACGAAGTGGTATTCCATGTGTCCATTACGTTTCTAAGAGTCTGAGCATATGTAACTTATGATACTTTTTAACGACTTTTTACGGTGATAATTACGGCGGTCCAAACTAGTTGTGAAAAATGGCTGTATTAAATATATTATTGAGGATAAAAATGGGACAGCATCTTTGTTTATAGGTTTTCTAAAACCAAAATAAAACTTCAGCAGTAATTGGAAAATATCCACCTCGAGTGACTCCACTCCGACAAAAAAATCGATTTGAAGCCATATATGACTTTGACGTCAACGGAAATTAATTCCACCTGAAAGAAAAAGTGATTTGCAGCATGCCATAATTTAAGTCATTCACGTTTGCATGCCCAATTGAAAAATAGGTGCGCGTAAGAAAAAACTGACAAATAAACGGGTAGAAAATTACTATTTGTGTTTTCAATGAGAAAATCTATTTTCTTGATGAGTCCTTAGGAAAGCAATTAGAAAATTGATGAAAAAAATTCCACTTGTTCACCACCATTGTCTTATGGTCAGTGGAAAAAATTGAATTCATTCATGAAATATGGGCGAAACGATACCGTTTAATTAGTCGTACCTCACTCTAGCCGTTAGTCATCATCTGCCGTCATATTTTCTCTTTTACGAATATTTTGGATGTTTTATGGTCACTGCACACCAATATGCGAGTATAACCAGCCAACAATCAGTTCTCATCCAAGTGGTTGGCTCGTAGATTAGATGCAAAACCAGTGCAGCAGCTGGTTGGCTGCGCGCTTCTACCACGGGGTTTCAAATGTAATTGAGACCGTGACTCGGATAAGTAATCGCGAGAAATCTAACCTTATGTGGGTTTCAGCTTTGCTAGCCATGGGTCGCCGAGTCCGAGTCTGCGTGCTTAACTTGCTTCGATCGGGTAAAGACGCTAAATATACAGTGATTGTTCGTCTCCACAAATGGAGCTTCAAATGAATGGAAATGTTCTTTACTGAGACAAAGTTAGGGGGAGACCTCGTATATTTTTTGGACTGCAAAAATTGATCCATACATCGGCTTTCATTGACATAATATCCAAGTAATTTGGGAGCACCATTGATTTAAAATAGACTTATACTGTCTGGCAAATCAGAGACTCGACCTTTACCATGCTCGCAAAAGACCCCTTGACATCTGGTTCTATTAGAGCTTTAGCTATCTACAGCTTTTCAGTAACTTGATGGACAGCGAAAAACACTCCTAAGAGGTAAATGTTTTTAGCGCAGTAAATATTGAATATCTTTAGAGTAAAGTTTTATCAAAACAATGAAAAAAATTTTTTGTGACAACAAGAAATTGTTTAAAAAATAACTTTTTTTGCTTGAGTATTTAAGGAAAATCAAAAATACCCTATGCTGCATATTTACTTATATAAATAATATTGCTTCCTCTTAAATAGGTTCGAATTTTCATTACCAATTTTCTGTTAGTACATTCAGTGTACCTTAGATGAATTAAACTGTTTACGATTCAACGTTCTGGAGTTTGATGATGCCGAGTTGAAAATGAGCTCCAAGTTTAAACATGGAAACGTCCACAGATTTCATATTTCATTACAAGCAGATTTCGACGAATATTTAACACCATAAGCTGACATAAAGAAAACCTCTGTAGTAGTTACTAAGTTTTTCTCGTAGTTCGTGTTACATTTGACATACGGAAATGAAATTTTCAGGATCGTGGCTCATAGTTGACGAATATTTTTTCCAATATCCCTCCTCTATTTCCTTTAATTTATCTAAATTTATATCCACACTAGTTCTATTGAAACCCAACTCAAAAGGGTGCCTGACCCAATGGAGTGTATAACTCCATTTAATCAATTTAAATTCCTTGCCAATTATAATTCTAGGATTTCTTCTTCTAACAGGGATTTTATTGTATCATTAGTAAGTTACAAAGTGAAAACCATGGTTGGATTGCTGGCCAGTAAAGAGTGATGAATCACCACTACATGATGAGAATGGAAGGTACATATAATTGCTAATGGCGCGTAGAGGATAACTAAACCACATTCCATATAAATTGCGAATGCCCAACTATTGCTATGACATACCTATCCAAGAATTCATAAACATGGGGGTATTTTCCGTAGGAGTCATTCTATCCTGGATATAGTTCCCAAGGGTTTGGGAACAAAATAAAGTGGATGGAATCATGAACCAACTCGGTTGCCTTAAGTTAAGATTAAGTGCCTTAGTTGCCTGAGCAGAACATCAATCAACATTATCTATCTGAATGGAATTTAAGAGGAATTGAGTTAATGAAGAATTTATAGTGTGATTACTGTCAAAGATTCCCGTTATTGCGTGTCAAGTATAAACCTTTTTATTTTCCATTTTGCTGGCGGGACATTTGCGTGGTTGCTTCAAATTTTGAAGTTTGAATTTTTATAAACTTCATTCTAGAAGAGACAGAGGAAGGTTATATAGGAATACCAATCAATTATATAATCGATAAAAATATTAACATAACTGGGTGAGGTGTTCCTTGAAAAGCAGTAGTTAATACTGTAATACTTTGATGGTTCACTGGCACTTACCTCTTATGTTGAATTAATCAAAAATGTGATATAATAGTGATGCTATTTGATTACAACCATATTTTCTGAATAAGAAGGGTATAAATATTTATCAATATTATTTTTCTTATCCGTAAATATTTTTACCATCGCATCATATCGAAAATGCTGATTGTTCCATGTTCCCAGAAATGAACAAACAAGTTAATTTTCTCTATTACTATAACGTTAATTATGTATAATGCTACTAACCATAAATTTATGCAGTGTACCATATGGTGAAGTAACAGTTGGTAGGCTGTGGAAAACACATTCAAAAGCTAAAAGCCTGAAGGCTGTATTACCCGAGGAATTTCGCCGATCATTCATATGTATGAATGAGTTTGGAGAGATCATTCTGTCGTATAAAGTAGGCACTTGCAATAGCGAATGCATGAACTACAGACAAGAAAATAGCCCCAGCTCTAATGTGTGCCCACGCTTTCATTATGTATGTGCATCAACTATGAAGTTTATTGTGACTTCAAATCGGACTAAATATGAAGAAAGAGATAAAATGAAGGAACTGCTTTCTGGGTGTCATAATTTGAGAGTAATATTTCTGTTACTGAAACTAAGGTTGGTAAGCAGATTTATGATAGCAGCGTACAAGGCATACGGCGTACGATGATAGTGATATTCTCATGGAGGAATGGGTGGGCCGAGAAAGTCTTTGATGAACGTTGTAAATTATGCTGGTAAGAGAAGAAATATTAGAATTTAATATTAAGAGCAGGAGAGTGTACATGAAGCAACGAAAAATTATAGAAAAGGTATGGAAGGCAAAGGACAGTGTGGGGTAAGTTATTAAAGCAGGGTCAGCTTAACAGCCATATCACCAAGAATTAAACTTTTTTGACTGTCTACTCCGAAAGGGAACAGCGTTAGGGGTTTATATATTGGTTCCGGAACATTTCAGCTTCTATTTGTTATTATTTAGTCCAAAGACTTGCGTCCTCTGTTCGGCGCATCCTTACATATCATTAGGAATATTTCGAGGAGTTGTATGAAATATACTCATATAGAATTTATAAATTACATTTTTAATTTAACTTTCTGTATCATAACGACGAAATTGAACAAATTTATCTAAAGTATTTTAAGATCAAATTAAAGTATAAGTATGTTATATAGCATAAATTGGTAAATTCCAAGAGGTAAAGTCGTTGATTGAATGATTTTCCCTCTGTGGAATTTTGCACTTATGTGCGCTTGCTGGTGACTCAATAGTCTCAGTAGCATCAAAATGTATCATATCTAGATAACATCAAAATGTATCATAAAATTTTTTTTGATTTAGGAAAAACTGAAGGTCGACAAATAACTCTAATTACATAAAGAATAATAAGAAATTTGATCTATACTGATAAGCTTAATCGAAACAATAAAAGTATTGAAATATAAAATAATCCATTACAATATAAAACAACTGTGTTACATATATTTTTGCCACAAGTGCCACTTTTGGGACGTAAGTGCATATTTGAATGCTTCTAAGCTTACCAACACCATTACTAAGGCTTACCAACACCATAATATATAATTTTTTATGGATACGGAGAGGAAATATTTAACCGAAATGCGAAGACTTTGTGGGTCAGCGCCTTAAGAAGGAGGGAGGTTTGGCGCTTACGAGCCTCGGTGAGAGAACTTCCGAGTTTTCAGTCTTCTTTTTCTCCTTCGCCTCTCACAGGATGGTGGCATTAAGGAGAGTGCTGCTCCTTAAATGTTGGTGACTCTTGGTTTGTGTTAAAAGCTCACCGGGACGCGTATAGTAGTATTTTTGTTTAACGTGCTTCGACGGCTAAGGTCATTTCGCACATACCGTCTGCCACGTGCAGACAGGGGCAGCAGCACTCGGACGAATCGGAGGATCACCCCTCCGAACTCGAGCCGAGCCCAACGATGCTTAACTTCGGTGACTGATCGGGGACCGGTGTTTCCATCGTGGCAGGCCGTTGCCCACCGGGACGCGTTTCTGAGCGATGGGATGAGATTGATGGAAGCCCATCGTGATGGGCAAAAAGAGTTATTCTCTTGTGAGGTGACGTCTACGTTCTTGGCAGTCGTTTCGGCTTCAATTTGACTCAATTATAAAATGCTCAGAGATGATGAAAAGTGAATTTTGGATGAATGCATAAGAATTAACATTCTGAGTAACCTTCCTGACATTTTTATGGACTCAACACTTCAACGTCCGTCATCATTAAAATATATCAACTTGTAGCTACGCCTAATGCCTTATTTCATTACTGTGCTCTTCTTATTTTTTAATCTTTTATTTTACGCTTTTACTAATAGCTGCCTGAATTAAGATAAATGCTTTATGCTCTATTTATGGTACTGCAATTTAAAAGGCAATTAAATTATTCAAAATGGAAATGAACCAATGGAATCATGTGCTGGGACATGTGGAAATAGAAAAAGACGAGTTAGATATTTAACAGTAGACTTAAGAAAAGAATTTTTAATTATGTTTAAATTACTAATAGTGGCAACGTTGTGCCCAAGGGGTAAAGGGAGGCATGGTAGAAATTAGGATAAAGGATATTATAATGCAGGATAAATAAAGACATTAATGCAAAACTCCAAAGGTTTCCGGAAGAAAGTAAATAACGCCTGGATGGAAGTGACGGAAATAATAGCAAAATGGTGAAACATTGTTGGGGATCAGGGAGAGAAGCGAAAAATTAAAAAGAAAATGAATGCGTTTTTTATTTTAAGATACTCAGAAACGACCAATATCAACAGAAGGTAATGATTGAAAATCAAAATACATGAATTCATTAATTTTCAGTAATTTTTCACTGGACACTCCCAGCTCATAGAGCAATGAATTTCAAAAAATCAAAATATAAATTGATTTTATTAGAATTCATGCCGTGAAACATTGTATATTCTTAGTTAAACCATAAAAATAAATCCATTTAATTACATTCGCCATTTATATGGAACTGCATAAGTTCGCTTACTTTAGTGCCTTGAAAACTGCAAATCTGCAAATGTTTTTTGCATTTTTTATGCTATTTTTATATTTGCAATTGTTAAATACTATTCCTTGAAACATTACTGCGAAGCCATATGGAAAAAAGGAGTCATTCTAATTACTTACCTCAGTGATTAAATTCATTTGATTGATTTACTTTATTCCCGTATTTTATTTCTGTCCTTATCCTCTTGAGCTCCGCTAAACTTCGTTACGCGACCCCACTCCAATTACCATCTCGCCTCTAGCACGCTGTATTTTAAGCCCCTACCCTTTATAACCTTCACTCCGAATGTGTACTCCCTCTATACCTTCACTGGTGAACCGACCCCATCCTTGGCGTGTCGAGTCTCATCGCGTGCGTGAGTGAGCGAGAGGGCCAAAAATCTCTTTCACCCCCTCACACGCTCCATTATGTGCGGGAGTCCATAGCCCGGAGGCCACATCTGAAGCCGGGGCCCCGGAAAACCACGCTTTTCCCCCATTCTCTCATAGAAGTTTCCCTTCACCGTGAAAATCCCACTCCCTCTCTCTCACTCTACTATTTCAAGAGAAGTGGCGTGAGTAGGTACGTCCATTCTATTTTATCCTCTCCCCCCACTCCACAATCCCACGGAAAACCATGGCTCTCTCAAGTCCGTTGGTGATGCCTCCACCGAGGCCACGTTCCCTCCTACCTTTCATTTTCAAGCGTAGAGATTCCCTCTCTCTTTCTCCCTCTCTCTCTACACTCCACTCCTCGGCTGACCGGCACGCAAACCGTCACTTTTCCAGCACCTGTCGAAAGCTTTCTCGTCCGGCCTCCACATTATCTCTTCCCCCTGCCTTTATCCGGCGAGTCTACTAATATACCTTTTTGTCTTGATTCGTGAGCTCTCAGCTCCTCCTTCCCTCATGTCCTGCTCTAGGCCTTTGGACCTCAAAGCCGCGACTATTAATGCAAATCATTAGACTTAGTGCCTTTCTCAGTGAGACGGATCTACTTCGTAGTAATATCTCTATTAGCACAGCGTCCTTATAAAATATTATCATAATCTTGAAGTTACTCTTAGATACTTATATCTATAAAACATTTATTTATTATAGTGGATTTCATTTCGTCATAATATAATTAGTGAAAGAGGAGACTGAACTAAATACTGAAATTAATTGAAAAGAAAGTGGCCACATCAATTTTTCAAGTTGTTGTGTCAATTATAAATAAAAACGCGTAATTCTCGTAATTATAACGCTGTGCTCTATAGATTAATTTATTTCCTCGTAATTTAATATTATTTACGGTAGCCGCGAATAAAATTAACCATTTTATCTTTAACAACGTCAATTTCTAGACAGCCGCTGCAATATATTCCTCTGATGCTATTTAACCTTTCCTGATAGTGGGCAATTGTGATGACCAACAGTTAACATTATGTACTATTTTTCCAAAAAATATAATATTTTCTCTTGAACTGTTTACAGTTTTTAATTTTTGCGTTAGAATTATTATAAGAGAGCTTTTTGGCCATTTTTAGAAGGTGGTGATAAGGGTTCCGGAATTCATTGTTAAAAGAAAATACGGACTCAATTTTCTTAAGTTTGGAGGAAATACTCCAATGCCGAAGACTGAGCAAGGCTGGGTTCCTGATTGATAATTTTAAATAAAATGTGATACCATCAAATTTTACCGATTAATTCTTATGAAGGTACCCTCGAATTGCCTTTCTGCATTATAGGTGTACAGTAAGAGTGTGTAGTTGGCATTGGATTTTGATTAAGCTGCCTTTCTACGTGGTAGAACGAAGATTTTACGGGAACGAAATGGTTTAGGGACAAAAATGATGCTTTTTGGTACCCCAAAAGATAAGGACGTAAGACTTGAGCGCTGTTTTACAGGTCCGTGGTCCTTTTGTCAGCTTACTTAAGAAAACGTTTCCAGGGAAGTTTTCCGTTCTGAGAGGGGACGTATAAAACAAAAGGCAAGAAGTTGTCCGGATGCTTAGGAAATGCTTGTTGGAATGAAGTGAATACAAGCAAGGTAAGGGACTCGTTGAATAGGATTTTGAGGAAATTTTCCTTTAAGTGTCAGATGTAGCTCTTCTTAGAACATTTTTCAACCAGCAGCGTTAGATAACTAAGAAGAAAGTTACGTTCTTACCCCTGTACAAAAATAAACTTTAAGGTCGTTCCCTTAAGCATTAAATTTGAGATTTTGAATGACAACGGATACGATATTATTAGGATGATTTTTATGTAGGTATCGTGTAAATCAAAATTGCCATTTAATTAATAATTACTAAGTATTCATGTACAATTTTATTTATGGCTGAAGTGGACACTTAATTGATTTCGCGATGGAGCAAAACTTGTGGTAGGTGAACTGGTCTAAACTTCGAGCTATATCTCGCCTTTCTCCAACTAATACTTAGCAGAAGTTTGACTTTTGGATAAGCTTACTTGCTTAACTTAAATGTAAGTTAAGTATTTTATTGATCTTAATCATTCCCCTCGAACACTTTTTGGCTGGATTGAACTATTTACTAACATCTATTTGTATCGTAAATTTTACCGAATTACTTAAGGTTTTAACCTGCATTTATGTAAAAATAAATCCATTTATATATTTTAATAATATCCTTCGGATTAAAATTAAGATACAACTGTTGCAAAATTTTGAAAGGGATTGGTAATCTAACATGTCAATCTGAATAAAAATGATCGAAGGACTACTAAAGATACAGCTGGTTTATAATTTAACTTTAAAGTTAATCTTCACCAAAGGATTTATTTGCCAAAATGTGATAATAATAGAAATATTATTGGATACATCTGTCGTAATTTTAAAAAGTGATTCGTAATCTAATCAGTGAATCTGTATTGAAAATGGCGAAGGGACACTAAGGATATAGCCACTTTATTATTTAAGTTTATCATATCTAAAAATCTTCTTAGCCGAAACATACCTTCATGAAGATTACAAAAGGACCCTATTGTGAAAATGTTGGTTGCCTGGCTTCGAAACTTGTACACTACGGAAACCAATTAACGAATTCTTATTGCGCTGTCTTCAATTGGAGACTATGCACTTGATCAACATACTATTTATTCGTCGCAGAACAGAACGTTATATGTTTCATTTAATCTTTCGCACACTCCAAATTCGTGCCTAACCTTAATATGCCTTCTTTTTGTTATAATGAGGCCCCGTTTGTCATACAAAATCTTTGTACACTCATCAAACGTCTATACAATGCTATTTATTTACAGAAGGCTGGGTATTATTTTCTCATAATATACGATCGGTGGCCCCTTTTATAGATAACTGTGTCCCTAAAAACGAATCAAAGAAAAAAACGAACGAAAATAAAAACATCTTTGTTGATATTTTAAAAGTCTCTTTTCCAATCCCTTAAGTCTTCCGTTAATTAAATTTGCCTGATTAGAGAAAAACGATATTCAAGGAAACTATTTCTTTATTAATACATTCCATCTTAAAAATTAATTCTTATGCCTTCATCTAAGTAAATAAGTTCTCTGAAAGCGGAGCCAAATAAGACATTAGCCCTTCTTTTTACGCTTACTCAATTGTAGTATCCAATAAGAGGTTCCATCTTCGTACTGAGAATTGTTCACTTTAATTTTTTCTGTACCGCGTGATTTGGAGTCCGCAAGATCCAATAACAGGTCAATGATTAATCTATAATTTGTGTTTTCCTTTTTAGTTTGAGTTATATACCATCTGGAGGAGCTGAATCATAGGCAATTTATTAGTATGAAATAATTAAATTTCTCGTATTTCAAGTATAACACTGTACACGTCTTTCTAACAAGCAGATTCTCCAGTCCTTCCGTGTTAAATGTATTGGTAGTTTTTATTTTTCATCTTTATTCACATTTTCTTATTGAAATATTCTACCAATTTAATGAAGCAGAGAAATGGCAATTTTCCACTCGATAGGTTTTATGTCGACCATGGTTTCGCTGCACCACATCACCATCAGGTGACCTGATGATGATGTAGTGAATCGAAATCCTGGACGAAATAAATTCTATCTAGTAAACAAAAGCCATTTATGTTCTTCATTATGCTGAAATTCCACCATGTCCCGCCTGATACTTCTCTTTTTCTACCAAATTAATATTCTGCCTGCCATTTAAATGGATCTTGTTGTAATGTTCCGTGCTAAAGTTTTCCTTCATTTATAGGGCCTTATTCAACATAACGATCAAACGTTCTTGATTATTTATTTATCTGAAACTATTATTTATTATTCACTGATTCCGAGTCGTCCTACCCATTATCTCGCCAGAAATTATTTTCGCTTCACCGAATTTACTAAGATTAATGGTTCTAGGCATTGCAAAACTCCCTTACTCACCAGAATTCATATCATAAAAGGATAGTTGCGCGCGAAAATCGACTTCGTTAGCGCGGCGTTCGTGTGCGGCGCCTGTTACGTTACAACGCGACGTGAATCGGTCGTTGACTCTCGGCCAATGAGCCTCGCCTTCCGCCATTATTTTCATCTCTCCCTCTCTCTCCCCGTCCCGTCCCATCCATTGTGAGCAGGAGTAAGCTGTGCGGAGAGCACCCCGGCTAATGAAGTCATCCATAATGCCGGAGCCCGATATTCTCCACGTGTGTGTATGCTTGTGTGGGTGCATGCATGCTGGGGCCTGTTCCCCTTGCCTGTCTCCCCCTTGTGTTTATGCTGGATGCCTTGGTTCGTCCCTTTCACTCAGGAAATCTTTTGTGCAATATCTCTCTCTCCCCATATATCGCTTCATGCCTTTAACCTTCCTCTTCCCTCCTCTCCTCTCCCCCTTGGCTATTATGACCCACTTTACGGCCCGGGAATAAGCCATTATGTCACATGCAGATTATGGGGTCACGCTCGTCGCAGTTGCGGCGTTCCCTCTGCGATCATTTTAGGGGATACCTTCCGAATCGCCGCGCTCACTACCCTACAACACACACACAGGTACACTTACTTGGTGTGTTTTGAAGCTGATCCGTAACGTAAGCATCGGTCCTCAGAAAATGGAGGCGTTAGTCGGCGAAAGAGGGAGGGAATGACCACGGAACAATATTGGAACTAGTGCAAGAGACTGATTAACGTATTAGTGACTGAATTGGTTTAGTCAAAATGTGTCCAAAATTTTCTATTCCGAATGGAACTAAAATACCATACGTATAATGTTCTAATGAGGATGAAATACATTTTAAACCTTTTTATTTTATTGAATATTTTCATTGTTTTTGCCACACGTATTATGTAACAAAAAATGAAATCAGTACCTCCCTCTTCATTCTTTGTATTTTTTATTGTCGACCCATTATGTTTTAAAATAATACTATCTTTTATAATTGGAATACGATTTGTTAAAATAAGCAAACACTTAATAATATAAGGATTTATCTCGGGGGAAAATGACACAGCCAAACGAACATCGTTCAATAATTTCTATTTATACGACACGGGTTTCAACACATTATGTCATCTTAATCTATTTTTATGGCTCACGGAAAGGATTGATGTCGAAACCGTAATGATATTAAGAAAAAGCAATAAATAATCTGTCAACTTAGTGCACTAAGCTCTTAGATTACTAGAATAGAGGATTTGCTTGTGTTTATATGTTTCTTAACCAATGCAACCTGTGGTTTCCTGAATTCCGAGTAATCAAATTTGCGTTGCTCTCTGTGTTGAGAGCATGGGATCTATCGCAAAAACGCGTGTTCATATGGGATCTATTGACTGCCAAATTTGACGTTAATGATATATTGTAGAGTGGTATGGAGATACTCGATCATATTTTTTTTGCTTTGTTTTATCACGTGATGTGACTTTTTTTTGCATCAAATAAGATGCAGAATTTATCTTGCTAAGTCTTAGATCTAGTGACCATAAAAAATGTGGCACGAGAAACTTTTATGTAAGTTGAACTCGAAATGCCCCAGTACTACTCTTTTTCGCTCCAAATTTTCACCCAAATTGATTAGGTACCCACGGAGACGGTCTCAAAATTGTTATTTCACTCAAGGCGAGTCTTTTCCTTTTGAGGAATTTTGAGGATGATGATATTACCTTTTCGGCCACGGTATTGCCTCTTCGGAGTCACCCGCAAGGGCACATTAATGGTAAATTCCACAGAGTAAAATCATTTACCTTGACCTGTAATCGAACCCGGATCCCTCGATATCATGCCAAGTGCTTAAGCCATAGTCCTTGAAAAGGAGAATGACTTTTCCTTTGTGGAATTTCGCTCTCTTGACCTTACATTATAAGGCTTTGGTGTTCTCTTTTTCCATTGTGAATTAATGTATTACAGTATCTGTTCGTCTTTATGATCATCTTTTATTCTGCCATCCATTTAGTCCTTTTTCCTCATGGTTCACAATTAATCAAGATCTTTTTATAATTTCTTAACTAATTCTCTCTAGCTTTATATATTTATTCCCATTAATTTTTATGTCACTTGTTGCATTTTCCGTGATGATAAAGTAAAGTACAATTAGATAAGGACTATTTTGTACATCAAGACTACCATTTAGCGTGGTTTTTATCTCAGGTTATTTATTCTCTCGACAGGAATACTAGTTCGTACGATCTCCCATCGATGACCCATAAGTCCGCTAACCGAAATTCTGATGTAATTTTCGTATTTCGGATTCTTATTTTTCATCCAGTTAATAAAAAGGCCTGTTATCCTACAGTTAATGTCCACTAAATAAAATGAAACTGTTCAGAATTTCTGAAAAATTCGTCATGACCAAAAGATTTCTTTATTTCTTTATTTTGGCCAAAATATATTCATTTCTATCTGTGATAAAGAAATTCCAAAGCGATATCTCTGAAACTCTTTGATTTGGGAAAGGTTGTATATAGTGCTACTGAGCTATAATATCCACCAACACGTGATATCACCGAATTTAGATGTTACAATAAGTTTTATATGCGCTTGATTTGGTTTCAATGCAATTGGATTTCTAATTTTTTAATTTCTTAATTTAAAAATGTCATGTAACATGTCTTTTCCTATCGGAGCGTAGTCCCTAGAACAAAAAATCCTAAAAGTCTAATGATATCGATTTCACCGCATTTTTGAGACTAGCTTCAGTTAGTAATGAAATTTATTAGCAGTTTTCCACTTTTTTATATTAAATATAGGTTTGTGCGACCAGTTTTGATGTATCACACCGTTCTCAAGGACGTTTTGGTTGAGAGGTTGTGGTTGACAATGGCGTAATACATCGAAACTGGTCGCATAAACCTATATTAATACAAAAAAGTGGAAAACTGCTAAGAAATTTCATTAATTCGAATGAATTCCACAACATCTGCCCTGATACAACTTTATTTAACTTTAATTAGTTTCACCTTATAACTCCTGAAATACTTTTTTATTTTGGCTGTAGTACTATAATTGCAATGCTTACTGTTTTTTTCTTCTTGCCTCTCATCATTATGTCTTGGAAAATTACAATTATTTCATGTGACTTATGTATTAACATTCTATCCCAAAAAAAACAAAGCCATTCGGTCAAACCAATAAATATGTATATAAATCTAATATTAATACACTCCCAGTTCTATGGTGCAAAATTTATATCCCTTCGATACTGAAATATATATATCGCGGATACGCCCTTGTTGCGGATAGCCATCAGGATGGTACAGATCCCGGCACCAATCGGTCCATGGCCCAGTACTTAGCCATCTGAAGCACATCTTACCACACAGTAGAAGGCAGGATCATGTGTATTGTTGCAATTAGAACGCATCTCTTAGCTGAGCCTTGCCACTACACCCTCAGCCAGTACCGTCTGCACGACGAATAGAGTGGTCGCGGGCATTGATGCGAACTTGAATTGGGGTGCTAATGCTCTTCCAAGAGCCTCTAAAGGTATTCTCATCGAGTACACAGATGGGGGATAAGAGTCAGTACCCCGATCTCGGAGTACGTAGGTAACTACTTGCACTTCCGTTTCCACCTCTGCGTTTCCAGGGTATGTGGCCGTATTTGTTCCACGTGGAAGATCGGCGGGAAAACTGGGTTGATTGTTCGGCAGAGATAAGTGTGAATCTTCATAACTGTCTATGAACCGCTTCGAGGGCGTGCGTGCGTCTTTAAACGCCTACCGAGTAGAACTAGAGGAGACGGAGTGTGGGAAAATTATTAGGAAAAGTTGAAGGAAAGAAAAAACTTACAAATAGTTTCCATGAACATTATTTTATTAAGCGCATGAAAAATGTGTTTATTGTGTGAAATGACTTTTTTTTACTAGAGCTAGAACTAGAGGAGACGGAGTGTGGGAAAATTATTAGGAAAAGTTGAAGGAAAGAAAAAAATTACAAATAGTTTCCATGAACATTATTTTATTAGGAGCATGAAAAATGTGTTTATTGTGTAAAATGACTTTTTTTTATTTGGGAATGCGTATAATTTGACATGAGCCGTGAGAAATCGGTGAGCGGATAATCGAGCTGCCGTAAACCTATCTGAAACACTGATGATGAAAGGATTAACTTGAGAGCTGCTTGAGACTCGGAGGCCACACGCTATAGGCTAAATTTACTTGAAAAGTTCTGATCACGCATATTTAGGGTGACATCTGCAATTTCACTGTATGCCTCTAGAACTGATAAAAACTACGATACATAAGATGTGCTCAGATGAATTTTTATTAAAAATATATTAAACGGTGTCTGGTGAGATGTGATGGGGCTGTATTTTGAACTGAAATATTTAAACTTTGATTCATCCTCTGAATAATTTATTAAACATGGAATTTCAGCTTCACAGCGTCACATTCACGTACAATAAAATACCTGAAGATGAATCATTGATGTTGAAACGCTTATTTCAATATTTTATTCAGTGGACAGAAGAAAGTTATATATTACAGTTAGTCAGTCTAATATGCTTTCTTTTCAAGCAACTTAAGTGAATATAGCGTGAACAGCATGATACCAATCCCCCTTTTAGATTCTTTTTGTTTCATGTTCTTACCATACTACTCAATTTCGCAGGGTGAGAATTATGAATGCAAAAATGCATTTGTTACCAACCACGGTAACATTTTTCTACCCGGCTAAACCTTCCATGGTAATCTATCTCCAATAGTTGTTTTCTTCCATCTGAATACGTTTTAACTACAATGATGAAGTGAGCAAGAAGAAATGTAGTAAATTTAATAAAGCATCTGACTTAGTAGTGTGCAGTGTGCATAGTTATGGAGCATCATTGTTTGTTAATACACTAGGAATATAACTGTTCCGACGTTTCGTTAAATTCAGCAAATATCATCAGGGCTAAAACCCATAGCAACATTGATTATAGTATTGTGGTCGAAGCAAGAGTGGTTCTTGTAAAATTTATTTTGTCCTTTCCCTCGTCCATTTATTTTTTGCATTTCCTCCCTTTTCCATGACACGTAATTCCAGTGCCGGACCTAGGCGTGGGCTATGTGGACTAAGGAGAGGCGGCCAGTCGTAGGGATCGTCAGTCTCCGATTTATTAATGGTAGTGAATAGGGGACAAAATATATGAAAATAGGAAAGTGATACCTATATTATATATATATATATATATATATATATATATATATATATATATATATATCCTGCATGTATTTCCATCAATAATGTCCTTTTTTAGTATATCGTAAACGTGCTGACGCTAATTATTAACTTCAATAAAAAGTGTGGTGAAACCTACAGACAAATAATTTCCTTCGTCAGCATGCTTTTCACCATCCCACTGAGTGCAACCGTGACTAAACTTGCTCTATAAATTTACAGTTGAAATTACACCCATACAAAAGATGTAGGTATAATGTTATAATCCCCGCATGCACTTTTCCTGGTAAACCTTGAACGTTAGTGACAACTTATAGATTTCTGTTTGAGTTCCTGGCCGGAAAGGAGACTTCAATTTTAAGAGAATAATCATAATACCGCAGTTGAGCTATCAAATTAACATTTGGTTTAAGAAGTCACAATGAGCCCTAACATTCTGAAAAAGTGGTGATCAAATAAATCATTGCTCACACTTCTAAAATAGCTTTTTCGGGACTGCTTTCAGTCGCAAACCCCTGCGGTAGACTTCCATGTAATATGTTAATCTAGATAGCTGTAGAGGACTCTGGATTGATGACTGCTAATTTCCACGTAAGGGATTCGGGAAAGATGATGGTTTTTCTTGGAAACGTTAAGGGGTCACGGTGACAGACACGTTGGAGAGGGTAGCTGCGGCGCTAAAAGGTAGTGATGTGGTCTCACCTGCTTCATTCCACGTCCTTGCGCACCTTCCTCGTTGAGTTCAACTTCTCCATATTCTATTTGCCACAACGCTGTGCTCTCAAAACTATGTTTATGACTTGGCTTCCCTGGCTGCTAATGTCGGTGGTGACGTGGAAAACGGCCTTGGGAATAAAGGTACATGAGGAACGAGGTTTTCAAGCAATGGAGGACTCCGGAGGAAACGAGGTTGTTAACGTAGGTCAAAGTACGGTTTTTATAAGAACACACATATGTACTCGTGCAGCCTTTAACCTACTGCTCCCCACGCCCAAGATCGCTTTTAACGCCTCTGAGCTGCGATTCTCCTGCCAAACATCCTGCCACTCCTTTGACATGAATGAACTTGTTACGTAGGGTGGTAATCGAATGGTTGCAAGGTTCCTCGTTTGTGAGAGCATATCTATCAACTCTATTTCATTTCCGGCATTTGGTGACGTTATTCCAGGTTTATTTAGTGATTCTCAATGAAATAATATTTAGTGGTATTTATGAGGGTTGTTTATTTATCATGGTTTTTTATTGATAACATTTTTGGCATATTTTCAGTGATTCAAATTTTATTAAAATATTATCTCATATGATCTCTATCTTTTAGGTAAAATTTCATTCCTAAATTCGTTGTCTCCTGCGCTTAAGGGTTTTACCACGGAGTCTATATAAAATATAGACTCCATGGGCTTGAGTAATGGTCAAACATGGGACTTATGGTCAATGACTATAAGTCCCAGGATTTCTTTTAACAAATCCAGAAAAAAATGAAATTAACAATGAATTTGTCACAAACTTTAAATTATAAAAGAATTGATAATCTTATAAAAGGTCAGTGAATAAGAACTCTTATAATATTTATTATTAACAGTACAATGCATTTTAATTTATTTAATAGGATTACATGGTTCTAATACCTAATCGCACTAATTGGCCATTGGCTCAGCGCACTAATTGGCCATATCGTTTTGCAGTTATCCCTGCAGGCCGCAGTGTAAGAAATCATTTAAATATTACGTTTATATTCAAATATAAGGAATGTGTGATTTTCGTGTAACAGCATATTATATTTTTGGTAACGATAACTGTTTTCTCACTTTTTTAGTTGTTGTGGGGAAATTAATTTTCAAAGCATTTTTGGTGGTGCCTTCAAAAACAGTTGATTTAATGTTTTCGAATACCGCTTTACATTTTGCATCGTAGCATGGTTTTTCAGTTTGTGATATGTTTAAATATTCCCAATTTACAAGCACTTTTCGTGAAATTTTGTTTTCTTTCAATAAGCGTTTTTATGTCACCTATTTGGTTATAATTGAGATTGAAGAGATTGAGGTGATAAAACGTCGTTACAAGTTCTTTAAATCATTCTAACTATCCAGTGATTAACATTTTTGCAGTAATTTATTCTGAAAATTGTAATATTTTATGACTGTGCACATATGCAATTGTGCAGTGACTAATATAAGTATCAAATAATTATTTGATATACATCAATAAATAGAATTAGTTTTACGTATTTGTTCAGCTGAATCATTCTTCATTCCATTCTTTTCACCTTTGAGGCTGACCTAGGTGGTAGGATTGGAGGATTGGTCGTGTTTCCCGTGGTGTGATCAGCAACTTAAGTGAACTCATTGTGCTTCATGCAAAAGTGCCCTGCATTACATTTTGTTTTATTGGCCGTCCTATTACCCCAAAATTACGTGGCCGCGGGAGTGAGGACAATTCTGGGACATTTCTTTGACTCCGTGATGTCTTTGGGCCCTTGGTTAAATGCTACTAACGTGTTCTTTATAGGAATATCGATGGTCTTTACTAGTTTCCCCCGCAGTGTATGTGCTTATTTTGATACTCGCTAGATGAAGGCTGACTGAGGTATGTCTGCTTTAGTTTTACTCACTAATCCTGGCGGAAATAATGATTTGTTGGTACAATTTTTCTGTCTGTGAACACAGGTCTGTGAACCTGTGTATCACTATCATTAATTAACCTAAAACTAAAACTGGATGTAGGACGGGGAATATTTGACCGTGGGCCGAGGGCTGGATATGTCGAAGTATCTCGTCTGGTAACCAATATTCTTTGGTTACCAACATTTTTAGGACTTTGGTGTGCTGTAACATTAAGATATTTTCTAGGAATTGTTAAATTACGTGAAAAATGGTTTTATTTAGTAGTAAATAAAGGAAACCATTCGTTTATAGAAAAGAAAGTAGCTCATAACACGATAGTGTTGCTTTGCAACGAAACCATGGTCCTGAACAATACCTAGTGGAAATTGTAGTATCGTAAATTAACTTTTAATTCCCATAATAACATATTTCTATGCAATAGTTAATATTATTTATTAATAATGTAATCGAAGCCTGAATCTGACCATCAGCAAGTCAAGTTTTCGTAAGGATCTGAAACCTTATTAAAGATTATGTACTGAAATATTTCCGACAGCGTTTAGCAATATTTTATCGGATCAAAACGTGTAAAAGAATAACGAAAAAAAGATCTACAAAAGAGTAGCAATATTGATAGGTAACAGAATAGTTCGGTCTCTAAAAGTCAATTAGAAAGAACTCTTAAAGTGGAGTCAAGATGGATTTTTGGAGAAGAACCGCAGGTGTATCTCGAATGGAAAAGGTCCAGAACTGCTTAGTTATAGAAGTTATGGGTATCTCACATCATATTATCTAATGGGAAACATCGAATTGGATAGGAAAGCAGTTGGAATGGTGCGGCCACGTCAAAACAAATGGGAAATGAGAAACAACAAAAACAAGTTCTGTTGTAGACTCCTATCGGAAAAAGGATATGAGGAAGACTCTAAAAGAGGTGGATTGAAGGATTTTAACCGAATTGAGGGAGAGATTGCTAGAGAGAGTTTAATGGAATGACCGACAGCAAAAAAAAGGTTGGGAATCGGATGTCTCCGTAGAGAGATATAAACCGATTTCATATGCATACGCCAGTACGTTTTCAAGAGCGCTATTCTAGTCGATTTCGAGCGTGCGCTGAGCTTACGTTTAGTATCCATCGGAGTTCTCCTCATAATCGTCACTTCTCTCCCCGGGAAATCCCCTTCGTGGACTCAAACTCAAATTGGAGCCTCCCGTTTTCTCCCTGACATTTTTTTACCAGCTCCTCCCTACTCATTTCCCGACCCATTAAAAGCATTTCTAGGTCAACCACGCCTTTCATACTCCACTTATACAACTGGTACTGTAAAAACGGCATGACCTCCTTCTTTTAAATTTCATACCACTCTCAACTTTTCCCCAACCTGTGGATCAAAACCACTATGAAAATTTCGAATTAAAATTCTTCCATTTTTTTTAAATAAAAATTAATCCACTCCCCGGAATCTGCGTCCCTTCACACCTCATCCTCTTTTTGTCTCTCTCTCTCTCTCTCTCTGCATTAATTTTCACGATAAATCTGCTGCGCGTCATTCTTCCTTAATATTCGTCCGGCAAGAGTGGAATGCAGTTCTGCGCGAAATTTTTCTCTAATTCGGAGCGAGTGACTATCCTTTTTCCTGAAATATTCTTTTGTTGTTTGAAGCACTTCATTGACCTCATTGCTCTCTCCCTGTGAATTTTTCATTTCCGTGCCGAGTCAATTTTTTTTAAAGAAACCCAAGTTTCGAAACTGTGCGTGTCAGAATGTGAGATAGAAAAATATAATAAATTTTTATGATAGAATTCCATAGTATATGTAGATGAGTTACATGAGTGTACAATACAAAATTCAAACTTACATTTATGCCAACTTGCCTATGCCTTACGTTGGATTCTGCATCTCAGACTTATGATCTTAACGTATAATATCCGCACAATTCTTTGTTTTTGGTCTCTTTTCTTTAATTTTCTCGCTCACTAACTACTCGAGTTTCGTGTTTGATATTTGATTGACCTCATAGTGATGTACATATTTATTCCACCTTTCGTCCTGTATGCATCGTTCACTTAATGTGTTAACTGTTAAAGGATTGTAGTCTTTTTATACACTATGCTAACTGACCTTACATTTTCCTTACTCATTTTAAGTGCCTATAAAGTCTTTTAGTTATAGTTTTTTTGTGTATTCTTGCATCCCAGTGATTCTAATTGTGATAAGAATTTTTCTAGGATAAGAGGAAAGTTTTCATCTCGAATAAAAAAGTCTTAAGTTAAAGTCATAAAAAAAGGTATGGAGGATTTAATACAGTTTTTTTATCTGATTGTACATCTGAAACTGACGGGCAATTATTTTTCTATCGATATCCATAGCATTCCTTCCATAAATCTCTGCTTTGCCAAATAATAAAAAGTTATTTTTGCCCTGTGACCTAATGACATTTTTTCACAATTTTGGAGTAATCACAAATTTTAGAAAAATTGATTAGAAACACATCAATTTCATTCACTAATCCTTTTATTATGCATTTGAAGGTACAATAAAATTCTTAATTTTTCAATGCTGAATTATTCGTTTTTCGAAAATGCGTAACGATTCCTTTGTTTCGCTTTGACGTCTCTTTCTGGGACCCTGAATCGCTGGAGAGACTGACGTCATCCGTGATCTATATTTGAAATCGTCCAGAGCATCGAGTCACGTATTCATTCACTCTGCACGTCCTCATCGAGATCTTCCGCTCTCGAAAGTAATTCATTGAAGTGTCTGCAACCACCATGACTTGTTTTTAAATGCACCTGCTTTTTATCTGCGGGTATTGAGGCCGAGATAAGCCGGGAACGTCACTTTAGAGGAGGCTAATATATTTTGTTCCTGCCGCAGAGAATAGCGACATGAATCAAGTCACCTTGCCCTCGCATCTCTGTCCGTCTTAATTTTCAGTCCAATTAATTAGCATAAGTGGGACGGGGATGAGTTTTTGGTCCCCCTTATTTTTTTAATTTTTTACCTTCCTCTCCAGGTCTTTTCCAACCTCATTTGAGGCATTATTCTCACCCCACTCACCTTGAACCTCGTCCGCGTCTTCCCTTCAGCGTGACTGCCACTTCAGCACGGCCTAAACTCTCCTATGCCCCAAGTCGAAGAATCCTCCCCTTTTAACGTTTCATCCCCTCTTAAGCCGGTGCTAAGTGGTCCACAAATTAATCTATCAACAATGATTATCACCACTTCCTTTTTCTCATTAAAAGCTTAACGATATGTTAATTGGGCTGGGGAGAAGAGTATGAGGAGAAGAGGAAGACAGATGTTGGAATAAGCTTGGAGTAGAATGTAAGGTGTAGAGTCGCTAGGTGAATGAGCAAGTTTGAGATTTTCGAACAGTTCAACGCACAAGTGGGTAAATCTTGTTTATCCTATGAATTGAGGTCCTTTCTCCCAAGGTTGGCAAATCCTGTGAAGTCCGCTCCCCGAGAAAGCTGATTTGAGACTTGAGTTTTGAAACTGATTTGTGACAAATTTCTCAAATGAGCGGCCTTCGTGAAAAATAACTATTTCGGCATCCAATTCGATGAGTTGTATCTCCTGGGTATCAAAGGAAGGACGTTGAGAAATCTCATGGCAATTTGGTAAAGATCGGGTTGATGATTGACTCACAGTTTGAAAAGTTTGCTTATCCGGAAATATAAGGTTCATATTCAGGTAGTGGTGGGATCGATCAATGAAAATGCCATTTCGTATTTGGCTGCTATGTGGAGGGCACTTCAAGTGTTGTACTCCGTCCTTTAGATGGGAAGTTAAAATTTTGAACTCCTTGCGCCTTTCATTAAAAGCAAACTAATGCCGGCACTGGTTTTTTCTCCACCTTTCCTCCCATATCATCCTACCCGTCTTATAGAATGGCTTTCGGTAATCTTTCCAAAGATCCAACCAACCAATGGGAATTCGGCGTCAGATGTTCGCCTAGTAATTAACTCTTCGGTTTTGGAAGTGTTAAGTGTTTAAGTGCTTGGAGTGTGTCTCTTTTGTTAACTATTATGCTCTCTACTATCTTAACTTTTTATTTATTTTTTGCTTCTATAATCTTCTTTTTCGTCTAAGTAGTAAAAAAACTGAACCTAAAGCCTTTGCATCGGGGTTTTTTTATCACCTATGAGAGTCTTGCAAATATTTAGGCCCTGAATGATAAAAATGTCATCAAATGGGTGTCAACCCTTTCGTACTGGGTTAGAAAGAGTAGACTAATGTTAATTTTACTGAGGCTAACTCTTTGTCTGTTATGACTTTAACATGGCTTATAAAGCTCGGATATTAGCCTCATTGTATAGGTTTCGAATGTGATTCATGGATAATTTCTATAAATAAGAGGTTTTAAATTATCACTTGCATCACGTAAATGTTAATAACTTATTACGAAGTCCGTATAAAGTTGTAATCATGTAAGTATGTGATTTGTTTCTTAGGACCGAAATCAGTTTCCTTGGTTGAAATAGTTAGTGGCCAATTTGTAATGCGTTTACCTAATAGATATAAAGTAATCGAAAATTATTGTTTAAGTTGAGAGCTCATGATCGGTCATTAGGTATTTACTTTGAAATTGTTGGCTATGAGTGTATTCTTTTTGATTGAATGTTCCACTAGCAAAACGGTAATCAATTTTTTGATAAAGGATGTTGGAATAGAGATATCTCATGTGGATGAAATGGTATACTTGAGGTTTAGCAGGTTTATACTTATTCCTATCCTAAATAGATTTATTGTTCTCCCAACCGTAGACTTACTGGGAAAAGTTCTTTTTCATGCATTGTATATGACTGGAGGTATAGAGACAGCAGAAAACCAATGTCACTCACCGCTGTAAAATATTTTATACCAACTTGAAACACGTTAAGTGCACTATCATATTTATTCAATATCGTGCACATTTTAGTATAAACTAGTAAAGGGTACCCGTTGAAGTTCAACGGGAAAAATAAACATTTGTAACTGCTTCATAAGGTAAAAAGAATCCCCATGATGTAGCGTACAAATTACAAATACCATTAAGTATGCCATAAACAATTCATTTACCACCCATGGAGAGGATGAGGTGAAATATACACCTTAAGATATACGCCCTTGCACCGAATCAAACAATTTATTATGATATTAAGTATTATTGTGTAAACACAATCCCTTTAAATTATTGTTCATGGTTATAACAAATTTCACTCATCCATGATATCACGTGCTTCCTCTCGTTCTTGAAGCTAGGTCGTAGGAAGTTAAGTTGAGTGTATTTTTTATATGGCCATCACAATTTCCTTAAAAAATAATGCGTGAGAAATATAGGTAAGTATATTTAAAAAGTTGTTAACATTTGGTTGCTATAACAGTATTTAGTATATGTACCTTATTTATTCCTTAATTAGTTCAGAGTTAAAATAAATTAACGGAATCTCGGCTTCAACAATTAGCAAGGTTATTATAGGGACGATAACTCAAATCCGCCAAAAATCTGCTAAATATCGATATATTTTATTAATTTTTTCACAATTTCGACTGTGAACAACATTCGGTTATAAAAGTAAGAATCTCTAATCAATTTGATTTATATTGGTACTTCTCCCGATTTCGTACGACTTTTATTTGTAGTTAAATTTTGAAAATTAAAAAGGTCTTAACGAAGCCAAACATTAGCGAGTGTTTTTCAGAACAAGTGCTTTTCTAATGGGAGTTATTGAACAATATATAAAAACATAAATGAGTTAACATATCTATAAATATAATATAGAATTTAGCTTTCTGAACTCCTTCTCCGTAGAAACTATAACTATTTCAAATCTCACACTCCTCTGTGCGCGCATTAAGCTTAAAAAGTTGTACGAATTTTTCTCTTCACGTATTAATATATAGATGTTCTCACTTGGTAAATTTGCTTTTGACATGATTAAGATAATAAAAACATTTTAAATTAAAAAAAAATTGGCGGAGACACAAAGTGACATTAAAAGAAATCTTTTAATCCTATACAACAATTTTATTTTTTCTTCCCGTTAAAATTCTAAGTGCACTCCCTCCTTCTGTATTATAGCCAATAACCCCAATGAACATAAAAAATAGGCGAATATCTTATGGTGGAAGCTACCTTGGAACGATAACTCTCGTATACAAGGGTAAAATAGAAACAAAATTAATATCAGTATCTGACAAATTTCTTCAGGGCTCACTCGATCTATTTTATAACAGAAACCTTCTGTTTTAATTAATTCCACGCCAAGGACTTCCTTCGTGAAGAATATCTTTTTCGTTATCTCATTCGAGAAGTTACGATCTTCCATGAATATGAAGGAAAGCACCTTTTAATGGAATTTGATCCTGGTAGATATGCCTTACATCTTTCATGTCTCAAACATAAGGTGTACGTATGTACATTAACATCACGTTTCTTTCTATTTTCGGGAGAAGCACTTCATTAATGCCATTAATGACCCTTTGAATTCGGACATTCTGTGGGCGAAAAATTACGTTCAGCGAATATCTTCCAGTGTCCTATATTTTCCTTTTGTGCGTTCGGTTATTTGTTGCTTGCCATCCTTTACCTAGAGATAAGGAACGCTGGCTAAAATTCCGGTCCAAATTGCCTCTCTTCCATAACGCCGCGTCATTGTGATGGCCCGCGTACGTGCATTAGCCTAATTGCGCGAACGGGCGTCAGTCTCGCCTCCTCGCGGAAGAATGCGGAGGCGTTCGTAATTGGAGGGTATCGGCGGCGAGTTTTGCTTCGGACAAAAGGGAGTCAATGCATGTGAGAGTCGGGGATGGGTGATATTCGTAAGCAGAAGCGCTGGCGTAAAATTCCGATGCGGTTCGAAATAGAGGCCTTTCTGTCTGCACCGTTCGAACCGTATAGAGTGCCATGCGGCACAGATACAGGATAACCGTAATTTTTTTATGTGCATTTAGCTAATGAAGTCTCTTACGTTATTCCAAGAGAGCGCCGCCTAGTTAATACTATTTGGAGTTTATTTTTCTGGCTTCACTTTGTGTCACTTATGAAATGAGGTACTCTTTGCATAGTCCAAAGAAAACTTTTACGTAACCTTCTGACCAAGTTTGTAGTTCAAGGAAAATGATTTTTAGTAATTACCTAAGTTATAAATAAATTTACTGTGGAGTTAAGAAAGTTCACCTCATTTTATATGTAATTCTTCTTGAACACTTTTTCTCTATCTTCACTTCACTCTCTATCAATGTAGGTAATTTATTATTGCTATTTTTGTTAACTAAACATTGTGTGTGCATATTCAATTGGTGCTTTTTTTCAGTTCCATAATGACAAATTCTAATCTACGGGAAAAATATATAGCACTTCATTTTTAAAACTTTGCCTAGCGGAAACTTGCCATGATGTGCTTTATTTGTCTAAAATATAATTTATTATTAACCTTATATAACGCCTTCCGAGGTTTACAGTTTAATCTACGGCCATGGTGATGCGTTTCAAAAGAGTATTTATACCAATTTACATGCAAGAAACCATTTTTACTTGTTTCATTTATTGATGACTTTCCGCGATATTTCACCGTCAAAAGTTAGCATTTTGCCAAATAATCGCTGTGCGAGGAACGAAGTCTTTTAAATAATAATACCCTATTTCTGATGTACTTTGTGAAGTCCAGGGGCGGCTCTAGGATTTCCTTGAGGGGGGGCGCGACGCGACGGGCTGCTTACCCCTCCCCCCACTCTCTCTCTCTCTTTCCCCCTCTCTCTCTCTCTCTCTCTCTCTCTCTATATATATATATATATATATATATATATATATATATATATATATATATATATATAGTTCATCCCCCCCTCTAAACATCCAGGTGCGACACCACGTGACCTTTCCCGTCCCTCTTACACTCCCCCACCCCCTCCCAACTTAGCAACTTTGTTGCAGTCTTTTAGACAGCCAGGTTCAATTCTCAACTCATCCCAGTTCACCCACACCCCTCCCTACTTTGTTGCACTCCCCCCTAGACATATAGGTGCGACACCAGTGCCCATCCCCGTCCCCCCTCCCCTATACCACAACTTCCCCTCACTTCCCTTCTTTCCCCGCTTCCCTTCCCCCACCTTGGAGCGGTAATTCTCAATTTTCTACACCTGAAGAAGGGCCTACATGCCCGAAACGTACAGTAAGTCCTCTCTCTCTTTTTACTTTTCTTTCCCCACCCCCTGTCAAGTGTTTTTATTATATTGTGGCCTATTGGCGAAATTTTCGTTACGTGTATATATATATATATATATATATATATATATATATATAATACTATGCCACAGGTGGAGCGGAATTAAATATAAACACATTATATATATATATATATATATATATATATATATATATATATATATATATATATAATCGTGATTGTGACGAGGGTGATGAGACGTTCGTGTTTACATTGGGAACGACTCTCGGACAGCAATGGAAGTAGCATTAAAAGTACTACGAATTTCGATCAAAGATAAAAAATAATCATTAACCAGATGATGTGGCATACAAGCGTCAAAATAAGATAGAAGTTTCGGCATTATAGTTGAGAAAGAATGAAGCAATTGATACAAATTGTTTGGTTTTAATGAGCGAATTAAGAAAGCGATACACCGAGAAAATTGCAAAAGCACGTGTTATTTTATGGAAAAAGTTGTAAAAGTAATTTCCGATTTACGTATGGAATTTCAAACGATCTGTATAATTTTTCGTTCCAAGCGGGATACACAAGCTTTGAATAGACGTTCGAATCGTAGATTTCGTATCGTATTATTTATGCACTTTCAATTATGATCAAATCATGAAAACAGAGAATCCACACCAAATGCAGAAAACCCCATCGCTGTAGATCAAAAATTGAGAGAGAAAATGCAGGCATAAGCGTAACATTTATAAATAGAGGGTAGTCTACGGTACGTGATGCGAGTTCGCATTTTATACCCCTTGACAAAAGTGCTTAGTGGGCGAAATGAAGTTTTCACTTCAATATATTCAATTCCAATCTTACCCATAAGTATTTAACTTTTGGATTTCAGGAACTACTGTATGATTGATCAAGAAGAAAATACAACTGAAGTCGACAGTAAAATCATTTGCCGCATTTCATTTGAATATTTTGGAAAATATTTTTGAGAAGTTATTATAGAGATTATTATCAGGTATTTATAAATACAATCATGTGCACACACAAATTTTCTGATGTATAAAGCAAGATATATTTAAAGAATAAGAAAGCTAGATTTCTGCAGGAACCATAGAGTAGCATGGTTTTTTAACATGAACTTACATTAAATTTTAGAAGTAAAATGACCATAAAATATTTTAGAAATAAAATTACGATAAAATTTTATGCATCATAATAAGAATTCACATCTTCTAGTCTTTTGACTAGCAAACCGATTGATTACATTGTCAGTATTAATATTTATGTTTCTGTGAATATATAACAACGCCAACCCAGTCAATCGATCTTCATTCATCCTTGTTCTGAGCCAAGTTTTCAGTCTTTTCCAGTCTGAAAAGCTCCGTTCAGCCGTAGCAGCAGAAATGGGTAGGGTCACCAAAATTTGATACAAGATTTTCAACAGAGGATAATCATTTTCATCACATTTCATGTAAAGTTCCATGGCAGTTTTCATTGATTTCATGTCATTAAATTCCGGACTCTTTTTCAAAAACGTTATCTCATTATCTAATTCCGTTAACATTGTACTTTTATTTTTTTTCAATTACGGTGCATATTTATTTTTTCAAGCATGCTTTCTAACGAGTCCGAATTTTTTATTTCCATGAAAACATCTGGGATTAGTGTATTCAACTTGAAGCACTCTATTGACTCTCCAGCAAATCTGTCCTTGATATCCGTATTTACGTAATCTAAGATGGGAATATATATGATTTTTTCCCAGTACACGATTATATCATCTTCATCATTGGTAGCCGGGTAATTTTCTCGATTCTTTTGTCGATTGGCTGCACGTGGAATGTGGATTGGAATGTCCATTTCCTCCATAATTTTCTTAGCCTTTGCAAAAATCCCAGAGAAAATTTTATAAGACTTCAACCGCTTATCCTTTAGTACTTCAAAAGTTTGGTCAACTTTTTTTTTAGCTTGAAAAACATCTACAGTCTCATTTTGCAAATATCTGCTTAAAATATAAGTTGCACTCAAAACATCACTCAGACTATACACAGTTAAAATGAGTTCACAATTACAAATTGATAACAATAAACATTTTCCTTAAGTTGCCGTTTTATAATCATCCCACTTTGACACTTTTCCGAGAGCTTTGGCAATATCAGGTAAGTCGTCTCTAAAAGTTACAATAGCTTTATGACTTTCTACCCATCTAGTCTCACAGTTACCTGTCATTTGATGACCTAAGATATCAACAATGGTTTTATTACGTTTACTTGATGCTTTAAAAAAGGAGACGACTTCATTAATTACGCCAAAAGCATTCCTCACACTCTGAACTTTAGAGCTCCTAGATATGGCTAAATTGAGAGCATGGTTCTTGCAACTACATAAGAGACTGTAAATCGCTTCTGTCTGTATTTCGGACACCGCGTCTCTACTCTCTGATATATTAACAGAACAACCATCACAACCAACACCTATGCAATATTTTGTATCTAAATTCATCTGTTTAAGTAGAAATAAAACAGATTGTCCTAAAATTTTGCCGGTAATCTTTGGTTCTTCTTCAACCCCAGAATAATTATGGTGGTGCAAATCCAGAAAACCTACGAAATCTTCATGTATTTGTCTATCGTACACATATCGTAAACAAACAGTCAACTGAGATGTGTGCGACATATCTGTTGTTTCATAAAAAATGACAGAGAAATATCTGGCTGCATGAACACGTTCTTGAACAACTCTCAAAATTTCTTGCCCGCAACAAGTAATCAATTCATTGGCAGTATTTATGCCAATATAGGTCGCGTTCCCCTTGCACGTTTTTAGGTGATTTTCTAAATCCATATCTCCGCTGTCAATCCTAAATCTTAATGAAGCTCTGAAATTTCCATCATTTTGAAGAAGATCTTCAGAATCTTCGAGCAAACTCCCATCATCACGGTGACCTCTCAGCGGAATATTCTGCCTTCCATGGAACATTATTGTTTTAATTATTGGGACTAGCCGGGCACGATTACTCATGATCTGTTTCTTCATCTCTTCGCTTATTAGATTAATTATGCTGTGTTCTGGATTTTTGTAAGCCTTCAAAAATGCTTTGCCATCTATTTCCGCATCCCGGTGATATTTGTTTGCACGATGTTTTTCCAAATCTCCATCTTTTCCAGAAAGTTTTGCATATTTTTTTAAAGGCTCGGTGACTAATTTTTTTAAGGGTACGGTTTTTTGTCCTCCACTCTGCTTAGAATAGAAAAAGACCGGACTGAACTTGCAAAACAGACCCTGTTTTTCTTCAGAGAAGACTAACCAAGGATAGTTTGTGAAATGACTAACTTGGACAGATCTGCGTTCACTACGCTCTTGTTCTCCATGTCGTTTTGCATGCAAGGAAACCGGAAAATTGTATCCAGGTGGAGGAGTCCATGGATTATTAAATAGGTTATATCTGGTAAAATCATCTAGTTTTTCCATGATTTTGATGTAAAGGCCAACTTCATACTTCGGTATACTTATGGAACCATCAGATGAATTTCTATTGCCCTGTGGAAGAATATCTTATTAACTACTTGTAAAAATTTCACAAACATATTTTTTCAATGCTTCTTCTCTTAAACGAAAATAAAAGTTTTCGTGCGGGATGAGTTACAACAAATAATGGAAGTTTTTCGCTCACTGCATCAAAATACCTCGATGGAATGAGGAATACAAGAAAATCAGATTGAGGAAAAGTAAGAATCTGATGGAACTTGGTCGTCCTCGTTCTTATTATTTATTACTTGTTATTAGGTGCTGATTTATTCAGCCAGTACACGTAAACAATGGATGTTGAATTCAACGTTCGGAAAATCGTTAAAATGGCGGAAATAATCATTAATCGGATACTTCTATGTAAATCTATTGAAAGCATAAGATAGTCCACTTTTTCTACATCATAATTAAGAAAAAATTAAAGCGGTTGAAATTTAATAGTTTTAATGGGTGAAATACGTAAATATTGCGCCGTGCAAAAAGCCATGCGATGCAAGATATTTTCCGTTTTGGAGGGTTTAAAATTAAAAAAGTAGAGTTTTCCGACTTTTCCCGTAGGTTACACGATATGAGCTACAAGTGTGCCAAATTTCAATACTCTAGCTGAACTGGAAGTGGGCTAGAATTTGTATACGTGAGTGAGTTACACAATCGGTTGTATAGTATATTGTATAGTATATGTAGATACTAGTTATCAAAAGATAAATAGCGCAAGCAATAGATAATAACGTGGGATAACCAACCAAAATATTTTACTCGAAGATTGTAAGATTTCATGCTAAAATGAATGCGAATTCTGTGAAATTATTGAGATATAACGGTAATGAACTCCAATCTTCCTCCAAAACAATTAGGTCCAATAATGTTGAAATGTTCAAACTACATCAAAAACTGAAAGCGTTTTCCATCCCATGTATATTTCAGAAGTAAATAGATTCCCGAATTTAGCTCTCTAATCTCTCTCTAATAACAAAAGGATTTGGGACCTCCTTAAATCGTTGAGTTTTATTCAGAATAATTTATTTTTGTTTATGACTTTCGCACTACGAAGAAAGAGGCTACTGTAAAACAATTTTTATTCCGGAGCACATACGTTCCCCAGTTTTTGCTGACTTTTTCCCGTGATACCGCACTTTTTTTTACAAAATCTTACCTCCAGAGAACTCGATGACGCTTGTTCGTTGTTGCTCGTAGATAGTTGCAGTCCGGTGCATGTCACGGGTGGAGAACATTCAGCTCATCAGGGTCAAACACCACTTCCGAATGATTCACGTCTTTCGAAGTCACGGGAAGAGATGTCGAATCTTGTTCCTTTGAATCATTTTCTAGCCGAGGCTTCTTCCTTATTAGCCACCTATCCATTTTGCATATCTATGCAAATAAATTTAGATCTACACGTACACAAAGAAAGAGAAATCAGTTTGATGACATAAAAATAGAATACAACCCCAACACGAATGCAACGGTCCAAGCTCACGTGTGATTGATGAATTACTCCAACCGTTTCAGAGAGAAAGTTTTATCTTCAACTTTAGAATGTGTCGTCAGAGGAAATCTTCAACAATTTTTGCTCGTAATTGTACAGAGCTCCAACTTCAAACAGCAGGCCAGCAAAACAGATACCTGCGCTCCACCTTTGTGCTGCTTGACCGTACGCACGAGTGGAAACGATCGATGAATCTGTTGTCGGAGTTGTAGACTTTCAAATTCGAATCATAGATCTGGCAAGCTCATCTAAGGAATATATAGTTGCAGAAATTTTCTACAAAGAAAATAAACTCGCCTGCCGATAGTGAAACAAATTATTCGGAACATCTCAACTTCGAGAAAAACTCTTTCTGGCTTTAGGAAGGTAGAATGTATGTACCGTGGAATGGGGTGACTTCGGCCACACGCGCGTCGCTTCACAAATTGATACTTTGTAGCACAATGGGTTACGAGCCATCATTTCATTCTCGCCTTTCCTGGCATAGGTAAGGGCAGGCGCGTACTAGCGCGACCACGACCATGACATATCTCTGTCGCATATTTTCCGACCAGAGCACGACCACGACCACACCCATGATAGCAAAACACATTCACCGTCCACTTGCTCAGTTCGTATGGTCGGATCGGAATGAAGTCGGAGTCAGTGCGCGGCGCGCCATAAGAATGTGTGTAATTTCTGGCCGCAACGACCGCTGAGTCGGGGACGACCAAATTCAAAAATTTTTGGTCGGACGACTCGGGTCCGACCGACGAGTCGGACTTGGCCTAGTGCGCGTCGCTCCATTAGTTGCAATGCTAAAACTGGTCGTGTGCCGCAGGTCGTGGTCGTGGTTGTGGTCGTGATAGTGCGCGCCTGCCCTAAGAGGAGATTGCAAGCAGCAAAACAATTCCGTCAGTCACCGCCCAGGGGGGGGGGGCGCGCGCCCCCCACGCCCCCTGGCTGGAGCCACCCCTGATGTGAACATGAATATCGCTTACACTGTTAATACTTATGTTTGCCCGATATTACATGCGTTACTCTGTAGGACTGCAGAATATTTGATCATTTCTCAAATATCGTGGCCATTTTGATATATTTGAAAACCTTCATTAATGTTGTAAATGTGAGGAATTTTTCATACCTCTATATTATCACACTATATTAGTACTCTCTTTATAGTCGTGAATGTTTCTCTAAGTATGCTTTAATTACCTATATCATTTCAGTCACCTTTCACTCTCTTCCTGGCATTTAGTATTGATTTACTCGCAAAGGAATATTGATGTAAATACTATCTAAGATTTAATTACTGATAACTCTGTTTTTTGTACCTGTGCGATCAGAAATTTTAATGTTCAATTATTAATCGGTTTTTAATGACCAGTGTAACAATAATTTTGTAGAAAATTGAAGGTAAATTTATCTGAAAATCGTTATCTCTTAACTACCGCCGTCTTTTATGCCAATGTGTCATTATTTACCTTTGGTAACATTCGGTGAAATATCAGCACATTTTTTAATTACGATCCATTTATAAGCAAAGAAATTATAAATAAGTGTTGACTTATCACGATCATTGAAATCTATCTCAAATCTTTGGATAAGGATAAAGAAGCTACTACTGTCTATGAGCATAGCTTTTACTACTCTATTTATAAATCACTCTTTTCATCGTTCATGTCACCCGTAGTATCTATCCATTCAATCTCTTTATTTTGCACACATTCATTTACCACCATCTTGTTGCAATCTCATTGCTCTCATTTTTTCCATAGTTGTATTTTCTTTCCATATTAAACTAATCATCTGTACCCCTCCTCTTATCTTCTTATCTGCCTATCTACTATTGTGTTATAGTCATTGGAATATGTTTTCTACTTTCTTTGCTTAAAAGACACTTGATACGGTTTAACAAAGTTCCTCATTTTCATTTGAATGAATGATTTTTTTCAGTATAAAACAATGAAAATGTGATACACCAATAACGCTTTTGAAAACTAGCAATTAGATTCTACTAATCATTAAATGGGTGCATTTCTTCTTAAATGCGCTAACCCCAGTGCTTTATCTTTTTTTTTTATTCCATTTTCATCTCCTATTGCCTCGTTGGGCTCTTGTTTGTGGCATATATTGGTGGTCTTTTACTTACCCTGATAATTGTTACAAACTCATTTTTTGATAAACTCCATTCGAACTCAGTTCATTGTTCGCTGAAGGTAATCAGAAGCCTGCACCGTTGCGAATTAACTCAATTATGAGGCAACGACTTAGCATACGTGGTTAACAATGCGGATACAGGAAAAATGATTACTTACTCGCTGGAGTTTGGAGTGAGCAACTTCTACGATTTATATTTCCGCCATCGACTAATTAGCAGGGATATTTTATTCCGTTCACTTCTAAGTAAAAGCCATCTGTACGCTGAATTCGGATACAAAGGAAATGAAATCTTTGTAGTTATATTTTTCCAGTGGAAACTGCCTTGAAATTATGTGACAAGTGGAATGGGGCTCTTTGCATCTCTAGCGGGGGGCATTCTCCTCATTATTGTGTTGCAAACGTAGCGTTTTCGCTAAAATTTAAGCTTAATAAGGGCAGCATCTACTTTCAGCGGTGCTCGCCGACAAAACCCATTTGTTGAAGCTGCTTTCAAGCTTTTTTCAGAATATAACTGTAATTAAGCTTCTGCTTGCGCTTACAGTTTGAGGTATTTCACCAGTTTCTTTAGTTTATCTGTTAACAAATCCTGCACGGCCGATGAAATCTACACCTACTTTCTGTAAGAGCGAATTTTAATTCTATTCCGGAAACTTTTCATGGTGTAACCCAAACATTGAGAGTAGCAACGACTTAATTGTTCTTTATGATAGACTGAGAACAAATATGCTAAATTTATGAAGAAGATAGTGGTTTTTGTTTCTGTAATGAGCGTTGATGGAATCTTATTAAAATATGATAAGGAACTTTTAAAATGCATTGAAAATCTACTTAATCTCTTAAATTTGTAAGTGTTGTCAGCATGTTGAGATTCATTTATAATTTATTTAAAACGCTTAATATTATCACACAGTTTTACACACAAGATTCGAATCTCCAATTATGTCTTTCTTAAGATTAGCTTGATAAAACTTATAATCCTTTGGTAATACATTGATGGAAGATGGAAGTTTTTACGCCTATGTAGGTATCAATGATGAAAAATTGATAACTTTGTACTATTTTTGCACTAATTCTTCTGAACGACCCAGGTTTTAACACATACCTTATCATAATCCAATCATGTCATAATCGAAGTAACATCAACAAGGCCATTAACATTGGTCAATGAAAGAAATTAGTACTCATTTTATAAATTTTTACCATCAACGTTAAATTAATTCTCGAAGCGACGCCTCAAATAACTTCTCACACATTGGAATTGTTTAATTATAGCTCAATGATTTTGAAAAGAAAAATTCGATATTCACTTCCGAAACATAACTTCTTGTGAAAAATATAATTTTACGCCATGATACAAGAGCCGGATTACCAATAAGGCAAAGTAGGTAGTTGCCTATGGGCCCCGAGGCTTTGAGGGCCTGAGATGCTTGTGAATCTTCTACCCTTTCTTCTAGTGACTTCTTTACTAAGGTGGGCCCGTTATTTGTACTGCCTAATGTGCTAATCCGTCACTGCTCCCATGCGTAACGGGGACATCAAAAAAGATATTCAGGCTATTGAATAAAAACAACGTCACATGGTTCTACTACATCCAGGAGACTAAGGACTAAATCCCACATATGAATGAGTATACGCAGTGAAGTGGAGCTGTGGAAATCATACGTTGGGCAGACCGGCAGAGCTACCTTCAGGAAAAACGGAGGGCAATTAGAAACCAACAATTCCATATCTCGGCTGCAGAAAAACATACTTGGTCCGGACCTAGACACGAAAGTAAGTAAAGGAAGTAAAATGTCGAGGAAACAAAGGTGATTTTAAAAGTGTCACGTTATGTTCCAAGGATTATCCGATGAGCTATTGAAATCTTCAATCATCCTAAAAATTCACTCGAGCCGATGGCTACCAGATAATTTACACGATAAAAATGTTTTCCGAGAAAAACCCGAGCAACCATAGACCAGCAGCACAGTTAACAAATATAATATCAATAAATATAACGCTCAATATATTCATATATATGCGGTGATATAAATTCGGTGTCGTCAAATCTATTAGATGATAACGGCTGAAACGCTGAAGAAACCTTTCGTCAATAATAAATAAGGTGCGTGGTGGGTAAAAACTAATAATGAAGCCTGCATAAATTTATTGTAAGTGGAAATGAGTGGGAAACGAAGCAGTGAGTAACCTTGGATGGCATTTAAACCTGGTGAATCATGAGGGATGCAACATAGATGAGTAGGTAAACTTTTAAAAGGCTCATACCGAAGCGTTTGCAATAAGTAGCATTGTTTTTTTAAATTAACATTGATATTTAAGTATTTTTTAAAGGGGAATCAGCCTACCATACTAGTGAGGGTCCATTGAAGTTCAGAAGCAATGATAGTTGAACCCAAAATGTATAGATGACATATTCATGTAAAAATATATGCATAATTTAAAAAATCACATAATAGATTTTCAGGATTAGGTAATTAGGAAATGTATTAATTGAAATACTTTAATGTCTAGCCACTAAAGAAAATCTTAAACATTCAAAGAAAATCTCGAATAAAATGAACTTACTACCGCTTAGTAAAACCTGGCAAAAATATTTTCTAAAGTGTCCTCTTCATTCATTTTTTGTTTTATTTGCAGCTTCCGGAAATATAAACTTGTATCCTTGTTCTGAGAGGCTTTACCGCATTCCATTTAATCCATACTGTTTCCCTCTAAATGTCAGCTTTTTTATTTAAAAATAAGCAAGGAATAATTTAGCTTTCAGCCTCCGTTTAATTATTTTCCATATTTTCGGCGTGCAACGTTCCCCGAGGTGTGTGCATTCTCTCAACCCCCTCCATTGTAACGGCGCATAAAAATTGCCCCGAAGGGCGAGAAAAGCACAAGGGCGTGAGGCACATGTAGGATAGAAATAATGCGGAGACTGAGAGGAGAGATCCTTGATGCATGAGGGCCGTCATTAATGGAGACAGGCCGTCATTCAGGGATCCCGCCTGGTTCTAACCCTTTTCCCCCGCTGAGCGGAGCGCGGAAGACGCCCGAAGGTGCTTGAGAGGTTGCTTATCGTCACGACGCCCTCTTCCGTTCTTGCCCGGGGCGACGATCCCATCGCCGCGATGCTGAGCTCTGTTCCCCATTATTCCGTGCCGTGGCCGTCATTTTCGTCCCTTGCAATTCATCTCGCTACAGCATGCGAAGAATTTTTTACGGTGATATACCTACTCCTCTACACACACGCACTGAAAATGTTGGGTTCGGATGAAAGTAAATCTAGGAGATGGTATAAATAAAAGAGTTTCCTGGAAGGTTATGACTACAAGAACTCTTTTTAAGGAGGCTTACCGGCTTTTACTTCTACATTAGCATGAGCATAATATCTCTTCATGAAAAATTCAGAGAACTTGGACTCATAGTATGAAAAAAATCTTTAGCTAAGTGTAAATAAGAATAAGTATAGGGAGATAGTTTCCGCAGATAGTTTATTTAGACTTTGGGGAGAAACGCCAGGTAGTAAATTTCACACTGAAAATCTAATAATTGGTTCAGTATCTTTTATCTTGATAATACGGTAGGGATCTATGCCCTGAGTATAATGTTTAACATGTTCTGATTTGAAATTTCAATAAGTAGGAGACGATATCATTGTGCAGCAGGTCTCGACTATCTGAACGTGTTCCAATTTAACGATAGTTCGCATTGTCCGTGGTACAGATACTTATGTTGTGCCTGTACCAATCCAGTACAGCTCATGCAAAAGATTTTCAGAATATGGTGATGAATCAGGTCTTCTTTATTACGAAGAATCATGCAACTATTTTATCTCTATTGGTATATGTGGTTAACTTAAAAGAGGACAAATCGTAGAAAAAAAACTTATTTTCGTTCTGATATGTTGGGACATTAGCCTTCCGTGTTTTTTTATTCTCTGAATTTTCAACGTGGCATTACTCCATAGAAACTTCCGTGATCGAGAGTGCAATTTATTTTGGTCAAAATTTTAAGTATGTGAATGCCAGGAAATACATATGCTTCGACACCTATGCTTTCATGGATTTGCCCATGAGAGTGTTATCTGATCGACCGTGGAACAGAGTATGTATACTTTCTAAGTTCATGAATCCACGTGACAGGCCTTTAACAAGTTCTTGGACTTAAGCAGTGAGTTCGTGATGGGATGAGTTTCCGTAGGAGGATATGAAACGATTAAAAGGTGTGCAAAGCAGAAAGTCAAGCAGGTGGACATCCGAACAGCCAGGAAAAAAAGTTCTACTTGAAAAGAAGTTTATTTTCAATCTATATTTTTAAAGAATCATTCTTGAATTTTTCGAGGAATAGTTTTGAATCAATTCCCTTCGAAATATTAATGGGCTCATATCGTATGTGTTTCAGCATGTGTTTTTGAAGAATAAGAAACGTCGTCAAGAGGGATAGATGCCGTGGTGCCGCACATGCCCATCCCACACACCCGCCACATCGGAGCCCATCACGGCATGACATATTAGATGGTAGATCACACATCACAGTATGAGATGGTAGATCACTTTTTTCGGGAAGGATATTTGAGGAGAGGTTTTGAATGATTACAGTGTCAAAAGGTGATTATAGTGGTTACAACGTATCGTGGCAGTCGTTCAGAAGGCTCTTTTTAGTAGGAAAATAGTGCCTACAAACTATCTCCGCATGGTGGCGTTAGGCAGTTTCCACGATTGAATAACAGGGCGTAAAATGTTGTAAACCTTTATTGTGAACTTCATAACACACAATTTGTTGTTCACATCAACTATCCAACACACTATGGCTATTTATATGGTTTTTAATGGCTTCCTCAATGAGTTACAAACAATATCAGCGTACATCATATCAATTTGCTTTTTTTTTTGGATCGATAACACTGTCATGAAACGAACTGCAAGTATGCACTATCAAGAAAAATTCAGTCATGTTGGCGGCTTTCCCATTTAGCCGGTATCTTCTCCTCTTCGCTCCTTCGCCGGCTTCATTCACGCGAGCTCCGTTCTTGACATAGACCTTCGCCGAGGCTATTGCCACCAGATTCACTGCCATTCAAAAATCTCTATGTATTTTGATCCACCTTCCATGTGACTCGTTCGTTGAGGTGCACGTCACCAGGAAAACGAATGGTCGGCAATCTACTCCTTGATACTCATCCGGAGTTTTTTATTGTTGCTCATATAATATAATTATTTTTACACTTTCCAACTGGGTAATACGGCTTTACGTCTATCTTTTAATTTCATATAGCATTTTACAGATTTCAGTCGAATGAGTGTTACGAATTTTCAAACTCTTCGCCAAATGACACGGATTTCATCTTGGACCAACAGTTTAGTAAAGACAGTCACTTATGTCGTAGGTCAAGAAATAATTTGACTTAATAGGTGGCATCAATTCAGTTTCACATTCATTGGAGAACGAATGAATGCATGCCACTTAATCGCTTCTTTCCCGGGATATTTTTGGACAAAACTAATGTAAAAATATTTTTTGGCTATGAATTCACGAGCGTGTGAGTGGAACTTTTTTTTTATTCATATATCAAAATTGCAATTCCGGTGGGAGAAAGGTTTTAAGGCGGACATGGAATACTAGTTGTGGAGCCGGTAGAAGCTGGGAATCTTCACGCTGGATTTAAACTATTCGAAAACTGAAGTTTAGGTAAGATTTAAGATTACCTCCATAGGGGATATTATTTTAACACGACTCTACACAGGTGAAATTGATTGAATTGAAAAAATAAGGGGTCTAACACTCAGGCCTCATTAGGCACTAACTACTTCATTAGTTACGTTTCCCCAATAATTCCACTTGCATCCGTTTGATATTCGCGGTGCTAGATTAAAGAATAATTTCGTTCAACGGAGACTTAGATTACTGCAATAATTGAGATCAAGTGAGTTACAGGATTATACGGAAGTGAATTATTGTTCAACAATAATATTTTATCGAGGATATATCAGCATCTAAGTAGTATTACTTGCTGACGTGTCGGAAATTTGACTTTTGTGGTTGACTTCATATATCGCGGTTGTATCCTTGAAGATGGAAGTCACTTTGTTCTGAAACTTCGGCAAGGATGAACTAGTTTGATTTTAGACCTACCCTCGATAAACAATTATTTTTGAATATCTGAGGTCGATATTCATAAAACTGGGTATCATTATATCCCTGCACAGCATCTCTAGAACTGAAAGAAATGACAAAATTAAAAAGATGCACTTCCGAGCTGATTGGTACAAAACTCCTTCATTCCATGCACTATGAAAGATTCAAAGAGAAATGAAACGAAACACTATAGGCACTTTAACATTCACTTCCATCTATTCCCTATTCTCACACTTTTTTCACTATTCCCTATATTCGCCAAGGTGGCATCCTAAATACCCCTGCCGCACTCCCCTGCTTCTCCTACCCACTAGCTGAGTAGTATGTAGATGAAGTGAGATTGCCGGCTTTGAGAAATAATTTACTCTCGCATATCTCCATGTTTGCATTTGACTGTACGTACGTGCAGTGCATGTCATTCATTCAAAAAGAGGAACAACTGTGCGGGTTAAGATGAGAATTTCTAAAGAGGGGGGCGTGGCACTTTCGTTGTGCTGCTCGCCTTACTTGTCTGAATGCCTCAAGGGGGAGAAGGTGAACGAGAGATTGCTATAATGGAGCTGGGGGCCCCGTCTCCGTCTGGTGAGCGCCCGCTCGTTGTTAGTCTTTTTAGCCAGCGCTTCGTGTGAAAGAGCTACGGCGTTTTGTTTCAAGGAGCGAGTCCGCAGCTGGTTCAGTACGGCTGGGAAGCCGGGAGGATATGCTCGGGCCCATTGTTCCCAGGAGTAGACGGTGACGATGAGTCTATGCTTCGCATGGATGTGCACGCTGCCATTATACCGTCGGGCCGGGCGTTGCCGAGTGACCGTCCAGAATACGTTCGCTCTTCGACTTAGGGGAGAAGGTGGTATAGTACTACACTACGGGTGCGAAGCCCTAGGAATGCCAGGGTTTTTCACGTGGGATTCCTCCTCGCGTTCTCGGGTTGTAATTACTGTGGGAGGCTCCCGGCTCCCTCGCATGTTCCTTTGCGTCGCGTCGTCGAGAAAAGATAAGGACCCTAATTAACCATTCATGAGGTTCGTGACCCAATGAGCCCGCGGTTGAGTCCCGAAGAGAATAATTTTAAGTGCTAAATAAGGTCCTATTTACATCAGGAGATATCAGCTCAAATAATATTGCATTATCCGACTGTCTGGTGAATAATAGGGAACATGCTGTTTTAATAAAGTATTTGCATGTGAACTCCATATTTTGATGTATCTAAGATAAACATTTATTCTAAAAATATGATATATGAACATGAAATGTTGTACAGAAATGGCACGCTCCTTTCTCCATCAAAACGCTACGTCATCGAGAATACGGCCGATGATGTCACGGGATGGTAACGAAGAAAGTAACTTGACGGATCTAACAGTTAGTGACAGACAACTTAAAAGTAAATTTTTACTTAATATTTGACCTGATTTGAACAAAATAATCGTTTTTACTTCCTTAAAGGATAATAATGTACTTAACTGGTTTTATCTTACCCATTTTAATACATTAAGAGCACCAAAATGATCAAATATGAAATTATCAGTTTTGACTTGGTGGAAACACATTACTATTTTAAAATCATTTCACTTACATGTATTCCAGTTTGTATTCTTTGCACTGAGTGGGAAGGACCTATGATATGAAATCACTTCAGTGTTATTCTTCCTTCAGATGCTTAGAAAATTAGAAGTGTAGACCATCTTTAAATTAGACAATTCTGGTATTCCTTTACCAGGATACGGATAGAACGTCACGTTTGCCCAATGTAGATTCCTAAAAAATTGAGAATTTTGCAACTTATAACATATACACAATTTATCCAACATGAAGTGTATCCTTAGAACTAATTTGTAAGTGACTATAGCCCTTTGATTTGTGAAATTACTTATTTAATTTGTCTTTCGGTAGGAAACTACCTACTTGGTATGATGATTTGCCAGTAAACGGAATTTTGCTCTATATCTTTTTACTCTACGTCTTGTTGGGGAATGAACAAACTGGTAGTTAGGTAGAGGGATATTTTTAATTTTAAACAATGTAAAATTTTATTTACCATATTTCAATATTAAAAATTAGTCTCAGAAATTCGTTTAATGTTATTTATTTATGCATTATAGTTATTTCTAGACACAGGAATGGATAATACTCGTAACATCATAGAATAGGAGGCTGATAATGTTTGTGCTATAAATTGGCAAAAATGGAAGGGAAAAAATTAATGTAGAAAGATTTTGAATGAAATGTTCACTTCTCCTCTCCTGACCTTACCTTTCCTTCCTCACCCTTTGTGACGCAATTCTCACGTTACGACCAACCCTCCCATTTCGGACCAGTCATGCTCTTCCCTCCTTTCCCTACTCCTTTATGACTCACAACTCGCATATATGGGGCTCCCTTGTAAATTACCGTGCAAAGCCAAAACCTAGGTCGGGGTAAATATTTGATTAAAGTTTCGCTGTTTAAAAATTAAAGTTTTGTAAAATTTCACAATGTGAAATTATTTTCATATCAAAGAAGCGATATCGTGTGGTGAAGTATTGGACCAAGTTACTTTTTCTATTATGCGTGCACCTTTGAAATGAAAATAACAATGTCTTCGGTTGACGAATAAACATGTACATTATACACAAGAGATCATTGATACTCTACACCATATATCATAGAGTTATAAAACTTGCTGAGTCGGAAACATTTTTTCGCCAACTGAATTTTCAATTGAGGGATGAAGTGAGCTCATAACAAATATATGTTTATTCATTTTTCCTTGATAAACTCTCGTGGTCGTGAAATCATTTTACAGAAATTTGGTATCCAAAAGTTGAGCCTTCGACTCCCTGACCACATCAAGAATTTCACGGCGCTGCAGCGGCGCGCTGCTTACTCCGAGTACCTTCAAGACTTGTATGGGTATATTTCAACCTTTCTAGCTTCTTTGAAGTAAAAACAATTGTCCGTGGTGATGTATTTCAGATAAGATTCATTAATTTCCATGATGACATGCTCCCCAAGAGGGATTTAAATTAATCTTTTTTGAGGTACGGCGATGCACACTCACTCAAACATTGAGTCAGCATCAGACAGCATTCAAAAACTAATACCAATCTGGCTGTAAAAGTTTATTTAGCTGGCTTGTTTGATATGTATTGATTGAAATTGACATTTGGCTGTGAAGGGAAAAGGCTGATCGTCTACAATTAAATGTGGCCAGGAACATAACAAACACCACAGTTCATGATGAGCACATCCCAAACTTAAGAAGCCAACACAAACTTTTCAGATTTTAATTTAAGATTTAAAAGAGAAAATATTTCCTGATGAATGAAAAATAAAACCTTTAAATCCCATTATAGCATGAATGCAGAAGCTCTGCTACATACCCGTATTTCAAACACGAACCGTCAGGCCTACGCCAGAACTAGGCAAACCTATTCGCGTTATTCCTTACTCCCGTTTCTGTATCATGATAGATAGAGGAAATATTTCAATTCTATCCATTTAGTATTTATTCATTATTTAAAAACCATAACTTGAAATAAGATTTGGAATAAAATTGTTTTATTCATTTATGAGGATAACTTTGTCACGTAAATGGAGACCAGCAGACTATAAATGTTTAGCATGTATGACATCATTGGTGAGGGAAGTTCCGCACTCTATTTATCTATTGAATGCAAAAATATATTAAGCCAACAACTAGCAATTGAGGAAGATCTTTATCTTACACAATTTACAAGGCTAAATTATGTAAACCAAATTATCCGTATCAATCATATCGCATGTCATATCTGGGGCCGTATGGTGATATTATCTCGGGGGTACAAAATAAGGTTTGTTTTTAACGTTCAGTGCTTCGTACCGAGCTATTTTTTAATTGACGATGATGGTCGTTTTTGGTTTGTTAATCTGATATTCGTTTTGCATGCAGATATTTTCTTTTAGCGGTGGTCGGCTAAATAGCGTCGCCTATTCTTCGCTTTTTGCCGTTGACCTACTGAATGTGATTCACATATTTATGTGTTATCGCTCGACACAAGTCGACCTACTTTTAATGACGCCCAACGGTAGTCGAGCAACGGAGATTTAAAAAAATACCACTGGTGATGCTGGGATACGAGTGCAGTATTTTAATTGCCATTTGAATGCTCCGGGCAATTGGGGCCACGTGCCCTCCTCGTTTCAGCATAGAAATGGCCGTTAGAGAGAACAAGTCGGCAATCCGTAAGTACCATCAAATGCGAGACGAAATACTGGTGGACTGGCTGCTAAGCTTCTAGTGTCCAAAGCAGTTTTCCTCACCATTTCATTAGCAGGAGGAGAAAAATTGATCCTAATGACCAAGTGAGGAAGAGAAGGTAGAGAATCTGTCTCGGGAAGGCTACGATTTGGCAATTTCAAACTTCAGATTTAAATCGTACGGCTCTATTGGTAAAGTTTAAGGGCTACATGTTGTTCCGTAATGATAGAGAGAACTAACTCTGAGGCACAGATTTATCTGGGAATCCACGAATTTGCTAATTTTGTTTTCTTCAAAACTTCTGTGCTTAAAATTTGTGCCTTTTATTTGAAGTGATTTTTGAGAAACCGCTTCTGTTCAATTACACACAAGTGCCGATTCGTCTCGTTGGCATATTGTTTCCGATGCTGTCCATTTACTGGGTTTATTTTCAGTGATAATGGTATGGTTACAGCAGTTTCAGAGTAGATAACGACGTAATTAACATTTGATGATGCTTTTTGTGTGTAGTTAGACTGTTTTTCGTTTCTAGGATAAATATGCATTCATTTTCATCTTAGTATATATGCCCAAGGAATAATATTTGAAACTTTTGGAATGAACATTATTAGTTTATTTCTGGAATGCTGAAGGCATAACTAGAGGAAAAGTAATAAGTAATTTAAGTCATAAAGAGAAAGTAATGTTTCATGAAAATAATTAGAATTATACATGGTATACAGAATTGTTTTTATATTGTTGTTTTCCTTTAGACCCTTAAGACTTAAATTGATAGTTCCAATCAACCAATTATCTTGTCAAATAATTTAAATGGTTTTCAAATCAACTATTAAGCATATACCGATTCGTTTTTTTCCAAACTATGGACATATACGCTGAGTAGATTCTTATGTACATACTAATTTAATTATCATCATTTGACTTTATATTCTCCATCTGTCTAACTTTCCACGTTTAAGCGTCATTTAGTTTTCATGTTTTGCTATTATTCTGCACTAAGCTTTCCAATTTTTTATATATTTACAGGTAATTTTAGTGTTTACTTATAAAAAATCAAAAAAACATATTGCGTTAAAAGGTATTACCCACCTCCGTCTTAAACCTTTTTCCCAAAAGTTAATTTTGTTCTTTTATCAATCAAAACCTTTAACCTTCCCTAAGCTTTACACTTCAATCAATCAATTACTTTTAGCTATCCCCTAACCACCGTGTAGAATAAAAGGTTTTCTTACCTTCTCTCTTATACTATTTATTATTATTTTTGGTGGTATTTTGTCATAGCCAATTCGTTGCGTCCTTTCTTAGTTCATCTACATTCTCCTCAGAAAACTTCATTATGCTCATGCCCTGCTTAAACTTGTCTTTTTATTGTTCTATTGGCCTGCTTTGGGACCTTCTTCATTCTAAATGTTGATTCCATATTCGTTTAATCATGCCGCCCTCTGGAATTCTGATGACATGACGTCTCCACCTCAGTCTCTCACTTTTGATCTGAGGTACAACATCAGGTGTTCTGAGTGGATGCATAAATTGTTTATTAGGTATACCTGAATCTGCGTATAATACCCACCCTCGTTGATCCAAGTCTCTTTCATTACACCATTTTCCTATTCACCAATCGCTTACTTCGTATTATCCAGGTAAAATACAAGTCCATAAAATAAAAGTATTCAAAAAATAAGACACTAAAGTAAATGTCATCAAGTTTCCAAAGAATATAGTCCAGTCCAGTAGCAATCCTTTGCTCTTTAGGATCTTGCTAGAGACTCCTCAGAATTTACAATCCTCGGCAGTTGAAAATGAACCAACATTAGTCGACTTTGATACTCTCAGTGGAGAGGATCTCGCTATCCCGGCAGTGGGTTAAAACTTCAATTCCCGCGTTCAGGTGAGGATAAAAACCTAGGAATGACTCGTAATTAGATTCCAGTAGCACTCCACCGTTTCGGTTTAAGGGATCGTTGTGATAGCGTAGAGAATCTTTTTCTTCCTGCTTCCCAGGAAAGAAGAGAGAGGGGGCAACTAAGCGATTGATGGTTCTTGGTGGCTTGAAGACGAAGAGGAATGAGGGGCAAGTGGGGTTTCAAGCAGGACGGAAGGATCGGGTAATTAGGGAATAGTGTGTGGGTGATTGAATTGGAGGAGAAAGCGCCACTAGTGTGAGTTGGCCAGAAAGGACGAAAGAGAACCCAATACAATTAAACCTCATCAATTCTTCTCCTAGGTACATGCCTCTTCTATTTCACCATTTTGATACGAATATAATCTTGTGCAGCTGTTTAATGCCATAAATGTAATCGGAACACTAATAATTCCATTGTACATAATTGTCTTCCCGCGTGGTATATGTTCCTCTTGACTAAGGTTTAGCTGCGGAACATCATTTTCTGTTTAGAAAACATTTGGGAGTTAATTTATTGATTTTAATAATATAAATTGATTCTTCATAATATCATGCCATATATAACTTATCTTTTTATAAAATTGTAGAATCTTTAGGCTACCCCTTAAACTAATATCAGTTCTGGGTTAACCGTTCACTAATAAATTATTATTTTTTTCATAGCTACATTTCGAGCATGATGGAAGTTCCAAGAATGGAGTAAGGATGGTATACCAAATACTGTCGTAATTTTTTTAAAAAGGGAAATATCCCATATAAATAATCAAATATTATTTCAATATTAAGAAAATGTCAACTCTGGCTATTAACAGATTTAAACTCTCGGATTATGTTGATTACTAAAATAACACTTTAGAGATATTTTCTTCTACAAGGATTGATAAAATCCAACAGATCCTCGCCAATGCCGGATGCTTCGCAGGTCATGGGGTTTGATTACGGGTTCCTAGCGGGTTCTTCATATTCTTGGGGTGGATTGGAAGAAGATGGGAGTTGGATTCTTCTCAAAATTACTGGGTTCCGTGTCTCACTGTGCTTCTGCCCTTGATCTCGGTTCAAGTTATTTGGATGCATGCATACTTCAATGGCCAGTCTGATAATTCGATTTTTACCAAGTCTTACTTACACCAGGATTAAGGCGACGGTGGAGCGCTGTAGATGTCCCAAAAGTGCAAGAACACGCCTATATCAATTTTATTTGCTGGTCGAGGCTAATCATTTCAATTATGAGTTATAGATACTGCCTCTTGTTGAAAAATAGCGTCATTTTCTCTTTTAGATTTAATTTCACAATGGCCGTTATCTTGTATTTAATACCGCGAAAGAAAACAATCAGGTATGAAATGACGCCATTACATTTGTGAAATACGCAATAGCCGTGTTTTATGACGCTTCTGACAAATAGATAATGAAATATGACAAATAGATAACGACGCACAGTGGGCTGAAATCGAAAAAAGAATTATCACGCTATGCTCACCGTTATTATTCTAATGTATCTCTTACAATTCGTATTACAAAACCTTTGCGCATCGTGAAGCCTATTCTATGGCTAAATTTATAAGAGTCATAGAGGGAAAGGAACATTTACATTGCGAGGGCATCTTACCTTTTGTCTGCCTCATCAATTCCGTCACCCTAGTCTAAGCGGTCGAGTGAACCCTGGTTTCAGGAGTTCCGCACTTCTTCAAGAAGACACATTGCCTTGTATTATGTGGGATTGACTTCGTTCATAATGGAGAATGTGGGGGAAAGTTTTATGCCCCAACTTAGCTCATTAATCACATGGTCATGTGCTGTTTTGGTTGAACTGTTTTTTATCTTCAAGCACTTCCACACCTACATATTACCCTGCCATCACCCGCAGGGGCGTGTGGCAGGGAGTATTAAAACAACATCCATTAACAATGGAGGATGTATTAAGAAGAGGTTGGAATATTAAAAAGAGGGTAAATTAAGAAGGCGAAGGATGAAAATAAATTTTGTGGTCACGGGACGTCAGTATATCGTGTGGTTTTTAAAATAGTCACTAACGTGAAAAATAAAGAATTTTCATCTCCCATTTTGGCCGATGTATTCCAATCATTTAGCCAGTTAGTGAATGGAAAAAAATGTGCATGGATACAATTCATTATAGATAAATACATACGTGGACGCTTGGTAATCTACATCTGCACGCTACCTTGCAAGTCACCGCAGAGGCCAACCGGTTGTGTTAGGACATATACCTTAAAACAGGAGGGACAAGGAAAAATAAAGGGGAGGGGACAGAGGTGAATTTTATACTTAGGATGTGCCTTAGGTTAGAGTCACAGCGAGAAAGAGTGTTTATGGTCACAAATGGTGATAAGGAATGTGGTATTTTTTTACCTATCAGTTCGGTAATGTTCTGTTTTTTGAGCTGTAGTGTTAAAGCTCGCGGTGAAAATAATATCCATCTGTCACCCAGAAGCTCTGATGATCTGAATCGTCTCACTTCTTAATAACTTCTTTTTTTCAGCTCATCCTATATCAATTGGAGCTTTCCATTCGCTCTAATGCACTCTTCACTTTGAAGCACAACAGCACCCTTGCTATCCATTTGTTGCGGACCCTGCGCATTAGGCAGGGAACTTCAAAACAGATCGTGAACAGAGATGTTGTGCTCACGTCAATGAAATAGTTTTGATGATTGCTTCCAAAGTTGTTTTACTAGTGTTAATTTTCAATTTAAGCTTAGAAAATACGAAAACATTTCATTTTTTAGTTCCTTTGCGGTAAAAATCTTGAAATTGTAAATAAATATTTTCTCTGAATTCGAAAGTTATGCACAAAATATTCGTCCGGGTGTATTGAAAAACTAAAGAGTTCTACCTACCGGCAGGTTACTGAACGTTTTACCTGCGCGCATCCTTCAATGCACTGTCAATCATTCCAACATGAACACTTTTTATGGAAAGTTCCCATGAACTGCGGATATTTCCGTGCAGAATAGGTTTATACGGGAAAACGTATCTGGTTTATAATACTTCGTGAAAATTTACAATGTAGTGGTTGCAGTGTGTGTAACCCCAGAGAGATTTCACACAGTTGGCAGCCCTTAGATATACATTAGGTCGTGGGGGACAGGTTGCGACGAAACAAAGGGTTTCAGGTGGTGGTGGGAGATTGTCTGTCGTCGCTGAGCGTTAATCGGCGCTCGCCAAATGACAATCAGACGTGTGCCATCTGGGTCCCGGCTTTTTCGAAGGGCGATCCACGCCACACCTTTAAGTCCATTCTGATCCCATCGTCAACTCTGTGGTCCTTAAATTCCCTTCCCTCCGTACCCATCCTCGTGAATGCTCGAAATTATAGGAGCCCACGATTTAGCCCTCTGTTCACCGTTGCTTATAAGTTCCTAAGCCTGTTGTGTTGAGCATGAAATAGAAATTATTTCTATGAGGAGATAAGCACTGCCGTCTTTACAAATAGAGTACGAAGAAAGTAATCATAAAGGCAAAAGGATATGCTACTTAGTTTGAACAGCATGCAATGATACTTAAAAAAAGACACAAAACTCCTAGAATGAATAACTTTTTAGTTTCCACCACGATTATTAAAGGTGATGCGTTATATTGCTGTCTTAAAATAAAAAAGGCGTTTTAATTAGTCGAAGTAATAATAATACGGTTTGGAAATAAAAAAAACATTGCCCGTTTGTCATTTCTTTCAGTGCCTTAATTATGATCAAGTCGGAAAATATGGCAGTGATTGAAATACCTTTATCAAATACTTGTACTACCTATAATTATAATGATTGCGATCAATATAATCACAATTATTATCCTTATTCTCCTCTTCCCCCTAACCCTTGTGAATTTTCTTTGTACGCCCATTTTAGGTACTTAACAAAGAGTAAAGTATATAAACTTCTGTCGAAGCCATAGATAAATGTTGTAATTAATTTAAAGTAATATATATCATGAACTAATAGAAATATTTCTGGCCCTGTAGGAAAAAAATCAGAATCGATGATGATAATCCAATTTTTGGAATCCACCGGAGAATTCGTGAACGTTTGCAACCATGTTATCAATGTGCTTAGGCCGATTCCTTGCAGTCATTATTTACCCATTCAAAGGAGATGCAAGCGACATCAAATGAGGTCACTCCTGCATGTCCCTTCTTCCATCGCCTGCCGACTGCGACGCCCGTGTAAGATGTGGGGTAGGAGGAAAGCTTGGAACCCCCGGGCCTTCACTTCTCCATCTCTCTCACAGACGCAGTCAGGGCGCAAACACCACCACGTTGCAATGGAGATGGCGCCTCTGTTCGTCTTCCCTCGTGTGACTTTGAGGGAGGAGAGAGAATGATTTCGAGGAGACAAGGGGCGGCACGTGATGCGGCGGTTGGGGTCTGTGGGGTTTCCGCGAGAGAATCTTGTAAAACATTTTTCGAGTCTTTTTTTCTAACCACTCGTCACTTGCAGCATTTATTTCCTCCATTTAGTTTACAGTACACCTCAAATCAATAGTAGCCAAAAAACAGCTTTGTTATATAAAATTAACATTTCTTTCAACTACTGCAACACAAATTCAACAGTGGTTTTGAACGACTGAAATTGTTGTGTGAGTGTGGGAACCCATTTTTCGCGCTATCATGGCTCTCAATAACGCGTGTGCTCGCGTTACATTCATTATTTTATTTATCTCATGAGAGCGAAAATATAATAACATTGGTTCAATTTTTGTTAGGTGTTTTAAATCACTTGGTTGTAATTTGTAATTGTAGGAGTGCGTTTCTAGGACAGTAATTTTGACCATTGTATTTCCAGGGTAGTTTGTGTTTTGGATATAGATGACGGCAGCGGTAAATAAGGAACTATGATCCCTGATTATCCCTGCTCTGGGATCACTGCTTACTCTCTTTGAGGCTTACTGTGGAGTGTATAAAATTAGAATTTTGATCAGCTGCAGTAATTATTCCAAATTGATTTTTTCTCTGTTCCAAACCACTTGCACACTCAGCATGCCATTATATAGCTCCATAATCCATTATTTGTACGTCACTTTTTGTTATCGTCCTAGAATACAGTTTATAATATATAATTTAAAGCATTTTAATTCATGCTTATATCCACTACATACGCGATCAGCTTATTGATTATTCACTTTTTCTTTTCATAAATAATAGGAGAAGTCTCTTTCTCATTATGAAGGTTATTTTTGCTGAAACGGGTACTTGTCATTATATATTGGGATGACCTAGTCATAAAGAATAATAATTAGAGAAAAAAATAAAGTTTTGCTAAAAAAGTCATATTTCAAATCAATGAAAATTGGTTTACATTCTCGTGGAGGTTTGGACAATATGGCTAAGACACATAATTCATAATAAAACAGAAATAGGATGAAAACATTCGAAAGCTAATGCTAGAGCCGGATTTTGAAGATCAAATTGACGGAAAAGATAGAAAATGTGGGATGTGTTCAGAAAATATGAGACCTGGAAATTAAATTGGAGCAATACCAGATACACAAGGTTCACATGGATAGGCCAAAACTTGCATAATATTAGTAAGTACATTGAAGCGAGAAATTTCTCCCCCGATGTTGATAGCGATTTCTTATCACAAGAATAAGTCTCATTGCTTCTATACTTAATGTGAAGGTCTCATTAGTATTTCAAAAATATTATATAGAGTGCGTTTATAGCCTTATTCATTCTTAGAATACGTCTATGTCATTTTAAATTTAATAAAGTCAACGTTTGGAGAATTCCTAGTATGAACTCCTATACTGTGAAATGAATTCTACAATATTAATATGCGAATGAAAAACGATGTTTAGTGGTAGTAGGAAAGGTTTATTTAATATACAACCAGAAGTTTCAGAATATAAAATAACAAGAGCCGATATTATGGGAGGTTTTGGTAGAGCATCACATATTCCTAGAAAGATCGCCAAATTTCCATTTTCGACCAGATAATTATAAATTAAAAGTAAAAAAGCACGCTTAAAGTCTACCTCATTTTCCCTATGTTAAATTTTCATAGTAACCACGTAGCTACCGTAAAAAGCGTTTCACAATAGCAATGATGTATGTGTTTGGTAAAAATTAGTGACGGCCTACCTGATATTAGGCTATTAACAATGAAATAGCCTACAAAAATCATGTTTAAATAAAAGCTTCACTGATAAGTTTTGCATGGACGGGTATTTTGCCCGTCATTTTTGTCTGGTTATCAGCTAAAATTGTAATATTTGCAACAATGTTGGTTAGTTATGAAAAAAGTACTTCATATCTGTGAGTTTGTGTATCAAGTTATCTAAATAATATTTTATGTTCATAAATCACTTGACATTTTCATATACATTACATACTCGCATATTTGTTTTTTTATTGACTAAGTGCGTGTCCAGGGTTGAATGGCTTCGGTTGTGTGCGGAATCCTATTTCGATGCTTTGTGTTCAGTGATGGCATGTTATTCCCTCGAATCGCTCTTGTTTCAATGTGGAGTCTCTGCTCCCGCCATAGGTCCTCCCCTGATGGCTTTTTCCAAATCGCCGGAGCGCGGTTGTTGACGCACTCGATATATTTTTTTTAAATCCCTCGAGAAACTTACAAGGGGTCCTCCATGGTACCACCCCAGAGCCACTTTTATTAACCCACCGCACTCCCCTACCGTTGAGTAATTGGATTCACGGGAAACTGCGTGCTTAAAATTTCCGTTCGGTGGGCATTAATTTAATTTTGAACGCGTATGAAATTGCGGGTTTACAGGTGTTATTAAATTCCTGTGTAAAAATTTCAATTAATATTATATTCCTTTTGATCCATAGATATTTTTATATTTGAAATATTCCATAAAGAGCTTAATGTACTCACTTTAATCCAGGTAATTTACCCAAAAATTGCCTAAAAACCGTGGTTAACTTCGTTAAAACAATAAAAAAGGGGGAATAATGCTGTGGAATTGAGCTGTGTTCATGCCCCCCTTTAATGTATAATCTCAGGGGAAAATGTGTGATGGCTTTATGAAATTATTCTGCGTATAGTTGAGAGAGGCTGTTTTGATAGATATTTCCTTCTCCTGCATCCCTAAACCATTAAGGATAAAATAAATGCAATATTGTCTGATAATATTTCAGATTTTATATTTTGAGTCGGGTTTCTGTGATGGCTTCATTACGGGGTTCCCATTCCTTAGTTAATGGTTTTGAATCCAAGTAGAAGCGGGGATTATTCGTTGGGATCATCTTAATACTTAAATAATAGCCATGTGGTTTACTTCAAGTTGAGTAAATTTCACGTTTCCCATTGCATATTTAACTAACAATACACTTATACCAATTTTGGGTTTCTGTCCCCGCTGTGTGTATAAAGATGAACCTTTTTATGTATTATTCAATATGTATTAAAATGACGAGTCTATTCTCCATTCCGCATTATATCATGAAAAATATATTGTTATTTAGTCTTTGATTACTGATTCATGAATATCGACCCAAAGCAAGAAACGTGGGATTTGCAAAGTATCGACCATATTTTTTAAAAGGATTAATAACACTTTCCTATGCCCTAATTCCCGATAAGAAAGTAAATTATTATTATAATAGGGGTTATTTTACAGCTTTTACCGTTTTACAATTCCTTCACAAGTCTGCTATACATTCTTTCCTCATTTTACTGGCTTTTCCTTCACTAGCACTATTTCCTTCAATCCTTGCCCCCATGTTCTATTCGGTCGTCCTTTACCCCACCTGCTTAGGGGATCTAAATTCTATATTTTCAAGGGCCTTCTTTCCACACTTATTCTGCGTAGATACCCGTGCCTAGAAAATTAGTTTCCAATAGCAAAATTTTATCAGTATTTCTTCGAAATATTTTATCGTGTTCTCCTATCGTCTATTATTTTCACGATTTGAAAAATTGAATAATGGTTTGAAGGATGTTTTTTTCCTTATATTTGGACCGTTATGGAGTTAGACAGACCAAATAACGTGAAATGCAATATTGCAGTGGGTCCATGAGAAATATTTCTCGTCGGCCCTGACCTATTATACTCAACTTCTCTTGCTCATGAGGATAAATTCTATTTTTCTCCCCGCCTTAAGATATAGTGAGACTACGTTTTGTTTAACAAAGGCAATATGCACAGGCAATGTGCACAGGGGTCTCAGCATTGAGCTATATGTGCTCCAGATGTTTCAATATGTTTTCTAATAAGAGATTGCCAGTCTCAAGTGCCGACTTGAGTAAGATGTGAAGTAAATTCTAAAAATATTTTAGTTGGATGAGAACAAAATAAATAACAGAAAATATATATAAGATAAATATAAATTATCTAATGAAATTTTCCTGTTGGCTATGAGCCATTGAAGTACTCCTTTTGACCTTGCCCCTAAAAAATATTGTTTCCTTCACTGGTCAAGTTATTGCACGCACTCATATTACCAGTTTTTTGCAGTATTTCTTTTGCTATGAGGCTACTGTTTACGGGAATGCACACTTTTCCGTTCATTTTTCTTTTTCTATTCGGATGTTCTCGTAGAATATGAAAATAAGTTATTTTTACTTTATTTATATGCTGTTTTTTAAAATACCTATTATTATTGAAGATATTCATTTCAAATTTAAGGAATTAATATTGTTGGTGAAATTCTTAAAGCAATGAAATTTTTGATGTAATTTAAGATATGTGATTTAAGTTAAGTATTTATTTGTCTAGAAACGTGCTAAAGATAATATTTTAAATCCAAGTGGTTCATATTAAAGCAATGGGATTTTGTTCCGTAGTAGGAGATACTCGCTAGCAACATTGTTACGACGTGAAGTTACGAATATCATACATATCTTAGTAAATGTTATTTCATTAAAATTCGTATTAAGGAAGTGACTCTATTCTGATTATTAATAGTTTGGCATGTACTCCATGATTTTATTTAGCACTAGTCTGGCAGATCATTACTTATTGAAATATTTTCGTTTTTTTTTCTAACACCCTTCTTATTTTTGTTGGTGATAATGTATCGTAATGAATAATTATCTGTAAATCAGGTGTAGTGTTCATTATAAAAGTCGTTATTTGTAATTTGGAGGTCATAGGTACCTACTCTTATGCCCTTATTAAATACCTTTACTTTATTCCAATATTGTGGTTGTAGTCTCTTCAATTAAATATACTGAATATAGGTTAGGAATCTTGAAATCAAAGGAATCATAGATTTTTATCATGTTCACCATAACGTTGTATTTTTGTGATAATTAATCAGCTGATCAGAATTAATGTTAATTTAGAGCATTTTATTTACGGTTGGCAAGGAGAAAGGTAATATATATATATATGTAGAGCTCACAAAAGTGATAAAATAAAGCATATTTAATGATTTGTGGTTGAATAAGCTACAGATGTGCACATTTGAGGAATCGTTCCAGGAATCACCTACTTGGTAGAAAATATTGAATCTTATGTTTTCAATGATTTCTTAGATCACGTTATGAGTTACTTTCCATTTAGTATCCTTATTTGGGAATCAATCAGAAATGCCTTAGCAGAAACCGTTCAAGAAAAATACCTGTATTAGAGAAAAACATTTAGTGATGTGTTTTTCATTGCATTGAAGAAAATGCAGTGAACTCATAGGAAGAAATAAAATCTAGTTGTGGAGAATGGCTTGAGGAATTCGATGCATTTGGGGAAAATCGTAAACCTGTTTTCAATTAAATAACGTCATTATTGTCGTTTCAACATACCATCCATCAATGTGACGCGGAATCGACGTTTTTTCAATTCACGTAGTATTTCTACGCTTGAAGTCCCACCTGACCCCTCCTATGTAAGTACTGCAATCTGATTTTTCTCACCGCGATTTCTGCATTGAAATATTTTCTTGGCTGAGCAACGCATACAAACTTAATTTATGCAGCCACAATTTATACATACACAATAATTGTTTCGGATAGTATTTTGTATTAGGCAATGTACAATTCGTGAAGCTTAATTTAACGTTTTACCTTGGTTTCGGCTTAACAACTTCAAAAGCATATAGTAATAAATTTTAATACATTAACGATTATTTTAAACAGAAATATGATTTTATTTATTAAATTTATATATAAAATATTTGTTTTAGTCATGAAATATATAATAACTTCCACGTGATATGAATGTTACACCTTCAACCAATTTCTCGCCTAATTGCTGCCAGTAGATTAGGTATCTAATGCAACTGCGGCTTAAATTCGATTTCAAAGCACAGAAAGATTGGAAAGTAGAGGATTAGAAACACTCGATCTTAGAAGTACACCTACAAGTAAAAAATAATAAGGTTCATAATTGGGGACCTAGATCGAGCTTTGCAGTTTCGGCCTTCACGATCAATTCAACGAATTGTGAAACGAAGATCAAAGAATACCCAGACTTCCAAGTGGGAGTTAGATGGTTAGATGGACTTACCTTATGGACTTTCAATTCAATATCATCAAAGTTGCTAAAGCCAGCTAGAAATACTGCAATAATATTGTATTATAAAGGCTACAGGTAACTGAGATGCTTCAAGCTTTATCGTTAAGTAAAGTTTCCACTGAATAAAAACTTGAGTTCTTAATATTATCTGGATTCCGCGCAATAAACAATCACATACCACACTCTAACCACCAATCAGGAGCAGCACCTCCTCGGAGTGTATCGGGGAACTTCATAAAGGATACTAGTTAACAGGTCACACAACACAAATATTTGCAGACAAATTCATCCCTCCCCAGTAGAGATTGATTCCTCAGAATCACAGAGGGTGTTTGGTGATCGTAACTATAGCACCCTAAACTAGGTTCCCTTGCATCCCCACAATGGTTCCCTTGTTTAGGGTTACGGTTAGGTTTAGGGTTAGGGTTCTTTTGTTTAGGGTATAGGTTTGAGTGAAATGGTGTTGTCACTGACGAGGGATTTTGCCTCCCCTAAACAATCACAGCGTGATTAGTCCAGAATAACTCTGGTTTCTGTCGTGTGTTCCCTTTGTGATTTTCGGGCTAACAGAACTCAGATCGGAACTTTTTACGACTATTGAGGAGCTATGTTCATTTTTTCTTACATTTGAGGCCGTATAGATCATAAACCTCATATGTGTAGTATTTATGACATAAAACCTTATGCTTTTTTCTCAGTCAACATCATCGTAGCGACTAAAATTAGTTGGAACTGCCGCTTTCACATTTGGATATAAAGATTGACGACTTTAACATGTTTAAAGTCATACACATACGCACATTTTTCATTGAGGACCCCTGCGTTCTTGTGGGTGAACAGCTTGCCCCTTTCAAAGTGGCACAAACAGACCTTTCCGTAGTGCCCTGCCCTTTATTTTCTGCCACTCCGTGTGCGAAAAAAGTTCTTAGCGAAACGCCCTTTTAAACCCTTTCATCACCATGCCCCGAGAACGAGAGAAATATTGAGTGGAATAAGAGACGGTGTTCCGCAGCAGTTACGGGTCCGTCGACTGACTAATTGATGGCGTTTGCACCGTCACAAAAACGCCCCCCTCAGGCGCGCGAAGCAATGGAAATAAAGATTAAGGAAGGGGATGGAGTGCAAAACGAGAAACGAGCCTGCGTCTGCCGTTTTCTTTTCTCCTTGATTTTGATAAATTCCACCGTGTGATGGTGGGCATTTGTATCGGCCGCGAACACGCCTCTACCTCCCCCTAAAAAAACTCTCTCCCTTGCCCGACCGCTCATAATGGCGTTAATGCGAGCAATTGATTATTACGTCGTCGCAGTCATCAGCTCCGGCGTTGTGTTCAAACTTTCGAGTCCATTTAAAACCCGTGTCCGTTAATTTCTGAGACTCTTGTGTATGCTTTCACAAAAGTACGAGGATGGCGATTTCACTCTTCGACTGAAATTGCATCACGGGCCGGTAGTCACAAATAATATTTTTCAACCTCGCATTTAGAATAGTGGATCCATTCACTGAATTTTTCTTGGGAGTTCATTAGCACTCAATACTGCAAACTCCAAAAGCACACATGAGATTGATTGCTTCCTGGTTTAAAAAAATGTGTTCAATTTTAATTGATCGAAACTGAGCCACGGCCAGTCAAACAATATTGCACCCGCAAATAAGTAAAGATAATGGCAAATTTTGTGTAATAGAATGCTTACATAAAAATTTAATACTGCTGTGTATTGTGATGACGAAACATGGTATCTGGTGCACCGAAGGCTTATTTTAGAGGAGGAGTCAACTTCAAAATGCTCAATCTGTTTTTCTCATCAGTTTTCTTGCCATATGTAAATCCAACTGAAATGATGGGTTTCTCCGATGGGTTGCGAACAATATCAGTGTATTTTTATCCGCCTTTGTTTGGATCGTAAGCATCATCGTGAAGCGCACAACTTTCCCGTGCTCTCTAGTAAATTGCACTTGGCGTTGGCAGCGTTTAATTCAATATATTGTCTTCTCCACTCCTATCCATTGCCGACCCCTTCCACACGATACTTTCCCACGCTAAAATCACGCCCCGTGCCGGTGAATGGTACCCATTAATGTTACCACTATAATTTCGCCAAGTTAAAATGAAAAACTGTATGAAAGTTAAGTTCGGGAACGTACACATAAGCCGTTTTCTAAGTATGGTGTTTTTATGTTTATAGTTATAGGTTACCTATTTAAGCTTTTGCTTAGTTTTTTTATTTATTTTTTCACTTCATTAGTAGGACATAGAAAGCATGAAAAGTTTAATAGGTGATGCTTTAGTGTTCATATAGTGATTTTTTATGATTTAATAATCACGTCAGTGTGAGAAATTAATGATTATCTCTTCATAATCATCTATTCGGAGGTATGCTAAATTCTTGTGTCCATTTAAAATGGTGCTCGCTAATAGAAAGAAAATAGGCATATATATGGGAAGTATTTACTACGTCGTCAATAGTAGCTTCATGGGTCATCAAACGCCCAAAATTAACAAAATACTATTAAAATGACGTATCCATTTTATAATTCCAGCCTTTGTGCATTTCATGTAAATTCCATGTGCATTTCATGAAAATTCCAAGAACAGTTATATTTTAAAATCTACATATTAGGAAAATAAGAGGAAATACTTTTGATAAATTTGTAAATGTTTGTCTATCACATTCTTCATCGATAAAATTGAGATGATTCCAAAAATGGATTGAAAAAATAAGACGATATAACAAAAAATAGTAATAGATAGGTACGATAAAGATTTAGCCTAAAGTTGATACGTAAGCTACCTGTTTAAGAGGAGTTATAAGTTCTTGGAGGATAACAGTACGAGTCAATTGCTACTACGGTTTTGTGAATATGTAAAATACCCTAACAATCGTTTCACTACACCACACAACCTGCTGCCACTTTCATGATTTGCAAGGTACTATTATTTAATAAGGAATGTGTCGCAGATGTAACACCAAATAAATCTTTTTACCTTAAATAGGCGTACTTATATTTTGTGTCCTTACACTGATAATTATAGGAACGCATTCCAGCTGCTTTAATATTCCAGAATTGTCAGTATTGATAAATTATCTTGCTTAAGGAAATTTTACGTCCGTAACCAATTCTAAGGTGTCATTTAAACCTACTCACGTCCTGTTTTACATATTAACTTCCAAATTTTAATGAGGTGTAAACAGTAAATGAAAAGCCATTAGTAGCCAATAAGTTTCATTTATTTTCTGCTTCAAATGTTTCCGCGAACTATTCAAATAATCTCACAGTTTACTATTTTTACATCATAAAAAATCATCTCATTTTGTATCACATTCATTTAAGCTTAAGTACTGAAATAAGTACTGAAATTTGACTACTGACTGTAGTATGTTAGTGAATGCATGTTGGCAACTTTTTATGATAATTAAGTAGTTTTGCAGATAAATTACACAGAAATAATTTCGTCTTATGGAATCTTCTATAGCTTAGCGCGGTTATTTATAGAGAATTTGTAAATAAGCGCGAATGTGAACGTGAGTAATTTCATGGCAGCCTAGATATGGATATCCAATTAGGTGAAGTAAACATTCGGCAACATATAGATAGGTTTAGAGCCTAAAATTGAAATTGATCTTTGGAAATGCGAATTATTTCATGATCCGGCACTGCGTCGCTGAAAATCGGATGAAATGAATGTTAAATTAAACGTGAATTGGTATGGAATTTCTAGTGAAAAAAATAAATTATCATCAATAAACTAAATTTTGGTGCATTGATTCAAATCCTAAAACTTTGAAATTGCTCCAGGGAGTTAAGAATTGATAATCGAAATCATATATCTGTGAGAAATGGGGGAAAATATTTCTAGAAATTTTGAACTCTCTCGTCTCTTTGCAATTACGTTTAAATAGGCGGTTGGTCTGCACTGGGGGAACTTTGATACATTTATTGTAATAAAAGGCTCAAACTCTTTAAGTAATTAATACAATGAAAATTACAGAGAAAGTAAAAGAAAAAATTGCAATACTAAGTTACGTAAATAAACAAATATTCAATGTGGCATTTCCAGCACATATTACACTGCCAAAAACTGCTAATACCATCAATGGCCACACATAAACACCATCAAAAATTAAACATGACGTCAGTTGTTTACAGAGAGCAGAGAGTATACAGATTTTAAAATCTACTTTGAAATCTAACCTTTGATATTTTATGTTTTCTATTGCTGGGGTTATTGAGATGTATAGCAAAAGTCTACTGCAAAAGAGTGAGTAATGTGCTGTAGTCTTCTTTCTCATGTAAAGGTAAAAATTATTAATTAACTTTAGTGCTGTAATTGGAGAATTTATTGTTGATTTTAAGATTTCCATAAAAATATTCAGGCATAACAACAGGTTTAATATAATAGTATAATATATTAGTATAACGAGCAATGCATTGCTTACGAAGGTTTGATAGGAATGGATAAAAAAAAACAGTAGAATTTTTCTCATGTCAGACCTATATTCTGTTCTACTTTGTTTATTTTGGTCTACACTATTAAATTGGTTAATATTGGTTAAATATTCATGATGAGGTGTAGGATTCTATTTATCCCTCAACGTGTCGAGTGTCAATATTTTACCAACGCTTCCAAGGGTCACCGTATCTGTTGCCAAAGGCTCCGTATTATTAATTGTTAATATCTGGCGTCCTCCAGCCGACTTGATGCATATACGTACCCAGAGATGGATGTGCTGTGGCGGCCACTAACGCTGCGTTGGCTATGGGTGCAATTAGGATATGGACTGGAGTGGCGTTGTGAGGGTTCTCGGGGATTGTGTGGGTGGTACACAGACACTGGCGGCTGGGAGGGATTGAATGCATAATTTTGGCGGGCATGTAATATAACGTGCGTTCATTACTCGGCACAACGCGTCGCCGGAACGTAATGGCTCTCTGATGGTCGTCTAGTAATGCCATTTAGGGTAATCAATTTTTCCGTTAACTGCCAATTTTGTGGGGATAGAATCAATCAGTGGGCTTGCTTGAGATGACAGCGATAAAAATCTCTTTTTTTATCATTTTCTCTTCCGTCTTTTCAACCCAGGTTCCACTTTGCGTGTACCCACCAATCGCGTCAATTTTTGCTGATTTAATTAATCCCACTTCTTTTGCTGTGTCCGATTCTCCACTCCTTCCCCCCTTTCCTGGAGGCTGACGTCTTTGGGAGTTGGGGCAAATCTTTCGGAATTAATTACTTCTACTAAATAGTGTGTGGGGGGCCAAAATGTTGAAGGGCCGGTCTGGGCCGCACATGAAGTTATTGGTGTCATCAATCCTCGGGGAAATTTGTATGCAAAATGTCGATGATGGTGGTGAATAAAAAAATCTGAGGCATTATTGCATTCACTCAGTCAAGCGCTAGAAGGACGTATAATTTTGGTGAGGTCAGGGTCGTCAGATGCGAAATCAATCACCGATTGTATGGCTGGAGTATTGGAAGTGTGGGAACGCACACTGGGCGATTTTTATTTTTCGATTTAAAATGTTGCTCCATGGCCGCTCCAGCACATTGATAGCCCCTACGCTTGAGTTTCAAATAAATACTTTAGGCTATATATTTGTATAAGTTTTTAGCATAGTCTTGCGGCTTCCTTTGGCGTTTCCAAGGGGTACGGGACGCAAAATTCCTGCGATAATGCATTGACGAAATTCTCGCTCTAAAGGTGCTAAACATATTCATCTTTAGATGTTGCTTAAATTAGTTGCTTTTTGAGTCCCTAGTACTCATCAAGAGCAAACCTTTGCTCGATCTGTTTTGAAGGTCATATGCGAGATGTTGCATACAAATAGGGAATGTATACCGTTATTTACTGAAAGTAGAAGTTTCAGTGTTTCATTTTTGGAGCTTTTATACGTTAATGGTAATGTTTTAAATTCGTTTTGATGTAACTCCGTCGCTTTTCCCGGTGGATATGGAGGATCTGTTCCAGCTCAAACAATTGCTCATTTCTCTCATTCTTATTCCTCTCATTCCTCACACTCTGGCGTTAGTGGAGATTTTCTTTCTCCATAGGCCGAGTTTTCACCATCAGAAAGGTGGTTGAGTCGCTCGTCAAAACATCGCAGTACTTTGAATTCAATAAGTCGAGGGGAATTTATATTTCGAACAACATGTCCGACGAGATGTGGTGGAATGACATTATTTTACAATTGCATCACATTTCCGCGTATTACATCGTTATAATCAGGTATAATATCCCAAATTCTGGGTATTCTTATCCTGGGTATTAATCCTTCTTTTTCAAAGAAAGGGGAAAGTATTTTTGAGAACTTTAAAGGCAAAGGATTGATAGCGGTCCGGAAAATGGTCGGGTAATCCAGGTCTCCCTCCTACGTCAGTACAGTCGGTAGTAGTTCGTCGCGGGGGTAGGAGAAAGGAAACAAACCATGGCCGGGATAAGGTATTGGAGAGGCTGATGTCGCATCTTCAGGTTGTGGCCAATTGATATTAAAATTCAACAGGAGCACACCAACTCTAGATGTATATATTACAGGTAATGGGATAAGGAATCTCTAATGGAAAACCAACACAGTGTTGGTTTTCCATTAGAGATTCCTGGTCCCATGACTTGTATTATATACATCTAGAGTTGGTGTGCTCCATGCATTCGTGTGAATGGCTTATATTCAAGAAAATTCAGCAGAGTTTAAAAATTAAAACTTCTTTCCCCTTTCATAAAAAATAGGCATAAATACCCGCGATAAACCGGAGTTTGGATTATTGTACAAAGTGATGGTGATGTAAAGCGTCGAAACACGTGTTTTAATTCTAAAATATAGTGGGCAATACTTTACCTGTTGACTTCCAGGCTATATTTCAAAGTTGATAAAAAATGAAATTGATGTGAAAAATCCTTCTTATTGACGTTCTGAAACATTTTCGTGAAAAAAGCGTTGTGTTTACCCCTTCGCTAGACGAGGAGGTTGAGGATGGCTGCATGCCGACGACGTTTTTTTTAAGCATGGGGCTGGGGAGCGCATCTGTCTTAAAGACGTTCACTCCTCCGGAGCGTGGCGAAGAAGTGAGAAGGGATTCTGGTGCCTACCTCACCCCATCCTAACCCTTGCATTGTCTCTAATGCTCTTTCCTCCTCTTACCTCCTGCGCGACCCATCTTTGTCTCGTTCCCGCGCTGATGAAGTCGGCACGAAAGTGTCACGAAAAGACACTGCGAGTCGTTTGAGAGATGAAGAGCCACCGGGCGCTCACGGGTAGAATGGGGAAGACGTCGACGGAACGCCATTTGGAATGCAGCGGCGACCACAGCAGAAGCAGCGGAGGAGACGACGACTTAAGAAAAAAAAGGGCGAAAAAAATTAATCAACGCCCTGAGAGGAAAGAATAAGATGATGGAATGGAGGATGGAATGGAAGAAGATGCCCCGGGACTGGGAGTTTGCAGAGTGTCTGGAGTGCCAGTATGCCCGAAAACTGTTCTCGACATGGACCTGCTTACTTAAATAAATTAAAAGTCCAAGCCACACTCAACACCCTTATCATTCAACCCGTTCCACCGTAGATTGTCCACGGAATGTTTTTCACCCCAGCCTTCTTGTGCGTCTGTTTCCCTTAAGTAATTTTTAGTTAACGATTAGAATCAACCCATTACTTTTTCACGCAAAAATCTTGCTCATTTTGGTTAATATTTTGTATATTTTTGAGTTAAGTTAAAAAATATGCGTAACTAGCCGTGCAGTAACTTCAATGGTGTCACCCGATATTGAACTTCATTAAATATAATGGGTTTGAAATTGGGATCTTCGACGTTGACCGTGGCAATTGATGCACGAACGTGGGTATTTCTTCGCATCATATGCTCGGCACCTGTGAGGTCACGTCAATAATAATAGCCTCCATTAAATTCACAGTGCAGAATGAGGGCTGAATAGTTCAATTGGATAGAGTTTTTAACATGTAATCCAGGGGATTTGGGTTCGGGTCCCTGTCCAGCCAAAAGATTGTTTCATTTTGAACTTCACGAAAGTGTTATTATTCCATTTTTTCTTGATTGTTTTCTTGGTTGTTGTGAGCAACATACGCCTCCGAGTCACCATCAAGCATCAAGTTTCATTACCATCGTAATGGCAGGACTCTAAAAGGCTTGGCAGTTTTCGCAGCCACGTCCGATGCCCATCTGAATACCGAGAAAATAATGCGCGCTGGGGGTATTTAAATGTCCAGCATTGTTGCGCGCTACGGTGAGCGCTCTCTGGGTTGAAGCTTAGGAATGAATAGGTTAAGTGAAGCGCACAAACTTGTTCATGTCTGTAACTACCCTTCCTCCACAATCGTTTTTGTTTTCTTCCCTTCCAATGTGAATAATATTTTTGCTAAGGATTAACAAAAACCCCTCAATGGAACGAATATTTAGTGCCTTTTTTGAGCACTATTTTCCCCCTAAGTTCGCTTCTAAATTCTCTCTACACGTTTTTCCTCTATGAACTGAGGCGGCGATCCTACTATCATCTTCCTTCTACATCCCTCCCTTCTGCAACGGCGATCCTTGCGACCCGGCAGCGGAGGTGGTGATTACGTCAGTGGAGGGGTAGCGTGACGTAATAGGTACGAGCGAGGGAGGGCAAGCTCGGAGAATGGAAGAGCTCTCCGGGGAGAATTCAGTATGGGAGCGTAGGCGGCTTTTCCCCTCCACCAACAAAACCCCCCGTTCCGTCCAACAGTGGGAGGCCCCCGGTCCCCAGGCGCTTTACTTTCAGGTTCGAATCCCGCCTCGGGCGTGCGATTGTGATTTCAGAGAGCCGAAATGAACATTTGCGGGATTACGATGAAACATATCAGGTTCAACTTTCAAAGTAACGTTCGGAATTACGATTTCTCGACGTTGCGTTCACGAAGTTTAGATAGGGTAAAAAGTAGATATATGACGAACTTAATTTTGTGTTTTTCACAGATATTTTCACTCGAGACGACCGATACAATATACTGAAAAATGTGTTGTACAGTTTACTTATGATGGCGTTTCAGCCAAAACCGGTCGTTCTGAGAAAAATAAATTTGTGAAAAACAATGCTGTACACTTATTTTAATTATGGAAAGATATCACGAAGTTAGATCACTACTCATTGTATACATTTTGGATTGTAACAAAATCCTCCTGTTGTTGTTTGGTATTCTTCTTTTTGTCGGATTTGCATCCTTTCAACCATTCGTTAGTGAACATTTCAGTCCAATAAAAAAACACCTGCTCTGGGGTCAGACAGAATGACAGAAATAAGTGAATTAATAATATGTATAGATTGCAAGTAGCGGCTAAGGTGAAATATGATGCAGTAATTAGAGTAGAATTTCATTCCAACACCCTGCTGAGGACAATTGCATTGTTCCTTGTCCTTCATTTAATTGCGGACTCCAAAGAAGGAACTCCTAGGATGGCTTCCTTGCTTAGCAAGAAACGCTTTGAATACATGAAATTCTCGTCTATCAAAATCATAAGCTTTAAGCCATGGCACTGTCTCATTTCTTGGATATTCTACGAGGATAGTCTTCATATTTCTCCTCGCTGCATTTTCCGTGGGAGCTCATTGTTACCCTGGTATGGTGGCAACGTGGGAAATCTGAGCGATATGACTATTTCTTTGGATTCTAGGTCGTCTTTGCGTGTTTCGTGTAGGTTGATACTAAGCACTATAGTACGGGGGTTGAGGGGAAAATAAGGCCATGTGGGGTTGGGCGGGAGAATCAGTCGAGGAACTACCCCCTCACTCCACCTACACTTGGTTGCGAGGGTTGGGAATCATAATTTATTCCTCGATCACACTCCCAGCAATCTTCCTTCAGCGGACGTAGGCGACAACACCCGTTCCCTAGGCAACCGTCTTCGCCAAGCTGCTGCATCCGTCGTTTCATGTTCCGCCATTCCTCTCCCGTAAAATGCTCCCGGCCTCGCGCTCAAATTAACATGCCCCTCTCCGAAATGTATTATGCATTCCGCTATCTTTTGTCTCACTAAATTGTCCATCTTCATTAATTCCCTCTAAATTGTCCCAGCAATTACGTGATAAATTTACGTAAATTTTAGAGTACCTTCATCAAAGAATGATAGACATCCTTTACCTTTTGAGATTCCTCATTGTAATACCAACTACCTGTACATATTTGTCATAGGCCTGTGAATCGATTTATGAGAAAAATTAACCCATTGCGAATTAATGTTGTGAATTTTGACTTGTTTAATTCTAGTCAGTACAAAATGAAAAACATTTTTAAACCATATTTATAAGCTATTTTATTTTACTCTTTTGGCTTGATCAAAGCTAATTATGCTTAGTATATACAATTGAATATCTGAAGTATATAATACCTTGTCTATCTTATGTACTGTTTTGATATTTACAGGTTGTTAACTTAAAAATTCTCTTTTAAATGTTTAACAAATTTAAAATTGTTTAAAATTGTTTGCCATATGTGGCATGTTATATTTGGGTAACAATTATTGTTGTATGTTTATGGGCAATTGCAGGGTATTTTTACTAAATAAATTGTTGGGTCGTTTTCCTCCCCCCGTCGGCTCCAGGGGCGAGTGTCGCCATTTTCCAGGTTTTACCACGGCTGGCATTTTCGGCCGGTCCCTTTCTCCCGCGGTCGCCCACAAGGAGGATACACGCACACCCTTTGAAGTGAGGACTCCCTGGCGGTACCGCTATTCGAGGGTCCAGTAACCCAGTCTCATCCGGGCCCTTTGCCTTCGGCATGGGTGTCGCGTTGAGTTTTTTCACCAGTGTGTGTCGAAAGCCAGGAGCGTGTGGACGCGGAAAATGTGTCGTGCGTTTCGTCGGAAGTCGCGCGGGAAATAAACACAGATTCGCTTGAAGGTGTCATCGCCCTTTTTGAATCACAACCTGGGCCACAGGGCCTCATGCGCACATTTTTTGGTCCTTCGGGCCGGATTGCGCACATAAATAAACCAGGAATTTTTATGCAACGGATGGGAACAGTGGGTAGCACAGACTATATGCGGAGAGGCAAAAATAGCGATACATATTATTCATTTATGATCTCGTAAAGTGCAAGTAGACTGGGTCTGGTGGCACAACGTTAGTTTTACTGTAACCATCATATCCAGAATGTAACTTAATATACTAATTGAAATTACATAACATAAAATGTATATATATATATTATATATATATATATATATAACTTTAAAATGAAAATAACATTATTCTAAGTTAGGAAAAAGGACCGATTAGAGTATTGACAAAATGCAGCATAACATAATTTCTTAGATACATTCACACATTTTTGGGAAGGGATCAAATAGCTCTCCAGATAATTGATTCAGTTCTATAATTATTCTGTTTATAAATAAATAGAAGTAATAAATAAGTATTATTTTTTTGCACCGCAATTGTGAATTAACAGTTGCACCTATCTTGGAATATTAGTGTTATTATAACTGTTTAAGCGAGTCATTAATATTAAAATACGAAGAAAGTAAAGGAAATAATTACACCATTGTTACGAAGGAGTGTCGCTATATTATCAACATTCATTTTGACACTTTGAGTGCATATTAAACTGCCACACACATCTTATTATTACCCAGAAATATTACACAATAAATTGACATGATCTCGGTAATTTGAAGAACGCAATCATTCTAATGTTCTTCTTTAAAATATAACAATATTTTAGTGGGTTTTAATTCAGTTGATTTTAACTCATATATTAAAATTCCACTATGAAGCTGTGAGCACTGGAACATTTCATTACTTAATTAGAAATTGGTCGGGATGGTACTTATTATGAACATTTATTAGTTTATAGGTTTATAGGTTATATGTGGGAGCGTGGTAGCCTAGTGGGCTGCTGATCGAAGGGTGAAGCCTTTGGACACCCCGAACAAAAAAAAAATCCTCGGAGTGCGAGGTGGCCCAGGGAAAGGAACTGGCCATTCTACCCTGAATGTGTGAAATTCACAAGTATGTGGCTTAGTCCGGGGTGAGCTCTATCCTGAACTATTTTTATTAAAGCCATAGTTGATTTTGATCTCCCTCTCTATATATACTCTGATGACGTAGTATCAAGGTTTATTTAGCCACACAGGTTGTAGAAAAATAAAACAGGTGATTTTATAACTTTTAACTCCGCCTTGGCTCATTTTTGAACCCAGCCGTACTGATAAGAATTATAATATTGACGAACGGCCGAGAATGAAACATTTATCTTATGAATTAAGCACCAGAGCACTGGAGGAGGGTGTGGGCAGTGCACTGGCCATTTAAAACCCTCTGACCCCCCCTCCTTTCCCTCACCATCCAGAGTTCTCAAGGAAAGGAGGCCTCCATCATCACCCAGTCTCAACCCCTGCGTCCTTCTCCTATGTCTTTCCGCCCTCTGTCCACTCAAACCCTTAGTTCTCCCTCCCCCCCGCTGCTTCTCTCTCCTTCTTCCCACCCCCACCTACCCCCCTCCGCTCCTCCCTTAGCCTTCTTCCTCCTCACCTCCACTCCCTAACGCCTTGGTGGAAAGCTATATATGCTTGACCTAAAGCGAAGAACCCTGCACATGATTATGCCACAGTGTGGTGAAACGCGTCGTGTTAAATAAATAAATCTGTGGAAGATTACCAAGTGTCTTTATTCATTATGAATATCGAGAAAGTCCACCATATCCAGCCTGAAACAGTTGTACCTTTTATATGGTTTTCGAAGCGTCTACATTATAATTAACTTTTGTACAATCATCATATCATGCAGATTCCTTATCTTTGATACTTAAGGAATCATGAAACGTCAAACTCTGAACAAAGTTAAATGGATGTAAAATTATCAATTTTGAGTGAAAATGTATTTTCAAGATTCAAAATATTAAATCCTAGGTGAAGACTGAATAACGTTTTAGAAAGTGTAGAGATAGGCATGAGATAAGAATGAGTTACTCTGTGACATGAGTTATGATAATTGCGTGTAAATGGAATTGTAAAATTTTGGGTCTTGAAATTTGTTTGGCCAATTGAATAACCCTGAATTGTAATCGCGTAACTACTTCTCTCTGCCATATTTGAGGATGGGTCCCACTCAAAATATTACCTCTGAAGAGGCAAATTTAATAGCAAAAGAAAATGTTTCTTCCCACGAATTATATTTAATTTATGAATTCAATAGAGAATATAGCTACCCGCTGTCCAACGCATGGCATCGAGTATTTCCCGGGAAACCAAAATTGACTTCAACCAAATCAGAATGGACCTTTACCCCAACGGATGATATATGAAAGACGGCCAAAGAACCTGAATCTTCACTTCACTGACCTGAAGAAGCCGATTACAAGGCCAGTGATTAATTTTGTCCCTACATAATGGACCAACGTTGAGGAAAACCCGAAATACCTACATCTTCAACTTCATCAAGCCGCGGAAGCATTCGCACGGATACTCTGAATCGTTTTTTATTCAATTTCAATTGTGTTTGTTTAGCTTTTAATTTACACTAAAGAAGACAATATACGGTGGATATTGCAAATTTTCACTGATATGTTATTACATGCCTTTTATTTTTATAGTTCTCAGTTTATCACAAAATGTAGTTACTCATTCTCTGTTAAGGCAGAAAAAAATGATTGAACAGAATTGTGGCATAATTAACCCTTACTGAAAACACTTTTCGCCGGTGTCGTAAATTCTTTATGGGAAGCATTAAGGACAGATGTTTTTTTTACATAAAATGCGTTTAATTTATTACTCTTACATAGCACACGTAGTAGGAAAAATCATACTGTGATCTATGGGATTTTTACCTTAAATATTTTTTCACATGATAATATTTTAACGTTCTTGAGCCACTTATCAGGATGTAATAGTACTTATCTGCTGGTAACTATTTTAACCATTATCTGATGATGATGTTACCGTTGATGTTAATCTATGACATTGCCCTGGTTTTTTTTACACCAAAAAAATCGGCTAAAGTTTTACACATTTTTGACTTAACGTATACAGGACGGCTATAAATCGATTTCCAATGTAATAAAACTCTTGGTTATATGAGGAGAGTTAATGAATATTTAGTCTATGGATATTATATGGAGCTTAAAATACATTTTATACTTCTATCTCCCCGCGTGGAAGATTAAATTGCATATAATACCAATTGATGTGGAAAAACATTTAATTTATGCAAAGGATATTTTAAAATATATATTTTTCTAATCTTTGTTAGTTTTAGGGTCATGTAACAGTTAATATATGCATTAACCAAGACATTTAATGAGATCGCTTGGAAGTCAGTGAACCTGATCAAATATTTTAAATTTTTGGTGTATTAATTGAAATCCTTTATGTGGTTTAACTGTTTCAGACTTAATTATATGGAATGGTTCAATCAAGGAGAGAAACGAGCAACGGCTGTACTGTTCAATATCTGTTTTCACTATCTCTTAGGATGACCAAGGTGCAAAAACCTATATAGTAATAAGCAATGTATTGAATGGTTTCTACGCGATAAGAAATTTTATCCTTCCTTACGGTCGTTTCTTGGAAGAGTTTTAGCTTACTTTCTCCCTTTAAAATATGATCACGATACATAAGCATTAATGCCATTTTTAAAATCTAGAAATCGCCCTCATCGGTTACGTTAGATCTCCCCTAGTATCTCGCTCATTAGCTCATGATATTCACTGTAGCAGGACGGTCAGTCTTCTTGGTGACCAGCAACTGAGGTCATTTCCACTCTTGAGAATAGGTGGGTAGGTTCAAGAAATTGTGGAGAGAAACCCGGTGCTGGCATTAGCCCCCGTGTCAAATAGATGATTGTACGACTTTCGTTCAGATGGACCTGGTCGTAGGATTAAAGACCTTGTCACTCAGTTACTGTTTTCGTAATGTTTGTAATTTCATATTCATGAAATCCAATTTCATGAAACAGGTAGCATGAATGTGTTTGGGAAACTCACACATACAACCAACGAGCGAGCCTTTCTCCGGGAAATTCCCTCTCCCGGCTTTCCACAGAATTCTCCTGTCGCTCTCGTTCGCGGAATACCGGGCGAAGGATACCTTGCCCGCCGTCGGTACTATTGTATTTGCGGCCCATTCACCCGTAGGTGATGATAAACAATAAATAAATTTCCAAAAATCGGATCCTTATTCGCTTGAATTCTTAAACGCACCCTGTGAAAAAAGGGCCGAACCACACGTGTATGACTCGCTACAACTCGTGCAGGGTAAAATGAGAATTATTTCTTGTGAAGACATCTGTAGTTCATAATTGGTACACAGAGAACAATTAGTGAAGACTTTACCGCAGACTGTACGAGCCTAATTATAGTACTTACCAGGACATAATTATATCCTGAAGTATCTACTGAATGAATTTTAATGAACAAATATACTGGATCACGGTAATACACATTGAAAAGCCAAGTTAGCACTCAGAACATATTAACCCATGGCTTATATTTTATTAATTAACAATAGTTGATTTACCAACAGATACTTGTACAGTATACTTTTTCTTTTGTTACATAATAAAATCAATTCGCTCAAATAAACATTGTGCAAAATATTAACTTCTTCAATGAAATTTTCTTCAAAAGTAGTCGAAGTAGTCTCTGACAAGGGTAGGTCAGAAAAAAATAATAATTCCTCGAGTATTTATAGAGTTACTTAATGTACATAAATTCAATAAATATTTTCCTACACATGCGCAGTCTGATTCTTAAATCTTTTTATGAATTATTCATACATTAATTTACGAAAACATTTTCCCGGCTTAAAGGCGATTTTCCTAAAACACGTACTGAAAACAGCACCCGAAACCCGGGACCAAATTCGGAGCTAAAAACAGTTCGATGCCGATGTACATGTTCTTGGTTACCCGACGTTGGTAATTTCAGTGCGCGGTGGCACTATCCGGGCATTTGCTGAATTACGCAGCGTAAATAAACTGCGTCATATTGCCATGACACATGTTCAGTTATGTTTTCTGAAAATTCTATACAAGCTCCTGTCATCCTCTGATGTATTAGTTATTAGATCATTATAGAGTCAAATATTAGAACACTAATACAAAATTTTTGACTCCAGCTTCATCACCGGTATTTTCTCGAATCACTTGACTTGCCTGTTTATAGTATATTGGTCGTTGGATTTAATAATCAGATGGAAAATAAATATCGCCCTCCTTTCTGTTATCAATAATGATAATCGGTTACGATTCTTTCATCGAAAACAATAATATTCCTTTACACGATATGATGATGAATGATGAATTCAGTTTGATTTTGAGCACAGAATTATGAATGACGTAAAAGGGCCTTAATGCAGATTCGAACCCGGAATCTAAGACCAGTCGTTCAGCTTTCCGAAAACTGAGCTCCCAAGAGAGATTTATTATTTAAAAATACGGACCGATCATATTTATTGCGTACATGGATATTGAGATCGTGCCTTATCGTGCGGAATGGCTATTACATAATTTTCTACCGATAATGTTTTCATCCTAATTGACGAATGTCTGTTGACAACCGATTTTTTAAAATTGGGACATAAAGATGATTACACACCTAGACTGTCTTTAGACTGCGCTTACTGTATTTTATATGAAAAACTAATGAGAAATATGAAAAGTTCATGTTATAGAATAATTATATGCTATGTTATAAACATTTTTGTTTTAAGTTGAAACGTTTTATATAAATCTTACCAATTCTTCAATTTATCCTTGAAGGAATAAAAAATATAAATACTGAGGTGCCATGATAAGTTCATGTGAACGGTTTCAACCTTAATTTTTTTTCCAAGTTCAAGAGTTTCAATTCTCGGTTTTATCGTAATTGTTTGTTTTCTCCTGTATGGTTTAACTGTCTTAGATTCAATACTTATATTATTTCAGTTATCCAGTCTTCAGGAATAAGCAACTAGTCAAGCCTAAGAATATAGAGTTTTCTAGTCCATTTCATCTGCAATCCACTTTTTAATGGAGCTCATGCTATATACTTAGGTGCGAATTGGATTTTTTTTGTGTGTGCACTACTTGACAACCAATATAATGTTGAATGATAACATTAAATTTACCATAAATTGAGAGTAATGTTATAGATCTTTCCTGGTGTACGTACATACATATTAATCTTCTTCTTCTAAGGTGAGTTATGAGCAGAGAAACTTCGATAGAACCCAACTTTTAAAGCTATCTTACAAGAGGAGTATACAATATCCGGATCTACCTATTCTACATCGACGAAAGCTAGCGAGCAGGTAGTCCAAGAATAGTGATTGAATAATCATCCCCTATCTGATTTATAAACCTAAAATATTAAATAAATGGAAATGTAAAATCTTTTTTTGCCAATATAAACCATAGAAAATAACCAAAGAATTGATTAATGAGATAAAAATGATCTTAAGGCGAAGTGAAAATATTGTCATTACAACTTTTTTGTAGAGGATGACGTGACGTAACGTTAAATATAAATGGGAATATCATTAAAGATTAGAGTTTAAATACTAAGGCTAAGTGATCCAAGGAGAAGGAGAAACTGCCCAGGATTTGAAGAGTAGGGTAAATGCAGCTTTAATGAAATTACGACAATTCAAAGGAGTCACTAATAATACCAATAATAAAATATATATGAGCGTAATAAGACTGAACCTATTATACGGACACAAGTGTTAGGCCAGCAAAGAGAAATACTTTCGAGACAAGCACATAAACAAATAGAAAATACTTGGATGGAAGCGTGGTATTTACAATAAGATAGGAACATTATGGAGAGGTGACTAATAAGAGAAGATACGCAACTTAGAGCGAAATGGAGAACACTGACGAGAAAAACTGATCCCAAATTGGGAAAAGGGCTTAAAAGAAGTAGAAGATATATCGTAGATTTGAGAACTAGGGGTCAAATTAGAATACGGCGGAGAACAAATTTAATATCCAATCCTACGACTTCAACCTATAACCATTGCATTATTAATCCATTATTCTTCCTCTATTTGACTTTCTGATGCCTACTAAGTAAACAGTCAATAGTTTATAATTAATGAAAAGTGTTGGAACTCATTTATCGTATAACCTCTGAACGGAGATGATTCATTAATCTCTATACTCCCCCCCTCTTCTTTCATCCGTGAAAATCCAAGATTAGGCTGTTGCATACTGCCTTTGTCATTATTGAGTGCCATGGGAGGAAATCGAAGGATAGAAAGACTGAGGAGATTACAAAATATAACGGCTCAGCGTAACAGCACAGTGAAATCTCCGTAGGGGAATAATGATTTGCTTGACTTTGGTGAAGGGGAATGGAAAAGATTTTGGAGGTTTCCTCCACATTTTTTCTGCTCCAATCCGTATTATGAAAATTTTATTTTCGGCTACCTCGACCTTATGCCAAGACAATTATTTTCTTGTAAAAAGTAATCGCCTTTGTCTGAAGTTTCCTTGCCCGATTGCGGATTTTTACATGACGCCATCACTTAGGAGGCCGGTCCAAATAGGGTCACACTATTATTTGCATCCACCTCACTAGGGATCAGACGCTGCGCCTTTAGTCTTTAGCCCTTAGTCCGTCTTATTTGACCTTTGACCTATAAGTCACGGGTGACCTCCCCGCCAGTTGCAGTTATCATCACTCATTCTAGTGGAACTTCCTCCTGCATAGAAATTGCTCCCTTTTCGGGGCAACAGGATGCTGAAGGCCTAGATGGAGGGATGGATACTTGGCAAGCGGGAATGCATGAGGAACGGCAGAGTTACATATTTAAGAGTTAACATACATTTTAAATAGGTACAATGAAGAAGGCAATTAAGACACATACTGGAGATGGAATAAATTAAAATTTAAAGAATAATGCGTAGCATATTCCTCACTTAATTACGTACCTCAACCGCTTTCGACGTGTTACGTCATTATGAACGGTTATATCATTGAATCAAACCGAAATTTTGTCAATCTCTTCCCTCTCTTTTTCTCTATTTAACTCTTTTTTCTTACATTTTTTTCCCCATATATCTATTTATTTGGTCCATGTACTTATTCCTTAGTATTTCTCGTGATATCTTCTCTTCTGGTTTTCGCTCGATCATGCTCCTGGAAATTTCATTGTGACTCGGGGTGTGTCAAATTCACCTGGGTTTATTTGTCTCACTACCTACTTTTGGATTTAATTTTCAGCTTTTATGTACAATTTTTCATTATTCGTGAGAGGTCTTCTATAAAGACGTTTCTGGCAATATCCTTTACAAGCTCCATTAGGCTGAGGATTGATTTTGAAAGAAGTGGAGGATTTTATAACTCACAATCAGTACTGGAATATAGCTGTGCATATAGCAATCCTCTGTATGTATAGCAGTATTATTAGTAATCATAATGTACTCTGGATTTGAATTTCCATAGTTTATTTAAATGCATATTAGGTATCATCGACACTGCAATATTCTTCACAATGCTGTTGGAACTAAGCGTCGGTGCTTGGTGAAATTGTGCGTCATAATGTCGGGACTACATTAGTTATAATATTCTTTTTTGAGCATTTTTATACAATTAGTTCATTTTTTATTTCCATATTTTTAATCTTACTACTTTTCTAGGGTGTGAGCGTTAACCCTAAAAGTGTAAACTTCCTGGGGGTATTATAATGCTTACATTGGGATCCAGTGGACTCATGACAGTTTTATTTTTAATGCCACCACATAGATTTGTTTTGATAGCAAATGTTGTCCATGTCATTATAATGAAGTATTTTACATATCAAAACAATAGTTTATGTTTGATTAAACATATACAGCAAAAATGCAAATTAAAAATAAATTTATATAGTAGTTTTAGAATTAATCGTCTAAATTACCGGAAAATAAACTTATTTGCTGCCGTTTAAGTTTTTAATACAAAGTAAAATACCCATAATATGATTTACTTGTCATTAAATATTGTTAAAAAATGTTAGTATTTTTCTCCAATATATGCTTTTATTCCCCATTTTTAAAAAACGAAATTTTCATTTTATATTTTTTCTAAATTTTAATTTATGCGTTACTTATGTATACCATGGTGGGTTTTTTTTACATCTCTTTATTTTTAAAAAGTTCATGTAAATTAAAACGCCCTCCATATGTGTCTCCTAAGTCATTAGCCGTGTAGCTCGTCCCAGATGTCGGTCTCTTAAATTATCCTCCAAAGGGGAAGAGGTAGGCCGTAGCTACTCTTTGCGGTAAGCTCAGGCCTCTTCTTTTCTCTCCCTGTAACATACCTTTGATTTTTACCTCTACCTCTCCGCTCCAACCTTCCACGTCGACTCACAAGTCCCACACTTCTCCCTCGTGTCACGCAGCTCAGTATAGGAGGGCGTTCCGGGTGTGCACTCAACCCTCTTCCACTCCCGAGCCGCTCGCTCAATCGAAAGAGCGCCCCGCGAAACTCCGGGGAATCCGGGAAAGGGCGGTGGGAGGGAAGGAGTTGGGTCCCTTCCTTCTTTTTCCGAGGACTCGGCTGCGCAAGTCCGGGTCGCTTTTAGGTGCGTTGGGGAGAGGGGTATGGCAGTGGGCTTTTTTGAGTTTGAAGAACCTTGGTGACAGTAGAGATGCTCCTCTTCGTATTCCTTCCTTCCTTCCCTCCAACTCTTCCAAGTTGTCGCATTGTCGAGTGGAAGCGGAGGAAGGAAAATAGAAAGGCAAGAAGTTTCGTTAAAACTGGTCGTAGAGAGTTGAAAATGCGGCAACGGCCATTGCAGGGACTTTGATGATGGCGGCTAGAGACTTAAGGTGGCTGGAGCGATTTTTCTATGTATACAGATTTGCGTGAAACTTTGCAAACGTGTCCTTATTAGTAATATCTATCGATAAAAGTGAAAAAAACTGCATGCTACCGATTTGGTTTCCTGGCAATTCAATGATATTTTAACTAGTACTCTTATGGCACACGGCATATATTTTGAAATAATTCGATTGCTTATGTACAGATTTTCTCCTAAATGCGAAATAATACTTTTCATATTATTATAATAGCTGCTAACAAATATCAAGGTATCATGCCGAGTAAGAAAAGCGTGTTTAGATATGATTTTCTCGTAAATTTCGAATTTCGCGCCGCAAATCCAAGTCAAAACAATGCTTTAATTAAGGCGAAAATTTGAAATACAACTCTTGCATCATATACATTACTGCATGTTTGGCAATTTCCAACGTATAAACTGGTGTACTTAAGTGAAAAGTGGTCCAAGAATATTTTTATCGATTTGCTTGAAAAGTTATTAGAATGTGCCTTCAACGACTCACGATTACCGCTCCAACCACCTTAAGCGCAATGCTAAATACGGCAGCTATTCTTCTATGAAGAACCAAACTAAAGAAGGAAAACTTATGGCAACACATAAAATAATCCAATTCACGAAATGCCCGTTGTTCATCTACGAATTATTTTTGTGACCGAACGAAGGTGAAGCCAATTGCATCAATGTTTTAAGTAATTTTTTGCACAATGCTTTCTCATGCTGATAACAGTGGAAAAGTAATTTTTAATTGTTGTCGATGTTTATTGAAGAATACGTTTACAATATTTAATGCGTCCTTTGACCGATAATTTGAGTGAGATTAGATTTATTTTGAAATTTATTTATACAATTTAAGCTATTAAAACACTAAGAATATTTGAAAATATTATTAATTACATTGGTATATATATCCATTAGTCACAGTAGAAAAACTAATATTTTTAATAGGTATACTTTATATTTATGATAGGTTTATAATAACCTTCTAATAAGTATTTGTTATTCTATGCATAATACAATGTGCAGTATGAAAAGTGTAGGGGTAATTAAATGTAAACATTTTCATCTTCAAATGCACTTGTCTCTGAAATGAAGCAATTTGCAGATGAATGAGGATCGCAACCATCACATCGATTTCATTAATTTAGTATTTTTTCCTACCAAAATAGTTCTCATTGTTAGAATACTCATAAATACACACCAAGGGTCAAGCGCGTACCTTGCTACAATACCATTTGTGCATTCATCCTTTTGAAATCATTCGCAAAATGATTTGATTTTTAGATTGGCTTGGTGAAATGGGCGTGATGGAAGTATTTACAAGGAAATCATATATCCGGCTTATCAGTAATATTATCACATATAATCGTGGTGGAGGATGTTACGGACGTGGGCATATCCGTGACCTCGGAGTAATCTGAGGGGAAATATAATGGGACAATTCGTGATTCTGCATTTAACAGAGTTAGATTAAACTGGAGAATAGTATCAAGGTCCCCGTAGACCAGGTGAATAGTAACGAAGCTGCATGGAATCCGAAGGTTACACGCAAGACGAAGGTTATTAGGAAGTCAGATCACTTGATTTACAAAATTTTCAGTGCAACGTAGAGGCGTTGAGGCGCTGAACCTGTTGGTTATGAAAATGCATACCTCTAAGTATGACATAAGCGATGAAATAAGCCTCAAACTCTGTACCTTTCTCAAGTTTTATAGCTAAATGTGCTCACCTCAGGCGATAAATTGTTATTCAGACCCAATATCTTGGATAATAATACAAGCATTTTCATATTTGCCGTGCGATAAAATCAGCTAATATGAGCCGAAAAAGGTATTTTATGAATTTTCCGGTGTGAAAAATATCATGTCTCATGTTGGTGATTTCCATTTCCAGAGATTAAAATTGGGGTTACTTAAATTGTAAAATCTCATGCCTCTATGCTGTTAAGATAGGTGACATTATGGTCAGTGAAGTTATAATATGCATACCTATTTTTAGTACAAATGGTGGCTTAAAACATATTATTCAAGCCTTTCCAAAACGTCGGTTTATTTACGAAGGCTCACATTTCAATTCGCACCCAAATGATATTGAAATAATATGCATAGAATCGCCTGGGAAATTTAAATATCATTTTGATAAAGTGAATGGTTAGGAATTCTATTTATTTAATTCAATATTTTGAATTAAGCCCGCGATAAATAAGATAAATTCGTTACTTCACGCTCCCCGAATGAATATCGTATATTGGTATGTCCAGTAGCCAGGAATATTAACATCGCAATACGATTAATCAAATATTCCGAATGATGCTATGGATGCTTTTAGTTTACGTACAGTGATTTATCCTGGTGCCAAAAAATGACGATTTCCAGGCGATTAAAATCAACTGCAACAGCTCCAATGACTATTCACACATGAACAGTGCGTCTCGCGTACACATATGAAGTAGCCAGCCGTTTACCAGAGAGCTTTGAAGAAATTCACAAATTGTGCTTACATTTTTTCGGATCTCTTCAGAGACTACAGACACCGACAGCCAGCGATAGTCGTCAATTACTCCAAATGAAAAGCACCATGGTGTGTCAATGTCCGTCTCCCTCTTGCTTTCGCCATCAATATAAAGCTGGCTGTACCTTTTCGATGTATTGTATCCCGACGTTCAGCGTCACAGCATACTCTCTATTCTGGGGTGAGATTACAGTTGCTTCTTAATCGTTGTCGATATCGTTATCCAAAACGCAAACTGCTCAAGAAAATAAATGATCACATTTGCTCTACTAAGGTTGCACTCCAACTAAAACTAGTAACTTAATGAAGCTGTAAACAAAATTGAAGATTTACGAATTATTGTTTACTCCCGTGATGACAAATGAAAAAATGATGATAACACGAGTGTATGCGTTATCCATAGTATTCAATGTCACTCACGAGAGCAATAATGTTGTCTTTGTTCTTCAAATTTTATCGATTGCACTGGTTTGAAATAGTGCAGTGTGTTCAAAGGTAAGTAAATGTGAGTATATTTATTGAGCATTTTGTCTTGGATAACGATAACGACAACGCGAAAAATGGAACCGTGATCCTACCACTGCACAGTGGTCGGAATGACCCGTTTTGCCGGACAAAATTCGATTCTGTGAAATGTCGCAGATCTTTTCAAAATCGATTGCAAGTTGAAGTAAAATATCAAGACTTATATAAACAATGAGGTTTTTCTCGCTCAGGTGATCATATCCACACATATGAGCGTTTATTTCAGAGATCTTTCGCTCGGCGCGTTTCCACCCGTTTTCAGCGTCAATTTTCGTAATTTCTCCTACAGGCCTCTATCGCTCCAAAGAGGCCGTGATTACTGTTTTTATTATGCCTTATGTCTCTTTTTCATATTTGACAGGAATTAATCGAGCAGATTTACCAAATAGTTATTCAGGGCAATAAATATTAAATAGCAGTAGAACATTTTTTATTAACATCTTTCATTTGACTTATCTTCTGTGCACTACAGTGCACTACTATCCGACCTTAATAAACTTGTTCAGGGTAGTGTTGGTAAAGTTATCAAAAAATATTTAGCTGCGTCTAGGTGCGATTCGCTGAGTAAGAGGAGAAAATGTAATAACGTGCCACGGCGCTGACCGCGTGCGACCCGCTGCGCCGCTCCACTGCTAGGGCCGGAGCTGCAGACTATGGTCACGCAGCAAACGAATGCTTGTTTACAAATGAGTCCACCACTAACAATGAAAGCAAGCCAGCTTCTTTCGACGTGATATGGACCAAAGCCTCTCCCTAGATATTTAGTCGGCTCTATGCTCTGCTACGGAGTTTGTCTATCAGTTGCTCTGTGAAAGCGCCCAATTTTGGGGGAACTTCGTTTAAATATAAATAAGCGTAAAAACTGTGAGGTTTTAACGTGTAAACCACCATTTACATCAAGCAATATCACATGGAAAACAGTTTGGAGTACTTCGACGTCTTGCAAGAAAAATGGTCCGGAGGCGACAAAAATGATCGCTCTCATCTCTTTCGAGTACGTGATAAGGTATGAGAAACTAATATTTTCTCTAGTAGTTCAAGCGATATATTTCCCTTTTTGACTTCAATATTGTATGAAATAGGTTACTAGAAACCAATTGTTCCATGGTTAATTTTAGGAAAAAAGGACTTAATGGAGAAGCAAGGGTAAAAGTTGCTAGAGTACGCAGACGTGTTGATGTAATTGTCACTCATGTTAGGGAAAGATGGCAAAAGAGTGGTAGAAAGCTACGAATGTTTTTGAGAAAAAATTCTGAATGGCTAAAAGGGGAACAGAGCTTTCTTTCCGATAGTGAAGGCTGCGATGTGACCATGCCCAGCTCCTCATGGGAGTTGAAATGTTAGTGGTCCTCTTTTAAACAGGGATAAGCTCTTTTGACTTCAAAATTCAAGTTCACCATGCATCTCTCGATACAGGAGTCGGTCGACCACGGCAAAAGCTTTGAAACTATCAAAGTGCGCTCAAAAAGGAGAAGGACTGAAGATTTAAGAGGAGCTTCTTCTGCACAGGAGCTAACATTTGCGTCTTCCACAACCTTGCGTGACGATGGGAAGGAAGCCGCTGCGGAAATAGTTGGCCAGTTGTTTGACAGTCCTAAAAGAGCATTGAGAATTAGAAAAGCGTGGACAACTGAAAAAGCAAGGGTTGCACAGCCGTGCTCCTACACCACTGACGAAGCTCTCAACTTGATGGTGCAAGCTAATTTATCAAAAACACAATACCTGTTGTTGAAGCGAGGAGCTAAAACAAGAAATATTGACATTTACCCCTCGTATGATCAGGTTCTTTTGGCTATGAAAAGATGTTACCCCGCGGATAATAGCATTACTGAGACTGAAACTACTGCCGAAGTGAAGCTGCAGGCCTTACTGGATCACACGTCGCAAAGATTAGTCCTCGTTCAAGAGCCTGTAATAGTCTCCCTGACAGAGTTTCAGATTAAAAGCCTCACCATCATGTCCAAGTATGGTCTGGATAGAAGCAGTGGACATTCTAACTACAAGCAATTGGCTCCGGACCCACTATTTACCGACAGTAGCCTGATGGCAACAACCATTGTGCCTTTGCAGCTTTATACATACGCCAACGAGACAAGCCGCCATAAAGTAATAGGCCTAGAATAAAATCCTAGGCCATAATCCACTCGATTCTGTCGGCCATTAAAAATACAATTTGCCAATGAAAGTACGGCAAAAGTTTTAGAAGAAAATGAGCTACTTGCTCATGAAATTAAATTACTCCATGCATCAAGGGTAATATGCAGCGATCTGCAGCTATCAATGAAGCATGAACTTCACCTCACCATGATTGATGGTAAAATTTTTAATGCTTTGACGTCCACTGCATCCTCACAAACTTGCAATATATGTGGTGCCAAGCCAACGCAAATGAACAACCTGACGGCTGTCTTCCAGAGGAGTGTCAACCAGAATGCATTACAGTATGGATTGTCAACCCTCCATGCATGGATAATAGTTTTCGAATCCCTCCTCCACATCGCTGATAAACTGGACATTGAGAAGTGGCGAACAACAACGGCTGATGACCGAACGAAGGTCGAGCAGAGGAAGAAAATGATTCATTCCAGATTTCGAGATATGATGGGACTAGTTTTGGACGTACCAAGACAAGGTGGGAGCGGATCAAGTAATGACGGAAACACCGCCCGTCGATTTTTTCAGAACCCTACCCTTTCCGCTGAAATTACAGTAGGTAAATTGTAATGGATGGACCTTAAGTCGTATGCCGAGGGAGTTATTTCTGTTCTTTTCAAATACACCGTGCACTTCCTTCTAGGTCTCGACGAAAACCTGATAAAAAGATTTTCAGTCATACTTAATGCCTTGAGCAGTGGGTATGAAATCAACGTATCAGTTTTCAAGGACTATAGTTTTCAAACTGCGCGGGAATTCGTTAATGTGTACCCCTGGTACAATATGCCCCCAAGTGTGCATAAGATATTGGTGCATGGTGCTATTATTATTTCGGCACTGCCGCTACCAATAGGATACTTTTCTGAGGCTCAAGAATCGCGGAGGAAGGACTTGAAAAGATATCGAGAGCACAACACTAGGAAAACATCACGAACAGCGACGAATGAAGATCTTCTGCATATGATGCTGCTATCGTCTGACCCCTTAATATCATCCTTAAGCTGTTTACGAAAGAAGAAAAGAGGCACCCTTTCATCTGAAGTGCTCTGTTTGTTAATGTCTCCCAGAAACGTAAACCTTCCAAATGAAGATGATGATTCTGACTCATCACGTTCGTCTTCACCATAACATTCCTTAAAGAGTACGTGCAGCCAGCTTTCATTAAGTTCTCTTTCTGCTTACGTTTTTCGTTTAAATTATGTTTCACTGTGTTTATGACATTACATTTAAATGTTTAAATCAGAGTACTTTATATTCATTGCTACTGTTGTTGTACTCTTGAATCTTTTTTAAAAATTCAATGTTTTCAAGAAAGGCCACTTGATATTTTTGTAAGTAGCGAGGCTGCATTAATAATTCTTTTATTGCTGTTTAGAAAACTTGTTAATTATTTTTGCTCTCAGTATTGTAATTCGAATATTTTAGGTAGTTATGCATTAAATAGGAAACGCATCAATACAAATATATTTTTGAGTCACATCAAGTACTCACAATGCCTTCCCGTGAATGAAAAAGTTTAACATTCGCGTATGAAGGATGTGAAAAAAAATTATTTCATGTCAAATGATCGCCTAACTTTCGTTTTTTATGTTATTTTGTTGCATGGTGCCATCCTTACGAAAAAAAAGTTGAAATAGTGGTTTTAAACTGACAATTATCTACCCTACGAATTTTGTCCGGCAAACGGGGTCTCTCCGACCACTGTGCACTGGTTTGTGTTTCCACGGCTTATCTTTCTACTGCATATACCGTGGGATGCCGTGTTGCAACGGAAGTTGGGGAAGTTTAAGAGGAGCTGATTGCGTGGGTGTGAAAGAAGGGACAGCGAAGGAAGGGGGTGTCTTGTGTGCAAGGTAGAGAAAGAACTTATACGCCTTCACACCGTTCAGCAGACAGCGGCTTCTTAGTCTCTCCTCCACCGTGTGCGAGGGACGCCTAGGGATCTTCCTCTTTTCTCCCTTGCCGCTATTTACTCTCCACTCCTGTCGCCTCAGATGAATTAGGATGCGGAAGAAATTGGGTGTTTATTACGGTAGGGGACTTGCTCCCTTTTAGGAAGCTCAGCGGCGCGAGTAAATTTTCTCTCCCTGCCCGAGGCGCAAGTGCCTTTCTTTCCAGACGCCGCACTCTCTTAATTATTTTGTGCCCTCGAGATAATTTTGTAAGATAAATGTCTTTTAATCCATCGTTAAGCAGGGACTCGGGTGATGCGTTTGTCGTGTACATTTTCAGCCGCCGTTGCTGTTTTCTTGGGGTAGAACTCCATGAGATACATCACTCTCTTTCACTCTCTCGAACGTATTCATCCTACTTTTTCCATTCACATATTTACATTCATTGGTTGGGATGTCACCAAAATGTTCTAACTTCTTTAACCCTTAGGCTTCAGGAATCGTACATGTACGTGTGTACCGGCTGCTGCGGGAAAACGTTCTTGTACGTTTGACCCTCTCTGTCTACCTGCTCCCTCAGGCCTTTCATATTTTTATGACCCGAACTCTTTCTTTCCAGCGGTAGGCATTTGCGGACCCACCTTTTTTACCCAAACCACTCTCTTCCCACGCTCTTTAGGGATCGCATGCCACCGCAATGAGGTACGACCCTTTCTTTCTATTACTCAATAGGTTCTGGTTGCCTCACAAGATAGTTGTCTTATGTTCGTGCCCAGCTCAATTATCAAACTAAACAGAAAATTGCTAGCCTAATATTGTCATATTTGTTTTTAACAATTACGCCTATAAACTAATTTTCAAATTAGTCCCACTAATCCCTCAACAAGTTCCGGTGCCCACCCCCTGGGATCCCAAAAAAAGGATTGGGAGTGGATTACATGGGTCATATAACTTCCTGGCTTCGGCCCATGGGAAGCAGGGACAGGCTTCGTCCGAATAAAGAGTTTCCCGCACAGGGTGGATGACATGCGCTCTAGCTGTAGTAGCTTAAGGGTTAATATCGTCGGCTCTGATAGCAGTGAGATAATGTCCTCTTCTGCCAAGCTTAGGAGTAGGTCCTGCAACATGGGTAGATATTTCATCACTGAGTGCATAGTGTTTTGTGAATGTTCATTGTTGTTCGTGATAAAACGCCGAACTTAAATGCCAAGCAGGCTGTTTTTGGGTTGTTTGTGAATAAAGAAATATTCGGTGTCGGTCGTAAAGTAGAAATTTTGGTCAATAGACATAGGTCGTCTCATTCCAAGCAGATGGGGGCATGTAATTCATGCCCTTGTCGTAGGATTCAAGTTTATATAACTTAATCTCCTGAGTTCTCTCTATTTTTATTTGTGAAACATTTCATTTTATTTGCCGAAAGAATGAAAAATTGTAAGGTCACCAAGTTTTTCGTGTGACATATTGAAATGGACAAGCTGAAATGGAAAATGGTGACCTATGGTACTGTTTACTAAAATAACAAAAAATAACTAAATCTTAGGCTCATTTAAATGCCTTGAATAAAATAATTAATTTTTAATCGTAGCTTTATCCAATATCTCATATCGTTTCATTCATTCGTATATTCTCAGTGCATATTTTATAAATAAAATTATTAAAAACCATATATTAAAATGATATTGAAGCTCGTCACTACCAATGATATGTTCAAATTCATGGCGTCTTTTAATTTATTAATTTTTCTATCATTGATAGAGGTGAAGTGATAGATGTAAAGCCATTACCGCCTTCAATGTAGATCCCATTGCCGTACTATCTCATAACTATTAGGAATAGAGACCAAAGGCGTCAGAGATCCAATGTAGGAACTGATAATACCATATGGAAGACCATTTTCCATTCAAATGACTTATGACGAGGAGAATAGTTAGTCTAATCCAAACTCATACTTGCGTTAATGATATGAATTTGAGCTACTTGATTTGCATGTAAGCTATGCTTAATAAGATGCTTTTATAAGCGGTTTCACGGCTGTATTTAATGAATTCGTTTATTAAAATCTGCTCTGAAATATCTCATCATATTAAAAGAGATACCATCTTATTCATCATGGCTAAGTTAAGTGAAATTATACTAAACTTAATATTTATTTGTAACAAATGTTATTTTATGTTCATTTAGTACGAAAATCGGTCATCATAGCGACATGTTAATCGAGTTTTCAAACGACTTAGCTGTAGGGGTATTTTAGAAAAGAGGTTACATGCTTTATGTTGTGATATGTTCTGCAACCACTGGAATGTTTGCGAACGGTAAATTACTCTTTGCGCTAAATATATTTGTATCGATAATCAGTATTTTTTTAATTCCCGGTGCTTAAAATATACCGTATTTCTTCAGAAAAAAACGAATTAAAGTAAATTGCGATGAAACCACAGAAATCACAGGAAGTTTGCGCCTAAAAGTAATGCAAAAAATAATTTTCCCAGTGAATTTTAAACACGTAACAGGAACACATAAAAAAGCAAGAATACTAGTCCTGTTTTAATTCAACTGAGATTATATCTTTTATATGACAGTGCAAAGCAAAATTTGTTCATTTTTCAAATGCTATTTCGATTTGTTTCAACCTCGGCACACCATTCATGATTTTGGCAGAATGAGAGTTTCACCATAGCATCCGTTGTGGTAGTCGGCTTCCTTATTCCATGTTTACGTTAAATGATGCCTTTCTTTGTACTCAAATTTAACATAAATCATAGTTTTCATCCAAAATTTCAATTTTCATAATTTACTTTTGAGTTTGTGGAATTAAATATTGTTTGTCTTTTGAATAAACTCTTTAGCGATGTATTTCCTTGCATAAGAGTAAATGACCTAAGAATTGAGATTGCAAAATCTTTTATAAAGCTGTTGAAACAGTTAACAGGGTGAAAGAAAATGTATCTCAGTCGCATATTTTTTTAATCCCCTTTTCTAGCTGAATATATAAATGTGTAATCCCGTTTTAACACTCTGATATCTCCATCCAAAATCCACCAGTCAACAATTTGTAACGCTCAAGCAAATGACCCTGGGTTTACCATCCAGCTTAAAGCACGCGAGTCTGCTTTGCAGTGACGAAGAAAAAAAGGAATGGCTTGGAGGGTAATTCTTCAACCGGTGCAGCGATTTCCGGGTGAATTTAGGATGAGCTCAGTACGGTAGAGTTACCAGCCACAGAAATCCACTAATCTTGGTGACTTTTCGGGTTAAGCACGTAGGACGCGTGACACGTTCGCTCGGAGTAGCTGGGAGAGAAAATTTTAAAGTCCCCATAAATATCACCGAGGGCGACGTCGACGCTTTGCGGACATCAACCCGCCTCCTTCCCGCATTCCACCAGCTCCTCAACCTTCGGTTCTCCTTCCATTACTTTTAACCGAAGGAGAGTGAATGGGACAATTTTATTTCGTCATTGAAGACTTACCGTGGATTATTCCTAGCTCGTTTCGTCACACTTTTCTCTTCGCTTTGTGAATCATTGACCGTTCCAAATTAAGATAGTAAGAGCGAAATACCAACTCGCATAAATTCCAATAAATTTTATCTCATTGTATATGAAAATATCTCCTCTTTTTAATGATATGTAAACATAAGCCAATCAATGAACTACCCATGTGGCATAGGGAAGCTCCTCTTCGTATTCCGACTGCAGCCGTTGTAGGGACTTTGCTGGGCAAGGCTAGACAGGAACGCAATTTTTCTCTGATGACAGAAGTGAAAAATAGTTAACTAATCGTAATATTTTCGATATGCTGATGAAACATCTAAGTGTCGGCAACTGCTAATTTCGTCATTTCTGACATAAACGTAGTTATAGTTCAGAATATTAATATTTAATGCAACCTACTGCGATACATATACACAGATTTGGTCGAGGTTTATTAAACTTAAAGCCATTTTTTTTAAATATACGATAAACTACGTTTACTTCCTTTTCCGATAGATGTTGTCAAGGTAGTGAGATTAAAGTATCACTTGATTTTCAATGGAATTTTTCTAATTTCAGGGGAAAATATATTTTCATTCTAATAATATCTAGACATCAGCCACTCATTGCACTATTTTCTTAGTGAAAAAATATGGTTAGTGCCTTAACATACTCGGCCACAAGCCTTTGTAATCGATTGAAGGATACAACGTAGACATGAATCTAGATTTTGGTCATTTGTCATTTCCACCATGCATTGATCAAGGGTTATGTTTCGAGAGTAGAAGGGAATGGATGTTACTCCATTTTATCCCACTGAATGGGTAGTCAGAAAAGCCGGATAGTATCCATCCCTTTGATTTATAAAAATGCTCCGCTCAATCACTGCTCGGACCTCATATTGCATTGCTTGCGTTCGTTCCCTTTGAGACAAAGGCAGTGGAAATATTTTACGGTTGCTTCTCTCATACCTCTTGACCATCTCTGTTCAGTTGCGTTTAAGGTTGATATGATTCTAATCCAATCCAGAAGAGGGCAGAAAATATTTCGTTATTCAAGTTTAATATTTTAATTTATTAATCCCTCGAGGAAATTCTGGGATGAAGTTTGAAAAACGCCTAGAAATAATTCTACCACCGATTTACAATCATATTTCACCTAAAGCGTGGTAGCAACTGCAAAGCATTCTTCTTTCCTTCATTTTCAGTGGATTTTCATGATTTTTAATGATTATTTTAGGAAAAAGGTTTTAAAAAATGAAATAAAGGCTATGTTTTCTTGTTTAAGGGTTGTTGGTACATATATAACTGGTTACTTGCCTTTCTAGGAGTATTAAGTTTCGCCTTTTGCATGATAGCAACTTGAAAGGATAGATTTTTTCGAAGGATTGCCACAGAGTTTAAGAGTTGTATCAAGTAAATAGTTTTCTGATGTGTAAATAACTCGTTGGATAATATTTTTCCTCTGGTTACGAATAAAAAAGGCCATCCATTTGCGCCAGGAACATTCAGGTCATAAATAGCGTCGAATTACTATTTCAGGGACAGTACATTGCTTGCTTGGACCAGAGAAATTATCACATATCTCGTAGTGGTTACCTAAGTAGATTAATTATACCTGCTCTTTTCTTGTTTCCTATTGTCTAGTCCGGGCTATTTTTCTTAGGAGAAATAATCCAGTACAACTATTCTTTCCGGAGTTTGGGGATTATGAATTACGTTCTCATGATACTGCGCAATTTATAGCAACAATTTTTAACGGTCCGTCAAGCGATCTTCATCGAAAAACCTCTTTTTCCCCGGGAATAAGATTTTTCAGCTCAGCTCGGAAAAAAATGGAAGGATAGGAATGTATTTTTTAAACTCTCTTTTCCTCGCTCTCCCGCTGAAGTCCGCTCCACGTCACTCTGCTCGTTTTATCCGGATAATTAATTTCGCATGAAACCGCGGAAAAATGCTCAAACCCTCGCGACTATTCATTGCGAGACGTGCCAGCGTCGCCTCATTCCTCATGCATCTTCCGCTTTCGGTCCAAGCCAACGAAGGTTTTAGTATAGTTTACCTCCGTCGCGTTTCCAGATTTATCTCTGTTTCCCGACGTGATCAATGCCACTCATTTAAGGAACTGCCACGCCGCGAGCACCAACTCACACTCACTCCGTGGGTGAGCCCATTCTACCTCCTCTTTTTATTTTGAATCCCGAGACGCCAATGGATGTGTCCGACTGCGTTCGATTTGCTGTAGGGTAACGATGGGCGTTGTGTGTTGTATAGGAGCCAGTATCGTTATGTCCCATTTGACAATCGTTTGATAAATCTCGTATCTCTCGATATTTATAAAGCGCCAATGGATGTAGAAGGGAAAGTATTTTCAACGTGGTACAAATTGTTAAACGATGGCGGCGAATGAGTAAGGGACCCAGCGTGATGACACATGAACAACCGGCGTTAATATAGTGTTTTTAATTATGAATATAGCATTTAACAGTATTCATAAAAAATATCACCTGATGTTAATGCATGGAGAAAAGACGTGTGAAAGGATCCGGAGAGACTATGGTATGATTCAAGCTGCAGAAATCAATGTACTGAGGGGTATTGCAACGAGCAAGAATGCAATGAGAATTGAATGCATTAGCGAAAGATAATGAGTTGAACCGGTAAAAAAAAGAAACAACGGGGAACGTTGGAAAAGGTTTGGACGCATAACGAAAATCCAGGGGAGATGATGATACTAATGAAAGAATGAACTTGGAAAAATACTCGAAACAGCGTGTAAACATAAGTATTGAATGGTATTGAGATGAAAATGGAACAGGAGGCTGATAGAGGATAAGCAGAGCTGAAGAGAAATACAGAAATAGAAGTTAATGAATGAAAAATGTGTCAGACGACACGCAAAAGGAAGTATTGCTGGGATTGTGACAGTTATGACAGCTGAAACTGATTGGAGTTTGATGTATCGAACAGTGGTGAAAATATAATGAACGGGGTAAAATATAAATGAGTAGTTGCTACGAGGAGTGTGAGAGAAAAGATTGTAAATGAATAGACGGCGGAGTTGAAAGAGGAAGCTAATTGGAACTCCCTCTTAGAAACTATAATGAGTGGAATTTGAGAGGAATACCAAGGACGGATTACTTTAGGAAAATTATGTGGGATAATAAAATTAGGACTGATAAAATAAATATAGACGCTAGCCAAAGGCATTATAGAGCTGCAAAAAAACAATTCTCGTTTCAGTTCAGACCACTGACGATTATTTTATTCGGTTTATGTAAGCTTAAATATTTTTATAGGTACTTGTTTTGAAAGTGAAAATGAGATTTTACTGGTAAATAGAGCACCTATACTCTAGATTAGTAGATTGTTAATGGTCTAGAATGGTGGAATAGTTTAAATATCTTGTGTGAATGGGGGTCATCGTGAGAAGTGGAATAATTCATAAAAGAATAAGGCAATAGTTGATGAGAGAGACCCTAAATTATAGACGCATTTACTTCACGTAATGCACGAATAGTTTTTATTTTAGTTATCTCTGTCTACTACGGGTACAATTTAAGACGCATCACAAATTAACTCCCTAAGAGCCACGCGATTTTCTGAAATAATGTTTAAGAAAAGGAAAGCTGCTAATAAACATATGTTCAGAGATGGGATGAATTCCCTTAGGAACTTGGCTCTATCGAATGTATTTTCTGGAAGAACCAAATTCTGAAGACTCTCGAAAAAAATGGAATAATGCGCGGATAAATCCCCTAAAGCCAACTTGAAATGGCTTTATTTATTTATAAAAAGACTAGCAAGGAATAAGAGTGATAGATATTACTTCTTCAGATTTGGAAAGTAATGAAGATTTGCTAATGCAATCCAGTAAAATTAAATATTTTATACGCTTAACCCAGTTTTTCATTTTCTTAAAAATATTTTTTTTAAATCTTATAATCTCAGCACATTTTTAATTCCTGAAAAACACGAAGTTTTAATTTGATATGACTTGTGTGGTTTAAACATGTTTATCGGCCCCAGTGGCGAGTACGTGTTTGACTCCTGCCTGAGTGCATTTTACGCAGGACATTAGCCTTTGTATTAGTCCGTTGTTACTTGTTAAAACACTCAATATAAAAGACCAGTAGTTTTTTTTCTGAATTGTTACATAAATAAATATATATCCCTAGCATTTCAACTGTGGTCGTGGAAAACATCATGCTGTTCGTCAAAATCAAGAAAATATTATCGTGGGGCATGTGATATAGTACCTCCTGCCTGATAGTATACAATGTCGTAAATCCAGGAAAACTTTACGTTTGGAAGAATCTAATTTTATTTCCAGCCTCTTTCCCGGAAGTATTTGGTTTATTGGCCCTCATTTTCAGTCGTGTTGTCATAATACACGATAGACACTTTACTTTTCTCTTTCAACTAATTAATTTAAAAATAAATTTATATTTTTCCGTCGATATTTCTAAACTCTTTTGCGGAGGTTTTTTAGCATTATTATTCTCGCAGAATCTGGGAAGGGTTTTCCAGGCTCTCCGAGAATACTGATTCACTAGTAAGGAGTATTAAAAGCGTAAAGCACTTCATCTTTTGTGTCAGATTAATGTTGAAATCGATTTCTTTACGGTGGCTGGTACTATTTGTGTATTTTCTTTCTTACACAGTTATAAATTCCATACTTTTGAGTGGACTTAATGGCCATTATTTGCTTTTTTTGGAACTGATACTGGCTGGGAGATTTTTGATTAGACGTTATTTATCAACAAATTAAACCCTTTGATTTTGTGTGACAGTTTACACGTCATTTTTCATATCATGCTCAGTTGCTCCTCTCCGTATTGAATAAATCAAATTTTATTATTTTTTTCGAATGCTAATGCCATAAGTTAGAATTGATCTTCATACATTCATATTTAAATAAATAGGTATTGTTTTACATGAATTAATGGCTAAAATTGAGGTAAAATGCGTAATTGGAAGAGGAGGTTAATGTAACTTAAAGTGAGAGCATCCTGTGCATCAATGAGATTGTCACAATCAACACGTACCAATACGATCATCAGTATCTACCATTGTCACAATAAAACTTGTGTAAGTATTTTTGTGGTAACACTCCGGTTTCCATTTAACCATATTCTCTCACCAGGTTTCAACCCCTGTGTAAAAGAAAAAAATAGTTGGGCTTAGAGTCGTCTTATGGCTGTCATGACTCGTATTTCCTTTAAGTGGCAAATAATTGGAAAAATTTCGTCAGTTATACGACGCCTCATGTATCATAGCTTGTTTGGAAAGCATACTCTTATTTTTACCAAATTCATCTTCGGGACCGATCATCAATCAAATTTGTTTGTATAGAATATAGCAGAACTATTTTACCCTGATTCACAAGATCAATTATGATCTTTTTTATAGTAATTCATATCTTGAGTTATGTTGGCCTCATCTGTGGCGGTGATCACCATAGTAACCTATTTTGATTAGCACTTTTGACTGAGTTAATTTATGCTTTCCTTCCTCACCGCCACAAATACTCGCTTATTATCAGCGTCTTTTCAAGTTATTTGTTCAAGTTAGTTTCTTTTTCTATGTGTAGTAATAGTAACATGTAACTGCTAGATAGGATGAATGACAAAGATGAATTGAAACGAGTTCTGTGAATTATTTCTTTCAGTGCTAACAGTATGGAGAAATTTATCATAGAATACTATTATCAGTTTATTCTATTTACAAGGCTTTGTAATTGCTCTTAGATCAATTCAAGAATGTTTGTCATCTTATTTATTATAATACCAAAACATCTTCATTGCTTACGTACCGTCAACCTATGAGAAATTTCAATGTACTTTCTGTCAACCCATGAGGTTTAGTGACTTGGAATGAAATGGAATTGATCATCAAATAAAAAAAGTATTTTACTCCCTTTTGTAAAATTAAGTTTTTACTCTCAATTTCGTTTTCAGATATTAATTCTGCAACTTAAATTATGATAATGACGTCTCAAGATTGATTTCCTAGTAATGATATCTAGGTCCCAAGTCTGGGAACCAAATAAGCCAAATCCGTTCCAGATGTATTCGTTGTCGAGAAGGCATATTAAAAGTTATTGTTTCAAATAAAAGCGAAAGGCGCGTCAGGCGAGGTTTTTTCGTCCCGAATTAAATCTATTGTAGCAAAACTAAGATATTTCATAGAAAAGATATGCATTGATTGATGCAAAGCGAAATGGGAATGAAGTACCTATATGAGAATTGTTTGCGTTAAAATAATAAAGGATAGGGTTAGATAAATGATTGGGCAAGGAAATAATGTTGATTGGAGGAACGTTCTTTGTTGTTTTGGCCATTTTAGAGGATAGGTTTGATTTAAATAAATAAACTGATGTATGATAGAGAGGTCAATTCTACAAGAGGAAGGGGTAGACCCAGATGATTCTGCAATTTTTGCGTGCATTCTCGTTTTCAAACTTTGATCCTTAAACTCTGATTCAATGATTAGCGTATCAATATTAATTTTCTTGTATCTTAATATGGTTAAAAAATGAGTAGAGTTTTCAAGTCAACTAAAATCGTCCAAGCACATTTCTTAGTTAAGGAATCATACCAATTGCTCTAATTGTAACACTTCTCTGTGGCGTCTCTAGGTTTCAGTCGATGAATAATGACGTTTTTACTCAGAAAAAACCTTGTGAAACACTTCGGTGTAGGTGCTCGCTTTAAATGGGGCCGGCGGCGGCGCTGGGGAAATCATCCCTGAAGCCGCGATCAAGTTCGATTCGCAGCCGGTCGCATTCGCTTGCATCAGCACGTTTCGAGTCATGCTTGAGACGCTCGCCAAACCCTTCGGCCCCCCAGCTGCAAAATCCTCGGCTGTGTTCGGAACACCACCCTTCAAACCTTCCCTCCATCCCCATCCTGATCCCTCCTTCCCTTGCCCTTATAGCAGAAGCAGCAAGCAAGCAAGCACGCCGATTCCCATTCGATCAATATGGCCCGAGTGCATTGGAGGGTCCCCGACCATTAGCACTTTGCGATGGGAAGGATAAAAAAAAGAAAGAAGAGCTCTTTTAAGCTGGAACCGCCTACCCCTTCACGCTCCCTTTAAAACCCTCTCCTCATTGTAAAATCCGCAGAGCCGGAGATTTGCAGTAGTTTAGGAATTTACGGCCCTGTCACCGCTCTTGCTTCTCCCCCTGTGCTCTCCTATTCCAAACCTACCGAACTGCCTCCAACCGTCCGTATACATACGTTTGTACTTCCCACACCGCATCGGCCCCATTTGACGTCGTTTTCCCACCCAGGAGAGTGGCGGGTGTGTTTTGAGTCAAATGCGCCTCTTTCGCCGCGGTGGTGGCGTCAATTATCGCTTCGGAATTTCATTCATTTTCCGAATCCAGAGGATTTCTTCTCGCTCTGAAAACCTGGTTCGGTGTGTGTGGTTTCCCTTTAATCTCCAAGGCGGTAATGGATAGGGATGATTTCGCAAATAACACGTAGACGATGAAGCTGTGAACAAGTGATGGATTCATAGCAGATTTTAGGCGGTACTGTAGAAAGAAGAGTTACTGGAATTTAAGGACACTGTTTTGTTCGAAGGGATAATAATGTTACACTGTGAGCTACGAATGTTTTTCACCTTTATTAATCTATCCAATTTCCTTATGAAAAATGGTACATGTTTGTTGAACTAAGTAAGTACCAATTATAGAAATATGTCAAGTAGATGGAATGAAAAATTGTTTAATATAATAGTACAGAAAGAACTAGCGTGCAATACCAAAAGAAAATCATGAAATTGTTGATTTGGGAATTTGATTGATTGAGTTACGCAACAATTGGAAGAGTTATGTTTAGAGTAAACTTATGAATGAAATGGTAGAAAGGTTTGCAGGATGTTAGAATGTGGATGCTTTGTGATTTTTTACGGTTGTGTGAAGAGAATTGAGTCGATATGAGCTTTATAATGAAAAATGTATTTATTGATTTCTTTGACAAATTAGCTCTTCATAATACTCTTCCATTTGAACATATTCTTCTCTATGTAATTTTACCAGTGCTTATGTAACACTTTTAATTTATTTTTTTTTGCTTTTGATTGATTACGAACATGAAGTGTTGTAATTGAATCGGTGAACATATTTCATGGAATTGCAATGATTTCCTTGTGTGCCCTTTTAGCATTTGGTTTAATCCTTTATTTCATGATGAGTCTACTGATAATAGTTTTTTAAATTTTTACTTACTCACGTTTAATGTTTAATTCTTGCCACCATCATGCATCATAGTTTCGATTGGAAAATCTCAACCATTAGAATTTTATGATAAACATTGATGTATAATTCAGTATCGTAATTGTTATAAACATATATTTGTTGCTTAATCTAAATGCACCTTTCACTTTCAGAGTAATTCCATAAATTGCGTCATGTGCGATGAAAATTACATTTATCACCTTAATATTGTGATTCACACAGTATTCTGTAGGCAAGGGGAATATATAGATGGAGAATGGTTGTTATATTGATCGTCATACAACCAGCCCAGCATGGCTTAAGGAACTCACTGACAGCCCAGACATATTACCTAAGAAAGCTCTTCGACATCATTTAGTATTTTTTAATACTTTTTCTCACGCAATGCAGTTTGTGATATTCGCACAGAGCAACCCTATTTGAGGTGCACACGGAGTTCACGTTGTTTCTACCGGTTTACGTCCTCTGTGACGTACCCAGAAATGGAGGATGCGTTTGGATTCTCGCATTTATCGCGTGTAGTCATTCTCATACCTTTCAGGTAAATATAAAGAAGATTTTTGCTTATTTTGTCACTGACAAGGATTGAAAATATACCCAATGCATGCATACCACACTCATGTGATGAATATATTAATTATGAGTGCTTTCCAATAGCCTTACGCGGATTAGCGCGCATCGTAGCAGATAGGAACACAAGAGTGCACATTCATGCCGACAATTGGAACGATCTGCGCTGAAGAGTTCACATACGGTTAGGACAATATCCGTCTTCTATATAGAAGTTCACAAAATCGCCTTTAAAACAATGATTTTACTCTGGTTAAATATTTATATGTCCCAAATAGTCATCAAAGGTTAGACATTGGGATATTTCCATTTTTGTTAGGTAGGTACTACATTATTCTCCGCCATCAGAATTTTCGTCTGCTTGCAAACATGGTGACATAGAAAAACTACAGGAAAGTTGTGTTTCAATCCGATTAGCGCAGATGACGTCATAAATGTCATGGAAACATGATGATAAAGAGATAAACAGTTGACGCAGGTGCGTGATTAAAAAACACTATATGTTATGTATTCTTTGAAACAGAGTCCCTGGCATTTATTCAGTAATCGTCAGTTCGAATTTTGTGTCTCCTGTGTTTCAGGTATTTTGTACTAGCTGCTTAATGAATGATGTTTTGATGCCATATTTTCAACATATTTTCCTAAAGAGTCCCTGATTGACGCTAGATTTGCTTTCTTTGAATATTAGTACTGTAAACAGCGCTTAAAAGCCCAATTCATGGCCAACCCATAACATAAAAACCACAACCCCATTCCTTTTCGCGGTAAACGCAGCAAAATAGCTTAGTAATTGCTATTACACTTAAAGAGCTGGTTTTGTATGTATGTAATCAGTGGTCCGTGTATTTGAAGGAATGTTAATAATTTGACCCATCGCACCTAAAGATCATAGTTGACTAATACCTATCCTAATTTCTTCCGTTCCTTCAGAAATCCTTCATTTCAGGTACCAGATACCATTTCACATACAATTCAATGAATTTCGCCTCTCCATAAAGTAAACTATCTCATCTTCCCCACATTAACAAATATCAGCCATTTATCACCACACTTCTCGAGTTATTTACCAAAAACAACTCGTCATTTTGATGGGAAATGGTGCGGGTATGCACTACGGACTATTTAATTAAAAATTAGCAATGTATGGCACATAGTTGTCGCCAGAAATAAAGCAGTATGTAGTTTAAATTTATGCTCAACTAATTTACAAAAATCAATTACCAAATTACGTTATGAAGACGATTTCACGTCATAGGGTGAAAAAATTAGTTAATGCTTATATATGGTCATGGATATAAATTTAATTAATAAGACTTTAAGTATTATTAAACAACATTTATGCACTAGTAAAATCTTCTTGGGTTTGCCACCGGGTAAGGCTTTTAAAGGCCAACTTCTTTAGGGAAACTTCGGAAAGCCTAAGATCTTTTAGCATTTATTCACCATTAATATTACAGTAATTACTTCAAGCTCTTTAAAGTTTTAATATTAAAGTCTTATATGGTACCTTTAATAACTAGGCAAGAATATCAAACATCGAATAAGAAATCTGACAACCCTTTTTGACCTCATCTATCGGCCGCTTCTACAATTGACCAATGGTGGACTTGCATAGATTCACTTTGCTGTTGGTATAGTAGCGCCGATGTAGTCTCCAGTGTGTGAAAATGCAACTTCTTTGGAACCTAAAATTGATCGGGAAAAATATATTTACCCCTTACCTTGTATTCTTTTGTAAGGCTTCTACAGCGAAGCATGATAGCAGTCGCCTGTTCATGACGTTAAGGACAGGAAAACTCTTGGGAAAGTGGTAGGTTATTGCATGAAAGGGATAGGACGGTAAATAGTAGGTAAGACTGCCAACATTACTACATTTAACTTCAGAGTCCGGAAAGCTTTTCACGACCTTGTTTACAAACCAAACAAAGATGCATCAAAGTACGCTGACATTTTTTTTCAACTAATGGGAGAAACACGTTAACACAACTTAATGCATTGGTAGTGACAAATTAATCATTTAGAAATTTAGTTTAAGTTTTTGTTCTTGGGAACCGTGATAGTTGAAATACAAGACTACCTTACTCCCCTGTTTCTGAACCGGTTAAAAGGGAATTGACACTCCAGTGAAAAAGGCTTTCTTCACCACTGCCACCATGTTTTGCTACCCCAATACCTGCCATATAGCCCTTTGTAGTGTTCCTCCTTTCCAAGCGATGTCGTTTGCCTGACCCTCCTTTCAGAATCCTTGAGAATTACGTTTCCCTGCGTTTCTGTATTAAGGCGAGCGCTTTGGGATCGTTAAATTATTTTGCAAGATCTACCGCCTCTACAGAAAGAATGGAATTGTTTTGATTCCTCGGTCCTTTTCGTCTCTTTTGCGATGCCGTCGACGCTAAAAATGTTTCGGCTCCCCTCTGTGATGCTTTTATTCAGTCTCTTTTCAGAGACCGCTTCGCTTTTTCTCGCCACGTGTATATTTCCCGCTCAAAAGCCTGGTGTTCCATTTTCCTGGGCCAGGATGTTTGGTTTCATAATATTTAGAGCGAAAAGCACTTGAAAATGTTTCAAAGGGCCAAGAATAGCAGGGTTCCTCTTTAAAAAATGTAATGGATCCCTGAGTCGAAAAAGCTTACATAGCTTACATCTTTTCAATGGTCTATATTTGTGGGACGAGCTTGAAACAAACTGGTTTTTTTGAGTTGTTCTAGCATAACGAAGTAATGACATAATGTGAGTGCATGTGATTCATGCGCGTCGTACTCCTTAACGTAAATGTTTTTTTGTTTAAAGTTTTATTGACATTTTCTTCCCTTGATTCCCAATTTTCGTATGTTACGAAAGTTTAAGTCTATTCACCGAGTATGACTAAACTTATATTTACGATGCATATAACTTCAATTTACGAATTTTTCTTGCTTAAACCTCTCGGTGTCTCCAATTACTACTCTGAGGTACCTCTTCAGGTATGTTATCACGCCGTTGTCTCATCAAAAAGTGATGACACTATAAACTTGCCTTACTAAAAGGTCTAGCGTATATTTTTAATAATTGTCCTGAATTCTGTAATATTTTAATGAACATTGATAATCAGGCTGTCTTGTGTGCCAGGCAAAGGGGTAATGGCCTTATGATTAACCATGATGAAAATTGTAAAATGTACGTTGAATTAATAAAGAATCCGACGCGGTCAGCGTCCTGGAGGTTCGTGCCAACGCCCGCCAATCTTGCCAACCGTCCTTCCAGGACCGTTCTCGTGTATTATATCCCTAGGCCGGCCATCTTGGACGGCCGATGGTATATATACGCACGGGCACGGGACTGAGGCGGTTGAGTTGGAGATCAGCGGACGCTGGCATGAGCGCCCAGTCTCTCCGCGCTACTATACCTGCTATACTATATACTGCTCTTCACTATAACCTGCGAAGGTGCTCCGTTCTATGGGTACGTTATCAACGTCTCTAACCCAGAATACCCTTCCATATTTGATTAAATGAGTCATTTTATGATTTAAAATAACATGACCACCTGCATGAAATAATAAAAAAATGGAAATGTCGAGTTGCGAGGAAAATGAATTCTTTTTAGGTTCAGATCAGTTATGGAGTCAAATATCTGAGATAGCGGATTATATTCTAAAAACAACCCGTGTGGAACAAAAGGTTGGTCAATAATTTTAATGCATTTAAAATATCCTTTAATTTTTTATTTCCTAGTATTTGACATTCTGTTAGGTACCAACTTACTATAAGGATACCGATTAAATTTTTGGGCCTTGCGGAACACAAATTAGCTGCAATCATTTTGGATGATCGAAATGAAAGCCCATTGAATAAGACCAAGTTACCTTGCAGAAACGGCACGATAACTATGTAGAAATTTCTGGGAAGTAAATAAATTGGAGGTATTTAAAAGGAGAAAATGTAGGGCTTCATTCATATAATCTTAGAATTTGAAGATAAATGATCACATCTATGCATGAAACTGCGGTTCGGGGGTTGGAATAATATGAAATATGGATTAATTGTATGGTATTATTTCATTTTATAAATTCGCTTCAATTAAATTTATTATTCTAGTAATACTCTTTGGAAGTATTCAGCCGTTATGAGTAACATTAACTATAATACTTGGAAGTTCAGCGTTCCAGGAGATGTGATGGTGTCTGAGTCATGAGTCAAGAAAAGAATCAAATTTCTTGGGTCATTTTTAAGCTATTTGCATCTGCTGCTGCTGCTTTCATTTGTAAAGTTAATTATGAATATGTAGAGAAAGAGTTCAGCATTATTGGTCTGTACCAGTTAGGTCAGAAGCAATGTTTAATATAACTAGCCACTTTTATTTCTGTAATGAAATGATTGATGTCTACAACATCAAATTAAATTCAGATTCTGAATATGGATCTTTGTCATAAGATGGGCACATTGGTCAAAGATAAATAAATTTCAGAATACTTTTAGGACTAATAAATTATGTTAATATCTGAATAAAGCTAACAAAGTATGTAAAGCGATCGGATTCCTTTAGTGGTAAGATTGTAATTGGATTACAGTAGTGATCGGATGGGGTGTTAAACTATTAATTTCTTGGCTAATTTCAAAGCAGTAAGCTAAATACATTAACAGGCTACTACCCTTCATTTCCTTGTCAATCTACTCATCTGTCCTCGATGGCGACAATGGTATTAGTTTTCGGTTGTGACCCAGTATGACCAACAAACCCAAAGTGTGTGAAAATACTTTTAATACTTTTATGAAAAAATCTAGTTTGACAAATCTTCCACATTGTCTTTACTCTCTGAATATTTATTAGAATATTATCGCTATTATTTTTTATCAAAAAAATTGGAAGGATTGGGTTAACCTTATAGCCGATAAAGATTAAATCATGGATTCATGTTCCCAATTCACCCACGCAACATTCCAGTATCCCCTCAATACCGCAACCGTGGCCGTACTCCCGCCTCCAACCACAAAACGCCGTAAGTCAAGTAGGATGAAATGTTTATGGGTCCCTGTCGAAGTCGGCGTCCGTTTTAATTGGACGAGTCATCTCCACTGAATTTGGCATCCGTTTGAGGGGGAAGGGATTTTGCATGCAAGGGCATGTGGTGATGGATGGGAAGTGTTGTATGGGCTGGTAGAGGAATAGATAATAATCGTCTTTATTGAAAGGAAGTTAAGCCTGAATAGCTCTTTTATTCCACTAAACCCTCAGCGCAGAAGTTAATTGAACGTAAAACCATTCTTTGGTCGTTTTCCCAAGCCGTTACATTTAAATATTGAATGATTATGTTTTTTCTATTTTAAATGTTGTGTAGTTTACCTTTAAATATTGTCTCAAACCGGCAGAGGGTAATGCAAAATTAGTCAAATCTACAATAATATTGGTTTATGTAACCATATGGAATAGTTACCTAAGTCGAAGAATTAACTAAAAATTATATATATATATATATATATATAATATAATATATATATGCATACTCATCCATTCGAAAATCAGACGCTTAAAGGCGCGAATAAATTCATACAATCATAGGGCCATATTCAATTCATATCATCATTCAAATCATCATTCAATTCATAAATTCATATCATCATCCTATAATAATTAGGTAATTTTTTAGGTGAATCCGAAAATCATAGTTATTTAACGAATTTTATCCAAATGAAATCTAATTTGTATCGAAAAATAGAGTAAATGTGAATGTGCATTGAATTATTCTCTAATTATTTAACTTTTGCTGTGGTTATAGAGTAAACAGCGGGACACGTCTAATGATAATTTGCACTTTTTTACACCAAAATCGATAAATATATGAGGGAAATATTAAATATTTAAATAAATAAATCAACAAATGCTGTTAAATAGGAATGCGTACGGTTAAAACAAGGGTTAGGGATTGTGTGTTGCTGTTCAATTGATCTACTAAAGGAAGGGGTGGAGAATTTGAGACTATGGAACGATGGTTTCGGTATCGGGGTGGACAGAGGGACACGACAACGCTCGCAGTGATACTGTCCGACAACGTGTAATTCATCTCTCACTTCTGGGGATGCATTAGGACGGGGATTGAGTAAGCTTTAGCGCCTCGCGGTCATGATGGTCTTGTTCTGACGCGTATGTCATGGAAGCCTCTCGTGGGAGTTATTTATGCCCCCGCATAGTTCCCCATGGTGTCGAGGTGATGTGGTGGTATCAGAGATGTCGCGTAAGGGGTGAGACGTTGCGTTCAAAGACAGGGAGGAGGATCGAGTAGTTATTTGTTTGAGGGTTCCAATCCCGGTAAAAAGAGGAGGGAGTGGGATTTTTTCAGGTGCATGAGTCTTTTAAATTCAGACCGGCACATGGAGTACCTACCATGATGGAAACTGCGATTCTGGATTATCCATTTTGACACTGTAGCTTCGGGACAAATGACAAAATTGAAATTAATTAGGTGTCATCTTACCTTCTTTTTTTTGTTTTCAGTCCCTAAACAGCATAGTAGCTGTCGCATTCTTCCATAGATTTCTATCCCCTATCAGTCTTTTTGCTCCCGCATAGGACTTGAAGCCAACATGTTCTATGCATAGTTTCTCTACGAATATCATTCTAGGTAGGCCTCTACATTTTTTCGCGGAATAATACCCTGTAATATAGTCTGTAGCCAGTGCATGTGCCAACAATGTTATGCATTCTATTCATCTCTATATCGTTTCAAGGCATCCCATAGTAAAGATAGATAGGTGGATAGATTTAATCTATCCACCCAAATTTAAATAACGTCATATAACATAAACCTCACATACTTCCAACTTTATTCGTTCTGATTTTCAAATTGGTTCAAATACGGGAGCAAAGCAGTAAAACTCACACATAGACCTTGAGCATTTATTCCTGCGCTTATATTGTTTTGCGCTTAATACATACCTCTTTTTCGCTTCATGCTATTTTTGCCTTGTTTATCGTGTTAACTATACACTTTCTCCACCCGTAAGCTCTGATGACGCTGGATTTACATCCGGAATGGCCTAGGTCCATATCTCGGCAGTAGGAAAGGTTTTTCAGTGTAAATAAGAGCAGTATTCTTTTTCACTTATGTGACTTTCAACTATTGTCACATTGTCGTTAAGAGTAGACTAATACCGATAGGGTTTCCCTCCTACGTAACAATACATTAAAGCAAATCTACCTACCAATCATCTATGGTACATATGACGTCAGTTTTAGATTGCTTCTACAGCTAACCAACTACAGTGCAACATTGGTCGGTTCCGCGCTTGCACAGGTCACGGATGGGAGCCCATCACCACTGGTGGCCGTGTTTTGGTAAACTTTCTAAGCAGTATTCCTTGCGTCTGCGGTGTGCTAGCGCGTTAGTTTTGGAGACAAATGAAATTGATTGTGTATATCCATCAACTCATATATAGACACTAACTGACAATGTTTTATGGTGACTTATGGGACATTAGTGATAGCATAACTCAGAGTTAACGATATAGGCTAAAACTCATGGATAAGCCAAGAAAAAATATAAGAAACTCCTATTTTTGTCTATTCGCTTGCACCCGTGTCCCCATGACTTTATTTGAAGATATGGGAGTAGGAAGATTGGGCTGAGATATAAAGTAATGGGGTACCCAACTGTGGTTTTGTTGTTCGGGTAGAGGGCATGAGTTGGTGCTTTAAAAGTAGTGGTCGGGACAAATTTATCACTAGGGTCGTTCCGGTTTCGTTTTTTGGGGTGGTATCATCCACTTGGTGTCTCTCCCATAAAACGCTTCCCATCCCTTTGATCAACCCCCAGGTTCTCAATCCCATTCCTCAATTTAAAATCTCACGCTCGCACTCTCTCTCTCTCTCTGTGCTATGTTCGATCGGTATTGATGGGCGTGAATTCCGAACTGTGCAATTATATATAATTGGAAGAAAAAAATAAATAATTATTATTTGATTCAGTTTGGCGTCACTTCGCTTGTCGAAAATTGTCATTCATTCGTTTCGGTGACCGAATAGGGCTTGTAATTATTTATTTGTTAATCACACATTGCCATGCGTTGCTATGTGAACACTTCAAGGTCATTTAAACTTTTACCAGAGCTTGTGGAATGATGTATAGAATGCTCACATATCATTCTGATTTTTTAAAAATTCGTAGTTATCATTAATATGAAACATGTTTGTTTATATGTGTAAATACTTTGACATTAATGTTTTTAATACATTCTTCCCATAACATAATTGAAAAGAGATAAAATTACGATTTTTAAATGTTTACCGTGTATAGAAAATCGGAAGAAATGGCAACATTTTATCGTTTTTTACAATAGCAAAAAGGGAATTTAATAATTAATGTTTGCTATTATACACATTTGGTGCAAATAGAATTATTACGAACGCATTGGAATCAATCAAGTTGCAGTGAGAATGTAATGAGGTAATTTTTACCTTACCGGGACCTTGTAGAGGCTCATGCCTAATGTTATATTCACCAACAAGGGCACGTTTCTTTTGCGTTAATCAATGATTCAGCCATTCAGAATATAAATTAAATATGTTTGATATTTGGCAGGCGTAGATTTCGTTCAATCAAAAAATGTACGAGAATGTTGAATTAGATGGGCTCAATATCCGTCAACAAAGAGTCGGTACTGTTATAACATTCCTTGATAGCCTTTTGGTTTTCTGCCGTTTTAAGTCCACTGATAAGCTTTTTTTGGTAAGGCACTCTTTCATTCTATGCTTGAATTGCTTATATTTTCATCCTATAAAATCTCACTTTGAGAAATTACGGTCTTTAACGCATCACAGAGGATCGTAAACTCCGTTCCGAAAGATACTTTCATCTTGGAACGGAATACTTTTGAAGGCATCTTATCTCAAATAAAATTCACTCAGGAAAGATCACTGATAATATTGATGCATTCATCAAAAAAGGAATAAAACCGCAAAGATGACGCAGCAGCTTTCAATGCGAGATAAGGGTTCCGTCGTTCTAGGTCTGAAATTTCCATACACTCGTACTGACTAAAAAGTTGAGTCCTTTTTCGCTTTATAACTCATAAATAAAAATTCCTCCTATACGTATATTTTTCCATTAACTAGCTACTAAGGTTTTTACTTAAATTTCAATACATTTTTAAAGCATATTTAGAGAACAAATATGATTTAATTGAAAATTTTTATATCATTACAAACCGTTTGAATAATTATGAAGTATGTGATACATTTGGCATTTTGAGGTTTTGATGTACTATTTCTGCGCATATGTCCGGTTTATCGAATCTCTTAAGAAGTAATGGTTGGAGTAAATTAATAATTTAATCATTGAATAAAAAATTAGCAAAATATTCGGTTTGCGTGTAATATCATTTTTCATTATACTGTGATCTTACTGATAAATATCATCGCTAATATTTCTCTTCTTGGACAACAGCTGGTAATTCTATAGGTCGCCAAATTAAATAATTTTTAATAACAGTTTATTTAAATGATTAACCGGTACTAACCGCAAAAGATTGGGTTAAGAATTCTTTAGATAGCTTGGATTATTTTTTAATCGCAGTTTCAAATAGAAAAATAAAATAGACGTAGTTGTTCTGTATTATTTATTGTGTTATGTTAATTGAAGAAGAAGTTGATGCCCTTTTCTGATGATGGTTTTTCATCTTGATGAGTGAAATCACAGAGTTTGCTTTTTTCTCTACGTTATATAACAAACTAAGTTGTCGTTTAAGTCCTTCACTCTACTTTTTTTTAAATAAATTTGTTTGAATAGGTACAGACATGAAAGAGGTTGCATGTCATGTACCATAAAATCCCATGGAAGAAGTAATATGTATAACCTCTCATTTTAGCCCTGGTTAAATTCCAAATTTAACAATAATAAAATAATACCATTGGTCCTCAGAACTGTACCGCTGGAAATGACCCACAGAAAAATAAATTCGTTCTGGATTTTGAAATTTCGTTTCCTTTTTCACTTTGGATTACAGACATTAACATTTTTTTGGATCGTTAGTGATAAAGCAGAAAGAAGAATGAATGGCTGATCATGATTTATTCAGGGCAAGCCTTTTACCCTTTCCTGCCTCCCTTGTACAATCCCATCGGCACTGCGAAAGGTGGAAGAGCGAAGTTGAAATATTTCAGATTCCTCGCGGGGCTTGAAATTTTTCGCCATAATGTTGGCATACTGTCTTTGATTAGCATTATCGACTCGGAGGCACGGCTTGCATTTTGCCGACGAACGAGAGAGGGAAACGATTCGGGATTCTGAAGATAAGGACTTATTCTGCTTCCCACGAGCCTTCCATTTCTGATCGTGAATACGCAAAATTCATTCCTCGAATCCGACGTGTTCTGTGACAGTGAAGGGGATGATTCAAATGAAGCAACGGATCCCGGGATAGCTTTAAAACAAGGGTATCCTGAAACCAATCACCGAGCAATTTGAACTCTACCCATACTGCGAGTCATAAATGCAGTTAGGACAGTAAGATCGAGCGATGTACGATGAAATTCACGACCAACGCCATCTAAAGTGCAAGCCAGTTTATCGAAGAATTTATTTATTTGTTTACATTTTTATTTGTCAAAGACGCAAATCATTTTGATTAAAATATAGATATGGTTTAATACAATATTTTGAGGTTGGATCTATGGTTCGAGTAATATTTATGAATATATATATATGATATATATTTAAAAAATATAAAAATGAAATTCACTTTCGACATATTTGAATTCTCTATTGCAGTGTTAAAGACTGACTGACATGCCTAAGAAATTATATATTCTGATATTATCAATCAAAATGTAAAAGTAGTGGAACATTTTAAGTTGTGATTGTATACTATTAGAAAAGGGAGTGCACGAGTTAATGCTTTGAAAACAATGGTCATTTCGTGCGTGGTTAGTTTTGGAACATACAATTCAAATTATGCATTCTATCCGCCAGTATGTTAACGGCTGAGAATGATTTTGTGGTATGAAATTTGGCGACACGCTAAACATAAGCATAAAGAACCACCAAAGAGTTGGTAGACCTGTATTGTTCTACTTTGACTCTGTGGGTGTGATTCTGTCGCCCCGTGGTTGGCTGTTCATATCTCGCCGGGGCACCCTTCCAGAGTCAATCTTTGAGCCGACCCTGTTTTGACGAGTGGAGAGAATGACCTCTGACGGACGTGACGATCGGCCATCGATCAGCGAGGCGTCGGAGCGCGTCGGGACGCCGAGCCTCGCCAATGCAAACACGTCCCACCCTCAACGGCGCACAGTGGTCGGAAATCGGAAAAAGCTGGCCAAAAGTCCAAAATGGCTTTTTTTGAGATATGAAGTTAAAACTTCGCATGGAAACTCAGAAATGATTCATGTATCTGGAATAGCACTTCATTTGGCATAGTTCTTACCCGTTATTGAGATACAGAGGCTCAAACATGACCAAATTTCCAGAAAAATGCCCGTCTTCAGTTTTCTCGGAAAATCTTCCGACTAAAGTTGATGGTGAAGTTAAAACAGGATTTTTATGGAATAAAAAACGATATTATCTGTTAACATGGTACATTTTCTTTACAATTACGTAGTTTTAAAGAATAGCTATGATACAATATTGCTCTGTCGTTACAAAATGGCGGACGCTGTTTTTAGACAAAATTTTACATTTAGTAGGAGATTCAAATGGATTTTTGGCAAAGTCACGCGAAGTTACTTACATCAGAGCATTATTTGAAGACTTCTCAAGGTTTATATGCAGTTAACTTTGAAAAAAGTTTGCGACGCCGGAAATAAATTTGATTTTTCGATCGCGCGTCGGGGCTCGGGTCCGCGCGCCGGGAGCTGGATTTGCCGCGACGCGGAAAGGTTATTGAAGTGGTATGGATTTTAACGCTCAGCATTCACCGTTTTTTAAGCTGTGCTTGTGGGCAACGATCCCCAAAGAGTCTATAATGAAGACACGGGAGGATTTTCAGTCGAGGTAAGTGCACGCGTAATCGAAGTTAAGTTAGTTTTCTTTGGATACGTTCGGGAACCATGCCTTATATTGAAAGCGTTCAAACCTTGAAAAAGTGAGTATTTTCCCTCAGACCCATACAGAAAGACCTCCCAGAAAGACACCAGCTGGTATTCCTTCTCCCTGATCCTTAAACCCTCAGGACTCGTGTGCGAAAATTGTCGTTTTATGACACCGCGGGCATTTTCTGGGAAATTATTGTCCACCAAAGGTACACATACACATGCTTACATTTTTGGAAATGGGGGAGATTTAAAGTATTGTATTGCCAAATTTATGTAATTCTGAGAATTGAATCAAGGAAGTTAACCCCTTTATGTATATCTTAGTAACGGCTGTAGCAACAATTGAATATTGGAACCAATTTTAGCGATAACGATGAAACACTCCAGCAAAGCAAAAGGTCAAAAAAAGAATGTATTAACAAAAGGCAAAAAAGTACAAAAAGTGATCACGTAAGATGTTAATAGTGCAACTCAATTACATTTAAATGAAATAAATAAATGCAATACAAAGAGAGAAGTTTTAACTTTTTTTTAAGCCAATTTTGGAGAATCGAAAAAACGCCGAGCCGTATTTCCATCATTGGTATTACCCGATCCAGGTCGGGGCACATCAACAATTAAGCCCATATTTTCTCTTAATAACTTCTGCACCAATGCCTTTTTCTTAGTAAGTAGTAATTTAATACTTCCACGTGCCTGTAAAGATGTTTTTGAATAATTTACTTACTATCTTTTTCAAAATAATAATTTTTTAAACTTAAATTTTAATGATTTCTCACCTGCCACCGTTTAAACTCCAGCCGATACGATATATGTAATATACATTCAAAAAACCTTATGCGGCAGTGCAGCGTAGACAAACCAAAAGAATATGTATCTACATCAGCTGCACGACCTTTCATATCCCTTAAGTTATTCATCTCCGACGCTTTTGCTCCGCAGATGTAGCACCTCATACTTCCGCTCTCGGTCAATGCGTTGCATACCTAAAAGACTTGTTTTGTTTTCATGTTGGCATAAAAGTTTATTCCTATTCGATTATAAATCAACATAAGCATTACCTTTCCGTTGACCATTGTCAGTAGTAAACATAAGTTGATAGAGTAAATTCCCAAGTGGAAATCCTTTAGGTCATCAATCTGCTTCTGAATATAATTTCTTTCTGCCTTTGTAATGTCTTTAGTTTCTTTTGTCCACTGAAAGCGGATGGGACGACAAAACCGTGTAGATGACGGCCGAGGATTTTCCCAGATAATGTCACCTAAAATAAAAAGAGCCTAAATATGAATAGTGCCAGTGAGACAAGTTAAATTATTTATCAATAGGTTCGAGATGAATCTAACTAACCAAGAGAAAACTAGAAAAAATGGAGTCTTTACCTGTAGCGGCATTATTGAAACGAAGAGGTACTAGGGAGCTCATGAATAAGAACTCGTCCGATGCATCCACTTGTTGCCACATTTTTTTATATTGAGAGTGGCCCGAACTTCCGTCAAAGCCGTACTTGCATATTAACGTGCATTTTATTACATCTTTGAATACTTGAGTGGTGGATACGAAGGCCAGGATTCGCGATGCAGTGTGATTCAAAAGAGCTTGAAGGTTGACTTCGCACATGGTCTCAGTTGTTGTTACTCCTTCAGGGTAAGCTGCCATTTTTGCTTGCACTATTCTGTCATAGCTCGGATATAATTCGTGGCCATGGCTCAAAGCTGTGCTACGGAGAGACATATATTGACTCTTGGTCAACTCAGAGGAAATTATCAATGACAGTGCCTCCTCAACTGTCATCTCAGTTTGGATATTTTCACTCTTCCTCCACTTGGAAAGAACTCTCTTTGCCGGAGTAGGTGTCGTTGTTGTTATTTCCGTAACTAGCTTAGCTGCTGCAGTATCATCTCCTTCCTCTCTCAAACTCATAGATGCTGCAAGAACAAGCTCAGAAGTAGTGGAAGAAGTTTTTAAGACTTGAATTTTTCTTCTTCGAGATCTATCACTTGAAGTGTGAAATTCTTTTTCTGGCCGCCCGAAAGTGCCTGGTAAATAAATTATGAAATTTTGTCACACAAGGCTAAAGTTTGGATAATTATTGAGCTAAACTATTGGAAAAGGATTAATATGTAAAAATACAAAACGGCGCTTGTAGAAGTACCGGGCAGGTGTTGAATTACAAATTCCGGAAAAGTAATAGATTCCGCGAGCCACTTTTGGTATCGTGACATAAATCTTTAATTGTTCCGAGAACTCTCCGTCCATCTCTTTAGGTATGGCCATAAAATGCGCTTCTGTAGGAAATCACTGACAGATTTCAGAGCGTAGGCGTTTTGTCTTAAATTTAACTTTCGTGATAAAAAGTCCAGCAAAATTTCTTTTTTCTGGGTCACTGATTTCTTCCCCGATTCCGTTATTATTTTATGAATGTCTAGTCGTGTAACCTCGTGAGGAGGCATTTCTCATTGAATGACGGAGAAGCCTGCGTAAATGTTCGAAAAATAGAGTTTTCATTGATAGAACCCGAGGTTAGCCGATTACTACTCCTAATAACGCGCAGGAATAACGCGCGGTAAATGTATCACAGACATGAGCAATCTAGGAAAATACTTCAAAACACATAAAATAATGTTAAGAAAAACAAAGTGGACGTGACGATTAAAATATTGGAGACTTAAAAAAAGAAAAAAAACACATAGCATACCTGAAATAAAGGTCGGATGTATAACCAAAAAACACCGCTGACGGTCACCAGGTAATCACGGAAAAGTGATTACATTCTTCACAAACTAATTGAAACCACTATCACAAATTCTAGACACTCACGAGAACTCAAACTTTCCTTCCCCACAGTCAGGCTAGAACTGAGTGTAGGATGCGAACATTAAAATATTAGGGGAAGTTCCCCTGGAAATACCCGGGTAAGACCGTTAAGACTCCGCTGTGTCATAAAACGACAATTTTCGCACACGAGTCCTGAGGGTTTAAGGATCAGGGAGAAGGAATACCAGCTGGTGTCTTTCTGGGAGGTCTTTCTGTATGGGTCTGAGGGAAAATACTCACTTTTTCAAGGTTTGAACGCTTTCAATATAAGGCATGGTTCCCGAACGTATCCAAAGAAAACTAACTTAACTTCGATTACGCGTGCACTTACCTCGACTGAAAATCCTCCCGTGTCTTCATTATAGACTCTTTGGGGATCGTTGCCCACAAGCACAGCTTAAAAAACGGTGAATGCTGAGCGTTAAAATCCATACCACTTCAATAACCTTTCCGCGTCGCGGCAAATCCAGCTCCCGGCGCGCGGACCCGAGCCCCGACGCGCGATCGAAAAATCAAATTTATTTCCGGCGTCGCAAACTTTTTTCAAAGTTAACTGCATATAAACCTTGAGAAGTCTTCAAATAATGCTCTGATGTAAGTAACTTCGCGTGACTTTGCCAAAAATCCATTTGAATCTCCTACTAAATGTAAAATTTTGTCTAAAAACAGCGTCCGCCATTTTGTAACGACAGAGCAATATTGTATCATAGCTATTCTTTAAAACTACGTAATTGTAAAGAAAATGTACCATGTTAACAGATAATATCGTTTTTTATTCCATAAAAATCCTGTTTTAACTTCACCATCAACTTTAGTCGGAAGATTTTCCGAGAAAACTGAAGACGGGCATTTTTCTGGAAATTTGGTCATGTTTGAGCCTCTGTATCTCAATAACGGGTAAGAACTATGCCAAATGAAGTGCTATTCCAGATACATGAATCATTTCTGAGTTTCCATGCGAAGTTTTAACTTCATATCTCAAAAAAAGCCATTTTGGACTTTTGGCCAGCTTTTTCCGATTTCCGACCACTGTGCGGCGGTGCGGCGGCATCATTGGTGCGAACGGGTGGCTGGATTGCATTTGCGGGAGAGGGAGAAAGCCAGGGGTGAGGTTGATGCCGTGTGTGCGCCCCCGTGGGACGAAGCTGTCCTTTTGCTTTAGGATCTACGTCGCTGAACAAAGGGGCTGAAAACGGAAAATATCGAAAAAAAATGTGAAAACCTTGTTCAACAAACTCGAAATTTGGTATTCACCAGTTTTAAGATGATAGGTTTCAAATATCTTGCTTGAATGATTAAAAAAACACTTTTGGCTCTGTGCCGTCAAAGAGTGAGACAGAATATGGAAAATATGTAGAAAATATGAAAATATAGTTAAAAAAATTGGGATTCTAGTATTTACAAGTTGCTGAGGTCATTGATCAAGAATGATAGATGAGAATTGTCAATAATTAACTAATATTTAACGAAAGAAACAAAACAATGCAAACACTTCTAATGTACAAGCGTTAAATAATGCCAATATAGGTAGAACTACAACAGCTAACACATAACTAGAAACAACAGAAACGAAAATCCTCGGAAAAATAAAGTAGAGAAGATTGAGTAACAATAAAACACCGATTAATCAAGGTATATCAAGCTAAGATTGATGCGAAATGACCACATCAAACAAAAATGGAAGGCTACAAAACAATTTAGGCTTCGAGAGATTAGTTCACGAATGGAAAAATAAATGCTTAGCAACCCAAGAAGAGATGGATGGTAGAACGCCTGTGAGAATCATTAATTAGTCAAGAAGAAGAAGAAAATAAAACAATATGGCTGACAGAGTATGATGGATGAAAAACTTTAAAAGGCATATTATTTTAGTTCCTATTACCCCTTGGTTCTTGAGATTACAAGTAACAAATTCCATGTAAAAAAAGTGGCTGACCCAATATGGAGATTCCCTCTCATCTGTGTATAAGCATATTTCTTGACAGCACATTTCCATATCATTTCATTGCTGAACGCATGAATATTTTCTCAAAACGGAATAACTTTACATCCATCAAATCATGCCATTACTTACTGTAATTTAGGCACTATAATCATTAATGGTACATTTACTTTTAAATTATTCATTAGGTATCATAGCTATGCCACTTTGTTTAAAATATAGCCAAAAAACATCATTAGTAGGACAGGGAGTAGATCAGATAGTGGTTATTAAGTAAAGGGGTTGCCGTACATATAGGTAGGAATGAAAGCCGCGGTTCTGGTTCATCAAAAACAAGTGCCATTAATGATATAGAATACTCGATAGAAGGACTTGTAAGTCGTATCCCAGGGATTCCATTTCCATTGTGGTTGTCAATTGCCGTAGTACAGGGTGATTCAAAAAGAATACCACAACTTTGAAAATTGAAAACTCTGCAAAGAAGATCAGGAGAGCTAAGCGCTTTCTGTTGTCGATTTAAGGAAGCTCGGAATTTTTTAGTTAATGAAACCTTATCGTCTGCATTTGGTTCAATCTCTATCTGAAGCTAATAAGGTGAAAAGAATCGAGTTCTGCGAGTTTGTCCTTGAGAAAATGGAAACAGATGACTTGTTCATTTCGAAGATAGTGTTTAGCGATGAAGCTACATTTCACACAAACGGGAAAGTCAATCGGCACAATGTCTGTATATGGGGCACTGAGAATCCGCGGGAAACAATTCAGCATGAACGTGATTCACCTAAGGTGAACGTTTTCTGTGCCATTTCGGCCAATAAAGTTTTTGGTCCTTTTTGGTTCGAGGGTGCAACTGTAACTGGGCAAACATATCTGGAAATGTTGCAGAATTGGCTGTTCCCTCAACTCGAAGAAGAAGCACGTCAATTCATATTCCAGCAGGATTGCCACTTATCTGTCCGTGCCTATTTGAATGAAAGGTACCCACAGCAATGGATCGGCCGTCAGGCAGCTCGTAACAGAGCACTTCATCACTGGCCTCCAAGAAGCCCTGACCTCACCCCCTGTGATTTTTTTCAATGGGGGTATGTTAAAGACATTGTGTTTCGACCACCTCTACCAGCTAACATTGAGGAACTAAAAGAAGGAATAACTTCAGCTATCCAAACTGTTACGCCGGAGATGCTACAGAGAGTGTGGAACGAGTTCGAGTATCGAGTTGCTGTAATTTGAGTGTCTGGAGGGGGTTGTATTGAACATCTATGAACTTGTTATCTACTGAAAAAACTTTGTTAGCACTATCTTAAAAAACTTTGTTAAGTACTCTTCAAATTGATTGATTACCCAAGGCTCCATCATGTTTCTTTGATTAAATACAGATTTTTGAAGTTGTGGTATTCTTTTTGAATCACCCTGTATAAAAAACAAAGTCGATTTCCACCATCTCATTGAGAGCACGGACGCTGATGTAGTAATAGGAACAGAAAGTTCGTTATCGCATGAAATTGCGGATACCGAGATCTTCCCTAAATCATATGCAATATACAGAAAAGACCGAACAGCGAGAAAAGGAGTATTTATAGCAGTGAAAGATGAGTTCGTCAGCAGAGTCAAAATATTTCCAGGTAATAATATAGAAAGTGTGTGGTTTTCCATAAAATGCTCGACAAAAATAATTTTTATTCACTCATATTATAGACCACATGATGCAGACTTAAGTTCAGTTCTAGAGTTGGATAGAAAGGTGAAACGTCTCACACGTTTAAATTAATAAAATAACATAATTATCAGAGGTGATTTCAACGTTCCCTCGATTGACTGGAAGACATATAGTTTCAAAAATGGTGGCTAAGATAAGGAATTGTGCAACACTCTACTCATTCCCATCTAATTCCTTACATCAATTAGTCATTACACCGACGAGAGGAAACCCAGTTGGCCCTCTTCCTTCACGACATTCTTTCCTCGGGAGAAAAGCTTGTCCAAGTAGACGCAATATTTCTAGATTTCAAAAAGGCTTTTGATAAGGTCCGTCATTCGAAGTTACTTGTTTAGTTTGAAGCTTATGGAATACACCACGACGTAACATTTTGGATAAATGACCGCGAACCGCGGGTAGCCGACCGCGAACAGAGGGTATTACTAGATGGCCTTTGTTCAGATGTAGTGAAATTAACATCAGGTGTACCCCAGGGAAGTGTCATCGATCCCTTATTGTTCCTTTTGTATATTAATAACATCACTACCGTTGTTACGAACAAAATTCGTCTCTTCGCAGACGACGCAGTGTTGTACAGGGATCTAGGCTATGAGTCTGACAAGATTGCTTTACAAAAAGACCTTGATGTTATAACTGAATGGTGCAATACTTGGCAGTTAGAATTTAATTTTAAAAAGTACGATGTTATGATATTTTGGAAAAAGAATAACCCGGTCAACAAAACGTACACAATTAATCAAACCAACTTATCAAATGTAGAGTCAGTTAAATACTTAGGTGTGACCCTTACTAAGGACGTATCTTGGGGGAAACACGTCCGGGAAATCTGCGGACAGGCTAGACGAAAATTGGGGTTAATTAAAAGAATATTAGGAAAATGCGTCGAGAAGGTTAAAGAGCCATGTTATTTTTCACTCGTGATACCTCACTTGGAGTTTACCGCTAGCATATGGGCCCCTTACGAAGTTGGACAAATTTCTAAAATAGATTGATTACTACGGAGAGCAGCAAGATTTGTGAAAAGTTGTTACGATAAACATACCAAATTGTTGAAGGAATTAGGGTGGCAGTCTCTAACTGATCAAAGGAAGAAATACAGGTTAAATCTTTTGCTCAAGTATGGACAGTTTTTTGCCAGACGTTCAGCATATGTTGCTAAAGCCAACGTACTACGGTAGAAGCGATCACAGGAATAATATAGAGAAAATTGACTGCAGAACCGATAGATTTATAATGTCATTTTTCCAAGTACAATAAGGGATCAAAATAGTTGCGATGGATCAATCATGTAATCATGTGAAACTCCCACCCTCAATAGGTAGAGTAGAATTTTCACTTGTGCTTAATAACACAACATCATTACTAACACTTCACACCGCTTGATATGTCCGGCATTATTTAATTTTGTTCTCTTCATAAAGTAGCATCTCGTAGCACTCATAAATTAACAGTTTTAGTAATATTAACCACTAGATGTGTGTATGGCATTGTTGTATGGCATTGTTCTGCCTGTTTGCATGTCCATTTACGTATCACTCTCCCAGTTTCTGGTTGGACTACGCAGTGTTCTCCTGACTGATTTTTGGCCTGCGCCTAGCGGCCGGAGCAGCGTGCGAGTTTCTGATTTGTGCTGGGACGAGTGCTGCATGCCTGGTGTGGAATCACCCCGTGCCACATACCCTAGTGGTGACTTGCACGGTACTTCGTAGATGTTGATTGCACCCAGGCAGTCAATAATTCTAAGCTTATGTTTATTTAAATACGTATTAACATAAATAGGCTGAAACTCCCTAGAAACATTTTATTTCTAAATCTAAATTATGAAAAATGTTGTATGACCATGACAACTTTCATGAATTCAATCCATGACGGTATCTATGATCCTTAAATTATTATTTGTTGTTTAAACTGACTGATGACAATGATGTGATTTACTGGATGATATGTTATTGCTATTAGTTTTATCGCCGCAAAATAGTCATTATTAGTATTACATTTTGCATTATTCTGCTGACTTTCATTTAGACCATTTATGATTCATAGTTAATATGAATGGCTTATTTTTCTCCCAAAAAGTTACTCTTTCTTTTTTGTGAAGTATTCTCTGCTAGGTATGATCATCGCGTGAAAATGTTTAGTGTAAAATGTCGGTGTCATAAAATGCAGCGACCATAAAGCTTTCGGTTTTTAAAACGCAGACCATAAAATTGGTCGTTGGAGTGGATCGCTATCACAAGCAATCCAATCTCTCCTACCCCTACCGATTGTGGTTAGGAAGTGTCCATGTGGTGTATTCGCCTCGAGGGGAATGGAATGGGGATATGGTGACGTGTACAGAATCGCTCGGGATAAACGTGTTTACACCCACGGCGGTGGCCATCGACATTGCCTTCGGACAGTCATCGACCCGATTGTTGCTCGCGGAAACGGCGATCTCATTGACATTCTGAGCACGAAATGCCCATTCGTACCCCAAGGGGGGGGGGGGGGCGTCGGACACCCGATACGCGATCCTTTCCTTCTCCTACACCTTCTCCACGGGTGCACGGTAAATGGGGCTGCGACTTGCGCCGGCACGTCCCCTCTCCCCCCAATGGTGCACGTTTCTGCACTCCGTGAGAGCGAGGCCCGGTCATCTCGCCGTGTCGTGCCGGAAGAGATCCCGTTTCATTAATGCGCCCCGCGGACAAGCCAACTCAGCCGTCAACTCCGTTTGTGGGGTTCGTCGACAGGGAAGATCCATTGCTTGTCGTTCTCGGGGAAGCTATCTTTTGTGGGGGCACACTTATAAAGATCTATGATGATGACATTTATAAATGTACGAGGATTTAATTTGTAAAATAGCAAACTTAAAATTATATTTAAAACATTTATAAGCCTTTCATAAATATATCTTCTCCCAATTCATGTTTTTCTGAAAAAACATTTTTCTTAAAAATTTAAGGGAGTAAAATTAAACATTGATATGAGGCAATTAATCATTACAGTGGTATAGTGTGTTTAAATATATTAGCTTTCTAGTGCATGCCATTACTGATATAATACTAAAAATTTACGGTAGTAAAATTAAACATTGATATGAGGCAATTAATCAGTACAGTGGTATAGTGTGTTTAAATGTGCTTTCTAATGCATGCCATTATTACTAATATGTTGATAATGGGTAAAATTCCTAAACTCAGATTTAAAAAAAATTACTCGGCGTGACATGGTTGGTTTAAAAAAATATTTTCACCGATTAAAATTTCATTGAAAATTTAGAAAATATTTCTATGAAAAAAGAAAAAGTATTTTATAGAAAATAGTTCGCTTGCGTGTTGTTGTCACTTGAAGCAAATATTGATGGAATCAATCATGAATGAACTTCAGTCGTGGTCTGGATGAAGAAGGTTGCTCGCTCCTAAGTTGCGTCAACCATGATACTTTAGTTGACCAAAATTTCACAATGTTCAACTTGGCCACCTTTAGGATGTTTCAGAGGCTCGTTGACAGGAAAGGTACATCGCAGGGCTTTTTAGGTGTAGCTTTAATTTGAGGAGGCTTACATTTAAAGTTTTTGATGATGTATTGTGTAAATATTGAGAAAATCTTATTTGTTAAAATCCTCACCAGTTGATACTACACTGCAGTAAAACTTGGTCGTAAATAAAATTTTTAATGTGTTTTGCAAAAATCATTATGTGCTATTCAAAATTAAATTTCTAGATCCAAGAATCGCACTGTGAAAATTTTTATATAAGAGTAGTAAATTCAGAGAACTGGAAACGTAACTGGCCGCGCAGTTCTTTGAGTTTATCTTCAGCAATCAACATCATATTTGAAGCTTGGTTTTGGATCGTGGAGAGTGGCAACCACTATTATATTCATTCATCTGAACTGATTAGGGAACTCGGCGCGATAATTATGGGTTTGGGTACATATCCTGGTTCAAGATTATGATTTTTCACTGTGAATTACACACAATTGTATTATTTTTTGTAACTTTATTATTTTTCTTAACAGTTGTGGCATATCATCAGTGTAAGTAGTATTTTTCAACAATACAATCGAAATGGCTTTCTCATGAGATTTCTTAGCCATAGGATTCAAACAACGTATCTTCCCCGTAGACGACAGCAGAGTAGTAGTAAAGTTAAATAATAATAAACACCTTATTTTTTATTTGGAAAACCCTCAAATTTTGGTGTCATGTGATTGAAAACTAGATTACGCTTATATGTGTTCTGTTTTCATATATGTGTATGTGTCGCCACAGCTCTAAAGATAATAACTATCTGTTAAAAAAATAGGAACTGGCGTTTTAAAGGTGATAGAGAGTACTTATTGACAATTTCTGAGGATGTAAAAACTTAAGAGTTGGAATATGGTCATTTGAATAAAGGCAATCTTATATATAATTTCCTGCATCTTATTTCATACATTTATTTTCTGTTACCACCGTGGGTATGTGGCCAAATCTCTGAATTTCTGGAACTCTTTATATTTGAGCTCTATATTATTTTTTCTTCAGTATAAGATTTTAGGAAACCTTCTTCAGAAGACTACTATTTTCTCTGTAAATTCATTGTATCAATAAAAAATTAATTATAGTATTGCGAAACGTCGGCAAATAGGCAGTAGTAAACCATTATTTCTTATACTTATCTTCCTCCGAATAAAATCTGATTTATTTTATTGATAACTAATCAACAACAGGTAGCATTAATTAATGTGAGGCTATAAAATATGTTGAAAGACCGTGAGAACTTTTGGTACTTGAACCTTGAATCTCTCAATATTTTTGAATTTATTTTTATACAATTATTTAAATTATTACATTATCTTTTCCTCTTATCGAGGCTTTTTTTACTTCTTGCTCTGCAAAGTATTTGAATTTTTCAATGTATCCCAAATAACTTCAAGTTCGCTCAAATTGTTTTGCAAAGGCCAGAGGCTCTATTTTAAATTAGTGCGCATTGCACACTTCGAGGATTGCCTGTATGTCTTACCTATCTTTGTGTGAATGCTGTCATATTAACTGTAACTAGTTCTTTCGCATTGCAAGTTACATGTAACGAGGCGTCCGGATTCTTGCGAAAACTTTCCAATGTGACACACATGGGGGAGTAGGGCGATGAATCCATCACTTAATTTCCTATTTTGGGCAAACTTACGGTAAAGGCACCTCCATACCCGCCATGGTCTTTCAGCAGTACCTCTTTCGAATTAAAGCAACGGCAATACCTACCCATTCTCGTTCCCTCAGCGTGTGGGTCCCTTACAACGTGTGAGTTACAAATCCTGGTTCGATAGAAGAGATCCCTTAATGAGTAGAAATAGGGAATCCCTGAATCCTTGGAGATATGGAATGAAAAATTGCTGAGGGATTGTGGAAAAAAAATCCTCTAACTTTATGTAGATTGTATTTTTCCCATCAGACAATAGCGCATACTCTATCCAGAAAAATCGCTCCGAGAAACACATTACTCCCTGCTAATAACTGAATGGCTATGCATAATCTCGTACACGCTACACTTCTCATAATCCAAGCCATGAGTAAACTCACTACATATGAGTGTAGTGGTCGGATTATATGGCGTCGAATTAGTTCGTGTTTGTTATTGAAGTAATGCCGAAGTAAAATATTACAGAATTGAATGTAATATTTCAATTCTTATTAGCATTATTTCTGGTTTTCTTTAATGTTATATATTTGACCCATTATCATACCCATGCCCATTACGTTTTTTTTATTTTATGTTTAAAGTCATGTGTGTTGATTGGAGAATGTGACTTTTATCACAGATTTAAACTCGATTTATCGGTTTTCCGTGGATAACATTTTCAATAAAATTGCTGGTAGCCGATGTGCCAAACTTATCGCAGAGCATCATTACAGCAAACATATAAGGGTGAATAACTCTTAAGATAACATTTTCATAATAATAATGTTTTGCTTAATAATTACAACCGATCTGAAGAGTATGTTAACCCTTCCTTGCTTTAAGATTACATCATCTGAAGCATTCCGTTACTTTTTTATATAAAAGAAACTTTTATGCAGTTGGAAATTTATATATTACCTACTGAAAAATCTATGATTTTATAATGAGTTACAATCGGGCATATCGTATTCACATTGAATTTAAATTCTTATGAGCAATCATGCTTATTACTCATAATAAAATAAAACGCGGTATACCTACCTTTATGGATACACTTTTATCTCCATAAAAATTAAAAACGCACTTTAAATTCAACTTGAAACTCAATTAATACATGAAATCATCTGCTCTAATTTTTGCTGCTGCATCTACTCTATTCTTCTGAAAGTAACTCTTATGCTCTTCAATATTATAAATCTAGGTATCGGTATTAGGCAATAAATCAACACAATAGTATGATGTTTTTCAGGTGCTTACTAATGCTTGCCATTAGTTTTATGTAGATAATAGTTAAATGCGTCAAAAAATGTTCTATGTCTGTAGAGCCGTTAAAAAAAATACTTAGCATGACATGGTATGTTTTTTATGATTCTTTTCAGAATAAAAAGTTCAACAGTCTTTAGCAGAACATAGTTCTTTTAATCGGTATTCTTACTCGGAGTAAGTTATGATGGATTTCAATGTATGTATGACCAATGCACCATTATCTGAATGCACTTCAGTCGTCACCTGGATGGAGGAGATTGCATGCTCCCGAGTTACGTCACCTATGAAAATACCTTAGTCGACCACAGTTCTAGCGGTGTTCCATTGAGCTTTAGCATGTCAAGATTTATTTGAAAACGCGGACTTAGTAATCATAGAACATGGAATTATTTCAGTCCAAATTCATCTTTCCTGCATTCTTTCCATCTTTACCTACTTTAAATATTAGAGGTATTCCTTCAAGGGATCCACCTTGATGAATGAACACAAAGCATTGGTCTTGTATAAAATTACCGGAAAGTATTTTTGCAAATGTTTCCTTTTCCAAAAATATGCATTTTTTATATTTAAACACTCAAAGAAGATTAGATATATTAATCACATAAAAAACTATATAGCCATCATTATTTACACAAATTTGTTTTGAAATTTACTCTTATATCCAATGAAGAGTTTTTAACGAAATTTTAATGGAGTTATCGAATCTATTTTATATACAAGTAAGCTTATCGGGACTATAATGACTTTAAAATACGAGGGGTGAATATTTGGACTCCTATATTTAAATAACTCTGCTGCGAAAATGACAAAAAAACAGCATGCGTGTTCAGAGCTCGCTAAAATGTTTTTTTTTTTTATTTTACCAACTAAGTTGATTATTTATATATTTAAAGCTGTTTTAATTTTCACATGGATAAAAGAGGAGGTGAAATTTGTAACTTAGTTACATTGTATCAAATGAAGGAATAATTTATGGCATCAAATTGTAAAGTCAATTGACGGTACTAAAAATAGTACCTTAATTTTATCGTTTCATTGATTTACCAATCAAATTCTCACGTATTTACAATTAATGCATTTAATGTGGCCCAAATTGTTTATTAATTTAACTCAATATGATTTTTTAAATTTTCTTTTGTCTTTAGCTTATTGCGTGGTGGTTCAACTTCAAAGGCGATTATGTAATTGAAATGCGTTTGCACTTGTTTTTTACATATCGTATTAATTATTCGGATTAATGTGGATTTAAGCCATAAAAATGAAAATAAAGTGGTAGGATGGAGCTCGATTGGCAAACATTGATGGAATATTAGTCCATAACAAACTAACAAACGAGAGCCTAAACGTTGCATTGATGGTGCATTAATATTAAATAAATGTTTTTTTAGAACGTTCCACAAAAACAACATTTTGGAAATACCTCTATCAAAGAGCACATCACGTGGAAACATCCGTTCATTGATTCCGGAAGCTATGAAAACGCTCACGGTGCTAATTATATTTGCGAACCTCACCAAAGCGTAACGAAGCATGCTATATTAATGCTTGGAATAATTGTTTCACTGTGAAATCCGGATTTCTCTTCCTTATGTTAGAAATTTTTTATGCAGCTTTATATATATGTTTGTATGAGGGTTGTAGACTGAAGCAGAGAGACGAGCTCATCTGTGCATCTCAAAAAAGGGAGTAATAGGTTTTTGTGGAAACATTAATCTACCTTAGAAGTGGTTTAACATAAGATTTCTCGTGTACATCTGGTGAAGGTTATGCCTTCAGAAAGTTATAAGTCCATGATCAAGAGGCAGATAATACTTTCAATGAATTCATCTCTCGAGGTTTAAAACCTTAGTGCGAAAAAATTACTTACGCTTCAAAACTCCTAGGATGAGTAGAATAGATACATGAATTGAGAAGAGTGGGTCTAAGGAGTTTTAAAATTAAGAACACGTTGTTTGGCGGAAATAATAAAACTTTTAATGGGATATCTCTAAAAACCCCATAGTACGCGTGTAATTAACGCGCGGTTACAGAGCTTACCATTCGTCTTTAGAAATCCGTATTAAGAGCGGATAAATAAAACTTATCCCTCGCCTATAAACTGCTTGGCTTTTCACCGATTGGTGCTGCAATGAAGTGCGAAGAACAAGTATTTAAAAATAAGACGAGAGTTCGTCTATTCATAGGGTTTCACATCTCGTAAGGTTGTCAGGCACTAACTATTAAACTGCTGATTCAGTCGTTGTCTTCTGGGTTCACTCAGTATATGCAATGACGTATTGGAATTTGTATACAGCTTTTGGCCGTCTCTCACATCCTCTTCTCCAAGGCTATTTGTCTTTTCAATCTTCGTTTCACATCAGTTTCTTTCCCATGTCTAAGGTGACTGGCATCATCCAGTTTTCTGGTGGCCGTCCTCTTCTAAACCATTGTGAATTGCTCTATTTCTTCTGTGAATTATGTTCGATCTGAATCAAGCCCTGCTATGCTTTCATTTTCATGTTCTCATTATGTTTATTATTTTCGCCTCCGAAAATTCATCTAAACGACCTTAAGTCTCAGTTTATCCTATTGGGTCGAATCCCACTTTTCTGCACCATAAAGAAATATGCTCTGAATGATAATTCATCAAATATTCATCAATTAATCATACATTTACGACTCAGTTTATTTATTGCTTGTTTTGCTTACTGTATTCTCTTATTATGTGTTTTTATTATCGATTTTTCCCTCTTTTCCATTGGTCACTCATTAGTATTTACACAATGGTGGAATTTAATGGCATTTCCTAAAGGATTTCAATTGACATTCCTTCTATATCCAATTTGTTGCATCCACGTTGATTATCAGATACTTTGTTTTGGTAATGCATGCTCAAACCATCCTTATTGTATACCTCAGCAAATTTTCTCATCATATATTTGGCGTCATGTTTATTCCCAGCTAATATAAATAATCTAATCTTTGGCCAAAAGTAATGTTTGAATCGAGTCTCCGTTTGTATTTATTCCTTTTCTATCACATTTACCCTGACATTCTTTCAGAACTTGGTTTATGTAAATTAAAAAATAGTTATTTAGAAGTAAACTTGAGGAGTTAGTTTTGAAGACAATGGTACCTATGCGGTGTGCGGTGTGTGTGTGTGATGCGGTGTGAAATGTACGTGCACCTTAATCGTTAGAAAATGTTTATTTCTTTTAAGGTTGGTTGATTATTTGGGGAAGGCGACCGGTAATCTGAGGTCTTTCATCAATTTAGGAGAAGATAGTAGATGGTAAAAGATGAGTTATTCAGTGACCTGAGGAAGTCTAGAGGTAAACCTGGTGCCGGCCATACCCTGACTTTTGCGAAATACGAAAATTGGAGCACAGTTAAACATTCCATGTGACTGTTCATGGAATACTGTACTTAAAGTTCTCTCTTCAATACACCCGATTAAATATAGTTTTCCCCTATGATACTCTCTGTCTTTGTGGAGTTTAAAACCCTAGCACTCGGGATTCGAAACCAGTAATCTAGTCACCAACCTCATCAAGGTCCTCATGGTTCTTCAAAAAGACAGTTACAGACGCATAACCTGCGTTAGCATAGTTAGTAAAAGAATCTGAATCTATTGCCGAGAGAAACCGCAAGTAGGGAAACTCCAGATGTTTTCCTACCTATCAGAAGGAGAGAGAGAGGGGATACAAAAATACATCGAACAAATATTGGAGGGAATAAATGACAGAGGAATGTAAACAGAGAGCTTGGTGGGTGGAGGGGGGTTTAGGTAGTGTATCCCGTAGGTAGGCAACCCCACTGCCAGGAAAACGCAGCGGGAAATCCCAAGGCAAGGGGTGAGGATTATGAGCACCCCTTAGAGAGGGAATAAGAAGGAATAATAGGGGTGGAGGGAGGCAAGGGCGTTTTCGTTACCGTTGGTGGATAAAGAGAGGGTGAGGAAGTCAGCAAAGGAAGCAAGTGGGAGAGGAAAAGAGGAGGCGACTGAATAATTCAGGAAGCGGAAGGGGTCGCCAGTTGGATGGTCTTGGTCGTGTCCCCTCCTCCCCCGACCTTATACACGGGCCAAACAGTCTGACTGACGAAAGCAGAAAGGGAAAGGACTTGTGAGGGATAGCAAACGCCAACGGTGCGGATTTTGCGAGGGTAGCGGTGGGGTTATATGAGCGAGGAGGAATAAAGCGGGTGCGAGGTTAAGCGAACCGTGGGTTAAGTACGTGTCTGTGCGGCACCGCAACTGCGTTACTCAAAACAAAATACTAAATTCAACCTCTTCATTTTAATTGTCTATGAGTACTGATTTCGCTGATTGAATAGGTATCTTAGATTATTAAGAAACATATTCAAAGGGTGTTTTTTTAACCCTTATGTTCAAAAACCCCTACCGATTGTTTTACAGAGTATATATTTTTTGAACTTTGAGCCCTACGTGAAGATTAAAAATAGTTTGTTGGTCTGATGGCAGTTACTTATCGTGATAATACTCAGCATTATTTATGTTTGTAATTAAATAAGCTACATTTAGGATAAACATGTGCATAGTGTACCTAAAACATAAACGAGAAACGGATAAATTGTTAAATGCTTATTGAGCATTAAACAATTGATATTCCGTAGGACAAAAATCATCAGTGATTTTCTAACAGGACTGTTGTCCTAACTAAAGTTTTATAGCCACCAATATTCTCTAAAATAACTTGTTATATCGAAAAACGGACTTCATTTTAAAAAAAAGCTACGTGTAAGCACGTTTGAATCAGTTACTAGGCTTGGTGATTCGGATGTGCACTAAAAGATGGAAAGCGAACTCCTATACACATGGCGCGAGCATATGAAAAACTGATATTTGATTAAAATGCACATAGTCTAGCGCTTTTAGATTCTGACATGAACATTTATAAGTACTAAGCAGGACCTGTTTCAGCGTGTTCGGACACCTTTGTAGATCACTAGAAAAAAAGTCCCACGCCATCTGTGGTGGGATTTCAATTCAAGAATTTCAATTCAAATGTAAACTTTTCATAGACACCAAACCATGTCTCAGTTTTTAAATGACGCTTTGGAAAATGTTTTCATTTTTTAGCACATGAGCAGGTGAAGGGAAGGCCTGGAACTCAAGGAAGGAGCAACTGAAGATGATGGAAACCAGATAAACATTTAGTTTTAGAACACAGTAGCAGTACTGTTCTATAAATATTTTCGATGAGTAATTGAAATTTACAATTTTGTATTTATATTTTACCTATTATTTGTCAGATTTCGTTATTTACTTTTCCGCAAAAATATTAGGATACCGGGATGTCCAACTATTAATTGACGTTATGCATGTAACTAAAATGTACTTTTCCTGTATCTTGTCAATTATTATTATTATACTAACCAAGAAAATTCAAGAACTACGGATGCCTCTTGCTCTTAAAATATTTCTCTTTCCCCCGTGTACTTTCAACTTACCGCCACGCATCGTTTCCCCAGACGAGCAAAAATACGGTTGCGCTAGCTAAATTTAAAAATTAGTTCCAGGCGAAGTCGGAAGTTTTTTCAAGAAAATCCTGGAGCTTTAAGTATGTGCGGTCTTCTTGAAAATAGCGGGGCGTGTACTGCAAGCCAGGTGTAATCCCGAGAAACGATAACGGACATTCAGCATCAATGTGGAGAAATTACCTACGCGTCCCAGGATATTTTAGGATTCTCTAGGTTTACCTTGAAGTCTGTTACGTAACGGCTTATGCTAAGTTAACAATGGTATTCTGCGTCCAAAGTGGGTTCCAATGGAAAAAATCATCGATCTAGCTCTGTTTATAAGGATTTTAGAGCAATTCCAGGAGAATTCCAGTTTTCTCCAGGTTTTCCAGGATATCTCGGCCGTCCCACGACATCCCAGGATATTTTAGGATTCTCTAGGTTTACCTTGAAGTCTGTTACGTAACGGCTTATGCTAAGTTAACAATGGTATTCTGCGTCCAAAGTGGGTTCCAATGGAAAAAATCATCGATCTAGCTCTGTTTATAAGGATTTTAGAGCAATTCCAGGAGAATTCCAGTTTTATCCAGGTTTTCCAGGATATCTCGGCCATCCCACCACATATGGCGTGGGACATTTGGGAGTGATCTACAAAGGTGTCTGTACACACTGAAAAAGGTCCCGCTTAGTACTTATAAATGTTTGGGTTTGGAGGTAAAAAGAGCTAAATGATCTGAACTCACAAGGGAAACGGTTTAGTAACAGCTCTAACTGCCCCTTCAAAATATAGTAACCAAAATGTTGTTTACAAAGAAATCTTTGACATTTAGATTTTATGTAATGTTCATCATAGTGACATATTTTTTCATTAAAAACACAATAATACATCTTAATTTATATTGAATTATTTACCTTATTTAATATTACTTGCCTATTTGAACAATACTTAAGTCTGTTTTTGCAGGGTTTTCAGAAACTAGCTAAAGAATTTTCAGAAACGAAGTGACGAGCTATCTTCACCAATATATATTTGAATGTAAATAAAAAAGTTATGGATGTTAATACGTCAATAATTACTTTTTCTATCTGCCGCCAGCGCTACTTTCACTGCATGAATGCATATTGACTTGTAGATTTGAATTAGTAGAGTAGTAGCATTTTATTTATTTGCCTAAAATTCAAAATGTTTGTTAGGTGGGCTCATAGATTTAATTTGAATTCACTTCCCCGAAATAATTTGATACTAATATAGTTTTTCGTGAAAGTGGCCCTAATAATAGATATATTATCAGTATTATCTTTCACATTTTAACCATTCTCGCACTATGTATTAAGTTCAACGTGTCGAATAAATATTTCATAAAGGTAAAAATATGTTGCTCTCATCAAACAGTACAAGTTTACCTCTATCATTGGCTAGGATATTAGTTATGATGATCTAGTAATTTTAAGGTTAAACCAACTTAAGCCACCTTCCGAAAAGTAACTGGGGAAATTCGTCCTCATTCACACCCAATTCCTTATTTCTTTCCTTTCAGCCTATTCGATTTGAAAATAAGATGAAAAGCCCCCACACTGAATATTTGAAAAACGTGCCTTTCGATTCCAAAATTCAGTTCTCTTATTTCATCACAAACATCTTACTATATATCGTGAAAATAAATATTTTCAGATATATTGTTTTGCAAAGTTATCTTTCATGAAATATTTGAACTTGATCTTTTATCAATTTCGTCAGAGAATATTTATGAAATATGCCTCAATTTCGGCTCCATCCATATTCCTCATTCTTTAGTCCATATCTATGGTTGAAAAATGTGAAAATTGGACCATCTTAATTACTGTACATATCTTTCACACCTTGCATATTCCTAAAATTTATGTTTATATTTGTATGTACCCTGCATTATTTCACTATGTACCATGTTCGCAGTATTCCCACTGGGTTACGTAATTGGCTGCTGCCGACGTTTCGACAGCTAGCCTCTATTTATTTTGGGTATTGATTCTCTGCCCTGAAGAAGATGGAAATATATTCCGTCGAAACGTTCGCAGCAAACAATCATCTAAACCGGTGTGGATCCCGAAAATACCTCACATTTGTCATTTACCGGAAAATTTATTTAATTTCCAGATCTATTATATATACTGTATGCTTTTAGATAACCTTTTCCATGTAACATGAACATGACTTTGAAACAGGTTTGGTAAAATAAGGTAGTGTGTAATCTGAACTTCGCCGCAATGAAGCAACCGCAAAGTGGGCGCTTGTGGAATAGATATTGGTAATATAAATGACAGAGTGAATATGAATATATTCCACGATTTTATTTTCCGAAAGGGGAAAAAATTATTTTTACATTGTAGTACAATTGAATATAAGCATGGTTTAAAAAAAAAGTATTTTTTTACATTTATTATTTTTTCTACATTTTTTCGAGTTAATTTTATTTCAGTCCTGTCCATTTTTGCTTCGAGAACCTCAGAATGTGAGTTTATTATTACTTTACGAGGTTTTACGTGCATATTCTGGAAATATCATCGATTTTCTCGTAATTCATCAGATAAAAACATTGATAGTAGTGAGAGATACACCATCATTATTTTTAAAACACTTGGGAATAACGAACGCCTTGATTAGCATGGAGCGAGGTTTTTTAATACTTGAGTCTTAATTAGTAAAATTCTAGGTATAAATAATTAATCTGGGTGTTTATCTTCATTAGCCTTAACCTCGAGCTTCTCCTTGTCGTTTGTTATTAAGTCTTGAGAACACGAAATAAAGTAAATATCTGGACCTCAAGGGCTCAGGCCTTTCATATCCTTTCATAAAAAAAGCCTTATTGTTGATCTTTCTTCGCCCTCTGTAAAATCCTTCTTTCTCCGTATTCATTTTCTTTGCCCTCGCCTCCAATGAATGTGGTCCCTTTTCGATATCTTTTGTCATTCTTTCCCTCACCGTCTTTTGTTTTTTCTTCCAAAACTCCTATCGCCTTAGACACTTCACTTCTCTCCCTCTCTGCAGCATTGCGTTATGCTTCCTTTTCCTTGCTTCTTCAAGCATTCTACGACGCGTTTACTACTTTACTTTTTTCACAACTTGCGACCTACTGATTTTTTCGTCCTTAAGTCAGGATAATTTTCACCCTTTCCAAATATATGACATTCCTTTTATGAGCAATCGAAAGTCAAATTTGCAAAGGATTTTATCAGAATACCCCTTATATTTTTAACAATGATGAATTTTTAAGTACATATATTAGCAATATGCCTAATAGTACCTATGTGATGAAACATTATTTGTTTCATACGGTATAATGTGAAATGTGTTTTTTACGATAAAATTATTTGTTTTGTGAACTTTTTCATGAAAGTTTTCTTATGACAGGTGCCAACCTGAGAAACAAACTAAAGCTTTGAGAAAAAGTTATTTATTTTATAACTAAAAAAAATTTTTTCTAGTGAAAATAAATAAATAACTTGTTTACCGCTATTCAAAGAAAGAATAAATAGAGAAGCGAATTACACGTTACACATATTATCTGGTCTATACAATGAATGGACGGGTAGAGGCACGACGTCACAAGATCACGTGACAAAACAAGTCGAAGGGGTTGTGGGATATACCATGGACCATGAATAGACCACGCCAGTATTGCGTTGGCGTTGTGGGTTGTTCTTCGTAATTTGAGTAAATTGGTCTTCAATATCGTTGAAATGGTTCAATATTGTATTGTACCACATCGCAATAGTTCTTGCAAAATTCCGGGATTATCATTCCACAAGATATTGAAGGACAAGAATTTATTTTAGCGATTACAATTCGCCGGAGCGAGAAAAAAACAATTATTTCCTCGACCTTGCGAGTTTGTTCCATAAATTTTCTACCCTGTGATTACAGGTTGGTTATTTCTGAAAGGAAGTTCCTGAAAGAGTCTGCAGTTCCGAGTATGTTTAGTTTCACTTCCCCGGGGAAATCTAAATTGTTAATAGTCGCCTGGTGACTGCTGTGCATGCCCAAGTGTAACTTATTTGCTATTTTAAATTAGTTACAGCTCGTTATGGGTGTATAATCAGGTGTGTTTCTTTCGATTCCTTTAGTGTACTCTGCATTTAAATTTTAACTACTCCTGATTTCAGAAATGGCGGCAGTATAGTGAAAAACTAATTCTTTGTTTTGTATTAACTTATTTATTTAGATTTTTCACATTAGCAATTAACTGCTAACCCGATGCTGATCAATGATAACGTGCCGAGTCACACTCGACCCCCGAGTGCAAAAGGCCTCTGGTACGTCTTAAATTCAAATAGTATTTCCGGGTAATTAGTAGTATAATTGACGTTTATTTAGAAATAATTGTTTAAAAATACTTGCAACGGGAGTTGCTCCTAATGTCTCACGTTAATCGTTTCGCTTTTCTTTTAATGATAGCATCTTTACCATGAGTATTCTACCAGTTACGATGGAACATTTCTACTGTACTGATTCAAATATTTATACCTACATGATTTCCCATTACTTTTTTTCTACCTACAAATCCCTTAAAAGATAAGGCTTATGAGATATTTTCTCATGTCATATCCATATCAATGACCCCTGCCATAAATCTGGTTTGGACCTTTTGTTGCATTTTCGCAAATTTTAGGTCAAGCAAAATGGTCGAGCTAAAAATTAGGGAATTTGTAGTCTGGTGATTTAACTAAGGCGTCGATATATTACAATGGTATTCTAAAGTTTATAACATTATTAAAAAGCTAAGTCATAAGTAATAATGCTTTTTAAAATGTATTCTCCGAGGTCTTCCCCACTAAATACACCAGCCTGGCAGCTTCCCTCTTCTGCTGGAGAGGATTACAGTACTCTTTGATATATACATTTCCATTATCCAATTCAGCAGTCCATAAGTCTGTATAATAAGAAGACACAAAGAGATTATAGCCTTCTCTTTGCATTTGCTCGCTTCCTATGTCTGTGACGAACTTAAACACGTAACTAATGTCTAAGTGTTTTAAACTTTGCAGATTCTTTGACCACTGCAATCCTCTTCGCACGTAAATCGTGCGAAGAGGATTACAAAAACATTACATTACTCCATATTACAAAAACACGTAATTGAGTAAATTTACGAGTAAAAAATCTAAATACCTGGGAAAAAGCAGACGAAACGGTTAACCGTCAGAAACAAGTAAATTCAATTTTGTCATTACCCTTACCCGACATGTGCCGGACGTCCGTGAAGTTTCTTGAGATCTCACTATATTCTCTACATTAATTCTTCAATCGATCACGCCACGATGTTTGTATACACGACCTCAATGTAAACACGTACTTAACGTGGTCAAGGATCTTGACACCTGGAGAGACACCTGGCCTCAAGCTGGTGTGTTACAAGTGCCACGCTTATTCTCTACCCGTCCATTCTGAGCCCCTGGCCATTTTGTATTAATGGTGTAGCGGAATGTATTCTAGGATCTCGTAGGTCAGATATCAGGAAGCCTCCTTGGTCATTTTAGGAATATGAACTAAATGATAAAGCTTTTGATTGTGGCGTTTGAGTGTGGCGTGATTGAATTGTGGCGTTGGTAGATTTTTAATAAGGTAAGTTTTAATCTGGAGTAATTTTCTGGCATAGTGGTCAAAGGTACGTCTTAATTCTCTTGTGACTTACATATAATCCCAATGCTTTTTCTAGCTGTAGCGAAACTTGATGGCACTCGCTTGAGAAGAGCATGACACAAATGAGAGGAAAGCATACAAGAGATGTGGGATAAAGTGGCTGTGTTTATCACCTGAGATCCTTCTGGGCGTTTTTTGATACCTTTGCCCTCTCATCAAAGCCTGAGTCACTCTTCGTGACTAATGATACAACACTGGGAAGTGCCACCAAGTTTTCCTACACCTATAATTGGAAAGGATTTTTTTGTATGCATTTAAAATATTTTATATAAGAAAAGAGGCATGCACTATACTGAGCTAAAAATACATTTAGTTGTACCTATTGGTGATAATTCGGAGTAGGTACATAAGGTCTTTTAATCTATGCTATAGTCAATTGAACACTGGTAACATTGACATGTAGTTTTTTTTAAACGTCAAGGCAGCGTACGTGTGTTAAAATAGTCACAGATTTTTAAACTCTAGGAATAAACTAATGGGATTTATAAATTGCTAAATTTCTATTTCATCAGTGATTTACATGTAAGTAAATTCCTGACGTAATCGTTTTACGTTGAGAGATTGAGTTTAATCTCACAACAGAAATACTCAACCAGAAAGAAAAAGACATGCGTGAGAGTATGACTGAGGCTGTGGACTGTGACTCAAAATATGATTATATAAAAGAAAAAAAAAAGAAAAATGGACCACTTCTCAGCGTACTGTACAGCGTAAATAAGCGTACTGTAGCAGTTACGACACATTTTTCCAGCTTTACGTAAAGAAACCTTCGCTCAACTGAATGAGCTTCGTCTGTTTATTCTACTATTCCCGTATTAACGGCCTGCGAACGTAACTTGAAACCTTAGTCCGTAAGAACACGCACTTCATAATGTCTTCATCGCTCAAGGTAAGAGAATGAATTGCTATTTTTGCTGAGCACGTAATGCCTATTTGTCAAGACTAAGCCAAACCGGCATGTAGCTGAGTTTCCTCCTGCGTAATGATGGTACATTGCCTCACGAGTGATAACAAAAAGAATACCAAAAAGAATGTTCAAACAAGGAAGCTTTACGATAAGCCTAGTCAAAACAGCTTAACAATTGGCATTGAACCTAGAAAACTATTATAATTCCTCCATATTACTATATGCTTTGCGAATCAACTTTGCTTATTCCGCAGTAAAATACCATTATTTCTCCTTTTTCCCGTTATCTCACCAAATTCACCCGACTTTATCGGTATATCTATTCTATTTTTAATTAAATAAATTTTAATGTTTCTGATATAAATTTTCGTTAATATTTTTGATCAATCATTGTATTATGAATATTTGATTTCTTCGTTAGCACTATTATGTCATGCCTCTGGTGTATTTATCGCTCTCGAAAATGTGAGATATCGACAAATATTTCGGCCTTATTAGTAAGCAATTGCTCTCTCAGCTGAAACTAAATGACCATTCTTATCACTCCAGTGCGTTCGTTGTTTACTTGGTAACGCAGAATTATAAGGGATATTCAACTGTTTTAAACCCTGTGATCATGGACCGGGAACATTATTTATGTGCACTAGATAAGAAATGAGCGTCGATAATCGCACCTGCTTTTTTTAGGGTTGTTAATTTTCATGAAAAACGTCAAACTTGTATAACGGTTTGTATCGAATTATCATGACCCATTTGATATTGTCACTGGTTTGTTAATTATTTACAAAACTTTCGCCCGTAAATATTGTGTCCCTAGAAAATGACACTTTTCGGTAGATTATTGAACGTTCCTTAAGCGCACATTGTTCTTGTGCGCTTAAGTGCGCTGATGAGTTCTGATCTGCATTTACTTCAATACATCGATTGGAAATCTCCCTTCATCTCCTCATACCCTTAAGTAACCATTTGCCTTACCTTTATGACAGTTTATTTATCTATAACGGAATTGCATTTCAACCATACTGCCTTGCTACCCTCCATCATCTTCTCTAACATCACCGGGCCTCACTACCGACTTCATTCTGAAAACCTTTAATCTCGCGTTTGTTGTGTTGATTAGATCCACCTGCCTTTATGGGTTGTATTTACCTTATTTATCCCTTTGATATTAGATAGCTTTTTTGATATTTTTTGAGCCCTTGAAATTTCAGTTTTCCCTTTTTATCCACTGATGCAGTATGAGATATAAGTGTGGTCGCTTCAACGGATTATTGATCGTAATGCTCTCCATATATGCATTTTTTTTAAATGTGCTTTGCGGAAACTTCGTCGTAGTATTTGAAGCTTGGGTACTTCATGGCGATGTGTAGTCAGCAGCATGAATGTGCACGGGAATATTTTCCACGTCACTGCTTGAGACACGTTCATTTCACAAATATATATGTCATACGTAGACATTGCTTCGTGATATTTTGCTTCCAATATCTGCACAACAGTGTTACACAACTGCTCGCTTTTTCTTGGCGTTTATTCTGAATCTTGACGCAAAAGAGATCCAAAAATTTCATGATGATGCGTTTTTTCAAACTGTTGACCGTAAATTCATAAGTACGGTGACCATGCGTAACGGTTTGGAGTAGACAGTATCGGTATTAAGGTTTTGGGGTCGGTGTAACGATATTCTAGGTAAATTACTAATTTTTACCGGTATTCGAAATTTCCTTTTCAATTTAAATAAAACCTCCTAATAAAGTTGAAGTAAAAATATTTATCATTGATGGTATTATTTAACACTAGAAGGTCCGATAGCGGTCAATTGACCGTTCGCAACTTTCTTATCGTCCTCACTCAAAAAGTAATTTTTGTGCGGATCTGATTTTTTTTGACTTTTAATATTTTAGGGGCATAAGCCAGTGTGTGAAATATTTTGTAAAATTAACAAGTACTTTTGGCGCAACAAGCGGGTCTACCTACAAGGTCCGCGAGCGGTCAATTGACCGCTATTGCATTTTAAGCGTTTCCGTTGACATCGGGCACGTTTCCTGCCTAATATGGGTCCTAATATCTAGTTCTATCTTAATAAACTATCATAATCATGGGTTTTATACTAAACAAATCGTTTTTCTTTCATCTGTTGCTCATTGAGGGCCATAACTGTTGAAGCTTTGTTTCAAGTTCCCGAATAAATTCCCCCACCCCATCGCTCGCTTCCACGGCAGTGTGCAGTGCATATTCACACGCTTGGACCGATGCATGTCTTGTAGGCTTGTGTAGCTGAATGAACCCATCTTAATGATCTGTGGCACACGCAATGGGGCCAACCATTTTTTTCGGCGACAATGTGTAGAAATCGGTTCAAGGAAATCATGAGATTTTTCCGTTTTGATGACAGGGCCAGCCGTGCTGCCCGTAAACAAACCGACAAATTTTGCTTGGTATCAGATCTTTGGAATAAGTTTGTTGAAAATTGCTTAGCATGCTACCGACCTGGCGAAAGTATTACTGTTGATGAGCAACTGTATCCGAAAAAGTGCATGTGCCCCTTTTTACAATACATGGCAAATAAACCCGATAAGTTTGGGATTAAATTTTGGGTCGCTACTGATGCGAAAAACAGGTACGTGCTCAATATTATTCCCTATGTAGGCAAAGATGAGGCAAGGCCCAGTACAAAACGTGTCGGCGAAACCATTGTCAAACAACTTGTTGAGCCTAACCTAAACAAGGGCAGAAACGCCACAATGGACAATTACTTTACCTCCTTGAATCTTGCGAAAGAACTCAAGAAGAAAAAAACTAGCCTTGTAGGGACGCTAAATCGAAATAGAAGAGAAATACCACCTGCTTTGAAGAATTGTGGTGATTCTAGTTTTAGCACTGTTATCTAAAAGCACGAAGAAATCACCTTGACCGGTTATCAATCTAAATCTAACAAAAACGTCCTAGTTCTTAGTAGTATGCACCCCTGTGTACAAATTGACGGTGAGACGGAGAAAAAAAAGCCAGAGACGGTACTTTTTTACAATAAGAACAAATGCGGAGTCGATACGTACGGTTGACCAACTGACTCGTAAAAACAGCGTTCGGTCTGGCACACGGCGATGGCCCGTGCATGTTTTCTATAACATCCTAGATCTAGCCATGATTAATGCTCATTCATTGTACATGTTAGTCTTTAACTCTAATGTTTCACGTAAATCGTTCATTTTGGGAGTTGCAAAAGAACTGTCAAAGACTAACGTAGAAAGTAGAAAAATGCAGCGTGTAGCAGACGTCGGTCCTCCTGACTCAGGTAGACGCAGGCAGTGCCAAATTGGGTTCTGTAAACAAAACAAAGAATTCATGTAACAAATGCAAGAAACGTATGTGTGGTATGTGTGAAAGTGATATTAGGGTTTGCAAGAAATGCGAGGAAGCCTAGAAATACAATAGACCTGCCTCTTAGAGGTTACGACTTTTTGTTACTAAAAATTTTCATTTTTATGTGTCTCCTAATAGCGCTAATATACTATGTACAAGTTAAGATTCTCAATTTTTTATCTTGTACGTTTTTTTTACATATAGAATATGACATTAAGCAAAAACCTTTGTTAATTACCTCAAGAACAAAAATCATGTTCTTTCGTACACATTTTTGTTCTGTTCCTGAAAAAAATGTAATATAGTGGAAAGCTTTATGTAAAATGTCTTCTACTAGATAAAAGCAAAGTATAAATATGTTAAACAAATCATACTTACCGTTTAAAGCAACTTTTGTACTCACCTGCAAATTTGCCATTTTCTCTGTGTCAGTCACTTTTTCACTAGAAAATCTTCTGTCGAGATGTTATTCTTACTTTGCTGTGTATGATGATTTTCACTTCTTAAAAACAAGTGTTTTAAAACATTTTCATGTTATTGTGCAATAAAAGAAGATATCTGTACATTTTTTTTATAAATGAAAAAAAAATCGAAAGAAAATGAAATTATATCCGACCAATTCCATTTTATGAACTGTAAAACCACTCTAATCCGCCTAAAATCCAACTATAACCGGGTTCAAGTGCCAAAATGTATTAATAGAAAAGCTCATTACGTAGAAAAACAATAAAAATGGGCATCTTAAAGCGCGAATACAGCGAAATCCTTCTAATAACGCATAGCGGTCAATTGACCGCTCGCGGACCTTTTAGGTAGGCAACATACCCCGGACCTTCTAGTGTTAATTATAATATTATTAATATATGGTAGTGTTTACTTTCTATTTATGTGCTTTTACTTTTATTGATTCATAATTTATACATGTATATTCCTTCCTATATTTACAATATCCTAAGCTCTTAAGAAAGTTCTGTCAATAGAGGTTATCGAAAATGATTCGCGAGGGATTCAAAATTGACATTTTATCAAACGCTTCACTTGTTTAGAAAAACATAGATGAACATTTGTTAATTCTCCAAGTGAATTCAACGTTTTTCCAGGTTTAGCGAGTTAGATATCTGGTCACGTAATGGATAAGGAATTTAGCTAAACCATGGCTGGTTTTATGTTTTACAGGCGAGAAAATTATGCAGAATGCAGAGCGTGTATGTGTTATCATTTTAAAAACTCTATAAACTCTATAATCATTTCTATTGATAAACAGATAACAATTGGAAAAGTGATTGAGGTAAAAGTTTCGTATGATTATCGTAGCTGAAATGAGTTTTATTCAATTATAACTTTGTGTCTAAAACGTTGAGATTACTTTATGCTTATCAACGTTGTCGAATGCTTTCAGTTAGTGATGCAACATTTTGTTGAATTGTAGTGAGCGTATACTTTAATTTCATGTTGTTGGAGGCATACAAGAATCGTAACAGAGTTCGAGAAAGACCAAGAATCTCTAGTTGCTCTTTGCTGTAGTGGCGTAATTACTTACTTAAAAAACGTTCTATGAACACTGATGACCAACTAACAACTAACTTTTCTCCTTTCAAGTAAATAGTCTCATTTGCGTTAAAAAATATTTTTTTCTGTCTAACTGTAGTGGACAAATACGGTATGATTTAATCATTGAATTTGGATGCCTATTTCAATGGTATAAAACCGCTATTCCAGCACAAGGCACGGTAACTTCAATCAATATTTGTATATTACTGATTGTAGAAATGTGTAGATATATTTGCAAAAAAGTGTACTTGTGCTATTGTTTCTTTACGGAGTTTCACAGCCTACGCCAGCGGGTTAAATTAAAAATGATACGAGCTACTAGAACTAAGCATGAAAACTTAAAACGTCTGCAGGGAAGATACGACTACGATTTTTTTTCTAAAAACTTAAGCACTGGGAAATGGACTAGCACATTCCATGAAGTCTTAAACGAGTCACTGGAGAACTGAGATATTGCAAGGGAAAAGTTGAAAGGACGCCCAAGTTGGCAAGGTATAATCTACTTTGTTTGTAAGTAGATTTAAAGACAGTGAAAAGTATGTGAGGAAGAAAGTAAAAAGGAGCAACTCACATAACGTCGACTTAGAACTGCACCGCATATACCAACGCTAAATCGGCATGTTTAAATATATTTACTTCCAATTAACAACGCAATTTTCGCATGGCTTAAAAAAATATCTTTGATATATTAACGAAATAAAACTTGAGCAGAAGAGAAGATTAATGCAAGATTAATGGCGTCGGGGTAATGATATCTGTATATATGTTTTCATTTTCGGATTAAAAATTGCCTCTGGAAGATGAAGGTTTACATATTAATTATTTATTACACCAAACATATTTACACGGATATGATAAAAACAATAACTTTAACTTTCTTTATAATTTATGTGTCGATTAATTTATTATTAAAGTTACCGTTTATATTCGGATGCAATTCCAAACACGTAACTCAGTATGCAGTTTACGTTATAATACTATCGTTTCAGTTTGATGATCTAATGTCGTTTGGTTTGTATTTAACATGAAATTAAAATCTTTTTCTGTTGGTTGTATATTATAACACATTTTTGCTTTGTGTCGGCCCATGCTCTATTTCTTGGGATAAAAATCCCTAGTCACAGGTATCCTAGTAAAAATTCAATGAGCAAGCATTTGGAATATTGAGTTTATAAACTGTTTTGGTTTGTGCTTATAAGTTTGTTGGTCAGCAAAAAGAGTAATTTAAGCGTACCATTATGTATTTTTTCGCTGATTTCAAGTTTTTTTCAGTCAGTATCAGTAGACACAACATTGCAATTTATCATTATGTAGTCTCCAACAAAGTGTTGAAATGCAAATAAAGATAGGTGAATATGTTCCTTGAACTGAACTGACGGAGTTAGAAAATGTAAAAACGCGATATTTTATATTTAAAAAATTCACTCAAAGAGACAAAATAGCGCCATGTTTTTCGATTTTAGTGCACGCAGCCAGTCTTTCGTTACTTTCATTTTTTACTATTTATTGCTATGTGGTGATCACTCACGGGGTTATAAAAATAAAATGCTCATCGATTATCCATATTCCAAGTCACTGTAATCCATAATGCAATGTTACGACTCACATGGCATGGCGTTAAAGCATATGATGATTAACGGCGATCACCTTTGATATTTTTTTGAAATTAATCACACTTCTGCTCGTAATGTATTTGAGCAGCAAAGAAATCGTTGAAAAAGTTTTAAGCAGTAACAAAATTGTTGAAAAAGTGGAATAGTTTTTTTTACTAGTAAATCATTGCTTTCATTCACATTTTCAAAGTTTCAAAATTGGAAACTTCAAAGTTTCAGAAAAAAATTCATCGCATTCCCTCACAATGGCGGTCGTACTTGTAAATGAATTATTTTAGGCTAGTAAGAAACATATTCTTGTGGGTTCATTTTGGTGGATTCAGAACTTAGCTTGAATTTTCTGGTATTTTTTTCATTTTTGGTTAAATATGTACTTCTGTTTGTACGTATGTTTTATGGCACCGTAGCTTTAGGGTATTACTAAGTACAGTGGCTTCTTAATAAATATAATATTTTCAGCTCTCAGGGTTATTCACTGTTAAGTTATTTATTTGGAACAAATGATACAGCAAGTATTCTTCAACTCTCAGGGTTGCAAGTGGGGTTATGTTAAGGTAATATTAGCTTTTCCATGCTAGTGATAGTTTTGAATATTAATATGCTCTATTCATTTAATTCTTTACAAATTCAAATTAAGTTTTTGCATTTATGAATATTTATGATATATTTTGAATTTCTATCCGTAATTACTGAATACAAATACTAATACGATCTTTGGATGAATGAGATCCTGATAGCTGCTTTATTTTCCTTAACTGCAGTATTGCAGTCACTTGAAATGTTTTATTGAAACGCGTGATTCATTGTAGTCAGTGGTTCATTTTTTTTACGATCCTCTTGATATCTTTGAGTTTGTAATTGTGAAAGGAAAAAATGGTTTCGAGCCGAGTATGACGCTCAAATAATCAAAACGATGATGAATGCATTCCAAATCTTAGGTACGTGTTTTCGAAATCATTTCCATGCAATGGCATCGCCTTTCCAAGAAGGATGAATGACTCTTTTCATTCAGCCACCCAAACATTTTTACCCCGTCTGGTTATTTTTATATCAATTTCTTTTCAATTTCGGTTACTTTTGGTACTTTTCTCGTGGTTTTACTCTCCTTCTGTTCCCCAGGAAAGCAAAGAATTTTAATTTATTTTCATTTTTCAAATTAAGTCATCGTCTGGAATGGGAAATTATTCGCGGTGCAGGCAGTGTTTTGTTTTCTCATTTCATTTAGTACACGTCTTATCACCCCTTCATTCGCTCCTCCGTTGCTCATCCAACCTTCACAGCGCACGAAGCGAAGAACTTTCTCGTGCTGAAATGTCTTTCTGCATTGGTTGCGCTCTTTTCATCCACCCTATGGTGCCATCTAAGTAGCCACCACCCACTGAAATATCTCGTTTTTCGCGAATTTCCCACCCCCTGATGAAAGTGAGTGAAATTAAAGTCTTTCGAACTTCAATGGTTTGGACCTTATAATTTATTTTTTTAATCTATCGCCATCGAAAAGGCAGCGTAAAGAGTTTCATGAACAATTTTTCTGTGTACCTATGAATATAGTTTTCATGAAAAACCTTCTGTGTGCTATGTACCTGACATTTAAGGATGATGTTGTAATAGTTTAAGTTAGCAATATTCAGTTAAATTTTCATTCCTTTAATACTTTGACATTGTAATAATTTCAATATTCTCAAGGCTAGAGAAAAGGTGGATTATGAATAACGTATTCCACGTATAAATGGCGCTTTTTTGGCGGGTAGTACCAAATGAAAGAAAACTCACATTAACTTCATATATTTAGTATGATTTTCATGAATTTGATTGTGGTTTATCTACAAATCACGTTTTCTCTGAGATAAACGTAGTTGATAATTTACATTTTTCATTACTGTATTGTGATATGATGCCCAAAAAGAGAAAATGATAACAGAGAAAGTCTCAAGCATAACTTTGTGGAAAACTTAAGCATCCAACATTGTTAAACAAGATATGTCGTTCTAATTCCTTGACAGAGGCGTCCATACTTCGTTCTTCGTCCTTATCTCCTTATACATCCTAAAGAAGGTCTTCGTTTACGCTGCAGGTATAGTATGCATGAATTATGTGCGTGAGGTTACTCAACTATTTAAATCTTTGTGCCTTGCTCTAAAAAGGTAACATATTTGAACATATTTCGGACTTTAGTTATATGCTTGACTATAGACTCGGAAATGCTTTTTGCAGACAGAGATATCTAATCGTGTGTTAACATTCGTAAGTATACGTTGATTCTAATGGGTACATGCGGAAACCACCAATTATTGACATTCTGCATTGTATATGCTTTTCATTCTTCATGAGATATATGAATTATATTACATTGCATTCATCGCTATAATTAAACGTCGATGGCAACTAATGTTTCCTTATGATTAAGTTTCCATTTCAAATTTTATTTTTTCTTTCACGTAAAGATGCGATAAATTTTGTCATTTTTAGGTAAATTATGATGTCAATTAGTTTTTATCAGCTTCGATTAATTCATTTACCGGTGAAACCTCGATTTTGATGAAGTTATAAATCCCGTACATTAAATGGTGTATGAAACTTAACTAATACGTAATATGCTCCATTTTTATATGAAATGAATTTTGCTAACATTTTGTAATTTAGAGTTATTAGGATCAGCATTGTAAAATAAAAAGATTGGTGACGGATAGGTTACACTTCTATTTTTTTCTGTTCATCTGAAAAATTTTGTCAAACCCATTTTGCGTAGTTTTAGGCTTGATAGTGACATGGGCTGCCAATTTTAGCATCACAATGTCCATTGCCCTTTGTTTATTTGAAATGAATTTACTATGAAATATTGCATAAATGAAATGGATTCCCATAGATTCATTAAGCAACGTTTATTATGTTTTATTTAATATTATTTATTATTACATACATAATACGATATTAAATTAGGTGAATTACAAATCATTATCTTCAAATGGCTCTTTTTACACCTAATTATCGTATGGGAGTCTGGAATGTTTTTCCTAAATTTTTTCAAAAAGATGACATTCCCGTAAGATTTGTGCCATGGGTTATTTTAGTAATGTCCTTGACAAAATATCCCTGATTTGCAACTCGATTCTCAGAAAAATACGTATGTACACAAAACATTAGTTCCCATGAAGTGTAACCCCTAAACTAAAAGAAAATATTTCAACAGTTTTGAAAGTATTTTGGTTACGTCTTCGCAATTGCTTAAATAACATTTCACTAACAGTGGCCAATATGGAATGCATATTATTAGATGAGAAAAAATAATTTCACTGGGTAAATAAACTTTGTGTGGTTCTACTGTTAAAATTTTTTGTAACACCGTTTTTGACATGTAAACGTTAGATCCACAATAGTGATGATAGACTTAGTAATTTTACCTTTTTTACGAACTACTAAAACTCGCAAATAAAATTATATCCGTATATGTTTTCTGGATTGTTTTTCTCACGATTTTCATTAAGCTATTCAGTAAAAACATATAATTATTTAGAGATCATGAATTTTGTTTACAAAACTTAGCAAAGAACAATATATTTTGTTTTCAGGAAAATTCTTATAAAAATTCTTGCTTACTACCTTTGTAGAATGAGCAACAGAGTTCCAATATTCCCTTTCTTTTCTTTACTTTCCTGGAAGAGATCGTATAATCCCGCCTCTGAGAAGAGACCATATAATCTCGCCTTCAAGAGAAAAAAGAGCATAAAATTCCGACGACTTACGTTCTTCATCATCAGATAAAGGGAAATTCACCACCACTACTGCGGGAAATAATTGAAGGAACATTGATGCTATAGGGGGAACCGATAAATTGGGCTGAAAATAAAGTCAGGAAATGATCATCTCAGTCGACTCAATGGGGAAAAAATTGGTTTAGGATTAATATGAGAGCTTTTGCGTACCGTTCGATTTTTCGAGGGGATTTCAAAAAAATGGAAAAAATAATAATTGAAATCAGAAGCACGTTGAATTCCCTCGAGGTGTTTTCCACTCGAATCGAAACATTTTTTTTATCTTTCCCCGTTTAATAACCCACATTTTGACTCATCCCCCTACCGTCTACGGCGTAACTTTAGCATGCAATGCCTTGCCAAATTCCTCACCCTCTTAATGGCAATAAAAATCGGGAGGTTTTGCAAATGATTATGGCGAGTATGCAATCGGATGTTTCTCCTTCATTAATTCTATTTTTAGTGATCAATTACACAAATGTATTACCGGTGGTGGTAGCATGACGCTGACAATTCTAACGGTAAAAATTGGATATTTCTGCCGGCTATTCTATGCGTTTTCACTTCCCGGTATTCTGTCGCGGCTGTCTTATACTAAGGAATCAAGACACTTAATACAGAATATAGGGCCTTGGGTGATCAAAAAAGAGGTAAAGAGAGCAGATAGAATTGAGTTAAATAAGGCATTAGATAATTGGAATTAAAATAACATAAGAAATATATTTTAATTAATGAAATTTTCTGAATTTGTATCGATGATTATAATTTTTGCATCTTCCACAAACCTCTTTTGCAAAATTTGTAATAATTTTCTATTCTGGCTAATTTAACCCTGCTGTTCTCTTTGGGTCATTAGGACCCGAAGCGAAGTTTAGCTCAACATAACTTTTTCATGACTTAACTTTACGACTCTATATGCCGTGGCTTTGTTGTTGTTTGCATTTCACATTTCCTAAAGTATGAAAATAGATAATATGTTAATTTTGTATTTCTCAAAAGAATAAAGTTACACTACTCCTCCATGGGTCAATATGACCCGACGATTTGGTTAACCAATTTTTCATTTTTTCTGGGAAATTTCATTGGGGGAATTCGTTATCTGCCAGTCGTCTATTGTTTGAAGGTTATACAGGCACAACGGAAGATGCTTAGTTATGGTCGCTCGACAAATTTGAAGGCAGGCTATGGGTGGAGAGATCACCCGTGGTGAGGGTGTTTATATTAGGAAGAGGGTAGGACGGAGTCCATGGAGGGGCGGCCAGACGTCTGTCCTCGTAACTATTTTGTAGAAAAGTGTCTTTGAGTATCCATGCGTGCCGATTTACAGATGATATAAATACGGGAATCTATACCGACTGTCCTCAGTTACGTTTCGGTGACTCTCGGCGACGTTACGTTCCACTCTGAAGATACCAATTCAATTGTCGTGAATATTGTGATTGTGGTCGCCATGAGAACTCGATATATTCCCGAAGATGAACTGGTGGTTTTATTAAACTTATCTTTCAGCGATGAGGAAGTTTCAGATGAAGAGAATCATGCGATTGATGATAGTATTCAGCCTACCTCGGAGTCAGACAGTGATACTTCCAACAGTGATATTGAAAGGTATAATTTTCTGTCAACGCACAAAAAATCATTTGGAGTGCGGAAACCCTTCCCCAGCATGGAAGAGAATCACGTGCGAGCGTTATGAAATCGACACCTGATCCGACGAGATATGCTACTTCCAGGGTGGATGATGTAAGATCTTCTTATGAAATAATTTTGAAGAAAAACTTGAAGGAAATTGTGTTGGAAACAATTGCAGTGCGTAAAATCAAGGAAGTAAGCAACAGAGTAGATTAGAAACAAAAAAGTTTACTTGACTGCAATATTACAATGATGGCAGTTGACAAGCTGGATCAGCTTATTGCCATGTATACATGCAGGAGGAAAACTAATAATTGTCCTGTAACAGTATTTTACAACGTTGTTGGTACAACAGCATAAAATGCTTTTGTGCTGTGGATATAAAAATGATCCCAACTGAGACAAAATGTTTCAGTATTTCGCATTCGATATATTATTGTCCTGAGTGTTAATTGTTATACATAATCAGTATTTTGTGTTCAAAAAATTGCTGTCCAAAATGTCAAAAGTATTGCATCATCCATGTTTTGAATTCAACATATTATTGCCATGAATGTCATAAGTAATGCATTACCAATATTTTGTATTCAACATATTATTATCCTGAGTGCTGGTTGCAATACATTATTATTGTTTTGTAGTTAACATATATTATTGTCGAAAATGTCAAAAGTAGCGTATTGTCAGTATTTTCCATTCAAAATAATATTTTCGTGAATGTCAAAAGTAATATTTTATTAGTATTTTGTGCTGTATCTAGTACTTGTTACAATATCATGCCTGGGTTTTGATAAGTTTATATTGGTTTAAACACAAAAATAGTTGATTATCAATGGTTTCACTGTTATCAATGGTTTCAATGGTTTCAATGGTAAAAACTATATGATGAGTAATATACTCGCACAGAAATATTTCTCATTATATTGTGATTACTTTCAACTGGGCCATTATGAACCGAAAGAACACGATTGTGTGGTAGTTTTATGGGAAACAGAAGGGTTTAACATTTTACTGTCTATACAAAAATGACGGATCTATAATATACCTAATTTTGTTTTGAAATGTTTATCTTGCTTTACATAGAGGTTCCACCGAACACCCATAAAATCTCCTTTTATCTAGAATATTTTTGCAAAGCTTAAAGCGCCTCTACTTCCCGGAAACAAATTCTAGTCTCTATTTTCGTGATGCGTGTAAAATTTTCTATTCACCTTTCATGGTGTTCCTGTTCACACACAATGGTAATCTAATGAGTCAATTGACTTGCATGGATAACTTAATCTATCTAGGTAGAACACATTAAATCAAGTGGTTTTATAAAAGACCAATTTGTTTGACGTAGACAATGAGTGGGTTTTGGTCGCGCTATGCGAAAATAAGAAATGGAGCTCATTTACGACGATATTTTCTCCTATACACGCCACTCCTCTAAATCTCTTTAGAGGTCTTGAAATTTATGTAATATGCAATGAAAAATTGCCGTTTAAATTTCATGCGGTGCCTTCCTTAGTGTTTAACGCAGCACAATTCATTTGGAAATTTGGTATCGGGACTCAAAGTTTTAGGAAAATTAGTACTTTTCCAGATATTTGCAACGATTTTTTGTTCCTGAAAATTGCCATTGCGGAACTTTTATGTAAAATATTTTTATGAAATCATATTTTTATTTGTCCCTGATGGTTTTTTCAACGTGTCCAGGGATGAAACAGATACATCATAAAATATGACCTATTTTCTGAGCCCCATTTAAGTATTTTTTCGAATAACAGGACGCTAGTGAACTATTTATATCGATTTTTAATAACCTTCGTTCACAGCTAAAATGAAACCGGGGGGAGGCACGAAGTTTTGAATTTTTTTTAATGGCATGCAAGGAGAATGTTCTATTTGTGTTTTCTAAACTTAGAATGTAGATTTCATTTATTCATTATATTGAGCAATTTTTTCCATTGCTAGATTTGAAATTTTCAAACCAAAACCATTTGCTTTCTTACATTTTCAAAGCATAAATTAAAAATTATCGGCTGTTACACTGCAGTTACAGATACACTCTAAATTTCATAGAAACATACATCATTGCTCTTAAATAGTTCTCAACGCCCCCTCCACCCCACGTACCCATGAAACTATACTCATATGAAATCATGTTATTCTAAACGCGAGTACACTCTGAAACGAAATCCAGGGCAAATCACATTTTACCTGTGGCAGGGAAGCGGATTTCTAAATTTAGACATATTTGTCATTAACACGCCAAAAGCCATATGTATTGTAAATTTATTAAATAGGTATTCATTTCAAAGTTTCAATCTCTTTTATTCTCAACTGCTGCAGGAAAACATGGAGGTTTGATCTTTAAATTTATGTCGTAAAAATTAAACTTGACGCACAAAATTTGATTAAAACAGTAGTATAACACCATATACCATAAATGTATGGTGTATTTTCAGCAACGTAGGGATTTTCAGCAGTAGTCAAATGCTTCAATTTTCTTTTGGAGTAAATAACTAGGTAGGTCACCATGTCTATTTTAGTGGAAATTTTGAGGGCATTCACAAAATACTTTGGAGTAGAATGAATTAATAGGAGAGCGCTCCATTTTAAGCGAATGCTTTGTCAGTTGTGAAAACATTTGACTCCTTATTTATAACTTCCATTTCCTGGCCATCATTTAAAAATTTTTATCTGTTATGAGGGAATCAACATTTTGTACCTGTTCATTCATACCTGTCACTTTGTTTACAAAGTAGTCGTTGATGAATTTATGGAACGAAATGGTTAATCACCTGGATGCTGTGTATGCAGCTTGAGTATTAGTTTCCCAGTTAATAAGAATATGTTTTACAGGATAGACTGGTAGTGGCACAAAAATAATATAGGGCTTAATTTTCATAATTTTGTCAGTGATATTCGTAAGATATTTTTATCTTTGACTTTTATGTTTGTACCTTGCGAGAGATATTACTCTCGTTTATTAGCAAAAATTAAAACCTTTTTGGACTACACTTATCACCATTAGTACGCTTAGATAACAAAACGTAAGGTGACGTAAATGAAACGCGTGAATTTCATGCTAAACGAATGCTTAATCTAATCCCTAATTCAAGTTTTTTTTTATTTCTTCCGGTTCGTCATTTTACTACTTATGACCCCATTGGTGTTTTTATTTCACTCTACACTATATTAACTGCGTGTTAAACGAAAAGGTTTTCAATGCATCAATGTTATTGGAAAAAATACTGCAAAGGTTTACAAGATGTTTTGTACTATTAAAACCCATCTCGTCGAGAAATATCTCAATGATATCAAAGTTCGAGAATTAAACGATGGACTTATATTTGAACTAGAAAGCCTTATGTATATCTGGTTTCGTTGATAATATTATTCACGTAGTTGACAATGAGTCGCTATTTTCATTTGTCAATTGAAAAATATAACGGTGCCCTATTTCTTTAGGCACCTATTCTTTTTATCAACATTTTACTTTTATCGATTTATTTTAAAGTATATATCAAACATGCTTTCAATTATGGATCTTAAAATGTTAGTTTTACCATATTTAGCTTAATTTCTGCTTTAGAATATTCAAAACTCAACCATTAGCTAAGGGCCTAAAACTCCCTGAATTATTGATGTAGGCTTTTGCCTGTAACGTTTTGTTGAAGAATGAAATTACTTCTCATCTTTCCACGTTGGATAAATATATAGTGTTAATTTTCAGAAGCGCTAGGTGCCTGACCCTGTGTATAAACAGTAAGTCCGGTTAACCCATTTAACCATATTTCATTAATTTTGTAATAACTTAAAAAAATAATTTATGGTATATTTCTTTTGACAGTAACGATTTGCTTTCCATTAATTTGGAAATTATATATAAAATTTCCAATTTTTGTATATTTGGAAAGATATTAAGATATCAACTGAGAAATAGTGATATTTTTTCGTTTTTAAAATGTTCAGCTTATTTCGGCTCGGCTGAACTCGGTTAAACTTCACGCATCTATATTAATTAAAGATTAATCCTAAATGCCAATAAAAGCAAAAATGGCTCATGTACATGTATTTAGGTCATCCAGGTGACTATCGACAGAGATAGTTTAAATCTCGTTAACACTTACGTATTGTCCGAGGTTCCAAGTCAGTGTGAATGGACATTAACGTGTTTTTCCAACCAAGATGACCAAAATGCATGCACACGAGCCAAACTTCCTTTGCCTTTATTGACAATTTGGAATATTCTTTAATTAAAATGTTAGTGTAATTGTCAATTTCTCTTTTCTCGCATTTTATTTGGTGCTCCCAAGTATGATTTTCTAAAGTTTCCTATTAATTAAACGAAGAAAATGACAGAGAGATATACATATTTTTCAATAATTTATTAAAGTTACAAATTAATGAGTAAAGTTACTGGCTATGGTATCATGAAAAAAACACAAAAACGGACATGCGTTGTTCTGGCATTTATGCACCTGTAAACGCTGCTTTACATTCTTCCGCTGCCACTTTATTTTCCAATTTTGCCCCTCATATAATGCCCTTCATTTTCCCATTTTGGCATCTCATACAATGACTCAACGCTTTCGGATTCTATAGTTTGTCACGCTAAACCACGCTGATTGCGGAGGTCGTCCAAGTATTCCCATATTTATACTGTGGATGGTGTTAAGATAAAGACGACGGATGAAGTGAAGTATCTAGGAGTTACCATAACTTCGGACCTATCGTGGGGAGCACATATAAGAAATATTTGTGGCAGAGCTCTGAAGAAGCTAGGATTCGTCAAGCGTATTGCGGGAAGATTTTCGGATGAAAAAGTAAAAGAGAGGTGCTATTTCGCACTCGTCCGGCCACACCTTGAATATGCAGCGAGCATATGGGATCCGGCGCAGAATGACTTAGTCCGGGAACTTGATAAAATACAAAGGAAAGCTGTGCGATTCGTCAAAAACTGCTACGGGCATACAGACAGCGTTACACAGATGTTAAACGAATTAGGCTGGGAGCCGCTAGAGACTCGGAGGCTGCGCGCTAGGCTTAGATTGCTTGAACAATTGAGAATAGCGACATTTCATAGCGACACGGAGAACATCATATTAGAACCCCACTATATTTCCAGGTCCGACAGAAACGACAAATTAAGAGACATATTTTGCGGAACGGATAGGTATGGAAATTCGTTTTTCCCCCGAACAATAAGGGACTATAATAAATGCTAGGCGTAATTTCATTAGAGCGTTTCCTTTTTATATATAAACGGCTGGTGTCCTAACACCTCCCGCCACACGCCTATTGAGGCGGCTTGCGGGGTAATATGTAGATGTAGATGTAGATTCTCCTCGTCCGATATCATGCATATTCTTCCTCCTCTTTCTCATCGTCTTTCGCCTTATCGGATCACCTCAATTAACGGGGCATCCTAATACGTCTCTTTGGCATGAATTACAAAAAAAGATGCTATTCAAAATCATGTTATACAAATATTACTGAACCCTTCCATTGAATAATTTGTGCTGATCCATTCTTCACTAAAGCAGCAAATGGTTATCATCATAGTGTCACAATCCTAGGATTGGTATACTGCAGCCCTCCATTTCGCCCTGTCCCATGCCGGTTCCTTCACTTCCCTATGGTTCTTAAGTTCTCCAACTTCCCGCATTTCCCCAATGATCTCACGTTCCATGTCCCTATCCTGCATCTGACACCTTTGACTGGTTTACCCTTACCAGTAGTCCCCACCCGGAGATCAGATTGGGGGACTATTTTCCCTCCGGAATATTTTACCGGGATGGATGGCATCACGTTATAATTGAATGCAAGGCTGCATCTACAGCAAACGGTGTGCCCTCTAATAATTCCTTACGCATGCCAATTCAATTATAAGTTAATATTTTATCTTCAAAAAGTATTAGACCCGTTTGATCGGAAATTAGTTATAGAAACATTCGCAAGTAATTTACGAATTTTAAAGTAGTATTGAAAAGGTTCTGAATTTAAAGCATTGAGAAACGAGGCAAAGATTGGTTATGTGCGGCGGTAAAAGAGATCACAATCAGAGGCTACGAGTACAATGCATCTGTTTTACTGTTACGCGTAGGGTCATGCCATGGGCTGTTTTCATGCGATGGGCTTCACCCGTACATCATGGAGTCAATTGGATGTTGGATAACGATGGGAGTTGGTTATTTGCTGTCCACCACAGGGCAAGGCGATTTATCCCATTGATCATGAGCTTATGGCTTCTCCTGTCAAACAACTTCGTAATAATTTAAGGGAGCTGGCGAGAGGTTTGGATTATCAGCTCAATGCGACGCTGAGGACTGTAAGCCTCTAATTGGAAGCTCGACGGAAAAGTGGGTTGTTATTTTACAATTTACATACCAGCACCAAATTTATACACCAGCAGGTGAGACTGCATTAGAGAATGACCGTTTTTACTATTCCAGGAATGCATGAAATTCACTGTGGTATATAAGCTAAGAAATAATAAAAGTGGCAATGTAAGATTTGCCTCTCTATTATACCATAGCATTAAATTGAAAATATATATCTGTTAATATTTCTCCTTTATTTGTTTTTGCATGACAATTTTTATGATCTATAGGTGTAGAAATAAACATGTCTCAAAACTTATTGTGTCGCAGCGTAGGGAAACTCACGACATGTATTGAATCTATGATTGACGTGAAATTTAGTCATACATCGGTGGTACCAAATCAGGTCTGACGATTCCATCAAGTTCAATTAATTTTCATATGTTTTACCATTAGGTCATATTGATTGATTAGGATGTTTTCTGGGTGTTACAAGCACGTACCCTCAATTGATTTTCAATGTTTTACTTTCAGGGCTCATCAGGATACATTAATAATTGGATATGTAATGCTCAGGATTGTTTGAGGTGACTCCACGCTCTGAGGAAAAGACTACTGTAAGTAATTTTGAACCATTCCGCATGATTTTTAAATCCAGTTATATGCAAGTTGATCATCATTGGAATTAGATCGCATATTAATTCATCTGAAAGATTTGATGCTTATCAAGAGTAAGAAAGTTTCCACCAACTGTGGTGATGAAATCGAGAAATCCAGAATCTCTTTTTAGTGGATTGTACACAATACAAAGCCATAAAAACAGGATGCGTCATTATATACTTGTTTGGCATTCAAGATGCTCAATGAGGGCCAAATTACATTTAAGTATTTGACTCATTTCTTGCTAAAAGTAAGGATTTTTCACGTAGAGCTTATTTTATTTCTGAAATCTAGTTCTCCTGATGACCCAATTATGGTCTTATATATTCGGGTTATGTTATTTAGTCACAGTTTTATCTAGTTTTTACACCAAGCAATCAAAAGAAGGCTAATGCTAATTTAAATTTATTGCTTTCATCTGAGGTGATTATCCTTAGATTTTTAAATAACATTCTGTGCAGCCCCATTGAGACCATGTTAATTTATTTCATTTCAAACGACATCTGCGCCAGCAATGATGTAATTTTACGGCTAAGTTCTGGGTCGCATGGTTAAAGATTTACAGTTGTGTTTAACATTATTGTATATTTCTTCTTAAATAACGTTTTATACTTACTATGCATTGACATATTTCTTCTAAAAGAATGTTATCTGCTGTTTGCGTTATCTATATTTGGTCTGCGGAATGTAGGATACATGCCATTATTAAGTGTCCGTGATAATTTGGAATCAATGGAATTCACATATTTTATGTAAAATACTAATTTGACCAAAATTGTTGCTCGAATATTTATTCCAGTTGTTCAACAATAAATGAGGTTGTTTATCAATCTCACAATATTGAAGCACGATCATTTTAGTCATTGTTTCTTTAGTTTTTAAAGAAAAAATTAAATCGCATAAACCACTCAATTCTCAACCTGTTAGTTTTTGAAAGTGTTGCTGAGCAGTATTTTCTGTAAAGGCGTTTGACAGTTGAATTCTATTTTATTATGCAGTTCGCCACCGAAATAATAATGTTCCTATTATTCTACATCTTTAACATGGTACACATTTCATCTAATGGAAAGATCCACCTTCGATTAATATTTGTGGCTCATTTTCAAAATGACGTGGATCTAATAGTTAGGTAGTGGTCGTCTTAAAACGATGCTGGTGGAAGTTATCAGCTATTAAATAAAAAAAGGGAAGATCTCAATCGATCAATTAAAATAATCTATTTTATTTTAAGAAAAATTCAGTGCAGCAGAGAAAAATTGTTTTAGGAACAAATACTCCACTATCCACAGCCAAGTCCATTATTCTGAAATGATTCTTTGTTTAGATCACCGCCATGTCAAGCTTTTTTTTTTAAAGTGCTCAAAAACTCATTTGTGGAATAATGTATATTTCCTTAGATTTAATTTTGATCGCATGCTATCAAAACATTGGATGGTTATTTAAATGATAACTTTAAATATTGATATCATAATTGATTCGATATTGAAGGTTTCTACACATAAAGCTAGCTTTAATTGTATTTTTATGTCATGTTTCGATACTTTCTTTTAGTTATTTCATTGCTTTTATCAAATTGAAAAGTATATATGGCCTGGGTGTGCTTTAGCAAAATATGGTAGGAACGACTTCTTGAATAGTGTGTTTTTGGAGCCTCGTTGTCTGACCCATTCTATGGACTGTTATAAAATAACTTCTTGCGTCAATATATTTTCTTTAACTCGCATATTTTTTTCCCTACTGGTAGTACGAATCCGTGCGGAATCCATTTGCTGTCGCCACTTTCGTTATCACCGGGGATTTCGGCGCAGCGTTCACCCATCTGCGTAGGTATATCTCAGATCGTCTTGAGGGGGCCTTAAAATGTGAGGTCATCAGCGTGGAAATCCGAACCCCGACGCCAGAGAGACCTTAAATCCCGCTCCAATATCATATTTTGCATCTCATCTCCGGACCCCACCCTTCTTACTCCTCTTGAGCCAAACCCAGCCACGTAAGCTCTGAAAACTCCTTGTCGGCGACCATGTGAAATACGATCTTCTAACCTTTCGTTCTAACCATGGATAGCTCTGCAATGACTATGTGAGTCAAAACAAATACCTATTTAAATTCCGTATTTTTATTTATTTGGTTTAAAAAATCCTAATTGCATTGATTTAATGGGTTACCTATTGAAAATCAAAATAAGGTAAAAAATATGGAGATTACTCCATGAATATATTTTTAATGACCACATTTGTTCAGCCGTAGGAGCCGACTGAAACGCCATTTTTGTGGCATTTGGACTTTAATTGTGGCGGTATTTCGTAAATGACTTTAAGTGATATATGGCATAATCTCTATGTATTACTTTTATTCAATTTCCCAGGATTTATCACTTTTTATATGCAGTTTCCATGAAAAGGTTATAATGCCATTTTTCAGATTTACGTTTTTTCACTGTAACTTGAGCTATGCCCATAAGAACCGATGTAAAGTTTCAAATGATATGTCTTTTTTCAAAGTAGAGTAATCAAAGCCATGCCTATGATCTCAAAGTCTCAGACCGCTTCTTAACTAGTCCTTTTGTCTTATGTGTTACACTATATGTTCCCTCATAGCAACGTTTAAGAAAGTGTGCGGCTTTTATGTTTCTTTATTTATTGAACGAACTGACATTTTTTGTGAAGTGCTAAATACTACTCTAACTTTACTTTTTCATGCGAGAATTATCCATCAATCTCTTATCAATACTCATTAATCTTTGCGGGAGAGCGACAAGAATTTCAGAGGTTTTCATGGATATGGGTTTCCAGATATGAGTACACCAAAGTGTAATTATCTTTATCTTAAATTCATTTGTATTGGTTGGGATTTGAACGATGATATTTCAAATGGCAATCTGACATGGTAGAAATTGACATTAGCCTTGAACTTAAATGGTTTGCTAATGTAATTGACTCGCATACCTGACTGGAAACTGGGAAATCCAAGTCCAAATTCTTGTTTAATAAAATGATTTTCTGGTGAATTTCATCCATTTAGAGCGCCTAAAGCTCACACCTTTGAGCATGACCGCGTGCAACATCATTTGTAAAATTAACTATTTTATGGAATATATTGCATGTGGATTTCCGATATTTTATGATTTTAACCTTGCCATACTTGCTTCTCCAACCCCGCATTCTTTGGTCGTCAAAAATGCGGAGGTCACTTCAAAACTTCCGCTAGCTCAGATTCTTGGAGGTATTCGGCTCTTCCGAAACGGAATAACATTTTCCAGGTGCTACGAGAAGTTCTGGGTGACATGAATCTTTTTAAAGTTTTTTCAATGCTGCCAGGTTATTTCTGTAATTTACTTTCGCGGCTAGGTGGCGAAGAGATCAGGCCGAACGTGGCGGAAACTCAGCGAGCCTAATAGAACAAGAAAATACGCACGTGGTGGCCAGTGCACTGAGTACATTACGTGTCCCGAATTCCCACGGCTTTGGATTCCCGAAATATCTGTGAGAGGGAACTTTGCAAAGGAAAATGGTTCACTTGCAGATTATTAAAAATATGCATTTTTCTTATGAATATGTCACGACTTTAATGCTATTTAAAAATTGCATTATTAAAATTCTAGACTATTCTTTACCAAGATTCGGTACAATAACCCGAAAATATTTTTGCAATAATCGAATATGGTTTGATCACACTGAGTTTTCTAAAACTGACATCATTAAATACCTAATTTCCTTAAATGAGTGAAAAAATACTGGTTATTACGTATGTTTCATTTCACAGTCACAGACCTTGACGCTTAATTGATAGAAGCTGATTACTGGTTCTTGTATCCTAATTTCTTCCGCATTTTTCTACGCTTAAATGATTATTTAGCCTGAGAAGAATAGCATAAATCAAGGAGCTTTGATGGAAAGTATTTTTTACCTTATGATTTAAATTATTTTTCGGCGTAAAGAGGATCAGTTTTACGTAGTTTTCAATATATTTGTTCGTGGCTAACTATGATTTTTTTTAGATTAATACAACTTAAAATGAGATTGTAAATAATTTTCCTCTTCTTACAAATGTCGCAGTTTGCAAATTAGCAAATTAGTTGAAATTGTTTTATTTAGTTCACCTATTAATAATAAATGATACAACTATTATGTGTCAGAATTATAGCGTCATTTTCAGTTTCAGATTGTTTTTATGTTGTGGTTTTAACAGTTGACGGTGGCTTGATTTCATATAACATCATGCCGTTTGTAAAACTCAAATACAATTTTAGTCAGGGGGTTAAAGCACGGTGAATATTAATTGTTGATGCTACTTTTTATGCTTGGAATATTTAAACGTATTTGCAATAGAATAGAGGCTATTTGTCCTTACTCAAACGAGGTCATGGAGGAACTTCGTCTCTGAGTAAAATAGTGGTATCTTGAATTATGCAGGACATTTGAAAAGTAGGTTAAAGGCGTGATTTCAATGCAGTTCACCTTCTTTCACTGCTGGGGTGGTAGATCACAATATTCTCTCAATTCTTTCCCATACCCTGGATTCAACGGCATTAAGGGATGTATGCAAAACCTTTTATGCAAACGCAAACTTTATTCTGAATACGTCTTGGACTAGCATCCTAAAACTAGGATTACTTTGGCTCTGTAAGCTATCTTCATCGGTGGTCGTAAGTAGGGTTATATACATCAGCCGCGTGCCTGATCACTTCTCATAATGGTATTTACGACAAACTCGTGGAGCTCGGCTTAAATTTGTCCTTTTAACCTTGGGATCTTCATAAACATCATATTGTATAATCGTGTGGTAACAGCTTATATAGTTTCTCTACTCATCCCACTTGCATATTCTACACCGTTTTTTTCATTAAGTTCTTTGCATATGAATGTATATAATGTCAGTGATTAATTCATCATAATCTGTAGTCATCAATCCGAAGATTGGTTTGCAACAGCTCTCCATTCCACTTTCCTCTACGCAGTTCACTCCATCCTACATATTTATTCACTTTGACGTCCTTCATGATTTTCTTTATGTATTTCATTCTTGTATTTCTTCTTCTATAATAATTCCCATTTATTTATCCGTCCATTTAATCTTCATCATTCTTCTGTGGCACCATATTTCTCTTGCTTTCAATCTCATTTGCTCTGTTGCTGTTTTTGTCCAGGCTTCACTGCCATTTAAGAGTATGCTGCAAATATATACTTTCATAATGTGCTTCCTAACTACCAGGTTGATGTTACCAGCGATTCTAGCTTTGGTTTCTGGAAAATGATGGGAAATACGTTCTATCTTGTTTGCTTTCCGCGAAAATTGCACCCTTGTTTCATGCATTCCAAAGAAAGGGAGAAACGTAATGTTACCTTCAACTTTACAAAGTGATCGTAAGATTGAATTTTATTATGCGGAAATTCGGAAACCGGAAACTATTACTTTTTACAACAGCACAAAAGTTGGGGTTGGGGAAATGTGCGTGACACAATGTTGCCGGCATCACCCGGCGATGGCCAACATTATCATCTTTTACTCTGTACTAAATATAGCAGCAATCAATTAATGAATGGAGTACCTGGGAAAAAAGCGACGTTTTAGTTAGAAGGAAATATTTTATTGTACCTGCTAAGGAGTTAGTCAAAGATCATGTGGAACAACGATCAACATCTAACCTACAGTCAGAAATTGGTGCAAAATTAATGAAAGTTCAAGGTCAAAACCAAAATATTACTTAACCAATGGTACCAACCTAACCTGCTAAGAGAAAGAGATGCTAAAGGTGCACAGGGATAGATAGTTATGTCAATAGTATTGTAAAAAATGCAGTATGTCTTCGTTTAGAGCACGCTACAATTGTGTGCGAATACAGTTTCAAATCAAAAGAGGAAGACATTTGACGAAATATTCCATTACAAAATTGCAGGGGAAAGGACAAAATGGAAGACTGTACTTATATAATCTTAGGATAGTATTAATAAGGAATAGGTAATTAAGGAATGATAGAATAGTATTAATAGCGAGTCCTTCATGCTTGAAGAATAAGTTATGTTTGTGTTTGCATATTTGCTGAGGTATAATGTATTGAAATACTTATTGATATTGGAATCCCTTAAGGTCACCTCAAAGACGTGTGGCAGGCATGATTCTAGACATGCACCAATTAATATCAGAATGTTATTAACCTTTTAACGAAATCACTTCTAAGTAACGTTCAACACTGTTTATATTGTACAATCATCACTCCACTAATGCCAGATGGACTCCAGATTAATACATCACGAGGACCAGTTGTCACATTTTAGTCCTGCCAACATGCAAAACAGTTGCATAAGTCACAGCGCTGATAATAATAGTCATAGATTTTTTGGTCCTCAATTGACGTAGTTTACTACATGTTCATACCCTTGATTATTAATGAACTCATTTTGTGTTACACACCAGGTCAATTCTTCCATTTCATCCAAGGTTTCAATGGACTCCTCGCTCATCATCAACAGGGCTATGGCTCCCCCCCACCCCTACTCTCTCCAGCCTCCATTTATCATTTCCCTGATGGTAATGAGCGAGATGTCTGTCGAAACGTCAGATAACATGGAGTCGTTTACCTAGTGTGTGAAACGAGAAGAGGTAAATACCATAAAAGACCATGAGTTATATTAACCGGAACTGTCACAACAATTGAAGACATTTCAGTAGCTTACCTCATTTCTGAACAAGAATTCCTTGAAAATTTGCACGACTTTCGGCGCTATCGAGAGGTATTGACCGCGTCTGTGGCAGTTCGCTTCCCCGGGAGAATGAAAGCGTTTGTCAGGGCCACAGCTGGTTACGGTATCGCCTAGCCGCCTCATAGCCCTCCAGCCACAATCCCACCCACCCCTTACTCTCGCCAGCTTCCCGTTGAATGCACGGTTGCCAACTCTCCCGCATTCCCCGGAAACTCCCAGTGTTGGGCAACTCCTTTTAAAATTGGCCTCTTGATTTAAGATATATTCCTTTAGTTTAAACTTTGATAACGTTTTAAAAGATATTCCCGCTACATACTTCTGTAAAAGCTTCCAAGTTCAGCTGCGTCTTTGTTTGCTGGTCTAAACTTCCGCTATCATTGCAGGTAGCATCATTAGGAATATTACTTTAATTCTGGAGATTTAAAAAAATTAAACTTGATTCCTAATGAAGCAGGAGTGGTCAGTACCCATTGATAAATACTAATAACAGGGTTATTACTAACACTTCTTAGTTTCATGAACGTTAGTAGGAAATTGTGTTTAGTGCATTTTGGAGAAAACTCACTAGCTGACCCACACCCTCGATTTGGCTTACTGAGTACTCTGTACTATGTAGAGGAAGAGGTGAATTTTATCCTACGTTCCTCATCGTGACTACATTTTATTTATATCTCATGTCGTCATATTGGTAAATGGTCTGGCAACTCTTGTTTCCTCGAGAATAATTTGGTATCTTATCTCAAAACCAGAAGACTCTTTAAGTAAATAGTACCTGGTTACCAAGCGTTGTTCGATGTTTATTTGGTGTACTAAGAACTTGTATGCTCCTATTCTGCTACTTACTGTCTATTTTAATTATATTGGGCATTTAAATAGTGCAATTAAATGTTTTAATTAAATAAATGTTATAAAACATAACGGATATATATTTTTTAAAATATAGTAGTGATGATTAAGGATTGCAATCTCGGAGTGATTTTTCAATCCCGGGATTACGGGATTGTGATTTCCTCAATCCGTGGATACCGGGATCCCGGGATTGATGAAAAAGGATATGTATATGATGAAGAAATAAAAACATCCATTGTTCTCTACCGATAATTTTATATAAAAACAGAAATAAAATATCACACGCATTTATGGAATTATTATTAACATTAGGGTAAGTCCGGGAGAGATGGCCCCACTTTTTTTAAGTGATCATATTTTTGTTAATTATGGTAACATTGGTTTTAATCGTTGGTGGTCCTATAATATCATAGATAACGTTATTATTAATTCATAAGAAATAAGTGAAATTTAAATGGAAAATACCTTTAAAAAATCAATATATTTTTTTCTCATTGAACCATCTCATCCATATGCTATGGGTGAGATGGACCAAGGATATTGGGAGAGATGGACCATAACTTAAAGGCATTAAATAAATCATCTCCATCGTCTCAGGCTCAACTTTGTGGAAGTTCATTATATATTAAATGAAAGGAAAACTTTGTTTTATTCCACCAATTTATTTGTCGGTACTACTAGTTTCGACGCAGCGGCGTCATCTTCAGGTACAAAAACCTGAAGATGACGCCGCTGCGTCGAAACTAGTAGTACCGACAAATAAATTGGTGGAATAAAACAAAGTTTTCCTTTCATTTAATATATGCATTAAATAAACTTGAAAAACAATTTCTCTGCATAAAAGAATGTTTTAATAATACTCGATGGTTACTAACAATATTAACAAACTATAAATTTTCAAAATTAGAAAATATAAGACACAAGAACCTAACCAAAAGGATAAAACGGCCCACAAAAAATTAAAATGTAATGAAAAGGCCAAGTTTTAATATTGGATTTACTACTAACTACAATTTCCTTAATTATTGGTTCGACTGTATTTGTTTTTTAACATTTCAGCCCTTTGATAAAGCAAATCTAAATTGTCAGCTTTTACTTATAGTGTAAGAAGTGTGGTCCATCTATCCCAACTCGTACTGGTCCATCTCTCCCGATTGCATGCGAGAGATGGACCAGGCCATTTTTCTGCTTTCCCCACTGCCAGGGGCGCCGCAGTGGTGTATAGTGAACCGTTATAGGCATAGCAAAACTTGGAGGCACTCACCAGCGGAGATTCAGATATCACTGACGGTAAAAAAGCGTTGATGAGCGGGCAAAGTTACCGAAGGACTCAAGGACCAAAGTTACCGAAGTTACTGAAGGACCAAAGTTATCGGAGTGACACCTGGAAGAAGACTCGACCACTTTATCCCACATCACTTGTATGCTTTCCTCTCCCTTGCCTCATACTCTTAACAAACGAGTGCCACCAAGTTTTGCTACACTTATATACATTGTTTTCATCAAGTATAGACATGAAACTCAATGATATGGACAATAAGACACACTACAACTAAAAAACGTTAACTATGAAAAAATATTTTACTTACCTGATATCTTTTTCTTTGAATAACTATCAAATAAGCAGATCAAAGCGGCTATAAACAACAAAACGTGTCTACGAAGTCGGTCATGACACCAGCATAAGAACAGTGGCTAACTAGAGTGGCTACAGTCCGAACTATCCAATCAGTCCATCTTTCCCGAGGGGTCATCTCCCGCGGACTTACCCTGCACAAATTTTAAGTATTATCAATTACTAACAAAGATAAAATTATAATAAAACCACACAAAGTTTAAAAAGCATGCGAGTATCTCGACTGATGATGATGCTGATACATTGAAACCCGGTTGGTGTGTTTTTTTTACTTTGTGTGGTGATTTTATAGTTTTATCTTTGCTATTAAAAATGGAAAAGTCTTGCAAAGTTATTAAAGATTGTGTTTAATATTAACATTAAAGAAAATACATTTTTTCTTTGAGAGTAAACAAAAAATAAAGCACCATATATGGATAAAATGTGAAAGAACTTTTAAAAGCTATATAAATTACTCTTACATTTAATGAAATTTTACACTTTTAAGAAAGCAATCAAACTTTAGATTAAGGTTCTTCTCACTGTAAACTTACATACCATTTTTTTAAAATATGCCCTCAAAAATCAAAGTATGTACTTCGTCTTGAAGTTCATTCTTGAGCGGTATTTGTTGCATAGCACACCCGCTGATGATAAACCCGTTTTGACTCAGCACTAGTGGGAGGAATAGCTAGTAACAGCTCGTAAATAAACTGCAGATTTTCTCCACTCCGTCCACTTTCACCAAAATCTTTTAGGTATTATTTATAATTCTAAGTCACAGCTAGCAGAATATTTTTTGGGAGGAAGTAAACATTGGGTAATGACCAAATCTAGTTCCTTATTTAGCTCATCCAAACATAAGCCACTCTCTAAACATGCAGAAGTAGACTCTCTCTCACTATGAAAGCCGTCAACAAATCAACTATTTGATGCTGAAGAAGCTTGCTGTTCTTCCATGCCCACCAATGTAAATGTTTTAGTGACATTATAATTACGAAATCTAACAATGCGTTATGGTTTGGCCGTAATACGAGGCCGTAATACGTTATGGTTTGACGATTTGGGGTAGCACAAACTCCAAACTTGCTGAATAAGGTTATTACTTTACAAAATAAAATGGTTGCCCATTTGATGGTCAAGGAAAATGATGTGAGAGAGGTATATAAGAATCAGTGTTTGTTACCATTAAAAGAATTGTATAATTATGTGTTAATTTGTGACAACTTTTTTGACAGCAAATTAATAAAGCAACGTGTGATTAATACTGACATGCAACTGCGTCGAATAAATAGGTTGTCTGTACCTAAGTATTTTAACCACCATGGCAAGAGATCTCTTGCACATGTAGTCCCTGGGTTGTTGAATGAATTGCCTATGTCAATTAAGTATATTAATAGCATATCTGCTCTAAAAAAGTCACTGAAAGAGTGGCTCATAGGCTAGCATTGTTGAGCTCCGAAATTGTCCAGAGCGCTGCACAGCAAAAAAAACAAAAGGCACCTGCTGACAAGCCGCTTTGGCTTAGCAGGACCTTAACTGCAATATTATTATTTTTATTTCTCCATATTTATTTTTTTTCCATGTGATTGCAATACAACATGATGATGTAATGATGACGTAATTTTGATTTATTTTTTTGTGTCATTAGTTGTAAAAAATGGGATAAGATCATGTATTTTAAGATGTAAAGTGTGTAATAATTCAAAATAAAATTCAAGTTAAAAAAAAATAAAAAAAATTAAGACGAAATAATGAACATCTATGGACTGAAAGAATATGTTTATTAAAAAACTAACTTCTGATACGTTGTACAGAGGAATAAAATAAGAAAAAAAACAACAAATCGTTTTCTACGGTGAATGAAGCCATTGCAAAACATAAATTCAAATTTCGAATGCTTTCATAAAAGTCGTCAGAAAAATGATGACGCCGAAGAGACGATCGCGCTAACTCAGAATGTGGTATATTTATCCTACCAAGCAGTCACCAAACGAATATCAATGAATTCGATTCGAACACTTTCTTCGGGAAAATGCAACGCTCCATAATGTATACAAGCCACACTAAAAGGTTGCAAACTATGGTAGGAAATATCAGCTGTTGTAGCTGCCTTGTAGGAACTTATTTGGTTTAGCCGTAATGCTTGTTGTCGTCTTGAATTTCTCCGGCGTTCTTCTTCCAATCATGGATGATGATCATCATCAAACTCTTCTGTACGCCTCTGAGCCACTCGTTCACGCATGCCTTGAAGCCACTTTCTTTTTGTGAGTCTGATTCTTCTGTTCTTTGGTTATTTTGTCGTTGCCATATCTTTTACAAACGTAGTTTGCTTTGTTCCTTTGATTCTCCACTTCTCTGGATTCGTGCAAGATCACGTATCATTTCTAAATGCTCTAGACGATCATCGGAAAACTCATATTCATGCCTCATTCTTTTCTGATCCTTCCTCTCCTGAGAGTAAGTATCATTTAGTTCAGTCATCATTTCAAATACCTATATTTACATGTGGTTTTTGCTACCAGGCTTACTCTGTAGCAGCCATTTACCGCACATGGAGAGGTTGGATTGAAATATATTCCAGATAGAAGTTCTGTAGTTATTCTTAGTCAGTCAAAATTTATGTACATCTGTAAACGAGATTTTTTTAAAGAGGCGTAAATGTCTCACAATCAGACATGAATTTCTATTCCATGCCCATGCTGCGGTTTCCATGTAAATAAAATATTCAATTGCTGAAGTAGAGCAAACATTTGATATTTTCGATCTAAAAACTAACATTCCTGGAAAATTCGATTGGTATACGGAAATTGAATGTAAGAATTAAAATATTTGTTCTTTCATTAAACTATAAGTATCATTATAAATGTTTATCAGGAGTTTAAGTAATTAAACAAAGCATACAAAGACACCTCTGTATAACAAAAATGGAGTAGCCTAGTCTTTTTACACATTAAAAATGCAAATTATTTTTGCCCAAAATCTTGTAAAAAAGAGTTTTGCTGGAGTCAAGACCTACGTAAATCGCTTTTTCGTACCCTATACTAGTAGTGCATCTGTAATTTTCATCAAAATCGTTAGAGCCGTTCTCGAAATTAAATTTAAATGTATACACACAAAAAAGTATATATTTATATATATACATATATATGGGGAATGACCCTAACTTGAACTCTTACAATTATTTTTTACATCTCTGAAACTTTTTCCTTGTGTAAATACTTCTGTCTAAGGTTGATTAACATGTGTGTAGCTGAGTTTTGGAAATTGCTGAAATATATGAGAAATAAGTAAAAATATTTTTTTAAAATTGAAAACTGTTTTTGAAAATCAATTTTAATTAAAAAAAATTTATATTAACTTAAAAAAAGTAAATTGATAAACTGGACCGAAAACATTTTTTTTCAAACCTAATTTTTATTCATGCAATTATTAATTTTAACATAAAAATAACAAATTTACAGAAGATTAGATCTATTTACATCAGCAACCATAATATGTCAGACAATTATGTATGACGTTGCATGTCTTATAACAAATTAATATATTATATGTCTTGTACAATAATAATATAATATATCTTGTAACATAAACATATAACGCTTATATATAATATTCATTTATATAACTTATGAATTTCTTATGAATAACATTCTTTCTTTGAAAGTATTTTACACGATTCATTAAAAAACAGTGTAACAATATCAATGCTAAAAAATTTAGAGCGATAAAACCGAAATATTTTCCAATTGACGCAGATGCAGTAACGCTAATTCTAACTCGAGTATGTACTTTAATTTTTGAGGCATAACAATGAAAGTAAATTCGAATAATACCTGATACTATTAAATATTATTGCAGGAAAATCAAATCGATTAATGAAATGCTGAAAAAGTTATAGTGAAAACGTTTATTTATTTTTTCCCAGTAACAATGTAAAAATTGACAATATAGGAGATTTTTCTGATAAAATATACCATAATTCAGTTACTAAACAACTTAAAACCTTGTAAATGGTTTTACGCTTATAAAATTATATAATTTTTAATTACATAAGTTCTCAGCTTGATTAATTAATGTATTAGTCAAAAAATAAATCAGGGTAACATAGGTAGCTCAAGTTAGACGGATTTACCCATGTACAAGATTTGATCGTTTAATATTATAGGATATCTCAACGTGAAAATGATGCAAATCACGCGAAAGCGCCAAGGTAAGGGAAATTTCTTTTATTTCCATGTCAACAAATAATAGTTAATAATAGAAAACTTACAATGCATATACTTCATGACATGGCCTCTGTTTCATTCTGGCTGCCACTTCAGAGCTTGATTGAGTTCTTTAAGGAAAATGTGTATTCTTTGCCGATCACGCGGCGGGTATGGTCATGGCCCGACATTCGCTCGTGGGTGGAGGAAAACCCACAAAACCTCCACCAGGCCACCAAGAACTGGAGGATGCCAAAAAAATAACAGTAATATGTTGGGACAGGCCAAATGAAAAAAAAATACTACAGAGAAACGAAAATCACAAGTAAAATAAATAAATACTAGTGAAATAAATAATAATTATTTTATTATGTATAATAATAAGACGGACCCTCATGAAAGGTGCATAGGCAGAAGCCAAGGAACACGCTATCATCCCGTTTGTCTCCGGGACATCAGTAAAAAGATCGCCAGACTCCTTCGAAAGAACAATGTGATCATCAGATTTAAGTGTGTGACCAAGATGGGAACGTCTTACCGGGACCCGAGGACAGATTATCAAACAACCTTCACGAAGGAGTCTACAGGGTGCCATGTTCGTATAACGTGCAGAGTAATGAGAGCCCGTCTCCAGGAACATAGACGGGCCACGAAGAAAAAGCAGTTTCAACTTCCCGCCATTGCGGATGTAGCCTGGTGTAAGCCCGAACATGAAATACTTTTTGACGAAGGAACGGTCATTGCTAAAGAAAAACAATATTACCCGAGGCTGATAAAATATGCAATTGAAATCAATAAAACGCCTAACAACATGAATAGAGAGGACGGATACCCTCTCCATATCTCGTGGAATAGGGTTCTCCGATGGAGGACCAAGGCGCCAAAGCACACGAAAAAGGTGCCCTTTTTAAGGCGGCCAAAATCTCAACCCGGCAACTCGACCTGAGGACGCTGGTTCAAATAACAGCGAAACTGTCAACATCAAAAGCGTTCTAACGCGTTGACAACCCAGAAATAACCGAGAGATAAAACAGATAAACGCCGCGGAAACTTAAGAATGAACGTTAGAGAACCTTTAGCTCTATCAGTAGCCAGAATATGAATAAAATGGCATTTTAGTAATTTAACGATGGAACCACCTTAAAAGAAAATGAACTGGAATTAGTTCATCAGGAGTTGGAAACCCTTAATATTACCCCTTACCACCTCCTTAGTTCTCCACAAACATTTCGCCTTATCCCGCACGAATACCCTCAGTATTCTACCTTTTTCCTATATCTCCACGTTTCTTTACTCCATCCCTTTATCTCTGGCGTTCCTATCCCCCCTTTCGTATTCCTTCCACTTTCCTGAACTCCGTCTTACGACCTCCCATCATGGAGTTTGGGGCCGAAATTCATCCGAAACCCGTGTGTCGAGGTATGCGTGCTGTGTTTGCGACCCACGTTTTAGTGCTCCACTTGCAGTTCAGCCTCCCGTGGAGCTGCTTTTCGGATTAAGTCTCGTGCGGCAGGAGTTACGCTGCGTATGCTGTGGCCGTAGGTTGTGAAACTACTCCAATTTATTTTTTTATAGTATAATGATCTTGAGGTTTTGGCCTATTCAATTTTAATTTAAAACTTTGCCGACGTAACGGCTTATTTTTAAACCATTTTCAGGGAATTTGTGTTTTATAACTTTAGTTTACATTTCGCATTCAACCCAACCCATTAACATGAAATAATAATAGGTTAAACCACAATATTTAACACTCAATGAATTAAAAAAAAAAATATGTCAAGAAACGCCGGCAGTGTTAAACTTTAATTACAAACCTCGATAGTATTTAAACGAAAACCTCGATAATATTTTGCTAGAAAAATTGATTTTTGTCAAGAAAACCAAAATGCACATGCATTTCTTTGCTTTTGCATGTTCCTAACTCGTTGCTTCCAATGCTTTACAGTCACTTCATAAAGTATCGCGACACACTACGCTAGCGGTTCGAATGGGTAGGCTGTCGAAGCTGGAAATATGTTGGCTATCCTCGGCCATCTCTGGTGACTATGAGAATTTTTGGGTACATTATGATATATATTCTAAGAGTCAAGTTGGACATAATTCCGACCGTGCTCTCGGCTTCGTTGGCGTTAGATCGCTAATAATGGAATGAATTCATTGCGGGAAGCAAGGGTGTTGGCAACTCAATGGCCTCGTAATTTTACTCGGCAGTTCTCTTACGAAGTCGAAAATGGAGAGAGCTCCATTTTGGGAGACCAGCACAGCCCAGCGCGCTCTGGTGGTGGGTTTGGTGAAGGACTGGCCCTCGGTGTCTGACGGGTTCGGAGTCCATATCTCGTAACCTTCTTCACCGATGGCTAAGACGCGCAAATACCGAGGATGAGACATTTAAAAGTCGCACTCAATTTGGGAGACCCCAGTTATACCACTAGGGGCGAGGATGACTCGATAATAAGAGATTTCTGCAATGAGAAATTCTGCAGTTCATATTCTGTGAGGAAAAGCTTTTTCAAAGCAATGAAGACGGAAAAATTAGTCCGAGGTGCCAATAGGGTACTCTGTAATTAAAACCATTGTTCATTTTAATCCCTATTTTACTTGTTTATGAATAACATATAAACTGTCATATTTCCTTTTTACAATTACTATATTACTTAGCCGTGACAGGATATCATTTCCTTTGCAAAGCCGACATTTCTTAAGCTTGGAATTTTGGAAATAAGGCGGAAATGTTTCATTTTGTCTAGATTGGACTTTTTAAAATCTAATCTTATGTAAAAATACTTTTCTCTAAATTCCTGTAAATAATAAATCCCGTTAATTTGACGTTTTAAGTTCCGTAGTTACGAATGTAATATTCCCACGTATTTCCCGAAAATCAATCAAATAAAAAATCAATGTGCGTGATACACGAGGATGTGCGCGAAAGACTACACCTATTTTTGCCCGACCACCAGCTCAATACCTACTGCATATCGAATACAATTTACTGCGTGGTTTGCTGAAAAAACACTTATTTCCACAATAGTTAATTGCATCTATATGTAACTCCAACCTCTTTCGCTTTCAATTAAATCACAATGCGTGAGCAAATTGATTCTCTGGATTTAATTCATAAAAAATTCGATGCGTTTTCTACAGGCGGGCTGGTATTTCCAAAAATAAAAACTGTATTTACATAAATCCTTTTGAACCTACATTCTCAAAATTGTTTTCTAACATGTTTTCGTCTTCCCATATCTTAGAAAAAAACAAATGTGGGAGTAAATCAATAGGTTTTTTGGGTAAACTGTGGGCTTTAGGGCCATGGCCATTGTTTCCATTCAAATACCTGCGAAAATGAGGGCGCATTGTTTCATCACTTTGTTATAGCAAAATCTGGAGCCCTACATTAACAGTGTGGTTCCGGAAGGTGAATATGTTATCCTTATACAAGACCAATCATAAGTCCATACACCTAGGGTGTGCCGGGAATATTTTGAGAACCACCACAAAATTAATCATTTATCGTGGCCAGCGAGGTCACCGCACTTGAAATCCATTGAAAATCTATGGGAACTAATGTTTAACGAGTGGCTGGGAGAGGATGACACAGGCCTTGAGAGAAATTACTTTAGAAAATAAAGGGAGAGAAACTTGGACTTCATTTCAAGGCAGGTCATTTTGTGCCAAAGACTTTTGCGGTCGATGACCACGAGGTAGCAAGCGGTTATTCATAATGAAGATTAGAACAATCATATTGAAAAAGAAATAAATATTTTCCAAACTATATTGTTTTCATTTACCCATCAGTAAACAAAACCCCGTCAAGCATGACGAAATGTGATTTAAATTGAACTTTACGCTAATAATAATTAAATATATATGTTATTTATGCTCTATTTATTCTAAATATTCTCGGCATGGATTTTCCAACATTTGGATACTCTATATTAACCTCCAACAACTACTGTCCAATGGCTCTAGTCAGTGTCCCATAAAGTTCCAAAAGACGTGAATTGCTCAAGGAGTTACTGAGTCTAGCCGATAGCAATCTCCCTCACAAATAGGCAGGAGGTCTTTTCCCCGTGTATTCGGCTCTCTTGGCTCTTCTTCGTTTTACCTTCTGGTGAACTCACTCGTATATTCAGTCGCTCGCTTACTCCATTCTATATTGCTTATTCACCATACGACTTACTCCGTTCCTTATTAGCTTCTTTCCTACCAACAGAATCCTCAAGACCGCTTCTAGGTGAAACTCTGACCTCGCCTCTGAACGAAAGCACTCCCAGAATATGGTCCCACTTAACCTGGCGTAGTTCCTCATGGATATTGAATCGTGTACCCGCTAATTCTCATAGTCACCAGAGACGGCCAAGGATAGCCAACATATTTCGAGCTTCGACAGCCGACCCATTCGAACCGCTAGCGTAGTGTGTCGCGATACTTCATGAAGTGACCTTACATAAATTGCAGTACTTCCACGTGCGCTCGGAAATGCTACGTGTCAAGTTCATATGGATTTTCCTTGTCACCTTTGTAACGGTCCTTAGCTTATATAAATTTTGTAGGGCATTTTCCTGTTTTAATTTTCTTTTTGGACGAAATTTCCATATAATTGTGTGGTGTACATCGTTGTTGTTTGTTTGATGTCAAGTGTAGTTTTACAGACTATGGTAAACATATAAGCAATTTATCTCTTTTTATTATCCCTTTAGATTAAAACATGAACAGCACATCAGCCCAGTACTACAATACATCCAACTGAAAACAAACACAACACTTTGACGCATGACAATCTCCAAAAACAATATCTCACATCCGTCAAAAACACACATCTCTTACATTAACTGTGGTCAAAAATTACTTGTTAAGGTAAGTAATTGGCATATCAAGAATGTACAGGTTTGAATGGTTGACTGAAAAAGCTTGAGTCACTGTAATATTAAATATCCAAAACCCAAAAGAAATCCTTTTGAAATAGTTTGAACACGTATTGAGAAGACTTAGAAATATTATCGGTAAAGTGATATTAAATATCACTTTACCGACATTTTGCAGTTATTTCGAGGCTAAAAGAAAGTCGAGGGACTTTTTAATAAAGGATTAAATTTGAATAGGCCTTGTGGGGGATGAGTAAATGGAAAGAGAGGAGTAGAGGAGACTCGTCAAGGACAACGAATTTATTTAAAAATGGGAATGACTGAGGATGAAGAGGAAGGTAAGGGGTTATTTATAGTTTTTCTCCCTCTTCAAAGATCACTGAAACCTTATATGTCTCAAGACAGGCTTTTGTGTATAGTGCTGAAGGATGTTGTCACTGTAGATATTTAAAAAAAAACTAAATTTTATCTTGATATTATGGTAATGGAAAATTCGGAAACTAGGTACGTTATAAGTTCACTGCCTTGATTTCCAAGAAAATCTTTATGCGTTATAAGCTCACTAAAAATATTTTGCCACTGTGTAAGCAAAATATGCAAATGATTTACTCATTCATCTGATTTAAAGTGAAATATATAGCTACAATCACTGAGTATCTATGTAAAACTCATTGCTTACGTGAGTTAACCCTGTGCCATATTTTTATTTCAATGAATAAATTATATTAATGGCGAAGGAAAAACCTGATGACAATGGATGGAAGTTTTTGAGTGAGTAACAGTGTTGAGTTGAACCAGCATTGTTGAAGAATTAATCTGCAAATGTCTTCTTAGTTTATATTTGAGCCACAAATATGTCACATTTTCAAGTTTTCTGTGATTGGCGAAAACGCTCTGCTTCTAATGGTCTCGGGCCTGTTTATAAGCACTTCCAAGGTGGAAATATTTGTATTGTTTATATTTTTCCTACCCGGCCTTATTTGCGCAGCTTCTTTTACAATTCGGTCCCAGAAAACTTTGGCGTGAATAAGAAGTTTGGTTTCTGGCAAAAACATGAACCCTGAAAAAGACGGCAGACTGCGTCATTGAAACGTAACACCAAATTCAAAAAATGCTCTTGATCTTATTAGATGCTGAAACTTTGCATGATCATTCTACCTTGATTGATGCATGAGATGACGCCTATTATGCATTAATATGTGTAATTTTTATGCATTGATGTTATGTCGTAACAAACGTTTTAAATCACTTTTTGAGGCTTTGAAGAGTCCTGTGTGAATATCTCCGTGTATATTATTTTATAAAATAAACGTTTACCTATTTAAATGTGATAATTGACTGAAAAAAGTGTCCAACAATTTTTCTTATAACAGTAGTGAAAAATCATATATACATAATGGTTATGAGACATTATAGGAAAGGAACTGTTTCACTAGCCAGTATCATTTTTATCAAGAACCTAACGTCAACAGGGTCTGTGATTTTCAGAAGATATTGAAGGCTGGCGTTTTTTGTTTGAATTGATTTAACTTTAATCAATTGTAGGTTGTTAATGAATGAGAATGGAAACAAAAAATATGATTCACCTCATGCACCAATCAATACAAAATCCCTGTAAAAAATTTTAGGTTCGAAAATGGGCCAGGTTTCTTCGATTTCAGCCAACTTTGCGTCGGTCCAGTTCAACACCGTGACCCGTAAACGCAACACGTAAACCGCATTCACCGGGAAAACCTCAGATGTTGCAAACTTTCTGCATGCTCATCCTTTTCATGTTCCATTTTTTTGCTGATATTTGTTTTTGTCGTTACCATTTTTGCACTTGTTTCCACCTGCCTCTATTTTTTGCCAGGCTCTATGACGATTTTCACACTCATTTTTTTATCGTGGAAACTATTAGATGGAGGAAAGAAGTATGATCACGCTCAATCTTCCTTAATGAAGAAGGTAATCAATCAAGTTGCTAAGCGTTTTATTTTCATCACTTCCTTTTTTTCCCGTTCCTCATCATTCTACTACATCTGCATTTTCCTCCGCAGCTGTCGTACATAGTCACGCTATGCTTTCTTTCCATCTCTTCTCTCACTCCTCAAGTCTTTCTGTCCTTTTTTTCTTATATTCTGCACACACACACACACATTCTCACCGCACAAATCAGCTGAGTAACCATTCTGTATAAGAAACAACGTAAGTATTTTAAAATCATGGCTTGGTCTGGATGGATCTCGAAGAGCATTTATGAATGTTACATCCTATGTGGTCGAGGTATTTTAAAATACTTTGGCAAAACCAAACAGGTAGATTTGATATATTGATTGATCATACCACTATAGGTATAATTTAATTTATTTGAAAGAATAGTGCCTTTTGAATTGAATTATTTTTTAACATTATTCCTTTTTAGATCTCCCACTCTCCTTCCAACTTTCCCTCTCTAACAAGACATTTTCCAAACATTCCCATCATGCTTAAAGCCCTTCCTGAATCGCTGCACCCCCTGCCGTGAGTTCTATTTAATACTCAATGGCCGCATAACGAAACCCCTCCCACTCTGTTCTTGAATTACCTACTATTTGGTCTGCACCTGGCGTCAGGTGTAGCATTTGGGAATTGACCTTGAGCTGGGACAGGTTTTGGGAGGGGACAACTACTGGAGGGGAATCACCTGGTACCACACACCCTGGATGTGGCTTGCTCGGTAATTTGTAGAGGTGGATGTTAATCTATGCATGTTAATGTAACCTTTGCCTGGAAATCAGTCACGAAGAAATCAATCCATTGTGAAAATTAAAGCGTGATTTTAGTGTAAGTGCGATTTAATTTAATGGTTTTCACTAAGAGCATCGTGAGAAATCCATATGTTTGAATCTCCCTTTTGTCAATTTTCCTGCTGTCTTCCTTATTTCTGCTTTTGGCATGCCTTTTAGTGCATTTGATTCATCTCCTTTTTCGTCCTCATTGCCCATTCTTGCTATTCCATATTAATTACATGATTTTATCAAGCAAGGCGATACACATTTCTAAGTGAATCCTATCAATTTTAAAAATTCTAATTAATGTAATATTTTATGTTCTAACCTTTGAAATACTTTTTGATTGACTATTATTTTTGCATATTTTAGCTTTAGTATTCTTCTTTACCTCTTAATTGCTATGCGTTACCAGTTCCTTTTTTTGTTTTTATGGAATCTTATCTCCTGGGAAATAATAATATTGTGTTGTATTTAATGATATTCTTCCGTATTTCCTGGGCTATATCTTCAGCCTTTACCTGAGTCATCTCTTAAGGAAGGCCTTAAAAATTAGCATGTTTGTACTTTATTCCTATAAAACCGTAGGGGTGGTGGTTTTGTGCGACTACATTGTAAAATCCTTACATAACGCCATAGAACTGTAAAATCCTCCAAGCAAGCCTGAGAAAGACGTACCACTAGAGTCCCTGAAAGTCAACTACTTGAGTACGTTCGTACAGTGGAACAATCGATTCAAGGCAAGAAATGAATTCGTTTCAAACTACGTAAGGGGAATGCGGAATGTTTTCCGAATTATTTTGTATTTTTTCTTTGAAGTGGGACGTAGAAAATCCACTATTTGAAATTTTTCATCGTGACGGTCGGAATATTTTGGTTCTTGTTCCACCTCAAGAATAGACAATGAATATTGTATTGAAAATGTTTGTTTGAAGTGCATTTCAGTGAAGAGGTTGTGCTCAACCTGCTCCATCCAGCCAGAATTAATCTGGTTCATTCCTCCACTTTGCTTACTGTTTCACTACGCCAGGTATTTTCGGTGCGTCCATGATCCTCCGGCACGTCTAGTATTACCAGTGGATTTGTCCTTGCTCCAATGTGGGCATGGCTCCCGGGATTAGCAAATAAAGTACGCTCTTAGGTCCCCTCGGCATTTTACCCCCCGAATCTTTTATGGAAATGCCCGTGTAACGTTGCGAAAATCTCCCTTGCGACGTTGCAGCCAAATGAAATGAACGCAATAACCCTACGGCTTAAACATCGGCGTAAACATTATTACGTCGCAGTTTGCTTACCTCAAGGATTATAGGGAAGGAAGGGAAATGCTGCGTTGCTTTATGGCCAAGAATATCCGCCATGTTGTCCGGGAACGGCACGTTGTCCTTGTGATTTTTTTATGCTCTAGAATGCGAGATAGTTGGTGATTACTATGCTTGGAGCCCTTGATGGTTCACTCAATCTTCTTTCGTCAATTTTCTAAGCATCACGAGACGCAATTATTCATTGCTCTTCATACTTTTCTGGCTTTTTGACCAACAGACACTCATGTTTGTAAGCTCATCTAAAATGAGGAATAATATATTTAATCTTGTATTAAAAATATATACCCACTAGAGGGTTTTAAATCTAATACCCATAGGTATTTCCTAAAATTGTGGTATCACTTGTCACTTACTTTTACTAAGGACTTCAGTAACTTTTTGGCATAAAAAAGTTAACTCATAATTTTAGTCTTTGTTTTATAATTTTGAGTTTAATCTCCAATGATTAAAAAAACAATATTTTTTCCTACTGTAAATGTAAAATTACTGATTGGGAATTCATAAAATCAGTTTTTCACCAAGAAAACTAAGGTATGCTTGTAAAATTTAATCTTAAGGGCATGTACCTAGCGCAATAATATAATGTATGCATTCTAATTGTTAAATTAGTTTTTAGCATATTATTTAACATTTCTTGAAGAGGATTGTTTTACGTTTCATTGAGTTGAATAAGAAATATCTATAGAATGCTTATAGTACTATGCAGAACCCATACTTACTGCCATTTGAAGCGCAGTTATATTCTACTGTTTTTTCACTAAGTTTGCTAGAATATTATGTATGATATTTGATGTATTTTTTGCGTAAACATTGATGGAACATGGACAACAGTTTCGTTACATCTGCTATTGTTGCTGTTATCTGCTCAGAGGATTAAGTTTTCAACATTTCATACTATATTGTATAATTTTAGCCTTTCTCAATTTTATCAAAATATTTTAAATTACCTTTGACTGTTTAATGATCCTTAAAAAGTATATATAGGTATCTTTGTAATTTCTAAGAGTATATGTGACAGCCGGAAACATATTACTCAAAATATAACTTACGCTCTGTTGTGCTTGATTGTGAATTGTAGAATTGTAGAAGAAGAAACATTTCCGCTGTGTGAAATCCATGACTGATATCAGATAGCCAAAGTGGATTAATAATCACGTGGAAACGGTCATTATCCAACAGGACGGCAATCTCATCAGCAATACGCAAAATTAGTGTAGTCTTAGAACAAATAAAACCTTGAACCCTGCGGGAACGGTAATGCAATCCGTGCCTGATTTGGTGAAGATAAAGTGCAATCACTTATGTAGTGTTATAATAGGCCTCTTTGTCAGTATTTCTCAATGCTCGGTAGTATTTTTAGGATAACACTACTTCCAAAAGTGACAATTTTATGCATATAATTTAATGCCCCAACTAAGTTATAGTTGAAATGACAGATTGCTGTATCATCGACTATAGTATACGTTATAAAATATAAAAAATGAAATTTTTCGAAAACGCTTTTGACATTATTTTCTGAGTAAAATTTTAAATATTGCTAGAAAATATTGGTATTTTATGTTGCAGTATGTAGCTTCACTATGATATGAGTAATAATTTCTAACGAGTTTTCAAGCTTCTTCAAATTGTGCATTAGCTAAGGTAATTTAAGTTCGTTCTTTCATCGCTATTTATCAAAAATGGTCCTAATAATTATTTTTTTCTGATTCCGTTTTACTATCTCATAACATATGGTTGTGTCATTAAAACCATGGGCGGGCTAACGAAGATAATTAGGAAAGCTGAAAAGAATTTTGGTCCCGGAAATAGTAAAAGAAAGGCTTTGTTCGAATAAATAATTAGATGAATGACGCTATAGAAGATAAAATAGAATTTTGATATTTGAATAAGATTTTGAACAGAAAAATGTGCTAAAGAAGGATGTTTTTTGGATGAGTGGGAAAATAATACAAAAGGAAATTCAGCAGGTATCGAATCATTGATAATATTATATTCAGTTTCAAACCGTTAAGGTCCGCTGAATATATGGATTATGCCCGGTAATGTTTCCATGGATGTTCAATGCTAATAGGAATTTTCCAAATCGTTTTGTGAAATTTTACTTATTGCATAAACTCAATTTTTATGCTCATAATATAATAAAAACATGGAAATTTTTATCACTTTAAGGTAGATTGAATGCTATTGATCATTTAGGTTACTATGAGGTTGAGGTGTAATTAAAATGTTGTGGGAAGAATCATTCAGTAAAATCCAGAAATAAATCCATAAAATACACAATTTTTTATTTGTATTTACAGCAGAGGAGATAATTATCTTTATTCTTCATTTTTCCAGTTTGGATTGCGAGTAATTCTTTGTCAATAATTTTCTTTGCTCCATCAAGCTTTTTGGAGCTGCTGGAGCTATGATTTCTAAAATTCTAAAATTTTCCAAAGTTACTTATGCAATGAAAGCTGGAGCTTTCTTTTTCTTCATCCACATATTACAATGAGAGCCGCAGGACTGTGTCAGGTAGTGTTTTAACATAAGGATCATGAATTCTGAAGTGAATGGAGAAGGGGGGGAAATGGAGTGAAAGGGAGAGCAAGAGATAAAAGCAAAACTGAATAGTTTTTTTTTACGGCGATTGAAAGTCAAAGGTAATTGCACAGACGTGTTAAATCCAAAACGTAACGTAGTAGTCTTAAGGTGAAAGGGTAAGATATAGTGAAAATGCTGCAGTCAATATTATGGAAAAGGTATTCTAAAATGTCGCGAAGAAAATATTTTAAAAGATCTGATTGAAGCAGTTAAATTACACATAAGTCAGAGAGTAATAGATGGATAAAAAAGTCTCCAATTACTTTTTCTGCAGTATATTACTTTAGATAATTAACTTATTTGAGGGTATATTGTGGCTTAACCTTGCAAGTAATGGAGGAATCCATCTTCCGGCTACCCCGTCGCGTAGGTTGACTTGAAGTTACAACGATTTCGTCCCCTGTCCTGGAGAATTCCTCAGATCGAGCCGATAGGCGTTGCATAGTAACAACAGTATAACTTACAACATCAAGTTAGAAACGAGCACATCATGGAGAAAATAACATAATATTCAATCACTGAAAAACAATAAAAAGGAATGTATGTCTACGACAAATGAGTGGGTGACATGGAATTGCTTTAAAGTTTTGGAATTGAACCCATGTGGAAAGAAATAAGAGGTGAAGATTGCGGAAAAATATTGAAGTAAAATCTTCAAGCCCATTTGGAAAGAAGAGAGCTGGAACCAAGAGGCTAGAGTGGCAAGGAGAAAAGGATTTACGGATGTGAGATGTGTCAATAAGCTATAAATACAATTTTTTGAGTCCAGGACATCGCCACTTCAGACTTTGTTAAAACTACTTAGTACCGAAAGCACAGCGATGGAGATTTTAAGTTGCATTACTTCTCTTATTCATGAAATGTGCGCAAGATAGATACGAAAACGTTCATGGAAACTTGGAAGGGTTAGATGACTCTTAAAATCCTTTCCTTTTGCTAAGGAGGAATTTTGTTTCCATCGACAAAAGCCCTGAGGCCTGTATAGGTTGGCGGTAAAGGTTCCGAGAATGCTGGTGAGTCACGCGAGGGCCTCTCGTAGGGCTCTCGGTGTTTGAACCTCCTCCGATATTCCTCCCTTTTCGCCAAAGGCGCTCGTCTTTGTTTAAACTTCCCTGAAACTCCTCACCGGTTTCCGCTACTTGACCGTTTTATTGCTTGCACTTACTTGCGTGGAGTCACGACATCCTCCTTTTGGCCGGAAGATGAGCATTTTCTGGTCTCCTCATCCGCTCCTCCATCTTTCCTCTCTTCTTTGAATTTGTTTCTTCTCATGGTCGAAAACTTGAATCATCCACGGTTATACAATGCCTAGCGAGCCGCCACGAGAATGTATGGCAGAGGTATAGTCTAGCTACTTAGTAGTTATTTTTAAAAAGTTTAGTATGTCATCATCACTGCCGAGACATGAAGACGAAACTGAATTTCGCTTGGTAGACTAGATATATTACAAGTAAGAATAACGGTTTGGTAAATACTATAATTTATATGTAGCTATATAATAATTATTATTACATATAAACTGACGTATTACTTGCTTACTTATTATATTAACAAACACCTGGTCCTGGATGATTCTTTTTCTGCATGAATTATTATCTCGTACTGTCAGAAAACTAATTTTAATAGTAATACTAATGAGTTGTAGTATCTTACCCCGTGTACTTCATATTTATTTTTGTCAACGTAACAGTCTCCTAAATAGATGGATTTCGGTCTTCTACTCGCGGCCATTGGAGCGAGCATGGTTCAACTTTGAACTAGGACGAGTGTTGAACGCCTGATTTTTAGTCACTCCAGGCCGCACGCCCTTGTGGTAGCTAGCACAATATGTTGTAGTTCTGGTATACCAATGATAAATGCTTAAGATAACACAGTTCATAATTCGTCCCCGCTTTTTGTCGTTTTAATTACAGCTGAAAAATTTGCAGGCGCAAATGTTTGTTTACTAGACAAAAAGTCTTGAAAACGAAGCCCTTATCACCTTCAGAAGTGGCGCAGATTCTTCCTGAAACACCATGTTAAGCTACGCTGCATACCTCGAGTCTGTATAAGGTCGTTTAGAGTTCGTAAATGGATCATTTAAAAGGGAAACAAATACACGAGGATCAGTTAGGGAGTTGAAGATCCACTTGCTTGTGTGCATTCTCCACCATGCAGTTGCGGGGGAACTTCGGGGTCTTCTCCTGTAAACTTCTAGTGCGCTGTTCGCTGTATACTCTTACGCCTCCGGATCTTCAGAAAGGTTCTATGGTTTGATAGTTAAAATTGTAAGTCGAGAAACATTCCAAGGAAGTGGTTCCAAGGAAACATGATGGCTGATTGTGAATCTTAGTTTAAAGGAAGATTAATTAATGAAAATATTTCAGATTAGAATAGTTTTTTCTGTTCACCCGCCGTATCTATGTCCTTCACCCAAAGTATTGTGATTTTTGCAAATGTTTTTTTAAATCAGTGTACGCTGTACTATATTTAGATTTGTTTATACCTTCCTGAAAAATTCTGGTGGTCCGTTCGTTTTCCGTCCCATCGCGTCGGCCAGAGTTAAAATCCCGGTGTAGGCAGAAATATTTTTTCATTATGCTGTTTTTTTCATTTATAATTAACTATTGCTATACAACGAATATATGTTTAAAAACTTCATGCTTTCACGTTTGGTTGTGCAGGAGTAAAAAGAGCGTTGAAGGGAATTTGGCCACATTATGTTTCCTAAGTTCAAATAACATATTTTAAACTTTTTCTTAGTGGTGAACTTCTGCCTTGGTAAACTAGGAATCTTCCCAATCCAATCTCAGAGAGGAACCCAATTTACTTTATTTTGTGCACAAAATGTAGAGTTCACACTTCCGCATTTCATTTCTAGGTTTACCTGTCTATTTTCATAAGTCAAAGTACGTTCAACAAACAAAGAATATTATTATATTTTGTTTAAATTACCAAAAAAGGGTGTCCAAATCTGTTAAAGTCTGAGGACCTTAGGTCTCCAAGTCTGGGTCTAGTACGATTAACATTCATTTTCTCGAATATATTTGAATGTATCATATATAATTGACCGTTGTGGTTCGCGGTAAACAAAACTTTGGTCGAAAAACTGGCAGCGAGTCACTTTTCAGTATTTCAGTGCTAATCTCAAATTAAATTATTCATATTCTTAAAAGCCACTTAACCATTAGAGTGATTAGCTGCACTAGAGAACACGGGTAATGCGACGCATAAATATATTTTAGCTCGGTTACATTCTATGAATTGGAAAGATCTTCTTTATGAATTTTGTTGACCTTCAAGAATATTGGGTTTTGTCTTAGCGTTAGCTAGAGCAGTGACGTAGCCAGGTAGAGGATATTCCCCTCAATAAATGTTGAGTTTATTTCAATTAAGAGGACTGAAGGAAAGAGCTACATCTCATTTTTTTAACGTTAATGGTTGATTTTATTTATTTTTTATTCTAAACATTTTTTTTAATTAATATTTTTTTATTTTTCAAGATATATTATTTTTTATGTATAGCATATTTTAGCGTGAAAACATATCATTGCTCCTGATCAAAACAGCCACTCATCCACTTACGCTCAATAAGGACCCTCCGGAAACGAAATCCTGAATGGGATCTGTGTGTCTACTCTACTAATTATATGTCATTATACTATTTATGTCATATGGTTTAGTCAATTCGGCATCGTTGAGTCATCATATATTGTCCACATGCGATGATTGTTGATATGAAAATATCGATTGTCTATGTATCATGCGATAATTCTACGAAATCATGCGACAGTTTGCTATTTTTGCTTGCGATATTTATCACGTAATAATTTTGTTTCCGAGAAATGGTTTCTTCATAAACTGTCTGGTTCGGTGGCATTCTTACGGACTGATGGTGAAAATGAAAGAGGAAACGGGAAGGAACCTGTCAAAACTGAATTCGATCAGGTTTACAATGTGCTATATTTCACAGCATCAATTGGTCTACAGACAGTCCAAATGTCAAATTTACATCAGTTCTAGTGCGCCTAAGTTCAATAGGAAAAAAATGATCTTTTGAATGAAATCTTGACCTGGCTATTTGCCCTCAAGCCGATTCATTAATTTTTGTGTCAAGGATGCCAAATTCTCCTGTCAGGTGAGCAATGGACGTTTTGGGATAGCCCTATTCATAAAAACCAAGTTATGGAAAAGAGGTTAGTAGGTTTTATTTACTCTTATTATACACAAAGATTTAATGGAAATAAAGTTAAAAATACTGCTTATTATATTTTAACATTACTATGAATAATACTCTAAAAGAGGCGATGAGTGCTAAAAATACGAACCTTTTACTCTTTAATGTGATTGGCTACCCAGCCGATGATTTACAAATTGCAGAATTAATATGATGCTTAAGTAAATTGTCTGAAACTAAAAAATGTTTTTCATTATTGGGAAGAAAACTAAAATCAATGGTTTATAATATCTATCGATATTTACAGATTTTGTATTGAATATGGATGACTTGATGTGGCTATTCTTGTATTACGTAAGAAATTTTAGCGGTGTGAGATCTTTCCTCCATTTTCTAGCATAGGAGGTTGATGGGGTCCTAGCTCATTTTGCGTTAAGTTTTACATGCGTGTGAGATTGTATTTTTTATCATTTGCGTAATTATCCTCGCACAATCTTTGTAGCTCTGAAAGTGATGCGCAGCTTACCGTCCTTTAATGATGTCCTCTAGACACAATCTTTTATATGTATTTCGTGAGATGAGAACGAGCTATGCTTGAGCTATTCTTCAATAACTGACTTCGTTCCATAATATCTTGTTTAAGCCAACTTTCAATACATTAAAACTAATGTATTGAATAGCATTAGTATTTGGCTGGTTTTTTTATACACCTATTAATTTATGAATCCTTTTAGAAGATTTAACTCTGTGGCATGAGTACATGTAGGCTCTCATAATTGACTTATTGTCTTAGGCTTATTGACTTACCCGAAAAATTACATCGCCGCACGGCTAAAAAATATTCATATCATATACTAAATACGTTCTCACGGTAAGCAAACTTCAAAAGTTTTATCTTTATTCATCAAACATTTTATCTTTGCGCACTCTTCGAAAATTCTACGAAATATTGTAGGCATCTCGCCGAATGATTCGGAATTTTTGGATTACTAATGGTGCTAAATTCATTTTTCTGACTATATACCTGAGTTTATTTATTTATCGGTAACAAATAAGTTTTAACATTTCATTAAAAAGTAACATTGAGAAAGATTTTGTCTTGAATCATAAAACTTTCATTTTGAATATTTTTTCTGCATTAATTAGTATCTCACTGTAACCAGGAATCTACTATTTTGAAGCACTTGTATTGTACGTTACCTTTTTCATATTCGTATCAATCTCCTAGTGTCTGGTTTGACCGTCAATTGTTTTCTTGGATGCTTTTCGGTCCCCATCTAGCGCCCAGGTGAGCGTGCGAGTTAGGACTTTGAACTGGTATGAGTACTGCAAGCTTGCTGTGGAATCTCTACGTGCCACACAACCTGGAAGAAGCTAGATCGGTATATCGTAGATGGTAATGTATTTTAGATGATGGCGTGATTTTGTAATTTAGGATATACCCAAACTTTCCTCACGTAATACTCATATAGCCTCATACCTGCTAATGCAATTCTTCTTCCTTTATAATAGGCTCCTGTGGCCTGTTTCCTCTTCATTTACAGCCTTATCCATTTAAGCATGTTGCTCTACATTTTTCATGTCCGACCGACGTTTCTTTTAGCTGTAGGCAGTTTTCCTCTTGCAATGCATACTATTCTGTCGCTGGTCTTTTTTGTATCTTCTCGTTCCATCCTTTTTGTCAATCCTCTCTGTTTTACATACCTTTCTAATCCACCAGCTTGAACATTGACAAGTCCATGTTTGAATTCCGGTTAAGTCAATGTATATATATTTCGGTGAACTTCCACACGCTATTTGTTATAGGTAGGTATCACTGGTTCAGCTAGACTTGCATAGTCATCAAATTTCCTTCTCCCCTGGCAGAATGAGTTGCGACAATCATCAGAATTCCTTTCGCACCGTAAGCTCACTTGGGAGTCTTTGAAGATGACTCGGTTAATTTTTCGAGTACCTCATTATTCACTCCCATCTCCGCGAGTGATAAATTCTTTAATTTTATGCTCTTCTTCCTTCTCTCTCCGCCCTTCCTTTTTGAATCCTCCCTCTCCCGTCTTTCATTCCGTACCCTCTCTCCTCTTCTAATCTTCCAAATTTATTCAGTTCTCGCCTTCAACCCTCTTTCTCTGTTCCATATTTCACCCACTTCACTGTCCTCCTGCGTTTTTATTATGGGACGTCATTAATCCCCTCGTGTCCTAATATGTGTGAGCGTGTGTACCCTGTAACTTATCGTCACTCTCCATTCCCCCTTTTGGTAATCTCTTCCACATACTTCTTACTTTATTGGCCGTTTGCATTAAATCTTCATTGGTTATTCTTCCGGTCCATTTAATCTTCATTATTTTCACATGACGGCACATCTCCTTCGTCATAGCTAATGCCCTCCCGCCAGCTGATATTTTTTCCCGTCTAGTGGTGGTTCCATTTTTTGGTAAAATATGCTATCTATACCGAGAGGTCAATATTGATCGTAGAGTGGTAAAGACTTATCTGGTAGTGTACTATAAAATTCTGAACTTAAAAAGTGCCATCATCGGTCACCTGATTGGTTTTATTAAGTCATTGGGCGATAGTTATAATTTCATGATGTTTCGTAAGAAGTTCCTCTACATTTTTTCAACTCAGAAAATTATTGCATTATATTTTACTTGGTACCATGGTTGAAAATAGAAACTTTTGAATTTTGTAAAAAAAATCAATGCGAATAAACGTGATTCCTGGTGAAGTTACTTTGTAGAATGTTGACATTATAAAAAAAATTCTAACTTTTTACTACACAATACACTGTTTTAATCATCAAAAAAGTCCAGTAAACCCAAACATTGTGTGGAACAGTAATTCTTTCATAACGAAGATGTATCAATCTAGGATTTTAGCAAGTGTTATCCGTGACACAAGTGTACTCTAGGGTTTTACGCCCAACGTAATAAAATTTGAAGTTTGATATGTAGATTTCATTATAATATCCATCTTCATTAATGTAAATGCATACATACATACATACCCATCACACTATTCTCTTTCGGGGTAGGCATAGTAAGAAAAGGAACCTTATAAATAGCGTTAGGCTTAGGCTACTGGCGCTATTTCAATATTTTTTTCTTACTGCACTATGCTTAACTCTAGCTTTTTTTTACATTTATGAATTGCTTAAAACTGGCCTTTCTGTGTCTTTAGACTCCTATATTCTCATATCATAAGAAGTATAATCAACAACATTCACCGATGTAACCCCTTCCTCTCATATTGTTTACTCTTCTATAGTAATTCTGTTCAGCTATTCGACTCTTAATCAATCTCTTTAATAGCTAAACTAAAGATGCACGCTCGTTTCATATGTGTCCATCCTGAAGCATCCATTCAACATTATTCCATGACACACTCGTTCCTTACTCTGTTCCTCCAACTTTTACACACAAATACTTTTCAGATACACCAAATCAGAAATAATGCGAAAATTCTCCTTTCTCACGTTCGCTCCTAATCCCCTCAGTTCGTTTACAAAAATGTAATGATTTTTATACTAGGGTTTACAATGGGCCCTCCATATTCCTCTATTGCACATATATATGATTTGATTAAGTTTTTTTTTGCTTTTTCTTGTACGTCTTCGTTTCTAACTTGTACTCTTCATATTATGTCAATATCCACCTTTTCCCTCCAATAGTATTTATAATATATTGTCAATTGAGGTAGATTATGAATAAAATTGGGTTAGGAGTAATTAAAACTTCAATTAAAAGTTTGTTCTTGGGATATAATGGCATATAGTTTTGATATACAGATGATTCAGCTATATTATTGAGTAGCAACGTTACTTTTCTAAACGGAATATATATTATTTATGTCAGGCGAAGGATTCCGCCGTGTACTCTAACTTTCTTCTTTAGGGCAGTTTTGTCCCCGTTACAGGAAACCTTCGATGATCTGTAAATGAAAACTAAATAGATGGAATGCACCAAAAGCCCTCATAAATAAATTTGTATTTCATATTATGATAGGTATCCTCCTTATTCACAGTTAATGCGAGGTGCGCTGGTGATGGAGTGCACTTCGTACTACAGCAATGGAAAAGAGAAAGAAAAGTAAAATAAAAACCACTTTTTAAGATAGCTAGTGGTGAAAAAATCCAGTGGAGGCATGTAAATACGGCTTTCTAGTATTGCATGCAACTTGTTGCACTAAAAAAATAATTTAAGATTGCACGTCACCAAAAGGCAAAAAGCACATATTCTCATGGAAATCTTAGCCGCGGCTGTAAGATTTCCATGGTAAGATTATGTACGAATGGAATATAATTAGTATTATCTTCTCTTGAGAAATAAGTATAATAAATAATTAATTTTGTTAGTAATCTTTCCTGCCGGCGTTTGCATATTTATTATGCTTCTTTAGGGCTCAGAGTTTCCTCCATATTTATTTTAAAGAGAATTGCTGCCAAATCATCATTATCAATTATTCCAAAATGTCAATATTAAAAAACGACACATTTCAATATAATTTCGTCTAAATTTCGAATACTGCGCCGAACACTGTTCACAATCATTAGCAATCAAGAGTGACGAAAAATTATAGTACAATTTGTCTTTTTGTTTGAATTCATTATTCGTCCGTTGTATTTTAATATTTTAAATTGAAAAAAATAATTCCGTTTTATTCTGTCGTCCAAACGATGAATAAGACTCGAAAAGAGTTAGAGAGTGGGGGAGAAGTATATGAAATGAATTTTGGTTAGGATGCAGAGAAAAAGCATATACTCGCTACATATGCGCCACTCTCCCGTTACGATAGGTCCTAATAGCAAGATAATTCTCACGGTGTATTGAATGCTACATCGCTTTGGACTGATATCTTGGTAGCATCTCAGTGCCAAGCTACGATTGGCTCTGATTAAACTTAGTTGCTTTTGTTGAAGGGCTTATGAGTGCACTGAAAAAAACATTTCAATACATCAAAGACAATTCTGAATAGCATTGAACTGATGGCAGATGTAATTTACGTATAATACCTTCGTATTCTTAAGTCAAATGTTCGTGTGTTTGCTGATCAACCTCCATAGCCGTTCAACCAGGAAATTTAAAATGACGTTCCGAACGTTCAATTAGGTCTTTCAATGTATGTGGTGTTAAATTTGTTTTGATTTGAACATGGATTATTTTAGTTTAAAAGCATATATTATTCCATAATTTATTATTGGCATGAGCATTTATTTTGTTTATCATTGAAGTTTTTAATTTCTTAAAGCACTTAACTGCATTCAAGAATAAAATGTAATATAATTACACTAATGAACAGTCTCTATACATCTGTTCGATTAAATAATTTTAAATTTAATCTTATTTATCCTCATTGAGTTGTCTCTCATTTAATTATTCTGAAGTAATAACTGAAGCAATTCAGTTATGAAATAATTGGCAATATACTGGAAGTTAAAATTTCATGCTTAATTTCTAATAAAGGGAAATTTCAAATGTGAGAAGGATTAGGGAAGGGAGAAAAAAATAGCATAAATATTCTAATGTTCCAAAAATAAAAGCTGTTGTTACGCTAGTAGACAGTATCCCATCATGTGTTTTTCTTGGTCGTTTTAACGATGAAGTACAATTATTGCTTCTAAGTTACGTCACAATGTATTGCAACGTGGTCACGTAATTGTGTCAGCTCTATTCCTTATACAGTGTTTCAAATCTCAGAAAATTTTGAATTAACCAGCATGTATCTATATTAGTTAAATCCAAAATTTCATTCCGAGTTGCAAACTTTTCGAGATTATATGTGGAGGATTCAAGTAAAAATTCACCATGCAGCCCTGTTAGGTTACCCTCTATGCATCGGATTTAATTACCTTGCGTACATCAGTTTGCCTTAGGTTCAAGTTACCCGGCTTCGTTGGCACAAAGTTTTGTACAAGGTTGTAGTAAATAGTGAGCAACATAATTTCAATTTTAACCATAAATTCATAGGAAAGACTATTATTGAGTACTAGCGGAAGGTATCCGTTGAAATTCAACGGGTGTGAAAAAAATTGAACGTATTTGATAAGAAAACCACGAAACCTAAAGAGTACTGTCAGTGTGGTCATTTGAGTAGTTCGTAACCTATCTCGTATGTTTTGTTCGTTGTAGTAGACACGCTGATCATTTTTCAGGTGCACGGAGAGATGAGTGACTGTTGGTTCTCATTTATGCACGGGAAACCAATATACTACTTGAATAATACATAAATAACACCCAGGTTGATAGATGGTTACCTCGTCCCTCCAGTTCTCTTGAGCCGCCTTCTGAGTTATAAACAGCTTGATCGCTTCCCTTGTGTATAATAAATATATTTGCATTCAGTGACTCCATTGAGTTGCGCAAGTCAACGTCGATATGTGCATTGAGTATCTTAATCAAGATTGAAGAATAAGGTGCAATCAAGTGGTTGAAAACGTAAGAAGGAGCATTAGCAGCAGCATCCATATTTATCTGACCTATGAATCCTCCATCACCCGGACTGTTCCTTCGGCATAATGGATAGCCATAACCATTGGTTTCGGTTACTAAATCAAAACTCGGGGGTGACTTATAGTGCACCTGTCAAATTTCACGCACGGATGTCGTTCATTGCGCATAATTTCCATTCTTCTTTCGGGTAATAAACATGTAGTGACGTCATTATCATTTCCGCCATCTTAAAACAGATTGGAGTCTCAAAACAGATGGGTCTATATTTGAACTAGATTTATTGTTAGTTACCCGTCCGTAGGTTGAGTTACGATGAAATTTGTGCGGTTCTTAGCGTTCCCCGAGAAACACCACGGGGAGATGCTCATGAGATCGCTAGTAGGCATGTCTTTGAGCATCCAAGTGTAGCCTTTGTCGTTTATCATGCAAGGACTCGTTTATTCGCAAAGATGGCATTCCTCTTGCTTTAGATGATTTTTTCGAAATGTTACTCTTTTTTCAATCAGGCATGTTGATGGATATATGTTTAAGTCCAAGGAGGGGAAACACAGCGGCGAGTGAGAGTCTAGAATAGGTACCTCGATGGTTGAGTGAATGTAAATTAACTGCAACTTAACAGCTTTTAACATTTGTAAAAAAGTCGTAACGTTAATGATGTGGGGATTGGTGTAAAAACAGTTCGCAATCGCAATTAGAGGCAGATGGATCCACTACGTGTCATGCATCTGAGTATTAAATGATAATAAACCACGCCATGTTTTTTGTAGCAACATCGGAATTATTACCATTACTATTCACTGAACGTAAATATTCTTGCACGTTTAATTCCTTTATGTGTATCGTTTACAAATGAAAACACTGCACCGAACCAATTGCTTAGCATGGGCCACCTGGGGGGGCATTTGTAGGTCCTGAGGGCTATATAATATAGCCTATGTTACATCCAGATACATTTTCTCACTAAATTCAAAATTTGAGCTCAATCGGTTCAGTAGATTTTGCGTGATTGAGCGACAGACAGACACCATTCAATTTTTATACATTAGTGTGATATTACAATAACATTAACATAGAAAACAATAAGTCCTTAAATAAATAATGTGGTGAATGCACAGAGGTTTTGTACTATCCTTCCATCTTTCTATATTTTTATCTCCAAATTGAATTGTTCTGGCATAAAATATTAGTTATCCCGTACTTACACATTTTTCTCATACATATACACCTCCTCATACATATCTTTCGGGTACCTACCTGTTATCGATTGGTGTACCTACACTTACTTCTGGATCGTGTTCCCCTTACAAATTACTTTCTGGTAATATTTGCTTGTTACAATATTGCAACTTTTGTGTGTTTAATTTCAATGGTTATTTGCCAAACTAAGTTTTTAAATTATTCCATTATCTGTGAGAAGCGAAATCCTTTGAAATGAAACCTATTTCGGTTATACTGACACAGTGATACTTATTTCTTTTATGTACATAGGTATGTTTTGGTCTCCTAATTGGACATATAATTATTTGCTGAAATTTAAGGCTGTAAATTTAATTTAAACGTTTAATTGCTCAATTAGTCAAATAATTACGTATAAAGTATTACGGGTACAGTAATTAATAGCAGAATCCCAAGAACGATTTACATCCTAAACTAAACGAGTGTTACGTCACCGGGTCGTATAACGTTAACGTGTTCACTAACGTTTTAACGCTGGAGCAAAGTTGTTTGCTGCCTAGTGAGGTCACAATCAGAGAAAATGAGGCCCCGAGCTTTTTTAATGCAGCATTTAAGTATGACCTTCTTCCGTACTTTATAGCCATTTAAATTTTTTAAATACTATCAATGGTCATCATCATTACTGCATATATGTAAAGGTTTCTCGGGTTTCACACCGGGTAAGATTATTTAAATGGATCAACGTTTCGATGGTTGACTCAGCCATCGTCATCAGAATAATGAGAAACCTTCACTTATATAATTCGCCGGGAAAACCTTAAATCCTTTATATCATTCCTGCACTTAAAAATTGAGCAACCTCCACAGTGATAGGATTATTACTTACTACGACGTAATCCACAGAGATAGAATTTGTAATAAATGCTGTCACTGTGAAAGTTGCTCAATTTTAAAGTGCAGTTATATTACGCTTCCACTTAATCACGCTTGAAACCTCAGATTACGTAAGCATCATTATTAATTTATCAAGACGAACAGTCGATGGTATAAATAAGCATACATTATTTTTTTTTTAATGTTCAATAGCATATGAGTTGATGGGAATTTAATTATAAAAAGGACGCATTCGGATATAATTCAAAACGCCACGCAATGACCTGGAACACTGCACTGTCTTTCACTGGATTTTTTTCTGGAATTAGACGCCTATGCGTTGAATCCCGCAGTACCGAATTAAAAACATGTGATCGTAAAATGATTCCATAACTTTCTACCAATTAATAACAAATATTTGCTCAACCAAGTATTACAGTTCTGCAAAGTGCATTGGAAAGGCTCCTCAATAATTTTTTATTCGTTTGGGCAGGGAATCGGACTTTCCTTCTTATTTTTACTCAAAGCAATCGTGTCCTTCATCTCCCAAGTATTTAATCCTTTTAAACGGTCTAATCTCTGACATCCCTCTCCACGCTCCCTTCCATATTGCATTTACGTGTCCATGTCCTCCTCGTTTAAGGTCAGCCACGGTTGACCGAATCTTAATTTGAGTCTCAATCGCTTCCCCGACACGCATGGGCTTGTGCTCAGGCTTAAGGGTTAATGGAATGTTTTGGTTGCGACAAACTTCCAAAACGTCATTAATTACCCATCCCCAGTGAATAAGAGAGTATTAATTGGTTCCGGGGATTGTCTCTCTTTATAATTCCAAGCATTCCATTTCTTGTCCTCTTTCTAAAATGCACGGTCATAACCACAATTTCTCATTTGCAAATTTTCGATGACCCGTTTTGTTTGGAAATAGAACACCTTCCCATTTTTTGCTGCCGTTCCGCTGAGATTGGAAAACTTTCCTATTTACCGAATGGAGCATAAAACAAAACAAATACCTAAAACTTCCACCTTGGACGTTCACTTGACTTGGAAAGTTAATTCGTTTGTAATCATTAGGGCTGCATACACGACGCATATACCCGCGCGGGTTCATCCGTGAATGAAAAATTAATCGTTTAAACACTCTCATTTGCGTGAATGGATATCCAAGAAATAGCCCGTTCAAATTCCGGGGGTTCGTTAATCGTACAATCATGGGTAATAGAACACGTTCCAACACACCACAGTACCAAGTTCTGTCATGTTTATCCGGCGATCTTTCGATTTTTAAGATATGATTTCAATAATTCGAAGAGGAAGTAAAATATATGTTTTCACAAAACGAATAAACTTACAGTCCATTTCTCTCGGTGAAATAGTGCTCCTAATATATTTCTTTGACCAAAAAAATAATGCCAGGCCCAAAAAAAATACTTAGAATTAAACAAATACCACCCCTCGTGGAAACAAGCGTATAAAACGAAGATATTTCTAAATAATCGTAATAATCGTACGTCATACTCGTAACCTAATTCAAAACTGTACAAAGAACTAATTGTATTAATTCATTATCTTAATTCCTTTTTAAAACTATTCTATACCGCTATCTCGGTAACTTTCATTTCTTGTAACCAGCTCGTCCAATAAGTACTGCCGACGGCATTTGAAAGAATTTTACAAATATATTTGATCGCCAATATTACAAACGTACGGTAGCACTCAAACTTCAAAATCGTTATATATCTTTTATATAGAGGAAAAACGAGTGATTCCTAGCTTACTGATTCCTAGCATAGTTTCATACGTTAGCATACGATGTCGGCTTTTATCAAGAATTATGTTTTTTCTTAACGTTGGGGTGATTGCAAGGGGTAATGGATCACGAAGAATGAATAGGATCCAAACCGAAGCAGATGAAGAAGCATCGATGACGGATTTATGATGAAAATTTCAAAATTGCCGTGTCATGATACTCTATAGACCATGGGGACTATTCGGCTTAGTTTGTTCTTAGGCTTCCCTCAAATAGAAAACATGTTCCAGAACCATAACTTGCTTCAAAGAAACATTTCTTCAAATTAATTGAATTGATCCGTATAAAAAAGAAACGTTTTCTATTTCTTCAGCTCCATTATGACGAATAGTACTATTTATCTGTCACTTTTGTTTAATTTGTGGTTTTGTTTAATGTGAAATAAAAGTGTGTCTCAGTCGAGATGTAATGAATGCATTTCACATTATTTAAATAAAATTGCACTTTTTCTCGAAATAATTTACTATCACAACGCGTTTCCACAAGTCGTTTTCTGGTGTTTTTATTTTATTTATTTTAGAACCCTTTTTTATTTTTATTACTATCATAAATTTGTTCTTTTTAAGCAGCGGGAAATTGGAAAGGGAGAGATATTTTACCCCTTCGATGTATATAGTGAACAAAATTATGGATTAATTCAAAGAACTCCGGAATTGGCCGCACAGTAACTTTGACGGATCCGCCCATTAGAAATCATTCAAGTGAGTTCACTAATTCAGAGTGAAAAAATCATATACCTGGGAGGCATTGTTTGAGCCTTATGAGAAGAAATGTAGCAAAATTATAAAAACTTAGATATTCAAGTAACCAAAGATCTGGGTTGTGGACTACAGGTAAAATAGGCAAGAAAGAAAGCTTTTAAGGTGTTATGCTAGACGATGAGAAATTTGATAGGAAATAGTGCAACCACCAAAGGGAAACCTTACAAAGAAATACCTTACAAAGAAATAGTTCGCCGAACTCTATAGTAGGTACGCAGGAATGGTATGAGTCCCTCGTAAAGAGAGGAGTACCTTAGGTTTAAAGAAAGTTCAAAGAAAAGCGGCGAGATGAACATAATGAACAGGCACATAAGGAAAGAGTGTGATGGAGATACTGAGTATGGATGGGAGAATGTCTGTAAGGAAGGAAGAAAAAGTATAGCCTCTATGAAATGTTTAAAATAGAAGGAAAAAAAAGTGCAGGGGGAATAAAGCGTGAAAAAAGAGGAACCATAGATCATGGAAAAGAACAAACATATCTTCAAAATCAAACAGACAATGCGAAAAACTAATGGCAAGGAATACTAATTTCTTAACAGAATGGAAAAAATTACCTACACATTTTTTGATCCCTTTCCAACTTGTTTGAATGTATTTAAGATACAATAAAATAATGCATTTACTTAATAACTTTACTGGATCCAATTTCTACTTTCAATGGTGTTATTTTAATTTAAACCTTACGTAATTTTAATTCAAATTCTATGTATTGATTATACATAGAATTATATGATTCATGGTATGATGCTTGGAGGATATTAAAAGTTGTGCCAACAGCTTATATGCATAACAAGCTAATAATAATCAAAACAAAATATATAGATATAATAAAACAATTAGAATAAACGGAAATAGTTACTAATAATAAATAAATATAAAGAAATAATTCTGATCATGAAACTGAAAGATGTTTGTGTATTTGAGCCACTTTAAAAATCGTGTTCAGCGTTCTCAATCAGGTTTTCTTTGGAGAAATATTGGTAAAAGATTTGAATATCCCGATTAAAGAAGCGAGTTGTTCAAACTCACTGAAATCTCTAACGGTACGTTGCTGCCACTCGTGTTTCCTCAGTTACGTAATCGAAATTATCTCAAACAGTTCAGACACACCCATCCTGGACTTGGATAAGAAAAAAGACCTCTAGAAGTTTGAGTTTGAAGTTTGTCTTACCACGTAGATAGTGGCGCTAAGCACACATAACACGGCCACTGCATGGCATCATAAGCACGATAGCTATAAGAACACCTCTCTCCCCTCCATGAAATTCTCAGACGATAAGGATTCCTGAGTAGTTTATCTGGTTAGACAACTCTGTGTGTCATCAAGGGGAATGGATTTGAATCCCAGTCCAGGCGATTAATTTTATTCTCTGTTAATCTCACACTAAGTTATGTATACTTGTAACATGTGAGCTAATTATGGCCAAGAACTCCAAACTTTTGGTCAAATTTTGCAATTGATAATTCGCAGTCTTCTCGAGTTGATATCAATATCATCTCTCCAGCAGATTACATTTTTAGGCAGTTCCATTTTATCATTTAATAATTATATTATAAACATTAACTATTGACACTAATAATTAAAAATTATTATCAATATAGCAAAGTAGTAAAATTACTGAATATGCGTAATTTTACTAAGCTAAATGCAGAAATCATTTAAAAATTAAATTTAATTATAAATTATTAAGGTTTCTGTTGTGAATTCACCTTCAAATCTCTATTTCAGTAGTTGATCTCCCACGAAACGATTTCTATATGAATGAAAAATGAGGAATTAGGGATAAAATCTTACCGTCAAGAAGAATGCTTTTGTTAGATCAAAAGTGAGTTATAGTGTATGTTAGTATATCGCAGTTCTGTCTGGTGATTTTCATATCATAATCCTTCTGTAAAAAATATTGTGATAAGTATTGATTCTCCTGAGAGGTTTTAGTAACGTAGGTAGTTGTAGGACAAAACTAATTTAAAATATCTCTTTAGAATCATGATTATTTTAGTAGATGCTGTTATTACTCTATTTCAAGTAGTAAAACGCGCCTTTTATCTTATTTTGTCACGAAAATTAGATTTTACGGTTGAGTTTATGCAATTTGATTATTTTTTAGCTCACGTGGAGCGTGAATCTTTGGAAAAAAATAACTTTTTTCTTTTTTATTTGCCCACGCTGCCTTGTATTACGTTTTCAATGGTGACTCAACTTGATAGATAGCCTCAATTCTCGAGCTGTATTCTCGGCTTGTTGAGAAGTCCGTCGGCGTGATGTTGATGGACGACTCGAGTCCAAAAAAGTACAAATTAGATTTGCGAAGGGGAGCCGGTCGAGATGCGAAATGTTGTTACCTCTCCGACCGAGCGACAAAAGCTAGAATCCCTTTACCCGATGTGTTGTATACAATCTCTATTTTTATAACCATGGGCCGTTAAGCCCCTCCCAACACCCCACAGATTCTCCCCGTATCCTATTGTTGCCCTGAGCAACAGGGAATCATTGTGTCTGGCCCGCCCTCTGTGGCTGGGCCGGGCGAGGAGGAGCCATTTACCCCGTCTCCCAGGGAGCCAACCAACCTCCCGCTCCCAGACGAACAGTAACCCAGAGAGGAGGTTCCTTCCCCGGCATCCACGCGTGTTATTGCGGCCGGGCCATTAATCATCGAGTGGTTATCCGCCTTCGGACTTAGCCTGTCACGAAGTGGACGCTGAGGCCGGCTGAATGGGAAAAATACTACCACAAGAGCTCCCCGCTGGACCCCATTTTCCTTCTACACACGACCGCATATAAAACCCTGCCGTTCCCTTAATCCTATCCACTCCTCTCTTTATCCATTCCTACACATTCTCCCTTTCACCATTGTATTGATTCTCATTCATTCCTCCCGTTAGCTCTTGTGAGCTCTTCGTCTCCCACCGATTTCTTGATTGTGTCGGTGTAAAGGAAGTATGACATACCTTCTCCGGAAAATCCTTTTGCACTGCAGTTATTTGTGCATTTCCATAATCAGCTATGGCATCAAAGCATCAAGCATTGACTGTTAACTTATTATGTGGTTATAGGTTTGATCATTCGTATTCGAGGCTATCAATCCAGGTTTGTTAGACTAAGAAACTTTTTATCTGATCTGCTTGCTATCCTAATGCGGAAACCTCTTCCTTTACCCAGGCTTGGTACCGGCAACGGAAGCTGTATGTCTGCGCAACCCAATCAACAACCATCAACACATGTGGAGTTAGGAAATGAACGGACAGGAAGAATAATATGCGGATTTAAGATGAATATAGATAAAGTTGGAGAGTACACGTAGAAAGAATGATAGCAAGAAAAAAAAAAAATATATATATATATATATATATATATATATATATATATATATATATATATATATATATATATATTGTGACGATACATGAAACGCCACATATTTTATGGGGAGGTGAGGGCATCAATAGTCCCGAGCACGGAATGATCGAACCATTGTTGATTACTTTGAAACACAAAAAAATATATTTCCCACTTGCATAACATACACACACTTATCGAAAGTAATTACCCTGATGAAGATGAGGTGTACGAAAAATGCACAATATGATATAATTCAATTACCCCCCCCCTCCAAAAACAAAAAGGAACAATTCGTGATTTATATAGAATATGTGGGCTGAATATACAATATGCCCAAATCAAGTCTTTATGCTGCTTTTGTGATCACACCGAATAATATTCTTGACACTGAGTCAATAGTTTGTAGAAAGATACGGCGCACCGGGACAGAGCGAGAGAACCAATATTCTGGCTACACAATTTGGGGAGTGATTCGGGTCTGGGCGAACAAGCACGAGGACGGGTCGCTAACTGCGACTTTCTTACGGTTTTGGTCGGAGCCTGAGCAGTAGAAGCCGTCAATGATGCGACGAGTTGGACCCAAGTGTCCGCGGGATCGAGGGCTGTCTTCCTTCCGACCTCTGGGCGTTGGTCCCGTCTGTCGCTTGTCTGCAATCTCGCTCCGCTTCAGGTTTTTCCGTAGAACCGTCTCGTCCTCCCACAGCACTCCCTGGTTACCCCCAGAATGACGACCATCAGGCACGTCACCACTATCGTTCTCTCCCCGTCGACCGGGCTAGGATTTCTCTCCAGGCTCTCTCTCTGCGCGGTTTTATACTCATGTGGAGGGGAATGATGCACTGGGGGTAGGGGTTTTGAGGTGAGAGGGGGTTTCACCTGTGCCTATCCGTCGAGTGGGGCAACCATCGGTCCGCACTGACCAACACATAACACTCATGAATCACATATCTTATGCCCAAGGCATGGTATTCTACCCACACACACAGCCACACTCCTCACACACACGCGATCATCCCCTGCTCGGGTTATTGCGCAGCGGTCGAAAATACCGGACATATGGTTGGTATGTCACTATATATATATATATATATATATATATATATATATATATATATATATATATATATATATATATATATAAATGCTGAGCGAGTGGTAGAAGACTGCTAGGATGTCCATGAAAGTGATGAAAAGCCCGAGACTGAAGAAAGCTGTAACTAACTTGATGCCTAATGATTTTACATTGAAGAAAAGGAATAGGCTATATATTATGACGTCAATTTTTCTACGAGTGCAAAGATCTTTGGGCTCGAATTGAAGAGGTTGTCCAAACCTGCTCTATGTGGTTCATTCATTCAAGTATTCTACCAGCTGATTGGTAGGTTCTTGGACAGTCCCCATTTTGTATCCCAACCTAATAGAAATTGTCTCGCTTTCCCTCCTAAGTTATTAGATCCCTCTTCAATTCTTCATATCTTCTACCTCCTCTTATTTCGTCCAGAATTCCTATCCTCTTCCTTCCTCTCCCACGTTTCCCCAGTGTTCTCCCCTCTATCACTCTCTTCAGCATGCCCTCTCCTCTCAAAACCTCCTCCATCCATCTCTTCTGCCTTCTCCGAACCTCTGCCACAAGCTTCCTCTCTCTCCGACCATATCCAATACCTCCTCGTTCGTCTTTCTCGCCATCCAGCTAACCTTCTCCATCCTTCTCCAAACCCACATCTCAAACGCTTTAAGTCTACGCACATCCTCCCTTCGCAATGACCACGTTTCCGACCCATATAGCGCCACGCTCCATATTAAAGTTTTCACCAGCCTCTTCTTTACGTCTCTTCTCAGACCCCCCCTCATCAATTCCCTTCTCTTCGAAAATGCTTCTTTAGCGAGCGCAATTCTGCATCTGATGTCCTTACCACTAAACCCATTCGCCTCCAAAATACTACCCAAATACGTAAACTGCTCGACCTGCTCTATCTTCTGCCCTCCCACCCTTATATTTAGCCCCGCCTTCTTACTTCTAGAAAATCTCATTACTTTCGTTTTCTTGTGATTGATCTTCATCCCATACTTTTCGCACTGCACCTCTAATGCATTCACCATTGACTGTAACCCCTTGGCCGACTGACTAACTAATGCTTGATCATCTGCAAATCTCACTGATTTTATCAGCTCCCCTTCTACCTTTATTCCTACTTCCTCCTCCCCCCATGCCTCCCTTACCATTTCCTCTGAATACACGTTAAAAAGCAACGGCGATAGTGGGCACCCTTGCCGCACTCCCCGTCCTATCGTGGCCCATCCCGATTCTCCATTGGCTACCCTAACCTGCGCCGTCTGGTTCATATACAAATTCCGAATCAGACGCCTGTCCCTCCAATCGACTCCTAATTTCTTCAACACTCCCATTAATTTCGTCCATTCCACCCGATCAAACGCCTTCTCGAAATCTACGAAGCATGCAAAAACATCCTGCCCATACTCTAGGTTTCTTTCTACTAGCGTCCTCATCACCGCTATAGCGTCTCGCGTTCCCGTCCCTCTCCTAAACCCGAACTGGTCGTCACCCAGGTATTCATTTGCCTTCTTCTCTAGCCTTCTGTTTAGAATCCTCAGAACTACTTTGGCCGCGTGGAATATTAAGCTTATTGTCCTATAGTCTTCGCACGTTTTTGCCTTACTCTTTTTCGGTATAGGAATAAGTACAGTCTTCGCGAAGTCTTCCGGCCACACTCCATCCTCATAAATCCTACGAATAAGCGCAAAAAGTTTTCCTCTTCCGTTCTTCCCCATGCTCTTCAAAAACTCTGCAGGTATGTCATCTATTCCCTCCGCCTTATTCCTTTTCATGTCTGTTAGAGCTCTTTCGATTTCGCTATCTAGGATACATGGTCCGATGCCATCGCTGTCGATGTCGTCTTCCCTTTCTATATCTAACCTTTTGGGCCTTGTTTCTTTACTATAGAGCTCTTCAACATAATCCTTCCACCTCTCCTGGATCTATCTGGGTTCTACGATCATCTTTCCCGTCTTGTCTGTTATCGTTGTAATTCCCCTTCCCTTGTTACCACTCGTCAGTTCCTTTACTTTCCGATATAATGCATCTGCTCTTCCCTCTTTTTGGTATTTCTCTAACGCGTCGATTTGTTCTCTCCACCACGCCTCTCTTGCTTTCTTTGTTTCTCTTCTAAGCCTGTTATTAAATTCTCGGTATTTTCTCCTACCTAGCTCTGAGTTTACGCTCTTCCATTTCCTTCTCTCCTCCATCTCCCTGATCATCTCCTTCGTGATCCACGGTTTTCTAATTTTAGTTGCACTGACTACGCCAACCGTTGCTTTCGCCGCTTCTATAATTCCGTTTCTCAAACTTCCCAATTCATCTTCGACTGATCTAACTCCATGGTCCTCACCCATTCTCTCATCCACCTTCTCCCGATACTTCTTCTTCATTTCCCCAGTTAATGCCTCCGTATTCCACTTTCGTACCCTCCTTCCCATTTTCATCTTTTTCAGTTTTACCCGATATTTCATGACTAATAAGTTGTGGTCTGTGTCTGCATCAGCTCCTGGATAAGTATGCGAGTTTTTAACACTATTCCTGTATCTGTGACGTACCATTATATAATCTATCTGGAACCTGTCTGTGTCTCCCGGCTTCTTCCAAGTGTACCTACGTCGAAGATGATGTCTGAACCATGTATTCGTAATTACTAGGTTATTTCTGTGGCAAAACTCCACAGCTTTCTCGCCCCGGTCGTTTCTCCTTCCTAGCCCGTAATCGCCCACCTCCCGCCCATCTCTTCCTTCACCCACCACCGCGTTCCAATCCCCCATTACTACCAGGTGCTTACTTCCTGGTATCCTACCAATTATTTCCTCTAGCTGATCGTACACCCCATCTATCTCCTCCTCTTTATGATTAGAGGTAGGCATATAAACCTGGTTTATAACTAAATTCGTTGGTTCTGCTTTTAGTTCCACGACTATTATCCTATCACTCACCTGTTCTGCATACACTACTTTTCTACCGAGTTTCCTATTCATTACGAATGCAACCCCGCGCTGACTTTCATTCCCTCCACTATAAATTACTCTATAGTCGCCGCTCCAGTAATCCCCGTCATCCTTCCATCTTACTTCACCCAGACCCATGATGTCTACACCCACCCTCTCCATTTCTTGCTTTATATTCTCTAGCTTTCCCGCCCTAGCATAGTCCTAACATTCCACGTGCCTTTCAGATTGTTTCGTTCCTCTTCTTCATCTTCTTTTCCTCTGCTGCTGTATTTTCTGAGCAAGGATTTCGTGTGATGACGACCGCAGGGGCCTTGCTCCCACCGCTGCCGGGCACGACACCCGGCCCTCTTGGCCGAGTCCCGTAGTTGCCAGGATTCATTATCAATTGAGAACGGTCCATAATTTCAAGGTTTTTGTTTTAATTGAGATAGTCTTCCGTGGCCTTACTCAATAGGGTTTTTTACGTGACACCATCACTTCAGAGGCCGCCCCACTGGGGTCAGACGCCTTTTGCAGCCGCCTTACTGAGGTACAGACGCTGCGCGGACTACCATTCGTCTGTCTCCTAACCTTCGACCAATCTGGCATGGGTGACCCTACCAGGAGCAATGCTCCCGCCAGTGCAGCTCTAGGGGTCATCGGAGCACGCAAGCCCTTCAACCACGACAAGGTTGTAGTCCAAGAGAAGACCCTATGTGGTTATGTATGATTAAAAATTATTCATTACTAAGTAGTATGATAAGGCTTAACTTGATGCGTGCGTGAAGTAATGGTTTTCTGTGAGAATTGGCTGCACTTGAAATTATTTTCCCGTTGATAATAAAAACAAAAGTTGGCGATTTTCTTGTGCTTTACCGATAACGGTTCTAACCGCTAATTTGAAATATTAATGGAATTGGGATAAAAATTAATAAAATAAACACTAACTGGGTGTCTTTGTTATCACATCGTGTTACAACATAATAGATCTGAAGGTGATTTAATAATATCAAAACTTAAGTAGTCATTTTCTTAAAAAAACTTAGTAAAGTAAAAAGTAGTATTTTTGCAAAACCGTAAAGAATGTATTCAATCTTAATGTTGAAATTCCACACATTAACAATGACGCCGTCTAATTTTATATTTAAAATGTTCAACCAAAATTATCGTTAAATTATTCATGATTATTCAAAATTAATCTTGATACTAATTTTATCCTTGAAATTTTGGGATCCCAGCAGGTTTATCCGTGAGAAAATTGTCTGCAATTAGTCAATTTTTTTTCCGCCCTTATATTTCCACCTACCTTGTATTCAAAGCGTCTTTACGTCATGAATCACATTCAATTATGCTGAACATCGACTCATGTTAACACATTATTTATAAATATCGTGCCTTTTTCTCTCGTGATTTCATCTCTTCTTTAGTAAGTATTTCCATTACAACACTGTGAACCGCTGCGTAGTTCCTTTATCTTCTTTATCCCACTATAATAAAAAGGAAACAATTCTGGAAGGGTATATTTTTTTGCCTGTAGAACTTTCACCATCGACACTTTCTTCTTCCTCGTCTGTTTATTTTCGTGGTCGCAACTCCTAAGTTAACGATCTATGGCAACGCAGACGTTTTATCATAAGAATCATGCATAAACCATGAGAACTCCAAACAGCAGTGACCTCCATCGAGACTAAAATGGAAGAACGGGTATTAGCTGGACTTATAGTTAGTATCTTTCTTTTCCTGTAGAAATGTATGCTTATTGATTCGATTTTCTATGATGATAACTGAAATCGTAAATATTTTTGCACTTATGTAAATTTTTTAGAATAACACCAATGCAACCCAGGCTTATTTCCCTACGCTCTCGTCTCATGAGCATTTAGTCCACTAGAGCTGAGCGACAAAGAAGAGAAAATCGCCGTAGTCGTAAGGTAGAATTAGAGTGAGTTCAAGAAAGATAAGCATGTGTCTCAGGGTTTTGCAATAAAATTATGTAGACCATTGTCATAGGTATGCATGTACCCATTTCGTGTGCAGCGACTTCATCATCTTCTACGGAGGGATCTTGCCAGACAGCTGGACTTAAACGAATAGATGTAGGGCAATCGCCATTTTTACCAGTACATCCTATTTATCGAAGCTCATTTCAAAAGAGATGGTGGGAATACACCTTTAACTCTCATTTTGGTCACCAGAAAACCCCCCGCGTCATAAGGGAAAGTAACTTTAAACAGGAGCTGTGAGTAAGCGTTTTATTTAGAATTCTAAGATAACAGGTGCTACGCACAATTATTTTATGATGTTGTCTTACAGAAGAGGTGTACCATCCAATTTTTGAAGATAGTATGCGTTTACTGCAAGGGAATGTGCCATTATCTACGAGAGAGTAGATACTGAAAACGAGAAGGCCACCACCTTATCGTTCCCATTTCGTAGTCACCCAACTAAACCGGTTTTTTAGGCGTTTAATTGGTCTTGGCACTTTGGAAGTGCTTATAACTGATCTCACAATTATCCTTATCGACATTTTAAAGAGTTTTGACTCAGCGGTTGCATGAATAACCTTGGACACCGACCTTAAGCTTAAACATCATATGCATATCTACTTCACATACAGGATGCACTGACCCAAATCGAAGAAAGCCGCAATGAACCTATAAAAGTAACGTAAGGGGTTCACCCTCAAACGAAAATAATTAAGGATGTTAGAGGAGGTTTAGGGAAAACATCACAAATATACGGAATGACACTTTCTAAAAACCTTTTTCTAAATCCTGGAGTTTTCATAGCGCGGTAACTATGTAGTTACAGCCCCATGTTCATAGAACAAAAAAGTTTTAAAATCACTCTCCCTAACTCTTTTATTATTATGATTTTTCCTTCTGAAACATCCTGAATGTAGCTACAAAAACGTGTCAAATGATCTTTTAGGTAACTTGTTTAGGAAATTGTATATTAGCGTCAGTTACATCCTCAAAATATTCCAAAAATAGTTCTAAAACTGAACAAAAATCATTCGAAAGGGAAATGAGAAAGAATTCCAGAAGCATTGGCATCCTGTTTGAGCATCTGGACTTTTTAGTGTTGGCCATTCGTATTTTTGACTTTTGAGATCTAGTAATAGAACTTACTAAATAATAATCATAAATGAATGTACGTAATTTGTGGCCCTTTTATTTTCGAAATCACATCAGCTGGTCAGATATGGTTATTTTTAAGCATGGAGTACATTATAAATTGAATCATTAATTGAAGGCTCGTGGAATCATAACTTTTCCAAGGGTTTCGATAGCCTGTTAAGGATGGCAAGAGAAAATTAATGGAAAGAAAATAGCCGGAGGAATTCATGTGGACTCAGCCAGAATTGGAGAATGTTACATGATACAGAAGAATTTGATGTTCACTGTTGTTTCTAATTCTTTTCGTAGTTTGTAGCTGATACAATATCTAATAAAACCATCCCAAGATGAATTTGCAGCTAAATGTTGGTTATAATATTTTGCCTATCCACGTGAATAGTACACGAGATATTGTTGGACAATTTGGATTGATTAGCATTAATTAGAAAACATGTATTTTAGTGAAACAACATGATAATACAGACCAATTTGTATTCGAAAATAATGAGTACTTAGCAGTTTTCAGGTATGTAAGGAAGTGTTAATATTATCACGTACTGACGCATTTGCCCAAGCGGAAAAGCTGAAGATAAAAACTGTTAACTTGTTGAACAATTTGTTACACCTAATAATTTCATCATAAGTCAAACGATTGATAATATGTGTGAACAGAACTATGTAGATATGGTTTCTTCATGGTTGTGGTTTTCAAGCACTAGGGGTCTGAATTGTGAACTTGAACGAAGCTTGGTTGTTTATGAGATTTGGTGTGGGAGAATTATGAAGAGAATACGATCGTGCTATATGCAAATCGAAACACATAAAAAGAAATCACAGGGTAGAAGTAGAATAAAGGTTCCTTTTGAAAATCAGAAGGAGAAAGATTGTGTTCGGAGGGAGACATTCGGTCAGATGGAGTACTGAAGAAGAGGATTGGTGGGGGAAGTAGCAGAATCGACCACAGAAGATTGAAATTAAGCAGAGAAAGTGAATGAGGGGAATATTTAAAAGTGTAATGAATCGGTAATGACATGTTTGAGAGGTAATTATGAACGATAGTGAAAATTATTTGAATGTAATGAAATATTTTGAAAGAATGACCTGTGTGTAGCACATTGAAGTAAATTAGTCCTAAAATTCTAAGAGTGACTTTGACACTGTTTGATAACGCGTGGCATTTTTGATCAAACACCTACATAGCCAATGACTATGAAGAGAAGAGATAAAATAACTTTGTACGCTCCACAAATATTTTTATTGATACAACAAGGTTTCGCCAGTTCTTCTGGTATAAAAATATTTGCGGAGTTTACAAAGTTATTTTATCTATTCACTTGCAGTGGGTCCACCAAGTAAAGCCGGAAAATATTGAGTTTAATGACTATTTAGTTTTCTGCGGAGGTTAATTTTAGTAAAATTAAAATCGTACAATTGTTATAACTTATTTAGCAATGGAAATATGATATAATGGATGAATTAAGATAATCAAATGGACGGTGAATATCACCTGCGTTGAAGTCTCGTGAAAATCTGAAAATGGGTAAAACTGACCCTTCTGGCACCTATAGTATTAATAAATTGTGATCAATGATAACAAATTATGAAATCGCAAAAACGCGCGCAGTAAATATTTCATTTCACGAAAGACGACATTGATAACCGTCAATGTTTTTTGCCGCTAGTACAACAACGGGAGTTATGATTCAACCAGGGATTATCCGTATCCTTGTTTACAAACCCGCGGCACTCAGCCAAGGATTTCGTATCAATGTTTCTTAAAATGGCTCTTAAAATTCACATCTTTTCATCCTTTATTCGTTTCTCCTACCACTCCTTCACCACATCTACTCCCGCAATCCTCTCTGACGGCAATAGGAACTCCTTTTTGATATAAGTCGCAACTTCCCGTCATACTAGCACCTTTTCCTGCCCCATGGGAGATTCTTTCTCTTCACAACTGAATACCGTCCCTTTTCAACTCGCCCTTCTTTCTTTCTGACTTTAATCATTCATCTTGCTCCAGTCTCTATCTCGTTCTCACGGTAAACCTCCTTTCTTTTCACAACACCATCATCGCCGGGCTGTCTTCCACTATTGTCCCGCATTTTAAGTCGCTCCTTTTAATGCGATGCGAGAAGGAAAGGTGGCATAAGCGGTTTTTCGGATCTCTCTGTCATTTTCTGCTCCGTTCGGCCAGTCTTCGTCTCCTGTAAATCTGATTTTTTAATTGTCATGATAATTTATTCTACTACCTTGGATGTTTATAATTAAAAGGCACGTTTTAAAATGAGGAAGATAGACGCGGCCGTTTGTAAGCGCTGAAGATACCATTAGTTGAATATCAAGCATCGCTAAGTTACAAATGTGAATGAACCAAAAGAAGTAACATGTGGGAGTTATATTCATGAGAGAAAACGAAATTAGTGCATAAGAGGAAAACAACACTCATGATTGTTGTCATTGGCGGAAAATAAAAAAATATAACTATTTCCTTAGAAGAAAAATAGAAAGAATCTAATATAACATAAATCTATTTCCAAGCCAAAAAACCATTTTTTTATCATCTGAAGAAAAATTACATCTCCTCACTTCTTTTGAAAAATGTGAAGGCAAACTAAACAACTTAAATCTCAAGAACACATTAAATTATCAATTGTTTTTTTCGTTCATACCACAGTTATCGTAGTTTATTTTTTAGCAATGGTCTTTTTTCTATTCTGCAGGACCCATAATTTATTCTGAGTTAATGCTGTACCTTAAGAGTGCCTATATATAACCTTGCCATAATCCACAAAAATCTATCCTAATGGCTTAAGGAGGAAATTATATATGCACTAAAATAGTGTTCCAACTTTCTCCCTCCAAAAGATGCATGGAGAATGGCCGAAATGAATTCAAAGACACCAAAGTTCATCGGTTTATCTAAGATACATAATACTAATATTGCTATCAGAACGGTGGTGTGCTGAATCTCCTTTCACTCGCCAAAGCGTTGGCTCGTAATCCTTGGTTTAGGTAAACGACATAATTTATTTATGAATGGTGTTTAAAACTCCAACGAACTACATGTCATTCTTTCCCGCAAAGTGCCCAAAAAGTTATATTGGTCTCATTTGACGTAGTGAATCTCTTCGCCAGTTTTTCCGCCCCTAAGGCTATTCGCATGGTGGAGTTACAGCTGCCAAAATTTAATTTCATCCGCATGCTCATTAATGAGTTAACCCCTAAACGTTTGCCTATCCGTATTATCTTGTGTTTAATGGATAGTTCTACCAAAAGCGAGGCCTGGCAATGAAGTGTCCCTTATCTTCGTTGTTGTCAGAATTTTTTATTGATGGATGGCTTTAAGAAAAATATTTTCACAGTGATTATCCTTTCATTAAAAATATCTTCTGCTACCACCACTATAGGGACAACGTTTTTTGTACGTGGACAAGAAAAGAAAGGCAATTGGATAATGTAGATAAATGGTTGAATGCATGGAATACCAATTCACAAATAACATATAAAATATGTGGACAACTTATGTATTCGATATAAATAATTCTATTGTCATCAGAGGTTTTTAAATTTTCAGGAAGACCTCACGGACCCATGTCTTTGAGACACATTACTTTCTCTCATTAACTTGCTACTTTTCACGCCATGGTCAACATACTGCCGTACATTCCATTGCAAGTGGATAAAGTCTAACGGAACTAGTCACCATCAAACACGTCATATCAGTTTATGGCTACCCATGCCAAATGATTAACCGACGTTTTGATAGAATACGAGAACAAGAAACCTCAAAAGTCTTATTGCCAATCACGTGGAAATAATACCCATAATAGGCATTTATGGACATAAATTAAGTGATTGCGAAATATTTTACGTCGGGCAAGCCGGTCTTAATTTCAGAACCAGATTGCAGGATCATTTTTGTGCTTTCTTAATTCCCCAGAATGAGAAATCTTCGTTAGACTTCCAATATATACTGTGTACCTGTGTGTACATCAGATCGAATCCATTAAGGGATAAATAGATTTGGAAAGACCCGAAATAGAAGAAATGAACATGCGATACTTTGTTGATACGGTGTTATGTAATCTGACGAGTTTCCGAATGGCATTACAAGAACACGATTAGGAAAGTAGCGTTCAATTTTTCTGTTTTGGGTGGAATATTAAACTGAATTGACTTCCAAATGAGATAATCGTTACGAATATGTGCTCTCGTGCTGACAATCATACATAAAACTACATGTGTCACCACGCAATCCATTACTTATCCTTTTCTCTACATTGATGATTAATTTTTCCTCTGTTTTCTGTAGAGGTACCAACAATATATATGTATTGTAGAGACAAGTTTATGGTATGCTCTTCAGATTATGAGGTCCTCTTCACAATTCGTATGAAACGATGTGCATTTAAGGAAAATCTGCCTTGTTTAAATTTGATTAAATTTTCTAGAATAAAATCATTTACTTGGGAAACAATGCAGATAAATTTATGGCATATCCATCTTACGTGCATCCGTACCTGTCCCTCATTGAGGTTCCAGGCTACTTAAAATCATGACTACAATGGGGTATAGTCTTATACATTTATCAAATGGATAAGGAAACTATTTAATCTTTTTAGAAAGCCTTTCACCACGCCACAAAACTTTATTTATATTTGATTTAAACCGAATGTTTTTTGCATTATTATCATCACTGCAGCGTAGTAAACCAATAGTCAAATGTTATTTGCAATTTTCTGATTTATGAATATTAGAAAGCGCGTGCGATATACAATTCTATTAACGTGAGTATGACATATTTTAAGTCCTTCTCTGTACACACGAAGCTCAGCTTTTCAAATCCTAATTCCAAGAATAAATAATAAACAACTTACGATAATGCACTAATAGGTAAAAGCTATGTTCACAATGCAATTGATATTAACACAGATGCTATTTATCGTAAATGCCACATTGACTTTTTCTAGAGCATAGAACGTAAAGCATAGAGAATTACATTTAAGATGGCTGGCCTTCCTCTATTGTTTTTTGTGATATTTTACGACTGCTCCGCGTCCTTGAAGTGGATAAGAGACAAAGAAAATTGCTTTCCATGCCTTCTCCTTAAAAACCAAATATTACGATAGGGTTAAGTCAACGGTTACTCTAAAAATGTTATGACTCTTAGGACCAAAATTCCGTGACGTGGATCGGTAAAATAAAACGACGCGGTATACGTGACTGTCCAGCAGAATGAGAATGGAAGAAGACCTGGAGGGAAAAAAGAGATGCATATTTTATCGTTGAATTTAACCATCCTCTATTTGTAAGCTCTTTGTGTGTTTTTGTCGAGAAAGATCCCGGCATAACTGATTTTTGGATTTTTTGAAATCCCTTTACTTTCGCTTTCTCTGTTTATGAGACTCTCAGTCAAAGGGAGGCTAAGTTAAACATCAAAGAATGAGAACCCAAATTATAAGAGGTCGAGCGGTTTGCTTTTTTATTTACAGTGGCACCTGCTTTTTGAAAATAATGGGACAGGTAAATACAAAGGCCGTCACAGAGGAAATTTCGTGGGAGATTGAGAGAAGAATTTCAAAGGTAGAAGAATTGATGACAAGGTCCCCGCGTGAAGGGACAAAGAAAAGATTGGTGGAAACTTTGACGTGAGACATGGTGTTGTTTGTCTTCGAAGCTGTGAATGTGAAGCAAAGATGATTTAAGGGAGGTAGAGGATTATGGATTGGTTAGTCATTTAAATATTATAAAAAAAATTGAAAGGAAATTAAGGTAAAAAACTTTAGGATGTCAAGGATAGAAATGAGTGAAACGACGTGATTCGATAAGGGTCACTAGTGTGGTAAGATGTCAAAGAGGTGCATTAGAGGTGTAATTATGAGGTTACATGCAATTCAAAAGAAGAATTGTTATGCTAGCAGAGACTATGGCTTAGAAGCACTAAATTTACCGGAATTAATTAATATAGAAAACATTTCCTTAACTATTGAGTATATATTCCATAGAAACCTGTTTAAGAATGATCTTTTACAGTGTAGAATAGTCATTTTGACCCATCAACACCCTATCTCGGTGATACCATGTCTTTGCAAAATGTGTTTTCACTCCGTATAAGAGCACAATGAAATCCACTTTGATAGAACTTTATTTGCATCAATATTTTAATTTTAAGAAATGAATTTATTTGTGATATTTAAATGCATTTATATGCATACCTTACGTGCAATAGAGCTCTTTCGGTCTCTTTTATCTAAAATTAACTCAAAATGTCTCCTCGATTTCTGGTGTTATATAAATAAAAATTCTCTTATTTAAAATTTAACCTCATTCTTCCTTTGAAGATACCGATAAACTGACGTCAATCACGTTTTTGCTAATTTAACTTAAATTCTGTTATAAAATTCATGTTTAAAACTAAATTTGACGTAAATATCGGCATTCTCTCTTCTGTGAGTTTTCGTGCTTAATGAAGAAGCTACTTCCTTACTATGCTGTCAGATCCTCAACAGAGACAAAAAAATCCTTTCTAATTCCTTGATAGGCCAAAACTAGTTCTAGACATTATATAAACCGCCTCTTTATGAAAACCTTAATTTGCTGAAATCAATACTTGTCACGTACAATGATGTTTTGTTTCAAACCAAAGGGATGATATCCGACATATAATCAATTGCTTCACTGGATTTTGAAACCTTATCTCCCAAATGCCAATCAAGGACACCACCAAGCCTAAAGAAATGAGGTTTTTAGGACGAATTCCATCCCTTTGGTGTATCTTCGTACTCCTGTGTATTCCGCTGTGAGTTGTAAAATATGGTTGCTATTTTGAGAGACTGCCGAGGTCCTTTGCCAATCAGGGATAGGTTGGCTGAATGGAAAGGGAAGGAGATTAAGGGGATGGTGGAGAGAAACCTGGTGTTAGTGTTAGCACAAACAAAAGAAAAGATTCACAACGGACGGAGCACTGTACTTGAAAATACTCTTTGCGTTTCACCAAAGAAGTCATAGATTCAGCTGAAGAATTTCCACCACCGCTGGGATTCAAGGCCACCACACAATTTTGATCCACGTAATTACAAATGTTGCCACGTTTATACTTAAACGCGTAGTGTAGACTGTTCAGCATTTTGCATTGCATGCATGGAGTGAGCCAAGAACCAATGACTGAGTACTTGAGTGCTATACTGAAATCTCTTCTTTCCTTCTAGGTATTATACGCTTTTCTTCCTTCCATGCGTTCAAACTATGCATGAAAAATAATTCCTTCCCTTCTGGATCGTCCCTGTAACCGTAACCATCAAGGGCGATTTCACTTCCTGCCTTGTGGAGCCATTCATTCTAGCATATATCCTCTCCCTACTTCAAAACCCATTCAGTTTCGTCGCATGGTCCCTTACTCATCATATTCCCGCTCCCCTCACTTCAATCGCTGCCTTCCGTCCCCTCTCCTCAAATTCCATTTCTTAGTGATGGCGCGCATCCTGAAATTTTGTGCCGAATGTATTTCCGAGACGATATGGTACGACAGCACATCGAGATAGCGAATAATTTTACCGTCTCCCGAGAGGTATCGTCGTTTCTTTTCGATAATGATAGTCGATAATGATAGCTCGTCTAGATTCTCGCTGCATCCAGAAAACCAGACCAAAGAGAAAGGCTTGTGGTTTATTTTTTAGGGTCCTAGTTTTAGCAATAACATAGTTTTTATGGAGGAAATGTAATATTCCGCACAATATTTATTTATTACCGACGAGTTTCGATTTTTAACCTTAACCATGTTGTGAGAAAATCGTAACTTATTGGCCAGAAAAAGATATTTATTATTCATCATGAGTGTATTCCTTTGTAATCCGTTCTTCATTATCTTTACCATAAGTAGGTACAAAATAAGGAGGGAACCACTGAGGAAAAAATCTTACAAAATGTTGGACAACACCAAGTACAAAGAAGAGAATTATATTGGGCACTTTTTTTCACACAAAAGCCTATTGAAAATAATATAACGGGAAAATTTAGAAGGACCTCATGAAGGGTAATTATTTAGGAGCTAAATGTTTGATGGAGAGAAGTGTGGAGCGGAGGTTCTTAGCAAACTTATCTTCGGATTTATGTCTTCGAATCTACCTATGATAAACCTCTACAGTGCCGTATGCCTACCTTGCCACCTCTCATATTGTCTCCTTATATTTAGCTGGTTAGATGCAGTTTTACGGTTTTCAGCCAATTTTTTACGCTTCGTTGATATTGGTACTTTCATAACGCCCGGTAATATATTCTTCAATGAAATCTTATTCTCGGGATCAAAACCGAAGTTAATAGGTACGTCAAGTTTAAGAAGACATAAATTAACCTGGCCTAAGAGCATGAAATCGTTGATTGCTCAATCCATGTACCGTCTCATTTAGTGCATGATAGATCAATTGGAGCCTTAAAATATCTGTGGTCTTGGAAAAAGTTTATTATTCTATATCCTAACAGTTTGATTGACATCATGATATGAGAACATAGGTCGTTGGTTGATATTGAGTGAAGTTTTTTCGGAATGTTTTCTTTCATTATGTCAATGATTTCAAAATCTGCTCTCACCTACCATTGCATTAAAAAACCATGAATTTTGAATCGATTTTGAATCGAAGGTAATTTTATCTATAGAACTTTGTCACCTAGAAATTAAACGGTTCGTTAATTAAGTTGTGATGGCTAATTATATTATTTAACCTCATAGTTTGGGCAAGGGACCTGCCACATATGCTCACCGGTTTCCATAAGATCACCGAAGTTAAGCAATGTTGGGCCCGGCCGGCGGTTGAATGGGTGACCAATTGACTATACATACCTTCATCGTGGCGCTCTTGTCCCGTCCGCATGTGGCAGACAGGCATGGGGTTGGCTCAATGGGCACAAGTGCTCGGGCTCCTGTCGATGGTCTCCCCTACGAACTCTCCTACCACTTAGTTTCACTATGATAGAGAGATTGCTTTTGAATACAAAATTCTTTGATTATTTTAATAAAAATTCCTCACTCAAATTTGATGACAAAACAACTGCTTTTTGGCCAATAATTACACTCACCTTAATTTTTTGTTTAAATCTTTTTATATTTCGTTTCTTGACTATGATAGGAGACAATTATCTCTAATTCCGGACCAATATTGCATCAAAATTGAGAAATATTTTACCATTACCGATAGAAATTGAGGCCTGCAATATTACCGTTACGATAACATTACCATTAGGTATTCTATCGTCCCTCTGCATCCAGAAGGTTGAAGATAGAAACTTCCGGCTTGTGCTTTGGATGCACGGCTCATGCTTTACTGTAATGAGATAAAGTGATCCGGGGAAGTCATGCGCAAGAAAAAGAACGCAAATTTAGATTGGAATGCCATTACCGTGATTTGTTATCGCAATGAAGCAATCTCAGAATGGCTACAGGAATATTCAATTACGTGATTTATAACTCCGGATATCCTGCCAACCGTTAGTGAGACATAGTAATTATTAATCATCTGTGCCTCCAGCTTTTAGCGCTTATTTATTAAAGTATCGTACGTCGAAAGCTATGCCAAAATAGCGCGTAGAGAAGCACAAATAATGTACGAGGTTGATGCATATGGTCTCAGCATTTTTGGCTGTGAGATAAGTTTTAATTTGAGCTGAATAGTATTCATAAATTTATGAGATACATATTATCCTCAATTATCTACGACTCTCCCCAACGCTAGTGTAGTTTCACGATTTTACGTTGCAAAAATCTGCTGTTTTGAAGTTTAAGCGGACGAAAGGTCAAAATTGCAAAAGAAACAATGCTGCGAGCTTTTGCGTCAACCTAGTGTATTAGTAGTTTGTAAGCATTTTCATTACCAGGCTGATTGATATCGCGAGAACTCGATATTGTCACCAACGGTTACGGGAAATTTCGATATTAGTATCTTAACTTTGTTCGATTCAGCTAATTATGTAGACGTATTTAATCCGTGCTAGAATGACAGTTGTATGGAATTTACGGAGTGTAATAAAAGAACACTGATGAAATATTGAATAACGTTGTCAAAATCAAGTTGTTTTCACCTTTGTTCATTTGTATGTAAAATTCTGTAACTGTCCTCTCCCCACCGTTTTGTATAGTTCTGTGATTTCATTTGTAAATATTTTTTTCGGGAATAGATAGATTTCCATATTTTCAGCCTCGACCAAAACTTGGTAACTCGGTAAACCTAGGGTTTACCTCTATAGTGTTGTTCCTTCTCCTTACGATATCATCCGACTTTATTCGCTGAGTTACTTAAATCGGATTTAATCCAGACAAAGACGTGCTTCTTCCACCAATGCGCAACGATAAAAGTTTATCCCCTACGACTTTCACCTTACTCCAAACTCACCTGGTGCAAAGTTTTTGTCTTTCACGACTGAGAAAAATTCTGGATTCTATTACCCGTTCATGTGAGTTTTCGAACTAATTTTGTGACAACGTACTCGTAAAGAAAACAGTTTTATCTTTCTCATTGATCGAATTACGGATTTCTTCTGTCTCGGTTGTACCAGATTATCCGATCTTGCCGGTAGAGTTTGTTTGTGCCTTTCAATTTTAAATAACTTGGAGATATCACATTTGCGTGTGTTCTAAAATGCTTTATTCTCCTACCAGGGTTAGGTGAACGACTAACCTGAGACTGTGTAAATTTTTTGTATAACTTTTCCCTTGCTTCTTTTATTCTCTTTTTATATAATGAAATATCCCAAGTAAAAACCTGCTGGATCATGAAGAAAAATATAGTATTTTTACTTTTCTAATCAGGTCGTAAGTCAGTTCAAAAATGAAGAACTACATTTACGGTAATTGGTAATATTTGAATATGTGAATGGATAATAAATTAATTTGGCGCTTTTAAGAAGCAAAGCAGCTTGGAAAAGTTTACTCAACTTTACTTATAATTTCTGATAATTCGTTTTTCCCCTAATTGTCCGATATTCTTGATCTCATTCCCTTTTTTTAAGAGTGATTCAAAAATATTAGTTTCAGTAGTTCATGGCGTGAGATAATAAAAAGGCCAATAACTGGGGAAGAAAGAGGTCACCGACGTTCTAAATTGTAAGGCCCACCTCAACTTATAAGGCTATAGTTCATTAGGGATACAAAATAAACCATTTTTCGGATGTCAATTATCGTTTTGACGTCCAAACGACTGTGCCTACACAAATGTTGTGAATCGCCGACACGCGAACACGGGTCAATTTCTCAAAACTACCAGTCCGCAAGCTATAAGTATATCCACTTGTAACTTTTGTAATTCTTTTTCTTAATCGTACAAGTCTACTAATTACAAGTCCACAAGTCTATTTCTCAAGTTAACACAAATAAAACAAGTAATTACAAGTGTTTATTCACGAGTGCTTTCATGGTTACCACACATTTTGTTTCTCAAACCGACTTGTAAGTTACAAGTACTTGTAACCCGTAAGGAAATATCTACTGGTCCTCTGAGGTGAGTAAATCGGAAAGAATAACCGGGAAAAAGCGACTTGCGATCTCATTTTCCCAACTAATACAAAGGCTATGGTGACGAATAGGGTATCGTTAATTAGGATGTTTTACCGAATTCTGATTTAAAATGCTCAGTTTACGTTAAAACTCATGTGTGCTTGTATCTTTGAGAAACAGGCCCAAGGTGTACAGATATATTTCATAGGGAATGAAATTCGACATCAAATTGGTATTTGATTTTACCGGGAGACCGGATCTTCCAATCTCAGATCAGGTGTGCTAGCAAGTCACTCCATCAAGTCGTTATACTTCAAGGCGAATTGTAGCGGTTTTTTTACGTTGAATCATCATGGCTAGGTAATGTAACTGGCCAACACATCTGACCGGCAGTTGGGAGACCTGGCAAAGTCAAATGAATTATTCATACAAAATATCACATTCCCTTAGGTGTATATTTTTCATGTATTCCATTCCCTTAGGTAAAATATGCCACTTGTTTTTAAACAAATGCATGTTTGATACTATTGAGCAATTAGGTACTTTGATTTTCTTTTATTTGTTTAGTGAGTGTGAGAATCGTTCTTGTCTTTGAGTAATAATGAAGGTATAAGCATGCCCGGTACTAGTTTTTTTATACCAGTGTAACATTTTAGTTCGGAATCTCTAACAAAGATAGTTGTTTACTCATTGTTATTACTTTATCCCCGCGTTAATCTGAGGGTTTTTCTTTAATCGTGAATTAATTTGAGGGATGATCAAGGGTTTCACAATAATCTTCTTAAGATTCTCTCCAGAAACTCGATTTTTATCCTTAAGTCATCTCCAAGCATAATGTTATACAGGGAAATATGTTTATATAGCTTTTTTACATTACATCTAGTTCTTGAATACAACATCGGAGGGACTAATGAATGGGAACAGTCACTGAGGAAGACCAAGAAATTGATTCAAACCATCAGACAAATCATGAAAGAGGCAGAAGTGAATGATGCAGTAATGAAGTGTACGGTGGAGAGTGGAGTACAGAGAGCTGCTTCAAACCACTCTTAGGATTGATGATTACTGATAAGGACCTAATTGTGGAGTGTAGTTGTAACTCGAACCGTAAAGTGTGGTTAAAATACAACCACAGTTTCTTTAAATGGCCTGACGTTAAGAAAAATGATGAAGGGATTAGTGTAAGACATCATGCTCTTCTTTGAAGTAAGTTACGAGTGTGTCACTTAAACGATAAGCTAAAGATGGTCATTTTTTATTTAAATACATGTTGGAAGTAAGTGCAGTGCGATTTTCTTGATTTCAGTACTTATTTCCTAATTTCACGTTCATTGATAAGTCGAAAACTGCCAGCCCTTTTGACTAGCCACATGTAGATTAGTGCCTAGCCAGATGTAGCCCGTAGTGCCTGCGCATTGAGCCGGCCTGCGTGAAGATCTTCGAGAAAATTTTAAGCGACGAGTTTAGAAAAGGAATCGGAATTTCATCGAGGTTTGCTCTCTTCAAATTTCTGGGGCCCGCATGCCCAAACCCGCTTCAATGGCGCAAGACCCCGAGAGAACTTGGAACGTCGATACAAGTTCGGGCATTCTTGACAAACCAACTTCGTAACGTGAAAACTCGGCAGCTCCTTTCCCATTCACTTGAATTTTTCCTGTTCCTTCTTCCATCTGTTCCTCCATTCAATTCCTTTCCCCCACTTTCCTTCACTCCGTCCATTATTCCCGTCAAGTTATTTCATCAATTTCGGACTTTACTCGTCAAGACCTTTTCTCCGAGCGGACCTTTTCTCCGAGACGCGGGATAGTTTCTGCCATTGACAGTCGATTAGCAGGTTTTTTTATAATCGTTTTTAAAAAAAATATTCTATTTCGAGAATGATATCTAATCGTCATTTGGAGGAAAAATGTAAGGGAACGTGGAAAGAAGTGATCTTGAAAGCTCGGATAAGTTTTCAATCAAAGTTCCCCCTCAGGGCTTCAAAACCTTTCAGCAATCTTTCAACTCCGCGTAAGTCTTCCTTGCGTTGCACGGATTTCTTCTGATGGAATTTAGTTATAATGCGCCACAAAACGCAACACCGTATTTATGGGGTCCCCGAGCATTTTTATGACCGCATATCCAAGTAGTACACTGTTGTTTATTATTTATTTGTGTAAAAGTTAGAATTCCGAAATTGCTGTGAAACTTGAGAAACTCTTGTAATTTGAAATCATAGAATGGCATGCCGTCAATGGAAGTACAATTTGGAAGATTTGTTGTCGTAGTTCCTTTATTCCGCCCAGAATTCATTCCTTCAATGTCTTTTGACTGGCTCTAACATAGTATTGTATAGAGAGAGAAAATTTGGATATCAAAACGTATTTATTGAAGACAATTGTTTTTTTAAGTGAAATAAAAAAAATATTCATAAACTGAAGGGAGTCAATAAAGAAGAACATATCCAATATTCATGTCGTGAGATACATTGATCTTTCTTGATTAGGGGTGTATACATAAAACATTCATTCTCATGCGTATAATATGTGAGGGATTTTTATTTTATATTCATTAAAATATATGTGTATTAATTTATATCTTCATGATAAATAGTGCGTGAGTCCAAAATGTTTTATGTAATATTAACTTTGGAAGCAAAATTTACTAGGTAGTTATTATATATTAAGTAAACCTAGGGTTGGATAAAAAATAATTCTCCTGCTTCATAACGAGGATTCAGGCCATGGTCAGCATATAGTCGCTTCATTCCCCACTCCGATTATTTACTAAGAACATAGTTATAAATAATATTCTTCTCCAATTGGTGTTTTTAATGATAAGCCAAAGTCTGTTGAGGTGGTAGTTGTTTCCTTCATGGTGGAGTTTTTGCAAGACCACATCTTTCGTCATTTATTTTCGTTTTTTCCTTCTCTCTGTTATTTTTTTACTTGCCACGGAGCCTAAATTTTAATGATGTTGTCAGAAACCTTGTAATTTGTCGTTTTGGTCTTTGTAAATATTTTTAGTGATCGGAGATAATGGGGAAGTTGATTAATTAAGACTCTGCTTAGCTTGCTTCTTGCTCTCCTTGCTCTACTTCTATAACGAGCAGAAACTCGCGTAAGAGTACTTAATGAATAGTAATGGGTTTGCAATTCTGGCGGTAACGAGGAGACACGATTGGAAACAAATCATATATGTTGCATTTGTCATTATCGTAGCTATCATTCCGGGGTAAGAGATGAAACATTTTAGTTCATAGGCTTGTGAGCATCACTGTTGCCTTTAAAGGAGATGCAGACCAGCCAAAAACCAAAACATTGAGTTTCACTGGTTCCCTTTAGTTGGCGAAATTAATAAACAGTCATTATTATGCCTACCCCTTATACTTAAAGGCCATGAGTTAGTAATGAGATGTCATTTTTATTATTAAGAGTCCTTGAAGAGGCTATTAATGCCCAATTACATAATGCTAACTTCAGAGCTAAAACAAACTGAATTCTGTATGGAAAAAAGAAACTGTGTACAGGGTATTGCCGTATTCAAATAAATAATCCAATATGACATTCACTACGATTAAACCGATACGCATTTTTAATAAAATCTTTGCATCCAACGACCAATCAAAGGTTAGTAGGCGAGTCGAGTGTTTCGAGGGAATACCGGTGGTAGATCTGGAATCTATCATTTTTGTTGATTGTTTTTGGTGAGCTTTATGAATTGATTCTCATTGACATGAAAAACTATTTTAGTTTTTTATGTCAATGATATAAAAATAATCAGTTAGATAAAAATAATCTTTTAGTCGAATCGCTTAAGATTTTTTTACTCCGCCACCATTTAAAATCTATCGTTTGTTCAATGCTGTAATGTAATGTAACAATGGCTAATAGTTAGCTCAACGTAGATTATATATTGGAGATTCCTTAAAATGTGTTGCAAAATAAATGCAATATAGTACATATGCCAAAATATATGACGCCAAAGTTATGTTTAGGATATGTCGTTTAGCAGATGACCGAGCAGTGGCATGCAGTGAAATTTGGATTATGTAAACACATGAGGCATCCGAGACATCGAATTTGATTTCAGTTCTGAATTTCCCACCGAATTGTCGGCGCTGTTTTGGTCCTTTATTTGGTGCTGATCTAATTGATCTGGCAATAGCCTGGCAGAGCCTGGCATACTTTTTATTCCTGTGTCTTTACTGGCTGGGGCATGATCACTAGTCTCATGAGTGTGAATGAAGTTTATCCATACTGCCTACCATAACATAAGATTAGCATGTGGAGGCATGTTCGCACCCACCATTTTTGAGACCACCCTTTCTATGAGAAAACAGAAATGTGAAATACGAGACAAGATTTCAATACCACCGCGTTGTGTGACGATTGTGATCACAGATCAGCCATCGCATTATAGTCATTCCTAGTCCCCCTAAATTATGATGAACGCGTTTGGATCCATTACTGTCCTTGGCTACGATATTGAGATGCATTACAGTTTTTGTAACGCACCTTGGAGATTCGCTCGAGATATTGACAAAGTGACGCGGCCCTGCAGCTTATTTCAATACAAGACACGCGATATTTTGTATCGTTTGATGATCAGTATCCAATATGAATGCGTTGATACAATGGATGCAAATGCAATCGTACTAGATGGATACCAATAGCATTAGAATGCGAAGTCTTTGCCGATAGGTCAGACGGTGAGTGCAACGTGCTAATAGCTACATGCAATGGAGTCTTGGGGTTGCTATTATATTCATACCTCATCCGTGTTTTTTTTAAGTTAAATTCAAGCATTTATGTCAGGCGAGAAACTGGAGGCATAAAGCAGGGAGGATTTAAATATATTTTCAGAATAATATAAAATGAGCATTATTCGATATTTCTTAAAAACTATGTAAACAAATTAAAGTTAAAATATTATGCCTTAAAATGTGAAAATATCATACATCGAAAAATGTTATGGTCAGATATATATCCTACATGAAATACTTTCCGATAGTATCCAGAGTACTCGCTTTTTCTAATGTTTCTCTTACAAAAAAATCCGTCTGCCGTCTGAAAATTAGAGAGAAATTTATATTGAAGAAATAAAACTCTTGATTAATAATGCTATGGACTGTCAATAATATGTTACAAAACTGTAGTTTTTAAGACGTAGAAAGATTTTGTAAATAGGATGATGTAACTTCAAGTTTACTGTGTCAGTAACAATTTCATGATTGATTTACCTTGACTGAATTGTCATTATAATGGTAACTTTAATGTAATTGGACCAAACTAAAATTGGTACCAAAAATTATAAATAAGTGTTCAAATAATTCCACTACCGATAAATATTTTCCGGAAAACTGGTATTCAAACTGTATTATTATTGGAAATGAACTGAAAATATAACAATTGACAATGCATTGTCACATATAAAACTTTCATTCATATGAAAACTACTGCTATTAATCATCGTCGATAATCTATCAACCAAATTGTATTTCCATGGATATATCGGTCTGTATTATTCCCGGCCACAAAAAGTCTTCCATTACGCTTCCTTCTCTACAATATCTACTGCTTCCTTTATTAAATCCCTTTCCAAGTCTTCGTATCATTTGCCTCTTCTCGTACCGTCCAAAATTCGTTTTCTTCTCCCTCAAACAGCGCTTGCCCAACATTCTTCCCCCTATCACCCTCTTCAGCATGCCGTTACCCTCCGTAATGCCCTCCATCCTCTTTTGCTTAGTCCTTTGAACTTATTCCATCCGCCTCATTCACTCACTTTCATGAGAGTCAAAATGCGCTATTTCAATAGAAATGGTCCTGCGTTGCGGTCCTTATGGGCTGAATGAAGTATTCCCCAAAAATATCTTCTTCGACTCATTTTCATATTTATTATCTAATTTTTAGCCCCTCGGTAGCTGTAAATCGTCATCAGCGGAAATAGTTTTACCTATTTTTTTGAGGAATTGGATTGTAGTGAGTGTAATTTTTTTTCGGCGTTAGTTTGGGAAAAATAGGATCTTACTAGTGATTATATGTGATTATTACCTCGTGTTACTATATATAATGGAAATTTAGCTTAGAATTGCCTTGATTTAAGGGCATAAATAAGTTAACCACTCGATAAAAATGGTACCTATATAATAGTAGTGATAAATTTATTATTAGGTTCATAGATATTTGAAATTGTGGATGACTGGTGAAAATTTTGGATTGGATTTATAAGAATATCAAATTTTTATTCTTTTTCTGCCTTATTTCCCAAGTTGGGGTCAGCTTTTCTCAACAGCCTTCGCCATATTGCCCATTATTGTGCATCTTCTCTCTCCTCTCCACTCTCCTTCATGTTCCTTAACACACGATCGTCCCTCCTGATCCTGGGACAGTATCGAATTCTTTGGCCTTGCAGCCACATGCTTATAACTTCCTTACCAAGTATTGTCTCTGTTAGTCGTTCCAGTGTCCAAACTAACGAATTGTACCATCTACTACTTCATTATTGGTGCAATTTTCATGATTACTCATTCATTTTTATATCTAAATCTATCGTCCAATTTAGTACTTTCATTTCGTTACCATGAATAGCCTAGACGGTTTATTCTTTGGTGGCTAAATACACGTATCCATAAAGTACGTCCGGTCTTATTACGCTCATAAGGTGGTATTAGACGGTTGGAATTTTATTCCAGCTATATTTACCATATTTTTTACTACCTGGGTTGTCTACATCTGAAGAAGATTTAAAACCGTTTTTCATAAAACGTATGATAACAGGACTGAAATCTTGGAAATGATGGATATTCATGTTCAGAAAAACCAACTGTTTACCTAATTTACAAATTACAAAGTTGGTTTTTCTCAAAATGTATACATAGGTGGATGTTAAAGTTTTATTTACTTGTAGAATATTGTCCATGCATAAATAGGAGTAAATTAAAAGGAAAAAATTCGTTTCTAGTGACACTGCTTAACTTAATTCTGTAAAAGCATATCATTTTTCGCATCATAAAGCAAGCAAATCGTGACAAGATTATGATGAGCAACAATCAGACCAATACTGACCAAGAAAGCCGCGGAAAGACGGGAAACAAATCAAACTAATAGCACAGCTACTAGGCTTTTGAAAACCAAATAAGTATAAATCCCTATAAAAACTCAATAAAAAGTTATCGATAGATTCAGACGTGACAGTATCAGAAAGGAATGTAGAAGTGAAAGAATTTCAATGAATAATTAAACGGGAGGTAGCAGGAATGGAATGGTTTCAAGGAATAGAATGGAAGACATAAGAACCGGCAAGTCTGCCAGAGAAGGTGGAATAAAAGGTGTACGCAGGTTGAAGAAAAAGTGTACGTATGGAAAGGAAAATAATGTATTAAATTATAGAGATGGAATAATTGAAGATATTCTGAATAAAATAGGCGATTAACTAGGAAGAAAGTGAGTAGATCAACAAAAAACATGGCAAGACAAGACTTTCACTTCCTTCTCCCTATCACACCCCTTCTTTTTCGATGCTGTCCTTTACACCCTGGCCGATAGGGCAGTATTTAGATCTAGAAGCAGTCGCTACAGAACCTCTTTAAAATGAAGGTACTCCCCTGATAGTTTCTCTGCTTTCTGATTCTCGCAATATTCCCTTTCCTTTTGATCCCTCATCCTTTACGTTTCTCTCATACCCTGTCCCTTCCATCCCTTTAGGCATTCCTTCCCGGCGACCATCCTCTCCCCCACAGTTCCCCCTGCCAACCACGGTCCTTGCTCCTTTGCCCTCAATTCCAAAACCCTTTATTTCAGGGCTCTCCACTAATTTCCTCCGTGCCTTTCCATTTCCAGTTCCCCCCCGTGTGCCTCGTGTTTTGCTAACCCGATTCCCTCGCTCTTTCAATTATCTCTGTCCTCCTCCGCTCCATTCATTTATCCCGTTCTATCTCTCAACCCATTTCCTACATGTACATATACGCTTCTACCCCGCTCCCAGCCTTGCGGAAGTCTGGCATCGGATGATAAATCTTAAAGTTATTATGGAAAGGAGAGAGAAAACAAATCAGTATTGAAACAGCAGTAGCTGTTACTCAGGTACGCGGCCGAATGCTGAGGCCATTCTCTTCTTAGGAGATATAGTTGTTTGAACCATATTTCTTGCACACCAAGCCTCGTGATGTTCAAGTCCATGCATATGCGTATACCAAGTGATTATCATCTCATTAGGAAAATCCTATGTAGGTGAAACGTGCAAGTTATTGAACAAACTACTAAAAGAATACCAGAAGGCGGCAAAATAAGCATTTCAAATCATCAGCCATCTGAGAACACGCATGGATTGAAACAGGGCACACCATAGAATTGGAAGACCGCAGAGTTATAGCTAAGGAAAATATTCAAATCATAAAACCGCAATGACTAAACAGGACGGATAGTGTCAGATAAACTCCACATGGAAAATGGAAATAAATAATGTCTCCCAAGCAATCATAATTCAGCACTAAGATGAGGCACAAAACTGGCCAGTTTGGCCACCTAATCGAGCCAACTAGGTCTCTAAAAGAGTGGCAAAACTCCTTCTCATCATCCTTCACCTAAACTCCAGCAGAATAGCCGGTGAAACTGTTGTGCATCTAAACAGCGTACGCGGAAGCAACCCGAAAAATGGTGACATCATCTGATCAATGTCGTGGAAACCTGCAAACAAACATGCATCCACAATAAGTTCGATTGAAAGCCTTTACGTCCGGTCCTACATTAAGTTTCTTGGCTACCATCTCCGTAAGTATTTCACGAGTGGATGAATAAACATTTGGTGTTTTCCTGACTCTCGGATTTCTAACCGGGCTCTTGAAACCCTGCCCTGCAGAAGACAGTCATCGAAGCGTTGGCAACTGCCACTTACCAGACACTGTGGGAAACCCGAGAAAACTTCATCAGTTCTTAAGTGCACATTTGGAATTCCTTTATGACTTCAAAGTCGGCATGATCGAGTAACTTTGACATATTGACGCTGTCATTGTTGACAACGTTTGATACAGTGGCCATTCATGCCGGAAAGAAGCTAATGTTTTTCCAAAAAGGCCTTTTACCCTACAAGGTAGGTACTTCGCGCCTTTTTTAACGCTCAAACTCTGTAAATTCATCATTGCTCAAGTTTGATCCGGCAAGGAGCCTGCAAAAGTTGAGAGGCGCCGAAAAATGTTATATTAGCAGCAAAAGAGCCTTGATACCGTGTCTATTATGAATGAAAACGAATTAACTGGGTGCTTGCTTCCTAACTAATTGTTTCTTCCTATACTGTGAGCTCGTTTGCATCGGCCAACACCACTTTCCCATCATTTGTCGTTTTCGCCTGTAATGGCTCTAATTTCATTTAGCCATTGTAAATTAACGTATAAATTAATAAAGTAAATACCTATTCATATTTACGCACGAATACGGAGCCGTATGAGTTTTTAAGATGTTACTTGTAAGGTTAAGTTATGAAAAGGGAATGCATCATGAAAAACCTTAGCAAAAGTTTAAGCAACTTGTTTGGTTTATTTTTCCTGCGTTTAACTTGAGTGGATCACCTATGGTACGTAAAACCAGAGTCCTCTGGATGGTCGTTCTCAATACTACTGCCTCATATGGTTGAGTCGTCGCATACATTTCCCCTATGGGATTTGAGAATTCCGCCATCCTTGTTCAAACGTCTCCATGGCGTGTTATGGGAGAAAGAGATTAACTTAGTTTTTGCACAAATATGCGATTCCAGTCACAATTCGGGAGATTATAAATTAAAATAATTCAGATTAGACCTAGTAGGAATAGTTACCAATCATTTATAAATTTTTAAATCGTGAAAAATTACAAATTAAACGCGCATCAGCAAAGATTATAAAACTTATCATAATCATAAATATCAATATCATTATCAAAATCATTTACTGTTCTCAAAGTTAATACTTTAAACTTGGTGAAACAAGTTTTAACATTTCAGTTATAGTAGACGGATTAAATATCATAGATTACTGGCATTTTTACCATTGAATTTATAATTTTTTTAAATTTTTTACGTTTATATATTTCGTTGATTGCCCTTATCCTATTCTACACTCAATGCTCCTCTCTTGCACCCGTAGGAAGTGAACGGGCTTTTTTAGTGTCAAAGTGAAAAATGTGAAATTATTTCTCTAGTTTTTATTTGGCTTAAGTTAGATGCCCTCAGATATTATATGCCTCTCAGGACTTGGGGTCGGACATTAATTTCCAGTTAATTAAGAACCCTTCTTGTTCAGATGCCGGATTAAATATTTTATTAATGGGAAAATTTCATTATCAGTAACTCTATTCTATTTTTAAAAGCATTTGGGAATGATGCTGGGAAACATTATTTACATTCAATATCGACTTTTATGACACTGAACTATTGTTTCTTTTTAACTCGTATCGATGCATTAATCTCACGTGAGCAAAAATGTTATTCGTTAATTTTTCCTTGAAGAACAATTATTAATGAATGCAGATATTATCAGTTGTCCACATTCATGCTTGACGTTCATAGCCCTCACCATATGTTTGCTTCAGTGAGTTTCACTGCCTTGCAACCACACACGCATTCCTCTTAGCTCTAAGGTAATTGGATTATTTCTGAGAATCATGGTTTTATCACCCAGGAAAGAGCCAAAGACTTATATTTTCTTTTGATATTTCGATAAGCACTACATTTTTATATTATCTCCTAAATGATTATATTTTAAGTTTCCCAAAATAAGTAGTGTATTTTAAAATTTGAAATATATTTGTTTGAAAGAGGCGTTACCTCATGGATTTTCAATAATTTTGAAAGATTTTTTATATTCAATATTTATTTTCTATTTGAAACTTAATGACAGTTAATTATTCAATCGTTAAAATTACAGAATTATAATAGTCATTCACCTCCCATCACATTTTACTTAATTTTGTGTTGAGAATATAGTGCTTTTATCATTCGGCTTTTCATCCTTTGACATGTTGTAATTTGTATATTTCGTGGCTATTATAGTAATTGGTAGCATAAAATGAACCCTTTTCATTTTCTAAAAGCAGCTATAAACACAACTATTTTCCAGCTTTATATGCCTGCTGCTTCTTTTTCTGCTGCTGCTATTCTACGAAGATCCATTCTTTGTTTTCCATTTCAAATACTGTCAGCTTTGCTTTTACTTCTTATATATGTTCAAATATTGATCTATTTCTCATTATTTTCATTTGCTATTGATAATTTCAATAATATATTTGTCTATTAATAAATGTCACGCTTTTTACTCTTCAAAACCCATCCTCATATTTTGGACCAAAGTTATATATATCTTGGCAGCATGTGTTCAACTGAAATTTTATTAATGATAACTTTGGTGGTGCAAAGATATTTTAATGTGTGTTTTGCTCTTTCTTTCTCTCTCTTGGACAATTTTCGTTAAAAAACAGGCAATTTACATCCCACATTGCGTTTGTCCATGTGGCTGCGCCTTATTGTAGTGCGGCGTATACTATTTGTTACATTTACGATGGAAAGTAACAGAACCGGTCGTTAAATTGAGGGGTTTCGGACGTTTTTTGTATCGGAAACTGTAAGGGCTGTACGGAACGAGGGTTGCCCGGTTGAGATTAAGGGTCCATCTCATTATTGAAGAGAAGCATCGTAATAAAGGGATTTGACTTCAGCTTGTGTTGGAAACCCTGAACGACGTATGCTTTCCCCAAAAATTACATCTACGACAATGAAGTGGGCGGACGAGGATTTAAAGGTTAGGTTACAAAACCGTTCGAGTGAAGTGGTTCTGCCTTTTGACTCCATTCATTTCTTCTCTTGTCCTTCTCTTTCGAGATTCTGCAGATTTCCTTTCTCTTTTCATCTTGGCAAGGGTCCTATTCCATATCAATATGAAATCTCTCTCATGGTTTCGCGTGCACCCCTTTCCATTTTATTGTTCGCTGGTATTCAGTTTATCGCTAGATACTAAAATATCTACTCTTTTATAATTTTCCATAGCTTTAATGACATAAAAATAACCTCAATTATTGCCGTATATGTTTTTCATCTGAATATGCCTTTTCACACATACGAGAAGTTAATTGTAACTGAATAATAAATCGCCGTTTTTCCCAAGCATACAAAACTTTAATTAATACCCGGGTTTCAATGTTATAAAATCAACTTCAGGTCCAAAAGCTAGATGGATATTAAAGTTTTACATATTTGTGGAAATTTGGTAATCTTTAATAAATCATAATATTAAAATTCCTCACAATATCGACGAAATACAACGAATTTATCCAATTTTTGACGAACGTTTCACCAAAATGCTGTGCCTAGTCTCTTTAATTAACTAAAACTAAAATGCTTTTTGTAGTTACATTAATATTAATTGACCGTTGCAAAACAACGTTTTTATCCAAAATAATAATTATATATACAGGGTGTTTCAGGTGGAAAGATCAATACTTCTGGAGGGGGTTGGGGAAGTCATTTTTAGCTTTTTTGTCGTATTAACATGGGGTCGCAACTCGTTGTTTACTGAGCTATGGCAACGCAAACATTTTCTCACAAGCATTCTGCAGTTACCATTAAAAACCCCAAAAGCAGTGGCGTCAAGCAATTGTTACAAATAAATAGTGGTCTACGTTGTACTTGGTTGGTCTAAGGTCTAAGTTTGTATCTTTCTTTTTTTTTATCCGAAATTTATGCATATTGCTGACATTTTTCAAGACGCTAACTGAAATTGTCAAATTTTTTCTCCTTCAAAAAATTATTTTTTCAAAACTTTTTTATTTTGTGATATTCGAAAATAGTATCATGATACACAAAAGTTAGCAAATTTTATTTCATCTCCAAAATTGGTAAACATATTTTCATATCGAAATGTTTAGCCAAGATTTAAGCAGTAGGTACCGTTACAGAGTACATTTTTTGACGGCTCCCTTCCATGCATGGAACTGGTATTGATTTACCGAAAAAGACAATTGCCTTCACCAACTTCTTCAACAAGATCACGTACTTATTTTTAAACGTTTTGTAAAGAATAATCCACCACTGAAACTCCAATGGAGGTATTTATGTGAACCAGATGAAGTAAACAACCAAGCGGCAACCAAGATCTTAAGCGGAGATTATCACCATGGATTAATTGTCGATCATTGGCTTTGAGAGTCATTGTTTAGGAACCCGATTGAAAAAATAAATTTGTCTAAGGATACCTAATCAATTTCATGATTAGTTATTGGATATGTTTTCAAAGTATTGAGACTGAAAATGCGGGCAGAATTGGAAAGTTTAATGGCAATTTGTTGCGTTCCGACGAGACCTTCACAAAGACTCGTGGGGTTATTAGTGCTGAATATGAACATATACTTTAGTTCTGTTGGTTTGCATTCAACATTCCGTTGCCAAGAACCTAGCTTCGTTTCCGTTTCGGAGATTTCTGAGCTGAAAAGTTTTTCTTTTTTTGGTTTTCAAAACCATTGTGACACAACCTCATTTCCCTTCTCTAGCATGTATTACGAGAATTTGGTCAGCTAGAGCTGAGTGAGTAATAGGGAATCGCCGTAGTAGTAGCGTAGTCTTATAGCAAGTTCAATAAGGATAAGCATGTGTCTCAGCATTTCGCATTCAAATGTTTATAGAGTATTGCTAAAGGAAGGTATCCATGAATTTATTTTGCTGCGTCTTCAATATCTTCCACGAAGGGATCTTGCCAAACAGCTGGAGTTTTGAAAATGGTTGTATGGCATTCGCCATTTTTGCCGATAAATCTCGTTTACCGACGGAGCTGGCGTGCAAGGAGAATCCAGATTTAATCCTCGTATTGATGAATAGAAAAACCATCACGATACGTAGGGAAAGTAACTTTCAACGGTGGTTCCAAGTAAATGATTGATTTGGAATACTCATCAAGCAGGTATCATGTAGAATTAGTCTATGATGTTGTCTTACAAAAAAGGTGTACATTTTTTTCATTTGCATTTGCAGCGGATGTGTCATTAGGTACGATACAGCAAATGTTTCTACTTACAAAGTGAAAGCATGCTCCTCATCGTTCCCTCGTCGTATTAACTAACTAAAAGAACGGTTACCTGAGCGTTTCATTGGTCATGGTTGTGCTTATAGCTGATCTCTGGGTTATCCCGACTTAAATTTTTAAAAGTTTTATGCCTGCGGTTGAATGGAAAACCTTGGGCATGAAACTTAAGTTTGAACATGGTATGCATATCTACATTGCTAACTGGACAAACTGAATACATTGAAGAAAGCCGTAATGAGCCTAGAAGAGCAACGTAAGGGGTTCAAACTCAATAGCAAAATGCATCGATGTTGGTTGAGTTTTTTATTTAAGACTAAAGCACAATATGCGACTCGAAAAGTTTTTTTTTCCTATTTTCTAAAACCTAATTCCACAACAAAATTTTACGCATATAATATGATTACTTCTCACTTTTATTTCCTTCAGACATCACGTTAAAATTTTTTTTTGTTCTGATGTGATGCCTCTTGACTCGTATATCATAGAAAATTTACCTAAATATAGACACTCAATTGATTAAGTAAACTAAACAGAAATTAATACCTCGATCAGTTTCATAAATATCGCCGATATAACCTCAGCGCCGATGTTCGACAATAAATCCAAGGAGATAATCTCAGCTTGATATCTTTGTTGCCCTTTGATTGTTCACTTCATTTGGTTCACATAAATACCTCCATTGGGGTTTCAGTGGTTGGTTATTCTTTTCAAAACGTTTAAAAATAAGTACGTGATCTTAGATTGGTGAAGGTATTTGTCTTTTTCGGTGTATGAACACCAGTGCAATGCATGGAAGAGAGTCGAAAAATGTGCTCATGCACCGGTATCGTATAAGGTGCCCTATCTTGGCTAAAAATTCCGATAATAAAATAATTTTACCAGTTTTGGAGATGTAATAAAATTTTCTAACTTCTGGGTATCTTATAAGTTTTTCGTGCATCTCAAAATAAAAAAGTTATGAAAAAATATCTTTTTGAAAGAGAAAAATGTTGACAATTTCAGTTACCGTCTTGAAAAATGTCAGCAATATGCATAAATTTCGGCTAAAAAAGAAAAATACAACATAGACTAGTTTTTATTTGAAACTATTGATGGACGCCACTGCTTTTGGGGGTTTTCATGGTAATTGCAGAATGCTCGTGACAAAATGTTTGCGTTGCCATAGCTCGGTAACTAAGGAGTTGCGACCCCATGTTCATAGGACATAAAATGCTTAAAATCACTTCCCCAACCTCCTCCAGAAGTATTGCACTTTCCTCCTGAAACACCCTGTATAAGCGTCCGTTCAATGTTAAAGCATCGTTCAATTTGGTTTTATAAATGGCTTGATCGAAGAAAGTTAAAATAAATAAAATAAATGATTAAACGTTTCTTACAGCTGAGAAAAACGATATACACAGGAAAAGTGTTTACATCCAGGATAAGAATTAGAAATTGTCTAGGTTATAAAATATACAGACTCTGCTAGCACTATTGATTAAATAACTGCCAGTACATTTTTGAATTTTCACTTACTTATATGTACATGACATGAAAGGTTAACGGCTTCAGCCACATTGTCATGGTTTAGAATAAGTCGTAAGTTTAGGTATAATTTTCATACGATTTACTATCTTTGAATTGAGACATCAACAAAGATAATACTGCAATGTTCCATACTATGTTTGAATAACCTCTACCCGTGTCAACGACAAAGAGATATTCCACTTAGAAATTACAAAACTGGTTGGAATTATTAATAGAAAATGCGCTAATGATAAGGTACGCAGTCACGCTCACGGGTGCAAAGATCTGCACCAATGGGATAACATTCGCTACGAAAATTAATCATATGACTTCATTCTATGGGGGATCTCCCGATCCCCCATAGAATTCGCCTTTAATTTTGAGGTATTGGTGCGAGCACACCTGACCGGAAAGGTCCAGATCCGGGTTATTTCAAGTGATTTTTTCATGGCGCATTTCATTCCCTTGGTATATTACTGTAAGGGGTTAAGGAAGTTCGGAAACTCAAGGCACGTCTAGTTAAATTCATCAGAAATAACCTTTTCTAGTTATAATGCATACATTTATTACATCGTTACAAAATGCATAATAGTTTTTTACTTCCAGCGCGTGAAGATATCTTTCGCGTGAGCTGCGGACGATGTGAAATTCGCTCCTATTGTAATGCATGAAGAGAATGCATATCATGCAGGATACAAAATATTTAAAGAACACATGTAATTGCATGCTCCCTTCTCGATCAAATATTTTAAGAAATTAGCGGCAAATAAATACGAAAAAATAAGGTAACCTTAAAACGACATTATTAATGCTTTCATTAAGTTTAATCAAATTCTCCAAAGTTGAGCGACACAACTGAACCTCCGAAACGAGTGTTCAATGTCAATACCTATCTAAGTATTGCAGTCGCAGCCATTCAAAATTATTAAAATGATTCGGGTCGGTACCATATGGTTCCACTAGGATGTCATGGGTTAATCGTCATTTTCTTAGTGTGCTACCTAAAAGCCTTTCGCGTTCCATATATTGCCGATCACAGACCTCGATGTCGCTGTCTGTGCCTTGGTCTTCTAGTATTTTCAATTTCGTTTACTTGGAATTTTGTCCACTACCTTTTGACCCCGCTGTCGCCTCAACGATCACAATTTCACAGGAGTGAACTTCAATGTGACATCCCTCTCCACTCATGTGTCTCGGGTCTCAATCCTTCATTATCCGTCTCCATTTCATCTTCCAACGAATCCTTCCCCCTTGGCTCGTCGAGATACCGCAAAACTCGATCCTCCTCTTCAAGTCTTCCTTCTTCACATCTTCCCTTCTGCGAGGATCATACCGTGTCTCTTGAGCATCTCAACCTCCACTAGGAGTACCGAGGGATATTTTTCACCCATTTTGGAGCTTCAGTTGCTTATGCTAGAACTGCAATCATCGGAGACATAATCTTCCGTTGATTTTAATTACTTGGTATGATAAACATTTGTACACCCTAACCCACATTTGTTCACCTGTAATGGTCTTTCAAATATAACTACTTTTACCCTCCGTCATTCATGTTACCTTATGTGGCACATATATTCCCTCGCGGAGTACATGTGCACTCCATTTATTTATTAAATAACTGTTTTGTTACTTCTGCGTTGAATGAGCAAATTTATGATTATTTTCTTGGTTTTAACCATTTCTTAGGAGTTACGCTCACAGCAGTCCACCGGGCGAACGTTACTCCTACATTCACAACAACGAAAGGGTTAATATTAGGTTATAATGTTAGGTACATATTTAAAAAAAGTAATCATATAAAAAATTTTTTACCTTCTAAAAAAACTTGAAAAGGTATATATTCTTGATGATATCATACAATTAAGAGCAGTAAAGTGGTATAAATTAATTACAAAATACATGACAACACTGAGTGAAACGTTAATATCGGTGCAAGTAAAATAATAGATACCCAACGAGGAAATTGTATATAAATAACGAATATAATGAGAAAAAAGTAATTATTACTAGCAGCATTTATTTCATCAACGTGGATTTTCTTGTGGAGTACAGTTGTTCGCAAACAGGGTACGCAGAAAAATTGATGCTTATCTTCCAGGCTCAAATACTCACAAGTTGCTCCTTTTTATGGGACCTTAAACGGCATGCACTCAAGCTGGCAACCCCGAAAAATCTTTCGAACATCTAGCAGGAATTTTCAATTTGCAGTGGAGTTTTCTATGTCTAACACCGAGAGTCAAGCTTCTTTGGTTATATCTTTCCAGAAAAGGAACGGCGTGATAGGCATGTTTTTACGTCTTAAAAAAGAAACAGGACATTTTTTAATTTACTGTGTTTTTTCACTATGTTGCCGTAACTTATTCTTTTTACGCTACTGTATATCCTTTTCGCTCACTTAATCTCCGTACTTTACAATCTCTCTCTCGCTTCGTCCTTCTCATTTCGCTTTCACCTATTCACTATCTTACACTGCCTACCGTTGTTTCGCGCTCTTCCTCCTCCCCCCTTCGCCACTTGGACCTCCATCAAATTACGCGTCCTTTGTTACCCTTGCTCGAATACCTACTCTCACTTCTCCCTCCACTACTACTTCTCTCTCCTAGTCTTTCCCCCAACTCAACCTTCCCCTCATGCTCCTTCACATTTTTATGACCATTAAGCGTTTCCGTTTTCTCTCGAGGGTCTTCTTTTTATTTCTGAGGAGAAATGAGAACGAGTTAAGGCAGAATGAGGGGTAAGCAATGCTCTCTCAAAATAACTACCGTAATAATTTCTTATTCGTAGTTTATTTTGCTGAGTGATACGAGTTTTGTGTCTGGTGATTATACCCTACGTATACGCACTTGTCTCATGCCTTTCCCCCCAAATATGTCTGTTTTATCTCTCCTTCTCTGTATCTTAAACACACCAACTCTCACTCTTCCCAGCCATTCCTTAAATTCATGTCGCAAAATCAGTGAGTTATCATTCCCGATTTAATGCATGCGTTTATATATTTAACCACTCATATGATAATTTTTGCCTGAGCGAATTCTGCTATCAACCGACTGACTATGAAATGTGTTTTTTATAATACAAACTGTCTGTAGCCTTCTTGTTAACTTGACATCGACAGAAGATATTAGATCAAGTTATAGTGCCTATATATTATATAAACTATATAAATGCCAGGTTTTATAACTTCTGGTTACCCTTAACCACAAGAGAACGTGCCTTATTGTTATCTTGATGGTAACAATGAGATCGGGTTTTGGCATTGCAGCAAATGGCAGTCAGTTAACGTAGGTGTTATCAATACTACAACGTTTGAATATTTAAAAATATTTTAAGAAATTCTATAAAACCTTGCCTGAATAAGGAGTCAGGGGCAATTGTAACAGCCAATTTTGCAGCTGAAGTAGCAAGTGTATATGCTAGAAGATATAAGAATAAGAGACTAGAATGGGTGTGATAGAATTCTGTAATATCTTAAAATGTGTTAAGAGTCGTTAATTTTTCGATATTATCATCTCATATCCTTTATATTACTTAAGAACAACATCTATGAAATATGCTGTTTTTTCCACTTCGCAACATTTTCTTTCATGAAGTCGACCCCTAACTTGTCAAAATATGTTGCTCATGTACTGTTTATCAGTCATGTATCATAAATTCAACTCTGCCGACATGTTTCTTATTTAAACTTATTTTCATTCAATTAATTTTTGCGATATTCAACAGAGGAAAAATCATTCGCCTTGACTTTTTCCTCTGTGGAATATCGCAATTATGTGCACTTGCGGGTGACTCCGTAAAGGTAACTACCGTGGCTAGTTCCGGTATCCTTAAAGTTAGCAATTAATTTTTATTTTTTATTGCGAAATAAATCGCCCGGCTTATATGATTCGTAGAGCTATCGATCATCTTTTCCCAGTTATTGACGTATACCCACGTAGAGGGTTCATATTTGCATGGTGCAGATATAGAGAAGGTCGATAAAGGGGGATAGTTATTGGACCACATGTTTCTTCTTCCCAATTTCTTCGTAGATTTTCTATGTTTCCTGAATTTCACCCTCAGATCATTCCATGTCTATATTGTCACATCATCATTTCCTTGGTATTTTCTCACCTCGTCTCCCATCTGGAAGCTTATCTCTCGCAATCCTAAAAATTCTTGTCCATCATTCGATTATCTTCAGCATTTAAGTACTGTTTCCTCCCGTTTCCCCAATCGTGAATACACTCTACATAGCCGTCCTTTCTAATCTTTTCACTTCTTGTCCTATACACTAACCTTTAAAATTTCAATTTTTGGAGGATTTTTCATGTCTGCATTATCCAAAAGTCTTTTAGTTTTATATGTTTTCGGTAGTGTCCCAATTATATGTGTTAATAAAAATCTGAATATGGCTTAGCATATTCTTGCAACAGTCTCCGTTTCCTCCCATATTTTAGCTTGCTATCTTTTTGCATTAATCGATTTTCTATATTTCCACTGTGGAACAGCTCTATTTCTATGTAGGTATTTGAAGGTATCTGTTGCAGGACTTCCATCTAGTTCTATTCGCAGATTTATTAGTTTTTTTCTTAAGGTGAAACCATGTTCAGAATGTAACAAGTTGCTTTGAAAATATGTAGCAACCTCTGCAAATTTTCTTTATTTTTGGCATTAAGGACAGCGTTATCAGCATTCAGTTTTAATTTTATTACCCACTCGATCGTTAATTTGATATAATTTTCCACATTTTGCATTTTTAAATCACTCCACCTACAGCAATTCTAAGTAACAAAGGGTTAATTGATTCTGAATTTCAGCCCTAACAGATATGCCGCTATTTAGTATTTATCATAAATTTGCTTGTATATTCTTAATTGTTCGCATTGTCCTTGAGCAAGAACATTATCCTTGAGCAAGACTATTATCCTTGAATTAACTTCAGGTCTACGTAGGATCTGAATTCTCTCGGAGAATGTTTTTTTCAAATGCCCTACTTCCCGGAATAAGACATATTCCTCCCGTTTTAATTCAACTAGAAGATCTTCAGCCGGTTAGGATTAATTTAGTTGTTAATAAAAGAGTTTTTCTCGAAAGGCATGGCATAGAAAAAAATCAAGGATTTCTGAACAATTCTTTGAATGTTTAATTAAAAATACCTTATCTAATATTCTGATTTAGAGGTGGTAAAATCTGTATAAATAAAATGGTACCTATAAGTAGAGATAATAACATTTTAATCAAATCGTACACTGATCAATTGCTTTGTAATACGAGAACATAAATTCCATGGTAGTTGTAACTATGCTTTTAATTTAATATCGAACCGAAATGACCGAACTGTTGACTCTCATAATTAAAAAAATTCTTGAATCAATTTATCAGGTCCATGTGATTTAAGTTCTGCAATGCTCTCGCGGGGTGGGGCGAGGTCTAGTAATTGGGTATGAATAGCAACAAAAGTTATTTTAAAGTTTCTGTTTGGTCATAATAATTAAAATTTATTTCTTACTGAATAACTTTCTCCAGGCCATGTCACTTCTTTCTGAAATACAGCTTTTAAGCTAACGCATGTATTCCTGGGTAATTCAAGGTTTAAATTCAAATTTTATTTGTCTAGTACATATAATTAATTTTATGTTTTGAAGCAATTACTCGTGTTAAATTAGCTAGATCACCTTTTTATCCGAAGTACCTCCAGACCTATATTTATTTTCCAGCTCAGAATATTGCCACATGCACAATATATGTTCTCTTTTTCGTTTAAAATACACTAATAATGATTTTCATTATGAATAAAAACACTTGGTAATCTTCCACAGATTTTCCTCTGAAAATCTGTGGAAGATTACCAAGTGTTTTGATTCATTATGAATATCGAGAACTTCCACCATATCCAGCCTGAAACAGTTATATTTACACTAATAATGAATTCCCTGAAGTTGGTCTAAAATTACCTATTCATGTCAACCTTTTGTGTTTTTAATTAGGAAAAGGGATTTCATACTTGAGGAAAAAGAGCCTCCTCTCTTATACGTTTGTTGAAAATGGGCAGCTGATTTTTATCTCTTTCCCTGATTGTATAAACGCTCCTCAAAGAGCGACTGCCCTTCCCTACGGGCGTGAGCATCAGACTGTTTTTTGAGATCGAAAGAATTCATCTCTCTATCTCTCTGAGATAAAAACGCTCCGGCCCTGTTTGACAAGCGATCCGCATTCCACAAGGGTCGCTTTAACCATCCCATCCCGCAAGGATCGTTCTGGGGCCACTTGAGCTGTAGTCATTAATTGTCGTGAGCTAGGATGACTTTTGTTTGCACCCTTGATTCCTCGGACTGGGTGTAAAAAGGATGTATAGAAATGAATAGGCAGATACACCTACGAGTTATTTTGTTGCGTCAAAGAGCTGAGCGTGTCAGAGGATGTTTATTTTTTTCTATGACATCTGAATGAACATGTGATGTCAGCTTTATGGAATTTTAATTTCCCTGGCGACATTTTCATATGGGATTTGAAAACAGAGCAGCGAACAATGGTGATATCCCACTACGCCAATGGAACGGACGAATATGATTCCCTTGTGGTAATCCACGTAACATTAATTTGAACCTTCTTTAAGCTCACCGACCATCGAGCTTCCCTTTACCTCTTGTCTATTTCTTATAGTCTAAGTAGATTTCGAGATATCATATTACTTTACGAAAATAATTCACACCCATTCGATAATGTTTATTTGATCTGCTTTACTTTGGTCTAGCATTTTAAATGGAATTAAATATTTAGTGTCTTTTTCCAAGAGAACTTTTTTTAAGTTTTATCGCCAGTGGTTATCCTTGAAACGTTTTGAAACGTTTTGAAAATAAAAATACGAGTAGAAATTCACATGCCACATATTTGTTGCATTACACTTGTACGGAGATCTATTTGCGAAGTCCTCAGAGAATGCTGCGCATTATTTACTAATGTATTTATTCAATAATTTTCCATTGCTACGAAAACATCTTTTAAGGCCATTTACACAGGGGAAATCATTAAGTAGCAAAGGAAATCTGTACATAACCATGCCATTATTGTTGAAAATTCCTCCCAAATTCACGCCCCCAGCAACAGAAAAAATGTTAAATAATGCCATCAAATATCTTTGGCAAATTTATGATGACTTAAATCTCATCATAGCCATGAAAACTGTCAGTTCGCGCGGTTAATACTTACCCGTTTATCAAAATAAAAACGCGGTAATTTTCTTCGAGCTGGTATTCGAACCTCAACCTTTGATTTGTGAGGTTTGCGTGTTACTTATATGACTCTTACAGCTCATGTTTAACCTTAAGGAGATGGATAGCTATTTTTGAGAGCTAATGGTCACCTCTAGTAGTTGGATAAACACTTAAATCGCAAATTTTCAACATGGACCAAAAAGATAAAAAAATCTCTTCTCGTCGCGATCGTAAAAAAATGTGCATAATCTGAATTTATCCAACAATATCCTCAGGCTGTACATTCCGAATACAGTATTAATTCACTCGTGCAGCCTCAGGGGAGAATCGCTTGTCAAATGACGGCCACAGAAAAGGAATGGATGGATAAATTAATTTTGCTCGTTTTTGCTTTATTTTTACTAGAACTGCGTCGCAAAAATTGGGAGACGGCAATGATATGGCGTGAGATGACGACAGCAATGCAAAATGAAAATGGTTATGATTTCTTGGAAACTGAGAGCAAAACATCTCGGTCTTAGGAGATGGAAATAAGAAAAGTTAAAATAAATATGAAAACGAATTAATGAAGGAAGGAAGGTCTAGGAAGCACAGTGAGATATAAAATAAATGGTACACATAACTGTTCTTTCCTCTTACAATCTAGTGACAGTATGTCGATGTTCCTATTTGCTTTGATTCCTAAGTTTGATTTTGCCTTTGATATTTTTATGTAATCACTGGTCTAAGTGCTGTGTAGTCATTTCACTGACTTTCGACTTGATAATTTCTAGCAGCAATTTATCCACATTCCCTATTGTTTTGAGTTCTCGAGTTTTATTTTCCCATTGTTATATTGTCATTTATAGGATGACTACATATTTATGGTAATGTAGTCATTGTGTCAACTAAAGTCCTATTGTTTGGCTAGTTAAATTCAGTTTTCCCGAGATGTGCTTCAAAGCATTGTTCCTGGATTCATTCATGTCTCCTTCAGTAAAGTTACTGGGTGTAAAGCCATAATAATTATGATAATAATGTCATATTTACATTGAAAACTATTTTGAAAATTTAGAAACCAGTTTAACCATCCATCCATCCAACCTATCATCTATCAGTTTTCGGTAGCCAGAAAAAACCTGATACGGTCTAGTTGTTTACTCTATACTTTTTATTGTAATACTTAAATGTCAAATCTCACAAACAAAAAAGTCTCACTAAAAAAATCGGAGTGTTTGGGAGATGGCATGCCACGGAAATACCATAGGACATAGTAAATAAACATTGTAAATAAATATAGAGCATATAATGCATATTGTAGTGTTTTCAGCTAGATAGCAAACACTAACTTCATTTTTTTGTTACTCAAAGCAAGGTTTTCACTGAGGCAATGGAGTCACTGAGAAACCAAGAAACAAATGTAAAACGCGGTGGGAGAGGCAGTGGAGGTGTCTTTGGCGAGAAATGTTTGCACGCTCAGCGTGTAACGAGATAGTGTGCTTGGATGAAAGCAGTCAAGATTCTAGCTCACTGACGTACGACACCTTGGCCTCTTTCAATTGGATGAGAGGTTGCTTTCTTACTCCTCTCTTCCTTAAGTTCCCTCCTCATGTGACCCCTCTATCCTGACCGTTGCCCGCGTTTTCATTGACACTTAGGGCTACTCCGATACATATCGGCCGATGCCGTCATGACGGATCAGACGATCCGTTATTTTAGAAAATATTATCATGCACATCGGCATTCCGACTTTTCCGGAATAAGCGAAGGATTTGTCTAATTCCAGCAGTATGACTGCACCACAGAAGAACCTTGCCACAGGAATTTCTGAATGCGTGGTGGATTTATGAAATTTATGTTGGAACTGTCGTGTTCTGTTATGCTTAGTCAATGGCAGTGCTAACTTACAGTTGCTTGTTTTTCTCCCTTAAAGTTTACTTTTAAAACTCCAGGTTGACTTTTTTACTCCTTAGAAACAATATTTTAAAAATTGCAATTAAAATTATATTTTGAGTGTAGGATGCTTCTTTCAAGAAGACTTTACGTTGTATTTCAAATATAAATTTAAATGTATAAATACAGTACATTCTACGGCATATTATGTATGCATATGAAAGTATGAATCGTATTTCGTAAAAGTAAAAAAATAATTTGAAGTGGTGTAAGAAGGCAATATCCACGTGCAGAAGCAGATGGGTCATTCTTACGCTTTACGTATTATTTCATTATCTTACGCTTTACGATTGTGGCACAAGTTAACTGTCATTTCTGTGTATCATTGTAAAATATATAATAAAAATAAGTAATATACATTTGATTAAAAGGCCAAGAAAGTATCACATCTAAAATAACAATATAATACGTATCTCTTAGTATTTTCGTATCATAATTATGTTGTCAGTCGTCAATCTGAGGATCGCCAACAAAGCATCAAAATCAGATTGTGTCGAAAAATCGTTGAAGTCCTACTTAACACCCTCTCTAGATTTCCGCCTTGTTATCTCTCAGCACAAGATTCTCCCCAACGTTTATCGTCTCACATCAACGATAGCGTCCGCTATATCCTATCCTCTTTTTTCTCACCATGTCCTCCTTTATGGCGTTTACCTTATTTTGCTCCCTATCCTCTTTCCGTATCGCATATGCCACCTTTCTACACTATTTTATGAGTGTAGAAAGTATATCCTTGATAATTCACTTTTTGGTCAAAATAATAATTCTGCAATAACCTGCATAAATGTGTACACCAGCGATTCATGAACTTTGCAATGAATTCTAGAAGGAATGTCATGCTGAATGTATGTGACTGACATTTTGTACTTAAATTATATTTTACTGCTACACACTGTTCCCCAAGGACTTGCAAGTACTACTTTGTATTATTCAGAAACATAACTTAACTACTATGCTTTTTATTTGCATTATTAATCTTTCCGTGTATGTCATTCGACTTATAGCATACGTAGCGTTGTCTTACGAGAAGAAAAATTGTTTTTCAATAACACAGTGTAGATATTTAATGAATATTGATTGGATGGATACTAAGCTTCTTTTTTATTGGACGGTATTTCCGACCAATCGTAGTACGCGGGATGATATGACCTGCTTAGTAACGGGGTGAACCTTAACACCTCTTCTCAATATGTCACTCAATTAATATTTGCACTACCTATATATCTTTTTTTTTATTTTAGTACTGGCATCTTAGGAGTGTATTGCAAACTAATTCATTTGTGTATCAATCGCAGAATTAATATTATTCCACTGGCTGAATGGATATACATTTATTTATTTTGTTATATTTTTTACGGAAGAGATTTTCAAAATTTCATATCGCACGGGATTAAATGACCAGTGTAGTGAGAAGGTTACACCCTTAATATCTCGCCTACATTTATAGCTTCATCCTCACCTCTTTTCCCTCTTTTACACATTTAGCCATCCACTCTATTCCGCTCTTTAACATCTCCCTTTTACACTTTTCGTCACCTTCTTCTTCCTCGCGCTCTTTTCATTTTGCCCACCACGACCAGCTCTTCGCCGCACGGACCGAAAACCCTTTTCATTGCCACTCCACGCCGTTTCTGCGTTGCGTGCGCGCCCGGGAGGTTTTAATTAAAACGCTGCAGGGAGAGGGATTGGAGAGGAGGGAATGGTTGGGGGGGAGAGGGGTTGTGTATCAGTGGGGGGGGGGGGGGGTAAGCCGGAGACGGTTTTTTTTCCGAGGGACGCGGACGGCAGTAGGGGGAGCTGGACGGTGAGAGATCGGTCGGCACGCGGAAAAGGACCCTGGAAATGATGAAGGACTTTAGGAGCGGGTTGGTCCACGACGCTGGAGGGAAGAGGGATGATGAAGTAATTGTGGAATGGCGTGGTTAACGTGTTGCAAGAAAATTATGGGTTTTGGGTTTGGTTTGACACCTCTACTTTGGTGTATTATTCACACCAGCGTGAGTTTGCTAAAAAAATTAATAGAGGAATACATTTTAAATAATTAGTTGTAAAATACTTGTAAATAAAATTATATTATTATATTTACAAGAAAAAGCTTGATGGTGATGACATTACTAGGACTAATGCTTTCGCAAGGCTGATGGGATGGATATGACGTTCCATAAAAATGTAAGGAGAAGAATGATCAAGAGTCTGATATTTAGAGAAGTGTCTGGAGGTCTAGAGGAAAAGGTAGACAGTGCAATGCATGGAAAAGAATACAACCGAGGATGTGATAGTTATTGTGGGTGAGGTTTAGAAGTTGCAAGAGGAATTGGAGGAGGTGATGATCGGTGAATGGATACTGAAGGCCGTGATTAAGGGGAGGATGTTGGTTAAGCGAGGAAGGGGATGAAATAAAATATGCCATACAAGTGGGTTGAAGAAGGGAGGACGTTTACAAACCTGGAGACTATAATCGCGTGAGGTCAGATGGTGTGGGAAGAGAAAGGAAAGTTGGCCGAGGTACGGATTAGGCAACACAAGTGGTGTAAGGACGTAAGCAGAGGGACTGTAATGGTAGAGGTGTCGTTATAGTGGAATATATTAGGCAAGCACGGGATAGGAAGAATAGGAAATATGAAAGGTACGTCGGTGTCAGAAAATTGAGAACCTAAACGTGGTCAGAGCATTTGTTTTAATGCACAGATTATTGTAAAACGATGCGCTGAAGTCATTATCAGTAATATCAAGAAATTTTGTGAAAGTTTGCATTTTATCGATTTGGTTACACGGCAAATCAATGATGATTAACACGTAGCCTAATGGTACATTATACATGTTTTATAGTTCGTTTAATTCCATTATATATGTAGAGGTTTTTTTCTTAACGCGAAATATAACGTTTTATTTTATTATAATGATTGATTAATAATGCAAGGTGTCATGCCGAGTCAAATATTCAAAAACATTTTACTTTTAAATATGATTTTATTCAAAATGTTTAATACCGTACTGAAAACCCAAGGCATATTAAGCTTTAAAAAATGCAAAAAATATAACTCTTGCACTAATTCCATTACCGCATGCATGGTGAGTTTTATTGCCTAAAACGTATCCTTAAATTAAATATGGTGTTAGAGTTTTTTTCGACTTACTTGAAAAATTATTATTACGATTACCGTTCCAGCCGCCTTAAAGAGAAATTGAAGGCAGGCAAATAGGAATGGAAGAATTTGAACGCATTTGAGTAGGGTAGCCCATAAAGAGACTGCCCATATAACCCAACAATCAGTTGCTAATATACGAATATGCCGACGTAAAGGTGTATGTAGTTTAAAGGAAATCGGAATACCAATAAGGAAGGAATATCTTAAAACATTCCTATACAGTGTTGACCAGCAAGGCTCAGAGAAATGGACCATTGGGGCTTGATCAAAAGAGAACACAGGCTTTTGAAACTAGGTACTGGAGGCGGATGCTATTGATCAAAATAAACTAATAGAATTTCAAATCGAGTAAGAGTGAAAAAGAATAGGAGAGGAAAGAATCATACAGTACACCATCAACAGGTGCAGAAGGGTAGGCTACAGTTTGAGACAATACGACTTTGTATATATAATAATATGTAATATTTCAGGCTTTCCCGACGAAGATGTAGAAACGTTGAAGACGAAGATCTCTAATCTGAGGTCGTAACTTGACTCGAGTATCAAAACTTCGACCAACGTGGACTATAGTATCCACACGAGTGAAACAAGAGAAATCCCTGAGAAACATAATAAAAGGTAATGCCCCCTGATGAAGATTAAATTACTAATTGTAATGATGTAGTTAACTAATTTTCAATATGAGTATTGTAGATTAAATAGCAAAATCATTCCATTTACATATGGAATAATTTACTTATTTTATCCATCTATATTAATAAAAGAACTAAATGGTAGGCATAACAACTTTAGGCTAATAGTACTCATGATTCAGAAAAACTTAGTACTTTTCTACCAAATGTTTTTAACCCATTTCTGCCAAACCCATTAAAAAGTAGTTTTTAAAAACTTTTTTCACATAAATTTGTTGGTTTAGTGTGAAATATCATGTTTCATAAGTTTCATGTTTTTTACATCGTTATTCATATTTATAACAAAATTTTGCGTCTTCGCAACGTTGGACGTTTAGGTATGCAAAAAATTAAAATTACATAAAGCGTCTTAAGATATTTATTTTGACTTTTCACCTAACAATTTACAATCAATTTATAGTTATAATCGCATCAAAATTTAATCTTAATTACATATGATCGGTAAATTAGCTTTTAATGAAGAATTAAAAAAAAAACAGTTTTATTTATTTGAAGGAATGTAATCTTATGTAACATATATACTCACTTATGAAACTGGAGAAAGCAGTGGGAATGAAGTGGAATACTGCACTTTTTACACAAAAACTCTGTTTGTGATTCACATCTGCGATAACTCCTTTTTCTCCCATCATTTGGTTCTAAAATGTGACCTACATTATCCAAACTAATGGAATCTGTTAGACTCCCTTTGGAAGGGCGATTTTTTGTTTCGTTCCCTTCACATCCAGCTGTGCTGTCTTCCTCTTTCAGTAGGCCTAGCACCAAGCACGAGTGAAAATCTATTTGAGAGATATCACTATCATTTACGAGCCGGTACAATTTCCAAAATTTAACTATGCAACTGTCAATGGTATTCGTAAAAAGTGGCTTCTACCACTTTTTTCCCCTGACTTTTATTTAGTAGTAACCAATTCCATTATCATGCAAGTCTACCCCACTCATTATCTTGTTATAATCTGGTATGGTATTTGGCTGGAGAACATATCCAAAATTTCTTGCAGTCTTGTTGTATCTTCTATATGCGGTCAGAGGAGCCAGTGTGCCCACATTGGTCGCAACACCATAAATATTTTGTTGCTTTTGTCGAAGTGGTAATCGATGGCTCCTTTCTTTCCCTTATGTAACATATCCTTGGATGATTTAAGTGAGTATATAGGTATTCTGTTTTCTCTTCGGTTGCAAAAAATCCATGTTTTACAAGTTGAGAAAGGAAAGAATTGCTGGTAAAAAGTAGTCGAAATATATTCTGTGTATCTTTGGGGTATCCAAAGTTTTTACAAGTTCTAATACAACTCGCTGTCCACGATAAAACCACCACTTGGTTCCTTAGACTTTCCATCGTATGGAAACAAATTAAATGACGATGATGACGATATACCCAGATGATGACGATAGGCACCAGAGTTTGAAACCAAAACGGATTAGTTTCCCACGTATAAATATTTTGCATGATTGGTGCCCGAAATATGGGGCCTATGCTCATAGATAGAAAGTGAATGAGAAAATATACCAAATTGAATCAAATTCTCATTTATTTTATCAAAAAAGGGTCTAACCTTTGCAAACATTTTGTTCTTGTTGAGCGATTGCCAGAGATATGTAAATATTTTTTATTTCTTCGAACCTATTTCTTGACAATGTTTCTCGAATAACTTTTACTTTTTTGTTTGGGTATTTACTCCAATAAAACCTTATTTTTGGTTGAGTATGGTACTCAGTCAAAATTAGTATGCTAAAACATTATGAGCTAATTCTAGGGTTATTTGCAAACTAGGGTTATTTTTACCGCAAGCATACTGTACAGAAAATTAAGGTATTGTTTCCATTTCATCACAATAATATGTGTCCATCCATAAAACAATGTCCATCGGTGTCAAACCTCCTTATAAATTTGTGAGCTCATCCTGCGAGTTATTCTCAGTACACACTGGTGAAACATCATAGATCGGGGTGTCTTTTACGATATGAGCTCTCGAAATAATCACAGGGCTTCAACACGAATCGCAGTTATGAGGTAGCCAATCACCGAAAACTAACTGAAGGGTGGGATGGTGATGGCACGTCCCCTTGAGTATAGAAGATTTAGAACGTGCTTGTCCCAGATGCGTTATAGACTCGAATGAGTGAAGGTGCGTAATAATAGATACTGAGTTGCAGGAGCTGTATAGTATTAGATGAGAAAAGTCGTCACTCGCACGATTTGATACAAGCCTTTGTAACTATTCATGCAGTATAACCGTAATTCATTGAACACCATATCCAACTGTAAGGCGTGGACCTCTCAAATATTGACAGAAAAGATACTATCTTATCTTTTTTATCTAATATATCATGGTATCTAATCTGCTCACATTGTGATCAGTTGTTGAATTTTAGAATAGAATGTTTAGCTAGAAGAGATGACATTACATTTCACTTCAGGGAAATGTCAAGTAACGATCAGGATTTCCTACGCAACAGAGTGGAAAGAAACACAAAACAGTGGATTTCAACCCTGGAAAATATAATATGTTCCCACAATACATAAAGACTACATGAAAAAATTATTGTAATGATCTAATTTATTCATAAAACGTATTGTTATTTACGTTAACCGATAAATAAAAAGGGACGAAGGAAGTAAATGTTTCTGTGATCAATTGCTTGAGATAGGTGCTCGTATAGAGCATTACGCCCAACGTTGCGAAAACGCAACATTATTTACATTCTTCAAAATCAAAATAATTTGTGGAATAATAAAACAATATATTTTAGTATTAATAAGAACACATTCAACGTAAAAAAATGCTGTTTTTCATTGCGGTATATTATTTAATACTGGACTAAACATGTAACCTAAAATATAGATTAAAAAGTCTCTTATGCAACCATGCTATCGAAAATAAAAATAAATTATAATAAGATCTCAGGAAAATGAGAAAAAATACTATCTTCTTATAAAAGGTTCATTTAATTTAAATACTACTTATTTATAGCTACAAGTAAATAAATATCAGTGATAAAATGTAAAAATAATGTTGCGTTTCCGCAATGTTGGGCATAAATGGGTTGCACGACGCGTTTCGCCGCTTTACGGCATCCTTAGGTCAGGTACACAATACAGAAGTTTTTTATTTGAGTTAATACTAATATAACTAAGTTCTACAAAGTCAAGCTTGCCACTGTGAATTTCATTAACTTTAGGCTAACTAAAACAGAACAAGAAGCATAAGAGCTCTGAGGACATAAATCATTTACAGAGGACAGGCTAGAACGGAGGACTGCAATCAGCCGATTATTGAAAGACTAATGATGGTGGTGATGTATACTGCTGATATGAATAACAATTTACAGTAAAAATAAAAATAAATTACATTTTGGCATGTTTATATCTATTTTTATACTATTATATCTTTTCAGCCACAGTTTTATTTAGCGCTTCCAGGTCTAAATAATTACAAATGTTTTATCCCTCCTACCAATCCTGAATCGATTTATCTCTTTAGTGATGTTCCTTGTGTATATGGCCTATTAAGACCTTTGGAAACACTTTCAAAATATTTAATATTAATTTCTATTTTTACTTATGTTAAGCTGTACTTACATATTGTAAATGAGTACGCGTTTTAATTGTATAAGTTTTAATTAGTTTTGAAACGTTCACATAATAATTAGCAGCGCTCTCGTAAGCTTCTGCACCGTGTTCAAATCATTCGAGTTTTTCATGCATAATACCGTTTTATTGAGACCGACAAAACGTTATTTAATTCCACACATCACGAAAATTCCCTGAATAACTCGTGTAAGCATTTTTATTCTCTGTTCCTGTTTTTATGCGCTGTGAATTCTTTAGTGTGTGCTTAAGTTTTATATTGTTATATATGAAGTATTATCCTACGGATAAGCGGACTCATTAACTCAATGAGTAGGAATGAATATGAGCCATGAGGTAATTTTTGTGCCTCTGTTATGGTGTGCATGGAAGTAATCTCGTCGCTAATGTAATACAGTCATACAAGTCTCATAGAATACTCGTCACTAGTGTATACATATCCTTGACCAGAAATAGTGCACAAGCACCAAGGTGGATATGGCAGATCAAATTTTAAGTGCCAGAGGGGAAATTCGGAATACCTACTAAGTATTAAGCAACCAAATTTGAGGTACCTACTAGTCTTGAGAGTTTGAACGAAGTTTTAATTACTTGTCTATTTATTGCAAGGATAAAGAAGACCCAATTTTATCGTAGATTATGATATCAGTGGGATAAAGGAGCAGATGAAAGCTGAGTGCTGCATACACCAATGAGGCCGAGCCAATTTTCTCTAGGGTAACGTTTCCCTCATCTGCAACGCAAACAAAAGGGAAGCCCAAAAAGTTTTGAGCTTGCCCTGCGGGCGATTTACTCTATTGATAATGAAAGTTTTGAGTGTCTTTCAATCAGTGTCTTTAAGCTGCAGATGCTTCCAATATTTTTATTTTCGCAACGTTCCAATCAATATTTCATTTCGTGATATTTTGGTCCGTCGAGTTTCAAGCTCAGTGGACGATGAATAAACTTCCTTTTCTTTCAAAATATGCGCTGCGGTTATGGGATGACCTAAGTAAACCTGACTCATAAATTGTTAGCTTTTCTTGCGAAAATGGCTTCCGGTATTAAGTTTCGCTTCGGATTGCCACGCCAAAATCACCTCTTTGTGTACCATGATATGACAATATTATTATTAATTAACCATAATGGAAAGTAAGATCTGTAGAGCAAAAGGATTGGAATGTATTGATTTGTGTCGTTATCAAATAATATTTGGGATAAAGCGGGTTGAGAGAGGATCGCCAACCATTATAAATTACAATGTATATGCACACTTGTAGTAACAAGATATTACATTATTTTATCTTTTTTAAGAGAAGGCAACTCTTTTTCCTCTGTGGCACCGGTATTTCAGTAATGCGTACCCATATAGTTTATATAGATTATGTATGTAAAAATTTACGAGTGGAATAAAAGTAATTACTTAAGGATGAGTGTGTAGGTTGTTAAGAAAACAGCATAGGTATTTAGAAATAGGAAGGTGCAGAGATACCTAAATCCAGTTTTAGCCAACTCAGGTTTATTTATACATCTTATATCACAGAAAAAGTGAAAATTTAGAAGTAGGTATCCTGTATAAATGGTAACCACCTGGAATTTGGGATTTCAATGAACATATCTCTCCACTGCTTTGGTTAGCTGTTCGATCAGTTCAAACCCAATGCTTTGAGATAATTCGTTTTAGACGAGTTCGTTGGATGCCTAAAAACATCTTTTGTTATATTTAGAGAACTGTAATCATTACGCTCAAATATAATTAGCACTGCCAAGTAATATGGAAACTTACGGGCAATAACTTATTTCCTTGTTGATATTTTGCATTATGAAATAATATGACATTTGGGAGTAAACCGATTTGATGTGGGCCATAGGATTACGTTACAGGAAGGAAACTGCGCCTTATTTGCAGTGTGACGTACGAAGGCTTTTCCCCTAATGGCATTTAAATGGTGATACAAATATGATCTTACGAGACGCTAAATATCACGTAGGTGGCATGTTATTGGATCACCACACCCAACATACCCATGGAAATGTAAGAAGATCCGAATTCCTCTCCACCCTGTACAAATCTAACGTTATTCTTGGATAGCTTAAGTGCCACGTAATAATCACATTTTCTTAATTATATTTCTCGGAGAAATCAGGTCATCTTTACCTTTACGTTCTCTCGGAGAATAAATAAATTTTTCTCTCGGTGGAAGATAGTCTTCATGGAAAAGTGTCAAGAAAAAAATTTATTAATTTATAAGAAATAGTTCCGTTTAAATATAACATTTGGGTATTCTTTCTGTGGCCTGACTTCAAGCGTAGAATTAGAGCCGATTATAAAACTCATATTCCTCCTCACTGGGAGTTTAAGGAAAAGACGATGCATGACAGAGTAGAAGTAAGCAAGCAGGGATGTTTCGCTGCGGAAAGAAACGAAGAGAAGATGAGTAGAAAGAGGAATGCCATCCCTTCCTCTTATAAAAAAAATTGCTGGGATGACATAGGACTGCGCTTCCATGACCATGGAAATGAGCTTGGACGCCCGTGGTAGGAAGGAAGGATGGAAGGGTTGGGTACGGTGAAGGGCATGAGAAGGTCGAAATGGGGTGGGCGTTGAAATCAAGGCACTTGTGAGTTTCAAGGGTGGGGGGAAGCCGGGGGTACATGGGGAAAGGAAGTAGGAGCGTAAAGGACATTCTCGAGGCAGAGATTCGCTGTATTTTATTATGCTAGGGGGTTTGGAAAGATTTATTAAACGAAAGTAGCCGAGGGAACAGAGCAAGATTCCTTCTCCTCCTCTCCGGCAGGGATATACGACCTGGCTTATTTGACGTTTTCGAGAAAACATTTATTATTCTCCTCGTTTCTTGATCCCCACCACGCTTTCCCACTCCACCGCCGGTTCTTAATGTTTGCATAGAATTTTTATTGATGACTCTCCCGAGCTAATGTTTAGTCATTGCGACATGGGAGACGTGGATCATACGATTTGGATATGCTTTACTAGAGGAAGAGTGAAATCTAAAACTATTTAGAGAGCACAAAAGTGAGCGAAATGGAATTTAAATGCATCCTTCCTTCCTTCGAACCCCAATTAATGCCATTATAGTTGGTGTTTACCGGTGAAGCGCTGAAAAGTCTTCTGGACAATCATTTTGAACATGTTTACTATAGGGGGAGTGTTAAATGTATCCCCTTTATATATTGTTAGTGGAGCTAGACCAAGCGGGCAATTGTTAACCCAGGCAGTGATCTATTGATGTGTTTGCACGGGAGAACGCGTGGAAAACTATAAGAAATTACTTAAGCGATAGATAGCTTATTTTTTTAAGCTATTTACGTGAAGCCATTTCTCTTTTCTGCATTCTGGCTGTATTTCTAAATTTTGCTAGCTTTTCTGTTTGTTTATCAGATGATAATTTGGAATATGATTTGAATTATTAAAGAAATATCATTTTGAAAGTAGATTTAACCAAGGTTTTTCTGAGGTTGTGAGAAATACTGCATGCATTTAGCTTGATAAAAATCTCCTTGGTAGAATCCAAGGGAAAACGCGTAGCATTATGATTGTGATAACACATGGCCATATAATAATAGTAATAGCATGTTGAGTGTTGAAAAGCAGGGACCCCCTGCTCAATCCCGTGAGAGAGCACGAGAGTGCGGTAGCAGGGGCGTTTCTCTTCCAGGTGGCAAAGAGGGCAACGGATGAAACCGGTCTCGACTTCTACCCGTCATCCGACGGAAACGACAATGACACGACCATCGCGTCATTGAAGATAACGTCCTCAAGCTCGAAATAAAAAATTCCGAGCAGAAGGCCTTGCTCAAGCTGCATACCGATAAGCCCATGTATGGATGTTTCTACCGAAACATCGAAAAGCATGGGTTATCGAAGGTACTGACGTTTGCCTTTCTACGCTCCGCCGGTCTGAAGTCAGAGACAGAGAGTTTTGTACTCGCGTGCCAGGATGGTGTCATAAACACACTCGTTTACCGCCGCATAATATCAAGGTTGAGATCGCGGACACGAAATGCAGGGCGTGCCCAGCCGAGACTTTGGGACACCATTATGGCATCGAGGAAACACCTGTGCTGCCGTATACCCCTGGAGATAATGCGTCCGTCGTGGAGAACGATAAATGCACCATCTGGTGGAATTACTCCTTCTCCACCACCAGGTAGTTGGTGGCGACCTAGCCTGATATCGTTCTCCTCGGCCACCTCACACGCTCCATGTTTGTGATCGATTTTTTGGCTCTGTGAAACTAGTGGTCGTCATCATAGGTGTGCTCGGTGGAGTCAAAGGCTCGCTGCTAAATAACATAAGTGCATTTCGTCCTGCGTGGCACAGGTGGAATCACTAGTTGCACGCAAGCAGAAGGCCGTCATCCTGGGGTCACTCCGTCTACTGCGTACGCATGACCCGATAGCAGCGTAGCCACTAATCCGATGGTCGTTGTACGTGGCTGCGATTACTGCCTAACCCCTCCCAAGTCTCCGGCCATTATGACGGCAATGAAACCTGATACTTTCCGGGGACTCGGAGGGGATGTTACAACTGTAACAATTAATAATAATAATAATAAGTTTATTTCTCCATGCAAAAGATACATTTTCAATAGCAAATTTTGAGTAACTTTGATAGCCTTGAGGGAGAACCTGTTTAAGGCTACCATCAAATAATTTCACCTTATGCTTACACTTAAAAATACAAATAGCTCATGAAGTGAGACCAAGACAATATTCTTAATAATGTAAGTGCGTACCTTAAGGAGCTACTTACTTACAGTTTATGTAGTTATTGATAAAAGTTTTACTTCAGCATTTCCTCCACATTCTCTCTTGCTCGAAGCCAAGACTACATTTTTCGATAATATTTTTACGCATATCACATCACAGTATCAATAGGTGAACCTGTTTAAGGCTACCATGAAATAATAACATGCTATGTTTTCACTTTAAGCTTACATAAAGCTCATGTTATGAGACTAAGACAATTACTTAACAATGTAAGTGCGTACATTAAGAAGCTACTAAATAACATGGAGTTATTTGTAACACATTTACAACAATATTTCCTCTACACTCTTTTTGGTGAGAAGCCAAGAATGAACATTTTTCGAAAATATTTTCACAGACTTAGAATCAATGCATGAATGGGGTAATAGATTGTATACCTTTGGTCCTACGTACAAAAAACATCTTTTAAATATCGTAAAATTTGGTTAACGCGTCTTTAGAGCTGTGGGGAATGAGATCAATAGAAAATGTAAGCGAGCAAAGGAAACTTTTCTTGAGGAGAGATATCAAGGAGTCGAACAGATGATAGAGAATGGGAATGTGGAATCCGCATATACATCTATTAAAGCAGTTTTTGGTCAGAAGAAAATAAAGGGATGTGCGATAGAAGCATAAAATGGAAAGCTCTTGTACGAAGCAGACAAAGTAGCAGAACGTTGGAAATAATACCTCGAGAAATTATATGGAGATGAAATTCTAACCAAAGATTCTATTCCTGAACATGACGACGAAGTTGAAGATGACATCAGAGGTGACCCAATTATGAGATCCGAATTCAACTTTTCAGTTACAGAACTAAGTGAGCAAAAAGCCCCAGGCATCGACAACCTGCCGGCAGAACTGATCAAAGCAGCGGGTGAACAGACCTCAGACACCCTCTACCATCTTGTTCAGACGATGTACGAAACAGGAAATCTTCCAGACGATTTGAAAAAATGCATTATGTCCCCCTGTCGAAAAAGAACTCGGCGAAAAAATGTGAACAATACCGCAACCTAAGCCTAGTCACGCATGCTTCCAAAATACTTACATCCATCATACTGAAGAGAGTTGAACCTAAAATTGACGCACTTTTATCCAATGATCAATTTGGATTTAGAAAAGGAAGAGGGACACGCGAAGCTATTCTCTTGCTCAGAACCATAGTGGAAAAACGACTGAGAAAGAACAAAGACACATTTGTGGCATTCATAGACCTAGAAAAGGCTTTTGACAAGGTTCGTTGGGCACCAATGTTCCAAATGCTGAAAGAAGCAGGAATTAAATACAAGGACAGGAGAGTAATCTGGAACCTATACGAAGAGGAAAAGGCAGTGGTGCGCTGTGGAGACCATGTGCAAGAAGCAACTATAAGGCAAGGGGTAAGACAAGGATGCTCCCTATCACCGATTCTCTTCAATTACTACATACAGAGAGCTCTAGATGAGATGAGAGAAAAGGTAGGGGAGCTAGGTGGTGTCAAGATCTACGGAGAAAAACTGGATATGCTGCGGTTATCGGATGATATTGCATTACTGGCTGAGAGCGAAAAGGATCTGAGTAAGGTACTTGAGACATTGGAGGACATCCTAACAACAGAATATTATATGAAAATTAATGTAGAGAAGACCAAAGTACTTAAGGTTAGAAATCATGGGGGACAAGCTAAAGTGTATTTAAGGGACAGGTAAATAGAGAATGTAGAGGAGTGTACTTACCTGGGAAGCAAAATAACAGCCGATGGAAGGAGCAAAAGAGACTTAGTAAGTAGAGTTCACCAGGCAAAGAAGGCGTTTTATCAAAAAGGGAAACTCCTAACATCCAGAAATATCGGCCTAGACCTAAGAAAACGCCTTCTTCAAACTTATGTGTGGAGCATATTTTTATATGGCAGTGAGACCTGGACGTTGGGCAAGGCAGAAGAGAGGAGGGTGGAAGCATTCCAGATGTGGTGTTTCAGGAGGATGTTAAAGATTCCCTGGGTGGACAAAATCAGTAACGAGGAGGTTCTCAAACGTGTGGGCGAGTCTCCTTGTCTGCTGAAATTACTGAAAAAGAGAAGAAATATCTGGATCGGGCACCAACTAAGGCACGAAACATTGCTGGCCACCATCTTAGAAGGGACTGTGGAGGGAACCAACTGCCGGGGCAGGCCTAGGTTGGAGTTTATGGAGCAAATAATGAAGGAGCTAGGCTGTTCCACATATGTGCAGAATGGCACAGGACCGAAGCGTATGGAGAACTCCCGCCAACCAACCTTTGGGTTGAGGACTTAAGAAAAATTTGGTTTGAGTAAGGGTATACTTTTTTACGCAGGGTAAAAGGAGATGGCATGCACAGAAATCTTCCAGAGTTACCTCTTCTAGTATAAAAACACACGGTAGAACCTTATAAATATGTAAATGCCTCAATGGAAGCAAACCTAAATGAAGAAAGAGTTGGAAGGATCTTTCAAATCTGTTCTTTTTCAAAATAACACGAATAATTCTTTTTTTTAAATAAACGGCAGGTTTCAAGGTGTTCAAATAGTATACTTCTGAATTACGGTGCTGAAGTAGGTTGATTTCTGATCAACGCCAGGTATCGTTAACCATTAGTAGTGTTTATCGATTGTAAGACCATATTTAGAATTGATTTAGGCGTTTCCAAATTTACTTGTCGTCTTCCGTCTTTTAGGTACTTCTAAAATCCATTTTCGATCAATTTGGCATGCAGAGCTATATTGAAATTAAAAATGGTGCTTATAAATGGTTATTCCTTTATTGACCTCCTTTGTGGCGTGTGAGTCTGCTGTCTAGTGGATTTTTAGAAAAACAAATGGAAGTAACCAGATATTTTGATTCAAATTGGATTGTATCAACCATGAATACTGCTTTTGGTTTTTCATAGTCATTATTATGGAAGATCCACGCCAATGCAGAGATCCATTGTCATTTTTACATTGGAATTTTAAATCAGTAGCTTGCACACTATTTTTTCTCTGCTACTGACCTAAATAATTGAGTATCTTCGAGTTTGTTTTTGATAGTAATTAATGTAAAATTGTGAAATAAACTCTTTTAATGTAGTCATGGAGCCTTTTAAAGGAGTATTACATTGTTTTCAATATCTATTTAATAATCTCCAGCAGCAAGTTTCCTCCTAGATCATGGCCTATGTGAAATATGAGATTGCACGGCTGAAAGGAATTTTCTTGATACAATTGTCATTTAAATGTAGCTAGGTTCTTATTTAATCTTTTGAGGATCTTATCAAGAAATAATGGGAGTCAATTTATCCTTCTGCTTTCGCTCTACGAAATAGATACTGAATTATACATGCTGATTCCGTTTATACCTTCTCAAGAATTTTGATGTTCCTTTTTAAGAAATCAACCTTTAAATTTTTTGTCTTGAAGGAAGTCCTTGCAAAAGTTCCATTACTTTACTGCCGTGAAATATTTTTCTTTGAGACATTTTTTCGCTCACTTATGGCTAGTTTAAAGAGTGAAACACAGTTTTAAATGGAACTGTTTGCGTTCTCGTTGCTGCAGAATTGTACAGTAGAAATTATTTTATTCAATTCCTCGACAGCTTATTCGTACCATAAATGTTCCAGCCTACTTTTTACAATTTTTATTGCACAAAACTTGTGACGTTGATCGAATGGCGAGCCTGCCCATGCGCTGCATCATCCTCATTGTATGGTAAGGAAAATCCCTTTAGGCTCGTCGTGATAATCCCACGAGCGCCTACAGGAAGCAATACGGCATGGGCGTATACGGGCCAAGTCTCTACCCTAATGCTCCGTGAATACTGGTAACTGTTGCCGTGACAAACAGGATGTGAATGTTTTCTGCTGAATTAAAACGCAACTATTACCGAATATTGCACCAAATTGCTCGTATCTTAACTCATATCATCAATCATGGTTTTGTGCGGCACTAACGCAGATATACGGTAATCTCAAAATCGATTGACATTTATCAGAAATGTTTCACTCGATTAGTATTTATTTTCATTTTGGCGATGTATATACTTATAAAAGCTCTATCTTTGTCTATATACGAAGATATAAAGATACAAATAATATTTTTTCGATGTTTACTAGTTATATAATCCTTTTGAACAAAATAATTATACAAGTTGGTAAAAAAAACTTAATCTGATAACACACTTTTTACAATATCATATAAAATAGTAACAAAAACGCAAATATGTTGTCTGACAGATCACGTGGGAGCTTTTGAATTATTTCTATGCAAATAAGTTATAGAAAAACCGTGAAGTACGCGATGGATAAGAAAAGAAATTCTAATTGTAGTTTAATGAATTTCGGAGTATTCAAGGCATGAGACAAGGATAGATAACCCATTTGTTAATATCGAGGGTATATGTGACCACGTATTATTGTTACATAACTTGTATTAACCGGTCTATTGCTACCGGTTAACACAAGTTTGCGGTATGGTCGTGAAATCAGGGATACCTTAGAAAAAATTACATCTAAATCCAAGTAGTAAGTAAACTACATGGGACCAATTTTTTTTTGTTTAATGTCACAATAACACCCTCCAAGTTCTTCTCAATCATGCGTCGCTTAATACTCTATTTCACCTTACTTGCTATATGTGTTCCCTTAGACACCAAATATTCCTCCTTCGTAGTCTCCTTCAAATCATACACAAATGAATTTTTCAGTCTACCACTTCGCAACACTCCATTCATATCTACATATCTACATACTGCCCTGAGAGGAACCGTAAATTTGTGTTGCAGGGGATGTTAGAATACCAGCCATACAAGGGAAGGGAATTAAGAAAGAGTACAGAGGTCAAGAGTATGTTAATCATTTTTATGTAGATGCCGCGCTATTTTATAATTACTATTACTGCGTGGAAAGAAAGAATTTATGTAATCATCAGTCTGTATCACCAGTGGATCTGTTTTATTTTGTCCCTTCTAAGAGTTCTAGAGATAATGCATGAGGTCAAAATAATATCCTCCTTGTAGTAATGAAACTCACCTGATTTTTTAGTAATATGAACCCAGCATGAAGCCACCGAGTCTTAAAATGATTCTAGCTTAGTGCTTCTTGCATAGCCGTCAACTGTGTAAGACTTTTCGTTCTTTCATAGCAGTATTTAACAAACTGTATATCTTTTCTTTTCATTTACTAAGCGAATGTAATCCTTCTTTCTGTTCTGGATTTATGGCTGTGGTTCAGTCCGTTCCCGGAGTTTGGATTCCACATTTTTCCATGATCTACTCATTCCTGACACTATCCATTCTGGACTGTGTCCGGAAACCTCAGATGCGTTATCTCGTCTGAATTTTGCATTATCATTGAGGGCCTGAGAGTCAAAGTAATACAAGTAACATAAACACGAAGAACGATCTAAGTGCATATGTTCTAAGATGGTACCGTCAGGAACCGCCAGGTAGCTACAGGAAAAGGAATACAAGTGCTCGAACGTATGGTGCTCCGATATAGGCACCTAACACTTAAGCTGCTTTGCTTTTTGTAATTTATTACCGGAGTCAAGTGATACAGGTGACACTGGACGATGTTTGTTACTTGTATTTCTTTGACTCTCAGGCCCTCCATTCAATTATGCATGTCCGATGATACCTAGGTTAATAAAGTTACTTCATGCAATGACCGCATTGTGTAGACAACTGTGTTTGCAGTCCATTGGTTCAGTTAAGAGATTAAATGCGCAAGACGAAATTTATAACGACCATATCAATTTTTGAAACTCCCAGTTTAATGGTCTCCCAGTCGATTCTCACATGGGCGAGTGCTAGTGGGGACAGGTCGTAGTGCGATACATTTATCTCTCAGCAAACAGCCTCGCGAAACATTGATGCATCTCGCGTACTCGTCCCGTGATGGCTGCCGTATACTGACGAACGAAAAGCGTGATATCCATAGTCATCATGGCACTCCATTGTAGGGGGTTGGGGGGTTGAAACGAAAGTCTCGGAGTCTTTGTGACCGTTTCCATTCTGCGCCGTAATCTGTTTGAGAGGGTCACGGTATAGAAATAGGCGAGAGGGATTTGAGAGAGGCGAACGTCGAGTAATGGCATGACTTTTTGCAAGTCAAAAAGCTTTGGCGAGTGAGAACCTGCATCGGCGTTGGATGGGGTGGGGGGTGGGGCAGGCTCTGTAGTGAGGTATAATGGGGAGTATGGCAGTGGGAGGATGGGAAGCTTTGGAAGTTGGAGAGGGATCATATCGTTGGTGTGGAAACACTTTTGTCGTAATGGGTCCATCATCACTTTTGCTCCCCTTCATCTCCTCTTTCCACTTCCACCGTTTTCTGACGCCAGAGATTTGGAGTCGATTTTCAAGAACGACACGATGTCGACAATTCTGTTTGTGACATTGTAGCCTCGTTAAATGTCATATTTTAAATAGGAATATTTTTACTTTTCCATGCACCAAAGAAATGAAATTTGCCAGACTAAAAAATTATGAATACATTTATTAACCCATCCACCAAAACCTACATAATTCTTCTTGGGATTCCCACCAGGCGATATTCGCCATGTCTTATAGCGTTTCGAAAAGAGATTTTATTTGCGTCATAAGAGCTGTTGATGACGACAAAGCCCAGTTGGTGAAAAGAATGTCATCATCATTGGTCGTTTAATCCTGAGATTGGATATATAATTGACCCCTTAAATTACCTTTTCCGAATTATCACTATAATTTTCATAATGAATATCGAGAACTTCCACCATATCCAGCCTGAAACAGTGGTATTTACTATAATTTTACTTCAGTTTCATTCCTCGCAAACCCTTTATGCCTAACAGTGTGCCCAATTCATTTTGTTCTTCTTTTCTGTATCTTGTTCTACATGGTTCTTTCCTATGAAAATGATAAACTTTTAACTTCGTGGTTCCACAAGAGCCTTTTTATTAGCACGACCCGGGTTTCAATGTACTTCAACGTCATCATCAGGTGTGATGATGACGTTGTAGTACTTATTCTGGACACGGCTTCATGTAACACTAACGCAGTCAAGCTGTGGACGACCAAGTAGAGCATATGTGTTTTTGATAGCTAAAATAGTAAAACTCCGGTAAGATATTCTTTGGAAGAGGACTGGTTCTTTGCCGCACTGCTAAATTGAAATTATCGAATTTATTAAGACATTTAAAAAAAACATAAAGTGATACTTATGTGTTCATAATGTTATACTATCAATGAGTATATATTTAATACAAAAATGACGTCCCACGTCATTGTCGCATTCTTTTGTTTCGATGGGGTGCTTAGTTGGTACCCCCGATCGCTAATGCACGGACAACATGTAAAGTACACTACTCTCCCATTTGCGGCAGAGTAATTGGTGTTTGTGGATGTGGATGCGTCTGATGCGGTGAGAATGCTGCGAGTACTCTCTTCTGCAATCCAGGGTGACTCGTAATGAATGCGAGTGAAGGGTATGGGGGAAGGCCTGGGAGAATGGGCCATGGAAAATAATGTGCAGGGAAGTTGATTGAGTAATGTCACGATATATCTTTTGCGATAGACTTTCAGGATATATCGCATTGTAATATTGAGCCTCAGAACTATGAAATATAGCACTGGTAGATGGTTAATTTGGAAAGGTTACCGAAAGCGGAGGTCATATGTTTCATTTAGAATAGGACAGGTTGGTGACAGAAGGGTTATTTAGAAATAGAAAAAGATTTATTATTCATGAGACATTGCTCCAATTAACATATCAAAATTAGTCACATGGCTCACACAAGCATGAAGATGTGTAGCAATGAGAAGTAAATGGAAAAATAAATATTACAATTATATTACACAATTATGAGTCTGCATTTCAATTAAACCATAAACAAAAAAATCAGAAATACGTTTACAGAATTAAACATACACATATTTCGGACGCTGCCATAGTAAAATTAATTAGCATTAGATAAAGATTTATCATTCGAGAAAATGTGCTTATATTGAACAAGAAAAGTTACATGGTATTATTAAATTAAAAAAAGAAACGAGGAAGGGTGGAGAGTTACCCTGCCATGTACTGCACTTGAAATTCTCTATGCAGCATAGATATTGCGATTTCACTGATAAATATCCTCCGCTGTCTGAATTCGATCCCGGCCCTTCATGAAGGGAAGCCAGCACTCTATCCACAACTGCAACTGGAAAAATGCAGTTAACTCCATAGAAATATCAACCGTTGAGCAAAACAATGCCATGTACGGTATTTGTCTCGAATAATAATCTTTACGTGATGTGGTGTGCGGCTGCAATGACTTATGATGCTATATGCAATGTCCCTATGGTTTTGGAAAAGAAGTGATTATTTAAGGGTTAAATGTTATATGGAATGTTATATGCTACAATTTGGATATCCAGTGGAATTATATAGTTTAATTCCATACCAGTGTATACTGTACGGCGATTTTATTGTAATTTGTGATGTCACAAAATATTTGGTGCCAGACGAAATTTGGTATCATGAGATGTGATAGGTATACCATGTGTGAGCACGATGGATAAGTAATTCAGTACGCAATTTGAATTACACATAATTCAATATGATTATGAATTGAAATTTTTGCGATTACTACTACCTTGCATTCCATGCGCATTACTTGCAATGGAAATCTTGAGTTTCCATACACTACATACTACCCTACACTAAGTACTACCACAGTCTATAGACTGTGGTACTACCCTATGAGGGAGTAGTGTTGAGAACGGCCATCCAGAGGACTCTGGTATTTACTACTGCGAAGTGGTATAATTTTGAAAGTAAAAAGGACATATATTTGAAAGTAAAAATGCTACATATTTATTAATTTTAAATCATTATGACTAATGAAACTGTAACGCATTTCTATATATAGCCTTTTGCAGCAACAATTGAATCGCAATTTGTGATCATTATCACATCGGCTTGATAAGTATGTTTGTGCAGACGTGTTTTCACGAAAAATTAATTTAAATTACACATTTATAATTAAAACTTTTCATATAAATTATTATTTAAACTAATAACGGATATGAATTTACATAAATGAATTTGACAACTGAAACTTTTGTACGAAATGTATGTTGAATGTGTCGTGGATATTCAATGTTTGTAATTACTCTTTTCCTTCTCTTTTAGGTAAGCATCTTGAACGTGTACTATTCCTGACTTTAGAGTGAGTGACCACAAGAGTTATGCAAATTCATAATACCTTGGTTTGGTAAACAGCTGTCACCAGAAATTGGTTAGACCATAAATATTTTATGTTTACTATAATTGATTAAGATTTAAAGTAGCAGTTAAAAAAGTTTCTAGATCGCAAAAAAATGAATCTATTTGGTTTTTCATTGTGTTTGTTTATACACTTTGATCAGTGACTACGGGAAGGAGTAAATGGTTATTCATGCCGAATAGCAGAACATTTTAAAGCTTCGGAAAGTCGCATACAGAATCGTTTATGGTGCCATCAGATCCGGACGTTGATGGTGCCGTCAACGTCCGGCCATGATAATAGGCTCAATTACATCATCAAAGAAAATTCATACCATACATATATTTACCTAAGATAGTTTACTTTACATATGTACAGTATTTTTAATTAATGTATTTATTGACCAGGTTTAAATAATTTCTTCTTTTAATTTATTGACCAACACTCACTAAATTAAAATAAGAAAGTATTTTTAAATGCATGCTCACCATTCCGGTTAGTCTATCGGAGGATCAAGGAGAGATGGCAGCAATGCATGGGAGATGATTGGGAAGTGAGAGGGAGGGTTGGAGGGTGGTGTATTAATGGACGGCAGGGGCCGGCCTCTATTCAATCACCCGTGAACACTCACCCTTTTGCGATGCCTCTGTACCACCACTACCCCTCTCCACGCTTTACATATCATTATACCTTAAAATGTTAGACCCAACCATCACTGTAGCATGTATGCACGCCGCTTTCCTTCTCATACCGTTGGAACTAGACGGAAAGCCCATCTGCTAAGCCTTGACCACTTTTACTCGCGAGCACGTTAGCAAACGTGTATGGGTCTTTGATGCGCACATTCCTTTTAAAAAGGGTGAAAGCGAGAGGGTGGAAAATTAATCTACTTGAATTTTAACGTGAACTCTTTCCTTTTCTCAGTTCACTCTTTGCTTTCACCGTGCATTAAACATACACCTCTACCTACGGCCTCGGTCGTGTCCAAGCGAAACTAAACTTATGAAACGAGAAATATGCCAGCCAGGGCAGCAAGGTTATTGACGCGCCAGTTAGATCACCTAAAGTTCTCAAGTTCGTTTATCTTCACGGGCGCAATTGTAATCCTAAGAGAGATTTTCAGATTTAAATTAGTAGAAATAATAAATCTCCGTCATTTTAAGAGAAGAAAAGCATTGAAGATTTCCGTTTTAGTTTTTTTGGACATTTGATTCAGTAATTCAGCAATATTTATAAACATAACTCCGATTGCATTCGCTAAATAACCGATATTTTCATTATCAATAACAGAGAATGAGTTGCTTGAAATTTGCTATTGTTACCATTGTCCACACGGAAATAGAGTCAGAATGCTTTTTATTGATACTGTATGAAACGATTCCTCTGTTCTTTCTCCATTGTTTCTGACAGGAAGTTTAGCTTGACAACAAAGTTTTTATATTTTCCTCCCGGCCGAATAAACTAAAAAAAAGATTCAGACACAAGAAATGAATTGGCAATTTAAAACAAATTTTCCTCTGCGATAAGACTGGTGGGACAGTGGTTTGGCAACGGTGGGACAAGGGCTGCATATCTGTAAAAACACTCCTTTGATAATCCGCCTCTGCTCCTTATCTTTTTTTGATACTTCACTTTCGCTGGAGTACACTTGCCAAACTTTTAACTTTCCCTCTTTTATCAAGAATATCGATATAATTTGAGTGAATTTGCCGTAAAATCATTACAGATGGCATTGGAGCTCTGGTGTTTATAGCATTGGTCTCTCTGAATGTGAGAAATAAGCCACTTACTTCTCAAGCTATTAAAATAAAGACAGCCCAAAGTTGCCACAAATTGTGTCATTATCAAGGTAATGCTACTGAGTAGTAACTTTGATAATGACACTTTGCGTTAAATAATGGTTGGTCTTCAAGAAAGCGATGAGGAAATTCTTTAAGAGTGTTATTTCTTACCTAGATGGACATGGATGTTGTGCCTGTCTAAGTATTAAGTAAGATTGAGTGAGATATTACAAATAAATTATTCCTTAAATGTAGCAACATCATTTGAAGCAATCTTATACTTCTAAAAATATCAAACTATTAGCCCATTATCGAAATTTTTTTCATCGTTCGGTATCGTAAAATGTTTTGCAATTAATTTTGCCATAAGAAGAATTAGGTATGTCAGGCATAAAGAATATTCTCCTAGGAAAAGCATTTTAAACCTATTACTGCTTTTTTCATGAAATTAAAATAAACTACACGCCAATGTGTTTTTGCCACATTGCATTAAAATTGGTTTGAAATTAGCCTCCTGCTAAAAAAAATTATGAACCACTCTCGCAAAACTTAGCATTTTCCGGTGTAATAAACGTGTATTTTGTCATTAATTTATCTGTAATCAGCCAATTCATATCTACCTGGAGTCCCGAAAAGAGTCAATAATGATTTAAAGGTGTATTGATGGAACATTGTTTGGCGTCAATTCGAGTTTGGTATTTGATTAATTGAACTTATAAATGTACTCGTATTTTATTACCTTTTGAAATGTTTTCGAATGCTTCTCCTAATGTAGGTAGTCATTTATAATTTATTTGATCAAATAAACGCAGAACATCTGATTACATATTATCTTTGTCAATTTTACATAAAAATCAAAATCAAAAGTTAAATTTACATGTCTTTTTTTCATTTTTATCTTTACATTCCATTTTTGTTTGTACACTTATGTCAAATAGATATTGATCGTAGGTAAAACATAAAATTCCAAAAATTTGTTCTAAGTATCTGAAGCTAAAACCAAAGCTATAACCTAAATTTAGGGTCACCATCTGCCGGTAATCTGAAAAGCATAAGAATATATGTAAATAAATTCTCTCCAGGTGGTGAGAATTTACTACAAGGCATCTACATGTCCTTAAAAACTAATTATATTGGAACACTTCATATAGTTATTCTCGGGAACGGCTACACATAGTTTTCCTTTATGCAACAAAGCGTTTGTTGTTCTCGACAATACTGATTCAGAAGCTGTCTCTAAAAATTAGGCGCACAATCATAGTACAGTTTGATAGCACAATAGTCTTGCGACTGAGTAAAATCCTCTGTCCTCCGTGTGGGCACTATTGATATAAAAAATGCCCATTATTACAAACTGTTTCCAGTCACAGTTCTTATGATTTGTTCTGTAAATACGAGAGCAGTGATTTTAGAAATACAGGAATAACGAAATTACGATGATTAATCTCACGATTACTCTCGCAAATAAGATCCTTAATACACTCAAATTAGGTATCACTGTAGCAAGTTTATTTACCCGTGAGTTGATTGCATATGACTTGCGTGATAAGTCGGGGTTACAGATTTATGGTCATGGTAACGCCTGTAAACATATGTGAATATTTTATTTGCCATGTCTTAGAGCGGATTATGGTGCAAAGCTGCCGTGCCGTCTCGTCTATTAAAGGAACCTCATCTCAGGGCCTCACCACGTTTCTCGATCCATTCATGTGAACACCACTTTGCAACTCTTGCTCAAGGTTTCTCGGCCCTGGTGCATTGACCTCCGGCAATTTTCAAGCGCGTCCAGCAAAAGCCATTTCCGTGTGCCTATTAAACTCCATCCTCTTTTTTTGTAATAGACAGCAGATCTTTCCCTGTTATTCCCGTTTTTAATACCCTCAGCCCAGTGTTGCGTCGAAAAAAAAATCACAATTTGATATTTTTTAGTCTACTCGTTGAGATAGCCTCGTAAAATGCACATGCTGCTCCAAGACTAGGACTGTTGGACCTGAAATTCTGGTGCTATTTTATAATTCACTATCCAGGGTTGTTACCACTTCATTTGAAAATGAAATTATCTGATTATTGTGTTTTTATTGGATATAACTCAGTACATACATACATACATTATAAGAAACACATTCTTCTGGCTGATAGGTGTCTAGGAATGTATTCTTTGCCGGTATATTTGTGAAAATCACGAAAACCGAACGTTTTGCTGTGAAAAATGGTAAATAAGAAAATACTTGGTTTTCATCCTCACTTTTACTTCATAATAACTGACCTTGGTTTAGACAAAATTTGCAATAGTTATTATGAATAAAAAGTGTGGAATATAATCTAGTATTCTCTAAATTAAAATTTATTTCTAGGAAAATGTCTTCCAAGTGACGCCTTATGTATTAACAATTATTTTTTTTACGCGAAATGTAACATACACTAGCCTTTCGTAGTGAAATTTGGTAGCTATTTATTTTTTTATTGAGTTTCATTGTGGCTTTGACGTCAAAATGAGATTTAAGACTAAAATTTGACAATGTGACAACATCATTGCCATGATGATGGGGTACCTACATAATGCTCAACAAAAAATTATTTGAGTTGATTTTTTAAAATTAAAAGTTAGAGATTTTCACCGTTTGTCGCGTTTTTATCTCCAAACCTTTTTGTGCTTTCACGTTGATTATCCCGTCTGCCTTTTTTCATATTCAATTTCATTTCAAATTCACTTTCATTCATTCTGATTGAGGCAATTCAAATACTTTTTTGTGTGGTTGAAAATTTTAATTCTTTTAGTTTTCCATTTTAATTATATTATCTCTATTTACTGTGTGCTAGTTTGGTAGCTCTTTTTAAATTCTTCTTTTTGTCTCCACTTGATGCTTTTCCTCTTCTCAAGTACCTCAATCTCTGTATCTCACTTAGGGTCATTTTACATGGTCGTGCATAGGAAATAGGTACTCTCTGAGTAATAGTTCTATATAATTGATATTTTGTATACCTTTTTACATATTTTGACCACAGTAAGTGTATATTGCTGGTAGTCCTTGATGCATTCCCTTTGCTTTTTCTTCCTCACTTGTTTTTTCTTGCATAATTGTCATTCATTAGTAATTAGTCTCCCATTGCTTGCATGAATAACTCCTTCTTCTGCTTATAAATTTGTTGAATATTCAAATTTATCCACGTACATTGTTTTCAGACCAGACCTATTGTACAAGTATTCATGGTAGTTTCCTTATACATATTACACTTCGCATCACATTTAAATCCGGCTTTTATAATCTGTACATCAGTAAATAGTAATAAATGCAGCATGTATCCAACTATATCTTTTTAATGCCATCGCATTTTTTCTAAGATTAATTGAAAATATTATTAATAAATTTTGAAAACCGTTTTGTGATAGGCAGCATCCTTGAATTCATTCTTTGAGTCGGTTATTCGAGAAGATACATTGTGTTCATCATATTTTTAAAACAAATCTCAAATTCAATCATCTAGTTGGAATGTTGAAACTAAAATATCCATAAAATACGTACCTACTCTTGAGGAGTACTAATGAATTTTGAGTTAAATGCGATGAATGAGCATTTAGCTATGTTTCGTTGGTAGAATTTAGCCATATTGTTTCCATGAATTCCTTTCATGTGTCACCTGTGTATATCATTTAATGAATGTGAATAAGGGAGGGTTACTTATTACTTGGCTAGCTAAACTGGTTTGAGTACTCGTGGAGCACCGAAATCGGGGGATCCAGGTTTATGTACCAGTCCATTCCAGAATTCTTTTTCAGTGTGAATTGCGTACGTCTCTTCGTTTACCTCTGTGGCTATTTGTGTTAAACATACGGACGAGACTGTTCCCAAAGCACTTTAAATGCGTACCAACCGATGTATTTTTTTCCCGACGTTGTGTCACTTTTCAATTTTGGTCGCAGGCGAGGGCGAGGAAAACAACGTCAGCCTACCCACCAAAGCATGGGGAAATTTCCCGAAATGGCGTTGGAAATGGTCTTCCGGCTGATTTGCTGTTTTTGGAACCAAAGCATTGCCAATTTGGTTGCCCCCCCCCCTCTCCCCCTCGAAGGACAAAAAGCTCGACCCGATCTGAATTCGGCCCCGCAGATTGGATTAATTAAGTGCGCGAAGAACGGGTCGATCGATGAATCGGTCTGTGGATATCGGTTTCCCTGAGACTAGTTGCTTTTGTCGATCCGTGCCATTTGTCCGCGTTCGACAGTGGCTGGTCGAAATGCCGTAGGGTCGGAGGGTGAGGTTGGGTACAGGAGAAAATGAATAGCTACCCCAAACTTCTCCTGTTGGTGATTTTTGAGCCTTTCAAAAGGGTCGGTATTGTGATATAAAATACTGGCGAGTTTTGTCGGCTCCTCGTATAAAATGGCCGATTTAACACATTTCACTACATGTGAAAAAGATCATAATGGCGCTGTACTTCTTGTGGTACGTTTCGAGCGGCACGATACAAAACAATGCATTATGAGGTAAAATACCTGAGATACCAATAAGTTGCCGGTCTATGGTGCTCAGTTTGACTTCCTAGGAATTGTAATAGCTTTATGATATCTCATTGGTCGTTAAGGCCTGTTTCCGATTCCCTATTTTTATCTGAGAGCGTTCAATAGATCCAAATGGAATCTTTCTAAAATTAATTACGTATGAAATAGCTGTTGCACAATTTCTTCAATTGAGAGACATAATAAACTTGCACTATGATTGGTCAGTGAAGGAGGGATGAAGAAAAGTTAATTGTGGCCAAAGAGGTCAAAGAGGCCAAAGGAAAGTTAACTGTGATCATGTTCGGTTCGGTATTTCCGTGAGTTCATTTATAGTTACGCCGGAAAGCCCATGGATTTTCGCGATTTTAAATCTCCCAAAAAAATGCGCCTTACGTAAATGACATGCTTGTTAAAATTTTTAGTTTAAAAATTTTAACAATATTTTTTTTCTTAAAAACTAAAAAAAAGTAGATAATCAGAAAGCAGGGTTGGATAGAAAAGAAAGCCGTTGCAGCTGATATTTATTTAATTTGCTGTAGTGCACTGCATATATTTTAGAAACAGCTCTCAAGGTAGCTACTACAAACTTTATCTAGCACATTACCACCTACATTCTCAGCAACTACAAACCAGCCATATTTCCCAATCACTCAGAGAACTAGGATGTCCAATACCCCCCCAGCGCGAGCGTTACGTGATGCCTAGCGAAAGAATATTAATCCATTCTCAAGAGTAGCTTTTCCTACCATTTGTTGTGTGAGGTATTAAAAGCATTACTGTTTCACGCCCCGTAACCAGGCAATGGAGGAGTCAATTCTCTACGAACTGATACCGCCTTTGGTAGTAAAATAGTATCAGTTTTTGACTACCATGGTTTTTTTAAGGTCGAAAATCTTCGTTGCCAACTTCCACATGTTAATATATCACTTACATCAACTTTGTTGCTCTCTAAAGCTAATAATCATTCTCTGTGTGGCTCTAATTAAATGCGAGATGATGCGAAGTGTATCAGCGCATTACTACTTAAGCTTCCGTAGTGATAAATCCGAAAACCCTCGAGTGATATGAGCACTTTTGTATGGATCATAAACATTTTTTTCGTAAGTGCTGTTGACATTTTTCCACCCTATGGAGTTGAATGGAGTTCGGTTGGCAATGTTGTCAACCATGTGCAGTCCTCTTCCTTCGTACCTTAACCAATCCCCTGCACACGAGCCTTACCCATGTTCAAATTTCGCCAGTTACCACCAAGTTTTGCTTCCACTATGCTGACTCCATTCGAAGACGTTTTGGGCTTACGTTTCCTCAATTCATTAAACAGTGTGCCCATGAGCTATTAGGACAGAAGCAGAATCGATCTGCCGTTAAGCTTCGTTTCAAATCAGTACGAACATTTTCATCGATATTTGAAGGTCAATTTCTGCAAACTCCGGTTATCTCGCTCACAAATGAGAAAGAGACCCTCTGTGGAAATAATAGGACATTGATTGGGATGGGAATAGGTGGGTTGGTAGAACCTGGGCAGTTCGGCTCGGGAAAAATATGAAATAAAGGTCGGTTTTGTTTACAATCGGCCATGTGCCAATCTCGGATAAACGGCCCGGAGCAGAGCTCAATGAAAGTGGCCTACTTGACTTGGTGGTCTCCTATTCAACTTTCTGTTGAACCACTGTCAATAATAAGTAGAAAAACATACTATGTAATAATGTAAGATGATTTTTGCGACAAAGTTTATAACTTTGATGAAATGATGATGAAATAAGATTGATGATAAGAGAAATAAGAGATGATTTCTTAATTTTAATTGCACAGCCTGCCTTGCGCGTAAGTTATCCTATATGTTTGTCACTGAAAGAATTTCACTCTCTCAGTCACGTACATCGGAAGACACTTCCTAAATTTACTATATCTGAGTAGCAAGAATCTAGTGAATCACAAGCTGTACTTTTTACGTGTGAATATGACGGCAATGAATTATAAAATACATAAATAAATTCATCATGATGAAATCACTTTGCACAATTACACTTAGGTTCTTTTTTCGCCGATCGATTTCAGCGTCTAGTACGTCATTCTGCATTTGAATTTTAATTGCCTCAATAGATGAACAAAACACTTTATGCTATGAGAGTTGCGCCACCATCTGGCATAAAGTACCTCTAGTAAAGTTCGCTATGAATCCCTAAAAGAACACGAGTAAATATACCAGAAGATTACGGAACACTATGCTTATTAGAATCTCATAGATAGAGAATCATAAGGCTTCTTAATAATGATGCAAAACTATGCGCTGATAGGGGCACTTTTAGTATCGTAAAAACTACATTATTTCAATGTGTGGTGATGTTATAGTAAACAATTGACTATACGTACTTCTATATTATTTAAAATGTTTTTCGAGGATTTTTCATTCTAAAATCATTGACCTTGAATTTGTTGCATTCATTTCTTGTAATTTGTGACAAGCGATGCAGTATTTCCATTCTAAAGTAAAAGTATTTTGTTTAATTTTTCAGCCTTGCCTTATTGGTAATTTAGCATATTTTTATTTTAAAGATATTTCCCTAATGACACTTAGAAGTAAGTATTAGCATGGTAATTTCGGTATATGTCTAGGTTTCTGAATGTAAGAAATACACATTTTCTGTATTCTCTTATAATTCGGGAGCAGCGAGCAGAGTTTTTCTAGGGTGTAACGATTTCCGCAAACTTTACTGTAGGTCCTCTTGTTGAAATAAAAGGAAGGTTTGGGCCAAAGAAAATTAGGTTCTCATGGTATTGTGTTTTTGGTATGTCACTCCTTTACCTAAAAACCAACACTTACCTTGAAAGTTATTTGTGTAATTATATATAGAGAGTTCATGAGAGGACAAGGAAGGCTATGCTGAAAGAAACGTTTCCTATAACTAATAACGCAACACTGCTATTAAGTATGACAGTTCGATTTTGAATTTTTAAACTAATTGATGCCATTTTCTCTGTGTATATAGTTCGTATTCCACTAACTGCTGAATAAGTGATATTACACTACTTCATGGTATAATAAATTAGTCTTTTTGATATATTGAGTAATTCAAATAAAATATTTCATTGCCAATGTTGCTGCATGAAAACATGTACATGATACATTTATATTAACCGTGCTACTTTTTACGCCTTTTACTTCATTAGATTATGTACTTATTTACACGGACCGTATTTTCACGAAATTCACAAAAAATCAAGTATAAGAATTCGTTAGCACTTGCATGGCTTTTTATACATAATTTTCAGAGGTTTATTTCCAATATTTCATTACTGTGATAAGGGTCTATTGATTACGAAACGGAATGCTACTTACCCATCAGCTTCTCACCATTCGTTAAAAAAGCCACATTTTCTACTTAAACTGAAATAAAATATTTTAATACATGTTCTTCTCCCGAGAAATACCCAAATGAATCATGAAATGTTTCTAAAACTAAAATTTTACAATTTTGACATGTTCAACTTCTGACTGCTCCGTGGCTTAAGTGCCCAAGATGTGAAAAGGAGGGACCTTATTATCTTCAGAGTTGATTAGGTGTTGGAAAGGTAGTGTGATATGACAAGCGGAACAGCTTATCTGACTCGGGGAAACATTAGGTCCAGAATAGGGTTTCGGGAAAATTGGAATTAGACTTTAATTACGACGTGGACGAAAGGGTAAATGAAATCTCTCGTGATAAGGGAAATCCCTGAAATTAGGGAAAATTTATAGGATGGAAGAGGGAAGCAGACGGAGGTTTAAGGTTTGGGGAGTCAAAACCGACAGAGGGTGCTGAGAAAAGGGTGACAGGAGAGGAGGGTTCGCATAGTACATAAGGACATAACTTAGCAAAGGAACTGTACTTAAGTGGTTGGTAGCAACTGCAGAAAAAGTGTCATCGCAATAGTCGTATCCTACCGATAAAACAAATTTCTTCTCTTCTCTCTAAATAAAATTTGGAGCATTGGAGCAAATGTTTGTTGCAAGAGAAAAAAATAACCGATCTAAGGAAAAACTTGGCATGCGTTATAGCACCGAAGTTAAAATTTATGATAGGGTTACATAATTTAATAAAATGTACTTTAAATTAGAAAATTATGTTGTCGTCAAATTTTTCTCCTGCATATAGGCTCACTACCTTCTTTTTACCACATCGTGAACCTCTTGTTCGGTTTTGAAAACTAGTAGTACTAGATAGATAATTTTAACCAATTTTGTAGGTGTTGTTTCTCCTGTTCGTGCTGTATTCATCCGAGACAGAAAGATTTCGTGACTTTGATGCATGAATAATAAGTGATTCATGTTTCTCAACCCAAATTTGAACACCTCTAATTGTTTTTAATAATATCTATGGGTGGTGCGCGATTATTTTGCCAGGGGACCGATTCTTACGAAATCGTAATTTTTTTAACGGCATTCCTTATTTCGGGTTGCAGAAACTATCGCTTTCGTATAGTATGCCCAAATAACCTTACACTTAAACTTACAATAAATAAATAATAATGCCCAATAAACTTACACACCACTGCGCAAAATGTATACATGTTTATCTTATGTCTATAAATTATTTATGCTCTTTATTGATAGCCATCCTGAGTCATTTAATTATTCTTTTTTCACTTATTATACCCTTATATCAAGTTATTTAGCCTTCCAGTAGTTTATTACTCATCCACCATCTTCTAACTTGCGGAATTCAGAAGTATTTTACGCTATTTCATCAAGTCAAATAGGTAACGATACCATTTCTGAAGAGAACAAATTTATAAAATATTTCTACAGCGCATATGGAACGAATTCCTTGACTTATAGACCTTATAGCTCAATTTGATATACATGCACTATGTCAGAAAGCGGACATAAGACTTACTCCCAGAAGTTACGTGTAGGTCTTTTAGCCCACAAAGACTTTGAAATTGTTAACGTGTTTATATTTTCTAATTTTTTTCCCTTTTCCCAAACGTAACTCCGAGGAATTCTATATACTTAGTTGAGTCAGTTATATGTGATATGGTTCGAGATATTGCTGCTACCGTAATTACGCTGGGAGATCACTTACATGGCCTTGGAATATCCGAATATAGAGGTCAAATAGAATTAGTGGCGTAGAAATATATGAGAGTTTGACAGAAGATGGAAGTTTCACATTAGCGACGAGTGATTTGAAATATATGGCGCAAAGGAGACTGAAACCTTCTACATTAGTGTGTATGCTAGTAGTTAAAAGCGTTGGACGACGAGGTGGAGAGAACTGGACCCGACGACAGCGGTCATTATTCATGGCCCCGGTTTTGCATATATCATATTGTTAAGGCTCGTATCACGTCGTATGTTTCCAGACGGGCATTAATAACCACAAACGCTAATAATCCAGCTTCGTGACCACCCGGTCACGATTCGGCGTTGACTCGCAGTTGAGAGCTTTGATTAAAGGGGTTTTCCTGCCGTTCTTTTGCTCCCCCAATACATTTTTCCTCCAGTTCCATTTGTTCATATCAAGCACCAGAGTAATGGCCTTCATTGATAAGATTTTTCCAATATTTACACGTAAAAAGGGTCAGACCATACGATAAATCGAATAATAATTCAAATTATCGCAGAGTTTCGAATGGCAATGATTCACCCCTAAACGTGAGACACATTTAATCGGATAATGAGCCACTGGAATATTTTTTTATTATCAAAGAAAGTCTACATAATGGAATGATATCTTTATGGTCTCATATTGCGATTGCCTATGTGTATGATTTTTTCTTTCGAAATTGGGACCAATGAGCATGAATTCAAGTAATTACAGTGATCGAATGGTTTCTATATAATTTGAACCTAATTAATGAGGTTATGTTATTTACGTTTAAGGAACTGATCCAATTTTAATACTCGATTATACTAACAAATAGTGCGATAACTTCGTCCTTTTGGAAATCTGGAAATGTTGAGAGACTGTTGTACTCTACTGAGTGCATGCATGAATCGGTTTTCTCAATTCTTCTTGTCACACGAGGGCTGTAATTAAAAAATAATAATTTTTAACGGCCATAATAAATTTTAACGTTAACCTCGGCAATGTATTTATACATTAAACATATTGTTTTGTAGAAAGTGCCCCATAGGCTCTGTCCATGAAAGTTCACTGTCGTGTGAGACTTTAAATTAACAATTGGTAACTGAAATTATGTATTAACTTTTTAACGATTACAAAATCACTGAGGGATACAATCTAGAATAACTAGCTAACACGCCTGACCGGCTATTGGAAAATGTTGGTCCGGTAAATTTAAATATTTTCCCCATGGTGACTTTAATCCTTTTGTTACATTGAAATTGTAACTAGCCTTTCCAATGGTGGGGAGAATATAATTACTAGTCACTTATTCAAATCTATAAAGCTTAAACACAGGATTTGACTTTATCTATAATATGGCGGTTCTATCGACACATAACTATTTATTAATCAGTTTTCTGATTAAGGTGTTGATTTCAGACTAAAAAGTAAATGTTTTGCCCATGAAACGCGTATATTCATCTCTTTTTGCCGTCATTAATGGAAAAATAGGGCACAGTCTTGTCAAGGTATTAATTTAACGCATCGGAATAATATTTATAAGCGATTATCACGAGGGGAGTAAGTAGATGGGACGGTGCATGCTAAGTTACCTTTTTCTTATTTTAGGCTATGCTTCACTGATAAGAGAACCTATTATATGTACAAATAAATAATTATTGCCATTTACTCCAGCTTTCGACACAGCAACACAATGAATTTTACGGTAAAAGGGCAATTTATTTTACTGCAATTTTGTGCATTAATTAATTTCTATTAACTCATAACGTAGACAAATTTAAGTTTAGCCATTATTGACCGAACATCAAACATAATATTAAAGATTAAATTGGAGCTTTTTGTGTATACGCCATTTATCGTCGCTATAGTTCAATTGATTATACATTTGGGCTTGTAATGTACGGAGACATAACTGTCATATGTATCCTTGGAGTGAATACACTGATGAAATAAGTCGTAGAGTGCCCAAAGCGGCTCTCACGATTTAGTCAACCCTAATAAACACTGCTAATGATATTTAGCTTTTCGATTATGCGATATAATCGATTTTTGCGAAATAATTGTGAAATGTTTCAGAAAGTCTACGTTCCTAGGTATCCTGAAAGTAGGCAACCTGCTTTCAACGTTCATTCACAGACCAGACGCAAGATATAAGTTTAAGTCTTCTATGGGCCGTATTGCTGTACCGTGATCGTCTCCATCACTTACGAACCTTCGGTGATATAATACTCGTATTCCACCCCCATGCAATGCATGTGTGAGAGGAGGCATGACTCCAAGATTGCTTTTTTTTATATCATTTATATAGATGCAATTCATTGTATAACATTCAACATTCATTCTTTCATCACTCAATCCTAAGATTGGTTGAGTGGAGCCTTCCATCTTTTCCTATTTAACTCTAGTTCTCTTACTCCATGGTAATTCTTATGTACAGTCTATTATTCGGGTTTCCACTGACATGATACAAAGTGCTGAGTGAATTTCAAATGCAATAAAACGTTAACCTTTGATTTTATAATGATGAATCCTTAATTTATAAAAGCTAAATAAACAACATCTCTACCATGGTCTTATTTTCTTGTATTATCGACGATAAAATGTTGCGAAGAACGCTTTCGCGGATAAACACGAATGAAGAATGTTTTCTTCTTAAAGTTGCCGTGTCCAGAAAGAAATTATATATAATGTTATATCCATTACGGTTACCTTATCAAAAGCTTCCTCCGTCAAGCCAGAGTGTGTAATAAAATAGCTATTGGAAGGGTTCGACATTTATCTGAAGCGAGTACTGCAACGTGAGTAGCCTTAATGACACCTGACGTTTTTTATGGCTGGGCTCCTACACCTGGTGAATTGAATGGGTAAAGGGAAGGACCTTTAAGGCTTTGGATTACGAGCCTTGGAGCTTTAACTTGTTGCTATCACTTAAGTCCCGAAGGAATATGAGGCGTAAATGTTTACAGCGCCTGACGTCTCTTTTTGAAGTGTATTCTATTCTTTTTATGTACATTAATTAACATACGTTAACAAATTAAAACGGTTAAAATGCTTTGATGAAATACCAAAAAATTTTATCTACAAATACCACGTCAAATTTGGTTTTTACTGTATGTTTCGGAAAATGCACTCTAGTTATGGAATATTTCTATTGTACTGTGTTACTATCAAAGAATTCCGCATGGTTACCCTTAAAATCGTGAAGTGTTTAGTTCTCTTTTAAGCAAGCTGCTCATGGTAAAACGTTAAGCAATATATTTAAATCACCTTTGCTTTTCAAATATTTTATGAAATGAATCTATGTAATAATAACCAGATCTTTGTTCTGAAAGTTAATGAATATATTTTTTACGGCTATGGAAGGAATTAGCGTGGTTTTTATAAAATTGCTAGTTTTTTATTACTGTACAACATTGTACATACAATTACTATAGATCCTCTGTGAAAAGTTTTCTTTGTTAGGAATAGAAAGCTTTGCCTTTTATTATTGTTGCAAAATTTCAATATATATTTTATCCTTGTAACAACATACACGCTCACTCAACAATACCACAGAATCAATAATTCTGCTAATATAAGTGCATGAAGTTTTATAGAAAGAGTTTGAAGCAGGGTTGAATAGGACATAGCAATTCAAAATTTTTGAAACTTGGCCTTCTAAGTGTTCGCTCGAAGCCCAAGTCATCATTGGCTTCAGTTTTTATCGCTTCCTCACAAATTACGAATTGTTGGGGGATATGGAACTTTTTAATAATTCATAGTTAGGCGTATTCTTTACAGGCTCCGTCGTAATTTTGAAACTTTTTGCCTTCCATCCTCTGTGCTCATTATGTTCCGTAATATTCCGACTCCGGATATATATTTGCACTCCTTCCCTTGAACCACCTTTTGGTGTTTGATGGGCGGTTGACGGTGGATCTAGTCAGCATTTACCCGTTGGCTGCCCGCTACGTACGCCTTGATGTCGAATAAAGAAAAACCTTTTTTTATTCTATTCACTTGGTGAAGAGACGCCAGAAAAAGAAGGAAGTGGAGTTTGTAAGATGAGGAAGGAAGAGTTAACTCAAGCTCCTTCAACTCTTAACGCAATTAAGAAGCGGCATATAACTTCTCCCTTCGTAATATTAAACCAGGGTAAGGGAATTTCTCCGGTTCACCGGGAATATCCTTCTTTTCGTCTCTTTCTCCTCTCAAAACACCATTATGATCATCAGAAGATCGTGTAACAATATCTGAGAGCCGATGAAAACGTTGGGAAGGTAGGGAAACCAGATAGGTTTTTATAAAGGTTGTTTAGACTAGGACTAGAATTGGAATCGGTTATTGCAGGAAGACATGAACGAGCATGGAGATCAGTTAGGGAAAGAATGAAAATTTATCTGAACATTTTCTGGACCAGTTAAATTTAAGTTTTTGCTGGAAAAACATATTTCTTCATTTTCTTCTTCCTTCCCCTAAATTTGGCCAGTGGCCTACTATTCTTGGCTAATGCGTAGGTTGTTCCTCCATCGTTCTTTGGGCATTCTTGTCTACCATTTGGTTAGTTGTTTCTAGCAATATTTTTTCAGCTGTATTGTTATCCATTTTACTTAAATGTTCATTCATTCCTTTCTATCTAATAATTTCCCGGAAGTTCTCCGGAGTACTGTGATTTATATTATTTCGATTATCCCCTTAGTAATTCTTGTTACTTGTCTTGCTCTACATGTATATGTGCGATTATTATCAATAATTAATACTTTTACTTCCCAAAGAATTTTAAATTTTATTTCACTAGAAATGAGATTTGGTCACAGAGATAGGAAAGATCCTTGCCAAGATGTAACTTATGTAACTTTAATAGTAAGCCATAAAAATGTTTTACTGTATCTCATATTTATATTCCGGTTGCTAACTGGTAATTTTCCTTAACCTAAAGGAGTGCAAATAAACTTTGGGACATTTTTCCAAAAATAAAACGTATTTTTGAAATAAGTGTACTTACGCTTTCGTAAATTTTCAGATAATACGGTAAATAGTAGTTTATATAGCTTCTTTACTAATCCCTAGAATGCAATGAACTTAATTTCGGATAAACCCTGTATTAAATATCCTGTTGGGCTTAGCCTTCAGCGTTCATGAAAGAAATGCCTTTACTTTGAGAGAAAACTTGTAATGCGTTTTATATGCAAGAATACTATTATATTTAGTTTTTAAAGGTGTCCGCTCGTACAAACTTACATGGAAAAGTTGAAATTGGCCATTTAACGATGTAAACCGTAGTTAAGAGAGCTCAGAGAGGAACCATTGAGACAAATTAAAAAAAGGGAGGAAAAGAGAATGACTAACAAGGTAACCAATTATTTTCCGTGGTCCACAGTAGGGCAACCTCGAGGATAAAGAATGCTACCCTCTTAAAATTCTGAAATCCCATTAATGTTTTCAATTTAGCATATTATTAACTTCTCTTGGATGATAAGACATCAGTTCTTCACGTTTTACCTACGGTTACCGTCACTCCTATTTGACGGATTCTTCAAGAAACTACACTTGTAAGTACTAGTTGTCCGTACCTACATGTATGACACAAGTAGAACCTACACAAGTATGAACCTATCTCTTACTGACTGTGGTGTGTATGGTACATACTGAGGCGGCAAACTTGAATTGGAATTCGGAGTATATCTTACGTTTGGGGGTAAAGCCGAAAACCGTGTGTTCAAGCCTTTCGCGTTATATTAGTCTCATGAGATATTAGCCAAGAGATTATGCAGCAACAATTTTTGTACCGCGTGATCCAATGTGGAACTGAAGGCATTCAAAGATATAATGCGTGGGGAATTACACCTATGTACAAGACGTGAATACGTGACGATACGAGGCAGAATAGCGACAGTGTTCACTTGTCAATTATTCACGCATTTACTTTTTCAAATAATTCAATAAATAATATTCATCCGAACATTTTTACCTTGAATAGTAGATTTGAACATTATTACCCTATATTTGTAAATATGTAATAACTCTCATGAAACAACTTGTACGTATATTAAATATTATATGCTATGAATTTCATGTCAAAAGTTTCTGATAGACTAAATAGTAAAATTTATGAAATGGAAATGTACAATTAATTAAGCCTAAATTAGCAGCCAAATTCGGCAAAATATTTTTAACTGACCAAATAATTTTGCTGTCCAAAATATGGCGGTCTAGGAGCTGGCAACATCATGGCTACTGGCCAGGGATGATTTAAAATGTTTTAAATTGTAGTTGGTTTTCAGTATTTAAAGTAATAGTTTGATTGATCGATTTCCTTTTATGATATATACTATTTAAAATGTTTATTTTTTACGATGTAGTGGGTAATGTGTTTTGTGACTTTTAAAATTGCTACCCCAGGTAAAGCCTAAAGGATTAAAAACATGATTATATCTATCCTTAATGAAACAATAGTATTATTGTTGCTGAAATCAATAGATTATATACGTACAAGTCAAAGGAATATTAGAGCAACTACTTGTCAATGATGGGGAAAATGATAACTTATGTGATTGTTTCCCCTCTTAAATGGCCATCTTATTTGCACCTGAGAGCATCATTTTCGTAATGTTCATAATCTTTACGTCATACATAAACGTGATAAAAGCACACATGTGACGTCACATTCCTATATGCTGCAGCATGCTCTGACTGGCTCAAGTTCACTTTCACATGCGTGTTCAGGGACGGGAAAAGGGACGTGCTCGAATGATATAATAGGGGATATTTGAGGATGGTTACTTTCATCGCCACAATCCCTATAAATGATCGCTCCACAAAGTCATCATTTTTGCTAGCACTGCTGATATCACTGGACTTGTACGTGAGATATGCCCGGGTGAATCAGGCTTAAGGGAGAGTGTGGGAAATAAAAAGGGTAGACCCGACAGAAGTAGCCTCCCCCTCGGGGGAAAGATGAGGCTGGCGATGTAATGAATTATTCGGTGTGGTAAGTGAATTCCTTGGTGGAAGTGTACTCAGGAAACTGAGGAGAGAAGAGATTGATTGATGAGGGAGCACCGAATGTTTGAGAGAGCGCCATGGATTCATCCTACAGAATGTATCAAGTGTATTATCAGAAGAATACGGAAGAAGAATGTATTCGATGTAATTCTTCTGTAACATCACTCTTTAGACATAGTGTCCGAGATATCTGTAAGCTTTCATCTCCTCCCCTTGTGCTGCGAGCTATAATAATACGGTTGCACGCAAATTTTCCCAAATTAAATAATCGAGAAATTGCGTTATCCACCAGGATTTTACATAAATCTTTATCCACAAAATGAAAACACTTATTCCCACGCCAGCGTGTACACATAAACAGCCGGTACACACACAACGTGTACACACTTAAACAGCCGGTACAATGTGATGCACAATAGATAGCTACATTTTTCCAGCATTAAATGTATACCGAGTATAATGACGGAAGCAGCACAGCACGTTAGCAGTCAGTGCAAAATACAGTCAAGAGATTCAGGTATTGTTTTCGGGCTCTGAACCAGGTAATTGGCTTCATATTGGCCGACGTTTCGGAAAACGACTTGTTTTCCATTCTCAAGGCGTTTTACTCTCTCTATGTAGGATTTTACACTGAGCTGAATTGACCGTTTGACGAGTCCAACAATTATGCTCAGTTGTCGTCTTATTGGCAGATGCTCCTTTGAAATCTTTTTTGATCTTTCCTTATGTCTTTCATGCAATTTATTATAGGTGCCCAAGTATTGCTCAGATGAAATGCCAGTATCCCGCTTGAAATATTTCGAAATGTTCCATTTGGTGGCATAATTGGATGGGTAGAGCAAGCAATAAGGAAACTTCCCAGTGATGCAGCCAAGGAGGTAAGAAGTGATATCTCTCACGTCCTTAAAATAGCCGTTCCACCCAAAGCCGACATTTCAAAGAAAGAGAGGATTGCCCTGAATTCCTTGAGGAAACATACTTCAATCAATGTTCTTCCTGCTGACAAGGGAAATGACACCGTCCTTATGAAAAATGCTGACTACCGCCATAAGATTTTGGATTTACTTACGGACAGTGCAAGCAGGAGAACACCCGGAGACCCCACGGAAACCGTTAGCAGAATGACCTTAAAGATTATTAAAGAAATGAGTCTGCCACAAGAGACAGCTAAGAATCTACTACTTCAAGCACCAGTGCCTCCTAGGATTTATTGGCTGCCCAAGATACATAAGGAAGGAACACCGCTCAGACCGATTGTCAGTGCAATAAACTCTCCGGCATATAATGTTGCCAAATATCTAACGGGCATCCTAACGCCATTCCTGGGCCTTAGTGAACACAATGTGAAGTACTCACTAGAATTTGTGAAAACTTAAAGGGATATTCGTTTAGATCCGACTGATTTGATTGTTAGTCTGGACGATGTGTCTCTCTTCACTCGGGTTCCTCTTGCTGACACTTTGTGAATGCTGCTGAGTAAATTCGATGCTAAAACAGTCAAGCTTTTCCATCACGTGCTGACTTCATCCTACTTTTCTTTTGAGGAGATTTTCTATGAGCAGAGGGATGGAGTCGCCGTGGGCTCGCCGTTTTCACCGGCAATAGCTAACTTCTACATGGATGATTTTGAGAAAAAAGGTCTTAATTAAGCTCCCCACCGTCCAAAATGTTTTCTCCGATATGTAGACGATTCCTTTTTAGTTTGGCCACATGGTACAGCTGCATTACAGGAATTTCTAAACCACATGAACAACCAACACCCAAGCATCACATTTACCATGGAGAAAGAAGAAAATGGCCAACTTCCCTTCCTTGACATCTTAATCCGCAGGAAAGAAGATGGAAGCCTAGGGCCAAGCCATCTCGGACTTTATCGGAAGCCAACTCATACTAACCTGTACCTCAACGGAAAAAGCCACCACCATCCATCGTAAAAAGCCATCGTATTATCTACATTGGTTCATAGAGCCAAGTTAATATTGGATAAATGAGCATCCGAGCTGAGTTGGACCACCTAAAAAGAACATTTTCACAGGACGGCTATGTCAGAAAACAGATTTGACAGGCTCTATGTAATTCCAATACGAAAGAGGAGAGTTTCCCCGGGGAGCCGCCTGAAAAACCATTGGCCAAAGCTTTAATCCCTTATGTTTCAACCATATTGGGCAAGATGAACCGCCATCTAAGACGGTATAGCATCCAAACTATTCACCTACCACCAACTAAATGAAGGCACCGATTGGCGAAGGTGAAGGATCCCATCGGCCTGAGGACAACAGGAGTTTACCAGATTCCATGCGAGTGCGGAAAAATATATTAGGGGGAGACAGGCCGAATGATTGAGATGAGGCTGAAAGAGCACCAAAGGCGTTTTAGATTAGCGCAACCAGAGAAGTCGGCAGTGGCCGAACATAGCATCATTCGATGGGGAGATGCAAAAATTCTTTGCCGCTCCTCCGGCTTACGGCTTAAGAGGAATGACAAGTGGAGTGAAGAAGTTATTGGTCGGCAGCCCTCTATAAATGATTTAGTCTTCGAGGAAGCTGTTTACGATGATAAATGCCGTGTAAATTTTATAAGGCCTCTATATCAGACCGAAGAAACCAAACCGTATCTGATAATTACATTTCCAGAGGAATGGAAAACAAATTATTTGTACATGGAAGAGATCAGTAACTGCCAGTTTTCCATGGAGGAATAAATGACCGCGGTGACAAGGAAGAAACAGAGGTGAGAACTGTAAAATCAGAACTAGGTATATAACATGGATGTCGTATTACAGTGAAACTAGGATGCAACCGATTTATCGTTTCAATCATATGTTTTAGATATGCAGGGTACATACTTTTGAATGAAGTTTGGAATGAAAATAAGGAAAAAATGTGGCTGACCAGCGACTCAGGATTGTGAGAAAATCTGCAGCTATCATTTGGTAGGACATCCAGAGTCGAGTGTTCGATACGAACATATACACACCTGGTGATAACTTCCTTAAGGACGCCAATAATGTTCCCCCACCCCTAATACTGTTCTTTTAGGAAGTGTTTTTGAAAAACCCTAATAGTGGAGGAAACTAGAAAGAAATAAATCGCTATTGGACTCGCCAAACCTCTGTGCTTCGACCGCGGACGTTCCTGTCCTCAATACTCTCCCTCCTACTTCATTGAATTTTGACTTAAAAACTTGGATACCTTTCTCGCAAGTTTGGGATTTGTTCATCTTACTACGAAGCCCAATATTTAGAAATTTCCCCTATGTTCCATGCTTAACCAGTCTTCAAAACACGAACATTCAATTAATTTGTTTTTGACAATGCTGATTTTAATGTAATTACCATTGATGGTCAGAATACTTTCCACTCTATGGGTGATGGTATTGTTGTAAGCCTACTAGTTTATGGAATCTCCTTTTTGTAGGCCACGAGCCGCCACTGAATGCACCCCTCTGTAATTTCTTCTTCCGATACTCACAACAGCTTTATAACTAAGATATAACCCTAGAGAAATGGGAAAGAGTGAGAGATTTGCGGTTTTCATACTATAATTAGTTATCGAATGCGAATTAATCCGGAAATATCAAATTGCTGTAACCTTTGGCCATTTAAAGTTGAAAGAATATGAATTAAAGAGAATATGAATTGATGTTCCACATATTACTATGAGAAGTAATAGGACTATATGGTAGCCTACATTGTGGGCTTTATACTGTAGAATACGAACACAGCTTATCGGACATCCTCATAAAAAATTGAAAAAATGACTTGCAGCCAAATGTTTTTGATTTTTAACTACTGTGCAGCAGCATGTACTTCAACATGGTTGCACATAGTGTGAAAAAAGTGAGTTTAATAAAGCCTACTGTATATTTAGTTTATTACACACATATTCTTACGCCCTTTGTAAATTAATCTCTTCTTTAATTTTGTTGAGGTTTGGTCAACTAAAATTCCTTTATTTCACTGCTAACGTTTCGGCAAATTTATTGCCATCCTCAGGTCTAATTGAAATCCATAAAAAAAATTAACACCATAAACAGAAAAAAAAACAATTGTTATAACAACTTTGGTGATAACTGCACTGTACATGTTTATATCGGGTACACTAATTTAACAAATATCATCAAACCTGTGAAATTTTAATTAAACTAAAATGATATCAACCAGTCCAATTTACAGAGTAAATATAAACAGTTTCTTGGCATCAAGAGAAGACACCAGATTACACCAAACATTAATTTTATTTTTTATTTGAAAACAAAGGAATTTTTAATTGACCAAACCTCTATAAATTAAAAGAAGAGATTATTTATACGTGGTCAATAAATACATTAATTTGTAAATTAACACATCATATTGCTATATTAACGATAAACAACCCTTGAAAAATAGGGAAGAGCATTGTACTTCTTTTTTTTTTAATTCCGAAATTTCCCTAGACATTTAAAATTGCCGTTAACTGATGACTAGTTGAAGATAAAATATAAAAAATAATTTCTCATTTTAAAGGTAATGTAATTTTCTACAACTATGCTGCCTAAGTCTTTGCTGTAAAACTAAAGACTGAGCCGCTAGAAGGAAAGGTTTGTCAAAAACCGTGAGGAAAATAAGCATTTTTCAAAAACGTACAATTTTCGCTAGCAAATATCTTGACTAGGAGGAATAGAAATAAATATATCAGGACTTATTTTGTAGTACAATTTTTCATCTTCAGTTTTAAACTTCGTAATGTTTTCGCTACCACGCACCGTTTTCAAGATATGAGCGAAGAACCAAAAAAAGGGACATTCTGCCCCCCTCCTCCCCCCGCACACCTCATAGGTCCGGGGACTTTTGGTATGTTTACCTCCTATCAACCCCAAACACATCCCTGAAGTTTCGTCTCTGTCCTCTTCCATGTCCTCGACAACCCCTTTTTGGGTGTTCATTGACTGGACTAATAAGGAAAGAACAGAAATATTTCAAAAGAACATCAGCCAATCAGACGACACCTGAGCATAATTGTTGGACTCGTCAAACGGTCAATTCAGTTCAATGTAAAATCCTACGTAGAGAGAGTAACAAGCTTTGAGAATGGAAAACAAGTCGTTTTCTGAAACGTCGGCCAATATGAAGCCAGTTATATATATATATTTAAGTGTCAGTACTTCTCTATGTTTATACTGAAAACAATTGTATGACAGGAAACTGCTTTATTAATTAAATTACTTCATTATTCAATAGAGAAAAAATCCAATAGCCAATGATGAGTTTTACTTTGTGGAATATCGCACTTATGTACACTTGCGGCTGCGGTAAATGCCATTGCTAGTCCCGGTATCCTCGAAATTAGACAGTGTTTTGAATGGGCGAGAATAGAACTGCGGAGTGAGGTTCGATATGAGTAGATATAATGGGGATGAAGAAATTACTACCGTATTCATGAATCTTTGAACTTATTTTTTATGTGTGATATTATTACCTTAAATTTTCTTTCCTTTCTTGTCACGGGTGTTCGTACAAAATAGATATTTTTTTCACTGGCAAAGCATGAAAAATATTCACTATTACCAAACTGCTGTTAAAGCTATTCCCTCTTACCAAAATTTTTCTCGTCCTTCCGCATTTTCAGACAGGGGCTTCAGCATTTGGACGAATAGAATGACGCTTAACTATTTTGACAATAATGTGTGCAACCCACAATGTTCCCCCATGATCACCATATCATATGTTTTAAAGCCTTAGTTCACATGCCGAACTGGAATAGAGTGCAGTGCTCTATCATTTAAATAAATGTTAATAGTGCAATATGCTCATTAGAAAAGTGGACTTAATAGCCATTTCTCTATTTGTCCCGGATATTACTGAGTACATCTCATATGGACAGAAATACTACCTATACTTAAAGTGATCATACGTATCGATGTGGCCGGAATAGTACCATTTTTGAGGTGTACCTGTCCCGGAAGACTTAACAGAAATATTCATTTTTACCGGTCTCCAAATTTTCATGCTTTTCACTTACAGAAATGGGCAATAGAACTAGGACGAAAAGAAGTACCATCCCTAGAAATTCGAGGCGAGCCCAAAGATGCGTCGCCTATTATTATATCCCTTCACTTTGTTCTTCGAAACAAATCAGTGTCCATTTTTAGCGATTTCAGTAAAATATTTGTTGAATAACGAAAAAAAGCGTTGGTTGAACATTGAATTAAGGTAATGAAGGAGAATGGAGCCCTCGGCTCCTCGGTTTTATGTTCCAACGTAGGTTTCCACGGCGTTTAAGCGAATGTTACTTCATCTGTAGGTTCTTCACCACGTCGGTTGTTTTTGGACAAGTTTCGCCTGCATTAAAGCGGGCATCATCAAATCGAAATTTCGCAATGGACTACTACGTTCACTTGGATACAAAGACATCCGTTGGAACACGAACGAAGGTGTTGTTTGAAAAAATACCATTGCAAGGCGTTGAAAACCCGAGAGTGAAGGAGAATTCTCTTCGGATTGATGACTGCTGATGTTGAATCAAGTCTTCATTCCATCCCATAAGATGCACTATTCTGGGTGGACTGAGTTCAAGGTCCGTTCCTCCTTCTAGATACTCCCTCCCGTGTCCTTGGACAAGCGGGGATGGTCAGAGATGAGGTCGGTGAATGTCAGCAGGGAACAAACGTGCGAGAGGGTATGATGAACGGTGGGAGAGGAGTGGAAATGAGAATTTCCGAGAAATGAGGGAGAGAGAGAATGATAGGAGCAGCGACGCGAAAGCCTTGTGGAATGGTAACTGAAAACTCATTTGAATTCAATTCCGACTGGATGAATGATTACGACGCATGAAAACAAGAGAATAAATCACGTGTCATTAATTCTTACCTATTTTCGCATGATTCGGGTCCGGAAAAATGATTATGTGCTCCCCAACATCATCACATTGCTCTCTTTAAGTTTCACGTACAGTTGAACTTCAGAAGGGAAATTTCGTACCAGAACTCTCCATTGCAACTGACTACTAAAATATGATGGTGGCTGGAAAATTAGCTGCCCATGTAGACTCATAGAGGGCTTGGTTTCGAATGACGTCAGTGGAGAAAATGTGTTATTGGACTCCCAGTGCCTAATTAAGTTGTTAAAATAATTACAGTTTTAGCGCCTTCCACGTTCTCGTTTACCATTGCGCTTATGGACAACAGTGTTGCCTGCTGTACGTTCCTCTCTCTCTCTCTCTCTCTACCTCTTCTCCTTAAGCCAATGGCTCTTGTGCTGCCGTTAGCTGGCCTAACCATAGATATTGACCCATTATCTATGCAGAAATATTATACAATACTGAAGCATAGAAGTAATATCGTGAATAAGAATCTTGTAAATTTTCATTGTTAAATTCAACAGCTTTTAAAAGTCTATTATGCCGGACAATCGGTTTCTGCAGTAGCCATAGGGACATAAAATGTTTGATCGCCTGGTACTTCTGAAATTTTGGCTGTCAACACGTGAAGTATTCAAGGGCTAGGTGACTTTGCCTATGTAACTAGACAGTTACGCGTTTTTATTTTTAATGCATGTGACTGTTCACATATGGTGCTAGGAACACCTGTGCATCACTTTTGAGGCTATTAAACTTCAACTAATACTGCAAGGACTATTTCCGTCTGTTGTTGCCGGGTTTTTATTATATCCTCCTCGGATATTCGTTATACAATACGTAAAATACAGTGCTTGGGAAGCGTTCTTATATATTATAGACACTACATACCTCGGCCCCTCAAATGCCGTGTCTGCACGTTTATAAATATTAAAGATGCACTCTAAGAAATCTCCGTTAATTTCCCTACACAAATTGTTGTATAGACTAATGTCAGGGCAAAATTCCGTGTTACGTCCCTGCCGGATCTATTACCTTTTCAAGAATAGTTTGCATGTTTCTCATTGTTAAGTTCTCTGAGTTTTGACGTTAATCTCAAAATTGTGATGTACTTTGTGCACATTGGAGTCACCACATACAGAAATCAGTCTCCTTGGACCGTCAGATGGCTCATCGGATGGTAAGGTGGACCCTGGTTAAGAAAACTCGTCGATGAATAGGAAAGAATTGGTGCATCAGCATGTCCGTCTTCTATTTCTGAGAGGGGAAGGCACAATAAATGAGAGTACGACTGCGTATTTTAGAGGCTATAAGGAGTTACCTCTGGATAGTTATAAAGAAATCCCTAGGGTGTAACAAGTATGCTTGTAAAAAAAAGTAACGTTGACCAAATCCGAGAAAAAACGTCTATAGAATTTTTTTTTCTCATCACGCAATAAGTTTAAACATAATGTGTGAAAAATTATTTTCTCTCTCGCCTTCGAAAAAAACACCAAATTATCTATCTTGTTTGCTTAAACCTCAGGAAGGCGTCCTATGACCTGCACTAAAACTAAACGTCTTATCCGGGGAAAACCCTTTGAGCGACCATACAGGCGACTACATTCGGTGCCGGCTGGTAGTATCCACTGTCACTAATTCTTGGAAAGCCTTATCTCTCTCACTTATTATCTAAATGCAACCGGGGTTTACACTAATAATAAATTTTATTTTAACAAATAACTTCTCTTGTTAAATTTGCCATGGTATCTCCATTAAGAAAAGTTATTTCTCACTGACTGACATTTTTTTTGCACGAAGATTTACGATGTGCTCATTTTAAACCGATGTGATTCTCTCATTTATTATTTATCAATGTGACATATATATCTTATGTTACATTTGTAACATGGAGAAATTAAACTTTAAAATTGTTTAAAAATTAGATTAGGCAATAATCGGCTCGCTTATGGCAGTTTGAACGTACATATTTGGAAGCAATGCCGTCCCGAGAAAATTTATAAAAAAATGTAGAATTTTTAAAAAACATCCACAAAGTTACGTAATAAATTGAGCTTCGTTTTATCGATATGATGGTAATTCCTTAATCATGTAGTCATGGTTTTAAAATATCGCATCTCTGGCTACTATGTGCAAGAAAGTCCTTATGCTAGTACATACGAATGATAACGTCATTAGAGCCCAGAGCTAAGTGAAAACGTAAAGCGAACATAATGCAATACAGCGGATGATTGGACTAGGTTTTGAGCCGTTTGAGACTCAGATACTGCTCGTTAGACTTAAACTACTTGAACATTTCAGATAAATTACTTTAGTACGACTCAGAGTACATTATTTTGACCCTGCGCTATATATCTAGAATTGATATAAGTAGCAAAATAAGAGAATGACAATACCGAACTGATAACTATTAAAATTCCTTCTTACCGTGAACCACTAATGATTAGAACAAAAATGGTGTGACGATAACATATTAACATATAATTCACTTCTGTTCTCTCCCCAATCCCTTCCCATTATTGGTGTCCTAACAATTCCCGTAAAATACCTCTGCAGTGGCTCGCAGGGTAAAATGTAGATGAAGTTTTTATCATTGGAAAATGTAGAAATTCTACAATGTTACTTCACCTGCCATCAAGTTAATACTTATTTGAAGAGCAAGCTTAGTGTAGTATTCCGTCTGTCGGACAGTATGTTTAACTATGGACACATTAGGCTCATTCGTTTAGATGTATTGCCGATACCAAATTTTTCTCTCTATTCTCTCTTGGTTTCCTGATTTCCTCTCTTTAGCAACGTACCCACGAATTTGCATTGTCGTTCGTCTACCTTAACAATCGAACGTGTATTGAAACCATTGGTATCAGGTGTTCTAACTCTTTAGTTGCCTTTACGAAAGTAATTAGCTAAATGACTCAGAGATTAATTAGTCAATTAAAATATGATAATTCGTCAATCTTTGGTCATTTGGACCAAGTATTCATAGACACTGGACAGCCTCTGGAGATGATATGTCAAATAATGATTCCATAACAAATTAAGTTCAAACAGTCATCATAAGCAGTCATCTTATACTTTTGCTCTTAAAATGTGTAAATTTATCAATGGTTATTGGACTACTGTGAATACATGATAGTCGGTTATGGTTAAATCTCTTATTTAGGAATCAACGATTGGGGGATCACTATTTATTACTCAAATTTCGATTGCGAACTCTATTTAAGAGAGACAATCGTCGATTGAAAAGAAACTGTATTAATTTGATAATGTGAATCCCAGACCTTGACTTGAGTGATTTTTTCAATTCTCATATGCACTAAAAGAAGAATTATATGTTTATATACTATTTAATGCAATGCATGTGTGTATTTAACGAATATACATCTCGTTTAAAATTAGTCGAATGAAAAAATAGGTTTCATTTGAATAAAATATTAAAGTGCTCTACAATATACCCCAGTATAATTTACTTTGTGCAAGCATAGAGGTTGTTTAAGACAAGTAAAATGGTATGTTTAAAATTTGCATTAACCTGGAGTTTCCGTCAACTTTTAATATGTTTATTTTGTTTTCAACGTAACCGGATGAAATCAAGTGAATTAGCAATCGCTAACAGTGTGCTATCAAATCTAGCCAACATGTGTACCGGAATGATTTGGATTCATTATATACATTATATTGTTCATGCAAAATATTCGGTTCAAACATTTTATATTTCACGTCGTTGGACGGTTGACTTTGGCTATTTATCGTTTTAAAATGTAGCAGTGCAGGAAGGAAACATATAATCGTACGGGTATCCTCCAGCGCAATTATCCGAAATAACACCACAGCGTTAAAATTGTGGATTGTTATAACAGAACCGCAGCCTCATTTAATTTCAAGGGCTATGCATAATTCAGCAGCTTATAGCATGCGCAATGCGGCATCAATGAATCCTACCCAAAACGTTATGCATCCTGAAACTATTAAATTACGGATTATTCTGCCCGCAGATCTGTATTATCTGGTTCTATCAAACATTTACTTCCGGACACAGCTTTGTAATTAACTTCACCCTTTCCTGTTGTCAAACTCGGTCACTGTTTTGGATTGCAGAAGTGGATTTCTGCTGTATTCGACTAAGACAGCCTCGTAGTTAAGCGTACGCCAAATATTAACGCACAACCTCAGCTATAGATTACTTGCCCCTCCACCAAAAATAATTCGAGAATGGAAAATTAAAAGAAACAAGTGTTAACCATTAATTGTTTACTTTAAACTCTGGTATTCCGGAGAAGTGCTAAGATAAAATATGGAGTTAAATTCCTCAAACGAATGAGAACCAATTGGCTAATCAGGTAGTACAATTTTTATTTCTCTTGACAGCTTGGTTATTATATGATATGTTTGTTTAGCTGATTGATTGTGAGGGGTTTATTGACAGAGAAGAAGAGAAGGATTATTTACAAAGAGTGGGGATGAGCTGTGTAAGAAATTTGCTTTGCATTTTGAAGAAATAAAGACAATGCTGCATAAGGGATTGCAGAATTAATTAAAAGTAATTCGGCGTAACAAAACACATACCAAAACTTCTCGTTTTCCACGTAAGTAACTACGTTCAGGTTCAATAAATTGAGTGATAATGTCTTAATATTACGCTTCATATGAAAGGTTTACAGCATTTGATTACAACAAACATTACTAGACTTTTCGTCAAAAGTCTCTACAAACAATGTTGCTCGTCGCTGCGCGCGGTTCAATTCTGAAATCATACTTGCTTCGTAAAGATCCCAAGTACTAGAAGCGTATTATAGGTGTGAAACTCAAACTTGAAAAAAAATAACAACGCTCTTTAACCTTCTCAACGCTTCTTCCGAGTACAATTTCAATTAATTTACCAAAATATCTGTTATCTTGAACCCAAATATGTTTACTCCTAGATAGATCCTGACTAATTGTGACGCCAAAATATTAAATCTTGACTCAACTCGGACTCGACGTTGACTACATCTGATTTCCTTAGTTTATAAGATCATCTGGTGTATTTTATTTTCACCAAAATTTACTGCGACGCATTTATTTATCGTACTATTTCGTACCAAGATTGCTTCAATATTTTTATTAATAACTCATCCGGCTTCAAAATCTCTCTTTATACAACCGCATCGTCAGCAAATAGTCTAAGTTAATGGTAAATGATAATACTTATGTCTTTACTCTTGTCATTTTATAATATATTTTTATTTCTTTATCATTGCATATTTAAAGTTCACTTGCATGATTTTACGTGGTTATAATTTGTCAAGACATATTCGTATTCATGTTGAGCAACTTCAAATTCCAAGGCGCTACCTCTGATACGATTAACTATTTGAAAACTTTGATGTTGGAAATAAAGGAATGCGACTGAGGCCATCTCACACGGAGACTGACTTCTTCCCCCGCGCGGAGCGAAATTGAAGACAATAGACTCGTCCGCTGACAATCGTTTTCTGCACAAGTTTCGCTATACCTTCGTTTCGCTATAAAAATTTGCATTCTTCGGACTTCAAATCTATTCGACCAATCCATTCCCGCTTCTCCTGTTTACTCTTTCAATAATATTATTTACATTAAAGACGTTTATAATATTATCACTTCACCATCTCTCTAATTCTGTTTTCCCTGGTATTCTTATTACGTTTTCATTTCTGCTGCTATAAGAATTCGTTAAGTTTTATCAGTCTTCGGTCTAGTCTCCCTCTCACTGCCCTCGAGGCCAGTCGTTTTTTTTCATTTATTCTTCCAGATGGTATCCTTTAGGCATTTTCTCAATATTTCTTCATATTATTCTCTCTCGAAGTTTCCATATTGGAAATACTCTATTTTTTTGTATTTGAAGGATATTTGCAGTTGAATCACTTAACATCTAGTTTTCATTGAAACGGTTCTGCAGAAATTGTCACACTTATTGTTTTTTGGGTGATAAAATCATGTTATTACTATTTCTTGTTGTATCTAATGCATAAAATATTTTTTGGAAATGTTCAGGTCGTACCAATTTTATCAACACAGTTCGCAGCAGAATCTAACAAATTCTATTGAAAGATTATATGATTATCATGTGGCACATCGTTAAGCTTGCATGCAGTGAAGTAGAACTCTAACCTTTCGCGTAAGGTCTACGATGTTCGAGGGTGGAATGAATATCCTCTCGGTAGAAAAGGACGAGTTTTTTTACCCAGCAGCAGGGTGGCGACAGGGGAAGGATTTGGCGTGTGCGTTTTCAGGGGGAGGCGGACAGTTCTGAGGGAAGAAGGGTGGGCGAGAACGGAGACGAAGGACTGGGAATTAATGGAAAGGAAAGAGCAGGGAAGCAGAGCGGAAGGGAAGAGGATGGTGGAGAACGTGGAGGAGGAGGTGGAGTTAGGTGGGAGAATGGATGAATGGTGTTGGGCGGGATTCAGAGGAAGGGTCGCTGGCGCCTCTGTGCTGGCGTCTGCATCAACTCCCCCGTGAGGGCAAGCACCTTAGCTCCTCGCTGCGGCGATCGACGGGCGAAGAAATCCGGACTTAACTACATGGAGTTGAATTCTCGAGTGTATCGTGGGAGTTAAGTATATGTTTGATGCAGTAATAGCAATGAAATGACGTAGCCCAAGCTTTCCCCCATAAAACAACTGTGGGAGAAGAAATGAGTATTTTATGCCATAAGAAACTCCAAAAAATATTTCAAAAATATACAACAAATGGGTAAAGTTCACTGTGAAAAAATATTTTTACTTAAGGATTCGAACCCTGATGTTAAAATTTCACCATATGTCCATCATATTTCAAGACAATATATAGTTGAAGTGTAAACAGACAAGGTCTTTACAACAGTACACGTGACAGCGCCAAATGATGTTAGTGCATTCGTAATAATTCGGAATGAGATAATTGCAATGACAAGATAAACGGAAAAAGAACGTAGCTATTTGGACTATAATACGTGCAACCTAAAAGGATTCACCATGATCACCAATTTTTATCTTTACGCTTCAACACACATGACAAACCGGAATAGAAAGCATAGCTTTATCGCTTAAATTAATTTAAAAATGCAATAAGCCCATCCTAAAGGTGACTAAAGATCTATTTCATAGCTTGCCCAAGATACTACCCAAGTTTAGGTTGAAAGAAAGTGAGCCGTGTAGGACTTGAGAGTAACAATTTTTTCAACGTTTTTCTTGATTAGAGAAACGTTCATGGAAAACTGTCGGTGAAATATGAAAAACAAAAGCTTGTCTTGGTTTAACTGTTCGGAAATCTTATCACCTTAAGTATTTTTTGAGTATATTTAGAAAACGCTCGTATACAAAGTAATGATCCAGGAGAACAAAATATCACTGATGATTCTTTGTGTCTCACCCACTTGTCCTTCGCTCCACGCACCAATCATCATAACCCCGCTGTCACTATCAACCCAACCTCAGGATAAAGCTCCTTCTGTCCATAACCCTGATCTCCTGCCCCCCTGAGCACATTTTTAATTCATCCTTGACTCACATTCTGCTTTCCTAACATTCCCCCTCCCTCAGATCTTATAATATACCAACCTTTCTAACAGCTCCCATTCAGTGTTCCCACGCTTGAATGTTTTTCCGGTATAAAAACCCCTGTGAAAACAGAATCATTTTACTCAGGCGGTAGATGCTACAGTGTCTCCATCTAAATACTATTCTGCATGCAGCTGGGGCAGGGAGACTTGTAGGAGTTGTTAGGTCACGAGTCATTTAAAGAAGAGGGAATAAGGAAAGGTGATTGAATGAGACAGATAACAGAAGTGAATTATATGCTAAAATAGAATATCTAAGTCACTCAGTGTTTCTTTTGCAGTCACAAATGGTGCGTGGAAAATAGGAACTTTTAGACCTAATACTCACCCTTTAATGACATTTTGAATCTACTGTAGGCGTGCCTGTACCCTGGCAAAGCCACGGAGAAGATTCATGCGTTTGAAATGTGGCACTACAGACGGACTTTAAAGCTCTTTTTGGTTGGTCATCTGACGCCCTTTGTAGAATAGATTGTCAATCCGATCCAATGTGGGCGTGATGAAATGGGTGATTGAAAAATGTAAACTACCATATCTTGGACATATTATGAGGCACAATGATGACTACCAACTTCCTCAGTTTTCTCACTTACGGAAGGTTGAATGGAGTTGAATCCCTGGTAGAAGAGAAATTAACCGGCTTGCCAATCTGAAAAAGTGGAGCTAGCCATCGTTCAGAACAGAGCTAAGCTCAGAACAAAGCTATGCCTTATTTGTTGACTTATATCAGCTGCATTTAGTACTGAGTTAAATATTATCCTTCATAGCAACTTGAAATACGCATGATCCTTATCTTCTTAAATTAACCTATGGGATGCGTGTCCCCTTCCAGTCTCTCTGGGCTATCAACTTACTCAACTGCTGCGTTATTATCTCTGTTCGCTCTTTGCTGTTTTAATTGCTTTATGCGGATTTTTTTTCCATTTTGTTAATATCGTGTGTAAAATCATTTTAATATAATCTCTCGCTCTGCTTGATCCTCGCAATTATTCAATAACACCATGTTTACATAGTTTCTTTTACAAGCGGAAATTCACATAAAAATTTATGACTTCACTACAGCATCTGTCCGGAAATTTATGAGAATGATTTTTTTCTCGCTGCACAGAAAAGCCGAGTGACGGTACTTAAGGGTAGGGGTGGTTGGGGAATGGTTTCAGTTACACATACCCGTCATCTGCCATTACATATGAGCTATTATAGAGTACATATCTAGCTCAATAAGAGTTTTCTTTTCCACCTCAGTCATGGTTCGATTGAGTGTACCATTGAGCAGCGATTAAGTTTTGTGTTAAACTCAGGAAATCAGGTAGTGAAACAATGACCATGGTTTAATTGGTCTTTGGGGAGGAAATGCTGTTCTAGGTGCAGGTTTACCACTGTTTTCAATTGTTTGGGTAAGGTAGAGAGAAAATTGAAGACAAATTACTCTCTGGACATTCATCAACGAGTTGTCATCGAATCATCGGCAGTATTTGTAGAAGGTGCAGGATGTTTTAAACATTGACTATTTTTTGAGTGTCAATATGATAGCAGAAGTTTTTGAAATTCGAAAAGCTATTCCGCAAAAGATTGAAAGTTTAAATAAATAGGTCCTTGGCATCTGCAAGGATATTGCCACGGGTCCTCCAACGCGACATTTCGTCGACTCACACATCGCTGCAAGTTAGTGATTTTTTGGTGAGGCGCAATGTGACAACGCTACCTCATCAACCCCAGTGTCCTGACCTAATCTCAGCCGACGACCTTTTGTTCCCCACGACCTGGTTGCTGCTGGAAATCCTGGTTGCTGCCTTCCAGGAGGCGTACAAAGCTTGGCACACACACTGGCCATGGTGTACAGAGGCGCCAAGTATCTTCCTTAAAAAACAATTAACCTTAATTAGCATAAAATTCAATAAATATTTTTCCCAGAGTTACTCTCATTACTTTCCGGACCGACCCTGTAGATTTTTACAGTCAATTTCCAATCAATTATCACACTCCATGGCGTGACTAAACGTTTTTCTATAAGCCATCGAGCTATCAAGAGGAGAATGGGCTTAGATTGAGAGAGTGGTTGATATATCGCTTGGAAAGGGTTAAAATTGTGCACGCTCTCTACTCGGGGGAGGGTTTGGTAGTAATAGGCAGGGTTGGAAGTGAAAGTCCGACGTTTAATAACACACAGTGCGCCGAGGAATTTTGAAGCCGAGGTGGGTGAACGGCAGAGGGATTTATTGTCCAAAATGGCTCGGGAGCGATGGGGAGCAGCGGGAGGAAGGGAGGGGGTTTTGGCGAGAAGATGACAGCGAGGCCGCTGTAGTGGGTGAATTACGTTTAAGTGCGAGGGGCTGACGTGTTGGCTTTGTTATAATGGGATGAGGTGCAACGTGGAGAAGGAAGGGACCGCTTGTTTTGCCTTTCGAGTGAGGCTAGGTAAGGGGAGATGGCATGCGATGTGGTGAAAGTCAAGTAGGTAGGTGGTAGTGGTGTTTAAAGATAGGGAGTTCCAAGGGATAACAGATGAATAGCCCTCATCTCTCCGATGTATTCTAAAAGCGTTTTGACGCCGTTTGCAGCAAGAAAACATACCCGAGAAAATCGAACTTGACAGAATTCCGTGGGGCTGTCGTCAATGATTAAAATTAATGTATTCTTCGTAATTTACTGATGAGGTATTAATACCAAATCCACTAAATTAACCTTTGAAGTGGCAAAACAGCGCTGACTTATGGCTTCTTGAAATGCATGTACAATATTAAAGTGGGAACAAGCAATGCGGCATTTCCAAATTCTGTATATATAAACTATTGTATATCAAAGAATCCATGAATGAGAGGTGAATGGTTCAGTTTCTCATATATCTTGTACGCGTTTTAAAATTTTCTTCAATAAGAAAACGTTCTTAAGAATATTGAATTACATGGAATATTCTGCTGAACACTCATCATCAGTTAAAATAAATGAATTTCACTAATTCAAAATTTTCAGCTGTGGTATTTTTAATAAATTCTTCAAATTAACAGCGAATTGTTGGAACAGTTCCAGCTATGGGTTTGTTAAAAAATATTTAGCATGCTAGAGTATGAGGAAAACATTTGGATTTTCACCTTCTTCAGGGATATCATTATAACTTCAAGTTCTCTCGGATAAAAAATATTACCCTTCTCTGTGTAACCTGAATGTGTATTGACATCCCCTGCTGTGACAAAAATTGGAACACCCCTGGGCTTGCGTTGATTTGTCATCCTCACTCAAAAGTAATAATTTATATTTTTTGCAACTTTCAGCTTCATTAATTCTATATAGTTAAATATCTTTAAATTTTAACTATTGCTAATTTTCAAATTCATTAGGCAAAATCCGCAATAAATGTGCTGACATTGTATTATTTGCAGTGTGTTGGCTCAATTTCTTGTGTTGTGCTTCCTTTGGATCGCTAGCTTTGAGATGTATCATGTAATAAATTTTACGAGGTGCGAAGTAATTTTCCAATAACTACTGTCAATTTGTGGAGAAAAAATATTTTTTAGTATGTAGTTTCTTTCTGCGGAAACAAATATAAAAATACGTAGCACAAGTAGATTATCTAAATGTATATAAATATAGGTATTCTTATTAATAAAAATTTAGATGCCTCATTACATTTTACTGTCAGTAGTTAGGTAAATGTTTATCTTTGAACACTCGTTAAAGTTTCTCCCCATCATCATTGTATTACATTTTGACATAGCTACTTTGAACCATCATTTCTCTTTCACCATGTATGTTGTGCCACTACATATGTGTTTCGTATAAACTATGATACTTGAGCTCATATACTGAGTACCATGGGAGAAAAGTTTCTTAAAATATGTAAAAGGCTAATACTGATTCTATTTGTCATAGTTGTGTATCATTTGCTGCGGATTATTGTTTGAAATGAATTAATTTCTCTAGGTAAAGCAAAATTTGCGCATCACTAGCTGTAAACACTTATGACTGCATTTGTTATTGGGTAACTTCCTTTTCAGATTTTTCATGTTTTTGTATACGCTTTTGGCCAATTATAATTGAAACGGAGGGTTGCCGAGCGTCTCCATATTAGGGAGGACGATGAAGAAAATGAAAGTGCGTAAGTAATGGGTTTTCCTCTCCGGCATAATTGATATTTTCCCACCGTATCCGAGAGCTGCTCTCTAAATGAGTTCTGGGTTTTACGCTGGTTCTTATTTTATATCTCATCCTTCAGGGCAATCTCATCCAGCCCTTAAGTTTATTAACTTGTTTTATTTTTTCCAACTCGCCTAAATCGGTATCTCTACGAGTTGATGACCTCAAGTTCCATAATTCTGAAAACAAAAATCGGTTTAGCCTTATTCGATGAGTACAGAAGGCCTAAAAAAATATTTAACCCTCCGTTATTTCATGTAAAAATGTGTGATAGAATTGGCAGGATTCACGTTTTTTACGTAAAATGTGAAAATGAAATCTAAAACCTTGTGTAAAAATATATCTTCTTAATTGAATCAGTAAAATTACTTAGTCATTTTCTCAAAAGGTATATTTGTTTACAACCGGTTTCCTCTCGTAAGTGACATCATTAAATACAGGAGAAATACCAAATTATATGTTCTTAACCATGAGGGGGGAGAAGGGGAGGGCGTAGAGTTGAAAGGGGAGAGTGTGGAATTTAGGGGAGGGGTGGGGTGTGGAAGGTTTTAGTGGTGTGATGGTGGGGAGGTCTGCAGTGTAGAAAGGGTCTCAAACAGGACGGGAAGGATGAGGAAAGGTCTTGGATTAAATCGGTGGGACATCCGAAAGTGGGGAATAGTTTGAAAAATATTTTCATCCAAAAGGCACTCTCCTTTAACATATTTCCTGATCTCCAACATCTCCAGTGAGTCCATCCTCCATCTTTTTCTTAACTTAAGGATATTACATTGATTTAATCATCATCTATTTTCATCTAGCTAACCCTGGTTATATCGGGTTCATCATATCTCCTTACCTTATTGCTGGACTTATGCATATGATACCTACCCGATTTAAGGTAGGTATGGGAATTATAGTCAAAATATAGTCATGTTTTGACCACACAGATAAGAGAAGGCATCTATACACTAAAATTATGTTCTTCTATGTACTGTTATTCCTTACTGACTGGGCTACTACCCGACTAATGCTAAACATCCAAACGCCCAAGCAGTTTTTATTTTATTTCCCATGCAAGAAAGCTGTTTCAAACACCACATGAAATCATTTTACTTGACTTTCTCCCGTTTATTCTTTAAAAGGTCGCGCAACTTTTAACTTAGAAGCAAAATAAAATAGTTTTTAATTATGTTTACGAATTATAATTGGTTTGAGCAACGATTGACCGTGAATTAATACAAGTAAGTTACATCTTCCATGACTTCCATCCTACTTGCCGCAAGGGTTTTGCATTCAACGTTGGGTAAACTACAGCGGAGATCTCAATAAATTCCTTAGACTGGCAATACAATCTGATAATTATTACCATATTAAATTACCCTATAATGTTATCGAATTTTTTTTGGCCCGTATATTCAGAAGCAGATATTTTTCCCGCCTAAGTATTTCAACATCCTACGGAGCAACCCCACCCAACCCCTGCCATCGCGCGAGATGCAAAACGTGCCCTATCCTTATCACCGACCCCCTCCCCGCTAAATTCCTCTCCCACCCACTTCCTTCCGTCCCCTCTCGGTCATGCACTTCCCACAACGTTGTTTACATCCTCCTGTGTAACCTGTGCGATTCATATTACATTGGCCTCACCACTAACGCCCTCAGTGTTAGAATAACCGGCCACCGAGCCAGTTGCAAGCCGTCCTCGCCCAATGCCTCCTTCCCCGTCCCGATCCATGCTTCCTCCCACAATCTCATTTTTGATCAATGCTTCCGTGTAGGCGTATTGGCTTCCCTCCCTCCCTCTGCCTCTCCCCTTCAATTGCGTACGCTAGAAATGGCCTGCATCTGGCTTTATTCCGTTCATAATCCGCCCGGATTAAATCGCGCTCACTGACCTCTCCCGCCCCTTCTCCCCTTTCCCCTCCTTCAATCCCCTCCCGCCCCTTCCCTTTTTCTCCATTCCACATCCCTTTCTCCTCCTCTGACCCCCTCCCGCCTCTTCCCCTCCTTGCCCTTCCCTCTTCCTCTGACCCCCTCCCCTCTTCTCCCCTTTCCTACCCCTCTCTCCTCCCACCTCACCCTACCTCTCGTCCCCTGCCTTTCCATCAGTATGTATCCTTCTATCTTTGAGAAAGGTTCTATAGACCGAAATATCAACGTATAATGTGAGTGTTCTTTTTTTATGTGTCTATATTTAATTCCGCCCCACCTGTGGCATAGTTTATTAATATATATATTAATATATATATATATATATATATATATATATATATATATATATATATATATATATATATATATATATATATATATATATATATATATACACACACACACGCATGAAATTACACAAATACACATAAAACAAAAAAATACTCATATATATAGCTCATTTATACTTCGTGGGCTCTGCGTGCCCCGAAACGCCTGTTCTGTATCTTTACCACTGTCTGTGTGCCTGATTCGAACTTTGCTTTCCTCTTCTGTGTACGTAATTTCTTCTCTGCCGGTGAGTGAAAATGCCCAGCGCCATCTCACGGCGACATTTACGGGCTAATCTTGGGGGTGTTTGATTCATATAAACCCCCCGCCGATTCCAGTGTTTCTTTAGCGCACTAACTAGCTTAGTGGTCAGAGCATCCGTCGCGAAATCGGAAGGTATGTGGTTCTATTCCTGGTCTAGTCGAATTCTTTTCACTTGGAATCGGCCATCATTCCATTTTCACATCACCATTGTGTTGTCGCATTTTATGTTTCCTATCTTTCTTTCACCACCTGTTTGACGAAATATTTATTATTTACGCCTGTGAGCGGTTTGAGTGAATGAAAGATTGTATGGCCGGAATGGCTCATTTCTACTTCTTGGGCTATGCGTACCCCGAAACGCCTGTTATGTATCTTTACCACTGTCTGTGTGCCTGATTCGAACTTTGCTTTCCTCTTCTGTGTACGTAATTTCTTCTCTGCCGGTGAGTGAAAATGCCCAGCCCCATCTCTCAGCGACATTTACGGTCTACTCTTGGGGTTGTTTGATTCATATAAACCCCCCGCCGATTCCAGTGTTTCTTTAGTAGATTAGATAGCTTAGTGTTCAGAGCATCCGGCGCGAAATCGGAAAGTTTGTGGTTTAATTCCTGGTCTAGTCGAATTTTTTTCACTTGGAAACGGCCATCATTCCATCTTCACATCACCATTGTGTTGTCGCATTTTATGTGTTTCCTATCCTCTTTCTTTCACCACCTGTTTGAACGAAATATATATATATATATATAATTCTATTTCAATGATAGTTGTTCTCATATGTGAAAAATTTGATTTAATAACTGTCATATGAGAAAAACATTTATGATCTGATCGGTTATTTATTCTTGGATAGTGGGACGCTTTTTTCTAGTACTGAGGACTGATCTTGCTTTTCCATTGCCAATGAGAGGCCATCCTTCAATGAAATACTTACGTTGCTAGACGCTGAATGAGCTTGCTAGATGTAGTACAGTATCCAAAGAGTAAATTATAATTTTTTCAATGGAATATATAGTGTTTTTATCTTAGACATTTTTCAAGAGCATCAAAATGAATATAAAAGATATCGCCATCGTTTCTCTTTGAATGTTGCTTCTATTTTTCCACAAAGCATCTTTACATTTGTTGTTTAATTTGTTTAATAACATTTAAGTTTTTATCATGGAAATTTCAATGTTTTCTGCTGGAAATTTTGGCAACACAAAGACAAGATTTTATACATCATTGTAGCTATGAAAGCAACAGAATTTCTGTCATGTGATTTTTAGTTTTACTGTTTCGCAAATTAATCACAGGGAATATTCTTGCAATTTTGTCATTAGTGAGAATTACTCGAATAATATTTTTTTTTAGTTGAGAGGATATTTGAATCTTCCTGGAATTTTCAAAATCTTTTTTACACTCATTGTTTGAAAGAGATTCATGCGTGATAGGTGTAGATAAATAATGAACAAGACGTATAATATTAAAAAAAATTAATATTGTGAACATTTTCTGTGGATTGTGATTGAATGCGTCGTTTTTAATTATGCACCAGTCTCAATTAATATTGATCATTACGAAGCGTAATTACGTGTACGAGAATTCTGCAAAAATATTCCTATTTGCTTTGGAAATATTTTCCACCTGAAATGAAAATAAATTGCGTTTCACTGTCATTTCATTCTTCATTCTGATGTGACGTGGAATCGATTAGCTGCCATTGTATGAATTAATATTTTACTTTATCCGCTTACTTTCATATACAGATTTATTCTATTATTACTTTATGGCTCAGTGAGACTTGGTTTTATGTTTCGTGAGTACCTATTTTTTGTTGTTTTGGATGATTATATTTGAGGTGAGTGTGCAATATTTAATCCAGTTTCAGGATAGTTTACGCATCTACTTTTCATTAACCCTTTCGCTACGAACGACGTGATAGAGCGTCGTAAATTTTTCGACGCAAACGAACGAACGACGTGATAGCACGTCGTGCCGCTAAGCTAACCCCAAGCAAGCCTAAAAGGTGAGTATTATAAACAGGGATGCGACCCGAAAAGGCACCCGAACTCAGAGTCCGACCCTTCACCGCGGTTGGTTTATAGCACCAACTGACCAGTCACACTATAGTTTATAACTTCTTAAAGTTAAACATTAATCGCACAATTTTGTTCTTCTTTGTGTGGTACTATTCACGTTGATGAAAATGGTTTTTTAAACAAAGTTATACGATATATATTAACAATTTACGTGCATTAGTAAACCAAGCCAGTTTAATATACATTAAATTACTAAAGCTCGTAAAATGGTTAATACCTATCGTATGACTGTGATTAAAAACCATATTCATCAGTGTGAGTAGCGCGACACAAAGACGAACGTAATTGTGCGATTTATGTTTCACTTTAAATAGTTATAAACTATGGTGTGACTGGTCAGTTGGTGCCATAAACCTCTTATAAAGGACTTTTTCATGGGATGCCGCGGGTACCCTTTCTCGGTTCGCGGGAGGGGATTACCTCGACCCTTCCTCGCAGTGCGCGCCCCACTCACAGCAGGGGTCCGCGGTCAGCTGCTTGCTGATGAAGTGGAATAACAAACTTAAAGGTTTTTGTGTTATTGGCAAATTGAGTATTATAAGTGCATTGCTTATGTTTAGCTCTACAACCACAAATTTAAAACGGAGTTCTACTGTTATTTTTAACGTAGTTTGTGTGTAATGGAATCTTTACCATTGATACTATTTTTGTTGCTTGAAAGCTTAATATTAACGATAGAATTTCGTTTAAAAGCTGTAAAGTCATTGTAAAACAAGAATAATTCATTTCCGATTAAATAAATATCGAGGCTGTAGCAACAATGTTTTTAGCAAAACCATCGCATAAAAAATAGTTGACCGCGACTGCATGCCGTAATAGCACCCCAAGCGGAAAAGAGCGGAGATTATCTCAGCCCGGTGGCCGATCAACACCCCTCTGGCCCCCGACTCAAGTTAGGGAAATAGGTACCGGTGAAGATCCTAGCGTAGCGAAAGCTCCGTACTGGCAAAGCAAAAAAATTTTCCCCGTCCCCGTCGCGAAAGGGTTAATCTCAAATTTATGAAAAAGCCTTAGAAAATATAAAAATGGTGTGCTACGAATAAATGATTAATTCTTCTGTGAATTGAATGTTGATGATATTTCAACAGAGTCAGTAACATAAAATCTGATATAATTCATAAATGAACAGGAATCAAGTTTTCCTTTTCATTTATAAAATGAACTTCCACAAAGTTGAGCCTGAGACAATTGTGATATAATTCATTTTTTTTACGGGAACATACGGGAAAAATTTCGTTTTTCTCGAAGTGAATAATCGTTCCATCATGATTGATATTTTCATATCAAAGCTAACATGATATTTCCGGTTTCATAAAAAGTTTTAACTATTACATACAGGTATGTTCTCCTAGGAGTGCTGCGACTTGTTCCCATATACTTAGCCTCCAGGAATAGAACTGCTTGCTACTGACGTAATGCTCTTAGTAATTATATTAATAATGAATTATACGCAGTATAACGTAATTATGTGTACTTGCTAATTAATTGGCATGAATAGCATTAATCAACATTTGTGATTTATCTCCATTAAATATTGGTTGCCTTATGAATTTGGCTCTAATTCAAGATTGGAGAGTATATATTAATGAGGCACTGTGCATATTTTATCCCAGCACCTCAATTACTCGAATAAATTGTTAAAGAAGAGCATTGAAGAGAAGTAGAATATTGTTGAATATATAGTAAGGCAGTAGGAAGAGTAAAAAAGGCGAAGTATGATGTTAAATCGCACTTTTATTAAGATCTTTTGCGTTAAATACTGTTTTGTTTCCTTGCTTTTTGAATGAAAATGTCCCAAACAGTTTTTGTCCCCATTTTTAAAGATAATATTCAGGATTAGTATATATAATTGAAGCATTTGCCCTCTTGCATAACATTATTTCAAAGCTAAAAATTATTTTGCTCTCCAAGAGGCTGAAATAGATCGAAAGTTGGTGGAAAATTGTGTACTTAATTGAAAACCCTCTAAATGTTCAGAGAGCATTGACTTTTGAAATTGCTTTTCCATTAAGGCTGTAGTGGGTTTTGGTATTTTCTCACCGAAAGAAAACAAGATTTTTTAATATCATTTCAGAGAATGTATATTTTCACTCATGTTACAGCCGCGGTTCAAGGGTGCCTGAGTTCTTCACGTCCGTCGGAGAAACTCAACTTTGTTTACTTTTTCTATATTTTATTTTGTTATAATGGATTCTCTTCTAGTTTTGAGGGGATCTAGTCCTCTCACAGCAGTAAAAAGTTGGCCTTGGAGCTTGGAGTTATAGGGAGGCAGTGTAAATCCCAAGATATCCATTCGAATTCCTTTGACAGAAGCTCGGAGAATGTAAAAGGAATGAGAAACTTAAGTGAGAGAAGTTTAAGATATTTTCTCCCAAGATTCTGGCTCTGTCTGCTTGGAAGTCCAACACGGATCCGCAAAGAGCAAAAAACATACTTGTAGGGAGTTCAGCTGTGAACCATAATCGAAAAATATAATGTTCACATATTTTTCCACCTTATTTCCGCATAACGTTATGGACGATATGTCGTCTGGGGAGGGGTTCTTGGTACGTTTTTTATCAATTGAGCCAGTTTTTCTAAAAACCTTTCACCACAAATACATATTTCATCCATAAAATAATGTAGTATGCAAAACATTTATCATTTTTGAGAAAATCTGTGAAAGGTCTGTGTGCATATGCACTAGCAAATAAAAAATACGATGCCCTTTTCCTTCATATAAAATTCGTATTGTGACCATATATTTGACCAGAAATATTTTGATCATTACCAAAAGACAAAAATAAGTGAGCGATCAAAAATTAGTGCTTTAAGCACAGCAGTTTTCTCAAATTCCATTTGTTTCAGAACTTTTACACTTGGCCGCTTACTAAAAAACATCGGTAGCAAGTTGAGGTGCACTGGTGTGCGCTAAAGAAGAAAGGGTACACCGATAGCCACATTCGCAAAAGGCTTTTCTGAGTCTATTTTCAGCAAAGCAGTCAATAATTCATAATGTAAATATTTTAATACCTGAGTAGTATAAAGCTTACCTTTTAAAACTTGGATGCAATTTGATGCATGGCACTGTTTCAGGAGTAACTTGGTGGTACTGATTCACTGCGTAAAATAAAATAACATAGTAAACACACAAAAAATACTTACGTGACTATTAAAGGCCTAGTGACCTGAAGATGGCAATATATGGATTTACCAGGAAATTGGATATAGTTTCATAACTATTTACAGAACATTCGCCTATGACCAGTTTTGTATCTCACCACAGAATAGTATATGTATATCTTACATTCCAGTATTATAGTTTAAAATGATACTAAGAAGGGGAAAGCCACATATGATACAATACAGTATAATATCCGTATTTTTCAAATGCTACGAACTACTGAGCTGCGCGACCTCTTAAAATTACCTCTAGTAAACGAATTACGTCTAGGAAGCGCTAGTTGCCAAGAGAAGAGCTTTTATACCTCAGTTATTGTTTTTTCAAGCTTCACGATGGTTACAGCTCAACTAAAGTCGTATTGTGTGTTGCAGTACGTGAAAAGTGAGTCTTTTACAATGGTGCAACGTAATTTTTGGCGTAAATATAACATTGATCCACCGCGCAAATTGAGCATCTTACGCTGGTACCTACTGCCTTCTAACAGCGAGGAATTAAAAGCAGGCAGAACTTTGGCTGTGAAGACAGTAACTGCTGACATGCTTCAAAGAATGTGGGAGGAATCTGAATATCAACTTGACATTGTTCGGGTTATTCAAAGAGGACATATTGAAAATCTATGTTGTTTTTTCCCTACAGAACTAGAGAATGTACCGGTCATTTTAAGAGGTCGCGAAGCTCTGTAGCTTGTACCATTTGAAAATATTTGAAACCAACACATTCTTTTGAAATCACCCTGTGTATCGTAGACTGAGGATAAAGATGAAGATCATCGAAGAATCACTCATCCTAACCCTATTTTATTTTTCTAATAAATATCTATCTATTTCCTCCATATTTTATGGCTAATACCTGACCTGGGGAATTACCTTGACACATGCCCTCATGACAGCATGTAGGGTTTTATGAAGTTGCAGAGGTATATCTTACATATAAAAATTAATATTTGCTTGTTTGTTCGTCTTCTATAGGTTCCAATACCATTCATCAGATTACGAGTGAACTTCGGAGAGTTGTAGTGCGCGTGCCCGCGAGGGTTTCTAAATTATTAAGTCCACTGTACAATAGGTTGAGCGCGATTAGCTTCAACAAATGAGTGTTGGTACGATTAGCTTCTCAAACAAGCGAGGAACGACAAGATAGCAACTAATCAGATCGTTTACGAGTTCCTCAATCACGTGCATCAGAATCGTATCAGTGAGACAACATAGCGTGCATCATAATCATATCAGTCATACATAATTTTCGTTAAAATGTGCGTAATTTATTTGTTCGTAGGAGAAGATTTGGTGCAGTGGTCTCTTTGTTTGGAGTCCAAGAAGCATACAATGCTGGAGGGACGATAAATCGACCGAAAGGTCGAGTACACAGCGTTGTTTCCTTTTTTAATTGCTTTCTCGTATGATATGGATTGTAAATGCTTATCATTAGACAAAATGAAGAACGAGGTTTTGATTACTTTTTTTATTGTTATAAGGTTGAAAATCTTACATTTTTTCACTTCTTTACAATAGAGTTTTTTTTACTTGGAAACCGCAGTATAGGCATGGAATGGAAACTCATTCCATCGTTTGTCGCGTTGTGAATTCCTGTGTAAGTACGTGGAATTCATTGGGATAGGTCTCAAGTTCGTTTAGGGACCGATAAAGAAAAATTAGCATTGCAACGCATGCCGTGCACAGCTAGTTGTGTATATTTTATTCTTCTTGAAATAGGCTAGTCTGTTTTCAACTGAAAACTTATTCACATCTTGAGTGGTGGATTGCCAGTTGCCTTTCCCATCCCAGGGGGGATGTTACCTCTGGCAATGCAAAAGGGTCAGTCTCCCATAATTCTACCTACACAGAGTATCACAGTTTCTCCTTTGTTCCCTTGTCTAATTAATGACATTGTTTCTGTATTGTCTGCTGCTTTTTCACGATGTTTCCTAAATCCAAAATTGCATACCCCATTTTTAACATTATGGTCTGCATTTATGTTTTTATAATTACTATTTTGGTGTAGGTCCTATCATATATCGTCTGCATCGTATGCCAAGGAAGACATGTCACATAACTATTGCTTTATTTGCAATTTAAGTTTCGTGCCTATTTATTTATTTCCTCAGAAGTGTTTGTAGGTGTTCTTAGGCAGTCATATTCAGTACATTCCTCACTTATTATTTAAGGTTTCCGTTATCATAGATTTTGTTTCCCAGGTAGTCGAAGTTCATTTCTTTTTCAATCGGCGCATTGTCAATGCTTGCTGTACAAGGCAGAGGTTCTTTACGGATACTTTTTGGATTTGGAAATATTCACATAACACTTTGTAGAACTAGTGTTTGGGGTAAAGAGTTGAAATTGTAGGTTCTCGGTCCTCAGGATCATCCTCGGTTTGGGCAATCAACACAACATCGGCACTGGAGCAGAAGTGTTTGTTCTGATAATTGCCAAGATGGCACCCTTTTAATGTGGATTCTATATGTCCTATTATTTCATCCATAAGAATATTAAAAAGTGATGGGCTGAGGCTGCCACCCTGGTTTATACCTACATTAGTGTTTATTTTTTTCTTCTCTTAATTTGTGTGAATTTATTTTTGGTACAAAATATATCGCACACGATACTGGTATGGTTTGGTATATCGCACACGATACTGGTATTGATACATTGTGCAGCCCCCACCTCCACCTCTTCTTCGTCAGCCCCATGTCCGCGTGAAATATCGTCCGCATTTATCGAAAGAAAACATATCCAGCAACAAAACGAAAGATTTACAACAACAACAACAAAAGATTTTGAACTGATGGTAACTAAGGGTGTTCCCGTATGCAGCGAATTTATAATTATATTATTGTATCAATCAGTTGATTAAAAAGGAATGGATTGAGGCTGTGACCTTAGTATTAATTTCTTTAGGTGATTTAATTGTGTTAATATTTTGCGATACAAAATGTACGTCGTCTCATGCGATGCTGGAATTCAAATATCGTACAGCCTCCCACCTCCATCTACTCCTTTTCCACTCTTTTCTCTTTTAATCTCGTCCTTGCCTTCACCGACAAGTCTTTTTTGTCGCCAACGTGAAAACCTTTCTCTTTTTCACGAGAATAAGAGACGGGAAAAGCTATTGTATGTGCTATTTTGCGTGCGTGTGTGGACGTAAGTTTATAGAGCGATGTTGTTTATTTTTTCTTTCGCCTCGTCCATTCTGACAATCTCTCAGCAAAGTGTGTGGGAGCTCCTTGTTATTCTACTTGTATGGTGAAGAAGACCCCGTCTTTTCTTTATTTCCTCACCTCCTCAATACTCCTCTTCTTGTCTCGCCACTGCATGCTTCAGGACGTTGTCGACGGGAGTTCATTTCTTGCTCACACGGCTGTAACCTTAATCCATTTTAATGTCTTAAAGGTGACGTGAATGGTGGCTCTTTTTGTTTCACCGTACCTCGTGAGATGCAATTCACTTCGTTTATAAGCAGAGTGCAAACTTGTGAATGAAAATAAAACTTGTATAAGTAACTCGTTTGAAACATCTGTTATACGCTTTAAATGTCGAGGAGTTATTGTATGATTTTATATGCTAAATACTAGTTGGTAAATAGACGGGCATGACTATTTCGCCTTGTAACTTTTCCTCACTTTAAAACTACCATATGTGTACCAGTTTTTCGCTATTACTACCAATTTAATATATTTATAGTTACCACTCAACCATTCCCTGAAAGGTGTAAAGACTCTTAGGTGGGGTTCAAACCCATGGGTGCTGGGTACAACCATCAAAAATATATTTTTCTTTGCTTAGTTAAGATTTCCCTAAGATAGATAAAATTATATTGCATTCTTTATCGAAAATGTTCCTACAAAAAATGATGCATTGAAAATTCTCCCAAAACGAGACAATTCCATCACTTAGGTGTTTTAAACTACAAAAACCATAAACATTTGTGGAATGTCGAAGAAAACATTTTCTACACTGTAGAAATAATGACAAGCAGACATTAGAAGTACACAGACACTTTTAGAAATTAGAAGTTGTCGTTAGTATAGTTTGTTTGTTAGTTATAGTTACTATAACATTTGAGGTAAAAAGGAATTTTATTACACGTCATTTCTATAAATAGCGGTGAATATCATTTTCAACGTTTGAAGAGAACCTTGTGCTTAAGGACTTTTGTAAACCATTCAATAGGTAAATTAATGAGATTTCAAGAACAATTCTTCGCTTTAGTCATGTGTACGCATATGTGAATTCGTGGTTTTACTTAATGTCCTTCAAGCTGTTAGTTATAAGCGGGAAATGTTGATTCTAAAAGAAAAACCGGTAGTGAAACAAGATTTTCTTTCAAATTTCCTTTAACATGGCTTATGTTCATATACTATAAAGTAGTAAATAGCAGTGCATAAGTGAAACGTTAGTATGCTGCAGATTAAGAATTGCATTATACTTGTATTTTAATGAATTAATGAACGCGTATATATTTACCCAGAACTTACATTTTGGGGAAAAAACATTGCCTTTAATAAGTTTATATCCGTGAGTTAACACTGAATTTTCATGATTATAAGCTATAGAAATTAATCTTTTTGTGTTTTAGCTCAATATATAGGCATGCAGCAATTCGCGTTTAAACACTGCTCAGTATATTTGATAAGCATTACCGTCTACAATTAGCTTTAATCACGGAAAAAGAATAATAAATCCAAAAGAAACTTTTTCTTGAACCTAATTTTAAGACAAAATAGCATTTATAAAATATTCATAAATAAGAGTCGCTCTGGTATAAATTTGTTTCAGTGATCTTTGGAATTTATTCGTGGGTCGTGTCAGTAGTAGGCTTTAGGATTGCTATGAATTCGTTAAGGATTCATTTTATTTTATTTTTATCATCCCAAAAGTATGGGCTACGACTCTCTTGAGCGCAAAAACTCCAAAAAGAATGTTCAGCCATGAAATATGCGTTTTCTTTTGCAATGGATTTCTGTTTGGGCCCATCTGAGTTGTAAAAATCGAGAAAAAAAAGTTTTCCAGTGTTTTGCCAGAAGTCGTGACAATAGGTAGTTCTCGAATAAAAAACTACTATCCAATCCTTTCATTCGGTGACAAACAGCTTTCAATATTGCCTCTGAGTTGGGAGTTACTCATTCCTCTGATAGGCTCGTAAGATTTTATTTCTCTCCGAGCTCAAAAACTCTATATCTCGCTTGGAATTGTATCGGAACAGGATGCTCTCGTCCCCGTACTCTTATGATTTGATTTTCTCCACATTGCAGACATCAGACCTCTTTCACACTTTCATCTTGTCGCCTTGGAAAGGCACGTGAAGCGCACAGCTTCTTGCTGGAAGTCCGTGACGGCGAAAAACCTGTTATCGGCAAGTCAAAAAAATAAAGGAGGCGTAAGTGTGGAAAAAAGACATGGAAAGAGGGGTACACCCTTTTCCACCTTGAGGGGTAAGAAGCGATGCCTTTATTTGGCATCTCCGAGACAACTATTGCTTCTAAAAACCCTCCAGCAACACCATTTTTCCTGCCCTTATACATCCATGCTCTAGTTGGAACAGGATATCTCTCTGCCTCCCACCGGAACCATTGCTCTTTTCTACTCCTTGGTCCTGCTTCTAGATTATCTTCTCAACTCCTAGAATGTTCCTCCGATAACTCACATCCTCTCCATCACGCTGACTCCTGTATTAACACCTTTTTCCCAGGTCTAAAATTTTCCACATTTCTGCTCCTTCCGTCAACCTATGCTCTTTTTATGTTTGGTTTGAGCTTATAATCAGAACACCTTGGCTGAGTCTTCTAGATCATTTATTCTGTCCTCTGTGAAGCGTCGATTTTTTTCTTGCTGAATTTTGGAACAGTTAAAACTTTTTTATAATGCATATCATCTGGTTTACTGGAGTGAGAGAAGCTTGGTAACTATCGTCAAGTTCTGTGGAGCTAGGCCAGTAGTCTGTGGAAGATGGCTGACGTTTAATAATTGGCCTTAATTGAACACCTTGGCTGAGTCTTCTAGATCATTTATTCTGTCCTCTGTGAGGCGTCGATTTTTTTCTTGCTGAATTTTGGAACAGTTAAAACTTTTTTATATTGCATATCATCTGGTTTACTGGAGTGAGAGAAGCTTGGTAACTATCATCAAGTTCTGTGGAGCTAGGCCAGTAGTCTCTGGAAGATGGCTGACGTTTAATAACCATCGACAGATCGATCTACAAGAATCATCTAATATCCTCATTGGTTGTGGTAATAAAATGCTTTTCGGACAGTGGAATTTCCGTTTGTTGGGAATACGATCAAGTCCACTAACTTGGCCGGAAATATTTTCTAATGGCTTCGGGTTATCAACGTCTGTGATGCGCGCACTAGGTCCCGACTGGGTTGTAAACGGTATAGTTGGAAACTCATTGCACTGCTGTCTCCATGAGGGAGTCCCTACATTGTCTGTTGTTGGTAGTGAAGATGTTCTCGATTCCTGTTCTGAAGAATCTCCTGGGAGTAAAGGAGTACCATTATCGCCATCAGAGTCATCTGCTGACCTCGAGTCTAATGGAATTTCACACAACAGTTCCTCTAGCTGACTTCAAAAATTAAAGGGAGTCACCAATAGCCGTAAACAATTGGCACCACTCGTCAGAAATCACTTACCTTTCTGTGTTGGTTTGCTTGTATGGGACTTCCATAGCTGAGACCAAACCCAGTAAATCTAATGGAGTCATTCGCTGATGACCAAACATCTTTTAAATTGACTGTGAATGAATCATTCATCGAACACATTCATATCACAAACATTTAAAATATTTATCACGGATACACAAATATAATACGGTAAAATGAAACTGTAAATTTCTATTTAAAATATACTTACTTATACTGTTATTTTCGGAAGGGCTACGCTTTATTTCCTAGCCACAAATAGTATTTCTGATAGATTACTCCGAAAGAAGTTGGCACTATCAGATAAAAGTAAGCTTCTTTAGTAATGAAGCGAATGTTACTCTTTGGAGCATCTACATCCTTCGAAGAGCAACACTCCTTTTGATTTACGAAAGTATAGTTACTTCACTCTTAAGGTATACATTTACATTGTTACTTTTATTACATGGTTAGCTAATAGTTTATTTGTATTCCATTGCAATGGAGGTGGTTCTTTCAGTAGTTAAGCGAGTTTGACTGAAGGCAAAGCCTGCATTCCTGTACACTTTTTTTTCACTTGCAGGAATGAAGCTGATATTTTGCATTGGATAGCCTATGTTGGTAGAATATAAATCGTTTCTTTTTCCACAGTAAATTATAGACATCACAGCTAAGATACATATGCTTTTTTCCTTCTTTGTAAGAATTTTATTTTCAATTCCACTGCATTAGAAGTCGTTCGAACTGCAATTGAACTGAGTACCACCGAATGGAAAGCCTTCATGCATTCGCATGGTATCATTTTGATCCGTGATCTAAATACTCCTTCCCCATTTCTCCTTTGAAAAGTAACGACGTCATTTCCTTCTGAACTCTTTCTCAATGTTCATCCAGGGCTTCCCGCCTTACGTCAACCCTATTTTGCGTCTTCCGTCATCCCTAGTTTCCCTTTGTCACCTCCTTCCGACTCCCGGGGGCCGCTCGCATGTCACTAATGAGGCAGGAAGTCTGGCAGCTGAGCCTCGCGTGGCGCATTTGGGTACAGCGTTCATTTTTTCATCCGAATGCAATTCTAGGTGGCATCTGCTCTAGAAGCTGTGTTAGTTTCCACAGTCCCGCGCAATGTGAGGCGGATGGAAACTTGGAAAGATAGTTTTGCGGAGACGTTCAGGAGATGAAAGAGGCAAGTGGGAGGCTGATGTCATAGTGTCGTAAGAAAACTAGTAGTCTCTGAGAAGGCAACATAAAACGATGTGGATTAGCTGACTATTGGTTCCAACAATTTGCATATGGATTTGATTTTTTTCCATCGAAATTGTAAGGGTAAAGAAAACAAAGAATTTCTCCTTTTTGTTTGATGTTTAAAAAATTCTTCTTTCAATGGTTACAAGTCTCAGCTATTGAAAACAATGTAAAGGTATTTGACATGCAGATGGTTTGGCGAATGTATTTTAAATCAATATAGTTTTTCAGCAATAGTAGACGATTTAAGCGCAATTGTTTTCGGGATACCCTATTTTGACTTCAATAATATTAAGATGGCAAGGAGCCTATATTTTATTTTTATTCGATTCCCTTCAGATAAACCGCGTTTTTGATTCAGATAAACCATTTTTCGTGAAAACAGAATGGGTTTCTGATCAAAAAAATTTCAGGATTTGGTATAGTAAAAATGGAAATTTTAATGAATTGGCTTATCAGTGGGGGCATATAATACATTTGGAATTCATTCGCTGTTAACGTATTGTCGTTTCTTATCTTGTCGTTGTAATTTCTTTACCATATATTACTGTGTGTTATTACCTTTTTGAAATTGCTAGGCATACTTTATTGATGGTGCTTATACACTATAACTTGAATTTCACTTTTTTAACATAAGAAGAAGGCTTGTATGAGTTCATGTTTTTATTTGTTCTGCCCTATCATTTGATGAATGGCCATTGTTCTTTTCTTCTATTCAGCGGCCATCACCGATTTCCTCCTGCTAGCATTCGACTGCCATAGTAGGAATTCTTTACCATTTTGCGCATCATTCAACGCTTTTTGATTGATTGTAGTGAGCCAAGTTATTCCTTCTCCGCGCCGAATGCTTTGGAGGTCGAGTAACGCCAATTTTTCTTCCGTTATTTGGCTACGTCTCATTAATGGAATCCTCTTTCCGACCGCTTCCATCCATCACACTCACCCAATTCTTTCTTCTCTCTCATTTCCCTTCAACAATCGTTCACCACTATTGTTCCACACTCTTCAGTTCTTCATTCATCCCTCTCCAAGATCCTCAACTAATCCAATTTCCCACTTATGCCTCTTCATCTCATATTTTCTCCACTCTTTGTCTTTCATGGTCCTTCCTTATCCATATTTTTCCATTTCCCAATGATACACAAACGGAAAAACAAGTTTGTTTTGTTAATGTCTCTTTAACACTGTTTTTATATTTTCTCCGTTCTCGAAAATGTGGGTATTGCTGGTGAAATAATTTATATATTTAGTAAGGTATAGATAATACATATACGGAATAATCATACATACAGGGAGAGTATACATATCCTATACGAATGAGTGTCAATGATCCAGTCATTTTGCACCAAAGATGCATTTTTGTATATAAAATACTTAAATGTATGTCTTTAATTTCTCAGGAATTTCCATCCAAATGGAGGTGAATATTCCCTGGTTTAACTTTATTTAATGCTTTTTAAGGTGTTATAAGATCTTATAGTATCATGTGTTATTATGTAAAGTTAGTTGCTTATGTGGATTCTGTTCTGAAAAAATCAATTAGTAACGCTAGTTTCTCCTATTAAGATCCAGTTTAAAATACAATAAGTATGAAAAAGTAATAACATCATTTTTATTTTCTTCTTAATGATTCTTAACCCTTCAGTGGGCGCGTGAGAATTTTTTAAACGGGTGGGCGCGTGGGCCACACCGGTGGCCCAAATTCAATTTTTTGTAGTGCATAAAATTTTCAAAATCTTTGTTCAAACAATATATTTGGATTATTATCTAATGATTAGATAGGATTTTGTCATTAGGGGACACGTTTATAATTATTTGTGGAACAAAACGCAAAGTAATTGAAATTCCGAAAAATATTTTGAGCATCCCATGATGAAAAAACACCCATGATGACATATAAATTTATATAAAAAATCACAAAATTTATATAAAAAATCCAACAAAAATAATAAAACCGAAGGGGTGAAAAAATGATAAAAACGTAAAACAAAAATGTTTTTTTCATATCCCGGTCTTTTTAAAAAAAAGTTATAAATGAAAAATAATTTACAGAGAGAAATAAAATGATCAAAATCACTAGCCAAAAAAAAACTTTGATGAAAATTTTGAATAAATGGATCACAGAATGCATAATGAAAATTATTATTTGACTATCATATTTTACTCAATCAATTTCAATCAAATTCAGGAAGAGATGATATGAGCATTGGAAAAAATCTTTCCTGAACATAGTTCACACAAATGTCTCGTTGGTGATCTTTACATGTCCATTTCCCGTATTTGATGCACCACCGTGCCTTGTTGTTCTATCACGGCTTCTCCAACAGGCAATTCTCTCTCAATAAGAACTGCGTGCTTTGATTGGAGAGGTAACGGGGTCACATAATCCAAGCAATGCACGAGGCAGTGCTCTTATTTGCGTTGGAAGAGTAATAATTCCAATCCGTTTAATTATTTGTGGTTTTATCATTCCCAGGCTGTCTTATGCAGAAAATCACGTCTAATAACTTTAGAATACATTGAATCAACCTTGAACTTGCTAAAGGCATTGACACCGGCAATGTGCAGTTACTCATAAACAATCACCATATGCCACTTTCTTGTATTACGCGCCACATTATATTTTGCACAGATTAGGTTCAATATATCCACGCCAATTTTAGTTATATTGTAGAAAGAAATCATATCAGATTTCTTTTGGCCACCACTTTCATGATCAATGGCAGAGTCATTGTGCAATGTGGAGAGAACCTGAAAAGATTTATTTTTTTAGGGCAGTATGACACGTATGTGCAATTCTTGTGGACACCAATGAGTGATGAAATCACTGCTCTGCTCTTTGTAGGTAAAAGACGGTTCGGAATTTATCGTGCCAACATACGTAAGCCTTTATTCTTTCAGTAATCTATTGGCCAAGGGAACACATGTGAACCAGTATCACCGGTATACGTAATATTTATAATTGGTTCAACGAACTTAACAAAAATATCTTCAGCAGAATTAATACTTCGGTACGGTCCTTCGAGCTGTGACCCTGCATAAAATTCTAGACTAAAAGTGTAGGTCTTTTTTACATAATCTAATGCAAACGCTTTAATGTCATATTTTGCTGGCTTACTCGGAAGGTACTGGCTGAAGCTACAATGCCCACGAAAAGACAGAAGTTGCTCATCCACTCTAAGGGATTAAACTCCACAAAAACCTATAAAAGTTACTTAGAAATATTTAAAAAACTTCCCGAACTGCTACCAATTTGTCAATCTCTTTCCGCTGATCCCTACTTCTGACATCATCAAATCCTACGCATATCAAAAGAAATCAAAATGTCATTCTGCTCATAAATTAACGTAAGCTTCAATACCACTTCGTTGTGAATTGACTCATAACCGGAAATATTTTTGTCATGAGCTCCTGAAGACCCTTATAATGTAAATTAAACCTATCAAAGCTTTAATTTCATCAACAGGACGTGCATCCCTGTCTCTTTCAAACAGATGCTTGACTTTCTCGAAATGTATATTTGTAATCGTGGTAACCAAGTTCCAAGTCCACTGAGTATCCAACCATCTCTGTATGCCTTTATCCAGAACATAGTCTCGCCGTAATCTTTTAGTGGAAGGCATTACTAAGAGTCACTTCCAAGAGATAATTGTGCTCAAAGGTCGAAAATAGAAGTATTTAGGAGCTTTTTTTAAATTTTATTTGAAGTATTCTATATGAATTCAACAAATTCAAGTGAAATCCGATAATTGTCCTTGCTAAAGGGCAAATGAAGACCATTACGAATAAATATAAAATAGAAGTGCTACAAAAAGAAAGCTTAAAATGTAAAACTGTTGCACACACTTATACCCAGAGCATCATAGAAATAAATAGAATACGGAAAACTTCCACTTCCGTTGACTATTTCGCGAGTCCGCAAAGAGAAAGATTCGCACACGTCTAAACGCTCCAGGCAAGCGACACGCACCGTCTGTAAATATCCGTACGTCAGCCAAGCTAAGAGAAAAGGGTCACTGTATTCTCGATAAACAGTACCACTGGAAATCCCCACTCCTTGTGCGTAGGTGGGAGGCTCTTTGTTACTAAAATCGGGGAGAAGGGTTGAGCTTGGTTGCTTTCACCTCCGTCCCCCTGCCTTTTGGAGCAGGCAAGAAAGAAGAACTCTAGCTGAGGTACCCTAAAAAGTAACATAAACGTTCCGAAAATTGTTTTCTCGTCAAAGTAGACAAATGTCGGACATAATTTGCTGCACAACTACAAGTGTTGCTGACAGAAAAAGGTTACACAGGCGCATGGGTCACACTGGTGGCCCAGTCATGCCGGCTTCCGTTTGCGTGTAATTTTATGCTAAACCTGCTACAGTTTTTCACAATCGACCATGTTAGGACTTTGGGGACATAATAATGTGCAGCTACTCAAAATCATGTGTATATTATGCCATCCTATGAAAAACGGCAGACAATTGGGTCACCCCAGTGGCCCACGCGCCCACTGAAGGGTTAATATAGTAATTTACCCGCTAAACTTCTTTTTGATTAGTAACATTCTATTTATGGTTACCTATATTATTGTATTTTTATTCCATTTAATATTTGTAAGTTTTGTTAATCATCATATATGTCCATATTTATTGGTTCACTTGATTGGATAATATACCAAAAATTGAATTATTATGAAAATTATACTCGCGGTAACATGATAGAATGTGCGATCCACAAAGGGCCAAATATAGCGATTTTTTATGATTCATCTGGTGAATATTTGCATCGTAAAAATATTTGGTTGATTATTCCGAAATAAAATGCTTCCCTTTAGATCGCCTTCTATTCTCATTTCAGTATATTTTTTACTGCAATTGCAATATAAGATATTGCAATTGCATTCACTATCTCACAATAAAACACGATTGTATTTGATTTTTTTCCATGAAACAAATTTTTCCGAATTTCACTGTACAAGTATTTAATTGATTGTAGCCTTAATTAAATGTAGTTCGGAACAAGGTTTCCACGAATTACAAATTAATAGCCTTTATTTTTAACTAATTAGTTCTTTCTGGTGGTATTTCAGAACATTATCATGCTCTATTACTCAATCACCGTTAAATATAACCTAAAAACTAGCTTATGTAGCCAAATACCTTTCCGGATATTCTCTCGAGAAAAAATACACAAATTTAGAGGTCTTTCACCTTTGTCTCGCAGGAGATAAATCTCTTATTATTTTTATACCTTCACTGGTATACTATATGTGTTGGTGCTAACTATTTGTATTGCACTCCTTTGCCTGCCACTAGATAGAGCAGATGTTTTTAGTTTATATTTTTTTTGTGATTCTTGTTAGTGGAAACTGGTGGAAACACTCTCTTGCTGTTCTTTTTTGAGTCAACTTATTCATTATACTAAGAAATACAGTCCATTTAGTTTACTTGAAGTTGATTCAATTGGTTTTTGCCTATTCCTTTAGCGTGGAAACAATATGTTAATAGCCATTATTAGTAATTATTATTTCATTTCCATTCACTGCTTCCATATCACTTAATTATTCTTTAAATTTGGCATAATGGAAACAGGAGGAAATGATTAACTAGTTTTTACCATTCTTCACATTTTGCTAGTTCTTTTATTACATTTATAAATACTTGTTTTCAATTATGACGCTCCGAGGAAATTTATAATTTGCCTTAATTTTAACCCTTTTATCAAAAGTTAATAATTAAGATATTGCTTTAATTAGGCAATTTGTAGGTGTAAATTTCCATGACAGATAAATAATTAATTATTCGCGGATAATATTATGTTTTCAGCAACATTTTTAGTAAAAGTGTTCTCCACTGAGTACAATTAAAACTAAATTCCTACCCCATTTGTGTCAAAAGTATTTCATGTGGTTTCCATGACCAAGAGGAACAAAAAATATAATCAGATTATTGCTTGAGAAATTATGCAAAACGAAGAAATTAAATCCCTTATATAATTCTGGTGCTCATCAAACGATTAATTAGCGGAAATTTGGATAACCGGTTTTGTTGAATCATTTTGCTCGTCTTCAACTACATAAATTTATGTCATATTTGGATGAGGCAAATGATATTTAATGATAGTTAATGATATTAATGCGTTATTTTTTGTAGTAGGGAACTGATTTTGTGTCTAATTTTATTTCAGAGCAATTAAATGTGTATTTAATAAATGTGTAATATATTAATTTTAGTGATGCTGATATAATTGCTCTACAATGTTAAACCGTATCTTTGATGGCATAAGTTTAAAAAATACCTTCTTTATCCTTTCAGGTGCTGCAAAACTTCGTGATGTTACGGTCAACAAAGCAACACGGATCCGTCCCTTTTTCATGATTAGTTGGGAACCAAAAATTAAGTAATTTGCGTTGAAATAGATGAGATTTTTGTTTTGTGCACGAAAAACTATGCCATAACGTTATGGCCAGAACAGACGGGCAACAACGATTGCATATAAACAAAAATTCTGATTGAATGCGTGTGTAACTGGCCTCAAAATATATACCATGATACTCAAAGGTAATCAATCAGGATAGACAAAATTACTTAAATTGTTTGATTGTGCTGTTTTATGGTGTCAACGAGTGACTTTACGAAGGAAATTGATTTAAATTTCCAATTTCAATGATTTTTGCAAAATATAAGTGTCTGTGTGTTCACTTGTGTAAGCGGCGGATTTTTTAAATTATCAAGGGAATTCAGGTTGAGTATTAGGCTCAAATTTTTCTACAAACTAGTTTTTTACCTAAAAAGACGCCGAAAAAGAAATATAATCTCCTTAAGAAGTGGATTCAAATCCGGGAAAACCCGCCATCATTGGCGAGGACCTCTAAATATTTAATAAAATAGGGTGCGAAAATAAGCGAACCTCACGACCTCGCGGTGACGTCACCGGAAGTGCCGCCATGGCCGCTCATGCGCCGCCGTCGCTGCTTCCGCTTCCGGTGTGGGACGGACATGATGGCCGCCGGGGAGGTGCTAGGTGAGGGGGAGCAGGAGGAGGAGGAGACGGCGCCGACGGCCCGCCATGGACGCCCCCCATACGCCGCGACGTACGAACAAACCGGGCGCCGACCGCCCGGAAGCCACCATCAACAACTCCGAGTCGTCGGCCGGACAGTCCCCGCCGCCGCCGCCGGCCAGCCCTCCCTCGGAGGACGAGGACGGATGGGAGCCGGAATGCGGCGGTCCGCCGCTCATGCTGGCCATCGCAGCCTCGCTGTTCCTCTCGGCTCCTCTCAGCCCACTGTTGCCCGCTCCACCCCAACCCTGGGCCATGGAAGGTCCAACAACATCCTCATTATCGCCACAACCATCCTCACAGTGCTCGCCCTCTCGTCGGCACAGCATCACCACGGCTACACCCACAAGTACAGCACAAGGGTCGTGAGGACCAAGTACGGCGCCCTCCGGGGTGTCGTCGTCTTACTGCCCTCCCCAAACTCGCCGTCGACATCTTCCTCCCAGTCCTCTGCTTCAGCATCATCCGCTCTTTCGGATGAGCCAGCCAGTGGGTTCACCGCGCCGAGAGCGGGACGACGAGGGTACGGGGGAATTGGAGCGGGAGTTGGAGGAGCTGCTTCAAAATCGGTCCGCTCTGTCCACGCTGTTCCAGGACCTACTAGCTCTTCAAACTCCCCCGCCTACGCCGCGCGAGCCACGGCCTCCTACACAGGAGCAGGAGGAGGCGGAAGGGGAGGAGGGGGAGATATTCTAAGCTACTCAACGGGGAGGGCACAGTACTCCAGTCGTCTTACTTCGACGGCGTCCACATTATCAACTTCAGGTAGGCATCCCAGGTCGGCCTCTTCCCCGGCACCAACGAAACAAGGCATCGACCTGCCTTCCTCCTCCGCGTCCCCAACCGAGGGTGGTGTTAGTCTAACTCCTGTTCCCAGTTCCAAAGTGACCTACCCGATCGGTTTGAACGCCTCAACGGACACCGATGTTGACCTTGGAAGGACAAGTTATGGTGACGATGGGATCTGGTCTCTCGGTAGGGATGGTGAACAGCTTGAATCGATGCAGCAAGGTGGTGGTGAACAAGTTGACGATGATGAGGGGGGCGATGTAACCCCGGACGGATCAGAAGTCGCAGCCGGGGACGGCTTTGCCCGGGGTGCCAATGGGGGCAAAGAGGGAAAGTGGAGGAAGGGCAAAAGACGCAAGCGGAGGAGGAGAAGGAGTGGCATCATACGTAGGCCACGGCCTTTCAGGCCCGCTAGGCAGCATCACCCTTACGCCGTGGAGGCTTTCCTGGGTGTTCCATACGCGACGGCTCCCATAGGTCGGCTTCGATACATGCCCCCGCTGACCCCGACCCCTTGGAGGGGCACCAAAGTGGCCGACACCCTGCCTCCTGTGTGTCCCCAGCGGGGTAAGCCCAGAGTTGAGAACGCCACGGAGGCCCTCCTGGCGATGCCCAGAGGAAGGCTTCGACACCTGAGGCGTTTACTTCCGCTCCTGCAGACCTCTTCAGAGGATTGTCTCTACCTCAACATCTACGTCCCCCTAGGGAGACATGGAAATCCCCCACCGGCGCCACCGCCCACCACAACGGCACCTCCGCAACCAACGTCGGGACAACATGCGCTTCCTGTGAACGGTGAGTTCAACGCCTCTCTTGCACTCTTTATGGTGAACTAATTTTAATTTCCAACAGTTGCCCTATATTAATTATTTATTTGAAATAAGTGAAAATTTACAATGTTCAAAAATGCGTAGAGTTTTTTAAAAAACCAAATCCCAAAAGTAGAGCAACTTAGTTGAGGAGCAACCCTGAAAAACCGTCACAATTAAGGTAATGCATATTAGACCGATGAAAGGTATATACTCTGAACAATTAACAGATGTCAATTTAACCAAGATGCAACAGAGCGCGCTCTGAAGAAATTATTAAGAGAAGCTGTTTCTCTATGAAAGTTTTTATCAATACATCTACCCCAATCCAAGTCATTAGCTTTAGCCTCAACTAACAAAATATTCACTTAAATGTCCATGATAATAGGTTTAAATGGACGGTAATTTACTGACGGTTCTTCTTGGAATTTGTATCTCTTAAAGTAAAGTGTCACGAGATAACCCTAGCATGTTATGGAGGTAGTGATATGAAGTAAGGATATGCATATAACTTAATTCTAGTAATCATCTACCTATAGACATTTAAAATACGCATCTGTCGCCGTAACTATTTTTTTAATCTACTATGCGACAACAATATTTATGCAACTGATTATTACATTTATACAATTACAATTACTGTTTAAATTGGTTCGTTGAGTTCTGAAATGAAATTTTAATTCACTGACTTCTGCAAGGAACTACCAAATGCCATATTGCTGTACGTTGTATTGATAGAATATGATGATTTTAAAGTAATTATTCATTTCCCCAAAAATATCTGTATGTATGTTTTCATGAATAAAATTGTTTCCTCACCGTGCAGATTCTACACTTGCTGGGGGTGGATCTCATATCGTTATCTGGCGAAATTTTCCCGTGCCGAGCATGAAGCTTGTGCTCACACTGAAGGAAAAAATCCCATTCTGTGCTTTATATGATTCTTTCATCCCAGGAACGTGGTAAAATTTTTCGCGAACGCTCGTATAAGTACATACGTAGTATTACGCACGACTCTACGGCCAATAGCAATATCCATATTCATAACGGCTGAACCATAAAGTAAACGCAAAAGTAGGTGGAGGGCAGTTAACTTTTCGGAGTCCACCCGCTTTGTAAAGCTACGGTGTACAGGATATTCAACCCTGAGGAATAAGGACCAGAGTGTAGAATCCCTACCACCTCAAAGCACTTTTGGCTTCTTCAATGTATTCCCTTGTTATTTCCTCCTCTGCTGAATGGTCTATTCTTTCGTTCCGTTATGAGTGGAAGCGTAGGAGATCCTCCTCGTCCCACATGACCGTTCAAGTGGAAAGCTAGGGCTTGTGGTCCGTGAACATGTTGGTGCATGGCTCCGTTTAAAGGTTTTTTTTGGAAGGTTTAGACGATGGTAACCTAGAGAAGTTGATAAATTCATAGCAAAAGGTTGAATAGTAATAATACAGATAATTCAGACTCTTTTTAATACAGATAAAATACTTATACACATATATCTTACAGATCCTCATTTTCCCAATTTGGTTTTTTCTTCACAGCTAGTGTCCTGACACTATTTGTCAAACGCCTTTGTGATGACTAAGCTGAGAACATTTAGGCACTAACAATGAAGAAATAGGCAGCCTAAATAGGCACTAAAAAATTCAAACAATGCACTTCAAATACGCGCTTATAATATTTTTGGCATTTCGGACGGTTCTGTCGGTCCTGGAATCCTAAAAGGCTCTGCCTGTAATCAGGTTTTACAGGGACCATACAAACAAAACTTGACATACATCTACACCTTGGGTGGTGAAATATCCACCCAGCCGGGACTTGAACCCGTAATCCCAAGACCCCCTTGCCCCTGTGTATGGGCGCCCATGATATACTTTGAGCATTTTAGATAACATATTTAATAAATTTTTGATTGTACTAAATTTCTGACGAAACTAAATGAAGTTAATGGTTTAAGGTGTTTTAATGTTATAGAATGAGCAAAAACGTGTCAAAATAGTGTTACATTATTTAAACGCAATTTGGACGAGCAAATTAAAAGTTATTTCGATTCGGACAGGTGAAATAACAAAATTTCAGTTGAAAAAGAAAACATTAATTACTCTGAATTACTATACTAGTTGAATTTTTTTACCCCAATTCTATATCCTCTTCTGTAAAAAAAAACATTAATGAGGTTTTGGTTATGGAAAATAGACATTTTGAGAAAATCTGGGGTAATGGCGTCCACGAATCCGGGATAAGGGAGATGATAAGCCTACACAAAGAGATTACAGTATGAAAAAGGATTGAACTCAAAATCTTAGGAGCTCTTAATATCATCTGCAGATCTTTTAAAAAAATGTTCCGATATTCAGCCTACACTTAAGAAAACATATTTTACGCAATACACACTTATTGTTGCATACACTCATATTTAAAAGCCCTTTATAAATGCTCCCTGAAACATTCAACACCTCATAGTTTGGTATGTAAATTACCCATGCATTTTATGCGGTAAGTGTAGTTTAATCCCTAAAGAACGATCTACACTCGTTTGAATGAACCAACTCACATTTCCCTCACATGGATTTACGTCGAGCTAAGCTACTTTTACACAGACGGTGACAAGTGATTTAATACCCGTATTTGGCAGCCATGTTTGTTTTCTATCATAACGTCATCAATTTAATGACGTCGTTTTATTCTCCTTATTCAACTTTCTTCATTTTGACCGGCACATGTCACGTTCAGATATCATTAATACTTTCCGAGTTATAAAAAAACGGCCTAGTAAATTTACGAATAATTTTGGCTCCTGATCCAGATGGAAATAATTTGTAATCGTCGAATTTCGACGACGTCAAGATATTGACGCCCAAGATCCGACTAGTTGCAATTTTTTAACGCTAGAATGGTGGGAGTTTTGATCTTCCAGGAAGAAAGGCTTGGTGTAATTAAAAACTTTATGTTTTCTCATCATTAGTAAAATATTATCCATGGCTTTCTAAAAGGCACTGCTAAGTATGTTTACCATCAATTAACCTAAGACTTTAATCCTTATATAAAATGTAGCTTAATATCCATTCCGCAGGTGAGTTTTGAACCTGAAACCATCAAATTACGGCAGTGTGGACAGTGCATTTCGACCCTTACTGCCAGTTGGTTTATCGATTTAGGCGCTCTTAATTCTCTGTGAAACCTATTTTTCGGTTAAAATATTTATTCATATTTCCTCCTGATTGACAAATATCTTTTTCTAAATCCTTAGTTATGCCACCGTTCGTGTCGTACTTTGGGCAATTTGACTCTCATAGCTAGATAAGGAATAGGGACTGATATATTTATATATCAATCCAAAAAAAACTACTGCATTTTAGAATGCATTTCTTTATTCGCTACCAAATTTATTTAATTAAATAAAATTTTCCGCTACAGTAATTTTGCATTGTTTATAAATCCGATTGACTGAACTAAACTTTACGTAAGTACACTGAGGGATATTATTGGAATGTGGTGGTGAAAGTGGCGGTGGAGTATTAATAACCTCATGTGGAGTTTCACATAGTTATTACTACTTTTTTTAAGACAGAAATCCACCAAGTGACATACGTTTCGTTCGTTACTTTACGATACGTCTTACGATAGGGAAGTCTAAATTAAAGGATGAAAATTGGGAAGATGTTAGTTTAGCGTTTGTGATGTCATAACTTAGTCAATATTGAGCCAAGCAAATAACGATCACGTCCTAAATAATGCTCAATCGTAGCTTACGTAAACCGCCATGACAGCAATTGAGCAAGGACAGCATTGTTAATAGGGTCGGATTATGGCCCAATTTGTGTGCGTCGTTTTGCGCATGTCATAAAGTGAGTCAGCCTTGCGGTCAGGCGCTTGACTATGGCTAATATGATCACGGCTGGAAATAAATCTGTGTCTACGGAGAAGTGCATATTGTGTCAGTGAGAGCTTCAGTCCTCTGAACTGTTTCCGCCAAAAGTTTGTCCGAGGAGTTGGAAGGTGTCATGGGATACTGTGGACGCGGTGGAACTTTGCACCAACACATTGAGACCATTGAGACGGAGAGGCTGTACTGAACTCAGACATGGCAGTTCGGTTATTCCAGGTTGTGGGCATAATTACTTGAAGTTAGGCGTCTGCTTCTACATACATACACTATCTCCATACAATCAGCCTTTTCTCTACCAAAACTCATGCCTTCAGGTCATGTATCCTTTTAATCGAAAAATGTTCATGCTATATGGTGTTAAGCGGCGACTTCCTTTTCTTGCTTTCGTTTCCTCTAAAAGTGAGCTGCTATAGCACGTTAGATCACAATCCAAATGCTAAGAGGAATATTCTTCAGAAAGGGTTTTCATGCCATTTCTTTCGTTAACAGTTAAGGACCACAAAATTGGAGTGTTTTTGCATCGCTAGTAGTGAATCAACCTATAATTTAAATGGTAACTGCAGATTTATTTATAATTTTTATTATTTTATTTTTCATGTACACTCTGGGTGCTAATTTTATTCTTTGAATTATGTGTCTGCTAAATTTTAATAAATTTAACACTTTTGGCATGATGACAGGACATAACCTTAGCTCAGGGCTTGAAAACTGTACTTGCGAAGAACAGTGTACAATGTTTATAAATCTCCGACGTTGAGTTAGCAGCTTTCCAATCAAAATTTCATCTATTTCTTGGTAGCATTCGTAATGGGCTACATATTCGTACCTCGGATATCTGGTGGAATATAGTCTCTGAAAATCGGTTTCGAAATTATTGTTTAGTAAGTAATTTAGGTAAAAAGTGTTCAAAGTAGATATATTTGAAATACAGCGTATCGCATTACGAAAGAAACTTTTCTACGCATATGTTAAAAAAAGTTTCATCAGAGAGTAAACTGTAACTAAATTGGTTGTATTAGAGACAGCCAAATCATAGTTTTCAATTCATGATTTCTCGAGAACTTTTAGGCTTCTATGGGCCCCGTAAAATAGCGTTTGACATGATTTTTTATCTTTCTTCTTTCAGTCCTCCCAGTGTTTGTTATTATTCCTCTTTGTTTATCATTTCTCTTTACTATGCATATGCCTTCTCACTCATTTTTTACCTTTCCATTTTATCTTTACTTCGAAAACCTGCAGGTTACAATTTTTTCCTCCAAATCAGTTTACTTTTAAATTCTTATCTGAATCTAATTTAAAATCTAATCCTAATCATTATAATAAATTTAAATTCTTATGTATAGCGTAATATAAATCTGATTTTTTAAATAAATATAAATGTCAACATATTGGTTATAACAAAACTCATTTAATTGTGTTACACTTTGTTAAGAGAGTCAAATTTAAATAAAATATTTTCAATCAATTCAGTGTTACGGTACCCTACCTTTTCATGCTGATAATAAGAGGTACAGGAAAGCACGATAGAAGCCGTCATTAGAATGAGTCAAATTGTAGCTTAGTGGATAAATGTGTTATTTTAAATATAGAATATGATGTAATCACCGCTGACTTGTACGATGATTTATTCCTTACGTAGTCAATATTTAACCTGTTGACCTGGCGTTGGCGATGGATGTTGCCCAAAAATCTCTTTTTGTTACTTATAACTTTAGCTAATTAATGTTAATACAGGCTGGACGATAATAAAATAATAAAATCGCGATTGAAGAGTAAAGTTTTGATTATACAAAACATACACTCAAGCATTGTATCAATGCGGGCTGCCGTTGTGAAATCAACCTCTTTCTCATCCAGTACACTTGAGAATTCTCATTTTTCTCGTCGAAATATTTTCCGCTCCAATAGATCGCTACAAAGGACCCTGTAGTCCTTGGGTTAGGGTTCTGAAGGTAATGCGGTTATCCCACTCCTTGAGAGCAGAACAAAAGGAAGGGAGAATTCACGAGCGATAAACCAATCTCGTCCCTCAGGAAGGAAATCTCAAAAAGCTGCTTGCTTGAGAGGCCCTTGAGACCAGCTGGAGGGGATATGCAGGGATATCATAGACTTAAAGAGAAGAGAGGCCGTATATTTTGTATTTTCCAGTGCTATTTCCTTGGCTCGGGCATACAGTTACACTGCCATGAAGCTACTTTGACTGTTGCCACTTATTCAATTTTTTATCCGAGTCCCTATAGTTTTTTTTTTCTTTTTGCTCTGTATGTATTGGTATTATGTGAGTCCGTTCTAGTGGTACTCTAAGCCATGGTTATTAGGGCTAGAAAAACCACTCTTGGAGGGAAAGGTAATATTATAGGGTTTATGAATGGCCCCGTAATATATTCGAGGCAAAGTAAATCCCCGCTCTGTCATGAAAGTTGATCTGAGTGGCGGGGATCAAAATCGCTTAAGAATCGCATGGTGTTATGGAAATAATGGTGGACTATTTATGTGAGATAGGAGATATATTCTGGCCAAAACAATAAAGTGATCCTCAAGAGAATGGCATCAGCTCTTTTTCAAGGCACGTACCTCGATAATAATTAAAGTAGCCTGTGCAAATATAATATGAGACTCTTGGAATGCCGAATTCCTTTTTTTGGTTTAATTTCGTTTTAATTAGAGTACCATGTTCAAAATTATCTCATGGTTGAATGCTTTAAGACTAGTCCGTTGCGTAAATATGCTCCACTTGCATATAAAGGACCTGAGAAACTAATGTAATACATATATTCATAATTATTTCATGGAAATGGTAATCCTATCATTACGGTATAAGAAGAAATTTAATATTTGGGAGATGTAAATCAATAATATTATTATATAGAATAAATAAGTGTTCAGTACAAAGGAAATAGCATATGTTGGTTGTTTGAATTTGTCCCACAAAATTGATTGGATTGTATAAATGTGTGGTGTGAGAACTACATGGAACGTAACACAAACAAATACCATATTATCTATTACACTAATATATGTAATCCGCTTTCACACGATTATTCACTAAGAATGAATAAATAAACTGTAGTGGCTAGAAAATCTGGCCTTGGATTAATTTTTATACTAAGTTTTAGTTAATCATATTACTCTAAACGCACAAAAAATGCTGCGATATGTGTATAGAAATTTTAAGAAGTCTGGTTTTCTGGTTTAAAGATTTTTCTGTTTTTATAATTTTGCACTACCCACTCATGTATCTTATGCTTTTATATATTGCTCTATTTTATGGACTCAATACTAAAATATCTTTGTCTTTAATGCAATAGTACAAAGAAAATTCCTCATACTGTTATATTATAATTTTCATTATATTGGGGCTACTAAAGACTCTCTCTCTGTATGTAAAAGAAATATATCTGTATTAAGTGCTTGAAGTACTACGAAATTTGAAGTAGCTACCGTTACAAAGAACTGCTGCAGGCCAATAGACTCTAGTTATTATATGATAGTATAAATTGCATATTTCACTTGGGCCTTTTCATGTTCCAAAAAAAACAAAAAAACACGTTTTTAAATACTTGATACCATGAAGGAAATTACTCATACTGTCTACCAGATAAAATGATTATGAAGGATTTTTTCTCCTTGGCCTGATTTTGTTATTTTAAACATACACTTGGAAATAATATTAGCACAATGATGTATTTAAGTGTGACTTTTTTAGGATTTAATCGTTTTAAAACAAGATATTTTATTGATTCCAGAAAGAGTGCCTAAGAATTAAACTTATCCTTCCTCCTTAATTCAAGTGTGGGGCACTTGTTGGTTTTCAAGTGCTGAGACTACTCTATTTGAGGAATGGTAACAAAATATCCATATCAAATAATCCGTACTTAGGTAGCTTATGAAAGGAATTGGTACCTTTGCCCATGCATAACATGTCACTCTTCAAGTTTCTTGTATGTTGGGTCAAATCTGTATAGTATTATCCTGAAAGGTATGTAAGTTAGCTGTCTACTCCTATGGATATCAAAGGCATACTTAGCATTCGACTGGGCAGTATCTCGTTCTTTTATATAAAACCAACGAAACGTAATTTACCTAAGCCATGTGTCATTCGTGGTTCTGATTCGTTCACGTGATATTTTAAAAGCATAATATATTAAAAGTTTGGCATATGTGGCTCACGTCTTCTCTATGATAATGCAGATCAAAGAATGCTTCTCCCTAGGATTAAAAGGTCAGGTTTCAATTTGTATGTCCTTTGTAAGTGATACCCGAAAGAAGCTGTAGCATTTTAGAATTTCTGTGGTGTATGAAATAATTGTCTGTTCCAGGATAAGAATACGATTACTAAGATTTTAATTTAATGATTAAAAACTTAGTAATCGTATTGTTACTTTACTAAAATTTACACATAAATATTAAATATATGTACTAAATATTTGCATTTAAAAATATCCAATCACTTGAAAAAATTTGCCAGAATTTTAATTAGCCCTGAAGAAGTTTCTGAGAAAGAGGTCCATGAAGAAAAAGCTGCAAAAAATGCATGTATGATACTGGACGTGGAGCTTTATCTTTATTTGGATGCGAGCCACCAGCTGGCGTCCGCGGATATAGACATCTCACGTAAATTTATCGGATGGAATTGATAGGGCTCTATGCTGCCATACGGCACGTGAAATATACATTTTATTTCCTTATTTCTTGGAGGTATTCGCGATCCGTAGTGAATTTTCCTGCGTGTGTTATATGTCTGGTTCGAAAAATATGGAATTTATATAAAAAATGTTCAAATAGGAAAACTTCCATGAATGAAAACGAATGCAAAGTAATGTTTTTTCATGGCTGAACACATTAAACCGATAAAAAATTATTTTAGATTGAAAATCAAAAATATATCGTTTTCATCGTAAATATTATTTATCGTAAATATTATTTCATCGTAGAGGCAAATTTTAAGTGGTAAAATGCAATTTATTTTGCATTAAAATTCGAATGTATTTATGAACAGCGTTAATGTTTTCCAGAATTACTCTTTAGTACAATATATAAAACAGGTGGGGAGCCCACAATAAGTTATTAAAATTGTCAAACAGGTGATTAACTAAAATGTAATAATACCTTTTTCCTTAATACTCAATAAATAATGAAAAATGGCCTTACGTCTTTCAAAAACTTTCAGTAAAACATTTATTTCGTCAGTTATTAGTTTTCTTCATAGGATCGTAAGATTTCATATACGAAATTGTTTTCGAGTAAACATTAATACAGTGACTATAAAAAAATTATCGGCTCTGTATTTTCCAAGAAGAATAAAATGATTGAACAACAATGGAAACCACGATGGAAACACGCCCTAGCATCGTTGGGCTTTTCTTGAGTTGTTTACATCGAGTTTGGAGAAGTGATCCACCGATTCGTCCGACAGCCTTTGACCCTGTCTGCACCTCGCAGACAGTATGTACGGATGTAATAATTCCAATTAAGTAACCCACTATTTTGGTTAATTTTGCTTTGACTGGTTTTGTTATTCTAAAGTAGTTTCAGAAATACGTCAAAGTATGAAGAAGTACGTTAGCTTAGGCAGAACTGAATAAATTCACGTTTTCTGACTCTCACCCACGTAACCTCGACCTTGAGAATCTGAACATATGTGTCCTTATCCAACCTTATTCAACTTAATCGTGCCTAAATTGACTAATTCATGAAGGTGCTGCATTTTAGAAAAACAAATCAAAATAGATATATCAAAATCAGCGGGTTTATAAGTTTTAACTATGATATTCCTCTTTGAATAAAAAGCTATTGAATTTCACAAAGTATCGGCCACATCCATGAACCGTATCACCTCTATTAATTTCTATAAGCAGTTTTACTGTACTACTGATCAAAAATAAAAGAAGGATATATGTGGGGAAATGTCGGAATAGCATAAAATCGATTATTTCGATAAGAAACCAAAAACAATTCCCATTTTCTTCCATTTCACAAATATTCTTCGAAACTAAGCTAATTTCTTGGTGAAGTAGCAATATCTTTTTGCATGTTTGCAGGAGGTATACTAATTTTGTTGCACAAATAAGCAGTTTGTGCCTTAAACAGAGGATTGAAAACTAACGCAGCTTTGTAGATCTCTCTCTCTCTCCACACATAGCACCCTGTATCATGAAAACGCGCTGAGACAGTGGTCGCGCGAGAAATTGTGTGCGACACATCGTTCCTGAGAAAATATCAGAGAGAAATTGGCGCCATATGTAATGACTACGGCAGCCGTAAATTGTAAGTCATGAGGAATGCGTATGCAAAAATCTAAAATTTCTTATTCTTATGCACATATTTATTCTGAAAACATGAATGCGATGAGGCTTGGAAGCAAAATGGATAGTTCTCTGAAATCTTCTCTCTTGACTATGCTGATCCTTAGATATTTGCTTAGCCGAGTATATATTAATGCTCCCGGAAGATCTTTTTATTTCCTGCGACAAGGATCGAATAGCTATTTTTCTCATTGTTAGACATTTGGCTTCAAGGTACTGAAGTAACATGCGATTATGCATCAAATGCATTAAGATATATTATCTTGTTCAAAATGCTTATACTTATGTTTGAAACAATTACGCGACAATTTGTTATATAAAATACCTAATATTCTCATTTATTTTAATTAAACCATACTTTGTAATAAATTTTGTAAAGGCTTATAAAATAATGGCTAAATAATGGAACGTAATGTATAATAACGATCTTTTTACGACGACGTTTATTTTATTTAAAAGTTCGAGTGCAATATGAAAAGTCTTTAATGTAACAGGAAATATTGTGGAATGTTATTCAACTTTCGGAGGAAAATGCTTCAGTAATGGTTTCTCACAGACGAGAATGTATTCAAGAAAAGGTTTTTAATCGTTTCACCGTACAGTAGCATTGCATGAAATGGTGAACTACCATTACATTTTAAAGAATAACTAACTATGGCTGTGATTCTGCTAATTATTTATTTAGAAAATATTTTATCGCTTTTATGCTTTGTGTTTTTTTTAGCCAGTTCAGTCGCAGCAGAATGATAAAAGTGTTATAAAAATTAATTTTCTAGCCAGTTTCAAACGATGCATTCTGGTAGAGTATCTGCATACTAGTTGAAGTATATTCGAGGATCATACTAAGATATACGAACTCCAAGAAATACATGGCCAAAGTAAATTCTAAGTAACAAAGCGCTGGCTGATTCAACAGAGCAAGTGTTTTTGCTGGAAACGCCTTCTTTGCTGTAGAGACATTTCGGCCACAAATTTATTCATATTTGAAAACTGAGCCACCGTCAGCCTCTTCCTCCACTCCTATCATCATTGTGGTGTCAAGTTGATATCTTGGTGGAAGTTCCTCTTGCAATTCTAAGTAGAGAAGGTACTCACGCACAGGAAAGGAAGTGCGCGTAATTATACCGGAGGACGCTTAAAAAAAAGAGAGAAAAAGAAACTAACGCATCTCATGAATAAAATACGTGTCGTTTGTGTGTCCGAGTCGAGAGGTGATGTTAGCCGGGGGAACGGATAGAGAAAGAGGGAGAGGTGGATAAATAGTGGCGACCGTAAGGGGGACAAGAGACCCCCTACGGACGATAACGGGGGTTTGGGAGTGGACATTAAGAAAAATTAGCGCCCTCTCCTGGAATTTCTTCGCTCATTTCTCTCTCTCTCTTTCGTCCTTTAGGCCTTTCCGCACTCTTTTGTTTTACCCGTTTCCCCTCCTCCTATCCTTCCCTTCCGCATCCCGGTTCTTTATATCGTCCACCCCATCTTCCCTTTCCCCACATCAGTTCTCCGTCCTCCTAATCCTTCTTCTTGTTTCCCCTTTTCCACATCTTTTCGCTGGACCCTCTTCATTCCGGTGGTGTAAGGGGAAGAGATGGAAAGGGCCCAGGGTGAAAATTTTTCAGGGTGGCATTGTAGGGATAAGCATTTAAATAATATTTTTTTAATATTAAACATCAATAAAAAATATTCGGAACGTTAAATAGTAAAATCATGAAAAATAACGATTAAACCCGTAAAACAGATTAATGAATTAACAGTTAAAACAAATATTCATGCCAGGACGTCGATGTCACTGATTGGCTGTTGAAAAAAACACTCTTCTACACCAAAAATTGTGTATCAACGTCTTGACATCAACCTCCTTGAAAAAGTTGAAGTAACTAGTCATCGAAACGTCGATACTTAAACTCCTGACCTTGTTGGAAACCCATTGGAAATTCACTCCTGCAACTTGCCAGAAAAACCGGATCCTTATTTTGATAAAGTTATTAATGATAAAGCTATAGAAAAGTAATGAACATGCATTTTCAATACATTAAATTAATTGAAGTTAATTAAGGTTATAATTCATAAAAATCAGATAATTTTTCTTTACCTTTTTTAGTTTATCTTAAAAGGCATTAAATGCATTAAATATTCCCCAAATTAGGTGTGGCAATGTATAGACCACCCCGGGCGGCTTAAACTATACCTATGCAATTCTCTCCCATTCTGTATCCCAGCCACAGCCCGAATTTATCCTCCTCACATTTTCCATTCATGTTTGTAACTTTCTCCTAAATAACTTATTTTCTTCCCCACCAGTGCTCCTTTGAAATCCACATATTATGCCTTCTCTCTCTCTCTCTCTCTCTTTCTCTCTCTGCCCTAAATCCCCATGAAGAACCATTAAAGGCTGGAAACCTGAATCATCACGGCTTCTTATTAAAGGCGTACACCCTTAGGAATGTAATACATGTTTGGTATCAGGAACGAACACTTTTTTTATCCATGATTGCTTTTCATTTGCGCTACTGCCCTGCTCACATTGCTAGACTACAGGGTTGTTTCAATTCATTTCAGACCCTGTGCACCACCTCAAAACCGATCAAGATATGCGATAAGTATTGATGTGAAATCGACTGCACAAGAGCGGAAATGAATGCCTAAAGTCGTACTAGCATTTGTTTTTGGGTTACTTTTGAGTTAAGTGGTTAAGCATGGATAGTTTAAAATTTTGATTTGCTGTGTGGTAAAATGCATGCATTTTAAATTATATTGTGGGGACGAATTCATTAAGCATCTATAAAACATACTCTCTCCCATATCTCTTGAACTGAAATAAGGGAAAAAATAAGGATAGGCACACTGCCAAAGTTATTGGTGCAACAGTTAAATGCTTTTACCCACCGTTAACGATTAAAACAAAATCCAAATGTGCCACTCCGTAATTATACACTTCACTTTCGTCTTTTTCCTCTTCCTATTCTTTTTTAAATATTCGCTCCTTTTTTATGGCTTTTGTCCTAACACTGCCTGCCACAATCCTGTATGGTGGCTTGCAGGGTAGTATTTAGGTAATGATTGTCTTTCTCATAAATCCAGAACGTGAGTAAGTAAGAAGAATATTCATCAATGAGGTGCGATGCATGTTATGTCCAAAACTTGAGTCCCGCGCGTGATGCGAATTTTTGCTTACTGTTTCAAGTTTAGTCAAACTCAAAATATTTATATTGTCTTGACACTGCGTACAATGTTTTTAGTGTGTCGTAAAAGTAACTGCCAATCATAGCTTACTTCAACAAGGAGCACAATAAAACCAAAGTACTAAAAACTTTTCTTCATGAGCACACTTGGAGTCAACCCACTAAAAAAATAGTTGGCTCCAAATACATTATTAGTCACGGTTGAAAATACAGCAGCCATTAAGGAATTTGCATTATGTAAATGATCTTTATCGCTCAAAGCATGGAGACAACTTGTAGATTACAAATTGAGACCCCATTATTTGTTAGGAGTGGACGAATTACATTTTGTCCGCAAATTAAAAAATATCTTGGACCTTCGCCGTAGAGGATACAAAAGTGCTATTTTACCGTGTAATTTTGTGTTAAGTAGTTCTATTTCCTTGCATTTAAAATGAATCTCGTTACATGTTCCGTTACCCGCCTGCCACACCCATTTACCGTGGCTGGTTGGGAAATATGTAAATGTAGATGTATGACGCGGACGGGTGGCGTCAGAAGGTCCGGCGACTGCGACTTGCCCCGCCCAGAACTCTCTCCTCCACTATTTTCGTCCCTGCCATTATTCTTCCTCGGGCGCTTCTACTGAGGATGAAGAAGACGCGACAATGGCGGGATAATTCAAGAATATAGCGTGGGTGGCTGATTTAAAAGTGGTGACGCGCAAGGTCAAACATGGTGGAAGAAATGGGACTCCCCCGTAAGAGTGTGGGGTGAGAATCGCCCGGAGAAAGGCTGCCTCACATAACGACACCGGACGGGCGATGTTGGTTTCCAAGGGGAGAAAATAGGAATGGAATGAATGTTGAACTTGAGGAGTAGAATGTTAGGTTGGGTCTCTCCAGTCAATCGGCTTTACGTGTCGTTCTGTATAAAGCTGGGAAAAGTAACGCTTTCTTTAGGCATGGATAAAATAATGCGCAAATTTCTACTAATAGATATTACTTTAATTACGATCCAAGCTTCGACTCTTATCTTCGTCTTCTCTTTACCTTCAAAATTACGTACTGTAGCCAATTTTAATGTTATGCGTGGACATAATTTACTGAAAACGTAAGTGGGTACTAAGGCATTAAAAACACATTTTTTTTTTAATTTCCGAATGATTATGTTTAGAAATTAATTTAGATGATTCCTCTTCATGGCCTATGTAATAATTGTTTTCCTCTTCCTATTTTTTTAATTTGTAAATCATTTATTCTCTTTGTCGACGTATTGTGTTTTTATGTAGGTATGCTTTTGAAGCTTGCATAAAAGCCCTGAAGAAGCATGTATAGAAATACGAAATTTCGGCAAGGAGAATAAATAATTTACAAATTAATAGACCTATATCACCTGAAAGAAGAAAAAGAAAGAATTACGACAATTTTTTTAATCATATGACAAGGATCTAACTTTGTGTGGAAGATGTAACCCTTTTAATTAGTATTAGAAGAGTACAAAATTATGTTTTCTAGTGATGAATTTGACTACAAACGACCGGTTTTGGCTGTGACGCCATCATCAGGTACAATATATGTAGTTAAAAGTTGTAAACACACGGTATCGGTGTAAAAGCCAAAACCGGTCGTTCATGGTAAAATAAATCTGTGGAAAACACAAAGTTGTGTTCTTCTATAATTATTATTATTGATTTTTGTTTCATCAACTTCAAAAGTCCTTCATATAAATCTGTATACTTACCTGCGAGCCGTCACAGCAGCGTGTGGTAGGGGGTTTAGGTCACCGGCCAGAAGGAAATAAAAATGGAAAAAGAATTTGCACATGTAAAGGTCGAAAGTGAGCAAGTGAAGTTAAAGACATGTGACCATAATGTTCTATAGTCTCTTGCCATTTTTATTGTGCAGTAATTTATTAAGTGCGAGGAAAAGAAATTTTTACCTTTCAATTTGGCCTTGTAGCGAATTACCTCTCTTATTTCGTCAATTCTAGAGATATATTTCGGAATCAAAATAATATCCTCCCTTCGATTCTGAAAAACACCTGATCTGAAATTTTGAAGTAATGTTAGCATAGAGTGTAGAGTTCACACATGAAGCTGTTCTCAATCTAGTTCCTTCTATTAGCTGTGTTTCACCATTTGTTTGCTTGTAGCGCTTATTAACGAAACGTGCGACTAACCTCTGTACTTGCGCAATCATGATGTGAACTTACTACAGTGAAATAGAATCTCTCTTACACGTTTTCATCTACGGTCTTTCCTACTATTCCCTAGGTAAATCATTGCTTCTATTATGCAGACCCGGAAATGTTTGAAATATATTTTCTCTACGCCTGGTCTGAAGTTACGCCTAGTGAAGGCTTTTGTGGTGGAATCCTGATGACCTTTGATTTTCAGGATGTCTTACGTGGCTGTTGATTTTCTGGGACGACGTTTCACCGTCATTGAAGTGGGTGCCATCCGGTCCGGAAAGCTAATGAAGTTTTTGTGCATTATATGTACAATGTTATGTTTGGCCATCTGGCCAGATGCGCTGTGATTAAAATCTATATGTTGCTTCGGAAAATACGTGTTTCCAAACATTTTTAATCCCTGTAGGGTAAAGGGCTTTAAATAAAACATAGAGGCTTATGAATTTTTCTATGATTAAACCAGTGAAATTCTTTTGTGTAGAAAAGATGTAGAATTTATGAGTCATCTTATTCTCAATATGCCAGTCGGTAAAAATGAGAAAGTCAATGGTTCACAACTGCTTAATCCAGTATGGTAGCTAATTAAACTTTTCCAAATCCATAGGTAATACAGAAAAACTAATAGGAATAAGCTATTATTTCACGGTTTTTCCCTCTGAAATTTTTTTCAATTTAACATAGGCGCTTTATTTTAACCATGTGAATTTGTTGTGAGGAGATGTAGTAGCAGGATTTGTGTAAGTTCTTTTAAATTTCCCCTTTATCTGGGTGTAAGTAGGATCGATTAACATCCTGAATAGTGGCGACCATTGCTGCTGGGTCTCTACCCTGAAGAGTGTTGCTATTTTAGAGTCAAAAGAGATGAGACGCCAATGGTGGGCCTTTTGAATCAAAGCTGGGTTGGATAGGCTGTGCAATGAGTTCAAGTTTCGATGGAGATAGAAGCATTGGTGCAGGAGAGGAGTTTACGCCTCTTAAACAAAAGACAATTCATCAGTCCTCGTTAGCAAACTGGAATGCCTAGCCGACTTCTTCATTAAATAAACACACGGAGTTCAACCTGTCTGTCGTAGCTGTTAGCTTGTTTGTTTAAATATGCGAATTTATCTCTTTTTATAACAGTGGCAACCTTTTTATGCCACCTACAGTTGAGGGAACTAGGGTTGGTGCAGTATTCTCTCCCTTATTTGGTGATTTGAATTTTGTGCCAACTGATATGTCAGTGGCAGGATACCCTGGTGATCCTGCAGTGGTATGAGAGGTTAAAAGATGTAACGCAACGGATGCTAAGGGCTTGCCCGAAATCGAGACTCAGCTGCCTGTTCAGTAGTTGACATATATTTGTGTGTACCCTGGAAGAAGGACATGACCATGCTGGAAATATAGTTCACTTATATATATAGTCTTGTCAGATATCTAATTATTGTGATTTGCACCTAATCCCATCATTGAGTCCCAGTATCTATTATAGTCTTATTCCTTAAAATTTAACATTATTCGCAACTAATTTGTTTTCTTCAGTCCAGTAACCTGTATCCTTACTCCGAGCTGGTTCAACATTTTTCGCGGTGTCTCGAATCATGTAGCTTGGATTTTAGGTATCCCTACGCTTTGTGTTGTCTTTGTTAACACAAAACTCTCCAGTCATCCTTCTGAGGAACTCAGATCAAAAGTATCCACTAAAATTATTCTTCAGGTCAAAAGTATAAATGCATCATTGGTCCGAACCAGGCCACGTATGGGACTTCAACAATGAGAAGGTGAGAGAAATCGTCCGAGAGGAATGATACTACCTAAAATTCCTTAGAGAGGATATTGAAATAGGTGAAGCGTACTGAAAACTCAATAGAAATACAGATTCATCCTCCTGGAGACAACGCGACGCTAGCAATGGCGGGAGAAACTTTCGTCAATGAATGATTAAGCTATGTGGGGATTTCGAAAGGCAAGATGCATAAAACTTACACCGAATCTATCACACTGGTCTTACAAACATTACTAGCCTCCTCTTTGTCATAGAAATAGTATCACAGGAGAAATATTTGATTCTCTGAATACCTGTTCGTCTTATAAAGATATTTTCATCCGAAATATAACAATCAGATTGGTTTGTTCTCGGCCTCCTGAGTACGCGAGTCAAAATTAATTAAAAATTCCATATCTGCATTATTAAGTTTCAATTTATTTTGCCTGATTCATGAATATTTCTGCTCTCGGGTCCCAAGTTCAGTAGAGGTGGAATGAGTTTTGCGCGAATCGAGAGATAATCGTTGAATCATTTATGAATTTCAGGATTAGTGGTTTTAGCACGGGAAGGTACGGATTGGTGGGAACGTTAGAACGATGTTCTCTCATAACCAAGGTCACGATTACATTAATGCGGGTGGAATAGTTAGCATTCCATCGCTTTTATCGCTTCATAGTAGGATTTAACGATAAACTATCTGAATAAATTAATATATATTAATAACATCACTTAAAATTAAATCTTATTTTTGAATGTCACAGAGTTAATTGACGCATATCAGCCTAAAAGCAATCAAAGAGCAACCAAATAATAACCAAGTTATCTGTACCAAATATAATATGAAGTAGCTACCTATTCAAAGAGAATCTTGTAATACATACTAGTTCCTTCTTGAATGTATTTAGTATTTGTTGTGAACTCTGGTACCTATATGTCTCCGTTAACTCTGATATGTTGTTATGAAGTGCGCATTTCCAACTCCTTGTGAAAAGTTTGATAATCAATAACAGAGCCCTGAGGAAGCATGATATGCATTAATTCTTCTCGGATTCTCCACCGGGTTAGGCTATCTATACCAGCAGACGTTTTCGACCGACTCGTGCATCGTCCTCAGGGCTGTTTAGTGAGAGAGGGTCAATCAACAACCCTGAAGACGATACACAAATCGAGTATCAAAACGTTGGCCAGTACGATGAACCCGATGGAGAACCGGAGACGAATTCATAATTGAAGTGCGCCGGGAGAGCATAATAAATTAGTGAAACGTCAAAGCCTGTAATAGAAATAATCCATTTAAAAAAACAAGATCCTTATGTATCTTGAAAAGTTATATATTTATTTTTAAAAAGGGACGAGAAAACCTGACATTGAAAAATTCGTATTTCTCTGAGTTTGCAGCTTTTTAATTTTAGTTTCTAGATTTAATTTGAGCAGTTTACAGCAGCAAATTATGAAGTTATTCTGCTTTGTAAAAAGCTTATTTTTGCATGAAGATATATTATTTTAAGAATAGAAAACCCATGGTCACTTGATGAGCTAAGTGTTGAGGAAATATGAGAGAGCTTTCAAAAGTCAGTAACGTATATTTAGTTGATGTTTTACAATCCTAAAAATGTTCACTTACCTGCTACTTGAACACTACCTGCTACTTCTACTTATTTTCTTTTTAATATTTCCTGCAAACACAATTTTCTTCAGCAAATTCTAACTAAAAGCTTTTCCACAATATGTTATAGAGGGATTTGAACTTGCCTGCTCGCTGCTTTTTTGTTACTATTCAAAACCCTAGAAGAGATCCCACTGCTGCTGTAATGAATTATTTATCGCTTTCATTGAAAAGGCTTCGTAAATTAAATCCCTCACCGCGCATTGCGGAGTTGATGCGGATCCATAAGTGTATGAATTAATTTACGATAGAAAATGTTCTTTACCTAGTCGATGTACATATTTTTGCTCCCGAAAAAGTTCAATGAACCACTATAGCAAATAATTTCCTGCATTCACTGTGTTCCTTAAGAATAGAACATAAAAATATCTGTGCAACATCTGAATAATTGATTTCATAATATGGTATGACTAAGATGCAACTAATTTGTCAGGAACATATTAGAAGGCAAAATGGAAAGGAAAGTCCTTCGAGTAAGACCAAGGGACAAATATATTGGCAAGATACTACGGGATATGATATAGTAGAATTTCAAGGTATTATGAAGGAGTCAGGGTAGAATGGAAGGTAGAGTCAACCAATCTTAGGATGAAATTACTAATGATGATAAGGAGTCTTAAAAAATCCTTGTGAGAATATCTTTTTGCAATGTTGCCAGCCACTATATGTAATCGCAGCCGAGATCTACCGCTGCTACTCTGGAAATTCATTTTTAATGCTCCTTTCCCCATAGTCCCTAGAACCTGAAGATGCAGTCTCTTGCTGATAGATTGAACGTTCCGCTGGGTAACTGTCCTAACTAAGGCAATTTACTTTTGGGAACCTAAATGTCAACGCCAGGTGTTCAATTCCCATTTGATCGATGGGTGATTTGTACTTTGCGCTCAAGTCCCGGCTATCTAAGGGATGTCCCTCGACCCTCCTATAACTTCAACCCTCTCTTATCTCCTAAATCACAAGATCGCATTCGTAACTCAACTAGATGATTGTAAAGTAGAGTATTAGGTCCTTTTTATCTGGAAGTTTTTGGGGTCAACAGAAAGAGTAAACTAGTCATTACCTTGCTGGAATTGAGGTGGTAATTTTCAATTTAGTGTCTATTTACTCAGATAAGCGTTATATCAAAATCCTGAAATATATGGTTAGCGAAAAAATATAATATACATATAATAAAAAATAATAAAAAATAAATATTAAGGTTTCTAGAAATTTTATTTATAAAAAAGGCATGGTTACGTCACGCAGGAATAGCATGTCCGTGTTTGTTTATTTATAACGTATCAGCTGATACTTCCACATGAAAAAGAAAAATAATTGCTCAAGGCAAAAGAGTCAAGGAAGTTACTTTAAAAAATGAAAAGTGTGCATTGAATAAGGTCGATCTAGAGAATATTTCAAAATCTGATTCATTGTAGAACATAGAACGTTGCTTAATGACATAATGCAAACTCTTTAAGTAATATAATACACCATCCGTATTATTGATTGACATCTGAAGTTCGTGTTTTCATTACTTAACGCACCTGGATTTCTCTTTTCGTTCATTTCTCGCACGAACGTAGGGCCAACATTCTTACACTTTATGTTTGCCAGTGAGTAAGATATCAAAGCCAACATTACCGCATGCTGTTTTTGGCTAAACGTCAAAATATGCCCTTGTTAAGCATTTTACAGCTAATATATGATTTTAAATGTTAGCACCGGTAACCCACAGTATTTATTACCGGCATGAATTTTTAGTGGCAAAAAAGCCAAAAGTTAGTGTACAAGCCTGTTCTTGGAGACTGTATTAACTATTAATGAGGCTAATACATCCGATTTGGAAATGCATCCTGTAGTTCTTAACTATGCCATATTATGGGTATGGCCAAGGCTCCTATCGAGGCTGTCGTCATATCGAGGTTCTATCGACGCTATCGCTCCTAGGAATAATAGGTACCTTTACTTCTGCGATCTCTGTGTGGAAGTTAATCAGAAAATTCTACTTTCACGTCAAGCAAAATCCTTGATCTGATCGATACCTTACTAGACCGCTGTAAACCATTACACAGCGATTTTTCTTCGATTGGAATTAGTAGAAAATGGCGAAACATTCATCCAATAATTTAATTATTTCATCATTCAGCTTCATTACGCTCTTGGTTTGTGATAATTAAAATTTCAGACTTCAGATAATTAAAATTTCAGAATTTCAGACAGAAAGGTTGCGGGTTCGAGTCCCGAGTGTGGAAGTTTTTTCTCCTCCCAGGACATGCTTGTGTGTATTATCCTATGTTACTGTGATAAAGTCTGATGTAATGGTCCATGAGGCTGTATTCAGGTTGATGAAATAAAAAACAAACAGAGTCGAAAAAATTAGAACAAGTAATCAAGAGTAGATGGATTAAGGCAATCTGTTTTCTATCTAGACGCATGCTTCCAGGAAAAAAGAGTGTTTCAACATGTACTTTATCCGTGAGAAGTGTAATTAGCAATTGATACTATCAGGTCACGCGAATTCCCTGATTTTTTACTTTTGATTTCCCTGGGACTCGTACTAGACCCATGTGAACCATTCTATGTTGATGTTACTTTGCTGGGAAGCAGAAACGGGCGAAAAATACAACCATCTGTCAACCTGTTTCACCATTTAATTACACTATGCAGTCATGTGACAGTAGAAATTCAATATTTAATTATATTAAATCTATATTTTATTATAAACCCAAAGTTCTGTTTTCTTAGTACTAAAGCTAATTCTGATACTTTTAAGCTGAAAGATTGGAGTCTACTTGGGCAATTGCACGAGGAGCATATGTTCCCTAAACTAATTCTGTGCGATTGAATTTTCCCCGTATTGATAGGTATCTAATACAGAATGAAGAGCGTGCCGCAAGAATGGAAATGGCAAAATTTTAATTTTTATTCAACCATTTTGACTAAACAATCATGTCTTGATTATCAAACGGTGGGTAAATATGACTTTCCTTTACGATACTGTTGCCTAATATGTCTATATTAAGGTGAGGAGCATCTATGTCAAACTCACGTGTATGGCCGCAAAAACTGTACGGATCTAGTGAAATTTATTTTTGGATGGCTTTCTTTCGTTGGATTATCCGAGGCTTCCCTCTTGTGCTTGTCGAAGTCATTCTGGCTGTTTACGACGCCAGCGCCTGCCGGAAGGGATGTTAAACTCCAGAGTTCACTTGCTTCTCTCTCTTGGGACCTACTTTCTCTTGCCCCATCATATCTATTCATAAGGCTCTTGCCTTTTACACTCTTTCAAAAGAGCCATCTGGTTTTGATGCCCAACATTTTCGTTCTAATAATTTATAGAAGAGAAAATTTGATATGCTACCATATTGAAAAATTGGTCACTGCTGCTTTTCCTCTGAAGGAAAGCCTGGACCAGATGAAAATACGTTCACATGTACCTTTCCTGTGTATTAAACTGAATTTTAATTAAAAATTATATTAAAATCCAGTATTTCCTTCCATTTTTTAGTAGGAATCTTCAATTTTAATATCATACCTTTGGTTGTTACGGCTGTTTAGCCGTTAAAAATCAATACTTATTATTATTTCAAATTAAATGAAGGCCTTTTGTTTTCATTATTTTCTTAATTTTAGTGATATAATGTGAATATTATTAAAAATAGTGAATAAGTAAGCTTGAAAATAACCCGGCAAATGTAATGTTCTTGTCCCTAGAATCTATTTGAAATGAATATCTCATGTACTTTTTGGGTTGCTTAATCCAGAGCAGTGCCGAGCCATTTCAGTACTTGAGGCTATATTGAAAAATTACCTTCCCTTAGATACTTATAAACGAAATGACAAGCTATCCATATATTCTGACAACGTTTTGATAACGATAAATGTTTGAAAAAAGTTTTTAAAGGTTATTTCAACGGTAGTTTTGTTAAGTTGGCAACGGTTACAGTATTAACAAAATATTTTATAATTATTACGAAAATCCCTTTGAGACATTGTGTGAGGCATTATCAGAGATTGAAACATTTATTCTAAGTAAAAAGTTTAGATGAAGGTGTGAGATACTTTTTTGGCTAATTATAGCGCAGTTGATAGTCGGAAGAATCGGTATTCTTGCTTATTTTGTTTCACGTGAAATGATAAGTAGTACGATTAATTTTTTTCTTCTTTTTGTCTTTCATCATAACGAATTGGAATACAATATATATGAATTCGAATACGCTAGCATTTATTTCGCATAGGCATGAGGGTATTTATCAATACATACAATATAAAATGTAATGTCAGTGCAATTACGTAGCTTGGATTTCAATCAGTCGAAAATAAACTTAAATATTATTTAAAGTGCTATTCTACTATTAAGGGGACAATAAAAACAAACTGTGAATTTCTTCCGCTGCGCTAGAGAAACGTTTTTGCGTTTCAAATTCAGGGGTGAAGACTTAATAACGGAGTGATCTTTTTTTAATATTCTAATCGGCTAATGATGATACATTAATCTGGAAAATAATAATACTGGAAATTGCTTGCGCGGATTAATTGACCCGATTGCCTGTGGAGAAATGTAGATTAGGTCTGCTTCATAAGGAAAGTTACTTATCTCTTGATGTCGTCAAAGAAGAGGTGCCACGGTGACAACTTTCTTGAACGACAGTTTGCCGATTCCGAAGCGTGAGGGACCCCGTAGACACCTGCTCCCCAAGTGGCGATCCAGATCAACCCCATCCGTTAGTTTCCGAACTCCCGTAACCGTCTCGCCCTGCAGGGGGCTCTCGTCCAAGGAACCGTATCTCATTTTGGAACCCAGCCTGCCTCTCAGCCTCATACCAACAGTCAAACTGTCAGTGTGAAGCAGGAGTAGGCCAACTTTTGAGATGGATGTGACAAACCTGTCACTCATGAAATTATGAATATTATTGAAGAGCCCAAAATAGGTTTTTACGAGCATATTTATACATAAATACCTTTATATTAAATTATATGAAAGTATACGTTTAAATCTGCAACGTTTTATTTCAGCTTTTTTTATCATTGCTCGGTTTTTTAAGATACAGAGGTCCTAAAACATTTTAAATTTTGCACCTTATTTAATATCTATAATCCTTATGTAATTGACTAATCTCTCTGGTGTGACTTTATATCATTCAAATGAACTTAAATAAGAAATGGAAGATTTTATGTTCATATTAAACTCTTAAGGGCTTTCTTTCTTTTCCGAAATTAAATCAGAGGTAATAGGCGAGCGAATGCAAGAAATGCGCAATAAGACAGAAATTAGGTATATATATATATATATATATATATATATATATATATATATATATATATATATATATATATATATATATATATATATATATATATATGCCTTCTCTTTCAATGATCTTCATTACCTCCAAACCAAGGGCTGTGCCATGGGCAGTAGATTCAGTCCCTCTTACGCCAACCTTTTCCTCGGTCTTCTCGAACAGAACTTCCTATCTCAAAACCTTTTAAAACCTCTCCTCTGGCTCCGATACATAGATGATATTTTCCTACTTTGGCCACATGGCATTGACTCTCTAAATTCTTTCATTTCCTCTCTCAATGCATCATCCTCTGTATCTTTCACCTCTAATATCTCCTCCACCCAAATAACTTTCCTAGATGTCGACATCTCTCTATCCAACTGTAAATTTAGTACCTCTGTCCATATTAAACCCACAAATAAACAGCAATACCTTCACTTTAGTAGCTGTCACCCCTCTCATACAAAGCGTTCTCTCCCATACTCTCTTTCCATCAGAGGTCATCGAATTTGTAATAATCCGGAGTCCCTTGACCATTTCCTATCCAACCTACACCAGTCTCTTCTCCGCAGAGGATATCCTGATACCCTTTTGTATAAAAAAATACTCAGAAAGTCTTACCAACCTAAACTAACATCAGATTCAAACCCTAAAAATCTTTCCATCTGCACCACATTCTTCCCAGGCATACAGTCCCTAAAGCACCTCCTTAAAGAATTATTTCCCATACTTTCGAATAACCCAACAACTACTAATTTATTCCCTAAATGTCCATCCGTTACTTATAAGCGTCCCCCCAACCTATCAAACTTATTTAAGGCCACGAAACCTCTAAAAAAATCAGTTATTCAATCCAAAACTCCAGCCACCCCTTGTAACCGTCCTAGATGCAAAACATGCTTATTATTTACCACGAACCGACTCCCGAATAAATTCATAAATTCTCATCTTCCTTCCGTTTCCTCATCCTCCTGTACCACCTCTAACATTGTGTATATACTTCTTTGTAAGCTATGCCCGGCCTTTTATATTGGACTTTGTAGTACACCACTTAATATCAGGATAAATAATCACCGTGCCTCATGCAACCCATCCTCCCAAAACTTCTCTCACGCTGTCCCTACTCATGCTGCTTCCCATACCACTAAATTTGATAATTGCTACAATGTAGCTGTTCTGGCCTCTCTACCCCCCACAGCCACTCCAATTGCTTTGAGAACATTAGAGCAAGCTTGTCTATTTTATTTTAACGCTCTCCAGCCACCTGGCCTCAACCGGTCCCATTAATTTGTAAACATCCTCCCCTCCCCCAACCTTCAACATTGTACTTATAATTTTGTAACATCTTCTCCCCTCCCAACCTTCAACTTTGTATCTTTCTGTCTCTTAACTTGGTCATGGCAACTTCACCATTTCGTCTTTTCCATTTCCCTTACCTCCATTCCACCCCTCCTTTACTTTTCACCTTTCCCCTCCTCACTGCTCTCTTCCCCTCACCATCCCAAACATTTCCTCTTCATTCTTCCTATACCTTTCGCTGAAGAAGGTGGCGGCGATCCACCGAAAAATTTCCAACCCGTGTGAGTGTCGTTTTTATGTGTTCTCATTTTAGTCACACTTGTGACAAAGTTTTTTTATATATTTGTGTTCACGCTCGTGAAAGCTTCCAATGATTATATATATATATATATATATATATATATATATATATATATATATATATATATATATATATATATATATATATATATATATATACCTATTTTCTATATACTTACCTATATATATATATATCGGTTTACGGCGTTCTACGTCTTCCGATTCCCAATTTCCATGGCTCCCGATCATTCCAGAGTTCTTCATCTAATCCTCTTTCTCTCATTTCTTTCTCTATCCCTTGTATCCAACTTTTCCTCGGTCTGCCTCTCCTCCGGGTTCCACAGCATCATTTGTTTCGGGAGTCTTTCATTTCCCATTCGTTTTACGTGTCCATACCACCTCAACTGCTGCGTTATTATTTCATCTATTATCGTAGCATTAACTTTCATTTTTTCTCTAATTCTTTCATTCCTTACTCTTTCTCTTTTTGATTTACCGGCTGCTCTTCGCCAGAAGTCCATTTCAGTCGTCAGTAACAGTTTTTCTGATTTCTCCGTTAGTGGCCATACTTCACAGCTGTAGGTTACTATGCACTTTACTATGGTATTATAAATTCTCTCTTTGTTTTCATTAGATATTGTATTGTCCCACAATAAGCTATTTAATAGTGTTATTGCTTTTTTGCCTTTATTGCATCTATCCCTAATGGCTACCTCCATTGTTTTACTTTCCGCAATTTGCATCCCTAGATATATATACTCTTTACAGTGTCCTATTTGTTGTCCACCCTCTAAAATAAGATTCTGTTGCATTCCTCCCATACACATATATTTTGTTTTATCAATACCCCAATTTTTGTATTCTTTAATTATTTCTCTGGTCATATATTCTAAATCTTCATAATCTTGTGAAGGAATAACTTGGTCGTCTGCATAGCTTAAGGTGTATATGGTACTTTCTTTCTAAGGTATTCCCATGGAGTTGTTTGGGCCAGAAATTAGGTTAAAACTCATATTTTATAATGAAAGTTTTTTTACGATTTGAAATAGTTAAAACATCAACAAAATATCCAAAGAACTTCCTAAAATTGCAATTTTTTTAAAGCGCCCTATTTGCAACGTCTATTAAGATTACTTAAACCCGGGAAAAACCCAAAAAATAAATTTAAACCATGATTTTTATTATATTGCAAAAATAAATTACTAAGAATGGTCCTACGCAATTGAAAAGAGGAAAAGAAAAATTCAATGCCATTTATTAGAAAAAGTTTCTTATTTTTTCATATTTATTAATTAATTTATATATTTATTTAATTAAATTGTACCAAAGAGGCGTAAAAGTTAAACATTCTGATAAATTTAATACTATTACTTAAAGTGATGCTCGGTAATATTACTTTTTAATAAAGCACACGGCGCAAAGTGTGTTTATATTCATTTTTTTTGTCCAAGTTTTCAGGTTTCTTGCAAAGGTAGAATAATGATGTCTACGGAGAGATTGCATGAGTTTGGGTTTGGATTCCTCACTGTGTACTAGGAATCTATTTTAATGTCACGAGGTGTTATATGTTGCGGTTTTGCTGCTGCGTTCCTAAATGGTGCCTTAAACGTGGCAACATTACTCTAACAGCCACGACACTGAGGTCAGATGCTTTTATAGCAAACTCTCTGAGGTTCATGGGCATTAATTTCAGCCATTCATCTGCCACCGTTCCTCATCATACATGTCTAGGCCTTCCCGTGAGTAATCACCGTTCCTCTCTTGAATAGTGCTTAGAGACTCAACTGTGTGGTACATCCTTCATATCCCACCGAGCATGTATTGGCAATGGGGTATTCTGATAGAACTTTTAAAATTTGTTGCTGTAATTAAAAGGATTTGATATGGTGAAATTATTGTTTCTAATTAAACTGTAAATACATTACAGTACCTTTTAATTCATTGCGAAGAGCATATATGTATAGTGTGATGAGGTTAAATGCTCGTTGTTAATTATTTTTAATTATTTATCAGTAACTAAAGGGCAGGGATTCATTATCTCCAAACAAAAGTCCTTTTGTTTGTTTTGGAGTTTTTAAAATTTAAGATTTGAATTCTAGCATAAAATAACACTTCTGCAAAATGTAAATAAATAACTATGAATTGTGAGACAATTAAATGTTGTTCGTGTTCTTTTAAGAGCATGACTTGGAGCCATGAGCTCTTTTAGAGAGCGTTGAACACAAAAATGGAATGAGGCGTTTAATTTATGTTTGTATTATAAGTTTAATTCGTAGTTCTTTTAAACGGCAATCACTGCCGTTGAATAAATATTCAATCTCAATGTTCATCTCCTCTTCTCAAGAAGCAGAGCTCTAATTGCATAATTTATGCCTGAACAATGCTCTAAGACATTACTCTACAGGCAAAGGTCTCACTCTGCATAAACGATCCTTAACCAGGATACAACTTCTCACTTCACGATCATTGTTATTCTAAAAATAAACCTTCCAAGGTTTCATCCGATATCATTCATTTTTAAGGAGAAAACAGCCGGTAATTCAGGCACCTATTGTTTCATGTAAAGATGGTTTGGAAAAAGAAGATTGGAAAAACAGAGGGAAGACAAACAAGAGAAAACATTTGTTAAACAAAATACCACTCCTCATGTTGATTAGTAGCACAGTGGATAATTATGAAGAGAAATTACATTCTCAAGGTTAACTGTGTGGTATTCCATCATAACGGAGAAAAAGACAACTTGTACAAATACCACTGAATTTATTTAAAACTCAGTTTCTTTAAACTGAGTTTTAAATAAATTCAGTGGTATTTGTAAAAGTTGTCTTTTTCTCCGTGATAGTTATGAATGCTATGGAAAGAAATTATCATTTACATATTTTAAAATTTTGTAGTTAACAATTTACAAATATTCTTAAAGTTTAATTTTCTATTTAAATACGCATGAGTGTGATGGGATATAGCGTCTTCGGGAAGGTTTGAGAATATGGACTTCGCGTAGGGTATATAGATTGATTTGTATTATTTGTAGCACCCTCTGAACATACGTATAGCTTCTCCCTAATCGCTTTCCTAGGTTCCTCACGCGTGTCCCAATTTTAGTTTACTCACCTCCTGTCCCGGTCTGCCTCAAGAGATTTTCTCATCCATCCACCAGAGATGAGCTATTCCACATCCGGTTCGACCACAAGAATTTCCGCGCTAGACCACTCCAGTGATCATCTCCGCCAGATTGAGCTCAGCGTTCGGATGCAGCTCCCTGTTGCATTCGAACTACTTGTTAGGGTGCACGACCTAGTGTTTCTTTTCTACCGTTCACCAACGCATTCCTGGAGTTACAAAAGCTTATAGAAATAGTATGTAGCCCTGCAGTGCATCCTAGTTTTAGGTGGAAATACAATACGAAGTAACGAAAAACCAAGAAGTGATTCCTGGAAGTACCAGATTTTATATTGTTTACGTAAATCCTTAAAAGCTCTGCATGTAATGAATAACTGTCATGGTGTGGTGCGATTTTAATTTTATCTTATGTTTTAGTTTCACCAGTAGATATACTAGTCCTAATAAGCGGATGTAGATACCAATGGTGTCTCATTCCTTATCGCCGTGAGGTCTTTGGTTGCCATCTTCAGAGAGAAATTCCCTTGTGTATGGAAAAAACAAAGAGTGAATGTTTAATATATGTGGTATTTTAACTAGATTATTTTTTTTAAGATTCCGTTCCCTGTGATTAAGGCAATCGTATTTACATCACTTCAACACTACTTTTAAGGGAACTGTTTCTCATAAGAAATTGAACGCACGGTGATTGGTGGAACCACATACAATCCGCCATATTTTCAGCGACCACCTTTTCATCGACCTGTGGAAAAGGGGGAAAATAGTCTGTACTTAAAGGGAAACTGGCTCCATCAAATGAACTTGACTTCCAAAGCCAATAAGAAGAGTGTTTTGTAGTTGTACTTCTAGAGCTAATGTAGAGAAAAGTAAAAAGGGAGTATAAAAACTCTTAGTTTAGAATGAGGTGGTTATCAAATAGTGGTTTACTTTCAGAGAACTACGATTTTACGATAGGATAGTTGTAATTTAGCAAACAGTTTTATAAACAAAAGTAAAGATGCCGTAACTTCCTCCGAAAAATTAAATTGTTAGAATTACCTGGCTGGTTTACATGACTCTTCATTAAATGTTTAGTTAGTCATTCTGCAGAGTAAGGGTAATTTACATTTCTCAAAAATGGAGTACTTTACTATCAGTTATATGTATGGCTTGAATATATTTTATTTCTGGATATCAAAATTTTTAATTTTCAACTATGTTAAAAAATATCCCCTTCCCTCAACCTTGGATCCCCTATAAATATTATTTCATTACACCCCGAAGTCGTTCCAAAAAGTTAATTTATGCCTTGGCTCTTTTTCCTTCTGCGCTTATTAAATTCAGGCACCATAAGCAGGGAGAGACGGAAACAAAGTTTGTTCTAGAGTGGAGTATGCAAAATTAAGCGCCCAGCTCCCTAAAATAGCGCGTGAAAAAGGAGCAGCCTTGGTATCCATCAATCCTTTCCTTCTTTTGTCTATTAGTCCTTGTTCCTTTCTCCCTTCGAGTCTTTACGGCCCTTTTCTTGCTCTTTATCGCCTCCTTCAGCCACTCTTAACCTCAATCATTCCCTAGCGGTTCCCTTCTGGTCTTTACTCTTACTTTTGCTGATTATGGTTTTTTTAAATTCATGCTGAGATACAGAGATTTATAGCAAAGAGTTTCATAACAGAAAGATCGACGGCGTCACATTTTAAAGGGAGCACCTGCTGGATAAAGTAGAATGAAATATTTACATTCCTTAGATAAATGCGAGATCTAGGACTAGGTTTAATTTAAGACTACCTTTTTAAGAGGCAAGGTGAAATAATCTAAAAGCATTGCTTCCCCTACCCTTCCCGATCCCTTGAATCGATACAAGAAACAAATGAACGGAGTAGTTTTAAGCGGCTTGGACATGTTGAATGGCTATTCGAAGGAATATACTGGAAATATGGTGGAAAGATTGATGCTCCCAGGAAAAATAGGCCGAGGAAAACCCAAGAAAAGAATGATTTTGTGCTAAAGGTGACATGGAGAGAGGTGTAGTGTGACCCCAAGGGATGCCCTGGATAGAAGAAAAGGAGGAGACTGACAACCGAAGTCAACCCTAATCATTAAGGATATGACTAGGAAGAGGGGAACACAAGAGATCAATTTCACGAAAACAGAAAAGTACTGCTGTTATATTCGATGAAAGAAAATCGGGTGCTGGATGAAATAAAATTAATTGTCATGTGCTTAATGCTCTAAAAAGGGAAGTAAGAATACTGAAGGCTGTTTTACAGGGTCAGTACTTACGTTAGCACTGAAATCAGTGACGAAAACACGGAACTTTATCAAGCTAGATAACTCCTATCCTATGTTTATGAGGTGCGCATTGGAATTGATGCTGTTTGGGCAGTTGCAGACTGATTTAAAACACTTGAGTATACTCTACGGTTTTGTCTTTAAAGGCCGTTTTACACGACAATTACTTCAGCACAAAGAATCACACTATATCAAGAATATTCAAAAATAACTCGTTTTTGGCTTCATATCGTGTAAATGTGTAAAATTTGATTATTAGACTTGAATACACTTATTTTTGTAGTCTCGCCTTTTACGATCAATCACATGTGATTAGGGCGTTTAACATTAAAATTCAGTGGTGTATCAAGGATCAACTATCAATTATTTTCATTAAGCAACAGTGAAATATCGTTCTAGTTGAGTTATCCAGTACTTGTAAAAGATATTCAGTGAAACGGTTCATCTAACACTTCCAATTTCAAATTTTGAGTATGCTGAATCGAATTAGATTTTCAGTTCAGAATTGAGTGTCGTGAAAGATGTGATTTTAGATTTCTTACGCTTGCCAGTCTTGGAAGGTAAGATTTTTTTATATGATTGGAGTAGGCTGTTGTGGATAATTTGAATTAATTGCGCATTTCATGTGTAAGTATAGATACTTTCATGCGTTTCTCCGCTGATTGATTTCAATTTGAGATAGCAATATCTCCAGACATCCAGCTTTCCATTTCGTTAACTGCATTTATCAGCAGGATACCCAAGGTGCCAATTGCCAAAGATGGATGTCGTGATACGGAGACCAAGTTTTCGTTAAACCTCAACTGAAGTGCCGCGGAAACCTCAACTGAACTGCATTTATCAGCAGGATACCCAAGGTGCCAATTGCCAAAGATGGATGTCGTGATACGGAGACCAAGTTTTCGTTAAACCTCAACTGAAACGCCGCGAAAACCTTTTATTCTATGCTTTACTTAAGAATAGGATAGCTGAGCACGACGGTATTGCTTTTCTTTACATGATTTATTAAAATTCTCCTTCATCAAAATCCTTCATAATATTAGGCAACTGCGGTGTTCAAATTTAAATGGTGAATGGATTTATTAATTCATGTAAATTGGTAGGATAAAATTTTTCTTTGCATTTTTTCTGTCCGTCACTGTTGTGGTATTCCTGATTCAAGAGTTCAACTGATTTAATTAGATAATAGTAGTTTTATAAATTAGAAGGATAGTTATGGACTACTATATAATATGCGTAAAAATTTGTTTTATAATGATGGATCCTTTAGATTTAAGGATTAATGACAACATTTTATGAATAATATTGTCTGTGCATTTGGCGAAGGCTGAAAATACCATCTATTCGTGAATTCTACAACACAAAAAGTTAATGGAACTTTGATATTTGGTCTGTAAAAATTTGTGTTAAATCTTGAAACGTTAGAATAGTTTTGTTCGTAAATAGCGAGCTGGATCTATTGCAACGCATTCGATACATGGTTAAACCTGTAACGTTAAGAGGCTTTTGGGTTCTTCCAGTTTTAAAACATAGGCCAAAGGCAGTTTTAAAATATAGTAAAGCGATTATAAAAATTACCTATATGTACGTTTTGGACATTTCCCTTTACTAATCTGTATCGGGTGATAAAATATGACTTTAAATGAGGACTTTAAATAGGTAAAAAGCGATGACGGTGGCCTCTGCTAGCTAATTCAAACGTCTGTTTTATCTAATGGACGGTTCAAGGTTTCTCGGATGCAGCCTTTACTCGTATTCCGTGGGTTTTAGGGACGACTCATTCGTAGTCTTGGTAACCAAGATTAACTAAGGACGGTATTCTCATCCTTATGAAACCTGGCAGGCCATTGAAAACCTCTTCAAGAGCGGAAGGCTCTACCATAACCCCTCGGTATGCTTTCGAGGACGCCCAGAAGTTTTCCGCGATAAGAAATGTCAGCCGGATAATATCTTGTACTTATTTCACCACCGTATTCACCGTCTCCAAAATTAAGAATTTTCTAATGACAAGAGTGATATTCTTCTCAGGTATTTACCATTACCGGTGTTTTCAAAGTGCTAGATAGGTTCATTCTGTGGTGATATCTTATCATTTGAATCGGAGATGACGAAGAATACGCTGTTAATGTGCCATTTATCGTAAAATTAAAGAAAATATCTTTCACATCTCTTGTGATAGTTTTATAAATTTATTCCACGATCGTTATCTACCCGATGCTTTGCGATTTATAGAACAGACCTGGAAGATTTTATCACTTCATAAGCCTGGAAAATATTATTTGATGACCTTAGTCCTGGGATTCCGAGAGTCGTAAAACTGACTTCACATTCGTGACTGCTAGGGTTTTGGCTCTTGACGTAGGTAACCTGTGGCTCGTCTTATCGTAAACTGCCAAAGACTGGCCTTTATTTTGAGGGGTATGCTTCTATTTATAGACGTTATCTTATTCAAGAGCTTAAATATTTTGATAGGTGCATAAAATAGCAAGCCATAATTTAAAATAAAACCTTCTATATTATAGATCCTTTGTTGTCCTTCCGGATATTTTTATAATGTTCTTCATTTTGGTTGTTTCAAAAAAACAATTTTTATGCGTTGCTGTTACTCTAGCTTCATTACCATAGTTTATTTTTGTATTATTTAAAAAATAAATGATGAACGTTCGAGTAAGAGATAAAAAGATGAATAAGAATAAGAGATTAAAGAACTGACTGAATGCCTTCGAGAAGAAGAAAAAGAATAATATCGAAGATGTTTACCTCTGTGGGAATATATCAGCTATGGCTTTTACTATAAAAAAACCCTGCAAGAAAACTTCCGCACAGAGAAACACGATAAACCTAGATATAGAGAGGCTTTCACATGCTAAAATAAATTATTCAATGTGTTTATAAACTTTATGCTGATTACAGTAAATAGGCAAAATGAAAACGTAGAAGAATTTTGACTTGAAAAACCAAGGAATGCTAGGATCTTCGAAAATGAATGCATCATCGTTATACCTAAGCTTAGATACGTGTCCAAGTGTTTGAATGCTTTACGGAATAAATGAAAGAGGGACTCATGGTGCAGGTTATGAAATGAACCGTAACATACATAAGGTCTGATGGTTCATGAAGTTGAGTACAAAATCGGATTTTGGTAGCGGCTTTGAAATGAGAATGAGAGGCAGGAATGAATACGGGGAAGCAGTTGTTGTGATAAGGGATGGGCAGATAATGGGAACAATAAGGGAGGGATTATCTCAAATAGGGATAATAAGAGCTGCAGGAGAAACAATGGGAAACGGTTAATGCGAAATAAAAACATGGGATTAGCGGCGATACGGTTAGGAAGATGGTGGAGTTGAGGAGGAGCTGGAACTTAGAATGAGTGAAAAAATTAAAGATAGATTTAGTACTAGGTGAGGATTTTGGTATATTTTGCGAATGAAATGTCGTATTAGAAAGGCTTATTTTCATAAGATGACTGTCTCAGTGGTGGAAGGCTTTCAAATTACAAATTATGAAAAACCACTCTTACAAGATAAAATTTTATCACAATAAAGTTTCACCGCGACTGCGTGAGTCAGCACAAATACTGAATTTCACCTTTTCACGTTTACTGTTTAAAATATCCCTTTCACTGATGAGAGCCCTTAGTAATTCAAACACTAGTTTAAGATACAGTATATAAAACTAATCCATATGAGCCGATTTTATTTACATTGACATAAATCATTTAGAATCAATTTCCCTCAGTTGTCTGCTAATAACTAAATGATTGAGTTGAACTGTTGCCTTTAATTAATTGCCACTCAGTTTTCTGGGATTATTTGCTTCTTGTTATAAGATATTTGTGAAAGTATCATTTACATTAACTGCATTAATATTATTTTTACACACGTTTCACCCAGCCTTGCATTGAACACCATTTTACATTTCAAGTTCAATTTGGGATAAATGTAGCACAAAAAGGTATGTTTTCATTCATATGAAATGCTAGACGCATTTACCGTCAATAAAAAACAGGAATATAAATTACATGACATTAAAATACTTAATTTTATAACCTGGAACAACTCTATCACTACGTATGTCGGCTCACTTAGCTATCAAAAAGTGACTTTTAAAACGTTTGATCATTTAACTGGTGACAAAGTCGGTAGGTGAAGAGGGAGATTATTTAGAGTAATGTTTGGAGGGAATGGTTGGTAGGAAGGGATTAGCCGGAAGAGATGAAGTGCTGTGGATCCCATTGTGGAACCTTCATCAATTTACTGACGAATTACGTGTCACGTTGGAGTGGGAAGGGGATAGGAGGTTGCTGCGGGAGCAAATATTATTGATTTGCTCAAGATAAAGGCTTCCGGCATCAGGAAGTGATATCCAGCAAAACAAAAGTGTATTTTGAATAGTTTAGATTATTTATCTTCTGATTTCACCTGGGTGTTATAATATTCAATTGTTCCCAGCAACCTTTGCTCTCGAGATGTAGTTCAGCATTTGGTATGATTATACATTTGTGTGATGACTCACTGCTTACTTCTAGCGAAGAACCACCACAGTTCTCAAAGCACTTTTCTCTTCATTGAATACGTTCCAAAATGTAATCGATTTATATATTTGTAGTAGTCAAAAAGTGTGCACCGTAGTCTAACACTGCACCCCTGAGATTTAAAAGGTAGTTTAATCGCCATGGCGATGTACTAATTTTTACAGAAAATAGCGGATGAATGACCTGCCATTCATTATTTAGAGAAACATCGTACTTTGTTAGACCTGTTGTACTTTCCTCCACTTGCCTTAGGTTCTGATAGTTTCCAAAGTTTTGGAATGCTTGAAGGTAATCTTGTATACCAATTTTTCAACACATGGATATTTATAGCATGTCCGGAGCGTAATGGTCCCTAAAGGTGCAGAATGGCCGAGTGTGGTATGTAAAGGTGTTCCTTTATTACTTATATGATACTAGTATTGATATATTTAAATATATGTCAATTAGTTTTGTGTCAATACTAATTTTTTGATATTTTTCTCATATCAATACTCGGTTGTTAATATTGGCTGTCGATGTTGATAAGAGATATCGAAGTGTGATAAGTAAGTTGAGTAAGTAAATTAAATTATTTTATCTTAAGTAATGTGCATCAATAATAATGAATTTAATGGCACTTTTTTAAGCCACGTAAATTTTAAATTAGTTATATATTATTTATTATATATAGAAGTTATATTTATTTTAAAAATATTATATCGATTATTCATTGCGGCTCTTCTTCCATTTAAACAACTTTGATAAAATAACATCTTAATAATTTTATTTTTAATACTATTTTGATACGTTTAATTTTTAGAGTTCGAAAAAGACGTATGAATGAAAATAAATAACAGTTCCATTCATTGCAAAAAGAGAACAGTTCTTGTAAGTGTGAAGCATTCTGAAAGGTTGGGAAATTCTATTTTTCTAATCCCAACTTCGGCTTAGGTATATATTTAATTTTATTATGGGCGGTTACAAGACTTGACTTCATTATGACGCTATAATCGTTATATAATTATTTCAACATCCAAGTATCGATATGTTAAATCTCGCATATTCCGAGTGGCGGTGACTTGCGTCGCCGCTAAACAATACAGGTAAACACCAAATGTTTTAGTTGAAAGGATAACGGAACCCCTCACACACTCGTGCGGTGGCAGTTCGTCCCACCCACTCTAGTCAGAAAAGGGTTAATCCAATGGGCGAGCTTTCAGCAAGCTCCATCTAGTGGCTCAGAACTGGAACGAAACGATATGCGTCAAAAAGCTCTATTCACCACCAAAAAGGGAACGGAATATCCACAATGGCGCGACACTGGGAAAGGCTTGAAAACCTTAGCATTTTAGCTTTGATAGCGGTGAACGGCATAACCCTCGAGTGGTTTGAATGTGGGTGCCGATAATAAAAGCGTTCAGATCTTGGCTGCATAGTGGCGGGAGATGGGGAGGTGGGTGAACAATAGAGACGCTACTTCGGAGGAAAGACCACGTGAATTTAGGAAAAAGTTAGGCTCCACGCGAGGAACATAAAGAGAACGCATGGCTCTCCTTCCTTCTACATCTACGAATTATCGTGCAAGACTCCTTCACGGTGTGTGGCACGAAGTGATTCCACGATAGACATGTAATACTCAATCCCAGTTCATGGTTAAGACTCGAACGCTTCCTCGGGCCGCTGGACGCATACGACAAGCAGTCATAGAGTAAAGCAACGGCCAAACTAGGGATAAGGATAGTGCTACATTGGCGAACATGCAAACTGGCTAAGTTACAACTACTGATTAGTATTTCTAATACTATTAATTCATGAATATTACAAGATACAAATTCATACAGAAAATAAAATCATGTGGGACTTATCAAAGATGAGGTGTTAGTAATAATGACTTGTGTTTGGAGACAAGTACGAATTCTATTCTGCCTATCGATGGAGGAATGTTCATAGAAAAGAGATTCTGCAACATTTGTGGACCTTTATTTTCGTGGAAAATAACATTTTAAATCTATTAGTTTTACAATTTATTTCCTTAATCTTTTTCCTGTCGTCAAATGGGATAAAAGTTTGTTTCGGATGTTTACTCACCAATTTCTCAGTAGCTGATTTACTTAACTTCATGGAATGCTACGTCTTCTGTACAACAACTTCATCTTTTGTACATGAAGAACAATTTTTTGGTAATAATTGAATAGTTTTCCCATAAAGCGGATGCGGTTATTTCCTTAAAGGTCCCGCAGATCTTTACCATTTTGTGGTAATATTTCAGGAGTCGTTGCAAAGGCTAGATTTCGGTGCGAAGGTATACAATACACTCATAGCGAAGATCGGACACTTAGGCACGCAATGAATCAGGAACTATTGAAACCGATTTCGTTTTTAGGTTACACGGAGAAAAATAGTTCAAGTCAAACTTGTGTATCTTGGTGCGTAATCCCAGAAAGAACGACTACACAGGATGTAGCTGACGCAGCACGTCGCCGGTCACTTAATTTTGGACACCGTCGTGCCGCATTCACGGTGTCTCGTGGAACTTCTACCACTCCATTAGGTGGCGACCTTTAAATTTATTTATTCATTTAAAAAGTCCCCAAAAACGGCACAAAGGCTCATTTCATTGGTCGACGAGCAAACAAATAAATAGAAATCTTAACAAAATATACTCTTAAAATTCAAAAGATAACAGAGAAATACATTGGAAAGAAAGGTTGGTATTGGGATTTATGGAAAAGGAGATGGGATAGTGGGAGTCAAGTTGGCAAAATATTTTCTGAGGACTGATTTGAAAACGAAGGGTGTAGAAAAGAGGTCAAGGGAGGGTAATTGCGAGGCTAGGGAGTTGAAAGTTTTTGGGATACGGTAGAATAGGGAGCGTTTGTTTGAGGGGTGAATAGGGAGCGGTAGAATAGGAAGCAAACAAATTTGAAGTGCTTAGATTTATAGAGGCATCCTAAGATAAATCGATGGAGATACCAATTCATATCAAATGAATTAAATATGCTTCATTATAAGGAAAACATACCACCTTTCCAATTATACCAAAATATCAGCCGGTTGCATTACTACCTCTCTAGATATTTATAAAAAAGCCTAAGCTCTTTTCCACGGAATGTGGTTTGGCTAGGCACTCGAGAGGGACTATTTTTTAAATTAGGAAATGTACCGTAAATTCATGTACCGTGTCTGAAATACAACGGCATGTGGTACGTATGTTTTTCTACTAAATAAATATTCACTATTTTAATTCTTTTAACTAACACTGAAAAATGTACTAAATATTTTTTTCCTTCAGGGTTTTATGTTATGCAACGAAATATGCACACAAGTATCGTTACACGGTGCGGTAAAAAAAAACAGAAATGAAACCCGCTACCTTGTGGCTATCAGATGAGAATAATACCCAGCAACAATGAGTATGATTAGTTATTTAGAGAATTTCACTCGTTTTACAATACCTTTTGCGTCCTTCTTTTACACGGATTTCTTCATGTTTCTTACAATGTTGAAAATTACGGTTATTTGGAAATACGGAAAGATTTGAAATGGTACGAGAAAAACCTCGATCAAGATCCTCGATTTCGACTGGCCGCTATGATATATTCTTAGCGTCCATTCCTGAAGAGTATCAGTTGGAAATGCAATATTTTGTAAATGCTAATGGCCAGTGACGTGGTAAATTCAAAGAGGAGAAAAAACAAACCGGGGGAAGCTTTGGCAGGTATACAAAAATGCCTTATTTTTCCAGTACAATATCGCTTCCGCTAAATGAATGATTAGGCATACATGCCCTTCGTTAGAAAAGATATATTGACCTCGAGCGATATTGGGCTTGGGGAAATCTCAGTCGACCAATTTTTTTTTCCACTGTGAACTCCCGAAGGTATATCCTCAGGAGGCTTGCAGTGAGGCGTCAAACTCAGCTCCGAGGTCTCTGTTCAGGACAAAAAACTGAACAATGTTAATCAACTGCGGGCGCGACAAATATTTGGGTTTAAAATAAAGCAATTCCCAGTAGAAGGGGCTGATTCAAATAGGCTCGCATTTCAATTTCAGTAGGAGCTAATTGGTTCCTACATCGATTCCATGAAGAGGTTTGGTCTGAAAAAGGGCAGAAATATTATCCTCAACTCCTCTACCATACCTGTCATTTTTTATGTCTAGAGATTATTGCTATATCAATCTGCAGTATGTAATAATAATTATTTTCCCATGTACCGTGAATTTTCACTTTGATTTAACCGTAATGTCACTAATTGTTAGTCATTACTATTCTATGTATGAAATTTCCTCATATAATTTCGTCTAGCGAGCTCAAATAAGGAATATAATATTTATGCGTAATACACGGAGAGTTCTTCATAAGGTTATTAGATAAATATTTCTGATATTTAATATTATTATTATAATATATAATTTTTGAAATCAAATTTAAAATCAATGAAGAATGATAAAACTGAGTGGTTATGTTAAAAACGTTATTTTACCGTAGAAAATAATTGTAGCCTACTGAAGTATTGAGTGATTCTCTGTTTTGTGAGCAATATTTAAAAAAAGGAAAGTATGCTTTTGTCAAAGTCTCATTGGTGACCCTTGCTTACTTTATTCTTCAAGTATATTTATATTACCACTTATTCAGCTGTTTCTCGCCAAAATAGAAGTGATTGAAATAATGCATTATTAGCTTTTATTTATCATAGTTCATAGGTGGGGAACGAATCACGTTTTTTCAATGTTTTTCACTACCTGAAAGACGTTGGAGAAAGTTGGAGAAAGCATGAGCTATAAGTATGACAGTGGATACAGTCACACCCAAAAGAATTGCATTTGCATGTTAAGTACTCCAACATGATTTACTGTGATAAACGTTTCCTCGACAATGATTTGTGACGTGTAAAACCTATGAGCTCACTTCTCTTTGTTAGATTCACTTAAGAATATGAAGCATTTACACCATTTAATCATAAATGTGAAATTTGGAAACATCACTATGATTACGCCACAATTTCCCCAACCATCTTGAGTGAATACTTAAAACTCCCTAAAAATTGGTTTAATAAGCCGAGCATAATTGCAGTAGTATAAACGCCTATTTATAATATTTAGGCTTAAGATTCGCGATAAACGTTAAGGCGGACACGGGGAATTTCCTTTCGTAACCGTTGCTTTTGCTGCCAAGTTTAATTTTCTTAAGTGACACATTTGGGAATCAAGGAAAAATTATTTCTTTCGTTTTCAATAGTTTCTTAAGTTTCATACCTTTTCATCACTTTTTTTAAAATATCTCGAGATATATATATATATATATATATATATATATATATATATAAAATGTGGTGGAATGAAAGGTTTTTTTTTTTTAATCTGAAACCGGGGAAATATGTAAAGTATTATTGGTTCTTACGTGGCAGATTGAGAGCTCGAAAAAACACCCTCCCCCCTCTTTATGGAACGATATTTTAAACTCGGCAGCGTGAAATCTTGCCGTCATTGCAAGCTTTTATGACTTCCGTCCATTCCCGTATTTGAAACTAATGGGAAACAGGGATGTTAAGTACTCTCTCGATCACTCACATTTTGGTGATTAATCCAAAGATTGATTTTCTGTAGTTTGGTCGATAAGCGTTGTCTGCTCTTTACTTTTCTCCGCCTTCCTCTCCATTTTTAATAATTCCTGCCTCCCATTTTTTCATGATCATTTCTACAAATTGCAGTCATGGTCTTCCCCTGGGTCTCCTGTCATTAACAAATCCTTCTTGTATTACCTTAAGTATACCTCAATGAATGTGCATCGAGTAGCAATTTATGCCATAGATTTTCATAAGCTTACTTTCTCATTTATTCATCCAAGGACTCCTCGTTAGAAATCCTTATAATTTTTACATTATTGGATCGTATCTCAAATAAGGTGTTTGTTCTCTTCTTATTTTAATTGAGACCAAGTTTCGCATACATACAAGGCCACATTCACTGAGTATACTTTGAGCCGCCTTTTTCCAATTTCAAGGCTAGTGTTCTTGGAGTTTAAAATTTTCTTCAATTTTTGCAATGCACCTTTCTCTGTTGCAATTTTTTATTGAAAGAGGTTTTTAGATAAAATGAGGAAGAAAGCAGCATCCACTCTGCCGACCAATTATCACAATTCATTCCAGAATTCCACGCTAATGAGATTCATGGTAAGAAAAAAATACGCAATAGAGACTGAACATCTGTTTGACATCTGTTTTCTCGCAAGAAAAAGTAACGAAACACTTGAGTATGGATCTGAGGGTGGGATGAAAAAAAGCACGTGGATATATCGGATTATATAAACGAAGTGGAAAACAAGGGAATGTAAAAATATATTATGGGAGTGCGAAAATAATAAATAGCAAGTGGAGGAAAAGGAGAGAATGGTAATCCTAGTTGAGAATATGTTGAGGCAATGTAGGGGAAGGACCCTTTGTATATTTTCCGGAAGGAAAAACCTGATCTCATTTTTCTAAATTTTTAAATCTAAAAACACCTCGATTGGTAATGTTTAAAACATTTTATTACTTAAACTCAAAGAGAAATTATCAAAATAACAATTATATTTTTAGCAAAATGATTTTTATAAAGTTGTACGAAACGTCAAGAAAACTATTTTTCCTATGCTTGCATTGGATCAAATCAATATAGATGAATAGCTAATTGTAGAATTTGCTTTGTTAAATATTATAAAAGCGCACTATTAGCACGAATAAAAACATTCTCACTCTTGATATCTTTCGTTATTGGAAATTTTTTATCATCGCTATTTCATAAACTTCAAAAGTTTACTTATCAATATGTATTAATTAGGAAATTGCATGCTTTTTTCACTTCAAATGCATTAAAAGGTGTGTTGCCATCTGTTTATTGTTTTTTCTAGAAATGTATCAGTGAAAACGCGTACTAATCTGAAATTACTATGACTATGCTTCATTTCATTTGCATTCCCTCATTGTCCTTTTTCAAAATTACGATTAAAACGACCAAAATCCTTAATCTCACATTAATTCATAAGAAATCCGTCAATTATATTGTGGATTTGATTGACAGTGTATTGTATATTCAATTTATATTGCCTTTTTCTAAGACTAGAGACAACTTCTGTCACGAGTCTAGGCCAAATCTTTAACAATGCATGAGTATTACGCATTGATAACGTCAATGGTATCTTCGTAACACCGCAAGATTTCCTTGACCAAAATAAACGCTTCACTGAGACAAAGCATGCTTCAGCAGTGCTCGGGCAACCGACCGGCCTCGGATGAGTGAACTAATTTTTCTGAAGATTACGGGAGCTTATTGAAATATCGAAGCCGGGTGGTCCTAAGCATCTATCCCTTCTAAGAATCTATCTTCACCTGAGCTAGGTTGAAATTTATCATTGCTTCGCCATCAAGTACTCCTACGCCCACCTGGCTCAAGAGTCTGGTTCTCTGTATTGGACGTCTGCTGAGTAGGTATTGCATACGCGGCCAGAATCAAACGTTCCAGTTCATCAGCCATTATGTTTCGCTCTGCGTAGTTGAGCAGTAACGTCCAAATCTCGAGGTAAATCGTCTCTAGCCAAGTTTAACAAGTTATCTTCTAATTGAAGATGTAAACTAATCTAAAGGACTTCTGGAAATAGGCAGGAGGTGTTACGTGTAGTGACACGTGTGACGCGTGTTTGTGTAGCTTAAGAGGGTGAAAGTACGAATGAAACTGGAAACCAGGATATCTGCAGATGATATCGTGGAATGGAGAGTTTTCAAGGTGGATAACCTCTGTAAAGGCATTCCATTTTGGTAAGGCATATCAGGCCTTCGGTAAGAGGAAAAGTGGTGTAAGGGAGAGGTTTTGTGCTGACATTGGTGCGCATAGTGAGCAAAAATGTTTTGGGAAGAGAGGTAGAGATAATGTTTGTATGAACGGTAAAAATGAGACACGAATAGTGATTAGGATTTGGTGATTGTGAAATACCAACAATGCGTCAATACAGCATGAAAAAATATAGCATGTGACTATCAGTTGCAGTGCCTTTTTATTCGCTTTCACACAAGACAATCCAACCTATTATCTCTTGCCCTGTCGTAGTATGGTGTAGTGAAAAGTTGAAATTGCAGACGAACTATTACAGTCCCCCCTAAAATATTTCACCGTCACCTGTTGAAAAGACCATACGCGTGAGCATAAAAAAATCTTTTGTGAATATTATAGTTGTTATTAATTTTATTGGAGCATTTTGATAACGAATTTATATATTTTTTCGATAAGTCCCAGGACTTGAAAGTTAAAACATTATGTTTTTACAAAATAATCTGAAAAGGATAAATATCGGCGGCATCTCAAACTAGGGCAAGAATGAAGTTGGTTTATGTGAGAGTGTTTGTGTGTTATCAGCCGGTAGGGGTGTGTACATATTTGTAGGATAGGAGGAAAAATTACTTTTGTGTCCACTACAAGGACAAGGAAAACTCGGTAGTTCAATTTTATGTCCTTCGTAATGCCAAGGAAAAAATTTATGTTCATATTTTAATCCTATATTTTACGCAAAGGTGTACTACTGAAATAGGAAAACTCATTTTAATCGTAAAAAGGTAAATATAACGCATTTTACGCTTATAATGTGAGTGAAGAATAAATGAAACTCAACTAATTGATACTTCAATAATTATATTGAGTAATTTAGTATCCGCCTTTCCTAATACGAATTTCTCTATGAATGTATACGTCAATGTTAGGATCAAAGTGGATGTTGAACGATAAAAAAATTAAATTGCTCTTAAATTATGTTAGGATCAAATTTATGTAAGAGTTAATAAAAATAAATCTTTCTGTTCTTTGCCATAAAAGTGAAATATTAAAACAGCCACCAGTTTTGGGCATTATTACAGATTTTGCATGCGGAAAAAGTATACTACGAAAATATAGTTACTGAGCTTAAAAATTCTGAGGCTGCTAAAGCCCCGGGATTCCAATAAATTAGAGGAAACGGCAATGATAAATTGAATGACCAATACTATGAAAACATAGTCAATTTATAAGATAACGGTTTTTTATATTAAAGTATAAATAATAAGTTCCTAGAGTGAAAAAAATCCTTAAATGTATAAAATGGAATGTGAAATGATGATACTTGTTTCAAATTTGTTTAATTAATTGTATTTTTGTAAAAATAAGTAAAGTTTAAATTACAATGTTTATGTAAAACATTTTACTCCTTATATCTTTTCGCATTCCAAGTAAACTGAGAGTACAATCTGGTGGTCTGGAATGGTAGTACTATAGTAAGGTTTTCGTTTTCAAACAAAACATTCGTAGGAGTATCGATGGTCTACCGATCTTTGAAAATATGAAACTTGGTTTCCAAGAAACCCAACGGGAGGTATGGATATGCGAAGGAAATGTTGTTGGTGGAGCATGAGTAAGCACTTAGAATGGGGAGAAGACCAATCCGTTTTCAGGATTTCGTGGATGCTCAATGAATGTGGCATGGCAACGCGAAACCATCCGATAAAGGAGAGAACGTTTAGCAATGAGATACGGGCAATACAAGAAGGACTGTCATGAATGGAAAATGAAGAGTTTCCGGAAGGAATCGGAATATATCTGCCCTAGCACACTTTTTATGAGCTGCTGAGGAAAGCGGGTCTTTAGAAGTATAGTGCATCAGATTTAGTCAATTGTATAAATGTGTCTCGGACAACTTGATTTCCAGCCCTGACGAAATCTGTCGAATACCACAACTTATTCGGCTTTCTGAAACTTTAGCTATAATATTATAGGTTTAAACGCATACGGTTAATACGCAACATATAAGGAAGTTTGAAAAAATTTGGTTGGTTATCATACTATTTGTCTATTAAACAAAAAATAATAGTAATTGTATATCATGCATATGTTAGATGCATTGAAAATGGCACTTGCGTTTGTGAAAAATAATCAAGAACATGAATGTACAATGGAAAAAGCATAAATATCACGTTTGTAAGAAACACCAAGGTTTGATATCTTTTGTGATTATCTTTGCTTGATAAACAATCACCGTTAACGTATTTTTATTGTTTTTTATTAGGCAATGTAATTATTCTTCGTGACTTATATGCATTGGTTTACTTATTCACGTCATATAGCCCTCATTTGGTATTTAAAATTAAAATAGATCTCGTGCGATATTATTTAAGGAATTTAAATTCATATTTATGATGGCATAATAGATACTTCTTTGTCCAAATACTGTCAAAGCTAACGTTAAACCAGGAAGGAAGAATATTAAGAGTTGCTCTCCTTTTTATGCCCGTACATGAAAGTTGATAAAACATCTTTCAGTAATATGATGACAGTAGATCTGTTGTTTTTTTTTTAAATTTAGCAATCATATTTCCGTTCATAAGTAATGACCATACAATGTGTTGAAATAACATGTGGCGTCAAACGTATTTCAAGTCCCGGATGGTGGATTGGTGCTTATATTTTATCATTCATCATTTATCATTTATTTTCATTGGTAAGACCTTTGAAAAATGAACGGCTCAACGATCAACGATCGAAATTTCATCATTCCTATAGGTGATTAATATTCCACGTAACGAACTCAGAAATGGAATTCCATCCGCATTCATAACTTAGTCAAAGCAGTATGCTATTAGTTTTTTTGGTTCAAATGCATCACCAACTATCACTACTTTTAAACGATTAAAAATTGATATTTCTCACTTTGATGGTGCAGAGACTGGATACTATTTCAATAGCTTTCCGTAACAAACTCTAGTGAAGCAATTACACGATATTCCGTTGTCTAATTATCAACTTGTATAACACACACTTTTGCTCATAATTCGAAAGGAGGGGATATTTAAATTTAAAGGAGATTAAACGGGTTAATAGTAATTTGAATTTTTTTAGCACACCTAGCTCCAGGTTGGTGAATAATTAAGCAATAGTTTTAAGCGGAAGCAGATTATTAAAAAATAACTATCTGTTCGACCATATCTGATACATTTTAATAGTATTTGCCTAAATCTAAAATATTTGAGATAATACTAATGATATTAAAACGTTCCATTCTTCCCCAACGTCCCCTAAAGTGGCTTCATATTTGCTAAGAACACCATTGCAAAAGTTTACCTGGTAATGAGCGCTTTCTTTTAGCGAAAATGTCATAAAAATATACATTTTGATAAAATGGCTCACTACCCTTCGGTATTTAATGGCTCACTACCCTTCGGTATTTAAATACCCGTGGTATTATTTTAGCTGTATACGAATTTTACCTCGTGTGTGTCATTAATAGCAATGTTTTGGATGTGCGCCTTCAGTCCTGTAAAACTCTGTACACATGGTGAACAGCTGATATATATAATAATATATAATCTTTAACTCCAGCAGCTGTCGAGTTCTCGTTTACACCTGCACCGGTGAGAATTTTAGTGCGTAATTTAGTGACTCTATGGCTTAGTTTTATAATCTCGGGTTGATAATATTAACGATATGAAAATCTTGGTTTATGAGTTTTTCTATTCATAAATCTCACTGCAGCCCATCGTCATCCTGATATATGAAATTATAATTGTAGGTACACGTATTTTAATGCTTGAACTATTAGCAAAGTCAACTCTTCGCTAAGGCTTAGTCATGATATGGCTACCTTGAACCAGACATGAAAAAATATCGGCATCACGTGAACATAAATGCTACTTAATCATTTTTTTAACGTTAGCCAGGCATTATAAAACCGTACCTATCTGTACCTACCTACTATGAGGTTACTGTCTGGTGTTGCTCATAGCGTTGCTGTCTGCAGCACGATCAGGAAATTCTCTCCTACCGCACCAGCCTAATCCATTCTCCGAGTAGGAACCCCTGGAGTGCTTTCCTGGATACAATGGCTTCGTAGGGTCATAAGGAGCGCGCTTGCCATTAGCTGGGTCTGCCTTTGCATATTAGTCTACCCTTATATACTAGGCAAAGGAAAGAGCTATTTACGGACAATTAAGGGTATTCCTGGGGGAAATTTCTAAATCCTAGTTACTTCATGGATCTTTGTTTCCCTCTGGGAAAGATAAGGTTTGGGACAAAAATTAGGTGAAAAGAATTAGACATTGACGCTCAATTTAAAATCCTTAAGGTACGCTATAAACCTATGCTACAGTCATGAACATCGCACTTGCCTCGCAATCACCTTGCTTAAAAACAGCTTTTAAGATTCCTTAGAGTGACATAAAGGTATTTTTTCCGTTAATTTCCCTTGGTTGAAATTTATTATAAATATTTGTTAAATATATTTTTATATATTTTTCATTGACATTAACCCGAATCAGGACTTTTTCCCTTTCGGGTAGTACATCCAAACTATTTATCATGTTTAATGTGATATGAATGGCACGTGTTTTTATGCTTAATGATTCGCAAAATATGTAATTATGGTATTCAGAAGCTAATATCAGTATTTTGGAAACATTGATAAATAAAATATTTACGCTGCAGTGGAGCAAAGCTGATTTTTTACAACAATTATTTCCATGACGTATTCATACAATTTGATATCCTTCAGCAGCATATATCCAGCAATCTGTTCCAATATTTTTTCTCTCCAAGGTTTTTTACCCTAGAAATAAGGTTAACCTGAGCACGGGGACTAATTCAATTTCGCTTGTTGCTTTGGTCTTAATTACTGCTCTCTAAAATTAGCGATAAAAGTGTTATTTATTCATGATATGGAGATGGGGTATCGAACGATTTCTCATGAATATTTATGGGTGAACATTTTTATACTCTTGTTTTCTCTCAATCAATTGTCTGGTAACCAGCCGGTAATTGCGAGAGGCGATATTAAATTGCCACTGAAAAATATCCATTATCAATTAAAACAATGAGCTTTGTTCAGAGAATTAAATTACCAGTATTTGTGGTAGTGCATCTACATTTAAAACTTACTTTTCGAGGCATTAGAGTGCTTAAACCTTCGAGGATTATGGCAAAGTATTGCTACCGTAGATACGAGTTATATACTTTAATCATATTTTACTGAGACGTTGTGTTTCACTGAAATTGTGTAAAAACACATTTTAGTTTATTTCTTACAAGATCGATGAACCTCTCTATTTGTTTTCAGCAGTTTGGTTTGCCCTTACGTTTGTTTGCATCTCTATGAATCTTATTCACTTTTCTAAAATGCAGTGCCTAAGCTTACTCAAAAGTTGTATATTAAAAAAAATTGAATTGATTTTGGAATTTGATAACAAATTTTTAACCATAAACTATGTAAATTTACTAATTACAGCCCTTTAACTAAGCCACTACACTAAAAAACACTAGATATTTACCAGAAAGCGTAAAATGATGTGTATTGGTAAAAGCGCAAAAGACAAATTGGTTATTTTTACCCACGTGCTGCTTGTAGTGTTTATGTTAATCCTGGTATTTATAATGTTAAATAGAACTGCCAAAACGTCCTTACCTTTAATACTTTGCTGCTGTCTGAGGTGTTTAGTATAATTCAGGTTTTTTCTAAAGATGAAGAATAGTATATTTAGCCATTAGTTCCAGATAGGTTTCTGTTGAGTAAACAAACTTTTATGCATGGTAACCCACTGGGAAACAGGGTTCTGCTATGCGTAGGAAAGTAATTTCTTTCAAGCGTAGGAAATTAGCATTCTTAATAAATTCATAGGTAATTTCTTATTCTTACACACCTCTTTCCCTTCTGTTACATTCGTGAACTGCTTCCTTCAAACTCTTTGTGTCTAAAAACTCCCGATATTCCTCCTTCTAAGAGTAACGTCCACCATATTCATCCATGACATTCCTTAGTCTTTTTCCTCCCACTATTTATTCCACTATCATTATTTGACTCTAATCAATTCTTTCAGCTTGGTCAAAACAACGATGCACGATGTTATCATATTTGTCCATAACTGATCATCCAACCCAAATTATTGTACGACTCACTAATCCCTAATCCTAACCATTCTACTCTTGCCGCAAACGCATATTCAGGTAACCCATTTCAACTTCATTTAATCCATTATTATGATTATGACAAGTCCAGGTTTCTTTGCCGTATGAGTCGCTCTTTACTTGGCAGTGAATAATGTAGTCCAAGTGGTAGCAATTATGCATTGGAATCAGCCAGCGAATGCTGATAAGCATTTTTTCCTTCAGGGTGTCATTAAAAAGTGAAAGCCATCTGTGGTTTCGTTTACAATTAAAACCTTAGTTTTTTCTTATGCATAGCCAAATTTCCTAATTCTATGGATGTGTAGCTGCGTAATTATACTAATTGCAACCTTTAACAACCATTGAGTTTTTGGAAGAAGAAAAACATATTGAGAAAGCTCGGCTTTTCAGAACGGTAAGGCTACGCAAAGCAATCGCATGACTTCAAAGGATAAAAAACGTACGAGAATAAAATATGGTCGTGGTGGATTAAACTTTTCATTTCAGTATCAGTAATTATAGCAAGCGCCTTCCCGTGAATTGAAATCACAATGGGATAACTCACAGGCATTTACTGCTTCCGATTTTTTGTGAAATAGCAAATTTTCACTATCAGACGACTAATGTTCTTTTTACGGTCAAAATTTGTTAAAGTCAAAATTTGGTTTTATGTATAATTTGCATAAATAATATCTAAATTTTGTTTATATTTCCCATCCTTGTGTATTATTTTTAATGAATACTTTTCGTCATTTTAGAACCGATATAATATCAGCATCCTCAAATATTTTCTACGTATTTATGAAAGACTATCAAAGTAATATATTCTATGTCATCATTCCTCAGAGATAAAAAAGAGTTAGAAGAAAAAATTGCTTTTGCTGAAAGATGGAAAAATTCGCCCGCGGCCACTTGTGTGTTATTAATGTATCGAATGCTATCGGTAAGCTGCATAAATCAATGGTTAAAATTTACTTTTGGGATTTTCTTAGGCCTCCCGTGAAAATAAAGAATCATTTTTACCCGTTGTCATAATTAAAATGATTTTTTGTCTATTTTCTGCTATAAATCAAGGATAGAAATTAAGTTATTATCATAAATGGGGCGTGACAGATGAATGCCTTTTTTCATAATCACGGACTTCACTCAAAAGTGTAAAAAAAGTTTATATTATTTTAAGATTCGATGTTTTAAGGATCAACTATTTGGAAATCCATTGTTACTGAAGTAGTAACCAAAATGTATAATTTCATTAATATTTATTAATATGCAACTAATTTCAACGCATCGGCGCACAGTGGTCCCAAATCGAAAAAAGCTGGCCAAAATTAATAACGCTGTTATTATTACGTATATATTTAATGCAAAGATCTATATCCATAGTTTTTGATCCGTTAATTCTGGATTTTTTACTATTGTTTATGTATTTGTAATACTTTTATTGCTATTTCACATTTTGTTAAAACAATTAATTCAAAAAACCCAATGGAATTTAAGATTACTTCCGCGATAGAAAATACAAATTACACATATTATTAAACTGAATTAGATGTTTAAAAGCATATATTTAATGAATTTTATTGTTCATTTTTGGACAATCTTTGAACAATTAATTGTGAATGAACCAAGAGAACATTTTCTACTTTCTCATATGTTTGATTGTATTTGATACTAAGCTAACCTTATTTGGAAGTTTATAGAATAAGTCTATGATTAATATTATTGTACTGCATTAATTGTTTAAAACAATTATAGCTAATTCTAATTAAGTAGCCGCAGTCAATTTTATAGTTCCTTGAAACGGGACAATGGATTTGGAATCATTTTTAAACTGGGTCCCTTCTTTGACAATTTTCAATGGAGGCATTAATACAAGCATTGAAATGTCGTAAACAATATTTCATAACGCCTATGAATTCAAGTTAAAAGCCAAATTGATTGTTCCGATTGCAAAACGCTCTTTTCGCGGTGGGGGATCAAATTACCGGGCACATAATTTGGTACGAAAATTTTAATGAGATTTTCCATTCATTTGGGTTTGTTTAACCTTTAAAGAAATAAATTAACATTTATCCTTATCTTTCACAGTCATTGTTAAGAAAAAATTCTAAATACACTCATAATCATTATCTGACAAACCCTCCCCTTACAACTGTCATCCTCACTCTGCTCACTCAATTCTTCTTGGATTAGTAAAATCTTTACCTCAGAAAGTAATGGAAGTAATTTCGTTCTTCGAACCTTTGAAATACTTGAAATCAAGAGGTCTGAAGTTAGGAGTAATCTTCTAATCACTTCTTCATTTGTTGCGATCCTGGAAAATTTCCTGGTATGGTGCTCCCTGAATCTTCTTAAATCCTTATTCCTCGCCTCCATTGCCTCCTCGGACAAGTGGCCAATAGGATGGGCAGCTGCTTTGGCGATGGCTGATCCATGGAATATGGATATCACTCTAAACTCATCACAAATCCCACATTATATACTTACCGGATGTACTGGGAAGACATTTAAATAAGCGTGGAGAAAATTCAACTTCTAATTTAGCCAATCAGCGAACTGTCTTCTACAAAAACTGTAATTTCTGTTGCTTTCGTTCCACCGGCGAAGATAATTTGAGAAAAAAACACTTTTACACAAAGCTTTTTAAGATAATGTTTGCATTAACGTCCTCATCTAACTTTAGCTTGTTGCTTAAGTAGTCCAATACGTATTGTTTCTTAAACGAAATAGATTCTTTTCCACTTTCCAGAAAATTTTCATGCATCTCAAGACGCGTGAAATTTCTCATATCCACTGAGCCGAGTGGTTTTAAGGTAAAAACAACGATAACTAAATCAAATACTCTTATTGCACCAAAAATAATTACAGAATTGTAAAGGGGTATTGAACTACATTACACCAAAACACTATGGCCTCTTTTCATCAATCCTGCAGTCTTTTCAAAACTTCGAGTATAGTCGACCTCTTCCACGCTTAAAGAAACTCACTTTCACGTCTTTCTTTGGGCAAACTGAGTAAAACTGAATTTTAGCAAAAAATTTCGGACAAACCATGTCTAAAAGTAATTTGGGTTTTCCACAAGGTGAAGTTCGTAATCCTATTATCTCGATTTTACAATAAAATTCACATGTGAAGGGTGAAAAGGCTTACTCCTTTCATCCTCGATGGGTTCTTGACTAGTGTACAGAGATCGGTGGTTGGGTTTTCCCGGTGGGCGCAATAAATAGCTTAGGCATTTTCGGCAGTCGTTTGCCCTGCATGCAGTTGAGGAGGCCGCTACGGAGGCGACAGAGGGTCAATGTGCCGCGTGAGGACGAAAACTAGTCCGTCTAACGGAAGGACAGGGTGGGGTAGCTTTTTGAGGGATTTTTTTTTGTTCTGAATGCATTTAAGTTTTTGTAGATTACTATATGTTCAGCTGCTTACTTTCGTTCCGCAATTATTTTCTTCCGCTGGAGTTCCTAAATTATTTTTAGGAGGACGTCGGCACGCGTAAATAATATGTAAGGTCAACTGGAAACCATTTATAGACGCAAAAATGTAATACTTATGAGAAGAGATGTTTATGAGGTAAATATTTGTTATACAAAATAAAATATGCAACAACATACAATAATACCCATAAATATTGGATTTCCTCGAACCCTACCACGCGCCAGCCCGGCCGCCGCCCGCGTCAGCGCATTGCATCATTGTAGTTAAATCAATGCTGAGGTCGGAGTAGCAAATAATAGCTAAAGTTTTCTTCACTGTTACGTTGCATATACTATCCCCTTCGTATTCATGCAAAAGACTCCGCGACGGAAAGTGAAGCTCTAAACGATATTGTACATTTTATTTGAAAATTCGGGTAAAAAACGCTAAAAGTTTAAAAAAATATATAAAATAGTGAAAGTTGTAAATCCAGACGACAATGTATTTTATAATATGCGCTAACGATTATATTTGTAGGTAAAAATGTTGTTTTGCTAATTATATTGTGTAAAGTTGGTCCTCCATGAAGCTGAACTTCTTCGAAATCGACCGATTTCACGCAACTGTCATTTTTACGCTGAATGCTCCATGTTTGACGGGTCCCTGTAGCCGCTCTGATCAACGAAAATACCAAATAAGTAGCGTATTTTGTAGACCATATCCTCTAGAATTCGAATACAACATTCAAATATTCCTTGCAAAAAATTCGAAATCATGACTTTTGGCCAGCTTTTTTCGATTTGGGACCACTGTGCGGCGTCTTAATCAGGTATATATACTTACGGTCAAGGTCGGTTGTAAATATACCAATAAGTGAAGCGGGGCTCCTCTCCTTCACTCATGTTTTGATAAATTTTCTTGAAAACTCATGGGTAAGGTACCGTATTTGTACCTGATGACGACACCGATGCGTCAAAACTAGTCTTACCTCAATAAATATTGGTGGAAAATACCTAGTGTTTTTACTTCAGTTCATAAGAGGACTTTCCACATTTAACAGAGGGTATTGGCCTTAATTGAGATTAATTTCCTATGTAAATCTCCATCACGCCAGAGATGCAATTTTACTTATAACAGCAAGAAAATGATCATAATGCTATGAAGTACACTAACTGCCCATCTAGAAATCCTTCAAGACGTAAATTTAATTAATTCTCTAAAGTAACTTACTTTAATTAAATACGGTGTTGGAAATGGTTGCATATGTAACCTAGGTGTGAGCACACGGAGCGTAAATTTGGCAACAGAGCAACAGAATAGTAGGAGCCATGAGGCTCGTACAGCCAGCTTAATATGGAACGCACTATATACATGTGGAGATATGGCAAACCTGTGGTGATTCACATTATCATGAGCTCCTGAATGATTGTCGTTTCACAGTTTAGTTTACTCTCACCTCAATCTCAACCTCGCTTTCCAAGGTGTACTGCCGTTCTGTATCAGATGATAGCCTACCAATGACTGCAACTTCGCTCACGCGAATTCCCTTTTCTAGAGCTTCAGCACCCGGATGATCCCCTGAGATCGCCCGCATATCTCGATCACCCATCTAGCTAGCGAAACTCACTCGCATATCTTGCCTTCCCAGCGTATGACTGCATCGCGTCGTCACGTAGCTAACCCACGACGTTTCGTGCCACGGATATTTCATTCCTATTTATGGGGAGTCGGGGTTTTTCCATTTGTGGTGCGATCCTCCGCTCACGCCCAAACTTTTGTTTCTCATTCCTGCGTCACTCATACTACTTGACTAATTGACGTAACTTGCAATGGAATATTTCCATTGTTACCTATTAATTTGGTCGGCAAAAATTTATTTTTTTCATTATCTGCTCGTAATTCCGATTTTTTAAGGGATAGGAATCTGAATTATTGGTTATTTTGGATTTGGATGTTGGTGGTACCGCATGACAAGTTTATAGAAAAAGTTAATGATATGGGCATAGAAAAAATATAGTACATTGGGTGAAAGACATTTTGACGAAAAGAAAACAAGAAGTCAAGGTAGGTAAATGCCTCTCCAAATGTATTTCTATAACATCCGGTGTACCCGGTAGTGTATTAGGACCATTACTACTCCAAATGTTCATAAATTACCTACACGAACGAATTAAATCACATATTAAATTATTTGTGGATGATTGTATTTTGTACCGTAAAATTAGTGTAATCGCGGATCAAAACATTCTTCAAAATGACTTGAATAACATAATGGAATGAGCAACGTTAAATAGTATGGAAATAAATGTTGACAGATGCTACGCTATCACTTTAGATATAGCTTTTATAGATCACCATTTTTGTGGTGTGAATACTATATCTGCATTTTCATAACAATTAGGCTCACGGGAACTAACCGACAGATATAATATGGAACATTCCAACTCTCAGTTAGCATCAAGTCAACAAATAGGGTAAATCGCCTAGCAGTTAACACTTACTGGGCATAGCAAAATGTTTTATGGCAATCAAAAGTTACAATCAAGGCTTCAGTACTCAATCAACTACGGTGTTTTATTTGTGAGTATATTTTCATGCGTACTACTAAGATAATATCGATAAAGAAAGTCTGATAGAATGCCAGATAGAAATAGGCCCAGAGAAAGACCTAAAAAAAATAAGTAGTGACGATGCCACAAAGAGTATACGAAGAATGAATAGGCTTGCTAACTGAAAGAAGCTAGGAATAGTTAGTAGAAGATGATCCTAACCTATTGAAGAGGCCAAACACGATAGAGATGTTAACACGTTACTCACCTATCCCATTAGTATAGGTGAGTAACTATTTATGAACAGTTCTTATTTTAAGCAATTGTGATGAGTGAGGTTTCATCCACGTCGAGAGGAAGTTTAGCACGTGAGAGCGGCTTTCGTCCCAAGTCGGGAGCTCCCTCATTCTTCTCCTCCACTCATTCATTCAGCATCCTTCACTCCCACCTCAAAGCCTTTCCCTCGTTTCCTTTCGAATTTGCGGCCCATTGTTCCTTCATCGTCTCAGTCCTCCCGTCTTAATCTTTCTTCTTGGTTCGCACATAAGGAACGCTGTCTCTTTCTCACGCCTCCATTCACGAGCGGCTTAAAGCGGGGAAGGGATGCCTACTTTGCCAGAGCCATTTTTATGATCTCCGTCATCCTCCTTCATCTGCATTCATTAGCCGTCTTTCATCTTTTCAAAGCCTAATTGAAACGTTAATCAGAATTTTGACTATTCAAGGCTCAACTTGTTAATTTTTCAGTGCGCTCGAATTTCTTTATATTTCCAACCATGGCTTAGTTTCCTATTTGGACGTGGTTGAAGTAGTTGAATTCATCTTTACATACCTGGGAACTGCTGTTCTAGCCACATTGGTACAGAAGTATATTTCCAACTTCAAAACATGCGTTGGTAGATTCCTTTTATAAAGGGATGAGTTTGATATGTCGACTATAATACTGGATTTACATCCAGAGGGCCCGAGTTTGAATCAGTGGCAGTGGACGATATTTTTTATTCAATCAGTTTATTGGCATATATTTTTGATTCAGTGGCAGTGGACGATATTTTTTATTAAATCAGTTTATTGGCATATATTTTTCACTGGAACCCCAATTCCTACCTGGGTGTCATGTAGGACGCATTTATATTACAGTACTTAGTCCATTGAATGAGGCGTTAAACTTTGCTTCACTTTTTGTCATTCGTTATGTGTAGGCCAGCGTCTACCTCGACCTTTTCTCAGATTCCTTTCCTTACCAGCACATCCACCTATCCTGTTTGGTGCAAAAAAAAATTTAGTGTAATTTTTGTTTGCCAAATAACCAATCAGCCTCCTATTTTCAGTTCGGTCCTTACTTCTTCGGATCCACCTCACCTACCATGGGACTTGAACCCACTTCAATGTTGTGTACAAGATGGATACTAAGGTCTATGGGCAGGAATAGGTGTAGACTGGCTATGTACTCTATCAGGAACATCCTCGCTCACTAATCTTCCCCGGATCACGCACACAGAGAGTAAAGCAGGCTTGAACGGTTTTCGTCACTATAGCATCAAAAATGACAAATGCCTACAGTGCAAATGGACACCATTTCTAGTAGAATGGAATAGCATTCATCCGACGGTTTTATTACTATTGAAATTTGAAGGCAATACACAATTAATGTTAAGTATTATGGTTATATATTTACAACTATATTTCTTAAAACAACTGATATGTTTCGGTAATGGTTTTAGTAGTTCCTCTGGCAGTTTGTTCTAATCGATCAGTCCTCGTTTTAGGAAGTTCGATACAACTATATTTCTTAAAACAACTGATATGTTTCGGTAATGGTTTAAGTAGTTCCTCTGGCAGTGTGTTCTAATCGATCACTCCTCGATTTAGGAAGGAGTATTTGGCTACATTAGTTTTTTTCCGTCTTAGTTTCAGCTTGAGAGAGTGGTCATATTTTTCCACAAAACTTGGTGATTCTAACATCTTCATTTACTTACAACCTGGATGTTTAGTAAAGCATTTATACATTCCTATTGATCTGTTTACTTACCTTCTATCTTGTAGGGAACTCTATCTCATTTCATATTACACAACCGGGCTCTGTCCCGTATATTACGTACGCTGCTGCTTTTCTTTTGAACATTATCTACAGCATTTACCTTCCCTTTATCATGGGGATCCCAAACATTAATACCATACACCAAGGATCTTAAAGTAGTGAAATACGCAAATCTGCATGTATTTCGTAAATCCTTCAATATTTCTCATGGTATGGTGGAGGTTAATAAACAATTTCCCAACAATTCTTATAATGTTAGGGCCCAATCCCAATTTCTTTAAAAGTATTACATCAATACAGTACCAGTTTCCTGATGTGAATATTGCTTCAACTTTGCGTAAATGAAGAGCCAGTCTCTGCTATGAGTGGATTTAAAATCCTTGTTCCGGATTCTTGTCTTCGCATCGTCTCCTGGAATTTAAAATTAATTGTGATTTTTTCTGTTGTAACAAAACTCAAGGGCTTTATGAGAAATCTATTACATTCATAGCAACAAATAATTTGTCGTTTACCGAGGATTAAACGCGTTGTCTTCAGCTATCACAGTATAGCCACTATTGGGAAATAGGTAAACGTGCTATTCAAACTAGGATAGAACCCCCTATGGATTGAATCTTTCACTCTTTATATGTTAGTTCACTATCTATTTATTGTATATTACTTTTGCTAAATGGAATATATCACTACTTTTCTTTCGTTTCTGAGCGCGTTACTGGCCTCATTCAGACTTATTCTGAGCGGCAGCCTTCTTCACACTTTCTATTGCTTTTGATACCTATTTCTGTCTTTGAACTGCCGTAAGTAGATTCCTTTTTGGGATGAGTGTTTCTCTATTCATATTTTGTTCTGATTTTCGCGGGTTCATATCGCGGGATAGCCATATTTCAGCAGTTTGAGCCTTTGAATAATCCTTTGTTACAAGATTGTGCCATTATTAGCCAATTGAAGCATACCAGCCAAAGTAATTCCCAATTACGCTGCTCATTTTATAACAACTCATGCATGATTTATTTCAAGCAATAAAACAGTGTGAATTGCATGGCTTCCTTCATCTACTGCATAGCTTCCTTCGAAGTAGCTCATCATGTCATAATAATTAGACCTTATGGAAAAGTAATTGATAAAAATGCAGTACATTTTCTAATCGTAATTTTGGTATTTTTTAGTAGTGATGGTACTGCTGAAAGTATGTTCTATCAACTCACATTTTCAGTATTTTTCCTTTCAAAGCTCTGTCACTTGGCGGTGGCGCAGGCACGTTTTGGGTCTAGGAGGGGCAGAAATGTTTTCGGGGGCGCCGACTCGTAAATTAATCAGTTAACTAAACCATACAAATTTACGTGTAGTAATAGGTGGGTTTGTACAAAATATGACACATGACAATGTATTATACACATTTAGTCATACGTATTTTGGACTAAAGAGTGGAAAAATACACAGATTTAGGGGCGCTAGAACATGGGGCGGGGGGGCCTTCGCCCCCCAAGCCCCCCTGGCTGCGCTACTGTCACTTGGTAATGCACTTTGAATGCTCCTGTGATGAACTTTCAGCAATATAGGTAAATATTAATATTTTTTTAAACTTAGCTGCCATTTTTAATGCACACGGAATTAAAAGGAGTGAACCCAGCGTTCTAGACTATGGTTTAGTGCAGTGAAAACATTTCCAGCTGAATTTTTCTAAAAATATTTCTAGGATAAAGCTGGTACTCAATTGAAGCATTTAGCGATAAATCAATAATTAGCGTAACCAAAACCTATATTTTTAAGTTTTGCGAAATAAGAAGTAAAAAAATCAAACCAAATTCTGCAAAGTTCACATATTACCTACGAGGCACTCAGTCGTGATCATTGATGCAAATATATATTTAAACCTAAGGGGTGATATCGCAATGGAATATTAATCTAATTTTAATAAACCCACGATGAATTTCGATATAAATAGACATTCCTTGGAAATATAACAGGTTATCACATCTGACCGTGAATTGAGTGATTCGGGTTCAAATCGCGGTTAAGTTAAATGATTGTTCACTTAAAAATTCATTCATTTCGCGTTCAAAATATTTTCAGTATAAAATCACAGAATCATTTTATGAATGAATATTCAAAGTTACATATAAGAGCATAACGTCTAGCTACCTTGCAATATATTTGAAGAATAATTCTGAGGAGTCCGAAGTATTGGATGTATCTAGAGCAATTACTTTTTCAAGGTTAACTTGGTCGTGTTACATCATAAGAGGGATACAGAGAGGGAAAAAGACAACTTTTACAAATACCACTGAAATTTATTGAAACTCGACCCGGGTATCGACATGGGTTCACATCATCATCAGGAAGTATCTAATTTCCATGAGAATTGCCTCTTCATTTACATTTTAAATTAGGTCCAATTCACTGCTTCATCCCGTTTAATGTAGGTTTTGAATTCGACCCATCATGAGCAATTTCGCGATCTACTACTTTGTAGTATCTAATTGTACTAACGTGCAATTTCACGGATCCCGCTCTTAATTTTGGGAAACTAAATGGCTCATCATACCGCCGAGATACGATCTTGTCTTCTCGACGGTTTTGCTGATTCGTGTCTACGCCATCATGCTCCTGTGGTTGTCGGGCTTATCTTTCTTGTACCCTTCGTGAAATTTCACCACATCACTGGGACGCAGGTCTTATACTCCTATCCCAGCGCATTATATAAGATGCTAAAACTTTCGATGCTTCACATTATAGCCCTGCCGGAGTCGCACTTTCAGCGTCGTAATTAGACCGCCATAGCGCCAGTTAAAATGCATCGCTGTGGCGCTTCATTGCTTGTCACAGTGCCTGTACTTCGGCCCGTAATGCTCCTGTGGAAGGTGTATGATAATTACAGTGTGATTCCAGATGAGCATGCGATACTTCAGGAGGTGCTTGATAAGGTGAATTTAAGCTTTTTGTCCCTTGAAAATATGGTCGAAAGTCCATGGTTACAAAAACATTTAGTCAGAAACATTTTTCAGTTAACAACGAAACGCAAAAAAGGAGTGAACATAATCTATAGTAATGAAGAAAAACTTGTCTACGTTGTACTTACGATTTGTGTATTTATTATCTTGTCGTGAATTATGCCTATTTCTTCCCATATTAATGATGGTGACTGAAAGTGCCGGAAATCTTCTTGAATTAAAAACTTCTAATTTTAATTCCTATATGTAGGTATTAAATAAAGTGGATAAAAACATTTAGTAAATTTATTGTTCTTTATATGCTTGACAAAATTATTATTTTTATCTTAAATTTTCGTATTGTATTTTAAGCACACCGTAAATGAACTCATCAACAACTCTTCCCTATGCATAGACTTGGTATTAATTTATCGAAAGTTGATTAAACTAACAGACCTAAGCTTACTTGAATTTTCCTTTTAAATGCATTAAAAGCATACATAGATATTTCCCTTTAATGCATTAAAAGGTATAATCAATCACAAAACCAAGATGTAGGTCTCGTTGTGGGTAAAAAAAGGGAAAAACCAAGCGGAAGCAAAGTCCTTAAAGGTCATAATTGCCAATGATTGATTGACAATGGCATGCGTTGAGAGCTGTTTCAGAAGCTAACTGAGCTTATTATTCTAATACGAGCGAATATTTAAATTGCACTATCAAACCTATTGTGGGCCGTCAGAAAAGAATAAAAAGAGAAGTTACTTTTAAAAATTGATTTCATCACACTATTTCACTTTTTGTGACATGAAAATTTTGCCGTTACGCTTTTTATTTGAATATAAAGTATTGAAAAATATTTACATTCGGAGTGGTAATTTGATTGGCATAGTGGCCAGACAATACAAATGGAACTTTCGTATTCAATTCAAGGTTTTTCCCCCGAGGCCATATATTCCCACTTTCCAGAGAAGTTTTGTTTATTTAACACCAAATATCTTTAACCTACTTACAAAGCATATAATAATGGAAAAAAGGTCTTTTTTTAAGGAAAGTCAAAATATTGCTCTTCAGACTGGATGATATTGAAATAATATTCAATAGAAATTGTTTCTTTGACCATAAACAGCTTTGTAAATAGTGATATTGTATAGTGTAGCACTGATGTTAACTTTGTGCATATATTCTTTTTGTTACTTTTCCAACTTTGTACGGTAACAATTGGTAACCCCCACACAGATATTCATCTTTGGGGTAACCTAAAGCTTCCATTTATTGTTTAAAATGTGCTGTAAAATACTGTACACAAAAGAAAGCAGTATATCATTATTATCATTAAATATACCATAGAGTATGGGGTCCACTTCTCATCTTAATACAAGAAGACTGCATATGTCAGTTTTATATGGCTCCAGAATGTACCTTAAGTTTTACCCTTGGATTTAGCCAAGCTATGTTGGGCCCGGACGGAGTGTTGGATGGGTGACTATATACTTTCACCGTGGTGCTCTTGTCCCCTGTCTGCATGTGGCAGACAGGCTTTGAGTTGGCACAATGAACCAAGAAGGTCTAAGTGCCCGGGCTCCTGTCGAAATCTCCCTCTAAAAAAACAATCTAATCTAGCCTTTGATTTTGCCGTCTGCCATAGTGTTAAAAGAATATAATTCATTCCAACTTCTTAACTCATAACGTTTGACATTATCTTACTTAATCTTACTTAAAATTTGATTTTATTCAGCCGTGGGTAGCTATTCATACATTTTGCTTCAATGTTATTAGTTTTTTAAAATTTTTAAATTAGATTGTGGCACTGAAATTTTTAATAGTGAAAGCACATTGTATTCTTTTTCTTTCCTAATGGATGAGTAGCTGAATTTCCCTGTTTGGATATTCATCCCTCGTCTATTGGAAATCATTAAAAGTACATCTTATTCAAGTGTATATTTTATTCATCGTTCAACAATAGGTTTTTAATAACTTCAATACTGGAGCAATAATTTCAATCCATGCTCCCATTTCGAACCTTCCCGAGTTCGACTACGAAGCTTTTGATATCGATTGCCTCTCACTGCCTTCCTCACCGCTGCTGATTGGGGAAGATGAAAGGCATTTCGTTCTCCTCTCCCGGATATTTCCAGTCCCGGACTGGAAATGACGTTCGGCGGGAATTCCTGCGAGTCACGGCCCGGAAAATATGCCGGCACGCAAAGTATTACGCCCGGGAGATAGGGACCGGGGCGGAGATAACCCTGGCGCTCTCATTTAACCTTTCAATATTCATCGTGGAGAGAAAGTAGGGAGGGTAGTGAAGGAGGGGGGAGGGGAAGAGGGTGGATGGAATTATGGGTAGGGCGGGTGGTAGTCGGCGGTGGGTGGGTGGAGAGCTAAAAAGATACAATCTTTCCCCCGGGAGATGTCTCTCTGCAATCAGGCATCGCCTTCTCAGGAGTTAACATCCCTTATCAAATCCTGACGACGTCGGAAACTTTTCCCCCAGTCCTTCCCTCCCTTCGCTCGCTGTGGGGAGTCATTCTTTGCTCCCCCCCCCCCCCCCCTGGTGCTCAACACGTAAATCATTTCATAACCCTCTTCTCGCAATCATTCGAACGCTTTCAACAGTCATTTTGTGAGTCGCTTCTCCTTCCTTATATTCTTCCTTCGCCCTCGTCATTTCGTCTCCTGTTCCTCATATTAGTTCCTAAGACATGGTTTTTGAGCCAAACGAGTTTATGGGGTAGCGGGTACTTAGAGGCTCTACGTCATTTAAACATATGAATTTACTAGCTGCATTACCCGGCGTTGCTCGGGAACACACTTCCTTCGTAAATCATTATGTAGGAGGAAAGGAGTCAGTTAGTAGTTGTCAAAACAGACTACAGTGTTATTAATTATTGTATTTATTTAAACAATTTGTGAAATCGCGGTATTTAGATGAATACGATGCCTAAAAAAAATATATTTAAAAAGTGAGAAACTTCATTTTTTCGGGTATCTGATAAAATAAATTTTTAAATTTTATCTTGTGGGAGAGTAGTTTTAAAAAGCAAAAAAATAAACCACTGCACGAAACCAAATGCTTAGCATTCCTAATCAACTTAACTAAGCGAAATGAATTTTAACTTCGTTTATAGCCAAAATCTGGTTGCCAAGGAAATATTTCATGCCAGGCACCATGCCACCCGCTTACCACTCCGTATAAGCTTGATATGTCAAAGATATGCTATTGAGAAAAATGTGCGTTTTTGCAACTAAAAGGGCTATTATCAGACAAAGACGAATTGGAAAATATAATTGATTGAAATAATTATCAACTTCATTCTTTCAATCATTTGATACAAAATTCCCAACCGTCTACCTTAAGCAAAGGTAACTTTGAAAATCAAAAATAAAATCACTGCACTTAGCCCAATACGTAGCGTAGACTACCAAAGGGCCCCTTTTTGGACCTTTTGGAGCCATGAGATCTTTTTAAAATAGCCTATTATTTTTCACCCGTCTTGAACTATTCTCACAGTCTGTATAGACTGTTATTATTCTGCTAAATTTCACCACGATCGGAGTAAGACTGTAAATTAGTATAAAAGACAGACAGACAAATAGAAAAACATTTGTTTCTATGTACATAGAAGATAAAACTTAGGTGGTGTGTAATGTAGTGGCTGAGAAACATGGTGGTAGTGGCCTGCGTGAACCGTTACGATTAGACGATGAGTGATTTTGTAGAAGGGGTCAGCTAAGAATTAGAGATGAAAGGACAGCATATGATAGACAACACTGCCAACATTAGTGCTTATAACTATTGAGGGAAAGGAAGTTCGTAGGGTATGTACTCCTGTTATACTACCACCTATCACTACATATGTCTTTTATCATCTAGAAGCAACACACCAGTTCATTGTCTTCCGTTAAGAAAATCAATACAATTATTTTCGTAAAAATACGAAAAAAACCGCCGAAATTTTTCCGGAAATCACGTCAATCACCGACTGCGAAAGAATGACTACCTCTAGCTGAGCCAGTTTTTAGGGATGGACTCTTCCACCGAAAGGGCCTTCTTCGCAACTGCCACGATGTTTCCCTACCTATATTCCTCACTGTCTAGAAAACGCTTTCAACATTCTTTCCCCAAGTCTCTTTCTTCCCTCTATGCTCCCTTTCATTCATTCATATCCGTCTCCACTTCTCCCCCATCCGCCATAGTTCTTCCTGCTTTTCTTCCCCCATCTTCTATCATCTTCCTTACCTTCCTTTACAACTGAGCCAAACCTCCAATCTGCGTGCCTCACTTCCTCCTCCACTGCCATCCCGGCATCTTCCCCGTTTTTCTCTCGGCCGACGAAGTAAAGTCCTTTGTTGCGAAGTGCTCTCACCCCCTCTCTCAACCCGTGTTCCAACCCCTTGTCGTTGTGTTTTTTTCACCCTCCGCCAACCACCCCGAGTTTCTCTACTCACTACCGACTCCCATCCATGGAGGAGTTTTACGATGGGGTCCGTGTGGGAGGTTTTATCGTCTTCCCTTTCTTCTACTTCCTCCTCTCATCCTTTGAAGACTCCTCTCTCCCCATCTTACCATCATCCCTCGCCCTGCTCGACTTAAGTCTTTCTTTGCCCTTCCCTCTTCGTTCCCTCTCGTTCCCCTTTTGCGTTATCCCTTCAAGTTACTGGCTCATATTTTTTTCGCGGCTACATCGTCATCTAAACGGATAATTGTTGTTTCTGGCGTTTAAGCATTTATGCGTACACGTTAAGACATCTTCCTTGATCGATAGGTGGGATTTAATCATCATCAACAGCAGGAAATAACACGAAGATTGATTTACCGCAGCTATACACTCCACTTTTCTCTCAGTGTAATTCATTGCTCCCTCATAAATCTTCATGATAACATTCCCCATCATTTTATGCACGTTTTGTATGCTCAAACTAATAACTCTTTTAAATAACTACATACAGAAGTAATTTTTTACCTGCATAATGCTTACAATGGAAACGGAAACACCTACCTCGTAACATCATCTGGCTAGGGTTAAGCTAACCTGATTATTCGCCTATCATGCTACTTTTTTGTTGTTGGAATGTAGGGCTTGATACGATATAAAAGTGGGAAAAAAGTGGAATCGCGGAAAGATTTATGGTGTCATGAACTGTATATATATACATTAAATAAAATGGTAGTGTAACTGATCGCTGTCAATTAATAAATGTAACTTATTTTAGTTGACCATGTAGGTACCTGTCATTTATTTTCAATATGGAACTTAAAGAAGGGGAAACTATCGCATTATCACGGGGTAAAAATCATTGATATTTCTGTTGATTTGAAACTCTTTGTTATGTAGTTGCAGAATATATTTTATCTTATTATGCTTTGCATTCATTTTTTATGTGTGATGAAACGATCAATGTTGCTTTTCCGACTATCACCTAGTAGGTTTTCTCATAGCATAACTATCGGATAGAAAACAATATGCACCGGCTTATCGAGGAAACAATTGCGTGGTGTGTTTCTTGGTATTGTGTTCTAGCTGCCATGATCATCCCCTCGTAGGTCCTTTTAATATACATATTATATCCACTGACTCTCTACTCTCGTGTCTAGGCTTCGGCATCCTTTATACCGCTGCTTTTCTTGTGGTTGTTTTTAAGTCAAGAATGAGGGTAATATGCAGAGAAGGTGGCATTAAGGGCTCACATAGTCAATGATTAAATGGGATTTTTGGCTTGAATTGGTTTTGGAATTAGCGTTTTTCAGGTAATTAAGAATTCTTAAAATTTACCTGGAATACGAAGTCAAATGAGAACTCTACACATAAACATGCAAAAAGACTTCAACATCATGGCGCTCCCTCTATCGGTAGGAACAGTCAAATAAATGTTATTCAAGGAGATAAGGCTTTAAAGCTGATCAGGCTTCAATAATTTTCACCATATTGCCGTATCCTTGAATATTAATTTTGCTTTAAACATCTTGTTCTTAAGACAATTAATATTCATTCTCTTTCGTGAATCTTATATGATATTTCATTATGAGATTCTCAGTCTACCCCGTCCTCTCAATTTGTTCACTCCTCTATCAAATGCCTATCTACTTCGTTATTCAGTTCTCAAGCATTCACTGGACTCGTCCAGACCTTTGAACCACGCTCCTATAACCTGTGTTTATTACCGGTGCGTCCATTACAATTTTTTCCATTTCTAATCCTATCCCTTATGATTTTACCGCTAGAATTTCTCATTTACGCCGTATCCATAGCAGCGCCTACCCTTATGATTATTTTGGTATTCGAAAATTTCGCTAACATACAATTAAGTGGGAAGTAGTGCATTTTCTTTCACTACAATTTTTGGTTTCTTAGGCATATATCCATTCCATATTCTTAACAGAATTTATAAGTCCTTCTTATTACGGGTTTTTATTTGTTTACGACAGAGAAATGGAAATTGTATCTTTTTTGGCTTTCATGCAGAAGCTTAAGTATGTTGTACATAAAATATTTGAGGGGATCTGTAAATTTAGTACAGTCTATGCATTTTGGGCATTTATCGATAAATATTCCCTGTTTCGGACAATATATTCACGAAAAACACAATGTCGTGTTTATTACATAACCTTACATAGAATATTTATTATTTTTCAACCCTGCTTATCATTTTTGATTTGATTCTTTTTATTACTGGCCACCGGCCTCTCTAAAACGTCTTAAGAGTATGCCTTGAAAGTGCAAGTATTTTGATCAACCCTACTTATTTGACCTTATTTCATTTTCCATGTCTCATTGCGGGATAATCGAGTGGTAATCATATGCAGTTCGAGATGTATCCAAATTCAATTTGGGATATTCCGGATAAAATTCATCTGCAAGATGGAATTCTATTAGAAATTGAGAACTTCCGTCACTTTAAGATCAAATATTATTTTCATTAACTTGACGTTTATAAATGTTTCCAATCGATGCCATTTCCCAATGGTATGGTGAACAGTCACGCACACGGGTGCTAGGATGATGATGATGTACCAGGGGGATAACATTCAGCATGAAGACTTGCTTGGGATTCAAACCCGGATCTCCCAGTTGTCGGTCATATGTGTTAGCCAGTTACACCACCAAGCAAGGTGAAGTTTTTTTTATTTTATGAGCACATAATTAAATTATATTAAAAAAAAATGTTTTCTGAAGAGATGATATGCGAATTTTTATTTCTTCAGGACTTTTTATTCCATTGTGGCCTACATCTGAAAATTTACCACATTATTTTATTTATATTGGCCAAAAGATTTTCACAAAGCCAACTATTTCCATTGAATGGACACATACAGACGAGATATTTTATTTCGCGCCAAAGTCTCAGCTTAGCTTGTCAGTGACTTAGCTTATCCGACCTGCGTAATGTTATGCGCGAAAATGTTCGCCCACGTACAAAACGGCATCCGATTGCTGTAGGCCACCACCCACACCTTGGGTATTTGCAGCGCTACCTCTATATTATTCATGTCATTACATTAACATACATAATTGAATTAAAACATATTGCCATTAGTTTCGAAGTAATCGAATTGCAGTGGATGCTCCTGCTTGAATTTCATCGCTTGTTCTATCCTGTTCCTACCTATTCTATTATTAGCTTTATTTTAGAGATTTAGTAATTTCATAACATAATTGTTTTCATTAAATTAAAGTGAGGATCTTAACTTTCAAAATGTATTTGTTTTTTACTCTTTTTATGCTGATCCCAGTGTTCTTCATTTTGTACCATAGAAATCATGTATATTTGTTTATTTTTAAATAATTTTGTAGACGTGATGTTACTGCCATACTCCGGCCCGCGTTCCTCTAATTCTCCTCAGCCATCTTCACTCTTCATTTCTTGTCATCGTACCTTCTCCTGGTATCATCTGGTTGGACGTTTTACTATATCAGCAATCTCTTTATAATAATTTTCTTAAAGACATGAGTATGGTATTAGTTATTTCGCAACATTTATGTTTTCTGCTCATTGTCCATAAGACAACGAGCTAAAGTAAACATATAGATGCGATCCTTCTGACAGCGGCACTCGCACGCTGAAGTCAAATGAACCAAAGGCTGCCATGACAGAAAAAGGCAAGAAGCAAATGCATGCAGTTGCGTGAACCTTAAGTTCGAGGTTATTCTTCAAAGGGTTTTAAATGGGTATTATTGTTCATATATGAAGCTTATTACACAATGTCAATTTCTTGAGCGACACATTTATTGTATCTACCAGTGGAGAAAGAGATCAGGAAATTCATTTTTCAAGTAAGTATGTTGTCATCATTTTGAGGTCAGTATCTCAAAGATATCGAAGGAAAAAGAACAGAGAAAGAAAGTACCTTCTTCCTAATACAGTTCCTTTCAGAAGTAATTTCGGGTGATTATTTTATGGTTAACTGTAAGTGATCAATAGCAAAATATCGTTCAGTCCAGAATATACTAGATAGGATAAGGCTTTTATGTATAACTAAACTAGTGTAATGAATAACAGGAATGGAGTAAATGGCCCTTAATTTCATGTTTATATTGAGAACGGAGAACCGTTTGCCAGCAAAAATGTAAATTTCGGGATTATATTTGGCATTCAGCCACTGTTTAAAAGTTCGCTATTTAAATGAAAATCATTGATGCGATCAATTTGTAAATGCTAAATTGACCTAGTTACATAAACTTCAGTTTCCGTGAAGGCTTTCACGGAGTCATTGACTTGAAGAGACTTGACTTCCGGGTCTTCTTTCGCGTGTATCCATTTTCTTAGGAAAATATTTTGCCGGCGTCCCAGCTGGCTTCTTAAGCCCACCGGCTAAATATTGTCCTAAGGAAATGGTTACACGCGGAAAAAGACCCGGAAACCAAGTCACTCCGGGTCATCATTCGTTTGGAGGTACAATGACCAAGGTAACGTTCACAATAAGTTCAAATAACGTGGCTGTTTTACCTTTTTCTATCATGGTGTCGTCCTGACCAATTGAATTCAAATTTCTACATAGGATAATATATCAGTATTTTAATAATAATCATGCAAGACACCACATGCACTTGTGGCAGGGGGCATTGGGAGTTTGGAGAGAAGAAGGTTTAATAGGTATTTCAAACACATCAAAACTATTAATTTGGCAAAATGTCAGCTGCATTTAGCTTATGGCATAATTTTCTTTGGACTCGTCCTCAGCACACGATATCCTGCAAAATTGGGATAAATTGGTTGAGTCCAAATGTGGAAATCTTGCTAAGGTCTATTTAAACTCCATGGTATCCTAAGTTTACATTTTCCATCCATTTTTCATCGCTGTGCATTTATTAGAGGAAATATCTTACCATTGTAAATGATAAGTCTAACTTAGTTTTTTCGCATAGATTTTATTCTAAAAAGACCTAGGTTCCCTGCGATTACGAGCTTCATCGAAACTTAGGTCGTTTTGTTTTAATAAATCTATGTGGAAAAACTAAGTTATACTTATCATTTACCATGCTAAGGAACTCCACGAAGTCATACCCGAGGCAACGAAATATCGTACCACAAAAACAAATGTGTGTTAAAATTCATAGATATGATACTCGAAAAATATAGGGTGGGTTTTTTGCTTCTCTAAATTTACTCTAACCTATTGGTAGGGAGTCATGAACATATTGGTGGCGGCCTATACACTGTGGTGTTCCATTGTAGGAAAAAGATTAAATACTTTGCACAATTCCACTAGAGAAGTTTGTTTATTGAGTCAACATGTTTCACTGCTCTGCAGCATCATCAAGACTGCTGTCCTGGCAGTCCTGTTGATGCTGCAGATGCATATTGACTCAATATACAAATTTCTCCAGTAGAATTGTGCAAAGTATTTAATCTTTTTCCTGGTAGGGAGTTACCATGAACATATCTCTTAAATGGCAACCAAGTGACTATAAGGAAAAAAATCTACTCAAATGGAATCTGAAATGTGTTCCCTCGGACATCGAATGAGTGCAATTATATTCTCTGCTTCACTCCTCCAAACAACATGTAAACCTTTGCTAATGACTGGGAGGCGTCTCCATGTTTCAAGCTATGCTGGCTTGCTGAACAGCATGTCGTGATGTGAGTTGGTTTCCTGCTTAGAGTGAATCTTGTGCACGCACAAGGTCGTAACTTGAGTGAATATCTGAACATTACCCTCCGCACCGCAATGTTGTGTGGCAGTGGCAGGAAATTTTAGGATATGAGGAAAAGATAAATGTGGCAGGGAAAATAATCAAGTAATCATAGTCTTGTGTGTAGTCTGTTGTGGTTCCTAGCATAGTTCTACCGTCATCTGTGCTCTATTCTCATGTTTGCTTATAGCGGTTTTCAATGAATCATGCGGATTTTTGTTGCATTACGTTGGTTAAAGCAAAGAAAATAAAGAAAAGCAAATAAAATATTTCACCAGAGGAGTCTGATGACAGATGGTTATACAAGCCTGGCAGTTAGGAAACACTTTGTTAATACATACATTATGAGCTTGTTCTTATATGGCTGGAAAGCCTAGGTATTAAACGCTGCAGAACAAAGTAGACTGGAAGCAATACTGTTGCGGAGTTATTGCAGAATAAGGAATATTAGATGCTAACATGCGAAGAAGATGATACCAAACTTATTGGGCAAATTCCATGACACAGCTGCCTCTAGAAATTAATATTTAAAGGAGAAGTAAATAGGAATAGTTATAGAGAAACCAAAGAAATAAAGTTCTATAAAGACCAAAATGGAATGCATCAGGCAAATTATGAAGAACATTAAAGTGAATAGTTAGATAGGATTGAAGTAGTTGAAAGTGGAATGGAGAGCTGCAGCTAATCAATCGTCAGATGATGACTACTGATGATGACCTAGGTCCTAAATAGTTGAGGCGTTTTGAAGATGTGATCTTTAGCGCTTCAGGAAACTCTCTCACTTGAGATATATCTTTCACTCTTTCGTCCTAGGTTCTTCCAGCTATTCCCTCGATGAATCCAAATCTCTCCTTAATGCAGTTCCACAAATGTTCTGAATGTGATCATTAGGTGGTAGGTCCAAAGTTTTGTTGAAACCCAGGTATATGAACGTGGTCAAGCGTGAATTCGGATGCGCAGAAAGTGAACAATTCGTCATCCTCTGCTGTGCTCTTCCCACTGAATCGTGAAAGACCTCCTGTCGGCGCTTTGAGTGATGGATTGCACCTAGGGCTACGCGGATCCGAACCCATCGACCTGAAATCTATTGGCTTGGGTTCATCCCTTCTCTCGTCCCCCCATACGCTAACCAATGCCACGTCATACCACATTTTTAAAATAATGTTTCTTCGCCCTTCGCGGTCTCGAAGAAATTTTTAGGATCTCTCTTCAAAACAGATTAGACTGAGCTGGCGCATTACGACTAATTGCCCTTTTTAAGCCTTCTGGCTCATTCCTATAGGTCCTTCTGTAATTTTTTGGCGTAAATTTATTTTTGAATAACAAAATTGCTACAGATTTTATTCAAGCTCTCACGTTGATGTCATCGCTGAAAATAATAGGTTCCGAAAAAGCATTATATGAGCTTACTGTGCAATTGAATTATTTGAAAGATATTCTAACCATAGTAACTGCAAATGAAAAATTTTCTTAGTGCATAGTCACGCAAACGGGTACAACTTTTACACCAATGGTATCCATTTTGCCATTATAAAAATAATTTGAATCCACCTAGATTGAATTCCCGATCTCCCAATGGTAGATCAGTTGTGTGAGCTATTTATATGACCAAGTCATGGTATTTTGAGGTAATTAGGAGATCCAGGTTCAAATCACGGTCATGAAACGTGACTTATTTCCCGCTGAACTTCTTCTCTTCGGTGAAATAGTTTTAATGATTGCTGGTGCGGCATTAGATCACTACGAGTCATATGTAGGATTTTCTCTTTATGTAATTCAGTACCGTCTTTATAACGAATGTCATATTGTAATATTTATATTTCTTTTCCCTTGTGATGTCTACTATTCCCTTTAAAATTTTAAGTATTCGTGAAAACCGACCTGGTCATTCTACATCACGTATCTATTTACAACTTACGTCCTAAGCTAAGCTCTCCTGTGTCAGCGTCATGTATTAAACTAGAAAAAGAATTAAATTATTTGAAATCTGGTTTAAAGATGAATAAATTCTGAAAAGTGTTTAAGTAGGAGTAAGACAGTCAAGTCAGGAAATTATAAATAAAACTTAAAACACTCATTTGAAAATTGTCGATTGGTCTTGATGCATATTCATGAACGTGGAGAATTAAATCGACGAAATAAAACCTGCATTCATTTTATCAGTATCGTAAGAATTATTTTTTGTAAATTGAAACCTTTCAAGGATAGATTTTCATGGATAGTGTAGTTTAATTGCCTTTGCACACTTGTGAATAGAGCGCAGCGCAACACCACCTTGAAGATTAAATCCCCAGCTACTTGCGCATTCGCATGGGGGTTGTAGTTTGCTAGTTGCAAGATTAAATTTGAGTTGCCTTTACGTGATGGCTGTTGAAGGCTGAATAGTGATATTTCAAGCATTGTACATTATAATACAAATTTGGTACTCAATGATACATATTTCTTGGTTCAATCATGTGTATTGCATGTATTTTTTATAGGCACTTTTAAATTTCCTATATACACGCCTAATTCACCCTCACTTTACCATAATTGAGTACTTATATTTTAAAAATTATTCTATGAAAATGAAATACATATTAATGGATTAAAAAAAAGCGTTCCAGTAAATTTTCTTCATATTTATTTGCTTCCAAAAACATGTATAGGAAAATAGGCATATAAAAATGATAGTGAAAGAAGAGTGATGTGAGGCTTAAGAGAACTCGGAGGTTTGACATGTTGTCTCTTTGGTGAAATGGAAACTGAAGAGGGGATCACGGGAAGGGTATTATGACTACTGTCGATTTTTTAATGAAAGGGCATCCCATTATCAAGAAACAGAGTGTCGAATATTTGAAATTTTCAAACTTTATCACATGAATTAATGAGAGGTTTTTAGGAGGTTTTAGATTTTTAGTTAGATGATTTTGTTCGGAATATTTTTTCATAAAAATATAGCGTGTATTTAATACTAACAAGGCTAGCATGTTAGGTGTTCTAGTTAACTCAATCTGCTCTCCCCTCTTTTTCAGTAATTAAACTGTATATACAAAAATGTCAACCTAACCTTAGAGAGTAATTTTTACAAATTAACAAATAGCCTCGTGATTTCAGTTGTACTGGCTTTTGTAATATCACATCCTTACATAGCTTAGAGCTTCTATTTTAACTTAATTGGCCTGAAACTTTGAGCGCATATAAAGATTAACCCATGTGCCTCACATTCACATTAACCGCAATGTAGCAGGAGACTGCAATTACTATAAAAATAAATGGTTTTTGCTGTCACAGTAAATGTAGCAATAGTAATTATAATGAGGAACAAAAATTCGTGAAACTTACAAAGACTAATTAGTTAGCATATTCAATTTTTCACTCCAAATTCTGAATTATTGGCAAAAATAATTAAGTTATATTGGAACTAATTAACCCACGGGACAGCTTTCATTGTATAAATAAAACCATTCAGGATGTCTCATTCGGAAAGAATGACTTTTCCAGGGCTGGGTTTCCTGCAAAGCATTTTTATTTATTTCTAATTACTTGGGTTCTGATCATTCAGCATATTTGAAATACAAGTGGAGGAAAATAGGGCGTTCACGTGGTGCACTTGTCCTCTCACCCAACTGTTTGCGTTATTCACTGAGTAAATGGTGGTGGTGGACGCAAAGGTTCTCGAACATTTTTCCAGCCATAGCGATTTCAGAAATGATGCGTAACGCAGTCACTCACACGGGTGCAAAAATAAACACCAAAAGGGCTGTAAATCATCATGAAATATTCGTTTGACTTGACCGGGACTCGAACTCGGATCACCCAATCGCCAGTTAGGAGAATTACCTAGTTACTCCACCAAACCATCTTAATTAAAGGAAAATTTCATCAGGGCTTGATTCGAACACGATGTTTCCGTCCCCGGTCTACATTGTATCACAAGAGACGCGGTCATGCTTGAAAAGCCACAGCCTCGCAGAGCAAACCCAACATTGTTGCTTTAGAACTAAACTAACTTCTGAAAACTTTTAAAGTATGGCGATAGCAAAAATGCATTGGTGCTCAGTCACGTGCACAGGCGTAAAGATAAGCACCAAAGTCTATTCACCATGAAAGTTTTCAATGGCGATGTTTACACTTTTTGGTTTATTTCAGAGGCATTTTCAAGTTGCACCCTACGTATAATGATTCTTTTTTTCTTAATCTTTTTATATTTCCCAACTCTGAGTATCCATTACATATATCAAAAACGTGTAAACTATTTTTGAACTGGGCGTAAATGGGTCGGAAAACCCTCCTTCTACCGCCAAGTTTGCGTCTCAAGGCCTGACTAGGTCTCCTCTGCAGTCACTGTAGCTATTCCATTTAGCCACACGAAAGAGAGTTGGGAAGAACTCCCGCAGTTTCATGTACCATTCCTTTCTTTCTTTCTCTCTCTCTCTCTCTCTCTCTCTCTCTCTCTCTCTCTCTCTCCTCCTACCAGATTTATTCTTTTCCTTTCTCGACTCTTAGATATCCGTCTTTCTTTCTTTAACCCTCTGTCCTTCCCTTCTACCCCCACACCCAACCCACCGCCCGCCTGCCGCATAAGTCCTCCCGAACCAGCCCCACCCCTGCTTCAATCCCTTCCCCTCCTAATGTACGGCCCCCGCTCTTCTTCCCTTACGGGACGAGTCTCCGAGCCCTCACTATATCCCCAGTGGGAATCCCCTTTACGAACTCCGCCCACATGAAGGGGCACGAGTTCATCCTTGTGCCTCGGTCTTTCTCTCAACCCTACAGCCCCTTCCGAGCCCTACCTCCCTCCCTCAAGTCTTTATTTTTCCTTATAAAAAGGGGTGAGGGAGGAGGGGGGGAATGGACCGAAGGTTCTGAAAGAGTGAAAAGAGAGCGTACTATTAAGTGGCATTTTCTTTCGCAGTCTCGAGCATGGCTGTACGTGAAGACGAAATTGTGTCTACACCAGTGATTCTCAGCCTTCTTTACCACAGTTTTCCAGGACATCATTCCCTCATCCCTGTTTAATTTATTGATTTATATAATTACGCAAATGAAAATAAAATTACTTTAATTTGTAAAATTAAATGCCCTTAATTGAGTGCCTCAGAATAAAGCAGAGTACAATTTTACATATTTTACGTGTTCTAGGGAATGTCACATTTTGCTCCGTAGTGATCCCAATATCTTACTGAGGCCCCTTAAATCTCCACAGGTTGAGAAATCGTGGTATACGCCTACATTGTATCTTGTAGGCCACCTTAAAGATATTTTGCTAGGAAACAATTTTCCCCAACGCGATACATATGCAATAAAAATTACTTATAGAATTTTTAGTAAACAATGCGAAACACGTAATTTCTATGTTCACTTATGACTAGAAGAAAAAATGGCATTTTAAATCTGTCAGATTTTAAGTGCACTTCGCTTATTTTGTTATCTAATATAGTGTGTCAGGTTTTGTAAAATATTTTTGGCATACTCAGGAAACAGAATAGTTCGGAACTTGCTTAAGACATTGAGTCCAAATTTTAGCTGACAGGCTATTAGTGGTTCCAATTTTAGTTGTATTAGTAGAATTCTAACACAAATTAAAGGATCTAATTAACTTTATTCATATTTTGACTATACTTGCTGCAAGAACTCTAAATTTAGGCCTATTCATAAAGATTCCAAATACTGGCAGCGTATTCTGGATGTATTCTATCAAGGGGGATGATGGATTCCCTTACTTAATCATCGTTTTTGTCTATTCTATGTTCTATTTAAACGAATTATAATTTCAGATGAGTCGGATTGGAATTATTGCCCAATTTAAATCATAGGTCAGCGTAACTTCAAGTTTCAACGAATTCTTTGGGATGCCGTTCACTGTAGGATAAAATAGGTATAGTTATTTTTTTCCTGAAATAATTTGCTTTCAATTTTTTCAACATTTTTTTCCTACATCCACGTATCACACCAATCGTGGATAGTCTCGTTTCCTGTAGAGGAAAGAGGGAAAATAAACAATTTTTTCAAACTATCCATCTTCCTTTCTCTACTGCTGTGTCGGAGAGATTGTCTTATTAATTGCAATGCGCATGTCGATATTTACCAAACCGTTTAACATTTATCGTCAACAAAGATCACTCGGAACTGCTGTCTGCCACATACAGACTGGGGAAGTAGAACTCTTGAATACAAGGAGGATCACTCCTCCAAATTCGAGCTCAGCCCAATGATACTAAACCTCGGTGGATGAACAAAAACCTGTGCTTACGTTGTGGCGGTCATTGCCAATTTTTAAAGTACGAGGAAAGAAAAAAGACTCGTGATACCACTGTAAAACGGATAATAAAAGGGACGCATGCATGGAATTTTCTGAGACAGAAGTGTGATTTGTGATCAAATTTCGGAAAACCTTAAATATATCTAAAGAAGATTATTTATTACAGTGAAGTTGTAGATTAATAATTGCTTTATAGCTTGTTAATATTGCAGGTCATGATACTTTCGCCACGATGCCAAAGCAATTACACAGAATTATATAAGAATATCTCTCTCAATATTTGAATGACAGGACCATACGATAACAATATTGCCTTATCGAATTGATTATTGAACCAAGGAATGTTTGCTAAAAATGTTTAAATTATAGCTTTTAAGGATGAAAGATAAGGTGATGAAAGGGAAGAGCAGTTTTGAATAATGGATCTAGCAGATTATCAATATAATAATACAATTAACTGAGACTGAATGAAATCCGATAATTATATCCGGGAGAACAACTTTTTCAATCATATTTATTATTTTTAATTGATCATTTCACTTATATCGAGCGATTAGGTAAGTATATTCTGCAAATTTGTTACATCCACTTTGAACGTCTACTCCTGAGTACCCGTAATAAAACTATAAGCGCTATTTTTATGAGGATGATATTGCTACTGACGAGTCAATTGTGTGAATATGAGAGGTTGAAATGGAAACCTCGCGAATTGAATTTTAATCCAATATGTCGTTAATTATTGAAAATTATTTGGCTTTGCTTATAAGTATTGAAAATGGAGTTAACGAAGCTAAAATAGAGACTTCTTTGACCATTCGTCTTCCTAGTACCTAACCTGAATTTCACTGTTTCATATGGAAAAAATTGCAAAACACAGCCGACCCCAGCCGAGCTTCAGTGAAAAAAGCTCATAGCTACAATTTCAGTTGAGACCTTTTTTTCATTTCTTATTCCTCCTCGACGTTCGTTGTCACTCAGGCCCAATGTTATTTAAAAAAAGAAGCTTATTATTGAACCAATTTTTTTCTGACCTGCAATATTTTTTATTCTCTGGCACAAGCCGAATTCCTTATAGCCTCCATAGTTTCACAGCATCACAGTTTTAAAATTGTGCTTACAAATATGTTTGTAAAATTTGTTTGCTTCTGAATAGTTATTTGTTTGCTACCGTTAGTAGAAGTTCAAAACACAGTCATGTGCTTATCCTAAAGCAGTTGTATCTGTTCGTAATGCTATTGTGGAGATAAAGCCATAACTTAACGTTCTATATTGTTCATTTTCGGTGAAAACTCATCAATAACCAAGCACTTTAAATTAGTAATAAGTGAACTGCATAGGAATAGATGGTAAGTCTTCGTTTCAGCCATTATTTATAATGTATAAACAGTGAATTATATAAGGGCTGACTGAAATGGTAAATCATAAAACAAACTGATGTAATCACTTTATGCCATACCCCCACTAAATATCAATCGGCTATTCTTTTTCCCTTATTTATTCCTCTCGGGGTTCCTGTATTTTTAATTTTGCTTCCCTTATTTGAATGGCCGCCTAAGAAAAAAGGAATATCCAGAGCAAACAAGTAGAAAGGGCTGATTGGGAACGAGATAATTAAATTCCGAGTGAGCATTAAACGGATTAAAGACGGCCCTTGAATTCAGAATCGGCTATTTTAATATTCTCCCTAATAAGATGAGAAAACAATCAGTAAATGCTGCAAACGGCGAGGCCGGAAAATTCGGGATCGTAGCGGCGGAACAAATTGGAACAAACAGAGATATACGCTCTGAGGGTTGAGAAGTCTGACGTAATGTCTACTAACGCCAATGGGGATACATTAACAAACTCAAAATGAAACGGATAAAGTATAAGGATTCACATGAAACAACATGAGAAGTGACTATAAACTAAGGAAAACTCGCGTTAACATGTACGTTTATTATCGTAAAACATATTTAAATCAGTGCTTCTTCTGTTGAATTTTAGTTAACCACCCATATACTTGTCTGCAACGTATTGATTTGCCTTGTTTATTCCACCTCTTTGCATTAAAAATAATCATGTTGCAACATATCTGTATCATACATGATGGTAAGGGCAGAGCAAAAGGAATGTGCGTTAGGGATGGGCAAAAGCGTGTATTGCACTAAACGTGTACACGCTTGTTATTCAGACGTGTACACGTCTTACCTGTCCCGACGCATACAATACCTAGTCTGTAGCCCCACGTTCCGTTCAGCGGTGGGCCTACAGGTACGCATATAGTGTTGGTAGTCCCGTGGTCGATCTTCGTAGCCCCCTACCGCACCACTGCTTGCAGAACGACATCCTGCTAAGGTCAAACTGTGTCACAGGGACTAGGATGTGTCTGAAGGCGGTGACAGTAGTCACCGACTGCGATCCAGATTCCAGGAAGTACCGTACACACTGATTCATAACAATGTTCGTTTCCTAAAATGATGTGTAGTATGCTACCCCATCCCCCCGCATTCATTCATGACATACTCATTCCTAACCATACCCATCGTACTTGAGCCGCAAAGCATTTTGGGCATTAGAATTTCGCTGAAAAAGCATTGTCATTGATGGTATTTGCAACCGCACTTTCCGGTTGGGCACACACATGGCTTTACCTTTGATTTTTACTATAAATTTCCTCACGGCTGCCGGCTGTCCAATCCAACCGAGTTTGACGTCCCTTTTATGCCGTCCGCAGCCCATTTACAGGGTTGTTACCCTTTTAGTTCGGCCATTTCCTCTCCATTTCACCGAGGAGATTCGAACTCTTTCCGTATTCCCTGACCCACTCTCACTCTGCAGCAATGTTTACTCCATTAGTGTTTACCTCCACAGTGGAAACCACGCTTGGTACGTAAGGTTACACTCCACTGAAATAGATGTATAGAGCATGTGTAATGTTGAAGTGACGCTTGGGCGATGAGTGAAGCAAATTTTTAAGCCACGAAAATATGGTAGACTCGAATAATGACGAATATAAAATGAACTAAGAGAATGACGAAGGACGATGTCCTACGAAGTTTACATATATGTCAACAAAGTGACAAACCCTGCGTGCCGCTGCCTGGGTGAGTGGCAGGGGTAGTTAGGATACCGGCCAGGATAGGAAAGGTTATAGGGAAGAGGACAGGGATATGTGTTGGATACACGTGTAAATGATTTTTCATATGTACTTGTCACATTGTTATAGTTGTACACCCTAATGGTGCGTGGAAAGAAGGAACCCCACCTGTCTGTTCGTCAATTTATCTGGATTTTACATCACCCGAATTAACATTATACTAATAGGCGAACCAATCACGAGAACACCGTTTGAAATAACCAGCACTTTAAATGAAACCAATAATCACTTAATTTGGATCCACCCCTCATAATTTGGCTTTAGTGTTTTTGATTGGTCATAGTCTGATATGCGACAACATTAGAGAAACAAACTGCAGAGCTCATATGCACGCAAGTATTTTCTACTCACGCACCATTAGAGACTGCCACAGATACAGAGCGAGGCACTAGCACACCCCTTAAGGTACATATCACTTTCGTCCCTTAACCTCACCAAATTCTTTCCCCTATTTCGTTATTTTTCATGGCTGGTATCATTTACTCTTTTCCAAACACATGAAAAACTACATTCAATCCACATAAGCAAATACGGAGCATCATACAGGATGAAAAAGACAGAATGGCGATGGAGGGAGTGCACCAGCTAGCACGAAAAACATGCGATGAAGAAAACGTAGGATCAACGGGTCGGAAAATTAAGACGAGAATCAAGGAACATTGTGCCACAATTCGACTCGGCGCCCAAAATAAAACAGCGGTTGCTAAGCTCGTCGCCCTTGGAAACGATATTGACATTAAGAATCCAACATTCATCGTCAACGATGAACATTTTAAGAAAAGAATCCTTAAAGAGCCTTGAGAATTTTAAAAAGTAAACCAAAATATAACTTCAATAGAGACAATAGACAAATGTTCAGTTAATCTTGGCCATCATTACCTACTATCAAGAAGGGAAATATTATGCAGAACGTTCTGCAACTACTCACCACATTCCCTCTCATCTACATTATAGTATATATTCACAGTAAACGAAAAATTCATTAGACCTTAAGAGGTTTATTGGAATAAAGTAAAAAATGTTGGCGTTTTAAAATCCAGACATTAGCAATTCCAAAAGATAGAAGTGTCTTTTATGAATATAGGCCGTGAAAGTTTTTAGTAATTTGATGTTTTAGTAACCTGTCATTCTTACTAACATCTCACCCCATTATAACTTTCCTGCATTTTTGTCCCTGCTTGATTTGGTTCTTACATGAATTAGTACCTCGTTGTATCCACGAATAAATGGTATTATTAATACCGAACAGCACTTGGTATCTTAACCCGTGTACCGCTTGTTAGCATGTTACCCAACGCAGCTCTCTACTAGTTTTTGATTGAGCTCCGTACAGTTCGCCTGGCTTCTTTTTGGCCTAAATCTGACCACTGTGGGAGCGTGCGAGGATCAAACTTAAACTGGTACTAGCTTTGCACGTGCCTGGAGTATAATTACATCGTTCAACACACTCAGGAGCTGGGTTTCACTGTACTCCGTAGACATAGGTATAGTTGATATCTATACTCTTGGACGCTCAATTTTTTCAAGTTGGTAGACGGAAAAAATTATTCTCATCGTCGTACAGTTATAACAGAAACACTTCAAACATTTCTTCCTCACAGTATTTCTTGGGGTCTTCTAAATTGAACTTAGCATTGCTAATCGAAAAGTTGATCTATTTTGGCTAACATAGAGGTGAAGGTGAGTTTGGAATTTGCTAAAATCACTACGCGAGATACTTGAAAGGCCACTCGTTTGTATATGAAACGAGGAGTGCACATAAGCATTCCTCATTCTATATCATTGCATTCCCCGGGCCACATGGCCCCTTATCTGGGAGAATGCAAAGAAGTTCTGCAAACTACCCTGAGAACCGTTGAAAACGTGTGTTGCAAGGGGTTTTACGGCACAAGTATTGGAAAAGGAGAGAAAAGAAATTTTTGGGGGAGAGAAATTTTGTGAATTTTAACGATGTGTCTTAAAAAAGATTTGGTGTATTCCCGGCGAACAAGGCTGACGAAGATTTATTGTGTTCCCCTCCGGGTAAGGGTGTAAGGAACTGGCATAGGCAGACATCAATTATATGACAACAAACTCCTTTCCATCCCAAAGGGAAACCTGAGAAAATTTATTATGTTTGTGTAAGCTGATTTTGTTAAAATTCCTAATGTTGCGTGGAAAGAAGGAATCAATGTCCCTTTTTATTATTTTGGCAGTGTATCTCTCTTCTTTTGTTTCTTTATCCAGTTCTATAGATATAGCGCAGGGTAAAATAATATCCTACCCATCGTACTGAAACCCGCCTAAACTGAATTCATTTAAGCCTTGCGTGTGACCTCCGAGTTGTTAATAGCTTAAAAATAGTCCATTTATCACCTGTATGAGACTTTTTGCTAGCTTGCAACAGTTTAAACGAAGCGTGCGGCTTTTCTTTGTGCCTGATACTCTTTTCTAATTGTAATTTCAGAGCAGGGTCTCTAATTTTCACGGTGTATTCGGGATGTGGCCTAACCAGAACAAAGTAGCGTATCAATTTTTATTTTTCTTTGGAGAGCCTTCCGAACTTTAGCTTGCTTAATCCCAGTTTCTTTGATGGAGTACCGAAAATATTTAGTATATGTAGTTTAAAAAATTTAGATAGTGTAGGTGGCTTGCAGGATGTGTAGATGTAGATTTATTGGAGATAACGTCGTTTTTGCTCTGTCCGCAGCCCATTTACATGGCTGTGTGACTCCCTTTCTGGTTCGGCCATTTCCTCTCCATTTACGCCAAGGAAATTCAAACCCTTTTCCCCTCGTATTCGCTCACCCTCACCACGATATTTACTCCATAAACTCCCGAACCAACCCCGTTCTGAAACCACTTCCTCCCATTCCATCATTTTCTGCATGCCCTTCGATCCCCGCCTCGTCGCGCACAAATCCCTGTTGCCTCCCTTTCCGACCCACCCACCGGCAAGTCCCCCTTTGGCCCTCTTATAAACCCTTTTCCACCGCTCCACCGAATCCCTCAATCCCTTAAATTATCCCTTTAAAACTGTATCCGCTCAACCTACTACTTCGGCCAATTTAATCCCTCTTTCCCTGGCTCTTTCCAGGGCCAAATATCCCTTTACTGTCGTTTCGCTTCGTCCAACCCGTCGCTTAGGACCCCTTTCCTTGCCACCTTCCCTCCCGCCTCCAGACTTACTCAAACATTTTCTCCTGAAATACTCCTCGATGTTTTCCATCCCACTCTTCGTTTTCCATTTAAAACTAACTTCGATTCCAACTTCCCTTCCAATTTTGAAATGCTAACGCCTACGTTATTATACGACTCATATACCTCGCCCATGAAAGAGTCCCAATAAATATATCATGCCCATGGCAGTAATGAATAAAATGCCCTTTGGCAGATATGGGAATGGTTTGATAAGCTAAGGTAGTTAATTCTTGGTGAAACAAGGAGGAATCGTATTAGGAAAAGAGGATAAAGGGGAAGAGAGTTATTTGAATATCAAAATAAGACTAAATAAGCCGGCTTAAATGATATGGTGGCGTAACGAGAAGACATGGCAATGATTTCGATGGAAACAGGATTAGGTCAATTTTATCTTTGCTTAATTTGGCATATATCAATTAATTCATCTAAAAACCGCAATATAAGGAAATCATATTGTAAAGATATATTTTGTAGATTTATTGAGTAGAACGGAAGTGTAAGACCTGTTCTGTTATGCGGCTTTCAAACCTGACCTATGAAACAGTCCCAAAAGAGAAAGATGGAAAAGGCAGAGGAGGATGGCAAGGTGGATTCTAGGAAAAATAGGAATGGATAAGTTCTGGAATGAAGCATCAAAATGATATTTGTTCAAATAAACTTTAATTTATTACATTTTCAACTTAAAATGTCACGCTCATAGATTAAATAGAAGTAGAAGGAAGGTGCCAACGGCTAAATTTGCCATTAGCCATTGAAACGATGGAAGAGTTAGCCATCAGAACATAGGCAGCAGCCACTTTCCTCATTCGGTTGAGAACCTGATAAAACATCATCAAGACCTGCGCAGTTATATGGCTCACGAACCTGACCCTTGAAGCAGCCCCGAGAAAGATGGAAATTGGAGAAATGAAAATATTGAGGAGGATGCTTGCCCAAAGTAGGATGGGGAATATCAGGTATGAAATAATGAGAGAAAGAGTTAGAGTGAATATAGAAGGCAAGAAAAACCGATGGAGGAAAGCTTTTTGAAACATTTTGAGGTAACCTCAAGATTTAAAAAAAAAAGAGCTTGCAGCTCTTCACAAAGCTCGGCTTTAAAATCCCGGACTGTCACGCCAAGTGCGCGCTCTCAGTACTTCTGTAACATTAGATTTCCAGGAGTCTTGAACATCTAGTTCGTTCAAAGCCCGCAGGGGAGAGAGTCCTCGGTGACTTAACTATTTGAGTAACCAAGTTCAGTGATATCGAGTGATCCGAGTTTGAATGTCGGTCAAAGCGAATGTTTTTTCCAACTTTATACTTTTGCGTAAGTATCTTTTACCCCAGCTCATTGTTGGCCTGCTTCATTGAAGATTATTTCTCACTTTGAGTGCTAACGGCGTAATATTACGCCGCGCGTGTTCTTGCGAAATTTGCGGGCGGCGTAATATTACGACGGGCATTTTGTACACATTGTAGCGGCTACCGCCTCTAAATTACGCCGCTCGTATTTCTCGGATTCATAGATGAGCTCTTTCAGTTCACTTTAATGGCACTGGATGGCATATGTCTTGATATTTTTTTCTTGCAAGTCATGCCTTGTCAGAGCTGTCCGAACTTTTTGCCGCCTTTTTCATTCGTGTGTTCTGCTGCCGGTGGACATGGAGCGTATACTAGCTGAAGAAGATATTGCAAATGTTTTGAATTCCTTTGATAGTGGAAGTAGTGAGAGTGAGTTTGACGACTCGGATCGTGATGCTGATTATAACCCCAAAGAAGATAGTTCATCAGGTAATTTCATTTTTTTCCCGTATTGTGCAAATACAAGCATGTGTGCCTATTCGTTTCACAACATTTTTGGCGTGACATTACTTCATCTAATTGCTATTTCTCATTGTTTATATTATATTTATTTTAGAATCTGAAGCTATGGATGAAGTTGAAACTGTTCTACCACCAAATAATCGAGGCAGAGCACAGACAATGTTACGTGGTCGCAGGGGTGCACCAAGAGGAAGACGATCTATTGCCAACGGAGCAGGCCCGGGGGATGTTTGGAGTGAAATTGACTCCGTTCCCAACATCACTGTCTTTACTGGTGACCATGGTGTAAGATCAGATATTGGGCTCAATTGTTCAAGTGAGATGATGGATTTTTTGAACATTTTTTCGATATTGATTTGATAAATCAAATGAAAGAACATACCAACTTATACGCAAGGCAAAGAATTGAAAAACTGAGAAGCAGGAACTTACTATCCGCAAACAGCAGATTGCAGTCCTGGAAAACAGTTACTCAAGCAGACGTAAAAAAATATTTGGCCGTCATAATGCACATGAGTATTAGCGAACGTCCTTGTATTTCTGATCATTGGAGTACTGATCCCGTTGTGGCGTGTGGTTTTTGTCCTGGTGTTTTTCCTAGAGATAGATTTCTTTCAATCTTAGGAAATTTCCATCTCGCAGATAACAAACTATACGTTGAAAAAGGAGTAGATGGTCATAATCCCCTATTCAAAGTGCGTCCTTTGCTTGAGGTTCTCCGAAATAAATTTCAAAATTCTTTCCAACCAGCAGAGGATATAACTATAGATGAAGGAATGTGTCCCTTTCGTGGTAGGTTTTGCTACAAAGTGCATATGCCTCAAAAGCCTAATAAATATGGTATAAAACTGTATATGCTCTCAGAAGCAAGTAGTGGTTATATTTGGAATGTCGATGTTTTTCATGGCCAGGAAAACTCTGGATTGGCTGTAGTCAAGAGACTATTAGGTACACTTGCCGGTAATGGGCATACGTTGTACACAGACTGGCTCGTGAATTGGAAAGCCTTCAAACGGGCTTAGTAGGAAATTTGATGAAAAATAGAGCTGGAATTCCATTGATGATAAAAAATGCTCGCCTTTCTCGAGGAGAGCAAGTTTTCACACGAAATGGCAACATATTGCTCCAGCGTTGGAAAGATAAGCGCGATGTGTTTCTGCTTTCCACTCGACATACGAGTGACATGATCACCTTCAACGATAGAAGAGGAAGAATAAAATCGAAACCTGCAGTAGTGATAGACTACAATAAGAAAAAGTTTGGTGTCGACCTAAGTGACCAACTCATGAGTTACGGTGCACTGGATCATCGGTCAGTGAAATGGTGGCGTAAGTTGGCATTTCATCTTATCGTAATGGCAATCACAAATGCAACTATCATGTTCAATAAGTTGAATAGAAAATCGGTTCCAGTGACTCATTTCATGCAGAAAATATGCACCGAGTTAGTGACCATAGAAGATGCATCCACCCTTGATAAGGGAAGAGCGCAAACAGCTCGACTCTCAGAAAAACATTTTAATGAAAAAATTCCTATACCTGCAGGTCAAAAGAAGGCCCAAAAAAGGTGTAAGGTGTGCTCTGAAAAAGGACGTAAAATTACTGGGAAAGCAGCTAGAAAATGCACGTCCTATCAATGTAATGCCTGTAAAATTGGTCTTTGCTTAGAACCATGTTTCAAGCTTTTTCACACGAGGAAGAACTTCTCAAAATGACTGTATTTATACTTTTTTACTTTATTTTACTTGGAGTACATTTGCATTGATTGTCTCTACATTCCATTTTATTATTTTATTTCATGTTGATAAACCCGTTCAAATGCAAAATATGTAATTTTATTACTTTCAAAATATATTTAGCAAAAAGAATAAATTTTCAACTTTTTGAAAATTCAAAATATTGCTTTTTTTAAACGCAAGCTGTTCCTTTGTGCATAATGTAATGTGAAAAAAATATATATCATTTAAAATATAAATATGTTATCTTTAAAATAATGTTAACATTTTCTGTGTACCTTAAATAGTTTTTTCATAACATCGCTATAAAAAGTGCAAAAAATAGCCAGCACTGAGGGATAGACCTTGCAAAATACACCCAGCACCCAAAGTGTTAAATTTGAGCTTAATAATTTTTAAACTAACAACTTTTTTACTGGTTCAAATTTTCCATGTTACGTGGCGTTATCTTTAAAACTTTACATTCATGTAAGAGCATCCATATGTATCAAGGAATGCGATGGTAAGCTGATTAGAACTCGGGGGAAGGACGTCAATTGACTGAGAATAGGTCACTGTAGACCAATCATTCCTCTTCAAAGAAGAGAAGATACCCTCCGCGTCATAGACAACTGCGGCTCTCCTTCTCGCGAGACACCTCCTAACGGGGTGCGACGAATACGTGTAACTGCGTGTTTCTCTAGGGATTAGTGGTGACCAAGAATGCGTTCTAGAAAAACGAACCTGTTCGTCTAAGCAGAGCATTTTAGTTTCTTGAAATATTTGGTCTTCTTAAAATAATATGTTTTGTGACGTTCTTTACCAGCTTTTGTTCATGAAAAATGTTTTTTTAATAAATTTATATTGAATTACATTGAAGACAACAGGCTGTTCAAGGTGAAAAATTACCTATGGACGGGACCTATCAATTGGGACCTGAAATCTCAGCCTCGACAAATCTCAAATTTTAAATGGTCCTTTGTAAACGTTTTGAGGTTTTAACGTGCAAATTACAATTTTTTTGTGAGTAAATGATTCAAAAGTCTTAGAACAGCTCTGGATAGGACACCAATTGTCTTGAAGACGAGAATCAGCAAAAATAACCAAGACTCTCCAGGACGGGATAAAATTGATTCATTTTTATAGATATGATAAGTGCTGCATTTTTATAAATATGTATGAATGTGATTCTACTGAAAATAATAGGTTTCATGGGGTGCAAAGTGACCAAAATCAGTCGACGCATACTTTCATCTAATTCTACCTACCTACAAGGGCGTGACGTTTTAGCTTTGACGAAAAATTTCAAATTTTAAAGTGCGCTCATCTAAGAGTCTCGAGGTTATAACGTCTAAATTACGTCATTATCGCAGGTAGATTCTTTCAAGGCTATTACGGAAAAGACACCAAGATAGTAAGTCACCAACCCACGATATCTCCGGGTGAGGTCAAATTTTATACAATGTCGTCGGGGTGGTGTTGCATGTAGGAGTGTGTCAAGAAGGGAAGGAAAAGCATAATTGTTTACGCTTGAAAGGAGAGGAATGATGAGGGGAAGAGGTCGGTGTTTGAGAAGCGTGGGTGAACCTACTACGCCTGACTTTGGAGGTAGGTAGGAGGACTTATTTTCGGCGCACAGGGTATCAATGACGGTGAATCCTTTCATCGGAGCCGGTGAAACGCGAGAGAGAGAGATGGCGGCTGGGCGGAGGCGTGAATCTGAATTTTGAATCGACGAGGGGATGAAAAGAGGTGATAAAAGGTGAATGTCAGCATGGAAGCAAGGAACGAGTTGAATGGGATCCAAAGAGGGGAAGTGAGACAAATTTCGGCGCAAAAGGGGTTAAGAGTGTCGTGCCCAACAGTATGGAGATATGACTCCGATGACGGTCGCTGACGGGAATGAAAAGGCGAACCGGCAAAATAGCCGGGCGAGGTCGCAGGAAATCTGAAATGAATGGCTTGAGTATTGAGCTTACTACGACTAGAGTATCTTAGTTACCAAATATATGGAGCCTTCGGGAAGCGCGGCCGGGAAACAGGACCGCCTCAGGAATTCTTGGAAACACAATTTCTAGGTATTCCCCAAGTGGTCAGTTTTAGCTCTTTTAAAATGAATATCAGTAATAAAGTAGCATGCGACCAACATGGTATCAGAGAAACTGAGAGGTTGACAAGAACGAGGATATAAAATTAAAGAAAGTCCCTTATTCTCGGAAAACTGGAAATCGGAAACTTGGAAAATTCGCAAAATATGCGTAAGCATTTTCCAAACGAAAGCTTTCTATCAGTAGCCGGAACATAGTCAATTGTTTCAATTTAGAACGGACCTATTTTGGTACATACTCAATTAAGTTATAATTTTCCCGAGAAACCAGAATCTTAACAGATCTTGCTAAATCTTAGCAAAAAAAAGAATAGGCGGACATTTTTTCCATACATTAATCTAAAGTTAGCAGTGTCTCGTATGAATCATCAGATCTATCCTTTCTCAAGAAAGCAGGGAATAACATAAATTGAATGAACGGCCAATATATGCAACGACAAAGAAAATAAAAATTGTTTGGCAAGGACCCATCCAGCCGATGTGGTGTGCACCGTGAAATGTCAAAGTCATCGATTTGGTGCTCAAGGGGCAGCTTTATTATAAAATGACTGTTTTCTACCTCAAAAAGTACAAATATATGTGAATGCATAAACATGTGCACAAATGCTTTTGAAATGTGTATAGTGCTTCCTACATATATATGTTAATTGTTTATAGTATACATATATGTGAGAAGCACTTTATTAAATATATTTGGAAACTTACGGTGGACTAAAAGATTCCTTTAACCTGATTTAATCCATTATCGTTGTATCGAATACATTGCCATATAAATCGGCATAATCCCAGTGGGGAATTAATTGCCCATAAGATGTTCAAATAACGTTCAGTGAAGACTATTTAAACGTTCAAAGATCATTCAAGAAGGAAATTCAATGAACGTTCAATTGGCACTCACAGATGCGAAGAAGAGGAAATAGCACTTGAAGAGGAAAATTAATGAAAAGATTGATATTATTTTAATGTAAAAACAAATGATTTTCTTCTCAATTTTTACACTAAGAAATAAATTTGGAGTATTTAAAGCTCTTTGATTAAAACAGAGTCAAAAGAGCTCTACGCGGCACTTGTCGAGATAAAAACTGTTAATATCAATTTTTGGCTAAGAGATAATGCAGAACTTTGAGCAATACGAGTTACGCAAGGCTTTTTAAATATTTTACCATTAGATAGGATACTTTGATTTTATAATGGGAAGTTAGATGATATAATCAGCAACAATTTTCCTATGACAAGCAATATTATTACATTCCATCAGCTGCATCAGGGCTAGGTAGGTCTGGGGTTTTTCAGTCCTAGTCAATTCTGAATCTTGTCAGAGAATTTTTTTATTAACGAATTCTCTGCTAACGGAGCAGACGCGTTAGGTTTCTTTTACTATTTTCTGCAAAATTTACCATTTATTTTCAACAGAGGTCACTTTAGGTCAACGACCGAGGTTTTATACGTTGAATGTGCTGGATCACTCCAACTAAATGCCCCTGTGCCGCAGCAGTGCAAGGTTTTGATGGTGCCAAGTTTACGACCGAAGCGGCCTTTTGTCACAATCTACCGGTCATTCACATCTGCGCTCCTATCCAAATTATTTGATAGGGTGTTTATCTGTAGGGTAGTTACTGCGGACGCATTAAATGTGTAAGTTTACTTTTTCATGCGTCAACGGTGAAATTAGATTTCGCGATCGAATGTCTCCATCTACACGCGTTTCTTTTTTTTTAGAGGTATCATGCAAGCTGGGGTGAGCAGGTTTTATTCAGAGTACTGATAAAAATACTTAACTGGGGAAAATAATATAATTTTTCGGAATCCTAAGCTTGCAATTTCACGAAAATTTAGTAAATTATCCTACTGTTAGTATATAATATCCCTAAACCGGACGAAAGAGGGAAAGTTTTTATTTTAGCTTTTCGTAAATTTCTGTAAACTCAATGCTATTATAATCAATTAAGTGTTTTGATTAAGTGTTTAGCGTAAGTGAAAGAGTTTTCCGTGCATTTAAGTGTCTGGATAAATTCCATAGATCGTAAACGTTTCAATACATTTGCGTGTGACGCTGTCTCAATATTGGTACAAACTTCACATCGAAAGTTTAGAAGTATTACCTACACCATTACGAATGCTATATGAATGTGCGAGACGCTGACCTCGGAGATAATTCATTACCAGTAGTTGTTAACGTATGTAAAATATTGCTCCCGTGCTTGCTATTTGGGGAAGTAAAATTGCCATTGGGGCGCCTCAAGAGCACACCAGACAGAGACTGCCTGCAAAGCAGGTAGAAGGTCTGCTAGTCGAAAATATTAAATGTATCTGTCCTCGGCGCTGTTGACGGCGAATTTTGAAGCCTCGCGCATCCTTTGTGTTAATTACACTTTTATCTAGCGAAGGATTGATTAATTATATTTTGATAAAATTCGGTGCACACTGATATTTACTTCATTAAGAAAAGAAAGGACTTATCATGAAAATACTGATTCAATGAAAAAGCATTGCGTCATTATAGAAACAGCAAACAGTGCATAGGGCTCGAAATAGTTCCCGGTACCTGCGCAGCTAGATGTGAGGTTAGAAGTGTAGGGGGGAACAGGAAAGATGGAGGGAATGAATAAGAGGCAAAGAGAGATAAAGTGAGGCAGGGTAGTAAAAAAAACTTAGCAAAAAAGCCCAAGGCATTACATAATAGGCTATTACTGAAATTAAATCAATGTAACGACTCTACGATGATGGAAATTTGGTTTTCAACTGATTACTTCTTCTGCTCATTCAATTCCCTGTACGATTTTCTCACAAGTTTTTATGACGGTCTTCACCTTCATTAGTCTCAACCTTCAATGACGACGCCAAACAGAGCGAGTTCGCTACTCCCTAATAAAAATGAGTGACATTCTCAGCCCACCACCTCAAACCCAAATAAGAACTTTAAAAAATAAAATTTAGTCTCCACCTAAGGATAACATGATAGCGTTAAATCGCGTTTTAATTTCTAAAATAATAATCACTGAAAAGTACGAATTAGAACCATTAAAACATACGTATACCCATTACTGTCAAGTTTGGAGTGAAAAAAGGACCACTATTGGACAAGTTGTTGTGATATTTTTGGTTAATGTGCTTCAACGGCTAATTTCATCTCGCACACGGGAACCAGTGATTCCATTGTGACAGGTCGTTGGACAGTGGGAAAATTTACCTACAATTAGCGGAGAAAGAACCCTAAGTGATGGAGTTAGCAAGTAAATGCTGGCGGAATAGCCAAAGCTGGGAAGGCAATCTTCATGGAGAATAGTGTATTAAAATATAGCAGCACAAGCTTAGAAGTAAGGAATTGTTTAGTTGCCTCCAACAAGGTCTGGAGAGAAAGCTGTTCGCTGAATACTGAAAATGACTAAACATCAAATTATTCTTGAATGAATATTGGATTTTGTAGCACTAAGTAGCAAGAGCAAGGACTTTATAATGATAATTCCCTTTGTTCATGTTATATATCAATGTTTTGAGATATCTCCTGAAAACGTCTTATAGACATACTCAATAGGTACAGATCAGATCGCTGAACAAATCTGTACAAAAATTCTTTCTTCCCACACACAATATGTGACCATAATAAAAACACACATACACTCAAAACACGGCCGAAATACACTTCACCTTTCACTCGCCTATAGCATTCTCCTTTACATCTTTACACGTCTGGTGTACTAACAACCCTTGCCACACACCTATGTGCAGCTCGTAGGTTATTATGTAAATCTCTTCGTTAACTAACAGCGATTAAAGTAAGCAAACGTTACAATGTCACATTCCATGGAAACCGCCACATTAGGAGCTAGAAATCAACAATTAGTGAAAAAGTTAAAAATTAGTTCTAATTATCGGCTAGTGTAAGCTCTTACCTGGTCTAATCAATAAGATAGCCCAATGGCAAGTGAGAGTAGCAGGCAGTATGAGTGGTAATTACGGAGCGCTGCCCTCTTTTTTGCTTGTCATCATTACTAGCATTCTCGCAAGGAGCTATAAATATTTTTACTCACAACAGAAATCGCATGCTATTATGTTAATGAAATTGTTAATGGGAGGGAAGCAGGTTGGAGAGTCAGCTGTAGTATTTAGACTGAATCATGGAAATATTTTTCACCTTTCATTTTAGTGCTAATTTCCATCATACGCTGACTAGAATAGATAATTTAGGTGTTTTAACCCTAGCGCATCAACAAAAAAATACTGGCATGACCATGTAGGGGATGGTCATTCACACATACCCTCTTGTATGACGCTCGACATAGTTTTTTTTTACAGTTTTTCATTTTAACGTGACCGTTGTACACGCGTAGATTAGGGTTGTATGTTGCAAAAATGATAACATCAAACAAACACACCATTCTTATATACCAGCTCTTAGTGTTATTTCATAGCAATTAAATTGTCACGGCTGATATACACGGCTGCTGACCCTGAATGAAGTCAAACATACGAGGGGAAATTGGTTCTAATTACCTGATTAAAACAGTCCATGATAAAACGTACCTAAGGATACGTGAATGGGAGCCGGCGGTATTGCCGACTACTTAAGACATCCAAATCAGCATCCCTAATGACGAAGTCCGTGTCCAACCTGGAAACGTTGGAGAAAAGTTAAGAAAAAAGCTTTCAACTTGTTAAGGACCCGAGAAGCCATTATTTAAATAAAATAGTCCTAGGAAGTTCAAAAGCTTCAGAATCATCGGACTCGCTAGTATTGCCACGATACCGCAGCACTGGAAAAATACATTAAATATAGTACGTTTTGTACATAACGAATATTCAAAGAATATTTTCACCCTTGACCTGTTTCATTCTATTTAATGTCCTCCGATTTTCTTTTCCCGTCAAAAAACAATCTATGTGTATATTTCTTTGGGGTCTATGTTTGAACTCTAACGAATCATATTCAGTGACATTTGACATCCTGGATCTCAACATGGCATACCTTTCAGTGCTCTCTCCATCATTCATTTTCCTAAGCCTTATGAGTCTGTAATAAGTAAGAAGGTGGGGCTGAATATTATGGTGGTAGGGTAGAGAATAGAGCAGGTCGAGCAGTTTACGTATCTGGGTAGCATTTTGGAGGAGAATGGGTTTAGTGATAAGGACATCAGATGCAGAATTGCGCTAGCTAACGAGGAATTTTCGATGAGAAGGGAATTGATGAGGGGTGGTCTGAGAAGAGACGTAAAAAAATAATGCTGGTGACCACTTTGATATGGAGCGTTGCGCTATATGGGTCGGAGACATAGTCATTGCGAAGGGAGGATGTGCGTAGACTTGAGGCGTTTGAGATGTGGGTTTGGAGAAGGATGGAGAAGGTTAGCTGGATGGCGGGAATGACAAACGAGGAGGTATTGGATATGGTTGGAGAGGAGATGAAGCTTGTGGTAGAGGTTCGGAGAAGGCAGAAGAGATGGATGGAGGAGGTTTTGAGAGGAGAGGGCATGTTGAAAAGAGTGATAGAGGGAAGAACACTGAGGAAGCGTGGAAGAGGAAGGAGAAGGATAGGAATTCTGGACGAAATAAGAGGAGGTAGAAGATATGAAGAGGGATCTAATGGCGGAACATCCTTAGGAGGGAAAGCGAGACAATGTCAATGAAATTGGAATGCAAAATGGGGAATGTCCAAGAACCTACCAATCAGCTGGTAGAATAATTGATTGAATTATGAGTCTGTCTCCTCTAATCCCATCTTCATAGCTCTCAAAAACGACCTCGTCACTGTCCTAGCAAAAACACTGCTCTTTAGATTATCTATAAGTTTTGAAATGCCCTAAGCGGATAAGATTATTTCCTCAGAAACTAAAAGGTGCCTGACATCGGACAAGGAAAATTTGCCAATATGGCCCGGAAAGCCTCTGGTTCAGTATCTTTTTTTCAATGTGTAGGTTTCTGGCGAATTTGTACACGTCATTTACTGATTTTTTTCTTTAATTCCGCTCAATTTTATTTCCAACGATGGTTTCCACAATCGTTGTTATTATCAAGGTGAAATGGTATGGTAGTTCTTATTACAACAACTCAAGACGACTGGGAGGGAGAAGGGATCACTGATTCTCTATTCAATTCCCCCTACGAGAGCCGTGAAAACGGTTGATAACTAAAAATATTAATTATCCCTCACTGAAAATTATCATGTTTCTATTTTTGTAAACTTTAAAATACCTGAATATCGATCTCGATCGATTTCTTGCAATTTCGCATGTAGTTTCAATATTGCTACCTACATCAAACAAGGTTATTTTTATTGTGTAATATTATTAAACTAAATAACCCTTACTACATCCATTTTATGAAGAATGGTAACACATGGGGTGGCATACACTCAGCTGGTAAGTTAATATTAGCTAAAATGTGGCACGTGAACACATGAGGTGACCGATCGCTGAGATAGATCATGAAGGAATTAAAAGTTCGGGCAGAATCTTTATGCAATCGATACTCTTAACAAAGTGAATTTGAACTTTGTATAGTTCACACTTTTTATTCCCGACCATGGTTTCTATAATAATTGCAACTATCAAGGAAAAAATCAAGCATTCGCCGTTCTTATATTACATAACTCAGAGAACTGGGATGAGGGGAGGGAAGTTTGATTTTCAATGTTGCGGAGGGGAACGGAATCATTGCTTCTTCTATCCACTATTTAAATGCTTCTTTTGAACGAATTCAATAACTAAACACAAAATATTTGACCATGAAAGCTGTGCACCCTGAGAATGCTACCTACCGGCAGGCTACCGAACCGTTTTCCAGCTTTTATCGTTCCATTCTTTGTTGTTCGTGTGCTTTTAAGTGCACTTATGTGTCTCAATGTGTTCTGACTTTAACACCTTGTATGGAAAGCTCCAATTATTATATACCTCCTATTGTAGACCACATAGGACATGAAAACCCTACGGTCGGTGCCTCGAATGCCCAAACCAACATCGTTGTATCTCTTCTCTCAGTTTTGTTTCACCCTTCTTCAATTCATTTTTATCGCTCTCCATCTCCGCATCCTTCCACCATTTATTTTACTCCCTCTTTTCCGCCTCTCCATCCATCTCACTTCCCATTCCATCCCCACTGTTCAACCCACGTCTTACCCGCAGACCCCACCACTTCCACTCAACTCACTCTCTCTCAGCTTCTTTATCTTCTTTTCCTTTCGAGGCATCAATCTCGCGCGAAAGAAGAGAGAAGAATATAATATCCCAGATTTAAATCGCCCTAGAATCCCTTTCCCATCTCTCTCTCTCCCTTAACTCCCGTCTTACTCTGTCTCCTTCTTCAGCATTCAGCCATCTCAGTGTATATTTATCTTAGTCATCTCTTACTGTATCATCTTCACTTCCAAAACTCACACTTTTTCACACAGCCGCACCTGTGTAGTACCATTCAAGTTCTTATTAGAGGACCATGCGGAGAGCTCATCGGTAAAATAGGCCAGATTCAATCAAAGAGAGTTTAGTTGAAGACGTGCTATAAGTTCCATGTATAATCCTTTCGTAAATTAGCTGTACTGAGCAGTGGTTTCAAGGATTGTTGACTTTTGACTTTGTTCTCTCTTGCACTAACAATATGTGACTCTAGCCATTGTGCGATATTGTTAGTTATTAGAAAAGCTAAACTGACCCACTTGGGTAACTGATACAGAGATAGACGAGTATGGATACAGTAAGGTTGAAGGTCTTTACAAGAATGAAGAAAGCGAAAAAAATGTCAGACACGAGTAAGAAAAGGAGAGGTGGGTACACCGGTCTTATAATGAGGATTGACAGTAGACTCACAAAACGAATATTCACTCATGTTACTCACAGTAACCTTCGCAACCAGTGGGTGCCAAGGGTGAAAGAAGGACATGGAAGAGATTAAGATAAGGGTAGACATAACACCGGATAGAATTACATTTTGAAGATTGATATTAAACTTAAGGATTTCTAGAGGAAAGAAAAAAGGAGAGGAAACACCTAACACCTGATCATCAGTTAGAAGAAAAAATTGAAAATAAAATGTGAAAATGTATGATTTGGATCATTTTTCGAAGTCCTTGAAGGGCAAAATCGAGATTAGAAGAATATCATCAACAGCCATCATAACTACGCTATGTTTCCTCCTGGTATCCACTTCATTTTCTTTCCAGCTAACCACATTATAGCTTTTAAATTCGATAATTTATCATGTATTAAATTTGACGGACATATTTTATCCTCAATATTTCTTCCCATTCGACTTTTCTTCCATAATGGTATTCAAATGCGCTATCTCATGCCAGAAAAGTACCTACTAGTAAGTTTTTTCTCTCATATATTCTATTAATTTTTCTCTGTCGTGTTTTAAAAGTCGTCAAAGCATCACCGTGATATGAGTCCATACTTATGTTTTAATGAGATACGTACGTACTAGCTCGTTTTGACATCTGTTAACAATTTCTATTTTTGATAAAACCTGCGTCATAAGGACCCAGTATGTATGATATACCTTACTGACAGTACATTTTAAAAAGGGAACAAAATATGACGAGTTTTCGAAGGAAAGGTGCCCAGATTTAAGGCTGTGTAATAATATTTAATAATCCAGTTTCATCGTTTCTTACCTGTGTTACATAATGATTATGTCCTTTTCCTCGCGGATACGAAACGGTTCGAATGATGCATGTACAGAGTTAACACTCCCTTTCCCGCATTATTTTTCTGGGGCTCCACTGATGGCAATGAAGAATATAAATGTGAAGCAATGGAAACCAGAGATTTTCCCATCTCACTATCAAATGGGGTTTTCAAAAACGGAAGGAAAGGCCCAGCATTTGGGCTAAAGGATATAAAAAATTAGAGGAACTTACAGTTTAAATATTAAGAAGTATATAAAAAAGAAATTGGGGTGGTAGTAAAGGTAAGAGGTATGTAAAAGTTACCCGGTCAAGTGAAGGTTTTATAATCACAAAATATATTTTACTAGCAAAAATACCCGTTGATTCTCAACGGAAGGAATAAAAGTAAGTAGAGTCTGCCGAAAATCACCGGCAAAAACAAAGGATATGCCACCCGTTTGCTAATTGTTTGACCTAAGATCTTGTAGAGATTAATCAATAGCTTAAATATGAGCCCTATGACTCACTGTACACTGTACACCAGAGATTTTCCCATCTCACTATCAAATGGGGTTATCAAAAACGGAAGGAAAGGCCCAGCATTTGGGCTAAAAGACATAAATTAGAGGAACTTACAGTTTAAATATTAAGAAGTATTTAAAAAAGAAATTGGGGTTGTAGTAAAGGTAAGAGTTAGAAAAGTTACCCGGTCAAGTGAAGGTTTTATAATCACAAAATATATTTTACTAGCAAAAATACCCGTTGATTCTCAACGGAAGAAATAAAAGTAAGTTGAGTCTGCCGAAAATCACCGGCAAAAACAAAGGATATGCCACCCGTTTTCTAATTGTTTGATCTAAGATCTTGTAAAGATCGATCAATAGCTTAAATATGAGCCCTATGACTCACTGTACACTCATCCCAGACTATAAGCAATGTTTCCCGAAGAATATTTCCAAGTCGACCATTTTTCCGGATCGGGCATATGGACTCTCCATCATAGAATGGCAATTTTAAAGTTGAGTGAGCAATCCTACTTCCATTTAGAAGCGTCACCGCGATCCCTGAAGATTCTACAGCCAGCGCTGTACCCCCTGACGATTTTACTCTCGTCATAGAATCGCCATTTCCCATAGAATCAGATGGTTAACAGAAAACTAAAATGATAGCAAATAAATCACTCATCTTCGAAGCACTCTTTGATATGGTGGCATCAGAGAGAGTATCTTTCCAATGGTAATCATTCTCTAACAGGCGTAGTGCATTACATACGGCTTTGAGAGTAGGATGAACGATGCCATTTACACTTTCTCATTCTGAAAAGAAAAAGTGGCTTAATCAGAGTCTTTATTCACGTATTTGCGGATATACTTGATTGCTTGAATCGAATGGCAGTATTCTACGTTTATGTGTGCACCAAAACATCTTGATAATAGAGGGTAATACGGTACAACCCAACGGTTATCAAATTGTACCGTTTTACCACGAATATTCAACGAAGTGGTATCCCCCATTTTCAGGAAACCTGCGACGACAAGTTGGATAACCTAAATTCTCAGTTTGTGTTTCTTGTACAAAATTGCGATGATATTTTTTGTACACCTACCATAATTCATGCATGGTGATGTCACATTGTTTTCCCCGCAAGTCCCATGAATCATGTTTGTGGACACAATTACAAAAAGAATGTGATCGGAATTTTATTTGGCATTTCAGCTGAAATAATTTTATCAATCACATCTGGTTGAATTTTAATGTACCTATAATTATAAGAGAACCTCGTTTCTGCCACTCAACACTGTATACATGTAACATTTAGCTTTACCAAAGATTGTATGTTCTATCAAGAGGTACACTAATTTTTTTAGTTTGAGATGAAAAACTTTGGAAATTATGTCGTGTCGATCGAATGAATTTTGATTCCCTGTTAATTCATTTTTTATTTAAAGCTACCCGGGATACATTTAAATGTAAAGAAAAAATCAGGACTACCTTTTCTACGTACATACGTAAGAGAATCTTGAGTTTTTTTATCCATAGGTATGTCGTGGTGAGCCTGTGAATGTTGCCGAAAGTATAACTCGTCGACCCAAGTCCGCAGGTCTCACATTGCCGTCTTCATTAACTACATCTCGCAGATTTACGTAATCTTCGGTGCGCACTTTCATCTGAGTATGGTGTATAAAATCTAATCTTTCGGAAATCATTGAAGTCATCATATCCACACAGTATTGATTAAATATATTTCTGTAACGATGCAGATGATTAAGGATACTTTGTCTCACCATAAAGCGGTAGGCATAAAATAGCATGCAAGAAACAGTTTTTGCTTGGTTATTATGCTGTTTGGTATTGATATGATATCCATCTTCTCCTCGAGTGAACATCAGTAGATACTGCAGTGGATGATGCGAACGATGAAGCTCAGAAACCCGTCGCAATTGACCATCGCGATCACGATGTCCCTTGGACCTTTTTTTCGTGAACTAATAATACGGCGACTTCATTAACTGTATGCGCATTATGTCAACCTTTATGTTCACTCCCCAGAATTTGATCAGCATGGATGATTAATTTCAAATTATCTATTTGCTAAATGGGTCTTGACACAAGATTATATTTGAAACTCCGAATGAAATTACTATTACTTTGTCAGATTTTATGCAATCTTCTATGAGTTCCATTTTCATAGTTGGATCCTCGATCGTGATAATATCTGGCCAGATTCGGACATGAAATAGATCTGTAGAAATTTAGGAGTGTCTGCTGGAAGTACACTGCCGTTCAAATGATACACTTGTCACTGAATTTTATAAGTACGCATGAAATTCCCTTATTTTATTTATTTGGCTCCAGTAGAAGTCATTTGAAATAATTTTGTACTATCTGCAATTGTCTAAGAACCCCGTAGAGAGAGGATGTGTTCCTAAAATAAAATATTTAATGATAGCAGGTGGTTCTTCAAGTTGTTTGAGAACAATTTTGCCTGTAGCACAGCGCCAGGTGTGCCATTTTTTGGCATACCAGTAAGAAAATATTTTGATAATTTTCCCGATTTGAATTTGATGTAGGCGAGTAAATGTGCTTTATGTAGGGATAGCCGAAATATGATGTAAAACCTGAAAATAATTCTAGAACTAAGCATTCAATTTTGATCAAAATGAATTCGTTCGATTACAAGTCTTTGAAACGTACCTGATTTAAACTTCCATTATTTATGGTACTAAGATATTTTGTCTCTTGGATTTGAACTTCCTTTATTAATATAAGTATTATGTTTACATATAATCGTAAAGAAAACATTTTGAAATAAACCAAGGGTGATTCTGCGTAATATGGTCGAGTGAAAGAGCTACATATAATGCGAAAACTCGCCAACTCTCTCGTAGAATGCCGCTCACCATCTAGTAGATGATCCTCATACTATATTACTTTCGTTTATATTCACGTGTTACTTTTCACTTTTTTAATATAATTTAAAGGTAAAATTGGTAGATCTCATATTTGCTAAACCTTGACCTCTATATAAAAGCCTAACCTTGCCAAATTTCTAGTGGAATGCCGCTTGCCATCTAGTGGGTGATTTGAAAACTACAATGCGATGGGGATTCTGTATAACATTTTGAATAACATTTTCATAGAAAATTGCTTGATTGTATCTTTGCTATACCTTCCGGGGACCATGAAGATGATTAAGTTAAAATTTCGTAAAGATTGGTTCAGTAGTTTTCGCGTTTAGTGGTTCCAAACTTAAAACGGGCTGATGTTTGATATACCATCATCAAAATTTAAGTATGTACTTCTTAAAATTGTCAGTGAAACCCTAAATAATAAGTATAATGGTAGGAAATAATAAATAGATAGATATTGAACTTTGGACTTGAAATAAAAGAGAACAAATATAAATAAAAAAATAAGTCAATGACAAAATAAATAAATATAATGCCTTTGATTTGGAAAGGGAAGAGAGGTGTAAGCTGGTTAGGCAAGATAGGAAGAGGATTGCCTGGTTACGGTAGAGAAAAGAAGGCATATACTGTGAATTTAAAAAGTGAAAGGACAATCATATTGAGATGCATCGAAATCTATAAGCCTCTTCTGGAATAGAGAGGTTTGATCAAACGTGGAAGCAAGAGGAAACAACCAAGGATTTCAGAATTCATTGGCAATGTGACTCTATGAACTTTAGTTAAAGTGGAAATATGTGGAGTGCGAACCCAAGATAAAGTTAGAAAACGGAAAAAATGCTTAGAAATCCCCAAGGAAGATCCCCTTGAATGTTTTTGCTTCGCCCTGAAACATATTATCTAGTACCGCATTTCCTGGTCCATAAGTCGAAAATGCGTTACAAAATAGGATTTAGATAGGGCGGAGGATAAAACTACGTATTCCTGCATCCAGCTTTCCATGCACGGCGGAGATTCCCATCTCCATAATTTCACAGCGGACTGCGTTGCGGTACCGAGCTAAAGGGGCTACGCTCTCCAATATTCATGTCTTTCTATCACTGTACGACGAACGTCCACAGTACAATGGATATTTTTAAAGTAAAAAATACATTTTCTTCCCATAAAATTTTTAACATGTACGGATTTTGATATTGTTTTTTTCCTCGACATGTTTCTCAAAATATCACTGTGAGTCCTATGGGTCGGCAAATACGGAATATTACGTATGATGGTGATCTTCTTCCCATTTTGTAGTCTCGTGCCATCGTATCTCTTGTAATCTTCGAGTGACTGCCCTGAAGGACCTCACCCCATCTTTCTCTCATAACACTTTTATCAGGATTCAGAATGCGCTAGAAACACTTTTTTCCATCTTATTTCTCCATCTTATTTCTCCCTCTTTCCCTTCTTCCAGGCTCCATTCTCCTCATCTTCAATGGAGTCCGTCCAAACTAGGTTTTTACTTATTGTTAGCGCGTGAATAAGCGTCCCCTGGGCTAAATCCTCGTCGTTGTTGAAGGTATTAAACTCTTCGTTCACCTCTAGGAATGCACCGTCCAGGGAAGTTATTGCTTCGACTTGCGTCACCCATGCCCCAAACAGATCGAAGACACAAAGGCTAACGGAATGGTTAGGCCACGGTTAGTATGTACTTCGAGCCTGAGTTCGTATGCACTTTTTCCTGAGAAAAAGGCATTAGCCCCGGAGCGGCAGACTTAAAAGGATCCATTGTGGTACTGAAAATGTTTAATCATTTAACAGTAATCTTGAGAAGTCATCGATTAGTCAAGACACATTTTGTCCCTATTTAATCGTTGGTGTCAACCTTCCCATCTAATCACTCTGAATGAATTCAGATGCATGTCTAAACGTCCGAGCATTATGTTTAGAAAAAGGTAACTGGGTCATTTTGCTCTCCGGTCAAGCCCAACTTAAATAAAACTTCATATTCTTTACTTAAGCCTGCCATTAGTAGTACCTTCTTTAGTATTCTTGCTCTAAACTTCCAAAACGTTAGTGCGAAATCCTAGCGTTCTTCACTGTGTTATAAGTCTCACAATGAACTGCAATTTTACCTCTTGCTTCCACTTTGACTTTTATCACATTCTTCTGCATGCTCATTCATATTTGCTTAAACTACGTGTTCCAATGTTTCTTTATTTGTCCATTATCCAACGCTGCTCAAAATCTTTACATAATTATTCAACGCTACCTTAGTAATTTGATACTATATTATCGCAAAATAATTACAAATTAAAATTAAGGCTTATCATGAGAATAACAATGTCAACTATTTGATGCTTATTAAAATACCACAAAAGATGTTACATTTCTAATAAAAAACGCTATTCTATAGTCTTTTTTTATTTGACTCTTCGCCATTGTTTTAAAGAAGTTACATATCGACTCTGCAGTGATTGTTTTTGTATGCTAAGCCATTGTAAAGGTACCAAGGTAGGAGTTTTTCAACTGTGCCACATAATCAGATTGTGTAGTAATGTTGTACATCTAGGAATAGAAGAAGTATTACCTTAGTTGCGTGTATCTGAATTAAGGCATGTATAGATAAAATTAGTCAATTTATAATTTTTTCTTCATCTTTTCAGGTGAGTCTGTTTCTGAATCCTCCTCAAATAATCTGCCCAAAATGAGATTATAATTGTAAGTACTAGTATTTTGACTTGACAAAAGTTCTGTCATAGTCCTATTCTGCATTGTTTTACTACATTTAAATATAACGGCACAATCAGTATGCGTGTGCTTTTAAATTGTATGAAAATTCAATTTTTACTTTCTTTATAGACTAATTCCATAAATGCTTAACACTCGAAGTGTCGTATTTTCCACGTACCTAAAAGCGCCGGCAGCGGTCATTTTGACCGGTAGGTGTTTTCTCTCGTGCTGGTGGTGTGTATGAATAATTGCACACATTTATTCTCTTTTGAAGGTAGATTATTTTACTTTCAACTCAAATTTGCATCATTTTATTTTAATGAATAAGATTTATATAAAAAATGCGTTACTTATTCATATTTAACACAAACTTCGGGATACACTGATTTATCACCAATTGTGCAACATACGATTATAGATGGTGGTAGTTTATAGCATAAACATTTTGCAGAGTAAATATAGGTATGTTATTTACAGTCAGGGAGTAGTAATATAATGTAATTAACAGCATTAAACCATGTATATTGCTGTCAGTTATACTGTCTCAGACCTTATTTTTCATAGCACCCAGAATAAGTTTTTCACTTATTGCTGTACATTTTCAGAAAATATTTTTTAGGCATCCTGAACATTTACCATAATTTTATTCCCTTTTCATGCTTGTACCTGACACTGATGCATTTTTCTAATTTGTATACCTGAAATGGATGGTGCTGGCCATGGCTGTGACTTAATATACTTACTTGTTAGTACTCACATCGTAGTTCTTCAGCTAGCGACAAAATGAATTTATTGTGGCTGAGATTTATCGGAGTGACTTCTTTGTATATCACCCATGCGTTAATGGCAGCCTAATCTATTATATTAATCTTGCACTGGCCATCGGCGAGGTCTAGCGTTCGTGATGTATTTTCATGCCATTTGTCCAGTCTACTCCATAGTTTGTGGAGTTGTAGAAACTTGCTGACTCTGGTAATCTTTTTTCTGTACTATCTAATTCAATGCTGGGATTTATGGTACTCAGAACCAATACGTTTTTGTTTATTTTTACCTTGGTGTACTATAATTGTAATATATTCATGTTTTAGGACTGTGGTATCGTACAACTTAGCCTTTGACGTCCGAAGTACCTCAGGGACCTCTCGTCTGATTCCATTCATTGTGCGGACAATACTAATGCCATTCTCCTTAATTTTATAGGCAAAGTCAGTGACGTGACAAAATTATATGTCGTGACATTTCGTCCTGAATTCAGGTACGGACGCAATTAACGTAAAAAACATTTTCGGGGAGACTTTTGTTAGGCGGGCGGAGGGCGCGAACCATTGCAGAAATATTTGGAATTAACATTCTACCAATACCTACCCAAAACCTTATTCCAAAGTTACTGGTTTATTTACCATATACTGTGTGAATCTACACCTAGCTTAGTGGGAAAAACCTACTCATTAACGGTGAGGTATTCAGTTGGACTAAAGCGGGGTATGTAATTGCCCACAAAGCTTTTCCGTATTTTGGAAATCAATGCAAATTTATCTGTAATGAGCCACTGAGATCTTGTACTCCGAACATCAAAACGTAAGTATATCGTAAGCGAGTGAAATCTGCTTCGTGGCATTGTCTTAAAAAACACTGGCCCCCATTCACTAGACCATAGCATATCATAATCTATCGAACCACAGCCATATGATCCTCGTGCGTACATTAGGGAAAAAATAGCTTCAATTTCCTCAACAGTTGTGGTCCAATCTCCCTTACCCAAGCGCACTGCATCTGCTTCAGTGGATACTTTGATATGCCGGAGCATACCTTCATCAATAAATTTACGCCATGCGCTAGATAAGTTCTCTTTAGACAGTCTTCGTTTGACTTGTGGTGATGGTCCCGGATTAAAAAAAATAATATTTTGACTCGGAACACTACCGATCGTGTTTACGCCACTTGGGGTCACAAACCCACTCATTGAGTCCATCCCTACCAAATAACCGTGTTCCGACTTCTGGAGCAAACGACCCTTTTTTTCACGCCCTCGACCCTCCCATCCCCCTTCCCGTTCTGCGCTTCTTGGAGGGAGGCAACCCTCACCGGAAGCATTTTTGAGGGCTGCATCACTGTGTAGTTGGAGATTCCCTTCAATTGCGTCAGCAGTGGTTGGCGCTCTGCAGTCCCTTGCACTTTCTCTTCATCCCCGACCTCCCCGTTGTCCTCTCCCCCCACTTCTTCTTCCCCCTCTACTAAACCTTACTCCCTGAGGACCACCGTGACCGATGCCTAAAGACAAGTGAGGAAATATATGCAAAACCTAACCAAAATTATCAAGAGAAAGACAGCGAATGAATTTGTAATAATTTTCATGTGCGTACACCCTCCTTTAAACATACAGGATCGTAGTTGTATCAAAAGATAACTGACCATAGTCAGGAAAGAGTGCTTCCATCAGATGATGTTGCAGAGACGCTCATGTCGAGGCATCACTGTCTGAATTGCCGCTCCCACTTTCAGCAATGTCACTTGAAGTGTCAGAGAAGAAACTAATCCCATCATCCGAATCAGAATGCACTGGGTTGAGTTCGTCAATATCAGAACCGTTTTCTCATAGGTTTTGGAAAACTTGCACAAGTTCTTCCGAAGTAAGAATGCGTTGCCGGGACATGCCTCAGTGCATCGGGGTTTTGCTCCTACCCAATGCGCGATCAAAGCTCGACTGACCGTGTCGGGATGGAAAATTCAAATGTATTCAAATATGAAAAAATTATTCATACACACCACCAATACGAAAGACAACACCTACCGGTCAAAATGATCGCTGCCGGCGCTTTTAGGCATATCAACAATTATTTCATAAATCATGCAGTCGAGGATCAAATATTTTGGCATTTGGATACAAATTCATTAAAAATCACGAATTATCAGCAATTTTTGATCATCGTGAAGTAAAAGGGGACCATTTGAAATTCAAAAACGGTCAAAATGGCTTCTAGTGTTAAAAGCCAGACCCTGTTGTAGGGATATTTATGGGAGTAGTCTACTCAAACAAATGGTATAGAAGTGTGCTAATGTAATTCATTTATGTTTTATCTTTCTTAATTCTTTCTTTTAATTAATTTACACAATTAGGGATATCTTTAATTTTTCATTTCTAAATGATTATTCATTCAATTTCCGACGCACCGGAAAATATTTTATTCGTAATATTTTATGTAATTAAAATAGTACATTTCCCGGTGATTTGTACTGTGAAGAACCTTAGTATTTTCATGTCTCACATTCCTCATATATTTTGATGTCCGTTTCAATGCAATGGTTAATATATGGACTTGATATAACTGGTAAATGTTGTGCACCATATGATAAAAATGTTACCTCACAATAAAAATTAAGGGCTTTCGAAGCATTAATAATGTATCAGGTTAAAACTTTATAGGTATGCTACGCGTTATCGTCTTCTTGTTGCATTTAACGTATAAATTACTTCCCAATTTTTTTTAACAAATCAGGTGTAATAGTTCACATGTAATCATGGTTGTAAGAAAAAGCGACCTATTAATTACACTGGAACTGTAGGATTTTACTTCGCAGTTTATCCCTATTATCTCTCGCCATAAAGTGTAGTAAATGATCCATTTAAAAATGGCTTGACATTCACGGGAATTCATTTATTTTCTTCCACAAAAGATAAAGTTTAAATGCGGAATTGACGCACAGATATAGCTAGATTCTATAAATCGATGCTCTATGGTGATAATTTGTGGACGTGCATGTTATGGGGTGATTGTCTCTTCAGGAATTTAATATAATGCCCTAAACCTTTCCGAATCACGGTTTGACCTGGTTAATCTCATCAATTTCGTTTTCTAGGAATGTAATTGTAATTCATACTGGTATCAGTTCAGGCGTTGCATTAATGATGGACAAGTATGGATCGCTGCAACATGGCCTTTAGCTCAGACTATCACGTAGTAACTATTGGAAAACTACTGTGGACAGCAAGACATTTTGCCAAATTTTCTCTTATTAGTCAAAAATAAAACTTAATGTGTAAATCAAAAGTAATGACATTCATTCGATGCAGTAAAATTTTTAAGCGCCTACTTATTTTTCTGCAGAACTATTCATCATTTTGAAATATTAATTAAGATGATGTGTGATTTTGGCAAAGTACATTTGTTCTATTTTTATTCGTTTGGTGTTTATACCGGAATTGCGAACTTACTTTGATATTTAAATTAAACAAGAACTTTTGGTGGTCCAAAATACTTTCTCTAATATTTCATCAGCAATAGAAACCCTTTTTATCTTTTTCTAAAAACGATAACCCGGTACATGAAAACCCATATCATTCAGCGTAACGGGCTTCATTTTAATAACTGGGGCATGCCGTGTAATCATCTTATACTGTTTATCTTGATATAATCCTGCGGAAAAAAACAAATGTTTATTCCTGTTTCTTTCGGCTCTTGCAATCCCCTTTCGGACTATTATTTCAGTTAAATATCTCTGCTACCATAATTGCCATGTTTACTTCAGGGCAACAACGTAATTTGCATGGTAACGCGCTGGCCTGAACAACCGTGTCACCAGTTCCAATTCTTGATAGAGCTTGCATTTTTCATTATATTAAAAAGCAAGACTCATTTGCTAAATATTTATTGCTCATGAAGCGCTAACACATCTCTACAAAGACAGGGAAAGACTGGCGAAGAATGACAATGTGCTCCAAAAACTTCGCCCAAAAACAAAAGACAAACAAAAATCGCACCGGCCACCGCTCAATTCAAACAACAGAAATTTAATGAATGACACAAAAACATAATAATACTCTCCCACTCTAACACCTCCCCTTGTCATTCAATTGAATTTCTTCAAGGCAAACAAACAATTTACAACCAATGAATCAATTAAACAGTCAATGATTAATTAACAAGCAAACAATTAATCAATAATTAATCAATAAACAATTAAATAATCAATAAACAACCAATTAATCCTTTAACCCAAGCTTCTTTCTTATTTCAGTGGTTTTCTCACCAGTTAATGCCTTTGTGAACAAGTCAGCCTCATTTTCAGACGAAGGAACATATTCAAATTTAATAATACCATTTGCGACTTGCTCCTTAAGAAACAGATATTTTGTATTCAAATGCTTGGTTTTATCTGACACAACCTGGGTAGAACTTACATATATTGCACCCTGATTATCACAATACACCTTCAAAGGTTTCTCAACAAATTGTCTTTGTCCAATTTCTTTCAAAAAATTGTTTAACCACATAACTTCCTTTGTACACTCAAACATAGCTATGTATTCAGCTTCAACAGTAGAATTTGTAATGCACTTCTGTTTTCTACTAAGCCAAGAAATTGCACATCCACCTAGTTTGATCACAAAACCACTTACTGATTTACCATCATCTGCATTACCAAAATCTGCGTCACAAAATACTTCAATTGTCTTACCAGTCCTTTCGTAACACAATTTCACATTTTTAGTCCTCTTTAGGTATCTCATAACTTTCTTAACTCTCTCCCAATCTTGAACACTGGGTTTTTCACTGTATTGACTCAATTTACCAATTGCAAAGGATATGTCAGGTCTGGTATTATTTGCTAAATACAGTAAGCAACCAATAGCCTTTTGGTACAATTTTTTATCAAAATCATCAGCATCCCCTGGATACCTCTTCTCACCCATAGTCAAGGGAGCAACACAACCCTTGGCATTTTCCATTCGAAATTCCGACAATAAATTTTCAATATAGTTGCTCTGATCAACATACATCATTTGATTATCCGTAATTACATTCAAAGACAAGATATTGTGTACCTCCCCTAGATCCTTGAATTCTAAGTGTTTTGACAATTCTTCCTTAAACCACTTAAGTCTTTCCTTAATTCCTATAGCTAAAATGTCATCAACATATACTCCAATTATTAAGTCCTTAGAAAAATAAACACAAGGTTCACACAATGACCTACTCAGGTTCATTTCTTTCAATTTGAAATCAAAACAAATATTCCAGTCTCGTGCAGATTGGTGCAAACCATACATACTACGTTTCAGTTTGTATACATAGTTAATTTTATCCTTTGATTCATGGCAAAAACCATAAGGTTGCTCTACATAAACCTCCTCTTTTATGGGACTCTTTAAATATGCAGCATTTACATCATATTGTTCAACACTCCACTGGTTTTCCATTGCAATAGCAAACAAGACTCTAATTGTTTTTCTCTTAATCACAGGGCTATATGTGTCACCATAATCAATCCCTGCTGTTTGGCTATAACCAAGTGCTACAAGTCTAGCTTTGAAAACACATTCATTGTTCAATCCCTCCTTTATTCTAAAAACCCATTTAGTTCCAATTACCTTTTTATCCTTCGGTCTTTCAACCAATTCCCAACACTTGTTATCTTCAAATATTCTAAGTTCCTTTAGCATTGCATCTTTCCAATTTTTACTATTAACCCCTGATAAAGCTTCTTTAGCATTTTTTGGCAAATCTAAACGTGAAGAAAGAGAAACTTTTAACATGTCACAACAAAAACACTTCGTTTTCTTTCTTTGTCTACCAGATCTACGGTATTCAGCTGTAACACATTCTGATTCTGCAACTCCCTCATCTGAACTGGAATTGCTATCCTCTGTCTCATTTTCTGAAAGATTATCTGGTATATTTACTGTAACCATTTTTGGCACGACTTAAAAAATTATTCCCAATTTCACTCTTTTTGCTTTCTTTCATGGGAAATACATTTTCCTCAAACCTTACATTTCTTGATAAAACAACACACTTGTCATTCAAATCCCATAACTTATACCCTCTTCTAGCCTCTAGATGTCCAAGCATAATACACTCCTTTGCTCTTGGTTCCAATTTATCCCTCTTAGAATTCTCAACGTAAGCCCATGCCTTACAACCAAAGACCCTCATACGGCCCAACTCATCATCTGATAGTTTTTTATTAAACCACAGCTCATAAGGTATTTCCCCATTAATTGCTGATGAACTACACCGGTTTTTTATGTAACATGCTGTACTCACAGCCTCCCCCCAGAAATCTAAAGAGACCCCTGACTGAATTAGCATGCACCTGGTTAAAGTCAACAACTGTTGATTCAATCTTTCCGCTACTCCCATTTGCTGGTGTTCCCCAGGCAAAGAAAATCTATGAACAATTCCATTTTTCACACAAAATTCATCAAAATTTCTATTGCAAAATTCACCCCCATTATCAGACTGAAATGATTTTAAAGTCTTTTCATGAAGATTTTCAATCTCATTCTTATAATCAACAAACACGTTAAATACATCACTCTTTTGCTTTAAGATAGCTACTTCACTGTAGCGAGAAAAGTCATCAGTTAATGTTAAAAAATATTTACCTCCAGTCTTAGTCTCGGGTTTTACCTGGCATACATCGGAATATACACAGTCAAGTACGCTAGTAGATCTCTCCTTTCTCTCTGGAAACGGAAGCTTCTTTCCCTTTCCTTTGTAACACACTCCGCAGCTGCTCGATGTTGCCTTCGGGATTATCCCTTTGTCTGGGAGATTCTCAGCATGCCCAAAACGTTGGTGCCATAACTCTCTTGTCACGGATTTATTGACTTTCACACTCACAGTTTGTGGTTCACACTGGGAGTCTGATCTGCTCTTATCCATTTCATACCATTCACAGTTGATTGCATACATATCATTATCAACTATTTTTGCACAAAATATTTCTTGATCATTATTCAATTTATCAAAGGCACGAATTTCACCATCATCAATTGTGTATCGAATACCGATACGTTCTAACTGACGCACAGAAAGTAGATTATCCCCAATCTCAGGAACCCAAAGCACTTTGTTTAATCTCAAGGTCCAACCACCATTCTCATCACTTATTTTCATTGTTACAGAACCCACTCCCTTTACTTTGCACATCACTTGCCTCTTTCCTACTTCCACAGTTCCCATTAAATTTTCACTGAAATCCTCTAGCAATTCACGATATGGTGTAATATGACTGTTGCAACCACAGTCCACTATCCACCAGTTGGGGTCACTATTGCTCTGCTTATGGCACTCATTTCCTTTTGACACTTGACAAGCTCTATACTTGAACTTCACAACTCCGTCACCCAAAGTTTTTAGTTCTTCACTTTCTTCCTCAGGAATATCTTCCCTGTTCACCTTTACTTCTCTGCTCTTGAACAACTGCTTTGCTGTCGCTGCCCCATTCGGAATTCCACCTTTCCTTTCCTTTGGACACTGATTCGAAAGATGCCCCTCCATTCCACAATTGTAGCAGATGACTGTTCCTCTCGATTTGGCGTCTAAAGTTTTTCTACATTCCCTCGCAAAATGACCAAACTCATTACACACTAGGCAGGATTTATCCCCACTATTGTTTCTTCCCCAATTATTTCTATTCCCTCTATCATTTCTCTTCACAAGCAGGCTTCTCAGCTCCTGATGTTTTCTAGTCTGCTCTTCTCTTTCCCTCTCCATTCGGGATTCCTCCAACAGAAGCTTATTCTTCACATTTTCAGACGTTAATTTTTCCTCATTCAACTCCATTACCTGAGCCAAGGAAGTATATTTTTCATGTTTCAACCCTCGCAACATGTATCCAGCCATGTCTTGATCGTTGATGTTCGATCCATGCGATTTCAGTCTTTCGCAAAGATTCTCCACTCGATTCAGGTAGACTATCATTGGCTCATCAGGTTTCTTTAGGCAATTTGCTAGTTCATCCATGGTGCTGATAAACTGCAACGGCGAAATCTTGAAATGTATTGCCTTCAGCCTATTCCAAGCATGTTTAGCCCTTTGATGCTTGCACACATCATTCAAATAGCAATCTTCTACAAACTGCGTGAGGTAGCACAACGCATCGTCGTTCTTCTCCTTTTCTTTTGCAGTCAAGTCTTTGTCATCGTCATATCCGGGATCAATTGCTTCCCAAAATTTCTTTCTTACCAGTAAAGCTTTAAATCTTTTGCACCACGTGAGGTAGTTTCTCGGTCCCAATCTTTCAAAGTTCACCGTCTCCAAAGAAGTTGCCATCGCTCGAAAAAATTATTCTCTGGATTAAACTGCTAAACTCTGTTAAACTCTGTTAAACTCTGGGTCCATAACCTATTAAAAAGCAAGACTCATTTGCTAAATATTTATTGCTCATGAAGAGCTAACACATCTCTACAAAGACAGGGAAAGACTGGCGAAGAATGACAATGTGCTCCAAAAACTTCGCCCAAAAACAAAAGACAAACAAAAATCGCACCGGCCACCGCTCAATTCAAACAACAGAAATTTAATGAATGACACAAAAACATAATAATACTCTCCCACTCTAACACATTAGACATATGATCCATGGTTATACTGTGCGATATAATCTAGTGCGCCATAGAACCTTAATCTCTTCTCCTGTCCTATGTTATAAATCCTTGCTCTCCATTCTTCCCGAATCGCAAAGTGTTTGCAAACACACGGGCACATTGCCTTTGAGAATATATATGGTACAAAAGTATTATTTAAATATTTACTGATTTAAATCATGAAAGTTATAGTATTGCAAAAATATTTCGTTTATTATCGCGGCAGCTAGAATTATTTTGTCAACATTGAATTTCATTATCATGCATTGGAGTTGGACCACATTTTTAATTGTTTAACCATTGTTTTGTTCATTTTTTCGAATGACAATCATATTATTCGTTGTGTCAATGCAATTTAATCAAGAAACAATGTTTTTAAGATACATTTAATAGATAGCTAAATGTATACTCCTTCATTCTGTTCTCCCCCCCTTAACTATAGTTCCAAACATTTCTCATATTTCGTCTATTAGACTAAGAAATAGAGAAGATTCCAAACTTAGAAATATATTAATGCTGAACTGTGCCCTTTAAAATCCATAAGTAGCATCACTTTGAGAGCAGGAAGAAGGACGCGTTTAGGAGTGAATGACTGTCCAAAATACTCATTATCAATAATACATACGACGCGAGTAGGTAGCGTGGCTTGGTGGCTGTCGCCTCAACTAAAATTGATATCAAAGATGGGAAGGTAAATATGGAAGGGGTCAGCTTATACGCATAGAGGAGATGATACCCCATGGTAGGCAACGCTGTCAATATGACTTAATTTGACTTAAGAGAGCAGGAAAGTGTCGGTATCGCGTTTAGTCACAGTGGTTTAATAGTGGCTTACTATCCGAAAAAGTATGGCAAAATATAAAACGATGTTATTTATCACAATCCATAGGAGAAAACCGTTTAAACAATTGAACAAGGAGACAGAAAGAGTTCGAAAGCTGATATTAATGATAAACGGAGCATTTTGAAGTCTCAGAAAAAGTCAAAAGTGTATACTTCGGTACTCCCCCATGCGGAGCAAGTTGGTAGGGAATGGGCTGTTCCACTGAAAAGGGCAAACTGCACAAATTTCACTATTTTTTTCCTCACTTAAACTTTAATAACGAATGTGTAATGCCCTAACAACCATTCAGCACATTGAAGGACATGTGGCTAATATTTCAATTGGAATAATAAACGCTCTCATTATAAGTTCGGCAACTCGAAAACATTTATGACTTTCCATTTCTGCAATCATCCGTCAGATGAAATGCGAGTCAAGGTAAAGGTTACTCACCCGTTCCCATAAGGAGCACAATAATCTAAAGTCGAGTCGAGAGATGTAGTTAGAAAGATGGTGCTTAACTTTTGCCACGTTTTATGACGCCGATGTTAATGGTCCATTATCACTATATAATCTCAGAGATTACCCCGCCCATATGAAGACATAAAACGAAAGTGAAGCGACCGTAAATCCGTCGATGTCTTCTCTAAGCCGTTTCCTCCCGGTGTCATTTCTCTCGACGCCCTTCCTACCCATCACCCCCTGCTCTCCCCTTTCGCCATTACACTCAGTCCCATCTTCTTTGCACCCATTTCTACTTTCCCCACCATCATTTCCTCCCGCTCAATTTCCTCTCTGTTATTGCATCCGTTTCAGTTTTTTCTCCATTCTCCCTTATCCTCCCTCTCTTTTTTACCCATTCGCCAATGGCCTTCTCTTCCATGCTTTCGCGCTCTTATCCGTCTTCTCCACACGAAATCTTACGGAGTCCCCTTTCTTACCCGAGTTTATTTTCGTGAGCAAAATGTTAATTTTACGAATCTATGCTGTATGTGTCTCGATTTTTCACCGGATGAATTGAATTGGTCAGCAGACTGTCAACACCTTCAGGGTGAAGTATCTAATAAAAATAAAAGGAAGAATTACCCAGTTCCGATCCTAGCAATTTTAAAATTGGGGCCAAATTATTATTAGTTTAAGTGAAACAGGTGGAAAATTTGCACAGTAAAACTGCCTGTTTTGTGTTAGGTTGGTACAAGAAAAATCTCAGGGTGACAGCGATGTTAAAGAGCCTGGGCTAGGGTAGCCTGGTAAGAAAGGAAATATAATTGGCAGGTTTACATTTATAGGGCGTTTTTCCAGGCCAAAATGTGGAAGGATATAAGAGACATGCTTCAGAAACCAAACCAAATTGGGTAAAATTATCATAATTTTTAAATTAGACCTTCAAATCAAAGATAAGGCGCAGCAAAGTTCTCATTTTTATGTAGGGTGATAGATTGTGAATTTCACTTCCCAAATAAATCATAAACTCTTTTTCTAAAACCTGCAATGAATTTGAAAGGAAATTACATTAAAATATGAAAAACCTAAAAAAAGTGGTGAACCAATGTCACGCATCGGACCAATAACACTATATTACCAATCCATCAAGGTTAATTATCAGGTTTATTTGTACTTATATGTATACATACATTTTCTAAGATTTTTTTGCGTTTTTAAAAATCGCATGTTTTATGTTATTTTCAAATAACGCGGAGTGCGCACGTTACCAATAGGCGAATGCCTAAGGTAACTCTCTGTTTGAAATAAATAAAAATATTCATTAATAAATAATTCTCGGGTTTCCAGCCGAGTAAGGTTTTGGTTTGCTAACGTTTCAATGGAATACTCCTCCATCGTCTTCAGAGCAATAAAGCTTGCAGGGCCTTTCGCGCGCGCTTATATAGCCGTCTCATCCGGGGGGCATTGTTGTCTCCTGTTTTCCGTTATTTTTTGAATTAACGGTTTCCATTCTCTGCTAAGGATGTACCCATTACTAAAAATCTCTAGGATCCTATCGAAATGGAACATCGAAACAATTCATAAACCACCGAAAAAACTACTTGGCGTTTTAGTGCGAGTCAAGGATAAATTGGGACTCAAAAACCTGGTGTTTATAGTATCCCATGTCAGTGTGGAAAAATATACATTGGAGAGACAGGGCGCACGATAGAGACACGAATAAAAGAGCACAGGAGATGTATTAGGTTGTTCCACCCGGAAAAATCTGCCTTGGCTGAACACAGCTTATCGGAAGATCACATCATCTCCTTCGATGAGGCTCGCTTGGTCTCCAAAGCTAATGGATATTGGGATCGTCTCCTTAAAGAGGCCGTTGAAATCAGGCTGGAAGAAAAAACATTAAATCGAGACTCTGGGTACATCCTTAGAATAGAATGGAAACCGTTAATTCAAAAAAATAACGGAAAACAGGAGACAACAATGCCCCCCGGATGAGACGGCTATATAAGCGCGCGCGAAAGGCCCTGCAAGCTTTATTGCTCTGAAGACGATGGAGGAGTATTCCATTGAAACGTTAGCAAACCAAAACCTTACTGGGCTGGAGACCCGAGAATTATTTATTAATATAATTCGCCGAGAAAGAACCAAAAAATATTCATGTTTAACCATGTTCTCTTCAGATGAACAGTGAGCGCTGGACTAGTGCGCAACTGTCGTCGTTATTATTTTTTCAAGGGAACTCGATAACCAATGCAAGCTTTATTATTCATTAACATACATGAACGTGACGAATGCAATATCAAACCTGGTAATGAATGGAATAAGATGCTACTCTTATTTTTTTCACTTCACTTTCAATGCACCTTAGCAAACCAGCAAAGGAAAGCGTAAACTAGCAGGGGGCTCATTTTATGACAAGATTGCTTTACAAGACTTATGGTACACATTTTGAAAACTGTATTGCTATCGAAACGTTTTCCAATGACACTAATTCTCAATTCTTAATTTCGATATAGTACATATACCTTTAATTAGCTGACAATTTTAACATTTTTTTCACTCCTGGCAGGTACTAAAATAGATCACCTTATTTACCTAATTGTTAGGGGCTGGATTGGCCTTGGAACAGGAATTTAGCATAAGCATACTCTGGTGATAATGAAAACTGACTGACAAGGAGACATCACGGAATAAAGTGCCTCAGTAGAAGGGATTCTATTAGCACACACGAATCCGAGGTTCATACAGCTAGGTCAGGAGTCGACATTGTTGTGTGCCCTGGCCTGTTGACGAGAATAACCTGACTGCACTCTTGTTCACTTGAATTTTACCGAGTATCCGCTTTAAAATGACTATGATTACTCATTCTATCGTTGGGTCTAAGTATTCTTATTCCTTTGAATTATTGCGTTATACGTGTATCCAGTGAATACATTTAATCGAGTACCCGGTATTATTTTAACGAATCATTGGCTTTCGTAAGTTGAAGGACTGATTTACAATCATTGCATTTACACAAATTATGTGGTATGCAGTCACGCGCACGATTGCGAAGTTATGCACCAAAGACGGTGAAATTCGCCATGAAAAAAATCATTTGACTTGACCAGGATTCGAACTCGGATCTCCCAATTGCCGGTCAGGTATGTTTGCCAGTTACATCACCAAGCCATCTTAATTGAAGTAATTAAACTAAACCCCCGCTGAAATTCGCCTTGAATTAAGATGGCTTGGTGGTGTAACTGGCTTACACACTTGACCTGAAATATGGAGATCCGGGTTCGAATCCCGGTCAATTCAAATGTTTTTTTTCATAGCAAATATCACCGTCTTTGGTGTATTGAAGGACTGAGTGTCTTAGGTGTAGCTTAGTTATTTGGTGAGATGACCGATAACTGAAGTTCCTTGCGCCATTAAGAACCTGGTGGGTTTGTTGGTAAGGGAAAGAGGATTGAGTGGAAGGAAACTCAGCGTCGGCGTTAGCCTTTTTTTAATGGAGGACTATCAGGGGGGGGAGCTTTTAATTGGCTTGCTTGTATTATGAATTTATTAGAAGTAGAAAATGGATTCAATTATTAAAATAACGCTAGGTATTTTCCACGGAAATTTCTAGAGGTAATTCTAGTTTCAACGCATAGGCATCATCTTCAGGTACCTTATTTGGCGTTACAGTTTAAGGACCTGGGAGGAGTTACTCATGTCGCCGCTTTCCTCAAGGATCAAAAGGCTTGGATGAAGACTTAAACACATGCATCAAATACCTAAATATGACGCCTGTGCGTTTAACTTTGAAGAAAATCAGTACAATTCTGTGTAAAATACCTAGTGAAATTTTTCATCATGAAAATAAAATTCCACGCAGTCTTTTCTGAAACCACTGAGTTTATATGAAGTGGATTATTTCATTGTGAAGTTCATAGGAGTAGAAAAAACTTTGTAGCCTCCAAATATTTGTTTATTTTTTCCATCAAAATTCCGTGGAATAGTGGACATCATCAGACGATTACGTAATCATCATGCAACGGCAGAGACGATCTGATAATCTCATATGATCTTCACGACGAAACGTAATCGGAAACTTTGAGGAAATCAAAGATCTTTCTTGGAAATTAATCATGGTATTCCACAAAGTGGAGCCGGATACCTTTCTATATGTCAATTAGAGACTTTTAATAGTTTCAAACTGAATAATACGACTGACTAAACCGTTGAAACGTTTATGCTGATTGACCATGGGACCCCGTGCCTGGTAACCCTCCATCCAAAGCATACGAGCAACCCAACCTACGACGATTACAAGTCGACGCCACAGACTAAATACCTTGCTATCCTTCGTCGATATTCTACGCGTCGTATGCTGTTCACTGGTTCAGTAATAGTGCTTTGATTGGCGATTATACTTATTAAATTTTCCGTGGAACATGTTACTCGTAGTGTTTTTTCTGACAGCATAATATATGCTACATTTGCTAAATACTTTTACATGTGGCATAGGGATCGTGTGGTATCTCGCATGAGCTTGTCTACGAGTTTGATTTTGAAGTTGTTATACCGTCCTCAGAGTGGCCTTGCGGTAGAGCGGCCAATCAGGGTCGACTGGTTGGTTTTTCTAGTTGTTGTGGAGTCTGTGCCCGTCATCTCTATTTAAGTTTTCCTTTACTTTTTCTATTTCAATAGCTTCCCGGATGAGTCGAGGGGAATAATACTTTTCTTTGGCCAAGGCTCGTGACGCCGAGCTACCGGAAGGCCACTCTGAGTTTGATATAAATACTCGCCCATTTCCACCGGTCGGCATTCTGACCTAATCTGAAGGAGTGAAAACGTTATCACCATCAAGATAACCCAACAAAGCGAAACCATGGAAATGCTTGCACTAGAGTTCTGCGAGAGCCACAAACAGAAATTTTACGCAGTATTTCTTCATAATTGTATTAATTCAATTGTAACGCAAACAATATTATTGTTTAGATATAATTTTGAATTATTATTCACTTATTAAAATAAATCGCTTCTTTTTAACAATTTTTTTAACGGAAAGGTATTTAAATTAGTTAAAAAAAATACTCTCTCCGTGATTTGCCAATTATTGCATTTAAAAATAAGTCATTTTTGCTTTTGAAACTACATAATTTTAAGTTATCTTTCTAAAATATATAGCGTTGAAAAACAGGATTTGTCATTCTACTCGTAGCCAGAATATTTATGAAATGACATTGAGATCACTTATCAGTCAAGACATACCCTTAAGGCGTAAGTGCCTAATTGCCTAACAGAGTAGATCACATAAAGAAAGATTCAAACGTTTTACCCATCGTACTCTTCGTGCTTGCCTATGCTGCGCTGGTGTCGTGACTTTTCATCAAATATTGAACTCACAATCCCATTTCCTAATATATTTATTGAAAGATTTAGTGTTTTCCGGGCAAACAATGATGATGGAGTTTTATCGGGTTTCAAGCGGGTCATGAAAGCAGCTTCTGCCAGCTTTTCGACGGCCATCTTCATTCGGAATCATTTTAGGTCCAAGGACCTTTCAGTATATATACCGGTGTTTTATGATTCAGCTTTTTCATGGTTAATCAACACTTTGCCGCCGATTTCTCGTGTCCTTTGTTTTATGTGTGATGGATTTCCAAGAGTAGTTCTGGGTGTTTTCCGAATCACGCTAAAAATTTTCTTCTATTCTGACTCTGATTCCTTCTTTGGTCAGCCAGTCTCAGCCTTGCCTCAGCCAGCCTCAACCTTGGTCAGCCATGTGTCAGGTAAATGAATCGTTGGGTAACGAATCGCTTTGTTCGGTCAAAATTAATAACAGGGTCCCGGTTGAATGAATCAACTATAATTCTACGAAAGAAGTCGTGGGTTAATTGGATCCTCGTCTATAGTCTCATATACCCAGTGAGGGCATATACCATGTTTTCTTCTTCCTAATTTATCGAAACGGCACTTTTATGAGTTGGTTTCGCTCGCATGAGGAACACGGGTCTCCGTAAGTATATTATGAGTGAGCACATTCTAATCTGATCTGATTCCTTTGCGGATCATAAGTTATTAAGATCATTATGTTAATGGTTGAGCCATACCTCTTTAGTCTACTTTCGCTTGCCTTTATTACATTTTGTATTATGGTTAAAAATTGTTTTCACCAGAGCGAACGCAAGATTTCCTGAAAAAATAAACATTTGATGGTTCTCTGCGGTAAGGGCTTTAACTTTCCCTGCGACTTCGGAGTGCTGGCAATAAAATTATATTGCTCCCCGCAAACCCAAGAGCGTATCACTGGCAATGTAAAGCCTTTCGAGTTTATGATTTTTCTTCTGAATTTAATGCATTTTATACGGCCACATGCGAAGGTGTTGTCCGTATCGCTACCTTTTTATGCAACCTTTTTTTACATCATATAACTCCTTTTCTTAGTGTTTCACCATTACCAAGCTTCCCTCAAAAAAGACATAGAGAGTGTTCGATAAACCAAGTGGTTAGCATGAAAGTGAAAATACGAAAGCATTTTAGCTTTTAGAGTAGTATATTTTAGTCGTCATGTCTTATTTTAAAAACAATAACCCCCGCCAACTTTTCTTCAATTGACCCCGGAACTGGTCATGATATTCGCAACGGCTATTTTATGATTTCATTTCACTTGTATACGTAACATGAACTAGTTAAAAAAAAGACATAAATTCTGAACATTAAAGTCTGAACGTCTAATATGCAGCATTCATCCATTGCTTTTTGATATACCAGTAGGACCTCTAAAACCAATGGTTTTTCAATGAATACGCAGTTGACCCAAATGTCACTAACATTTATTGCAAATTAAATATTGATTGGTTCTTTAAATTACTCTTTTTAAATAAAAAAATATATTGCAATAAACTGTGGAAATCATAAATTGGAGTTGAAAATGAAGGTTAATTACTTTGGTACTCATCATTTATATATTTATAATGGGCCCTACATCCTTGGTTAGGATAATACCGTTAGTAGATAGTTTTAATGGGTTCATACGAACCCAGTCTATTATTACCTGGCTTGTTGCGACCGCATATTAATTGCATGAAAAGACCGTGTAATTACTTAGGATACAAATGGAAAACGACAGAAACAGATTTTTAAATTAAAGGAAAAAGTAATAATTAGCTCAAACCATGAAATACATTGATAATTGTCATATTTGCATTTGCACAGTTGTTTTCTCTCAACTTAATTAGACATTACCCCTCTTGCTTAAGGCTGACGTGGGGCACTCCTGCATATCCACTTCTGATTGGGTATTGTTCTGAGTTCTACTATGGTTCCTCCGTTGTCTCAGGGGTGACTTGGTGGAATTTGCTTAAAATTGTAAATGAAAAGTAAAAATAGTTATTCCACATAGATGTGGAATAACTAAGTTGTACTTTTCATTTACAATTCTACTATGTTTCTTTGGAATCTTTCAAATCAATCCAACACCATGTTCCAGCTTTACCAGCATGCCAATACATTGTCGATATCCTTTGTAAAAACTAGCTCGGTGCTGTCATTCGATTGCTGTCAATGCGAATTATCTGCATTAATTAACACGAAAAAAAGCAGCTTTTGCTTTAAATATAAACCTTTTCCCATGCTTTTTGAATACTACGAGATAAATTATTTTATAACAATATTTCTCCCGCTACGTTACTGCTCAGAATATTTAAAAGAAATTAGCCATCACGCTGCACATGCTTACACATTTTGATAGTCCGCTTCAGTTTTAATTACCTAGGTCACTACCTCAATCCAGTATCGTTCTTGCTGCAGTATCTACTACGCGTAATGGTATATTTCCGCTTATTCTTAAAATTGTTTGAGTATAAATATTTCTCTGTTTATTCTAGAGAGGCATTACAACTATGTAACCAATTATACTTATCAATGGCTAAAAGAGTAGTATCTATATATATTAATTTTGTAGCGTGTCAGTCAGTCAGTCATTCTGTATCCATTTTGTTCATATCTCTCTCAAGTTTTGAGCTAGATAAATGAGGTTTGGTGTATTAAAAGTGAATTATCTGTCTGTATGATTTGGTAGTAAATTTAGTTTGGTACGTGGCAAATTTTGGGGTTGTTTTTACCCCAATATTTTGTAGATTGGGGTATGTACATTGACACTTTTAAGAAACAAATTGAATTCGGTGCAGGTTTTTCTTTATTTGCCTTTTTAAATTACTTGCATTCAAGATTTGCATCATAGAATGCATAAAAGAATTTAGTATTTAATAATTACTTTCAATTTTATTATACGCTTCTTTTTTATCCAGGTACTGCGTTTTTATCTCGAAATTCATCATTTTTTTTTCCTTTTCTACAATAGAAATTTCCTTGGCAACCGGGCGTGAATACCCATTTAATAGCTATTTTATGAATGGCTATTCACTTGTGCAGCATATAAAGGCCAGGTTCAGTGATTAATTTAGTTATAAAAATTAATTATAAAAAGTTATAAATTTAGTTATAAAATAAATAATAGTTGTAGTCAAACGACTACAGTTCCCCGTTCGCATTGCCTTCTCAATGAAATCAACAAGGGTCGATCGCTTCAAGTGCATGGATTAAATCTGGAAAATCCATGCTTTTCTCGTGGTCAATTATATGTTGCATGCACACGAGTGGGACAGATCAATAATGCCAAATTCAACACCAGAGGATGAACAGAACGCTTGCCTCAAATCGTCGCATCTTTGGAGACATGTACAGAAACTAACGTTAACGACCAATATGGGCGTAAATCAGCGCAATGTGTTAAACATATTTTCAAAAAAGCTGTTGGACATCGGTAATGGAAAAGTACCAGTTGATGCCGACACAAAAAATATTTCAATTCCATTGAACTTTTATATCATTGTTCCATCGACCGAACAATCATTTCAGAAAGTTTTTCCACAAGTTGTCACCAATTATAAAAATTACCGATAGCTTTGCGAACGCGCTATTTAGGTATCAAAAAACACCCACGTCAATGCAATCAACTACGCCATCCACTAACGAATTTTGGGCGGGTCTGTCACCTACAAATCGATTCATAGCGTCGTAAATACGGAAGAGATTTTTAACTATCCAATTGAGTTTTTAAATACGTTGAATCTTTCTGGTGTACCACCGCACAAATTGTCACTCAAACTCGGCGCACCATTTATTCTTTTGCGCAACATTAATGCACCACGACTGTGCAATGGAACCAGGTTCACTGTCAAACCACTGATACCAAACGTCATCGAATTGACAATTCTGAATGGCAATTCAAGAGGATAACATGTACTCATTCCACGTATTCCCATAATTACCACCGACATGTCATTTGATTTCAAACGACTACAGTTCCCCTTTCGCCTTGCATGGCAATCAACAATGCACAAGGTAAATCGCTTCAAGTGTATGGATTAAATCTGGAAAATCCATGATTTTCACACGGTCAATTATATGTTGCATGCTTATGAGTGGGACAGCCGAACAAGTAATTAGTTTTTGCAGAGGGCGGTAGAACCAAAGATATTGCATATCCGAAAGCATTCGAATCAAATTTTCAACTCTATTTTATCACACAAAATATCATTTTCTTTCATTAGTGTTTAACATGTAAATTTGTCTGCTTTGTATATGTGTGCCTACTTAAATAGAAAAAGAGGCATTGCAACTCATGCCGGGCCCAACCGGCAATCGGTCAATTATATGTTGCATGCTCATGAGTCGGACAGCCGAACATGTAATTAGTTTTTGCAGAGGGCGGTAGGACCAAACATATTGTATAGGTACCCGAAAGCATTCGATTAAAATTTTCCACTCTTTTTTATTACACAAAATATCATATTCTTTCATTAAAGTTGAACATGTAAATGTGTCTGCTTTTATATGTGTGCCTACTTAAAAAGAAAAAGAGGCATTGCAACGCATGCCGGGCCCCGCCGGCGATCGCGCCTCAAGTTCGCGCCACCTTATTTCTCTCTCAAATTTGCATGGGATGGGAAGGCTTGAAACAATGCAATTGTTGTTTTGGAGAAAAAATATTAATCTGAATGTTTTTTTTTCATTTTTGGGAAACATATACACTCATTCAGCCACATTTCCCACTGCTTCCACGTTAGAAGTAAAAAAAAGTTAAGAAAAAACACCTAGTTCACTTCAAGATCACACCAGACAGAGACTGCCTGCTTTGCAGGCAGCAGGTCTGCTAGTCGCTCTATTATTGTTGGTCGTGGATGCAACCATGCATATGCGACAGCATTGAAATGAACCATTGAACCAGGAAAGACCCCTTGGTATCTGTTAACTCAAAAGCCAATTTTAGTCAGTGTAACTGAGGAAAAATCGGTGAGCTTTGTCGGATAAAAGAATCATAATATTTTTTGCCCGATTTAAAGTTAATTTGATAAAATAATGTATATTTGTGAAAATAGTGAATGCGTATGGATTTGCATACAACAATTGTTATCTTTCGCGTTGAAAAATTTATAAGAAAACCAACAAGATTTAGTATCCTTAGTATCATTCATTCAATCAGGAGCCTGAGACATAAGAGGAGGGATCATTTAAAGGTGCTTGAGCAAAATTATCATGTAATAACATTAATTTCAATGAAGAATCATTTTTATTGAAGCATTGAGAATTAGGGTGCGGTCCAGAGAACGCTACGGAGTGCTACAATCGCCCACGCTCCAAACGCTTCCGAACAGCGGTCCACGGTCGCTACCAGTCGCTACAGAACGCTCCCAACTTTCTGCCAGTGGACCGGTTTCGGAGCGTTTGTGGCAAAGTGTCATGGCCGCCGTTTGTTGTTGTTCGGAAAGAAGGAATCGTCTGCTATTTGCATTGGAATATACCTGCTTTCAGACAAACTCTCGTTTCCCAAGATGATTAATTAATCAGTTAATCATCAGGTCGGATTTCTGGCAATTTTTGAGTGATGACAGAGATGATGGCTACTATTTTTATGTTAACTTGGAGATCAAATCGGGGAGGCACTGCTTTCAATGGACCATTGGCACTCAAGTTTTTCAAATGGAAGTCATATATTTGGCTATCTATTAGCAACCTGCGCCTACATTACTTTTAAATTAATTTTAAATGAAAACCATGCACTCTTACTTAACTTTCCCGAAGTTTTCTGATAATGTGATGGTTTTCTGCAATAAGATTTCATAACCGTATACCTATAATGATAAACAATCAACCCGAAACTTTGGCTCATAATACTTGAGAAAAAGCTCAGAATTATATCCATGTCAAAAGATTCAAGGAATATTATTGGTCTGGAATAGTTCGACTTTCACACGGTCTCTTCATGAAGTATCCTACGGTGTTTGTATACGCACGAAAACCTATTCTCACTGTATTGAAATTTCAGAACACGAAAAATGTTTTACTCCAACGGCCGTGTAAATAAAAAGATATAATTAACAATTCACTTAAGTTCGCACTCACATTCGCAATTGCGTTCATAAATTTATTGCACGACAAATATAATATATATACAAATATTAAAAAAATAAATAATTATTCAAATGTATAAATAAAGAACACTAGACATATTTTACTCCAACGGCCATTGGAGGAAATTGTCTTGTTCTAACATTTGGAGACGTTTCTCAACCTCATATTAATGTAAAATTTATTCCAATTAACAAGATTCAGAAATATCTAATATTCTGGTTAGCTGATGACTATTTAAAATAGTCAAAGCACCAATTATATTGAGTGGACTTAACCTTGTATGCATCCACGAATAATGTTCCGACCTGTCATCTTTGAAATCCCGCCATTAAACCATGAATCGCTCCGATCGCCCCTGGTTTCTACCGGGAGCGTCTGGAGCGAGGCGGGAGCGAATATGATGACGTTTTCCTTGACGTCATGGGATAAACCGTAGCGCTCCGGAGTGACTGGGAGCGACTCACGGACCGCTTGGAACCTCGCTACGAACGCTCCGGAGCGTTTGGAGCGACCTCTGGACCGCACCCTTAGTAGGATTGATAGGAAATTCATAGAAGAGCAATATCCCACGTTATAATTAAAGTGTCATTGCTCGGCAGTTTTCAAAGCTAATAAAGTCACCAAATTTTCCAGCTGAATTTTCGTATTTGGACTTTGACCAGTGGAAGGTGCTACGGCAAAGTTTGAGCATAATTCACTTGGTAATTTTTGCGCACTAGTTCAGGAAATATTATAGCCACGGCTTATCAATAATAGAATAAATTAATGAACGATACGTAGTAGACTTTTTAGGTTGAACAAAAATGTATTAAATTAATATGCTGGTACACGCTGGTGTAAGGTTCAAAGCGTGTGGCTATTATCTAAAGAAGATGAAGAGGATGATTTTTAAAATCGCAATTTTATTATTAGTAAATTACATACAGATGATTTTATAAAAACATTGGTTTGACTTTTGTGCTTTTGGTTACATTCATTCATTTCATTCTGCACAACATTTAGAGGTAAACCTGTTTCCTTTAATAGTACCACACACTCGTATTTCTTCGGATCTTAGTATGCTAGGATGTTGAAAATTGTGACATGGAAACACTACATATATTTTTATAGTTAATTACACATAGTATACTTAGTAGGCACAATTAAGTAATTTATAATAACTTTTTTTTATCGTTAAACAAATATTCTTAAGAATTTCACTAATCAATTTACGTGAAAGTTATTGAACCACTGATAATACATTACATTTAACATTCTGGACAGTAATATGTTGAATACGAAATATTGATATTACATTAAATTTGATATTATGGGCAATTATAAGAAACAAGAACCGTAGTTGTATTTTGTCACATTTTAATGGACAAAATTTGAATCTGGCTCTATTAAAAGCTTGTTTTGGACCACTTTGTGCAGGAGAATCTGCAACTCTTCCCTGTATCTTCCCAACAATTGCAATTGCCAGTTCCTCTCGTAGCAACCGATTTTTAATTTCAATATTAGAATTAACAACATGTTTCCCAGTTCCTGTGGGGAATATTTTTTTCAGTTTTGATTAATTTCTGTCCACAGGAAAAAGCAAATGATGCTCTTTTATTAATAACATTGTTAAATAATATCCTAGCCAACCATCAACTATTTGTCTCATTGTAGTTGTGTACCATATTTGGTTTATTAACAATTGTGTTTCATATTCTCTGGCTGTTATGCACTGTGTCCATTGGAAAAACATTTCCGCTCTTCTTTAGGGTAAATGGATTGAACTTTAACGAATTTTGTAAAACAAGATTGTGAGCTGTAAAAGGCTTCTTTTCTTGGCAGATAATGGGACTCAGTTTTATTTTCCGTCATTGTGCTTTACATTATGATGCTGAGTTTGAGAAGAGCTTGACCAGAAATTTACGATGTGTAAAACTTGTCACAAGTAATGTTATGGCCACTTAGAGCACGTGTCAAATCCATTACGTCACGTATACCGTGATTTTTCTCTCGTGTTACATCTAGTGTATATCTTGTGTAGACCTGCGACTTCAAACATTAAGAACTATCACTGTCTCACAGAGTCCATATTTTGATCCCGTATTTTTCCTGTTTACTAGGGATATATTGCTTGAATATGCCCAAAATCTGCTAATCAGCAGAAACATAAGCACTTTTCTGCCATCTACCCGTTCCACCTACTTTCGGGGGCTGGCGACTTACCATCCACACGCCCATGTGGAGGATTACAATATCATAATTTCATCGCTGAAGTTAGCTCCTTGGATTTCAATCAGATGAAATACTCGTTTATTGCTGTTCCACACAACCTCACGGGGCCAATTATCTTGTCATTCTCCCGTTAATTATGTTCACATTTATCAGTTTTCTACTGAAAAATGGCAATCCCATGCACTCCTGCGTGTAATTTCCCCAACTACCGGGAATTTCTTTCATAAAACAATGGATTTATCCATATAAACCTCAGTTAAATCGATTTGCTTACATTCTTACCATCCTATACTCTTTATCTTTCTCCTGCCACGGCCAGCCTACATTTATCCTTTATAACCCTCTTCAATACCTATTTAACTCTAAATGCGTCCTCTTGCTTATTTTGCTTCCTTTTCTTTAACTCTCCTAAATGCACCCTTACCCCTTCTTTCATATCTAATAGTCACTTTCCTAATTTTCCAAATCATTGCGAAATACTTTAATTATATTTTAATAGCCACACGCAAGGGAGCTAAGATATGCAGTAATAGAATGAAACTTCCAAGGAAAGAAATTGCTTTGCGGGGATTCGAGCCCGGATCTACCAATTGCGGGTCTGATCTAGTTCGTTAGAAAACCCGCTCAAAATATTTTTAGGCTCAGATGGACTGTTAATGAAACAGACTATCACAGTGGAGTGGCAAACGTGTGCACCCAATTGGATAAAACTCGTCACGAAAAACAATTGACTAGACCGTAGTTTAAACCCGGATCAACCAATTGACGGTCAAGTCCAGTTCGTAATAAGAAACCGTTTAAATTCTTCTTTAGCTAAGATCACTCGGTGATGTAACTGAATAACACACCTGAGTAGCTATAGGGTGACCCGGGTTTGAACCCCCGTCAACAAACTTATTTTTTCATTGGAAATTTACATCCCTTTTGGTTCATAACATACTTCTTCATATTCCTTCATTCATATCTGCCACAAAAATCCTTACTTTGGTAACTGTCTCCTTATTTTCCTTCCACAGCTGCTTTACCATCTTCTCCTTCCTTCTTCATTGCTCTCCCGACGTATTCTGTTTCTTTCCCTTCCTTAACCCGTCAATCCTTTATGCTGACCCCAACCCCATATTCCTGCTGCCTTTACTTCCGAAAGCCTTTGCAACCCTTCGCTTCAGTCACTCCATTAAACCCGAGTTTTATGCCTTCCCTTTCCCAAACGCCTCCGCACCCCCCTCCAACAAACCTCGGTGCATCATCGGATCCAATCCAGCGCCAAAACCATTTCCTCTTTTCCAAACCCCCTTCCCCCCATTTTCAACCCCTCGTCCCCCACATCTATCATATCTCCGCACCCTTTACGCATCTCGGTAGTTTGTTTTGTCATCCGGATCCTCTTTTTTTCTTTTTTCCTCTTATATTATGCATTTTATATTATTTTCCAAGCATTGTTAAGAAATATTTTCAGTCTTTGCAACCGCTCAAGTACTGTGGTACGCAGTCACGTGCTCGGGTGTAAAGATGTACACCAAAAATGCTGGTTTTGCCATTTTGAAAAATATAACTTGACTTGACCGGGTTTCAAACCCGAATCTCCAACTTGTTAACCAAGTAGACCCAGTCTAAATCGTAGCGCAGAAATCGTCGTCGTGCAACACATGCCAACCAAACTACCAAATACTGTAATACTTTTGTTGACAATTTATTTGTAAATTCGTGCTTCGTTTATACTAATAGGGACTATAAAGTCCGTATCGAGTATATTTTGCAGAGTGCATTGAGTATATTTTTTCATGAGTTGTTTTGCTTCGAATATAAGCTGGAACTTATTAAAATCATCACCTTACTGCACACATCATTATCATGTGCATGAGTTGAATGATCACCAGACGAAAACTCGAATTCAATGCGAATACATCTTCCTAGTTAACTACTCTTTTGTGCAAAAATACAAGCCATTTCCGTTGTCTACTTCGGTATTTTGAAGGTGAGTTTCAGGCGGACTATTTTCTGTGAGAACTGGAGAAATAGTATTTTGTAAGTAAAAAATAAAAAGGATTCATGAAAATTATGAGGATATAATTTCTTGTTTTCGCTACCCGATGGTTTCATAACGTCGGAAAATTCGTATCCCTAGTCCACAGCATGAATTTTGGTTAAAATCTCCGGAACTTTCGCGGAAGTCATTAGAAATAAGTTCAACGGTAACTCTTCTAAGTTTCCCAACAGGACGGAAGCCGCGATAATCCAGCTGGATGAAAATTCCCTTCCGCTTGCCTTAAACTATTTCGTCTCTTCGTGTCACTCAAAAGAATTCAACGTCCCGGAGGCAAGGTTTGGTAGATTGCGCAAGCAGCTTTGATATCATTGGCGCATAACGTTAAAGAATGTAGAAAGTTTGTGTCTGCTCTTCGCATTTTATGTGAAAAAAGCAGAGATCCTGCCCATTCGCTTGTTTTTACATGCCATAGTTACTTTTTTATTTTAGAAGGGAGACAGATAAATGTAGAGTCACAGGGAGAGAAAACATGAAAAAGTATAAAATAATAGGACTTCAGTGTTATGTTTTAAATCCGACAGCGCTTGTATTGTTTCAATTATTTCGAAATGCCTCATTTCTTTTGTCCTCGTCGTTTGGTCCCCTTTCCCAAACATTTCGCGGGTGGTGACGACGATACAAAAAGCATTTTTTTTGCACGGCGTAACATTCTGAAGTTCGAATAGAAAAAGGGAACAGATTGTCGTTGTAACAGTCGACTCGTACGTTCCAGTTCAGTGATTTGCCATCGGTATTTTTCATGCGTTCCCGCTTTACTAAAGCGCCCTCACAATTGCGCCCCTCAGATGTACTGGTGGCGAAACTTGGTGGTATTCACCTATGCAAGGAGGGGAAAGGTCAACAATAGCGAATGGGAGTGCATAGCATATGACACTGTTAATGCGGCCAATATTACTGCATTTAACTCGAGAGGGCTTGACATTTTCTGAAAAGCGTTTAACGTCTCATTTTACAACGAAATACGTAGATGCATGAACATTTGTTGAAAGAATTCACAATCCAGTGAAGAAGACCATATTAACAATTAGAATAAGAGCCACCGATAAGGACAAAGTTGATGTCAAAAACAGTTTGTGTTTTTATATTGGCAACTAAGGTTTGCGATTATGGGTAAACTATTAGAAAAACAAGGAGGCTACCTTACTTCCCTGCGCATAGCCAGTTCGTAGTGAATAGACTAATGGTTTTATTGCTACTGCCACCATGTTCAGCTGCTACTATAACGACATCTCGTTTCAACCTAGGTAGAGATCCTCAAGTTGCGTCTCGCGCAAATGATCTTCGGCGTTCTCTCAATGGCCGGCGTCACGGATGCTATTATTCTCCCTGATTAAATCCATTAACTGAATCACCGGCTCATCTATCTTCGCGTGGCAGGTTGCTAATTTGGTCAAAACAGGGGACCAATTCCCATCGATTTTTTGCCATGCTTAAATCAATCATTGAGGTGGGCAGAGAACGGCATTGTTTAAGTGGTCGTACGAGTAAGCTAAAACATATTACCACTGTAATTAATTCCCAGTACGACTAACGAGAAAGAGCCCTACGTTTAATCTAACATATGGGAAATAGTCAACGATAGCAATCGTTTCAAAGTGTATGTAGCTAATTTATTAAATATATTTCAAGGTGCACATATGCAAACATTAAAAGACACGATCATTCTTGATAAAAAAATGTAACAGAGTTCATACAACTCTTTCTCTGTACCAACGAGCCTAGGTTATTGCACACTTTTATAGGAAATACAACACATTTTCTTGCAATATACACACATTTATTTTAGCTCACTTTCAATAATAGGCGAACAGTTCAGTCCACTGCAATTTAGGATTCAATAATGAAAAATTTTTTTAAAGGGGAGACATTAAAATTTAGTGATGATATAATCAAAATTGTCCGGAGGTCCTTAGTGGAATTTTTGCATTTTCGAATAAATGTTTCAACAAGATAATGTATTATGGTATTCAGGTTTCTGGTTCAGCGATTAAATTATTTAATATTATGCGACAGTTTCGCCGTGCTATGCTGCCGGCTTCGTCGGGCTTTTAAAAACAACAATAGTCTTTTTTCATAAACTAAATAAACAATGGGGAACATGCATGGAATTTGTTTCTCCCGTTACTGTAGCCCACAATATAGAGAATTTTCTCACGAATCCGAATATGTAAGCCAAAGCTATCTCCGTCAATTACAAATGCTGTAAAATGATAATTAAAAGTTAGCAAAAATCGACGAAAGTCACGTTACTCGAAACGGTTTCTCATTGGCTTGACGTCACCGAACGGAACTGAAGTCCTCGCAGCTGCAGAGATAGGCACCTTGTTGAAGTTATCGGAGCAAAGTCGCTATTAAAATTATTCTGGTAATTTCTCGATAGAAGAAATGACTGAAGTGGGATTCAAGAAGGCACAGTCGGATAATTTACCGATGATTGACTCACTTATGGTGGCCGCCTTCCTGAAAAACAGCGATTGTTTCGTCGCTGCCGAGATGCGTGGAGTAAAAGCGAGCAGGAAGCAAACTATTAAATGCATAAGAAAAACTTTAAGTTTTAATATATAAATATATAAATTTATAAATGTTTATTTTTAGGATATAATAAACTATCCACCGACTGCGGTAAATTATTATCTGCCCATAATTTTATTAATACCTAACTTTTCATGCGACACATTATGCGGTTCTCTTATATCAGCTGCTTTGTTGTTAAAATACAACTATGGAAAAAATAAACTGATGTACAAACAGCTTTCAAGTATAATTAATGTCTAAATAATTCTAAATTATCGCAACGGCTTCAGTCGCCAAAAATACGAGTCGGCATGTTAAGTTTTGCATTAATATGTAGCAAACTCAATGTGTCTCATATTCTGAATCTATTGATTTTCAAATTTCCTTATTTACCGAAATTACCGAAACGAAACCCATGAAGTCGTAATGTTTCCCCCTCTATTGAATAGATATAAATCTTAATTCGTATTTCCTACATTTTTATTGTAGACTATATTAGGGAGGTCCATGGCAAAGCAGTATATTTGCTGTATTGTAGATTTCGGCTTTCAGTCTGTAGTTATTTAAGTATGAAACGTATTTCCAATGTTACAAATTCCTCTAGTAGCAATTGAAATGGCGTAAATTTTGATGTCTTTTTCGTTTTGCTACGAAGAGTTACCTCGCAATCCCACAAGTTCGGATTTTTCGTCCTCTGGGACGCGCAAGCCTGCGGTTAGTCGTCAATTACTCCTAAACGGTTAGTATCTGTACTTTTTAGACTACTTCATTGTGTAGCCATTGAAATTTCCTAAAGATTTATACCTTTCGCCTCTTCATAGACCTCACGATAACCATAAAACAATCATCTTAAATAGAAAGTTATGATAGGCAGATATAAGAAATGCATAATATAACCCAAATTTTCGACAATTTTCTCCTAAAGTAGCCGGTGGATTAGGGATAAGTATGTGGGTTGTGGAGTGGAAGGACGGGAGTTCGAATCCAGTATGGGGAAATAACTTTTCTTCTTTTCTTCATAGCAAGTTTCGCTAACATCTTTGGAAATTTTAGGTTCACCATCGCAACAGATTTTAAAACTTTTTTTTGCTTTATTTTACTCCCTAAATTTTCATTCATGACGGCGAATGCCCAACTCCGAAGACCCGGTTTCTCGTCGAAACCTTCTAAACTAACATTCTCACCTCCAATCTGTTGACGGCGTTTTATAGATCTCATCGAGGCCTACAACCTTACGTCTACCCTTACTCTCTATCAATTATAGTTCGCAAACTTATGGTAAAAACGTGTAACAGACAAATCATGAACTAATAGTGAGATAAAATAGGTATTTCATGAGCTATCTAACGATTTCAAAGCCATAAATGTTACTCCTCGAATATAAATAACGTTCAAAGCTTGGAAATTTACTTTTCCTGTGACTTTAGAGACGTAAGTTGTATTAAATATATTAAGGTAGGTTTACATTCAGCTTACATACTTCCCTTTCAATTCATATAAGGTTTATTCCCTTTCATTCTATTTATGGATATATATGCGTGAATTGAAAAAGGGAAGTATGCAAGGTCCATGTTAACGTACTTTAGGCGGTAGAATACTAAAATAATTATACTTTTGTTGAAATCACGTCATAACTTTCCGTTCATAAATAATATTTTGCCTTTGATGTGATAGTTTTTCACTTTCTAATTTATATTACGTAGCAATAACATAATTTGGCTCATTTATAACATTTTTTACCTCACAAAAATAAGGTTTGCAATATTTGGTACCGGCACTTACGTTGAAATGATCCTCGCAGCAATAAGCCGTCGAAAATTTAGAGAGAGAATTTCCGTCTCTTCTGCAGGCTAACAACCATTTTCTCCTCTTCTTTGAGTCTTTCGGGACGTAAATAAAAACCTTTTCCGGCGTGGAAGTTGAGGTATTTGAGCAACAAGGCACGATGCAGGATTTTTATACCTTTCCCGGTTTTTTCTCGTTTAGATACTTTCTGCTCAAATGAAATAATCAAGTAAGATTAGTGAATATCAGTAAATATGAAATAAATGCAATCATTTACGCCAAATGCTCGTTCCATCAATAACATCCGCCTACTTTCTCGTCAGAAGGTAAACAACAATCTCTAGCGATACCGTTCCGTGACGTCGCGCGTCCATTCCCCGATGACGTAGTGTTTTCAAGCTGGCGAGAAAGAATTATTTTAAAGACTGATATCTCAGTAAAAAACCGCTTGCCATCTGTGAAATGTTCGCTACATCCATTTTAGATAGTGTCCATCGGATATAAGTGGTTATAAAAAATTGTTCCACATTCCAGCAGATGATGATTTTGAAAAGTAAAAAACTTAATTTAGAATAAGTCTCTTCCAGGTATAAGGGAGTTTATAACTATCTCCTCTATCGATGTTATTTGGTCTTTTTTCTATTTCAATCGCCTTCTTATGAGCCGTGAAAAGTAACTGCTTTCTTTGTGTAGTACTCTTGCCGTCTCGATGTCAATGGCCTTCGTCTAACGTAGTGTGCTCAGCCACGGCAGAGTGATACCAGTCTTTCTTCCGGATTGCACGTTTATGTTCCTTTAATCGGCATCAGCACGGCAAAACTGTCGCAGAATACTAAATAATTTTATCGCAGAACCAGAAACCTGAATACCATAAATATGAGCTGCGAAAATCTACAAAAAAAGATAATGTATTGCTTTTGCGTCATTTTCAAGAAAATGCCTGTATTTAAATGACCATTTTGTCTTGGCTGTGGCGATATAGCGCCTAAATAATAGCGCGGTGATAATAATTTATCGTATACAAATGCAGAGAATTATTTTTTATGATTAACTAAATCTTTCTGTATTTAGATCTTGTTTTAAGTTGGAAAATGCCGACAGAAAGAAGAGGCGAGAGAAGTCGGCGAAACCTGCGCATAGAGAAGTTAATGATTAATATCATTACATTCCTACGCATAGTTTGTGGAACGTTAATCTGTGTAATGAGTTAAGGAAGGGTTGGAATGAGAGGTGACGAAATAATTGACTTTCAGTTGGCAGAAGTCTCCGGATAATCAAGGTTCTAGGGACTAAAAATGCATTAGAGCTGAAGGTAGTTGGAAAGTAGAGTCTTGAAGGACAAGCTGGAAATGAGGAAACGAGGATAGGAAGCAGTATCAAGAGGCACTTTCGGAACAAGTGGAAGAAGAGGAAGCTGAAGCAAGAGCAAACGGGAGTCATCTTAAACTACCAACCGAAGGACAATGTCATTTCAGGGGCAAGCCCTCGTATATTTCCTTTTATAACCCTTGACTAATTTATTTTCATGGCGCTATGCATCAATACCACCCAACCATTTTATATTGATGTATTATCCAGTAGTTCGGAATGGGTGATGTTTCTTTTTTTGTTTCCAGTTATACTTATATAATTTTCTCCTGAAATACTTGATTTAATTGTCTACACATGAAGGCAGAGTTTTATTATGTCTGGTCAAGATTAACTACAAGGTGACATTGCCTTTTTGTTAACATAATATTAATTAAGAACTCGGGGTAACAAATCCACATCAAACTCAGTTAGCTGACGCGAGCTTTAGTGATGGGAGAATGTAAGAACTTCAATTTTTATAATGAGAAATTAGTTAATTAGAAATTATAAAACCAGGCCATGGATGCGCGGTGTTTTTAGTGTAGGTACGGCATTCAGACAAAAGAAAAGCGTTTCTAGACCGAAATGAGCTGAATGCTTTCAATATTTCTATATTCAATTAATCGTTAACTCATATATTGTATTTGTATTGCTCCGAGGGGATGCAATAATAATAAAATGTTATTCTGAGACACTTGTCCCTATTTTTTCAATTATCTGGCTATTAGGTATGACAGTAATTTACCATACCGTCACATGTGACACTGGCGCAGCCTTAACGCATCCTTACCATTCACTTCCAATGAGAATACTTTTGAATCCTCTCATGTGGAGATTTTCGCTCAGTATAATTTTATGTCAACCCTCGTGCCAACCCCAATGGCGGAATAAACCTTTCAAATAGGGTCTTTGCGTGAGAACCAATGTTATGTGTCACCTCGAGAAGATATATTCTCATTGCTTCATCGACTGCGTCTAGTCATTTTGCCCGCAAAAAATTTGTTATTTTAACGATCTTGATTAATTTCCGCTTAAATAAATTGACTATCGTATCATAGCCATTAGAACAATGAAAACTATTGCTTTAAGTTCAATAGTTCCAGGGTTAATGAACTAGAAATTCATTTTTCATTCATTCGGAGAAAAACATCACTTTTTAATGATAAGTATTTAAAATATCAATGGTAAGGCACAAGTTTTTTCTTTGGATGAATCAATGATTTTTCAAACTTTTTCAATCATCCTGTATATCTCACTATCAATGTGTTTTATTTGTTCATCTATTCAATTAAAGTGGTTCATTCATTTTAAAATTTACATTTTCGTACCAATTTTGTTCTCCGTTTATGGTCAAATTTTTGTATTCCTCATGCGTTGCCATATCCAAAATGACTGTGAAGGCATACAAGATAGCCGCATTATATAAACCTAAATCGAGGATCCAATATAAGGAGTCAATTATACTCAGTTATAAGAAATAATTACCTTATTAAAGAATTCAATTTTTCTGGTTTAATGCGTATAGGATTTCTAAACTTTTAATGTAATTTCATTTATTTTTTTGGTCCGTATTTTGTGTAGAACTTCTCTATTTACATATGTGTAGGAATCTACTAGTTCGATTAAGGAAAATTATTTCACACTGAAGGGGTTAATATTATCGCTCTGCGCTCTTAGTAATATTGTAATTTAACTTTTCCCTGTTTTCACTACTGGTAACTTTATAGAAAAGCAAGGCTTTTATAGCTAGCTCTGTCCTCTTTGTTAATCCCTGTACGAATGGGTGAAAAAAAACATAATGGACCACAAAGGGTATGAGAATACCCATATGGGACTAAAAATGTGCTTCAAATGGAGTATACAAGTCGCCAACAAAGCTGTTTAAACGGATTTAAGTAAGATTGTTTCATATCACCTCTTATTATCAAATATTCCTTGAAGTAAGAAAGACGATAATTGACTTAATCGTGTTTGGGAAGTTTTCTAGACTTTTTTCGAAATACTGCACTCATTTCCATGGTACATCTGCTAATCAGTACTTAATGTAGTGAAACCGCATCCTAATTAGTTGGCCTTCAGCGTGTGAACTTTAATATAAGCTAAGAAATATATTTCTAAATGGAGTTACTGATAAAAAATATCGGGCGTCCTTTGAAGTGCGACGACAAACTTTTGGAACCAATGGGAATTCATTCTGATAATATGTATATTTTATATATGGAACTCTCCGTTTTGTTTCGTGTGATCTTTTAGTTTGCCTTCCAACAATAAAGGGAATATTTAACGAAGCTTATAATTTCGCAGTTATGAAAGTGGAATAAAAATATTCCGTCAATTTCCCGATCGCAGACAAAAAGAATATTTTTTTATTAACATGGGTAAAGCAAACGGACATTTGAAGCGAATAAGGAAATCCGGCAGATTCCCCTGGTGAGGATTTGTTTTAACTCCACTGTTTCATACTCTGTTTTGACATGTATTTGTAATGTTACTTTTCCTTTCTTATGAAAATATTTGGCACTACTGTTATAAGTACTAGATTAGACTTTGGATAACCATTCTCGATCAATCTTTAAGGATTGTATCATTCATTTTATGGAAATATCAAGTTTAGTAAAAAAACGTCATTTGGTTCACGGTAGTTATTCGGGACAACGGTTGAAATTACTCAGGTATAAATACATTTTTAGGGTTTGTTCTAGCAGCAGGCCCGAAATGTACCCTTAGTTGAGCTCCATATCTTAACGGGGTACTTTAAAAAACGACTCATGTAACGGAAGTCTCCTTCGGCCATTTTTACTGTCAGCAGTATAATTTTTGTTTCAGAAACTAAGAAATTCATCAACAAATAATTTCATTTATCGCACTCCTGAAAATTTGGAGGGTTATTACCCACGTCTTTAGACCGATATCCAAGGATGAAACTGAAGATTTTTTAAATACTTCAACCAGTCCCGTCATGAACAAAATATCAATTTTCTGTATTTGTATTTAAAGAATCTAAATGAAAATTAAAGTTGAATTATGAATACTTGGTGCGTGTATCATATTCACTCTCGAGAATGGGTTCCTTTATTCTTAGAATAGAATTGATTTTTTTCAAAACGTGGTTATTAGAAGACACTAAAATCAAAAGCAGTCAACTATTATCTAACTAATTTTTATCTATATGTTTTAATTTTCCTGCACTTAAAATGGTGTTACCCATCCACCATTTATTTCCCATTATGGTATGACATGGGAGTCAATGATTGGAAATTTAAATACCCTCGCGTAGAAGGTGAAAAACATGCCTCCTTTATTTATGCAATAAGAGTATACTTAAATATATAGGAGACTGGTACCTACTTGGGGAACCTATAAAAGAGCAAAGCGTTGTTTAGAGACTTAATTTTCACTATATGCATAGAGTGGGCTTGACTCTGACAAAACAGAGCTATGAGCTGTCGTGTGGAGCATAACTGGATTCTATGCGGGTCTTGCTATCTTTTTTGAAGGCATTCTTTTGATCTTATAAACAAAATTAGGGAAATTTGCCATCAATCTAAGTTAAATCTCTTCATCAGTAAAATTTAATAACATCTCTCATGATTTTCTCGTTTTAATGAGAGGAAATTGAACCAAAAAAATCGATCTTGTTAAATGTTTTGCGTAATGAAGCCTTCTTGGATTATTCTTACGAGATCACCCACGCTCACCGAAAGTCATCCCACGTTCTAATCGGGAGGGTGGCAGGGGGAATTGATATTTAATAAATTTAATATTTATCAAGATTTTTCTAATTAATCAATTTAAAACATTTTAAATCAAGATCAATTTAAAGTTGTGCTTTATTCCACCGCTTGTGTGCTTGGCTGCGTTACTGTTACGGCCTATAGTTTTGAAAGGAAAAAAGGAGAATTTGAGTACTGATAAATGGTATTGGTTGCTAATGCTGGTGTATTTTGAATGCTTTAAACCTCGTGGCTATGGATAAATCTCTCGAAACCATTTATAAACTATATGCATCAATCTAATTTATGAAGCGTAGCATAATATCGACAAAAACGTCCGGAAAAATAGAGAATATTATATATCTCATGCTTTTGGCGGTAGATCACGTAGATTATTGTGAATAAGTTCTCTAGAGACAAGCCACTACTTATAAATACTACCTGCAATTCACTGTATAAGTGTATGGCAAGGGTGATAGGAATTTGGGAAAAGGAGGAAAGAGAGGGTATGGGTGAATTTTGTAATAATCATGTTTATTCCGTTTGTGTAACATCTATTTGTTATAATCACTAATATACACCTAAGTGAGTGAAATTAGCCTTGAAAAACCATTTGAATTTATCGGAATTCATAATACCGGATCTCTTAATTTCCAGTCATGTATGTTATCAAGTTAAACCATCAAGTCATCCTGTTTCAATAAAAATACCAGTGGATGTTTTACTGAAACTTACATCATCTGAATATTTTACGGAATATAAGCCTAGTGTTTAGCCTCCGAGCCTCATACGGCTGCTACCTTAGACCTTCTATTTGGCTTTGTAATACGTAACAGTTTCAAACTAGAGCGTGCAGCATTCCTTTGTTTTGTAAAATGAAATCTTTCTCCACAGAATCCCAAATGATCTGTACGTATTCACTATGAGGCTAAACGCAGAGTAGCATCTCTCATTCCCTTTATCGTTGGAGAGCCTTCCTAATATTCACTGGATAAATCCTAGTTTCAATTCTAACCCTAACTCATAAAAAAGATAGTGCATATAGGATATTTTTAGATATGTTTGGAGGGATATTGGAAATGTATTGAGCATGATGGATATAGAATGAATAATTTTGAATTTTCAACGAAAAAGACCATAAAAAAATGACGACAGATGTGAAGTCCAGCATTACGTAAGCATTTGTATTGTTGAGAAAAGATGAGCAGTACACATTAAAGTTGAGAAAATTGCGATTAATGACTGATGGTTATACCATGCCTATATTTTTACATTTTTCCTTGCTATATGTTTCGGTCATAAATCTTGTCATCCTACCTTTGGGCAGTCCTTCCGTTAAATGGATGAGGGGTCGCACCTTTTTATTTTCCATATAATCAATACAACGCTAACCTTCCGTCAAACACCCGCTCGTCCATCAATCGAGTCCCCAATTTGAAGGCATTCACTTCCCACTAAACCCAAGTGATCCATTTTCTCTATCCATACCAAAAACGTTGTCCTAGTCCCTTCTACCACACCCTAAATCTCTTATGCAATGACTGCCTTGATTTAAATGCCCATTAATGGTCTAGCTCTCCCACGTATTAACCCAATATCATTCTTGTACCACAACAGTCCTTTGTCTTCCTTCGGTTCTTGGACATTAGGTATTATTTAAGCCAATCTAAGACACTTTTAGAAACCCTTCGACAAGATTTTTCAACAAACGTGATACCAATACTAGTAATCTATGAGTAACTATTTAAAACCCTACGTAGATGATCCTTTACCCACAGTTCCTCCTACGAAAGATAATGTATTATCCATACAATCAACCGTACCTACTGCATCTTACGCTTGTATTATCTTAATACGTGTACGGCCCATTACCATCACTCCTCCATTCATATTGGAATATGATTTTATTGGAAAATTCGTTTATGATAAGAGCTTGTACTAGTCACCCCCTATCAATTTCCTTATCACAGGGGTTCTAATAATTATTCTATGTCACGCGGTCCTAAACACGCGACGTTATATACTATATCAGCCCGACATACAAAAGGTACCCTTCACTTTATCACTTCTTACCTGGAGAGAGATCCTTTCTTTTGGTAGTCCTTGGCAGCAAAGGTTAATGGATTAATTCATGCACAAAAATGATACACTTGAACAATACATATATTTATAATAACTCTTTTATTCTTCATAAAAAAAAATTCACTTTGGTTAATCAATTAATTAATATATGTTCCCTTCTCAAATATATTCGTATTAATTTATAATGTTTGTTGTACTTCACCGGATATTGCACAATGTGACTTCCGCCGATACTCTATTCCCCAGTATCTGTTTATCGGATTCCTGGATCCTTCCTTAACACAGGACACTGGCGTTGGTAATTGCTGTCCAAAGCTGCATACTCCCGACTAATTATCACTGCAAAAACTCCAGACTGACTTTCACTCGATGACCGGTCCTTCTGCTTCCCTGAGTGAGTGAGTGCTGACTTCGTTGAGACCTTGAGTGTCCTCCCCCTACGTTCCTTGTGACCTTTTCCTAAGAAGCCTCGTCCCTTGCTTGACAAGCCCTTATATACTATCTCCCCACCCCTCCTGTATGTTCTAGAACATTCCAGGTTTTCTCCACTTGCTCTCGTATCTGATAGGCTATTCCCTTCTCATTATTACAATTATGATTACCCCTTCCATCCTTTCTTTGCCTTGCAGCTTTCATAACACAAACGGCATTGTTTTTAGTTTGTTTACGTACACGAAAACGGTATTGTTTTAAAGTTATTTTCATAACACAGACGGCATTGTTTTAAGTTTGTTTACATGACACGGAAACGGTATTGTTGCCTCGCGGTAGGACGTGTTCCCAAAATACCCACAATGGCATCCTTAATTGTAAACTTATGTCAACACGGCCAAATTGGCGTGTTACAAGCTAATTGATCAATTTAGAAATTCCAACCCCACACATTGTGTAAAAAACCTTTTACACATTCAGTTTATTAATTTTGGTTTAGTGATACCTAGCTCTAAATTTAAATCAAGTTTCGGTGGTTTGAAAATACTTTTGAAGTTAGCCTAGAGAGCTACGTGAATTCATTCTCTTGCTGCGCTTGCTCAAGACTGATTCTTCAATGTAAACCATTTTTATTTTAAAACGAATAGCACGCATTCCGGAAAAAAATCTTTGCTATGCGTAAACTTCTAGCATAAGTTCATAGCGCGAGATATTTAAGCTGTGGTAATCCTCCTCTATATACTATAAATTTGACGCATTAGTACACAACTGTATTTGACTGTGATACCATTTTATAAGAGTGAAATAACATAAACGTCGTCGGACCCGGTGGGGACGGGTCCTTGCCTGCAAATATGAGGGTCGTGGATACGAGACCAACCTGAGTGACTTTTCTCACCACATAGGACATGGGTGTTCAAATGTAAATAACTAGCTATTTTCGGGATTGTGGAAATAAATTAATTAATAAATCAGTAATGTATCCTCTCCCAATAATATTTATTAATCTCCTCCAATGGCGGGTTTAGTCCAGAACTGAATAAATCTGTTGGCTTGGAACTGATGAATTCGTGAAGCCAGGTTTGCAAAAGTGAAATGTGAAATTCTGGCACTGTAATTTCCACAAAATTACTTAACTGATTTCGACTATGGTGTCATTGTAGCTTACCACCTTCACAAGTTAAGTTACAGGAGTATGTTTCTTTGAAATTACACCTAAGTCGTGATAAATAAAATTCAGTGTGGAAATTGCAGTTTTACTATTTTATCTTTCATTTCTACAATGCAATATTTCCATATCATCAAATCTTAAAGTGTCAACTTAGTTTGTTAAGCCCAAAAAAATGCTGTAAACATCATCATCAACTCTAGTATCAACTTAATTTTACTTCTCACTATGCGTCCTGGTCGCATCTCTTTAATCACTACTGAAATAGCCACGCTAACGTTTTTGTATAGCAAGTATTTCGCTTCACTCCTTCAAAGCTCGGTTTATTAGTTTATTAGTCCTCTATTCCTTTTCCCTCATTCTATCTCTCTTTCAACCACCCTGGAAGTCTTCCAGAGTGGTAAACCTCGAAGACCCGGCTCCATGAGCCATTTTCCCCTCTTCTGTGATTCGACATCCCCTCATCTCGTACGTCACTTTTACTGCCCTCGGTCTCATCCTCCGCCTCGTTCCCACGCCCTCGTTGCCATAGCAACGCCCTTTAACTACGTAGCCACCCACAACTCACTCCAACCAAAGGCTTAAGCATCCCTCTCCAACCCTCCGTCCGTCGATCTCCCATGCCACCACGTCCTTCACTGATTTCACCCTTAACCGGGTCCCTTAATTCTTCCACCTTTACTCTCCCATCTCCACGGTCCCCGCACTTGCCCCATTCACTTTCAGTTCGTAAAAGGGTCCCATTCGAAATCCCGGGGAAAAGCCATGGGTTCCTTTAACTTCCATCATTTACCCGTATCTTTTCGACTGCCGTTCTAGCCATCCTCGAGCAACTCTCAGCACTGACTTCTCCTCTCCTACAAGAGCCTTTTGAAGTATGGTCGTGCACTTGAAAAGGCTAAAGTCATGTTCTCCCGTGGATGGAAGGGGTCCTGGTCTTTAAAGGTAGTCAGTCATTCCTGGCAAAATATTAAGACCCTCCTTTACTCTATTTAGCAACGAATAAGTTTGTGTACCCATGTGAGTTTTGTATTCACGACCCAGATTTTTTGTACAGCATCATCAGATCAGCTGAACAGGTCAGGTCACGGATAATATTGTGTAACAACAATTTCTTGATCGTGAATAAATGCTTTTATGTGAATATATGCATACACCGTTTCTATTCGGGGTAGGGGCAGTAGAAAATAATTTATTTCTCGTAATAGGCCTGAAAAACTGACTCTGCCTTAATAATTCCATCCAAACTGCTCTATCCTTACATTAAATTGCTCCGTACATGCCCTCCTGTTCTTAGAAACCTTATATTAATGTTTCTTTGCTCCAGAGTATCTCCCACCACTTTTGCCCATGACTTGTGCTGTCTAGCTCTTCCTCTTACACCTTTCAATTATGTAACATAAATCTGCTTCGTTATTTTATTCTCATCTATTCTATCAACAGGACCAAGAGCAAGCACGAACAAAGCAAGGTCCTTTCATACTTTTCCATTACGGTAATATCCATCGCATATTCCTTCACAGCCCAATGATACTTTTAATTTACCTTCTGCCCTCTGATTTAACGCAATTACGTTGCCACAAAAAGTAAATGGTTTTTAATATGAACCTGACCCCTTTTTTGGCTGCTTTAGTTATTTCATTAGATAGAGGCCGTTTAACTATCACGCAATGCGCTTTTATCCTCATTTAAACACTCTCCTTACTCATTTAAGACAAGGTAAGACTTGATGCAGTATTTGGTTAAGTATAAATTTTCATAGATAGAATTTCAACTACCAATGAGAATACTGAAGGCAATGTATCGAAGGTTTACGTTGAAGTTTTTCGGCGCGGCGGTGAAACAAACATTTTTCGTCTACCAATATGAAACTCATTCACCGACCGGGAGTAAACAGATAAACTCATTCTACTGACAGAATTTGGTTTTTGGAATCATTTCACAAACGAAATCAGAAACTTTCAAAAGTTGTTAACTGTCTTATAAATCCAGAATTAAGAGTATGCTGAAGCAAGATTTTCTAAGATAGCCCCAGTTATATATTGGTTATAATTCGTATTCTCCATTAACATGTTAAATATTACCTCTCAAGAGTGACTGCTGAGGAGACAAACTTAATGCCATTTGCAGTGAATTGAACAAATATATAAAAACAATACGATAAGTGAGCCTAATGCATGCAATCACAGGCAACTAAGATCTTAGGCAAGGTAATTATGCACCCTCACCACTCTCTCTGTAATAGGAGTAGGTCCAGCCCAATTCACCTATCCTACAAAATGTCACATGTAATTTTTCTAGAAGAGTAACGTAGCTATTTCGTGTACATCTTTGACGAAACTATCCGCTTGAATGTTCAGGTACATTCAGGATATCCTATCTTGGCAGTGGCTTTCATTTTCCGGACGTTGTTTTAGTTGTTGCCAGTGCAACTCTGACTGGTACTCAGAATGAAGAAAAAGTTTATAAAAGTCTTTCCATCCATAGCCGCTTGTGTTCCATCATGTGTGGCTCAATGTACTATGAATGATTATCCATCTTATTCTGTCTTATCATGTTTCCTATTTACGAACTTTATAGCGGGATGTATCTCTTCCTTAGGACTCTTCTCACGTTATCTATTTACCATTTACGTGGTCTTCCCCTTGGTTACTTCCAACTTCAATCTTTCTCCCCAACTATGGGGATTCTATTACTTTTTATTCTCATTAAGTGCCTCACCATTTATAATATAATGCTACCATATTTCTTAAGCTGCTAGCTCCAATTTCCTTTTTGATGTCTGTATTTCTTTCTCTCTTCATTCCAATCTTTCACGCTATATTTCTCAAGAACTTAATTTCCCCATCTTGTAGTCTGCCAATCATCACATGTGTTTCTTATGTATACCTAACTATTGTAACATAAAAATTACATGTTATGTACTATTGCTTTTATCTTTCTAGGTATTTTCCTGTCCTGAAATTTCTTATACTCTGAAACAGCTTTTTCCCTTTCTGCATTCGGCACCATCATCCTTTTTATAGCGTTTGTGTGACTGCAGTTCTTAAATTTTCTTTAATTCTTCCTCTGTTTCTTTCTAAGGAGGTTAATTGACATTCTTGCAAAAATATCGAGTGATTTACTTCACATTTCTCTCTCATTCTCCCCCATTCACTTCCATCTTATGAAGGGAATTCATTTGAATTCCTCGGGTTTCTTTAACTTCTATCACCAACTCACATGGTTTCGACCACCGGTCTAGACATCCTACAGGTTTCCTCTTTGGACGACTAACAACTACGTACGCTCCTATAAAAGCCTTCTGGGTATGAGTGACCTATAGACTCAAAGTCATGTTTGTTTGAATATTGATGAATTACAATGTTTTAAAGTTAAAATTTATACTTCTCTCATAACTTCCGTAAATTTACGTGAGTTTTACACAGCACAGACGGTGAATTTACATTTGGCGAAGCGAAAAAAAATCTTTTTCATTTTATAGTATAATGTCAGCAGGGAATCCAACTTCAGAAGAGGTTTTAAGATTCCAGACTTTGCATAAGCTGCCGCCTTAATCCATTGGGATTGATTTACTGGAAGGAAAGATAAAAGAAGAGTTAATTAAATGCTTTCTGGGGGTAAGTTACAAACTTTCGGTGCATAAATTATCTATATATGGCCAATAAATTGATATTCATATTGAAGGAAATTTTCTCAGTGTAGTCCGAAAAATATCTTTAATAGTCTTTCCTGAATTGTATTTAGAAGCTTATTTTGAATAAAATTATAGGCTAAAAATTTTTGTAGTTAAATATCTGCCTTTTCAGTGACCATTAGAAGAATTTCCGGCTGCATGTATTGATAGTGAGAGGGAATCAAAGAGGTACCATAGTTTAAGATGTTAGTTCATCTATCTGATAAATTTACCTACTAGTGCTCATGATCTATTCATCGATGTCTATATATTACAACTGTACCCTTGTACAGCGATCTAGAGGCCACAACTGATAGCTTACTAAATTTTAGTGATTTACAGTTTTTAATCATAAGTCCTAAAATCCTTGAAGAATCATTTACGTACGAATGAATTCTTACTTTTACGAAGCTTAACCTACCATTAGTTTTTCTTCTCTAGTTGGTGATGGTTCAAGTATGCCCGCGGATTAATCACGATATAATATTTATCCTCCATGATTGGACAGTCCTAACATCATTCGATTCGACTTGTTCTTCTCTGAAGACCGGATAAATTTTTCTATTTATAACTTAAAAACATCTAGATTGTTGTGAAGGCATTCTTAGTGCGATGATTGTGAAGATACAGGTCTTCCGGATTATCCTATGCGTGTGCCCTTTATGCTGGGATGACAGTTTCGCTGAACCTGCAGTCAATGTCCTCAGTTCACTTAAGTGAAGATACTGATGATCGCTTGTGTTTTATACATTATCAGTTGGATTTAGGCGTGCTGTGATTATTTGCCCTCCTTTTTTTCTGTTCTTCTTGAAAAAACGTCAGAGTGATAACAAGTAACCGAAAACTGCAACTCTCTATAATCGTGGATCACAACTCGATAGAACATATTCACCAAAATCAATTCGAAGAAGCAAAATTAATCTCCATCGCTGTTACTTTCCGCGAATCATTCGGAAATGAATTGAAACAGGTGAAAATCCGGAAAAAATTAGCAAGAAGAATGTCTTTTTACTCTACAACGCCTAGAAAAGCGTGTTCTGCAAATAAAACTTGGGTTATGATCGCAAGCAAAACAACCAATCACAACGCATGACACTCATGTGCATGGTGTATACAAGTCGAGGAAATCGCAGCATCTTCACTTCACTAACCCGAAGAAGCCAGCTCCGGCGAAACTGTCGTCCCAGCATAATGGAAAAAGAGGGGGGACAACCCGGAGGGCCTGTACCTTCACCAGCAATAGGTTGTTCACGGCTGGATCCTGTGCTTCCACCTTTGCTGATATTTTCCCTCAACGGAAAAGGAAGAGGAATATGACTCTCCGAACTTGCGGTAATCTTACCCCGTCGTAATTATCGTTGGAATTATTTGAACGAATTCGATTTCCGCTTACAGGGGAACAAGTTTTGCGAAAAATTTCAGTCCATAGGTTTCCTTATTTTGATTAATTTGAAGACCCCGCGACTGCTTTGCGGAGAGAGTAGACATCCGTCTGGCAATAGTACTTCACCTAAAAATTACTCCTGTGCTCAGAGTTAAACGACATAATTGTTTTTTTAATATCTCCAAGTAATCTTCATGTAAATAAAGTTGTTGAAGTATTTAGCTAAATATTAATATGTGCATACTTTTGTGACTCCATCAATTTAGTCTTTCGTGAACTTGGAGCAAGATTTGAAATATTAATTTGGATAACAGATTTTGAAAGAATCGGTCATTTAGGAATAGGATCACAAATTGTTCATTAATTAACGGAAGATTGTTCTCTGTAATTAATAGAATTATAAAACTGAAAGTATTAAGATTTCATATTGGAGGAGAATACCTTGTTCCGTGATATTGTTATCATCTCCATTGCCTTACAATGTTTGAATCAATAGCTTCCTCCATGTAAAATGATTTTTTTATTGATCAGCAGTTAACGCCATTGGTTTTTATCTCTCTTTGGCGTATCTTCGGATTCCAATATTAATCTGCAACTTTTTCATTGAATTTTCATATTGCTCATAGCTCAGATTAGAAACAGATACAGGCTCATGACGTAACCATCGTAATCTTAAGGAACTGACTGCTTTTACCTTCATAATTATCATAACTTTGAAATTCATTAATAGTTCCCTTACAGTTCATTGGTGAAATTGAAATTCTTTATTTGAAAATTATTAATGCTATATTGAAGAAATGATAAGCGTAGTAAATTGTAAGAGATATTCCCTTTATTTCTTCAGATTAATCAGCGGGCGTACTGATGTATTAATGCCAGACCATTGCTGACGTGCTGTTACACATTTGTTGGGAGACTTCTAAATAAGCAAATCAATGCTAGTCCTTCGCAGATTCGCGGTAGTAAAATCATCATACTTTTTTGCTTCACAATATAAGGAACATCTGAGCGATTTCAACCTCAGAGAAAACGAAATTATTTTTGATAAATTCATAAAATTTAAATTAGCATAATTTTATACACACAAGTGTTACCTACACAATACATACTTCAGCATACTGCACTGATTACCACGAAATAAAATTGAAACCTTTACCTCGCCCATGCACGTCGTCATTGTCATAATATTTTTTTTGTCTTGTGTGTGGAAAACATTCATCTTTTGAGGAACCAAAACTTCTATCATTAAAAGTGTATGTCTTATAAATTTAGAAATGTCTATTAAATTTAGAAAGCGAGTGTCGTTTCATTTAAGTGCGGAAATTCAGGTTTAGCACAAATATTTGTAGTTATGATGGGTATTTGATATGGATTACGGTGTGATGGATTTTAATGACACAACCTTAAAATAATAGTATGCTCACGAGATAACGCTTGACGCGTAAATCGTTGCACTTTTGCGTCTTAAAGCGTTCACATATTTTTTACCTACCCTGGTGCTCGATTTTTATCCCCCGTAGCGTCCGGAAGAGGCTGGAAATAACTTACCCTTCCAACTCTCGACACACTCCTTCTTTATTCCATTATAGAGCTCGTCTCGCCATTCCGGGATGCGTTCTCGAGTCCACTTCCCTAGCTACGATCCTTCTTATTCCCAGACCGAGCAGAGCTTTTGCTGCCTCAGCTTTTATTCCTTGCCCCGTCTCTCATTCTTTCCACTCCTCCCGGCCTTCGCTCTACTGCCTCTTCTTGTCTCTCTCTCTCTCCTCAGAGCCGTAGTTTTTCAGCAGGTCGAAATTGAAATCAACTCAAGGGCGTAACTTAAGCTGACGGATGCTTATGAGAGTGAAGTAAAGTAGAAAATTTACGAGTATAGTTTATTAATAAAAATGATTTCCTCAAAAACTCATCGATGGCCTTAGTGGAGTAATCAAATATCGAATAGGGTTATAGGTCCCCCTCTGAAAAATCTCCGATTTTGTTGCTCATCAACTAAGCTAATAATAATTATGTGAATACTTCTGAGTTGTCACAAATTACGTAATTTTTAAGTTAAATGCTGAAATAGGATTTTTAATTTTGAAAGACACAATTGTTTTTCTAACTCATAAATACTTAAGACTAAACATAAGAAAAAATACGCTGATGTCGTACATACAATTTCACTCATTACCAATGAAACGCATGTGTCGTCATTGGATAATAATCACTTTTGATGTAATTATTATAAGTTAAAGAAATACTTCTGCAATCACTGGTACCACTGTTTCTCGGCTCTTTCAAGTTGACTAAGGAGTTTATTTGTAACAATTTCTGTATCCATAATGGCTGAAATGCCTCTTCGCGAGTTATCTGTCATCAACATTGTTATTAGTCATGGTATCAGTTGATAAAATGTCTTATAATAGTTGGTATTCATTGCCTTTAGCCAAACAGGACGTCATTTTTCGAAAGGTGAGGGTGGTTTTTACTCCAGAAATGCTATTTTCAGGCATTTTCATTACATTGGCTGTTGTTAACACATACATTAATCCTGTTTTCACCGTTCGGCGATTAAATATGAAGTAGTGATGAAAGCGTTTCCATTAAATTTACCTTTTCGAGGAGCAGTTCTGACTAAGGTGGCTGGAGCAGATATCGTGGGTCATTGAGTGCACATTTTAAAAACGTTTTAGGTAACTCGAAAATTAATTCTTGGGCCATTTTTCATTTAAGTTCACGTTTTTATGCTTAATTCATTTACATTAGTCGTTCAAACGCATTATCAAGGCAGTAATGGAAAAATACAATAATAATATTTTATTTTTTCCTTTATTATAAGACGTTATCTCTAGATTTTTAGACGCGGTATTCGAAATGTAAGTGAAATTATATTGAAATATGTTTTTTTCGAATATTGGATTGGATATAATTGTTAGCAACAACTATAATAATAATAAATTTTTTATTTTACGTTAAGAATAAAATCTATGCATTAGAAAGCGAATTATTGCGAAATATTTGTCATGTGAAATTAGGCTACGAGTTAACACATAACTGAATAGCAAAAACAAAAACAATTGGTATGACGCAATTTTATTCACTTTGATCTATACATATCAATAATGAGAACACACAAGTTTCAAGCAAATTGATACATAAACGAAGATCACTCAAAACTCCTTACTGGGGAGTTATACGAAAATGAATTGCGTCATGACATGAATTAATTCAGACATTTCTCGAGTATATAAGTTTCATTTATCTTATACCTTGCTTGTCTAGCTACCTTTACGGATACATATGAACCACCAGAGTCACGTCCCTTTTATTGCCCCATGAGGTACCGTATTTATACAACAAAATGTATTGCCTTGTAATAAATTGGATCCATTAATTAAGAATCGGAAATAAGATGAGAAAAAAAACGCTATTTTTCAGATAAAAGTGAAGCGTTCTGTGAAGTATGTGTGAAATAAAATGAAAGTCACCTTAATAATGTGTGGTATTGGGTAATTCCAAATCAGACATGCAATACTCGCCCCATTTACAGGTCAAATCTCACACGCACCCCTAGCCGTTGAGCGAGGAAACAATGTAGGGTTGTTGTAAGAGGGCGCAAAGCACAAACTGTCAGAAGGACAACACACGAAATTAGAGAAAAATAACAATGAGGTATAAAACTAGGACAATGCAACGTCATTAAACATACTTGCATCCAAATCACCTGTTGAGATTCTAAAATTGGTTAAAAAGAGACGGTATTTCTGATAGGAGTCAAGTGGAACACTATTTTATGTGGGCAGTAGTATTGGTACTAAGGATATGAATAACTGAAGTGGGTTCAGGTGTTTATATTAAGGATAAAATAAGGTACAAAACAATTTCCTTGTTTAGTTTAGCTTGCAGTAAAAGCGTTTCAAAGAAGGTATGTGTAACAATTATAACAGTCCCTTATAGTCCGAAGAAAATATTATATTTCAAATATGTCCGCTTTTCAATATTGTGACGTTTTTGCACCGGGTGTAGCTCGGGTCGTGAAGTCAAAAATAGCGGTATGCTGAGCTCCAAAACGAGGACTAGGGGAGGGATCTTCCGCTCGCTTTGGGAAGGGTAAAGTATTGGTGTAGAAGGTATTCCTTAAGAACGATCCTTTAAGAAGGTTTTGTAGTTCTTTAAGAAATCGGTGTTGACCATGCACGCGATGACTCGGACATCGGATCATCACGAAGAACAGTAGGGGTAGGTGCAAGGAAATGAAGGAAGGTAGTAAGGGTGAGAGAGGCGAGGAACATAGAAAATAGAACAAAACAAGAAGCCTAATACAAATAAGCGAGGCTTAATACTCCGATACCGAGCGAACAAAATCAAAGTCGAGGTAGAGAGGGAGATTGGTACTTCTCCCACGATAGCCTTGCTCTCTCCATTCGAGCGACCCACGAAAACGTTTTACGCTCCATGTTCGTACCTTCCCCTCTTGAGGTAAGGGGCCATTCATGTATTACGTTAGACATTTTGGGGAGGGAGGGGGATTGATCATTTCTTAAGATGCCTTACGTAGGGGGGTAAGGGAGTCCGAGATAATCTTATATACGATTTAAGTTACTTCCGAGATCGTATTTTTATAAACTTGTTAAATTATCGTCAGACGAAAAATCTTACTTTGTAAAATTACTGCCGCGGTAGTACGCCTGAATTTATGCTAAACTATATAAAAAGTTTTGCTCAATTCCTTACGTTGATTAGTTTGGCAACATCGCATTTTTTAAGATCTAGTGTTTTGCGAGTCGCGTTGAGAATCGTGTAATATCGAAATTCGTTATCGATATCTGATTAGATATTCATGCTTCTACGTTTCTCGAAAGAGCCTATGACTTAAAAAAAAAACATTTTAAAACCGGGGTTGGTCAGGTCAATTTTGCACACTGTATTATCTATGTGAATGGTTCCAAAATTGTATGACAGGTTACGTAAGATTGGGAGGGGAGGGGTTCATGTAATCTTACGTTGTTTTACATGGGGGAGGAGGGGGGTCAAAAAGTTGCGAAAATCTCCTTACGTAATACTTGAATTGCCCCTAACCCTCCTCTTCAGGAGCAGCGACCTCCACGGCTGTCGAAGGTACAAAAGATGAACGGCGGGCGCACCTCCGCAAAAGTGTTAAAATATCACAATATGATTCCTTTTCTTTGAAATTATCTAGTACCTACTTTAAATCATCAGTTTCTTTCCCTGAAAGAGATTTACATTTGCCATTTTGGTTACTATCGCATATACTATTTTTTTAATTGTATATAATGGGTCAACCTTATGACGTGCAGGGCCTACTGCCATAATCAAAATACTTTTATTGACAAGGTTTTTGATACTCATCATCTTTTTCTGTAAACTAGATTATATTCTTTTATTTTTCTTCAACATATCATATCTGTATTTTATGGTGTCTATGACTTTCTTGCATCATGATCTACGACTTGACAAGGAGTTTTACGGAAGAGGGTACTTAAGAGCCATAAGCTATCCCAAAGTAATAAATGCATTTATTGATATACCTTACTCTGTACTTGCGTACGTTTCTACTTTAGTATAAAAGATAAATGATATAAGTGATTATAGTCTCAGGTTACTTAAGTTACATTTTAGTCTTACGTTGTGTTCCTATGTTATTTGTAAAGGGAACTTCAGTCTCCGGGACTGGGGTAACCTTTTGCTATCTCAGCTTTTCTTTGCTCTCGGACTTTGGCTCTATCGCCTTCGTCTCCCTACACAGGGCCAGGGTTTTATGCTCACCCTTCCATTTCACGAGTGGAATAGGGGAGAGCTGGGTGATATGAAGTTATATTGCCTCGTGTCCGTCCTTCTGTCCCTTCGTGAGACGGGGGAGCTATGTGTGGTGGGAGAGAAGGAAGGACTCATCGAAAAGAATAGGTGGACGGTATTATGACATACTTCAACCCTCCCACCTGTCTTTTTCTTTGGCCCGTTCGTGAGCGTTGCATTCCTGCCTCGACCACGGGCCACACACTGTCCAAATCTCATCTCCACTCATTCCTGGCTTCCGTTTTTCCTTCCGCGGCACAGTCCGACGTGCGTTTGTTTTATTTCCTCCTTCCACACGTACCGTGCCTTTTCTCATCTCTGTAGTTATTGCGCCATCGCGGGGATTCCTAAAATGTTTATAGGCTCTCTCCTCGTCTTCCACGGCCGTCCGTATATTTTTTTATTTAGCTCATGGCACCGCGCGAGTTCTCGCCTTGCTGGGATTGCCGACGCGGCGGGCCTATTCCTGCCTCCTGCCCGTCCAAATCTGCCTACTTGATGCGTGATAAAGATATAGCCGCTGTTTTTCGTTTAAGCAGTTCATTTATCGGTGTATTTGCGTTCAACTGTGCAGAATATTAACATTCTCGTAGCACATTCAGTAAAGTTTCGTGATTTATGTATTAACTCGGAAAGAATACAGCTGATGTCAGTAGACCTGTTCAAAATTTGCAGTTTACGAAACTTTATATAATTTTTTATTGAAAGATCAATTTAAACTTTATTTTCTACTGTTTTATTTTGAAATAAAATTATTTTATATATTTATTTAATTATTGATATTAAGAGAAAATAAATCCATTCATTTTCGGCGTATGACTTTTCCATTTTTTCAAGAAAAATCATGATACACAGCTACAATGCTTAGCTTTCTACGTAAGCGATAGAATCCCAGGGTCAGGTCATTATACTGATAATTTAGGCTGAGGTTATCCAAAGTATGTGCCTCATTTAAGCAGGAGATTTCTTTCAATTTAAGAGATTTGAAATGTTTTTTTTAAATTTTTTTGACATGAACTTTCTGCTAAATTTCTTCAAAATGTATGTCAAATTTCACCTATAATTTTTGTACGTTATTTATACTGTTCATCTTTAATTTGCAAAAAAATGGAAATGCTTATGACAGTTTTAACTTTTTTTTTACTTAATTTTTAATTAACTAAATATGTACACCAATAAATTCCCCAAATTCACTCCACATTTTGCCATAATTTGCGCCAAATTACGCGAATACTTACGAGTACGTTACTGGAAAGTTAACGAATCTTTGGGACAGTTTGCGCAATACTTTTCCCAAATATGGGGGAAATTGGGGTAAATAGAAATATTTGGAAGCCATTTGAAGTTAGGAGTCTCATTGCCGATGTTTGAGCCAAGCTTAATCCAAACATAAATTTGGCCCAAATATGGCGCAAACGTCAAAATGTTTACGCGGGTAGAGAATGACTGGGATGGTGGAGTATATTTCACATCTTTTGTGATTTCTTGTGGTTATTTGAATGCGAGCTCGATTCATAAATGGACCAAGTATTTTCTATATATAGCAAGTTTCATTGAATTTGCGAACTTTGATGGCATTATATATAATTTTGGTGGTGTTGGAGTCCCTAAAAATCTTTCAAACAAATCCTAATAACACCTTTACTGAATTTTCTCAGAAACTAAGAACCATAACTCTTGCTGTGAAAAAAGAATGTTAACAATTTATTGGCTTGATAGAATTATTAAAACTTTGTAATGTTCCACACTGTTTTTATTAAAGGTACAAGCCTGACCGGTTTCAATGTTCACACATCATCATCAGAGGCTAAAATTACCAGTTTATTGGCTTTTCTCACGTAATTAGAACAATAGAACTATTATTTCTTCTTAATACTTGTTTGACGAAATTAATGAGAAAGGAGCCTAGTGGCAGATTTCAGTTGGTATTTACCATCTTAATGGTCATTGCAAAACATGGAAACCACGTAAAATTCGGGTAAATATTTGCTTTGTTTTAATCAGGGAAAACATTGGAAAGGTAATCCTGAGTTGAGTTTTTAAAAATTCGTTGCTCAATATTACTACATAATTACTTTTTGTCACATTTGGGTCGAAGGAAACTCCGATCTATGTTTATGTACGCTGAAATGGTTTCCATTAAATGCTGGAAGCAGAAAACGCTGCTACGACGGTGAAAGGTAAAAATGGATGCGCCAATACGTGAGCATGAACGCAACTTTGATCGCCGCTTATGTCACCACAAGTCCCCAATTTTTTATCGTAGAATTTTGTTTGCAGCTTGGGACGGCATAGATAAAACATTAAATAGGGCATAAATAGTTCCTATTTACTAAGTGAAATCGGACAGAGCTAATACTATATCAATGCTGTTAAAGAGAAGCCATCAAGTTAAGTTACATGTTACTTTATGAGGAAACCTACTCTCATACTCTTCCGGTTCTCATTTGAAAAAAAATTTACCCGACAGTGCCTACTCTATTAAATGAGAACCTTGAAGTTCCATTTGCACCGACTCAACTTTAAATAGAAAAAGAGAATTTGGTAATGATAAATGACCCTCATTCAATCGATAGGGTTATGGAACCGTTTTGAAATTTAATTTTGCAACTAAATGGATTTTCAGGACGATATGGGCTGGCTCGCTTGAGACGCTTCGCTCTGATGAGTTCTCATAAATTTCCCATTCTCAGTAACTTTTTTTAAAAGCTTTTTATTCTTTCTTCTTTTCCGTGCTTCCTCTCAGCTCATTAGCAGCTCAGACACTCGGAGTTCGAGTTACCTTTTTAATTGTTTCCGAATTGAAGGGAGCTCTTGCTCTTCTTTAAACGGAAGCATTACGTTTTCCAGCAGGGAATTCAAGTGGGCGAGGGAATGTCATATCCTCGGATTCCTAGAAGACTCGTGAAAATCGTGCGTTGGAATTTTTACGCTCAATTTAACCATTAATGCCTTGGTAGATTGTATAAATAGTGAATGAGCCTGTTTTACAAACTGCTAATTCAGAGAATTTTAAATTAAATTGCGTGAAATCAGTTACATCCCAATATCTTTCAGGAAACGTTTGATTGTACGTCACCCCAGAGCTCCGATATTCTTTATATCCGAAGAATCTTTTGTTTGAGAATTTTTGGAACTAAAAGACTGCTGCATCATGCAATAAGTGTCATTCCCATTACAAATTCACTGCATTAACATGCTGGATAGGTTTACAAGTGCTTTTACGAGTAATTACGAGTGCTTTTTAAATTTTAAAAAATTTGTTTTACATTTAGATAGCTGTCAGTAGCAATGTGATTTTTACTGGATAATGATTGAAGCTGATATGATGACTTATCACTTGCTTTTTTAAAATCTGTAAATCCAATAGGTTTATTTGTTTTATCCCACGAGTATAGATTGCTTTCGCTTATTTTCTTCAGTGTAATATTTTGAAATTAATTTGATTTTTTTATTGTATCTGACATAAATGGGAATACATAAAAAAGGAGTCCAGTGGTTTTGAGATAAACATTTTGGTTTATATGTCTCAAGGGTAAGCCATATTTAGGGTGAATCGCCTGTGACTGTCCAAAATCTGCGGGTAAATGGTAATTCATAACTCATCAGACTGATAGAAATTTAGTAGTTATGAAATGTAGTAAATTTTATTACTGTAAAGCTGAGAAATATTCTGTATTTAAATACAATTAAAAACTACTAAGTTACTCAGGATAATCCTTTTCATGCAAATAAACAGGTATTTATGTCAACGCCAAAAGCGTTTTTCTGTTTGGAGAAATATATGAATCACGATGGTTTTTTTTGGAATGGATTTCTTTTATTATCTTTATCGTCTACCAGTCATATTTACGTTTTTTACGTTTAGTAACAATTAATTTGAGGAAAATGGCCTTTTTCAATATATAAAATACCTGCGATATTCCACAGAGGAAAAATCATTCGCCTTGACCGGGAGGCGAATGATTTTTCCTCTGTGGAATATCGCACTTATGTGAACTTGCGGGTGACTCCGTAAAGGTAACTACCGTGGCTAGTCCCGGTATCCTCAAAATTATATAAAATACCGTCGCACTCGTACATTAAGAATTTTTCCGGAAGAAAAGCATTAATTATTTTGTAACTATTGTAAATAAAAAAATATTTTTTCCCCGATCAATGAGTGGACTTTTCTTAGCTTGGGATTTATTAGCGGTTATTGTTTTAAATACTAACCTGATTTTGCTTTTACCGTGACTTATGTAAAATTTTACTTGTTCTATTAAATAAAGCTAACAAGCATTTGTTAATAAATTGACGTTAATTCGGATGATTGGTACATACGTCAAACTTATTGCATCCTGAAACTAAGTGGTCAACAAAATTGTATCCCATATAAACCTTTTTTGAATAAATTTTCATAAAGTCCAACTTTCTTGATCTTAGTGATTTTGTACTATTGAAAAACACATGCTGATGGGCAATAGACAAAGCATCCTCAGACCGACCAATATAAAACGTATCTGAGAAATGTAGTTATACCAATATGTAAAAACACACTATTATAACTAAATATTTTCCCAATAATTCCATCATATTACAACAGATCCATGAATATTTTAGCGTTTGTATTTTATTAATTGCAAAAGCATATATTTCGTACTTTTTATGAACCATTTGTTTTCCTAAGAAAATATATATAGCCATATGTTTACTCATTTGTTATGCAAAGTAGGGGTTTTAACGTCATAGGTTCATAATCACAGTGTGCTCGTAATTTTTTTAAAATAGATACATTTTATCGACATATCTGTAAAAATAACTTTCTTAATATGCACATAGCTTGATTGCGCTTCTAACTGTGGAATAACGAATGAAAACCGCTTCTTTTTTCGATATAAACTTTGTGGTGGGATAAGATGTTACGTTAATGAGGCGAAAAAAGCAATTTTTCTTACACTTTCAGGTAATTATTCTCGAGAGAATAGTCTGGATTCTCGAGCAGTACCGTCCTTTCCGCTAGAGTTAGCTTCATTTCTTGTTTTTTTGTCACCCTCTTGGCATTTAAACAATGCAAAATTCCGTTGACATGCTCAGCCATTAAGTGCTGAGTATTGGAGGGCGTTAACCTCGTCTTCGATTCTCGCCGGAATGAAAAACGCAGACCTCTTGGTCCCTTTTCCACTATTAGAGGAAGCAATTCATGTCAAAAGCTCTTCATATCACCGTTATATAAGAAAACCTCCTCCATATTCATTTCGTCTTCACTATTTTCAGGATAGTGACAGCCCCTCTTTTAGACAAGGATCAATTATTTTCAGCGAAAACAAAGTAGTTTGATGAGCGAGAAAGCATTACTGGGGCCATTTTCTTGAGGGATAGCTATTCTTCAGGGACCTCTCAAGAATACTGGAGGCATGATTTGTGAATTTATCCGCCCGTGTGCATATTTCAAGAGCTTTGCTCGACCTCCTTCAGTCTCCTTAACGTTTCCCCAGACTCCATAATAATGGAAAAGCTCCTTTTATCGTGATCCGCAATTTGTGTTATAGAAGTTTTTCTCGTGATTCTAAAGTAGCTGTCATTAGACAGGGAACCTCGTGATATCCAAGAACCTTAAATATTGACTCGTGACAAAATTTGCCTGGCATTGTGATATTGAAGGTTAGCCCTCAAGACGTCATTTTTGATAATTCCGCGATCGCGCTCGGGGCCTATATTTTACAAAGGTTTTTACTGCAGCCTTGATATACGTAGCACCTTACATGGGATATTATTTCAGTTATCCCTTAAATGCAATGTACTTCTGAAGAGCTTGATAATCCTTATGATGGAAATAATTAATATCTTGTTTTAATTTATGAAATTTGCGGTCCATAATTAGTCCGACAGCATGAATGCAGTACGTGAGCATTAATAGTTCATTAATCATTGTAGCCGACTAATATGCAGTAGTAAAGTAGAATATTTGATCAATAGCTACGTATTTGTCTTGGCATTAGTTTTGAAGACCGAAATATCTAATCTATTAGTTATTTACATTAATTTTACTTATAAAAGTTTCAATTTACCTTCGTTTAATTTTTTGCTTGAATTCATTTTGAGCAAGACATTACTCTTCTACGTGCGCGTTTAGGTTTGACCTCTGGTTCATATGCTGCTAAAATTTATTTTTCAATATTTTAAACACATTTATTTTATTCCTTCAATTAACACCTTGGCTTTAGCTACAATTTTACGTACTCAGTTTCTATTTCACTTAAACGCTTCATTTATGTCTCCTTGTGTGCAAATTCTGTCTTAATCGAAGATTTTCTTTAATTTTGATTAAATGCGGGTGTTTCAAAAAATTTAACAATAATTTTGTATCATTTTCAAGCTTGATTTTTATTAGTTTTAGCACACCATATTTAAAAAAAATAATTTCTCTAAAGGTAACAGCTTACATCAATTATTACCTATTTATTATATTTCGACAACACACATATTTGCACAGGTATTGTCTTTGTAAATGAGGAAAAAATAGAAGAATGTTGGATTTTGAAACTGTGTCAAATTCTAAAAATAAAGTTACAAATTACTTTGAAGCCACTTATGACAGCCACTTTTTGTGTCACGTTAAGTAACTCAAGCTACACGTGTGGCTTCATTTAAAATGTGGATGCACAAGTAAACGGTAACAAGATACACTGCAATAGAGAAATTCCAGCAGGAAAATTCGTCATCGTAGTACGGCTTATTGCTTATATGGGATGTGGAGAATGAAATCATTACGCAACTCTAAAAAGTATAATTCACTCTGTGATTTTTTTGACGGAATATGGCCGGTAACTACTGTAAGTTGATCTTATTTTGATGAAATTGATCTAGGCAGGCAACGGTCATGGGAATTTTACTATGCTAAGCTTTGTGAAAATATATCACTTGTTACTTTTCACTTTTAACTAATCACTTTTACGTTAAAACACTCAGAACTCAGCAACACATCGCAAGTGTTGTTTATACTTGAATATTGAGTTTTGATACATTTAAAGTGACGTGCTCGTCACATGGCAACTGGTTGAGGTTAATTAATTTAATAGAGGAATGTAACAGTTTTGGGTGTAGCGAAAGCAATTTATCATTAGATTTCATCTACCGTTGTTTCCATTTATTCATTTTTTCTAATTAATGGTATTTGTTCCATTATAAATAAATTAAACTAATATAATTAATATAAGCACCATTGGATTTGAACCAACGTGAATAATAACGGTAATGTCACAAAAGGTCAATAAAACGTTAGATATTTAAATGCTCCGTGAAAAAGTTTCTCATTATTTTTTTCTGCTTACTATGTTTTCTGCCCATTTTACATTGATAAGATTATTATTAGTCTTTTAGATTCTGACTTCTTTATTCACCAAATTTATTGGCCGTCTCTTCATTTGAAATTCAACTACTAATTATTTTTAAATATTTCATACAATTTAACGATTCCCTCATCAAGCATTTTCAATTTAACTAAACTTTTGTGCGCCTTCTGTTGTGTGACGTATATGGGCGTAAGGGGTTTTTTAAATGGTGGTAATTCGAAATACTTACACTATATATGATAGAAACTTCTATTTTTAGCAGTTGACTCAACTCCACTCGTCAAACTCGATTAAGAGGTCTACCTCAATAAAAATACTATTTATAATAGATTGCGGACGTCACCTGTAATAAAAATTTCAAATATTTATAGCAACGTGATAAATTAAAGTTTGCATCGGTCCTATGAGCCACAGCGAAAATGTTCTTTCCTCAGAATTATTAGCCTTCTGATAAAATGTGAGGAAACGTCTTGAATATTTCAGCACGTTTATTTCTGCACCGTTAATGTAAAATTAGGTGTTAAGGGGGTATCGACAGCATATCATATTGCACTAAGGAAAATACATCGTATTTGGATATATTACAAAATAAAATTAACTTATTCAAATGCAAATATGTACTTTAGCTTTTATCTACCTGTGTAAATAGATTTTAAAAGCGTCAATAGAATCATATTTGTTTAAAAAGTTTGGTAAGTTTAAGAAACGTAACGTCGGTGTTCGGGGTCGTTCTGTATCCTTGGTTAATACTGATTTATAGCGAGAGACAGTTATCTCGTGAAAATGAATTCACATTCCTCACAGCGAGAAGCATTCTTGTTTAAACGTTATGTTCCCTTTAAGTCACACCACCAGCGTCTCCTACCTTGGTCGGTTGTCGACAGTTTATCTTCACATATTCGAGTGTGCAGCGGAAAGGTATTTTCCTCGCGAGCACAACGCAAGTCCTTGGTGTACAGCCGCTCTTGAGTGAGCAGTCCGCGGCCTTTGTTCGCTCAAGCCCATACCTTCGGGTCTCTCCTGCAGGTAGCACTGTGAATTACGCTCTTGTATACCTTTGCTGACTTATGTATCATTTATGACCGCCTAGTTACCGCGGATGCTTTACTAGAACACTTGCTAACAAGAGCTAATATTTGGCCGGACTCAGGCTTGGCATTTCTTCAGATTGTCACACGAAGAGGGTTGAATGGAGATTATGTTCTCCATGGATTATTTTTCGTTTCTTTTTTCCACCTTTGAGATCTTACCTTAGCAATCTGATAAGGATTAAATTATCGTACTATTATGCTAACTATTCTCGTGAATGTGACATGGTTTTTCGAGTTTCATGATTCACAACTGTGAGAATGTATTCCTTACTACTTATTAAGATATTCTATTCAAATAATAAATTAAAAGTATTATTCTTCACTCATATTACATTTGTTTTATTCACGTCTTAGGAAAGTCGTAGTAGAAGTCTGAAATTAATATTCGGGTTGAAAGATCTTTCCTGGTCACGAAACTTATTTAAACCTTATCCTATATATTTGCAAAAATATATCTGTCAGTTGTTTTTTACTTATAACCTTACTATTATTGATATTAGTGATTATTCATAAGACACTTATTTTTATCTTCTACCTATAACACAATTTGGTGGCACTTGGGAACGGATTGAGATTTTAAATATTATTTACTGAAAATTTGGAATTTCATTCATAAAGGTTAAATCGTTTTTTTTGTCCCAATTAGTTATCACTGATGGTCAACTGATATTTATGAATAAATGATATTTGAAATATTTTCACATTTTTTTCTATGAAAGACTTTTTGATGAATAAGTCGAGAAAAATATTGAAAATGACCTTAATTTTATCAAGTTTTCGGTTGATTTAATACTTCGGTATTCTATATTCTACTAGCAGAAAAATCGATACATATATTTCCAATAACACTACTGTTTTCTTCCTCTCGCATTTTGTTAAGAATCTAACCCTTACGCGTCCATTAACCGTCCAATACATAGTTGTTCCTTTTTCTTCAACCCGGTTCCTCTCACCGATCACCGCTGGCTCCTCCTTTCCCGGAACATCGCGTCCTATTCCTACGGCTGAAGGAAGCATTTGAGCTCACTGAACCGACCTTAGCGCTGCTTCAGCTGCTGCTGTCTTGAATGGGTCCCATTCAGCTTGAAGGGTTTTGGGAGTTTGCACCTTATATTGCTAGCCGGGGGACGGGGAAATTTCCCTCCCCAATGTAGGACCTTTGAGAAAGTACAACGAGCCGAGCTTTGAACGTGTGATAATCAATCTTATGAGGGCCAAGAAAGTCATAGTTGAGTGTTGTGTAAGACACTTAAAGAAGGAGGAATAATAAGAGTTTTAAGAACCAGAAGGAGCATTCGAAGCAATGCATGTATGTGGTGGAAGCAAAGAAGGCTTGCAAGAATAGGGTATAATAGATGAATTTATTAAATTAGAAGCCGGTTTTCTGGGTATAACGCTGAAAAGTGAGCTTTTTTTTACTATGCCTGAAATGAAAGAAGCAATGGAAATTTATAATGTTTTGCATCAGTTGTACGATCAAGCCATTAATATACATTTCAGGCTCTGGCTTTAGTTTGATTTTACGGCTTAATAATACAAGCTAAACCTAAACCTCTCAGGCTTTCTGAGCTTCATTTTATTATTCCCTAATCATTTTTTTGCTTGGTTTATTAATTATTTCATTTGCTTTTCGCGTGCCATTCACGAAAAATGTTCCAACTTTATACCCTAGGTATCCATATTTATTAAAAGGAATTGAAAACGAATGCCTAATTTATTCAACCGGGAAAGAAGTCAGATACGACTATATGCAATACGTAACTCTATATCTAATATATATCCTATAGAAAAATTCAGATACAAGTAGGTATGTCCATTATCTTATAGCCAATATCTATTCCCTTTTATTAAAAATGTTTCTTGGTTCGAGGTGTTTGTTTATTGTTTCTCACCGGTTTTATTTTCTTCATCGCCTCGTAAAATATTTCCGACATTCATCGCTGTACGAGGAAACTTTTTGTGCATATTTCACCCCATTATACTTCGATTTTCTTTTTTTTCTTACAATGCGTTGTAGAAATATTTTATCGATGCTGTAAAGTGCGCTACCCAGTGCGCTATCGATGCTGTAAAGTCCCAGTACCTTTAAAAATTCCCAGTTTTTGTTCAATACCTTTAAGATTGAATGAAAACGCTCTATAGATTTTGCTACAGCACTTAATTTCTTTACTTGTAATGGATTTTTATGATCTGTTTTACTTGATCTAACTTCAGTGTTATCTTGCAGTTATAGGTAGTACTTTCTTAGAAAATTTTTGAAAGTTCACTAATTTGCTAGCCTTGGAGTAGCGCTAGACTCTGGGTTCCTACCGCAAGGTCAAAGCACTTCGCACAATCTCCTTTTTTTCCTCCACTGTTTTTGCTCCATAGTCATTTCTCCTTCACTCGACGCTCTTTTACTTTAAGACCCAGGGACTCCTGCCTATATTTTCCCTTCCCAACACCCCTTTTCACTCCTCAGGATACGCATGTTTCGGCGCAAAAAGGGTTCACTCCGTTGAATGGCTCTGAAATTTCGCCTCCAAAATATGGCGCCATATTCTCCCTCTCCACCTCCACCCACTCCACAATGGCTTGCCTCGCACGTGTCGAATCACTAATAATTCATTAGCCTACTCTAAACATTTTTTTGCTGATGAAATTAATTCCGCTACATTTACATAATCCGATGCTAACTGCATGAAAGAGCCGATGCGCTAGCGAAGGAGATATTGCAATCCTGAGCCTACATCAACGCTGGTCTTGCAGCGGTCTGCAACCGCATTTTTTGTGAGGAAGTCTGTCCCCATGCCTGCGATGAGAAAGTCTAGGAATGATGTGCTTCAACCAATCAATGAATGCATTGCGTAAAATATTTAATAATGAGCTATATTAAGTTAGCCCCCATGTCTGGTCATTGACCTCATTCATCAGGAGGACAGAAGAGGTCGTCATAACACGCTCCAAGTTAGGCACACGCGCCTGAATCACAAATATTTCATCGCAAAAAAGAACAAGAGACCAAGCTGTGATTCATGCGACTCTCCTATGAATATGATAGTGCATAGGAACTGTGAGAAAGAAATCCCGGTATATGCGCAGTGGTATATACATCGGGAAAGACCTAGAATTAGTTCTAGATCCCTTCCGATGCCTTATTTACTTAATATTTTCCCAGAAAATGTGACCACTTATCAGAGTTAGGGAGGAAATGCGTTGACAGCCATCCCTCAGTATGTAGGATGATTGGGGGATCCCACGTTGCGCAAGTGCAGGTAGGGGATTGAAGGGTAGAGTCTCGTTGCGAGAAGAAGTTTACCTCGGTGGTGCAATGGTTATGGGTGGCACCCTGGTTGGCATCTTTATCTTTGTGGGACAATATCTCAGAAACGAAAAGGGATACGTCAAAATGGACGGATTTTTGGGATGGATGTGAAAATTAAATTAGGTAGTGCCTAAAAACATGCAAATCTCGAATTTCTTAGGGTGCTTGGGGCACGGGTTTCTGGTAAAAACTTTTCCGGGACTATTAGGTGATCATTCACGCCCTACGCGTATATTGATCAATTATTTAAGTTGAATTATCCCTAATGCTCACCCGGTGTATATTCTTGGTGATGTCAGTTCTGGCTCCTTACCGGGTCAAACTCTGCATTTATGCAGAATTTTCTACGTGCTATTCGTCGTCTTTATCATGGGTGAAACCTCTGAAATGCAAAGTTTTACCCGGTGGAGAACGCGGGCAGATTTATTAATTTTAAAATATGTACTACCGTAATGGTCCCTCACTTGTAGATAGCACGGGAAATATACATATAAGCATACCTCAATCTCACTCGTTACATTCTGTTACTTTGTCTATCTTCCTCGCAAGCAGTGGTTTCCCCCTCTCTGGATGCTTCTTCTCGTTTTTTACGTGGTAAGGAAAGCTCTAGAAAGCATATCTCACTCTTCTTCTTCTTTCTCTCCTTCTATAAAACCGAGTTAGGGGGTCTGAGCGTTGAGAGCGTGGAAGTGGCGTTGCTATCCTTTGAACTGCATAATTTCGTTCCGTCATCCTCTTCTCGTGTCCCACTCTTCTATCTCTTAAAGGGACCTTTCCTTGGTAGTGTTGAAAAGGTTTCATGCATGACGCGCGGGGAGTTTGTGAGTGACATGCATCCGCTTATCCACCGTCTTAGCGCTTACTTCCTCCCTTGCGTCTCGTTATGCATACTTTGGGGATTTTTAGCCTGCCCTGACGTTAAAGTGAAGCTATCCTACTGAATTCTCTATGACAGGATCATTCACATTGACTCGTACCCCTCAATATCGTGCCGAGTGTACTTACCAGTTAGGTAACCCATGTATTTCACCGAAACAATTAAGAGAAAGAGGTTCTCACGGATACCTTCCATACGATTCTATTTGCACCCGTATTTGTACGATAATGTCCGCTGTCCACAAGGTAAAGCCTAATTTAAACACTAAGGTAATTTCTGTAGAAATATTTAATGAACTGCGGAACTGCGTAGCTTAACTGGCTTGAGTAGTCGGTGCCAAAATATAGGAGTCTACGTTCTGAGAAGAGGAAAAAACCTGCTATTTCACATAAAATATTATATTTCACAATGGAATAAAATATTTTATTTGGAATAGCGTTTTATCCTCTTCTCAACATGGAAAGATTTCACCAAGCCAAGACTGAGACAGTATCGCAAGTCTAAGTTGGATTCCCATTCCAGAATAGTGATTTTTTTTCACAGTGAGTTACATATTTTTCTGCAATTACCATGGGTGACTTCGTTAAAGTTTCTCGTACGTTTTTGATGTTTGTACTAACTCACTGAAAAATAACTCTTCTATTCATTAGTATTTCTTTTATTTCATTAATCCTGAGCGCCAACAGTTATTTGATTATTACCTAATACTTGAACAGTAGCCAGGCAGTCACCGTACTGGCATGGCCACCCAAAGTTCACGATTACTGGTTTCACATTAGTCAATGATACTGTGAATGCCTTACTGTTGAGGTGCAGCGGCATAAAACTGGGACTTGAGCACCTAAAATTGGAGACATTTAATACTATCTAACTCGCTCCAATAAGAACTCATTATATTAAAAGTGTAACCGAATATTCAGTGACGCCAAGTTTGATGTACATTACCTATGTTGAAATAATGGCTGAAATAAATGAGCTTGCATCAATCGGGCTGAATAAATAAAATGAGGTAATTAGACATGAAATACGGAAACGGCTCCTCTATGCATGGCTATTTAATTCATATTTAAGAGACGATTCGTGAACATTTCAGGTGACTTCAAAAATTTCTATAACACAACGTGAAAATAACTTGAGCCGGAAGATACTTATTCCTATAGCTTTTCTTTCCAAAAACCCATGCGCGCAAGTTATTTCGTGACATGAGTAGCCCTAGATTTGCAATTTCTTCTATCTTGTAAGTTAATATTCGCGTGTGTGTTTAACTTTGAATCATAAACGTCGAGTTCAACTTCAGGACTCTTCGACCGCATCTGGGCCTACAGGTAATCTTACTTGTAGCTCCAGCTTTTCACCTTTCAAACGTACCCCTTTTCAGAGCCTAGTGTGGGATTTGGGTTTCCATAAATTCTATTATTTATGATCCTTCTACTGCGCGACTCACATTTGGCGAGTTCTGCCCATATTGCCTATGCTTAGGTTAGTCCCAGACCTGTAACGCGTAAAAACCTATCGACTCACTCGCTTAAGAAAAGCATTCGAAATTACAGTTGAATTTTTCTTTCATTTAGACCACAGCTGGTGTTATGAAGTTTCGCCAGCCAAACATCTAACCCATTTCTAGTTTGAGAGCCACTTGTGATGTCGTCTGCATGTCGGTTTTCAGTGAGAGAAGCAAACTGGAAGTGAAAGGTGCCTTGAAGTTTCGAGAATTCCTCAAGGATCCTGATAATTATGCACAATTTTTGCTCACTCTCACCCTCCATTAGCTTTTCGATGAAATTATACACATTGGTGCACCCATCGCTTCTTTGTGAAGTTTATTCAATCCTGCGGTTATATTTCTACCCATTTCAAATTTATATCCACATCCTTTCATCTTCTCGTTACTGCTGTGAAAGCCTTTCATACGCAAGCCAATTTTTCATGCATGCCTAGCACTATGCGTGGTACCATAGATCTGTTCGTAAAAATTCATCGTTGTTATTAATGCATGGATTTATGTTTGTAGCAGTTTTAGTCGCTGTTTTTTTTAAATAAACATTGTTACCGTTTATTTTGTTCAAATTACCGTTTTACACAAATATTCATACTTACTTTATTTTGCGCTTCCACCATGGTAGTATCAAAACAGCGGAGGGAATAGTAATTCTTGTTCCTGGGAAACCAGACCCTGTTATGCATACACGTTTTCCAGTTATTTTGCCTGTGGTAAGATGGTGACTTGTGTCGATAAAGCATAGAACTAAACATAATTGATTTAGTTATCATATGAATCGGGAGGTACTCAAAACTGGCGAAATTGTTTTTTTATACATTTGTAACCATTTTTGATTCCGCTGAACAATGAGCCTGACTATGTATGTGGAATAACACAAAACAATCATTGTAAAATATGTAAATTAGCCAAATATACCATACATTCAAAGTCGATAAAATATCCTTCTATAGACACAGGCTTCTGAGGTATACCCAGTAAAGTTGAAATTATTTTTCCTCTTTATTTTATACTGGAAATGTAACATTATGTATTTTATTTGAAAATAAAACTCTTAAGGAGTTATCAGGAAACTTGTGAGCCTATTTTTCAATAGTATTAGTTTTGGGGGATTTTCGTACGCAACTAGAGTGAATACGCCGATTTAGTATATTCTTGCAAAATGCATTTTACAAACATACTGTTTCATACTTTCCAACTTTTGCATTCAACCTATTTTAATCCGTCTTCTAGGCAGTAAATCTATCCATCGGAGCACTCTTAAACTCTTTCGATTTTTTTCTACCTAACTTCCCTTGCAAATTCTCTATCCATTCTGGGTGCTTTACCTTTCTTTGTTTTTTCTCCTCGGTCGGTTATTTTTTTCATTCCTGAGCTATTTTCCAATCCCAATTTCCTCCCCTAATCCCTTAAAAATCTTTCTGTGTTTTTTTTATTCGGTCCTCCTCCACCTCACTCACATCCTTTTTTCGATTTTCACTTCGTCATTTCCCTGTCCATTTTTTTCCTTGCACGCATTTCTTTTCTACATCATTCATCTCCATTCCCCAATCATCTCTCTCTATCCTATTCTTCTCTTGCTTTCTTCCTCGATCCCTGTCCAGCCAGATTCTTCCCAACCTCTTGCACTTATCGTTTCGCCTTTGTTCGAACTTCTTTATACATATATATTTGTTTTAACTTTTTCCCTCGCGAAGGAGGGGTATCAGTCTTATAATTCCTCCGCGCTTCGCCTCAAGAGCTTTCGCTATATTCCCCGTAATTGCCTTTTGATCCTTTTTGTTGGGGAAATTTTAATAAGGTTTGGAGACAATGATTGATTTGAATCTAATTCCCACTTACATTTGAATTTACGTTTTCTCTCAATATGCCGGCAGGACTAACCCAGCTTGGGTTCTAATTCATCTGCATATTTTTTGGAGTTTTGTCTAGGATGTCTGGGAAAGCTTTTCGTTGGAAGACCTCTACGTCAAATGAACCTTCCAGTTAGTATCATTCCAATTAATTGAAATATGAAATGATGAAAATGTTTTTTTTTTCTTTTTAAACAAATTAATTTTTTCTTTATGATTTTATCTGTGATCTAAAGATCATATAATTCTACTCGTTGAAATTATAGTATTCTTGTTTTAATGTAATAAAATCACAATTAAATGCATCACAAGCACAGCTATAATTTTGCGATTAGAAAAAAATTACTTGACATACGAAAACTATCATTAATAATAAAACATTTTCAGAATGAAGATATTTTGAGAGAACCTATTATTTTACGCAAAAAAATTATTATTATTTAGTGATAAATCAGTGAAAAAACGAATATTTTGTGATAACAAAGGAAAACAGCCGGGACATCCCCCGAAGTTTATTATGTCTGTCAATGGTTTCAAAAATGTCTCATAACTTACGTGAGATTGGGAAGGGGAGGGTACGTGTAATCTTACGTTGTCTTACGTGGGGGGGCGTGGGGGGGGGGGAGTTAAAAATTAGTAAAACGTAAAAGTAGCAATTTTAGGGATAATAACATATTTTATGCTAATTCTTTTTATACATTAAATTTCTTGAGTAAAATCTCCCGTTGTGTGGAGAAGAGAACCTAATAGGAGGAAATCGGGCTAAATTTGATCAAACCATAGATTGAAGAAAATATGAACCGTACGATAAAGTAGCATAGGGGAATGTAGAAAACCAACAAAATTCGCAATCGTCCATATTGAATAGATAAATTTGTGAAATTATAGGTATTACTACATTGATATTGCTGAAGGAAGTTTTCGCGTCCACAGTCCACAGTCTGCAAAAAAAACCCGAGTTTGGAATCTTCCAAATGAAACGCAATTTAATGCAGTAAATGCACCTAAAATATTGCTTATTTCTACATTTAATAATATACGTAAACAATTTATGTCATCCACGCTGTACTTTTATGAATATTTATTTGAAAAAATTCACGATTTTGGTACTTACGTATAAATTTGATTTCCCATGCTTGAGTACTTGGTATTCTGTTCCTTAGAGATTAGTTGTCTTTGAGGTACCTTGAGTGGATACAAGTTAAATTTTTGGAAGAACTTTGTAGCTTTATTTGTCATTTCATACCGTACTCACTATAAGTTAAAGTGTTCCTTCCAGGATCTCAACCTCTACCATGCTTCAAAGATATAAAATTCGTTCGCAACTGCATTATTCAAATAAATTCTGTCACCTTTTACTGAACGCCATTGAAAAGAGAGTGATTTCGATAGATAGTGACTGAACTATGCCCTAACGATCGGAATAAGTTACATATACCTACCTAATAACAGATATTGTATGCTAAATTGGTGCCTTTAAACATCTCTTTTTTGTTACTACCTTTTTTTCTGTAGTACTTTAAGCAGTTAGCTTATAATTCGGCAACAAGCGTGGGGCATGCCTTCATTTTGTAGGGATTATTTTAGTTAGTGTCATGTACCCATTTTATGAAAATAATTTCTAGGTTATCTAGCTCCGGAAAATGTGGATACATTAGTCAAAACATAATCTATAATCGAAATCGAAAACGAATCGCTTCAATCGAAATTTGTATTGTTAGTTACTTAATGCTTTCCAGTAATCTCGACTGTAGGCTCAATTTATTCATTACTGAATTATGTCTGTTAAGAAAGTGAGAGAATTATAATTTTTACGTTGAAGCTTCATTCTTAAACATCTCAGAGGTTAGTCTATGCTATGCTTGGGCTGTCCATCCACTAATTATAGTCCATTAGTTACCTCAGTGTCTTTATTACCTTTCATTAAATTTGTTTTTCAAAACTGCTGTACCTCTACCCTATCACTTCGAAAACTCGCTTCTTTATTGGAAAACTATGAGCCGATTAATAGTCTGATTCATAACATTTATAAAATATCTGTTGTAATTACCCATAGAACAAGAGATATTGTCAATATTTTAGATTTTTGTAGTTAATCTCCCACGCTGCTCATTTCATCGATAAGTTCACATTATACCATTTCGGGTGGCATTATTCTAAAAAAATTAAAGTGTATTTTAAATATTAATATCTTAATCAATAATGCTGTAAGCTAATCAGATCGTCATCTTTCCGGAGAATTTTCCTTCAGAAGCGGTTTTCCTTACCACATTCAAACATTTGCTCAGTTGCGTCCAATTAGGGCTCCAACCAATTTGTTAAGCATTTTCCTGTTTTTAAATTCATGCCTTTCAAACCTAACTTCTAAAGCTTTGAATCCATCAACTTCCTTCTCTGTAAAGAGAAAAATACCATTTTTCCTCGTGGCTACCATTTCTTTTGTTTAGTTTTGTAGCAAAATAAAAAATCAACATAACTTCCTCATTGTGCTTCTTTCGTCAATTTTCCGCATTTTGTATCTCTGTATGCCCTTCTCCGTACCTTTTGCGTATCATGTATGATACCGTTCTCCTGAAATTATTATTTCTCCTTTGGCTCACTAAAACCATCTCTTTTCAACCCAGAAAACATAAAAATCTTTTCAAGCGATATCATCTTAAACAGGACAGATAAAACCTCCATTTCAAAATTGTTTATCGCATTTTTAATTTTAAACCTCCAAGAAAAAGTCACATTATTTTCATTCAGTTATATAATTTTTTATACTACATTAATGCCTGTGATAAATATTATTTTTAAATATACATGTGTGAATAAAACTGTGTGGTATCCTGTATCTTCCCTTTCAGTTGTTTCTCCGTTTTATCACTTCCCCTATCATATACAGGTGTTTTCTGTGAGTTTTATGCATGAATAGACACCAATTTTCGTGATTATTTTTTCCTGTGTTATAGAAATGTCTCAGCTAGTTCGTCACGTATTTTATTTTACTCTTATTATGACAATGACCAGTCCTTTGGATAGATTATCATGCTGTATATTTATTTACTTTAATCCATTTTAATTGAAATTTTGTATTATTTTTTCAATTATAATCATATAACACTTAAAGTCAAATTGTGTTCTCTATATTAGTTTTTGTTATAATATTTATGGCTAAAATACTATATGAAAATTAACAATTAAAAGATAGCATAATATGTGGAAATAGAAGCTGGATGCGCACTAGTCACACTAAGAGGAGAGCAATAAAAGCAAATTGATTTCTATATCCTTGAAAGCACCCTCACGTGGGATAAAAGAAGTTCAGCGTCAATACATCAAGCGCAGACTAGCCCAATTGAATAAATTTTATTATAAAAGGTGTTAAAAAATTACTGTGTTAAAAAATTTAGACTAAAAATGAAGACACAGTCTATTAAATATTCATGTGGAATGAGGCACTATATGGATTAGACACATGGACCGTTGTAAAATCAGACAAAGGAAGATTCTAAGTAGGTATTCAAAACTGGTATTGGAGGAGGATGGTAAAGATCAAATAACCGGATTAATTAAGAACTGAAGAAGTATACAGAAGAGGAAAATACTAATTGGAATGACGTATAGAAAATATCAACCAGATGGATTGGACACACTCTGAAGCCCAAGGAGTTATTGAGGAATATAATTAAAAGAAATACATAGGGAAAAGTCCAAAGAGACAATGGATAAAAACACAGATTTAATATAGAGTACCAAACAGGAACTACCAGGGAGTAAGGGCGGTAGCATTAGATAGGGAAGGATGGAAGCCTGCAGTCAATGAATCTTAGGATTGAACGACCAATAACTGGATGTATTTTTATAAAGCTATGACCAGAGGTTAAGTGAAAGAGGAGATTCTCAAGTCTTAATCTCATCCCACTGATAAAACACATTATTTCATTTGTCTACCTATTTATTTGTCTATCTATCAACAAGTACCTACTTACCTCTTCCCTTCTCTCTAACCTTTTGAGAACCACGTCATCATTCTCCTCCGATATATTTATCTCCTTTGGCTCTCCAAACCACCTTTCTCCCTTGTTCTACCAACTCTATATGGTATCTTCTCTTTCTTCTTAACCCAATATCCTCGTATTTTTTCGGAATCACCTCATCTTCCTTTAAGGACAGTCTGTTACGCCGTGCCATTTTCCTCCATGCGTTTTCTTTGCCTTCGAAAAAAGGAAGGAAAACGGATATCCACGTAAATGCCTTCCATTTCCTTCCCTCCATTTAGCGTCTTCTTTGTTCGCTGTGCCACCCATCACCTCCGTAAACCCTTCCTATTTTAACCTTTTTTTTACCGTGAACCTGTCTGTTTGCCTTTCTCCTTCGTCTCCTTCCTGCAATTATTCCGAGACCTCTCTCCGTTCAATCAACTGTAAATTAGGATCGAGGTGATGAGGCGTGACGTTGGAAGAACTTCTTAGGAGCCAATATGAGATAATCTCTCTCAAGGAATCGAAAACGGCTGAAGTCATTTTCCGCCGTTCCGGTTTAAGATTACGAAAAGGATTTTCATTTTAATTCAAAGTCATTGATGCTGCTCTGTTTTGCGTGGACGTATCGTCGTATGTTTTTTTTTATCATCCTTGGAAACTGGTTATCGTCTTCTCTAGCAGCTTTTCCTTTTACTTATTCTTTTGAGTGTATTTTTTTCAAAGATTTCACTCCGTTTCGTAACATTCTGAACAAATTGGCGAAAAAAGAAAACTAAAGTTCCTGTTCTATGTTTTAAACCTCTTTGGGTCAGGATGGATTTCAGGATGGCAGTTTGGTAGCTAATTCTCTCTCTAAAAAACTACATTCAAGTTGGCTGCAGTGGTCATTGCAGGTCATTGAGTGCATATTTTGATATTGTTTAAGAAATTAAAAAGAAACTCTATTACTGCGTAAGTGATTACATATATTTATGCGACGTTACTCACTATACATGTAATGATGGAAATGATACAGGAATTTTATTTTACATTTTCAGTAGTAATGAACTTGCATGATTTAACTTTTGGACGCGGTATTTTAACTTTATGCGAAAATGTATTAAAATATGTTTTTTTTCTGTTACTCGGCATGACACCTTAGAATTTATAAGCAACCACTGAAATTAAATGAAAATTATTAATTTGCATGTAAAGATAATCCTTAATCGAATTATAACGAAAAATATTTGATATGCCATTAGGATATGTGTAAAAATAACATTGAGTTGCCCGAATACCAAACATGGAAAAACATTTTTTCAATGTTATCAAAAGATATCGCAATTAAGAGCACGAATTCAAAGTTCAATTTAAATCTGCACATAAAGAAGAGGCGCTTTAGCGAACTTAATTATTAATCTTGTTGGTTAACCCTTTAGCTGAGGAAAGCGTACTTATAAAATTTCCCGGCCAATAGAACATGTTTTTTAAAGAAAAATGGGCTCTTAAATTGGCCTACGCTTTATGAGCTGAGGTTAAGTTTATGTTTTAATGCATCCGTTTTGGAGTTGCCATCGATGATTTCCATCTCACTACCTTCACGGAAGACTGCTTTGCGGCAGCGAGCTAATGGTACGTTCTCCACCATTCATTGCTTTCTGGCGAATGACGAATACATACGCCGCAGTCGCTAGAAATGGACACTAACAATGTTGTTTTATTCTTATAAGTTGTTAGTAATGACGAACGTTGACTTTAAATTTTACTATTGAAATATATTATAATTTTGAAGTTATACTTCTTTGCGCCCGTTGGAGACTTTTGGGATGGGATGTTGGTCGAGAAACCGCGTCACGTTCTTTTGGGTGAGAAAAATCCACAATTGTACTCATTGATACGAATTCCTGGGTATTTCTAATCGAACTAAAAGAATGAAATTTTCAGGGAAGGGTTCAAATTTGGTGTCGAGTCAGGAAAAAATCGAAAATCCCAATATTTTTCATTGGTTTCGGGTCCAGATAGGATTTTGTTTTTTAATGGGTTTAAATGGGAAAAACGAATAATTTACGTGTACAGTAATTTTCATTCATACATTAAAATATGAAATAATTTAGATACAAGTTTCATTCTTTGACTGAAATAAGGCCAAAAGATCAATGCATTTACTTCTTGCAACCGATGTTTCTCTATCGATCGATAAATTGAAATATTTGAAGTTTAAACGCAAAATTAATGCAAATTTCGATCTTTTTTCATTTTCGTTGCTAAGCAATTTTTTCATTGTTCCCGAGACTTCCAGTACCTTATACGCGTGCTATAAAGATTAAACTTAAAGGAATATAACATTCTCCGTGCGTATTTCAATCGCTTTTAACGATATTATGCTTTAGAAATATACTTTTTACAATGTTTTATAATTATATACATAAACTGTTTCGTAGCTTTGACACTCCTCCATTTGCTCATGCCTACGAAATCCGTTGGGATCGCTCCAGATTCCTCCATTTTGCTTCTGAAACACTCTTTACACCTTATTCCGGGTTTCCCTCTCTATGTTTTTCCAGGAAACATTAATCCTTGCACCTACTTTCTGAAATGTACCTCGAAACTCCATTCTACAAGTCAAAACCATGTAAAATGATAATGTTCTATGATGCATTATCTCTTGGATTTTGAAATTATAATAGATAAACAGGCCCCAACATTTCGAATAGAAAAAAATGTCTTTTATTTCATTTATATATCCTGTCTGCCTGTGTGTATGAGCGGGTGTGTGCGACCGGCCAAAGAAGTATAACTTCCACCGTCTGGTCCGACGCAGACCATGTTTTTTTCTTATAAAACCTTTCCTGAAAAATTACAGTGTATGTCATTAGCCAGTTCCCATAGGCCGGGGAATGCGGTTTTAGGTACGTTTAGCTTCCCTTATTACCACAAAGAAAGAGTAAATTTGCAATTGGCAGTATTATTCATCCCTTTCCAATGTAAATGGGTCTTTCTCCCCAATATAGGTTGAAATTCTCTTGCTTTCTTATTTATCTACATCTGCATACTACCCCGCAAGCCGCCTCAGTTGGCGTGTGGCGGGGGGTGTTAGGACACCAGCCATTTACATATAAAAAGGGAACGCTCTAATGAAATTACGCCTAGCCTTTATTATATACCCTTATTGTTCGGGGGAAAAACGAATTCCCATACCTATCCGTTCGGCAAAATATCTCTCTTAATTTATCGTTTCTGTCGGACCTGGAAATATAGTGGGGTTCTAATAGGATGTTCTCCGTGTCGCTCTGAAAGATATATATTCTCAATTGCTCAAGCAATCTAAGCCTAGCGCGCAGCCTCCGAGTCTCTAGCGACTCCCAGCCTAATTCGTTTAACATCTGTGTAACGCTGTATGTACGCCCGTAGCAGTTTTCGACGAATCGCGCAGCTTTCCTTTGTATTTTATTAAGTTCTCGGACTAAGTCTTTCTGCACCGGATCCCATATGCTCGCTGCATATTCAAGATGTGGCCGGACGAGTGCGAAATAGCACCTCTCTTTTACTTTTTCATCCGAAAATCTTCCCGCAATACGCTTGACGAATCCTAGCTTCTTCAGAGCTCTGCCACAAATATTTCTTATATGTGCTCCCCACGATAGATCCGAAGTTATCGTAACTCCTAGATACTTCACTTCATCTGTTGTCTTTATGTTAACACCATCCACAGCATATACATGAGGATAGTTGGACGACCTCCGCAAGAAATGTACCGCCGTGCATTTGCTCAGATTAAGTTCGAGTCCCCACTCTTGGCTCCACACATGAACGTTGTTTAAATCCGATGATAGAGTTTCAAAGTCAGAGTGATCACTAATTTCACGATATATGACAGCGTCGTCGGCAAATAAACGTATTTTACTGCTAATTCGAGAGCATAGATCATTTATGTATATAATGAACAAAAGGGGGCCGATCACGCTTCCTTGCGGGACACCTGATGTCACTTTAACTACATCAGAGCTAATTCCGTTAAGAACTACTTTTTGCTTACGATCAATCAGAAAGTCGCGTATCCAGTTTACTACTGTTTCGTTTAGGCCTCATGACTGTAATTTGTATAAAACTTATTATTCCTAAGCAACGTACTCCGAGACAATCCCTTCCTCTTGATCTGAACTGTCATTGCCTTCTGCTGGAACTGGTGTTTATCAACCATTTTTCCTCTGGTCCGCTGATCTTCATCTCCCATTTTTCGATTAATATATTTTTCCTAATCGGATTAATATTCCCGTCCCTTGATTTCAAACCTGCAATCGTCGCAACCCAAGGATTAAAAGTCAAACACGCTAGCAAAGGGCCAGGGAGACCTCGGCTCGTCATAAGAAATAATTGAAAAACATCGCCTCTTATTGGTTGCTGTTGACGCAGAGTAACGGAAAGATTATGCTTATTAGACAAGTATCGCTCTTAGTCCATCTCTCAACGCCTGGCCATTATCGGAAAACACCATCACCAATCTTTACGAAAGTTATCGACCATTTCCGTTACGTTATACCACTAATGAAACTCGTATTGTGTCGTTTTGTGTACGAAATTATAAAACCATGAAATACTACTTTTTTCATATTGTCATAATTTCTTATATATGTTTTTGTCAGCCTAACAAATAAAAACTCAACCCATTATGTACATTGACTCGCGTAATCAGGTACTCGATCTCTTTGAAGTTATTAATGGGGGATGAACATTTAAATTTCATAAATAATATTTGTAATGCTAGAAATATAATTCCAGCAAAATAGATGATTAATAAAATGATATTTCTTTTTAACCTTCGCAAAAATAAGAAATCCATTTATGTTACCAGTCATACTTTTATTTATTATTTTATATTTTTAATACCGTATAGGGAATGCATTTGCTGGATTCTCCATCATCTAACTCATACTTATTAGAAATATATTTTATTACTACGAAGCGACGTTTCATAATTCAGTTCTGAACATACCTATATAATAAACTACTCTAAATTGGTGAATAAAAAACATTATGACTATAAACTGACAGACTCTCGAGATCGTTTACTGTATATGCCCAAAACAGGGCTCTGTCTTTGAGTCAATTGGACGTATTAAGGTATAAAATTCATTTTGGTGGATAGTGTGAGTTAGTAGGTATTACGGAAGGTAGTTAGTTTTCGTAGGAGTCACCATCGCTGTAACGGTGAGCCTCACGGGTAATGAGTGTATTCCCCGCCTGGGTGCCTGGGTGCATTGAGGGTGAAAATGGGAGCAGATACCACTACCAAAGTGACTTAATAGTAATGGTCGGTAGTTAATGAAACGCGTCTGACTGTTGATTCTCCGATAGCCGGAGACAAGCTAATTGACCCCAAAATGGCACATTTGAGATAGCCTTATGAACTCAAACATTTTCGAGAAAATCCCTTCCTCTAAGTTAATCCTCTCAAAACCATAATTAAGAAATGTCCTGTAACGCATAAAAATGTATATTGTTCTGTAATGGAGATGAGGTGTTATCACCGAATTAACTAATTCCGAATTAACTAAACAAGAAATAAGTTAGTCGTTTTATTCCGAATATTTTATATTGTTATAGCATACTAGTTAGTCATTCTCTAAACATGGAATTAGGGTCAAAACGACCGAAAAAAAATCGTAATTTCCCTTTATCTATCCGATGTTGACCAAAGTAGCAGGATGAATTTTGTCTTATAATATTGTTGGCCATGCCCTATTGTTCTTTAAAACAAACCCCTATTGCATAGTTCCTCGGGAGCATGAAAAATTGAACTTCTCGTAAATGTTTGCTTGATTTGTCTTCGATATCTAAGGGGATATAATCCTTATGTCACAACACAATTTCTTGTTTGGAAGAGAAAGCTATGGCGAATAATAAAATGGCGTCAACTATTGCTGTTTTTGCCATATGGTGCATACAATTTTAGTATGAAATTTTTAACGGGATTGTCTCAAAACACATACCCTTAAATTTTGCTAATTTTTTTGCGTTAAAGATGATAATCTTATTTTTTAATTAACTTTTTTATGAAAGAAAGAGAAACTGACTTTTGTGTGTCATAATATTCGATTTTTACGACGAAGTTTCGCGGTATCCAAAGCCTGGAAGACGGTGTTTTAATATCGGCATGCGGTATAACACCACTTTTGTATCAGTTGAATTCAGGGGGATGGTTAAAGTTAAAATTGGAAAGTGTCAAATCGCAATAATGTTGTTGCAGCGATGTCTCAATATTGGTGAATCCTAAACTTTGTTCTCGCTCTTTTGGTGTTGATACGCTTATGGCCAACCTAATTCAAATGCTTAGTATACCTTTTGAACAAATTAATACCATTAAACCCCGTCGATTTGCTTCAATCATTTTTAAATTCCCCATGAAATGAAGATAAAAAGAGGTTTAACTGAAATCCTTTTGTGGAGTTAATGTTTTTGTTATTATGTTCTTCTATGAACGTGACAGTGTAGTATTAATAGACCTTATTGTTGTATTCACCACGGTGGATTATTTTTTATTTAACTTGTGCGTTCAGCGTCCAAAACATTTCGAAAAAGCAATGTCACAGCTTGATATCCTGATGAGGTACTTCCCGTCAGTCAACTGGTCAAGATACCATCGTCTCTTCCACAGAAACGATGGAGCTACTATTGGTAATAACGGTACTAACGCACCTCCGGCCTAAAGGAGGTTTACAAAGGAAACTAATCTCCATTGGAACCCATATTGTCAGCAAAATGTAGAACGCCCAAGGGTCTCAAATTGAGCAATACGAAGGTCTCATATGGTTTTAGCCCCAAGTTAAGTCTGAAGATATGATATGTCCCAATTATTTGACTAGATTTGATACGAATTTTAAAGATACCGGGAATAGCCACTATAATATCTTGACGGAGTCACCCGCAACTGCACATAAGTGGTAAACTTCACAGAGGAAAATCCTTCTACATGATCAGGACTCGGGCTCAAATAACTTGATACCGCGCCGAGTGCTAAAGCTTAAATATTATCGTCAAAAGGCAAGCACCTCACTGGGTTCTATGTTCGTCTTGAACCTAAGGGACAGTGGCGCAAAGCGCACGCTTTAGGCTCCTCATGTGGCTTCATATGGCCGGCAGTCCTGAACAACTTATTCATGTATCTAACAATATCTGGCGAGATATGGTAGAACAACATGGTAAAATTATGTAAATAAAACCTGGGTAATGCTTACTGATTAAGGAGAGATGACTGTACCTGATGATGACGCCTAAGCGTAAAAAATCGTAGCAAAATTAATAAGTGGAAATTAACAGGTGTTTATACTTAATTTTAACTTGTTCCTTAAAAGCCATAAAAGAAAATTCTCAGGGGAGATGGAAGCCTCTCCGGCATGTCACACTTAGACGTCATACAATCATATTAACCCCTGTGTGGCATTGTTATCGTGACAATGATCGATTCAAACATTAGATTAATTGAGAGAAGTCTTTAAAATGTGCAATCGACCATATTGAATGCCATAATTGCGCAGTATGTATGCAGAAAATTAGAGGTCTGTTTTAGGGACGGAATTGTCACGGTATCTTAGTAGATATCCCCAAACATAAAAAACGGAAATGGTTACCCTGAAGGCACTAAATGTTTTTTACAATATACAGGAGATAGTCATAGCAAGGTGGGTTAATTCCTAAAAAATAACAGGTTTTTTTTCAGCCAATGTTATCTCTTCCTAGAACTCAATTTAAGGAGGTGCCATCACGATAATTTTAGTCAAGGCAAATATTTAATTCTACAACTATTTTCGCTTTTTAAATTTGGCTTATACCGATGATATAATTCAGGTTTTAAAAGCATAAATTGTTTAAGTATAAAATATACAGATAGTTCAACAGATGTAATATGAATTACGACTTTTTTCCACCATTAGAGCAGACTAGAGCACTTTTTATCTTCATACTCCATATTTTTCACTTTTTTTGCAGACATTTCGTTTTAACAGAAAATATAAAATTTTAAGGTATCTATATATTCCTTTATATTTATTATTTATTAAAAATTCTAATTTTAATAATTTAGCGAGTAATACTTTGCAAATTCTAGATTTATATGAGTAAAATATAGTGAAGAACGGTATGATTATGTTCTTAATATCAAATTGGGGGCATGTTTCTCTAAAATCAAAATTAAATGTCTTTTTACGTACAAGTGTGATAGTTTAAAGGTTCACTCCGACGGACTAACATGCTTCCACGACGTCCGCAGTGCCTCTCTGACCAGTGACCAATCATCTTAGTCTCCCTATTCACACTTTTTGTATCTGATTTTGATTCTGTCCTCTAGCAGTCGGTTCGCTTCGCTGCTCACGCTTTGTGGATATACCAGCCCCCAGATCTTCGGTGACCACCGACGGGGATAGAGTATAAAGCTGCACCCACCTGCCGAGCGAATCAAAAGCATTCAGAATATATCCCTCGTCGGGCACGAAAATTCGGAATCTTTCTTGGAAACTCGAAAGGGATAAGTTTCCGACTCGTTTTATCAACTGTGAGCGTTTCAAATGAATGTCAGAAATGACGAATGCCTCTGCTCTATCGACGGGAAAGCTCAGCGCGCTATCTTTCAAATATATATGTATATCGGTTGAAGCATCTCATCCTCAACAATTCCTGTTATGTCCAAATTCTTGGCACAGAGATTTATTCCGGAAAATTCATTTTTGACGTAGTTGTTTATTTGCAAATTTAGTATGCATAGGCAAATATATGAGTAGATAAGGTGCGTTATAGTTGATCAAAAAATCATTGCATTATAATCTGTGTACATACATAATTCACTATCAGTCTTTCCGCCAGTTACACCTGTTTTCAGGGGCTGTTAATAAAAACGTGCAAAAACGTCAGTGTGATAAGCCTGAGATTGCATAAACGTATTTATGGCAGTGTATCGCTCTGTTAATTTGTATCAGATAACAACCCACAAATAGGTTTCCCTATGTTAGGAAAACTTGTTTTGGGATTAGGAGTTCTATAAGGAGTCTTAATTCCACGAATCATGTATGTGAATCTCAGTCATAACTGTCCCTGAGTGGAATAAAATGTACTAATGCATTAAATATTAAGTTGGTTTTGATACCTACCTATTTGAAATAAATAAATTATTATTGAAAGCCTATAGCTTGACAAGGGATACAGGATGTATAATGTTTTCTTAAGGTAGGAATTACGTCCGTCAATGCGGCCTTATTCCACTTATGAGGCTTATTACAAAGTGTTTAGGTCTACAGTCTTTATAAAATGCATTTAGAACACTAAAGAGCCATATGTACTGGTAATCGTCTCATAGTTATGTTCCAGTATTTGCAAAGTGCTGTGAAAATCGTTAAATATATATTTCCTCAATAAGACACATTGCTTCTTACATTTCGATTGAGAAATTTCATTAAATAATAAATCTGTTCACTTTTTTATCTCCGTGAAATGAGTACAAGTATTTTACATCACTGCATCAATGGGAGTACATCGTTGAAAAAACATTAAAACAATTTTTTTAGGCTTTTCGCCTCTTCAGTGTTCGGATCAGAGTCATAAGGGTTATTAATAAACTTCGTACTTTTCCACAGCAATGCGTTTTTATGGCTACAATGATATTTTTAAAACCAAAATTCCTGAATATGTCGTGTCTAGGGATCTTTAAGCTCTCTATAGAGAAGTTGCCATTGCGGACTTAGCCTTGGGAGGGCTGTGGCCTGTCATTTGGCCCAGGATTGAAGAATACTCGAAAAATTATTCATAGATAAATGTCAGAAAAAACAGTTATTAATAACCAATCTACACAGTTCATCCATTAAAAATAAACTCTCCATAAATGTTTTTCAGTGGTCAAAGGACGACCCTGATGAAACCCTAACTATTTATTTTGCACAGTTTTTAAACAGATCCTTAGGAAATTTTCCAACGACTGCGAAAATGCACAAATAATATTTGGCATTATCTCCCACTGAATTTACCCTTTATGTTAAGATGACTTTTTTATATACCGGGCTAACACACTTGACCGGCAGAGGCTAGACCCGTGTACAAATTCCGGTCGAGTAAAATAAAATTTTCATGGTGAACTTCATTCCCTTGGTGAAGTACCTTAGACCTTTTATGTATCATTTATCGACATAAACAAAGGAATAATGCAAATATCCACGTCTTAAGTGTTGAAAAATCCACCCATTTGGGACTCGAACCGACTACCTACTGATTAGAAGGCGGGGACTTTTCCTCACCACTACCGGGACCAATGTGCTTTGTTTTCTATACCCTCTGATATCCCTGACCATGATTTGGGCAGTGGCTGTCGTCTAGATAATATATATGCAGGGTGTTTCAGGAGGAATGTGCAATACTTCTGGAGGAGGTTGGGGAAGTGATTTTAAGCATTTTTTGTCCAATTAACATGGGGTTGCAACACCTTAGTTACCGAGCTATGGCAATGCAAACATTTTGTCACAAGCATTCTGCAGTTACCATGAAAACCACCAAAAGCAGTGGCATCCAGCAATGCTTACACAAGAAAACTGGTCTAAGTTGTACTTAAGATTTGTATCTTTCTGTTTCTGCCGAAATTTATGCATATTGCTAACATTTTCTAAAATGGTAATTGAAGTCAAAATTTTTCTTCTTGAAAAAATTATTTTTAGGATAACTTTTTTATTTTGAGTTATAGGGAAAAGTTAATTGAGGCATAGAAATGGACAAATTTTATTTCCTCTCCAAATGAGGTGAGGAAACATAATTTTCATTTCTTAATTTTTAGCGAAGATATGGCAACTTAACGGTACCTTTACATGAGCACCTTTTTCGACGGCTCTCTTCCATACATGGAATTGGTATTGATTTACCGAAAAAGACAATTACCTTCACAAATCTAAGCTTATGCACTTATTTTTAAACGTTTTAAATATAATAACCAACCAATGAAACCCAAATGGAGGTTTTTTTGTGAACCAAATGAAGTAAACAATCATGCGGAAACAGAAATCTCAAGTGGAATCAAATAAATCGACATTTTTAATTTTTGTGACAGTGAATTCTATCTCAAGTGGAAATTATCTCCATGGATTAATTGTCGATCACTGGCGCTGAGATTCATTGTTTAAGAAGCTATTTCAACTTTTAAGATCATCTAGGGATATTTATTTAATTACATGTCTTATTCATAGGTAAACTATCGATGTGATATGATATTAAGACAATACGCCTCACATCATAATCATTTAGAAATATTTTATGAATAAATAAATGTAACAAAGAATTAGTATCATATGCCTTAAATTTTGTTGGGGAATAAGGGTTTAAAAAAGGGACAAAATGTAAGGGAGTCATCTATTGTGAATTTTTAATAATGTTACAAACACTCCTCCAATAAAATCCATGCAATTTTTTTTGAATTTCTGCGCCTTGCGTTGCTAATCTAGGTTTATTACGGTTTTCTTTAATGGGATTAGTACGTTCAGTATGCAAAGTGGGTATGCATACCATGTTTAAACTTTACTGTTGTACCCAAGACCTTTTATTCAACCGTAGAATTAAAATTTTTAAAATATTTATGTCGACATATCTCGGAGACTAGTTATAAACAAGACTAAGACCAATCAAACGCCCAGGTAAGCCTTTATTTTGTTAGTTGACTACTACGAGGGAACGATGACTTTCACTTTGTCAAATGATGACTCTCAAATATTTGAAGTAGTTCATGCTTCCAAAACAAATACTTAACGATAGCACTTTTATTTTCGGAGATACGATAAAATTTGCTATTAGCAAACTTATTTTTATGCCTATTCATTGCAGCACAAATCATTCTTTTCTATCTTTGTTTTTACGGAGGATATGGTAACTTAAGTGATGCCATTACCTGAGGCAACAAATGTCCTTGGGGGAAGAGCTTTAATTTTCTCTAATTACCTAGGTGATTAGTGGCAACAATTAAAACTTGCCTATGAGAAATAGAACTGAGGAGAATATGAAGTCAAGATCATGGTCAAATAACTGATATAACCATGGTCAACAGTCACAACGGTGACAAAGGCTTTGAGTGGGAATTAACAATATGAATGAAATAACAATGAATCTGGAATTGGGTTTCACCCAATTCCAGACTCATTGTTAGCAATGCTGATAATAGGAAACTTTTTCGTCCAACTCGAATGCCTTTATTTCCTTAACAATTTGTAAGTGTTTAAAAGAAGTGAACATACTTAACAAGTGGATTTCCCATAGAGAAATAATGTTAGATGAATTAGAGCTGAGCATTTTCGTTTAAGTCACTGGGTGTCTCTGTTGTTAAGGTTAACATTTTCGTTAAATGTGTATATATGTTCGAAACGGACGTTAACTTTCAATTTCAGCAGCATAGTTGATATAATTTATATTATCCTGTGTATTAATTTCCGTGTGTGTACAGTAAGAATAAATGCTATGTATGTTCATCAATGAAGAATATGCGAATATACATTTCATTTATGGGTATTGCGATGGGAATGTTTTTGCTGCTGTCCGTGATTATCGACGACGATTTCCAAACAGTAGGTTCCCAGGTATTTCCCAGTAGGGAAGTGTTTACCGGTACCCATAGGCAGCTTCGTTAAACAGGTTCATTCACCCTCACATCACATCGTCAGCAGGATCTTCATGAAGATGCTGGTCCTGCAATACAACACAGCCCAGCAGCGAGCACTCGGAGGGTATCTTCGCGCCTTGGAATCCCTCACGTAAGGGTATGGATGACTCTTCACTCTGAAAGCTTCTATCCCTACCACCCTCAAGCTGTGCAACATCTTCAAGAACGTGATTATAATGCAAGATTGAAGTTTTGCTAGTGGTTAATCACCAACAAAGAACATAGCGCGCGCATTTTGTTCACAGATGAAGCCACATTTACGAGAGATGGTGTGAATAATTCCCATAATAGGCACTACTGGTCCCAGCTTAATCCCCATCGAACACTTGAAAACACATCAAACACCCTGTGTATATGTATATAGTGTTAATTATAGGTGACAATAGTCACTGTCGAAACCACCGACGAGCATAATAGAATTTGGAATATAAAAGTATATGACTTTAAAGAAATTATTCCCGAAACCTTCAATCATACACTCAGTACATTCAGGCACTAAAAAAGGTGTTAAAATGGCTTTCAACAAATTAGCGAATTTGATAGAGCCGTTGGTACTGGGAATAACATAATACCGTACTAGTGGACAAACAAAACCGAAGTAACTTTAAAGCTTTCTTGGAAGGAAATACAATAAAGATGGGTCCCATTTCATTCTATGCATTCATTGTACTTCTACTGCCCTGAAAGAGCTTATGAATGACCTATGAGTGACCTATTTTGATCGACCGATATCGGGAAAAAAAACTTCATCCAATGGTTTATGTCCAGCATGTAAAACGGCCAATATTATATTCCTTCCCCTGCAAGGATGGGCCCCGTGTCTGCTTCAACATGAAATCCATTTCTCGTCCTCTTTCCTGTTGCCGCCTTCATTTGTTTCCATTAAGTTATTCCCGTCGCCGTCGAGCCTTTATTTTCTTTTATACCTCTCCACATCATTTATCTTCCTTCAGCTCCCGCGTAACAAGCGTCGTCCCTCCACAAACCCCCCCCCCCCCTGGCGCCCCCTACTTTATCCTGCCCCGCTTACCCCCTCGTTCCATCTCTATTAACATTTAAACTTTCCCATCTCCATGTTCCTCATCATTTGTCTCATCGCTGCTCCTCTCTCTTGCTGTCACTTTCTGGCTGCATAAAAAGTTAGCGACTTCCATTCATACATATACACTAGGGTGTCCCTTATTTGCTTGAAAAAGTTTTCTTATGATGCAAAACGCACATGGCCATATCCATAGATTTCCGCTAAAACGCGCTAGTAAGGTGACCAACTTAATCGGCTACTAAGAGCGTTTAGCTGTACACTAAAATGTTGATCATGGAACCTTTTTATGAAGCAACTATGATCAACTGACATAGAAAGCTTCTATTGCCTCTATCGCAACGGAGTATATACTTTTAGGTAGCGGCTGCTCTAAAAACAAAGCCACGCTTGACAACACTGTTACGGTATTTCGCGTACGTTAATTCAAACGCTATACTATAGTCATGCTCGTCAAAGTACATACTTAAATAAATTCCAATAAAAGTTTTTAATGAAAGGACATAGTAATTGCAAGGCATTAAGAATAAAAATTTATTCATTCCAGTGTTGCATAGCTTAAGATAATGTATGTGGCAAATTATCTTACAAATATGATTTTAATCATATTTTAATGCATAATCCCGCTGTCAATGACACTTTTTGCTTTCTATCTATTTTCATTTGTAAATCACAGTCAAATAGAAAGTAATGGTTTTACTCAAGGTTTAAACAGACTATCGATATACTTTAGGAACTTCTCTGCCACTAATCTTTCGTTGAATATGCTGGTTTTTGTGATATATTGAAAAGTTAGCTAGTTCTTGTGCCTCTAAGCCGATAGTAGCCTACTAAGGAATCTATGATTATGACCAATAGAGTTATTACAAGTACCAGAAGTGGTCCTGCCTATACACGGCCGTAAACAAGGTGAAGCCGAGTCTCCGAGATTTTTCGTTTCAGTAATAAACTGAGACATTTGGATAGAATAGGTTAAGTTGATAAGGCAATTGTATTTTTATCGCTTCTAATTCATTGTAAGGAGAAATATGCATGTAGGAGGAATGAAAAGCCTACCGTCTGCTATTGAGTGACCATGCTATATTCATAGTTTAATATATTAATATATAAATGGACGAAATACAAGTCCTCGTCGTTAGAACATCCATCCCAAACCACAATCGTATATGGCTAATAAAGTTTTCTAGGTACTATGAGTATGGTGGAAACGACTTCAACTAAAGTTTGTCACGAAACCTCAGTTTAACAATAAACTCTAAGACTCAACGGATACGCTCTAATTCTATTTATTTGGATGCTAAGTACTAGGATGCAAAATTTCAACTCAATCGAATAATTTGAACTCGTGCCGAGTTTAGTTTGAAATTTTTAATTTATTCCTGAATTGCGGGATTTCCAGGATGGACAGATAGCGTGCCTTTAAAGTATCAGAAAAAGGACTAATTTAATATTCGAAGACACAATCAAAAGTTCTTAACAAAATTTTTTGTAATTTCCTATTCAGTGTTTTTTCAAAAAGCAAAGAGAATTTCTTCAGTGCTCCTTTTCGCATCGCAACTCATATTCAGTTCATTTGAAATGTGCATAATCGTGCGTTCTGCAATATCATTACCGCTGTTATAGAGTTCAGCTTTTGCTTTGTATTTTAAAATATATGTCAGATCTCAGGCGCAACGGCTTTCCTCCAAAAATTCAGAGTACATTTTCAGGGGGAAAAAACTGCTTAAAATCCTCCCAAAAAATAATCCTTATCAATATGGGCCTCAAGTTATGAAAGTAAACAGTTGTGACTGAACTCATTTTTTAGTTACAACAACCATCTTATCAGAGGAAATCCTTTTTCATGATAAAACTGTAGAAGCAAAGGTAATATGTTAAAAGGAATAATTTATACTGTCAAAATTGAGAGTATGTGTATATAGAATAAAGTTGCGCGGAATAGCGTTGACAAAAGATTATTTTAAAATATATTTTAAAACACAGTCAAAACTTCGTTAAGTTTAATTTGGTGAAAAAGAAGAGATGAGTTGCGCGAAGCGACATTAAAACTGGTAAAACTGGCAAAGACATGGGGAAACCTATTTAGATGGTAGCAAGGTGACCGTTCGTCATTCGTTGAGAGGAGAAATTTGCAAAAGGAAGAAATATTGATGAAAAACTTGAGAATGAACACTTTAAATAAAATAAAATAAAATCATGGGTATTAAGTATGGAATAAGTTGGATTTTTATTGAATTATTTTACCTTTTTATTTAATTTTTATCACTCAACCCGTCATCTCTGACTTCCACACCGCTAAAACATATGAGCCATCACCTTTTCCTCTATACCTTTAGAGTGAATCCTAGTTTCCTTCAGCATCTTCATAATTATTTGTTAGGAGCACTCATTCAAAGTGGCAAAATTGTGTGGTTCTTAGTTATATCGAATTTAGTTTCTAGATTTACTTCCTAGGAGATCAGGTTGAGGGCTTAATCAAAGGAAAGGTCGTCACGTTTCTTTTGAATAATTGAAACCTCATAAGTTTTAAGCACGAATAATCAGATTGTAGTGGTAGCGAAGATTGTAGAAGATGCGTAGGAGAGCCTTTTCAATGGAAAATTCCACTCTCTACTGACTAGCTACGCACCAGGGAGTAAGGTAGTCTTCGTGTTTGATTATCAGAGTTTTCAAGGCCGCAAACCTTCAGTGACAACTTCAAAATGCTCCATCCGTTGTCCATGTCAACTTTCTAGCTCTCTGCAGCCCTTAGGTATTATTCTGCGATGGTGTACGAAAAATATCTGCGTATTTTAATCCAACTTTGCTTGGATCGTAAACATCGTCATAAGACGTAATGCTGGCACTTCCCCACGCTCTCAAATTAATGCAGTTATGTTGGCAGCCTGCCGTATTCTGTCCACTTGTATCCACTTCTTAGCTGATGCCCTGCACGCAAGTCTTCCTTTCGTCAACTTCACGATTCGTGCGGGCGACTGATAGCATGTTTTCGAGACGGCTTCCAGGATATTTACTGTTACCTGGTGAGGAAAAGAATTCTTTACTGGAGAATTGATTCGGAATTATGAATATTGCAATTTTATTCTAAAAATAGTCTAAGGAAGCAAAGGTAAATGTAAGTAAAGGTAAAGGTAAAGGTAAGTGATTTATAAGCATATAATGATCATATATGAACAAATATTTCAGTTACGATAAAGCTATATATTTAATAGTAGTCTTTAAAAACGGAGTAACTGCTTTATTAACTTTTTACGCATTACGGGATGAGGGTTAAGGATTATGATCTTGGTTTTATGAGGTTGTAAATTTATAATTTCATCCCAAAAACGTTTAAAACATTCCTTTTATTCTACGCGATTGTCTCCTTTTCTTCGTTTGCCTGCCGAATTCTTCTGATTTTTCCGCTCGTTTTCATTTCAACTCCTGGCGTCCCCGGCGTTCGGCATTCAATCTTTGAATACCTCACCAAGTTCCAGGAATTTTTCCGTACCTGATTTATCAGCTTTTGGCGCGATGTTCAACTCTCTCCTTCCCCAATGAATATATATTACCCCCCTTATATTTCAGAACTTCTTTTCTTAAATTCTCCTTTCAATCAATTCCCTCTCTGCCATTATATGTTTTCATACTTTTCCTTTATATCAAAGTCCCCTAAGCGTCTTGACTCCCCACAATTTTGCTTTCATCACCGTGTAACTAGGTGAAATATATTGTTGAAATTTTACATTTTAACTATCGCTATATTATACATTACATAATGTTACTCTTTAATCATACGGCAGAGTTATCACTTTAAAACGTGTGTGTTTAGTAATAAATGAAATAAAGTTGTATAATTTCAATAAAAATATACAAAGCAGAGATTCATTTAGAAATACTTTGGTTAAATAACTTTTGATATGAAGATGGCTCTGTAATTGATATTAATGGAACTGTTACCTTTCTCAATTGAGTTCTGGTGTGAAAGAAGTTTAGGGTTAACAAACCAAATAAGAATATTCTTTCCTGCATTCCATATTCTAACAGCCATACTAACAATGATAATGGATGATTTTTATTATTATAATGTTTAAAATCATGCTTTGCAGTCCTCACGAATTATAAGCATTTTCAAAACTTAAGATATTTTCAATTATGTTTTGCCATACGCACAAGGTTAAACGTGAGAAGGAAAATTACTGTTTAAATTGAAGAATTAGTGATATTCAATGCCGGGTTAAAATATAATGGACGAATCAAGTGTTCTTCACTGCTTCTTGTAGACATATTAAAATTTTTATAAAAAGTTATAATTTCACTGAATCGTTAAAGGTAGGTACTATCTCCATTTGAGCTACTATTATTTCATGAAATATGTAAAATGGAAAAATAATATGGTTCTAAAATATTGGGCAACATTTTTATGTAATTTCATTACCATTGGGGACAATATACATGATTCTTAAGTGTGAGTGATTCAGGCAAGTTTCCTATGTGTAAATTATTACATATAATATCTTTCTGTACGAGAGCTGAATATAATCCCTGCAATTTGAAATTTGTAATTATTAATAAGAATTTAAATATTGAATGCGATTCAATATAATCTGGCTATTAAAGTTTGTGACCACAACTAGTGATATGATGCTCAATTGATTAAGAGGGCCCTAAAAATCATAAATTACGATGGTATTCTTTGCTTCTTTGATGTTCGTTTGCCTATGAAGTCATTCATTCGTGAAAAATTGAAAATGATTGTCCGTAAACGGTGCTAAAACGGTATATTACTCGTACTATGATTATTTTGTAGATGTGTTGTTCTCCATTTAATATTTTTTTAGGAAATCAGATAATACTAATGTTTTTTTTCTCCCAGAGCTCGAAGTTCATGTAAATATCCGTTTAACCTCACCCAGAAAATTACCTAGAAAAATCTTTATTTTGGTTGCGTGAAACACGGTTGAATTTACCCTCTGCTTGATCTGATTATCTTTGTTTTTAGCCGTCCTATAACTTGGTGGATATTTTTTACGAAATGTTACTTCAAATTCATTGTTTCTCCGGGCCTGTTGGTATGAATAAGTGTATCTATTTATCTCGCTACTGTTTTTTGTGATAATGGTGCATGCCTAATTTATTCAAAATCCGTTAATTCTCCTGAGTGTTATTTTTTTCACAGTAAATATCGCCCGGGTGAGCACAGATAATGTATGCCTCACCCGCGCACCTGGAATGTTTTATCGCAATTTTTATTGTTCTTCATTGTATCGACATTTTAACTACGGTTTTCACATTGATTTATCCTAACCATGTCTTGATACGGCCACCCATGGCACAGGGACTTTTAATTGAAGTGGAAACGCTTTCCCGACATGCATATTTTCATACCAAAAACCATTTTGTATTAACGGGGATATATATATGAGATTTCAAAGATTTTTTTTAATACTCGAGAATAACATTGCTGGTTATGTTGAAGTAGGTAGAGGAGATAACTAAAAGAATTTGAATGGCATTGACGAGGGAACGGCTACGAGAGTATTGAAAAAAACATAATGCAACAGTAGGAAAGAGTGGAGACTGGTGACTGGGAAGTGGCTCAGACCGTAGAAAATCAGTGATTCGCTCATAAATCCGCATCTGCGGGGTTCTTCGAGATGGGAAGCCAGTGTCCTAGCCAGCCGCACCACTCCGATCCCCTTCAAGAGTTAATCATCGCTCCGATGAGCATTCTCTTTCCCTCTCTGTCTCTCGCATTCTCCATGCTAAGTTTTCCTATACCCCCAATCCTCATTTTCTCCCTTCTGGGGATAACTTCGCCTCATTTCGGACCCTCTAGAACACTTTCCCTTTTCCTACCCTCCCTCCCACTGCTCGTTCTCTCTGTCCATCCCTTCGTATCTCGTCTTCTAGGGAGGTCGACTTTTTTCTAACGCACGCCCTGAAGTCTGCGGGAGTTGAAGCCCTGAGGGGACCCTTGGGGTCCCCTCAGGGCTTCAACTCCCGCAGACTAACAACCTCGTCCTTCCTCATCGGCCATATCTCTCTCTCCCGTTCTTCTTCGCTCCATAACCCTTCCCTCGACCTCCCCTTACTCTCTCTCTCTCTCTCTTCTCATACCACCCGGTTCACTATCCATCGCATGGAGCAGAACTGCCAACTTTGTAGCCTTTGGCTCAGACTTTAAAAGCCCTCACAAGGGTGTTTGCTGGTTGGGAACCAATACTTTTAAGCTAAAAATATGTAAGGAGTATAATGAGTATACATACAGGTTGAGTTGGTTCAACTTGGTGGTATGGTTCACATTTCTTGCTACATAGCCGTTTAAATAGTAGCATCGGGTTGTTAGTGTGGCTAGAGTTTTGAATTACCATTTGAGACCCCGGGTTCACATCTACATAATACCCTGTGAGCTATCTAAAGAGTGTGTGGCGAGGGGTGAGGTTAAACCAGCATTAACTACATAACATTCTGCTTAAGATAATGAAGTGACAGTAATGCATAAGGATAAACCTGTAAATACCTGTCAGATTGTGAAATTTCAACAACATACTCTACACAATAGTTATGCTACGATTGTTATAGAAATATTACTATTAATATCTTTGGCAACTACCTAAATTCACAGAGATGTACAGAAGGCGTGATATTCGCACTGTTAGTTCTGTGTAACAGGCTATTAAAAAAGAATTAGTGAGCAAATTAATCAATAACCTACACTAACTATCGGCAATGCTAACCATCTACAATCGAATGAAAATATAGTTCGGAAAACTGCAGGTGCTGTAACTGTGTCAGTGAAATCCCGGTCCCAGCTAGAGTATTGTGTGAAGAGAATTTAAGTAGCAATACTTCGTCCTTATGAAGGTACATGTTAAATCGTGAACCCACTAGCGCTTTTCGCAGGAAATAAGTTATCACGATGCCAAGTGTCTCTCCACTATGCGTCATATAAACTTTCCCTGTCCTCAATGGTTCATTTGACCTCAGTTGTTGGTCTTTTACCCGACTTATCAACCTACGAACTTTTACTTCGAGATAAAATGTATACAGAGCTTAATAAGCATTCACGTTGAGTTCATTTCACTTGGTGGGAAGATTGTTTCTTGTCTCGTAGTCAGTTGCTGATTAGAGGTGTTTTAAATAATGATCTAAATTATAGTAAACTTGGATTTGTAAATTCTATGGATATAATACGCATTTTTATTCCGAGTGGTGAAAAAAGTATTATAAGTTGACTCCTTTGGTGAGCATGCAGTTAGATTTTACCACGTTTGGAAATATTGAAGTCTGTGCATCAATTTAAGTTCCGCGCAAACTATAGTGAAAAGATCTTCCTAACTTTTTCCAATAAAAAAACGACTATGGTCACGTCAGTATGTAATATTCTTAAAATTCTTGTGTTTGATGTTACAGAAATGCTCACACACTCGCTAAGATAATTTACTTTCTGAAATATGGAAAATCCTACGATGGGTTTCAGGTAGATCAATCAGTTATACAGGTTTGAATTAAACTATGAGCCACTAGAGAGGAACTCTATAATCACTGATAATACTAGTGAATAATTATGTTAAGGCCAATCGGTATATTAAAGAAAGTTATCACTTCACAGTGGTAAAGTTCAACTTCCCTGCTGTATTCTAGCTCGTTGCGATTTTTTTCTAAGCGAGATAGTGAATACCATTATTAGTGGCCCTAGTTCTTCATTTTGAACATTATATTGCCGGTCTTGGTGGTGGCGTGGTGAAGTCCTCACCTGCTAACAGTAAGGTCGCGGGTTCAAGTCCCGCCTACGTGATTTTTTTCACCTCCCTGGCTATGGTTGTGTGTACTCATCCGTTATTGATCGTTAAATACGCCAATGCATAGGCTATAAAGTGCTGTTTTCGGTGATCATGGAACATAAATAAATATGTTTTCGACAACGCTATGCTATAAGCAACGTGACCTCTTTCACACAAGCATGAAATTAATAAAATTCTGAAATAGTTAAGCTAAAATATTGTTGGTAGAAACAAAAAGCAATAAATCAAGTAAATAAATTAATAGAAGTGAATATGTGATTTTTGTTTTTAATAGTAACAATATATACAACTATGGTAAGCAATATGTTTTATGTTAAAGCGAGAGATTTCTTTGTATACAACATTTTTGGTGAAGCAGGTGGATTTGTTACTAAGCAATTTCTCCTATGAGCGCTTCTCTTATAATAAACAAGAGCATGCGCTCGCGCCATATGTCGGTTAGTAGAGAATGAGTATGGGAAATCGCATTCCATCTATTGGCGCACATCTGAATCACTGCGTCTCGCATCTGAATCTGAATAATACCTACGCACGCGTAGCCTTTTATCTATAGTAGGTTGAAGCAAAACTACTAAGAGTGATGTGTTACCCGTAAGGAAATTTGGAGCAACCTTTTTCCATGTAAGGCTATTTAATGGAATAAGTGCCTCTAATAACGAGTACTCTGATAGTTTAGCCATTTTATTTTTACAGAAATATTTCATTTGGTAAGTGTAACTTACATCATGAGATGGGCAGTAGTTATCTAAGCCGCCATATTGCCCCGTTACCCTTTTAAGCATTGCCTGAAGTGAATGACAAGATCCTCTGCTGGGTTAGAACTAAAAAAAATGAATACATTGAACGTTCTGACGTCACCTTAGAACTGAGAATGGTGACTGAATTGATAAATGAGATCTTAGTGTGGAATCTCCATGAGTGAGAATATGAAGCTCCTTAGGCTAGTTTTTTGGCTCAAGGTAAGTTAGGGATAAGCATAATAGTTATTTTAGATAAACGAGTCCTCTTCATAATCATGTCAGTAAACAAAATTTACATATCATATATTTATTATCTTTTCTTTGTTATATCACATTTAATTTGATAAAAAAACTTGTGGCGAGATATCGTGTCACCAGGAAGTTAAATTTATACAAGCATTTTGCGATAAAGTGCATTGACAATGTGGAAAATACCGAAGAATGTATTTCTTATAGAGTAACTGTACTAGGCTTCATAGGTCGCTGAAATTATCTAAATTCTCTCACCAATGAGCCTTGTATTCAATTATTCTTAGGTAGAATGCTGAACAAATTTGGATAATTTTATTCTTTTTAATCTATCATTTCTCTTTAAAAAAATACCTACGTGCTTAAAAAATAAAATTCTTCACATGATTAGGGTAAATAAATTATGGAAATAGTTTTATTGCAAAAAGTAAAGAATGAAATTTAACAACATGATGAAAAAATATAGCAGTATATTCCACTAAAAAATTGGTTTATTAACGACCCGGGTGTCATTATGTTGGTGACCATTTTCCACAAAGTTATGCCTTCAACCATTAATATTATTAATGAAATTAAAATTGAATTTTCAAAAAAAAACTGTGGCAACCTCTTGCAACATGCAAACTATACGTTAAACTATAACTTCAAACACATTCTTCGATATTACTTGAGTAACGACAAAATCACGAGATTTTCACAAAATGTTAACTTCTGTATGTATTTGAATTTAGTAAAAAAAGCATAATTTGGTTATTTAAGAGTTTTAAAGGTGTTTATTTAGTACTCGGAGTGTTCTCCGATTTTCCTTGGCCGAAAATTATTCGCCCCCACAGGATGTATTTTTGCGCCATCGGCAACCCCGACACCTAGGGACCACCTTCCCTCACATCTCTCCATCTGCCCTTCATTTCGGATGGAACTGGTCCCATTGGCCGTGTCCCCTAGCCAATGATGAAATGAAAGCCTTCTGCCCTCCGCCGTTCCCTCGACGTGGCGAGGCAGTATATTCGTTTAAGCACTGCCACCCTCCATCCGAAACGCCGTGATCACACTTCATCCCATCCCACTACATCCACCCTCTCCTCCTGCTCTCCCCCTCCCCAACACCTAAATCCATTTCAGCCTCTACACAATTCCGTCATCCACTTGTGTCTACAATACATTGCCTCCCCCCGAGACTTGAGACACGATATCGAAGCGGTCCCAGTTGGACGCCTTGCAGTGCCTTCTCAATCCTAGCACAATATTTATCCAGTCAGGAAATAATAGGCCTTGATTTTTTAAGGAATGGATGTGATTGACCACATTCCAATAATCTATCCATTCAGAACTCTTAGTATTTTTATCATTACTATAGGCGTAAAAGCAACATTAGTGAAGTGATTCTTATCTTGTCCCCATTACGCTTCTTTTATAACAGCTTCTTTCGATGAAGGTCACTGAGAAATTGGAAAATACCGAGGAGAGTATTTATAAAAGTTATTCCTGTAAAACGACCTGCAAATGTTTTATCCATACAAAAAATATAAGAAGGAGTATCTACGTAAGATATATGTAAAATACCCGTAAATAGGCCAAGAGAAAGCCAAACTAATAAAAATAAAATGCTGGCTAACGGAGTCAAATACATCCATAATATAAAACGAAAAATTATAACCACCTTACTATAGAAATATTATTAAACAAGAGTTTGCTTAACAGCAATGTATATTGTTTTAAATGTAATCCCCAACATTTTTCTGTTTTATGTAAAGCTGCACAATGGAAGATTTTTTAACATGGGCTGCAGAACAATCACAATTCTGCCAAAAAGGGAAGAAATGATTTTTTGTGTGGAGGATCAGTCGGAAAAACTTTATAATTGCTGCCGGTATAAGCTCTTCGAAAAGTTGGATGGCTCACCACTACCTGCCATTCCGTTTCGTCTGTTATCACAATGAGACCCCAAGATAGGGTCCCAAGTAAAGTTCTAGCTAGTAGTGACTTTTGTCATTTACCTAACTGCCTTGCATGTGTGTGCCTAATACCATTTTTCGCGAAGTATTTTGGTTCCTCTGCCTCACTCTCTTTCGTTGCTTCCATCTCTCCTCCTCCGTTTTTTCCTTTCATCCCCTCCCTCGTGGAGACGAAATGTACCATTTCAACTACCAATTTATATTTGTGTTGTGTATCGGCACACAATACCCTAATAACTAGTATGGTAATCCCCATCATTAAATTATGAAAATTCAGCTAAGCTGGTGTAATGGAGCTTAATAATAATATTTTATAAAGATTTTTTTACTTCTTCCAAAACAATGTGGCGCAGTGTATTTCGGTTGCACAGTTAAACAAATGCTCGGACAGCGCCTCTGTGGACTGAAATTAGAATTTCGTGTTTACACACAGGCTCGGAAGTATTGAATGCTGTTTAAATTTAGAATGCTTTTCCGAGTTTTCTTGCTGATTTCATTAAAAATGTTATTGCTAAACTACTTTGCCTTGTAAAAAAACCGCAATGAAGGCATCAGTCCATGATTTATTTTGACCAATGAGGAAGAACCCGCAATATTTGAAGTCAAAGTGTGTTAATTCAATGGAAATGGCGCTGTGGTAAGCTATTACGTCTGGAAAAGTGTTCATTATATGTAAACAATAACTGGCTATGAGAAGCCAAATATCTCCGAGTATTGAATTGAAATCGATTCAAACAATACTTAAACATACGTCAAAATAATATTGCGCGTTGTGTGATCGTAGTTCATAAATTTACCACATAGCGCCAGAGGGCACTGAAATTAGAACCGCCTAAACTCTAGCTCAAATTCTTCGAATTCGTTTAAAGTTTCAAACTTTATTCTTGGGTTTTCGGTGCTGATTGCAGAGCTTCTGATTTCAGTGTTGGCTTCAGAGCTGGGTAAAACAGCCGCAATGACCTCGTTGAAAATTGTAGAAAAAAAGAATTACCCAGGCTGGAAATGGAGAGTGGGTGAGCCTATCTTTAACTCCTGGGCGGCCCCGTTAGCTCGCTCACATCATTGCTCCTGTTCGACCCGAGTCTTTTTCTCACCACTAAGGGTAAGATATTCCCTAGGGGGTCTGGTAGACTTCTGGTTCTCGATTGGGAGAACGGGATCCTTGTGAAGGGAGAATAAGATTTGTGGAACTTCATCCCGAAAGGAGCGCACACTGTGGTCGAATCCTGACGCCTCTGGGAATAGACATGGCAATTTAAAAATCGACATTCGGAGCGGAGTGAGCGCCTGCCACATAGAATTTCAAGTGAACGATCCATCTCTATTTTATGGTGTTTGAAGCACATTCGTGAATAGGAATAGAAAATATGTTAGGCCTTAAACGTTTTGTTCACCATGGAGACTAGTGCTAAATACAAAATTGTTCGTAATAAACTGCACATAATCCCTGATGTTCCGCATGATATTCAATAAAATAAATTTAAGCTTATTTTTACTTGTTAACGTTAACACGAAATGACTTATGTATTCAGGAAATCAGAAGGAAAATGCTGGTTCTATTAACTACTAATGCTTTGGCAGAAAAAATAAGATGACTTTTACACAATTGAAAGTCGTTGAAGCCATTATTTTACAAGCTAAGCTCGAAAAGTGTGATCTTTTAATAAACTTAGTCATTAAGGCCCCCATATTTCTTTCTGGAAATAATGCTGCCGGATACCATTTTCTTGGTCTATTTTTTCTGTTATACTTAGCATATGGCTTTTCAAAGGGCTATTTGGTTCCACAATGAAACCCCAAAATGTGTTGTACAGTGAAGTAATATTTTTACAATCTCTTCAGATCACACGTCATTTTACTAAATAGCTTTGCGAAGAACTAAAATGTTCTAATATTATATTTTACCACTAAATAAATTCAAGTTTTTGGTTTCTTGAACGTTGCAAAGTTTTCGTGTCTCTAACGAAAAATTATTAGAGTTAAATTTGCGAAATTATTTGCACCTCAGTGGCAATTCAATAGAACCAAATGTTGATACCGATAAAACAGGCTGTCTCATTCGCATTATTAGGTGGGCCAAACCGTTGTTTTCCTTAAGATGTAATTGCAAAGAGTCACCCTCCTCCTTCTCTCTAATACTGAAATTATGACTCCATTCATCTTGCAAGCCGTGGAAGTGTTCCGTATTCATTGAAACGTGCAAGCTTTATTACATTCGCAAGGCGGGAGAAAACAAATTTTCCTTCCAAACTGTGGGTGGAAATCCAGCCAAGGAATCATTCCATTAAAATCCCCATCATGCCTGCGAATTTTGCACTCCTTTCACAATCCACATGCACACACACATATATAAATCTTTTCACATAAGCTCCATCACATCCTTTATCCCCACCTAGTCCCTACACACATATCCCAAGACGAGTTCCCGACCTCCGTTGACTTCTCTCTTTCCTCATGCCTATCCATTCTCCTCCATATTTCGTATTCACTCCGCGTTTTTGTTCCTGCAGATGGCATCGCCTTTTCCTCTGGATATGAGAGAGACTGCTGCTGCCGGGCTGGGTGGGTCCTTTCCGGGACGCCCGGAGACCCCCCTTTTTTTGTTTATCCGAAAACAAATATGTGGGATCACCTCAAGACTGTTATGAGTCGGAAGGAGATGCAAGTTCCGGTATCGGCTACAGCAACAATCCTTGCCTTCGCATGAGAAACGGTCGGCTTAGTTGTCCCCGCAAAACCTTTTTATCTTCAGCTTCGCCGCTGCCACCCATCTTACTCCCACTCTCTCGTCTTTTTCGTCTTCTCTGGCATCCCCGTATCCATGTTTATCTGATATCTTATCCTCTTCTTTGTTTCCCTACTTTTCATTCCCTTTTTTCCCTTTCTAATGTTTCTTTCCTCCCTTTCCATCTTTTTTCTTATCTCTCCACATCCAAGGATTAAGATGAGGATTTACGCTAAACCCTAATTCTGTCTTTTGAATGGTGGAAGGAAGTCGCAATCACCAGGCAACGGATATTGCGCACACATCCGTTGAACAGGTCATCAAGAGGACATCTCTTGCAAAGTTGAAAACAGCATTTACATGTGTTGTTATGAGCAAAAATGGTGTAAATTAAAAAATGACAATTTCGTTGAAAATATGGCTCCAAGTAATATATATAGTATAATCAACCCTGTAAACAACTGTTTCTTGCTAATGGAAAAACACTAAACTGTACTCAGGTCACTTATGCCAAAAGCAAAACTCAGGTAAATGATTTCTTCCGTAATTAACTAAAATATGTAGGAAATAACAAAATACACCACTTGTTTTCTCAACGGCTTATACAATGCTTTCGTCTCGTTCCTGAAAGCGAGGTACATTATAGGAGATTGCGTGCTAAGCACAGCAGACCAAGGCTTCCCAATATGTATAGTGATAAATGGATGCGAGTGGACTCGGTCGTTCTTTGCTATGTAAACAGGATTTATAATGGACGTTTTATATATCTTATTCAAGACTAGATGAAAAAAACATTACCACGAACGTAATCAGGCAGCAGGAAACATTAAATCATCATGTGGCGAATGCCATGTGACGGAACACATCCAACTTATTGCTTAATACCTTTCTTCGCTTCACTTAACAAAAATATCGATCTTTGCAATGCCAGTATCAAAACATGGTGGCGTTTGGGCAGACGTCCTCTTACGTATGGGAGTCCATTACCTACATACTAGCTCCGAACGTGGGGGTTAGGAAGTCTACTCGTTTGTATACCAGGTTGTCCAAGGTCGCCTTCGTTGCCCACATAAAAATCTATATATGTTGAAAAAAACAAACTTTGTAGCTGTCTATGGCTCTTAACCCAATTTTTAGACAGACGTTTCCAATGGGCTCTAAACACTACGGAATGATTTGATCCAACTTTGTCATTAATTGTAAACATAGTCGTGAAACGCCTTGCTCGAAATTTTGTGCCATTTTAAGTTAAATTCAGCATTACTGTCCACGTTGTCTTTGATTTGTTGTTATTTGTCCGTTTCACCTTAACACTAGAAGGACGGGAAGGGTCATTTTGACCCCTAACACGTGTTCAAAATCAAATTTAACTACTCATTAGATGATGTGATCAACATTGCATTCATTCTCAGAACGAGAGGTTACTGCGGCCTGTGGAGCGACAGTGAAAAAGGATATTCCTGACCATCACTCGCCAGATAGTTCTGATCTCTCACTAGAAATACGCACGTTCGTCCAAACCTATTTTGCTTCCGAAGTGTCGGCACACTACTTCTCAAAGACGAGGAGGTCTAGAGGATTCGCCGTGCTAAGTTGTAAAATAATTTCCGAATCCCCTACTCTTTTGCTTCATAGGAAAAGTATTCCGTGGGATGCAAAAGAGAAAAGAAAAGTGTTTTGGCTCATATGAGAGCAGAAAAGCCTATTGCCTATTTATTGTCCCTTCAAGGTATTAGATTAGTTGGAACATTTTCCAACGCTGAAAAACTCTCCAAACCTTCCGTGTGCTTCCTTTGTGTCGTCGGCTCCTTTTACAGCAGGTGGCAGAGCAGTATGCGTCGAAAATACTCCTCGCTCAGCGACAAGAAGATGGCCAGTCCATGTTCTTTTTCAATATTTTGGACCTGGCTTGCATTTATTGATGGGTATTGCAAAAAGAAGTGACGAATAGCAAAAAAAGTATAAATAAGGACATTCAAAAACTGGTAGAAGAGGTGGTGGGGATGTCAATTGAAACGAATCCCTCATCTTCCTGAAGCAAAATGCCAATGTATTTTATCAATGAAATAGAAGTGTTTGTGAAAACTGTGCTGAAAAAATAACTAAATGCAAAAGTGGTGCAGATAGGTGATCCCACATCTATCCAAATATATGTACATGTACAATGTACATATCAGTGAGTGGATATGATTTTTATGTACCTTTATTTTAAAAAATGGGTTTTAAAAATTAATATTTATAAAATAAAAGGATATTTATCTAAATATGCACACATTTTAGCCAGGTGTCTTTATTTTTTAAAAACTATTATGCTTGTTAATGGCTTAAGATGAGCACTACTGGAAAGGATCAACTGAAATAATTTTCATTATAGACAAATAATTACTAAAAATAATTTTTATTGCTAATAATGTATACATAAAGCCTTCTTAAAGTCATTTGTGGAAAAAAAATGAAGAACCGGGAGGAAAAAGTAGCTAGGCAATGTTGAAAAACTTTATGGGTCAAAACGACCCCTGTCCGTTAGGGTGCGGCTTATTTTTCGAAAATCGGAAAAGCTAAAAGTTCCACCCGTCAAAACATTCATTTTGGTGAAAAAACACATACGTGAAATTTTTGTTGAGTTGCGATATCGTTAACACGTGCCGCATGGGGTCTGAAATACCCCACTCAAAAAATGGAAATGTCGCATCATAATAACTGGTTTTAGAGTAACTCTATGATTTTATGACCCTTATGGGCTAAAATTTCATTATTTTTTACCTAGCTTTAGCAGTTTAGGAGATGCAGAAGGGCGAAGCGAGCACGAAATGCTTATTAGGGGGCGCCGCGATGCGCCGCGCCGCGCGCCGGCGCGGACGAGTTCACCTGTCCGTAGACCCCCCCTCTAAGCGACCCACGACGACACCGCATCTGCTACGGTGTCTCGTGGTAATTACATAGTACTGGAGCACTCATTCACTGGTTATGGCGAAGAACATGGAGTTTTAGTAATTATTTCAATTTATTATTAACTCGGTCATAAAAATTCCAAATCAGTCATCTTCATTTAAAAGAAATCTGTATAGCTAGCAAAATCAAACAGTAATCTGAAGGACAGTGCACTAATGAAAAGGAAAAATACAAGGAGTTTTAGATGCCAATACTTATCTATACGTTTTTATTAAAGTTGTCTTCCTTACATCTGGCACCCTTCTTCTATGTTCTTAAACAACAAGTAACAATTCCAAGTCTTTGGTCAAAGTTCTGCAAAAATCTTTCAACAATTTAATTCCTCTCTCGGCATCGTCTTTAACTGCTTGCAATGACTTGACTACTCTCTCACCATGGAGGTAACTTGAATTCCTCTCCCAACTGCTGACTGGTAGATCAAAAAAATCGCAGCTAATTCCAAAATTTGAAAAAAAATTAGCCCTTGTTTTCGTGGCTAAATTGGCAATACTCATTTGTGGTACATCATCTAAATGAATGTATCTCCTCCTGGACCATTCTTCTTGTGCTCCACGAGATTTGATACCTTCCACTAGCCTCGCTCTTTCTTCATCGCTAAGAACAGGAATCGAAAACTGAGAGACCCACCAGCTCCTCACTCAGGTACCAAAGGTGTCCCGTAATTTTTTTTCTAAGCAACTTTGGCGACAGTAATATTAGTGCTATTAGTCATATTCAATGAGCTTCTTTTAAAAAAGTAAGTCATTTCTAGGTGCTGATGTGGCTAACGGGTAAACAAACCAGGCATGGATATAAACTTTTACAATACATATGCAAACATCAAATAGCCCCTTGGAATCAGCATCGGTAGTCAGCACTTGCTCACGAAAAACCCAAATTTTAAGTGCGTAAACTGCTTTGCACATCCACCTCGCACAATGCCTTTGGCAGGTTCACCCCCAATAAATATAATTCAGAGCTCTAAAAGCTCCAAGTAATCATCTCTAGGCTGGCCGATCTGATAAAGGCAAATTGGGATATTAGATTTGTGATATTTTAATAACTAATTCCTATGAACAAAAAATAGTAGCCGCGTACATTGATTTGTTCCTGTGTGAAGTTAATTATTGAGAGTTTCGTCTCCATTTTAAAACTTTCTCCGGCGTCTGGGTAACTATCAATGGCATCATAAGTAATTGTATCAATAGATGCCCACTGACGCTGGAAATTATTTTAATAGCAAAGTTAGCCCAGCTGAACGTCCCCTTATTTGGTGATAAACTCCCTCCAAAAAAATTTCAAAGATATGGTGTTGGCAAGGCAACCATAGCAATTACTTTTTTTAAATAAGTGCTCAACCTGTACTACGGCACCATTCTTAATCCCTTGAAAAGAATACAACATTGGTATTACTTATCAGTTGCATCATTATATCTGAAAACATCAGGAAAAGGAAAATAAACCAACCCTTGTTAGCGCTGGTTGTATCAAATGCAATTGCTTTAACATTATTGGAAATGTTCCATTGTATCTCTATATAAAAAGCTGCTATTGCAATGGCTTTTCCGCTTCCATTCTGAAGCTCTGGGGCTGCAAGCATTTTATTGGTTCTGACACCTGTAACAACTATTGCCAATCTCTCTTTGGTGTCGTTACTACCAAGAAATGCCATTTACCATTTTAACATCCCAATGGAAAGTCAGTATAGGGTCCGGGGAAAATGACTCTCTCACTTTCTCCGCCGAACTAGCCCTGTGCTTATCCCGTTGTCTCCGAATAGTACTTTCATTTATGTTTGTTTGGGATATATCTCCACCAAATGCGTCGCAAAATATTCTCCTGCAAAGGTGTCGTCGAGGGCCGCTTACAAGGGGGTCTACGGACATGTGGACTTAAATTAAAGGTGAAGGTTAAATTGTTGAAAGATTTTTGCAGAACTTTGACCAAAGACTTGGAATTGTTACTTGTTGTTTAAGAACATAGAAGAAGGGTGCCAGATGTAAGGAAGACAACTTTAACAAAAACGTATAGATAAGTATTGGCATCTGAAACTCCTTGTATTTTTCCTTTTCATTAGTGCACTGTCCTTCAGATTACTGTTTGATTTTGCTAGCTATACAGATTTCTTTTAAATGAAGATGACTGATTTGGAATTTTTATGACCGAGTTAATAATAAATTGAAATAATTACTAAAACTCCATGTTCTTCGCCATAACCAGTGAATGAGTGCTCCAGTACTATGTAATTACCACGAGACACCGTAGCAGTTGCGGTGTCGTCGTGGGCCGCTTAGAGGGGGGGTCTACGGACAGGTGAACTCGTCCGCGCGGCGCATCGCGGCGCCCCTAATAAGCATTTCGAGCTCGCTTCGCCCTTCTGCATCTCCTAAACTGCTAAAGCTAGGTAAAAAATAATGAAATTTTAGCCCATAAGGGTCATAAAATCATAGAGTTACTCTAAAACCAGTTATTATGATGCGACATTTCCATTTTTTGAGTGGGGTATTTCAGACCCCATGCGGCACGTGTTAACGATATCGCAACTCAACAAAAATTTCACGTATGTGTTTTTTCACCAAAATGAATGTTTTGACGGGTGGAACTTTTAGCTTTTCCGATTTTCGAAAAATAAGCCGCACCCTACTGTCCGTCCTTCAAGGTTGTGCGAAATTCCCGTCAACCTAGGGTAGATATTCCGTTTACATGCGGCGAAAACATGACTCTCTCTTTCATTAGAAACAAATACCTTCAAATTTCCTTGTAGTTAGTACCGTAAAGCGGAAATAAGCCATTGAAGCATTCCGCGATCAGCCTTAACAGCATATATCACCGTCCTTATCACGGCATTGGAATTAGAATTGAGGACTGCGGAGGCTGTTTTAAAAGGAAAAGGAATGGTTGGTGGTGGGGAGGAATGGTTGGAGAGGTCTTATCGTTTCTTTTGTTGCAATTTATCGCACCGCATTTCCATACTACTGCTAAAAGACGGTTAAATTTATGATGTTATAACCCTTATAGCGTTCAGTAGATAACGTTTTTGCGCTGAGATCCCTCTGAATAATTTGGAAGAGTATGTATCTGTTGGAGTAACATAAATGAAAGGGTGATATAATCTGTATCGGTTTAACTGGAAGATAATTTGAGCCAATATATATGAAGCTATGAAACTTTTTTTCAAGTGGACCGAAATCCGTTTTGCCAAATATCTGATGGAAACGTGACACTGATGTTTGGCTTAGTCATTTTGTAACATTGCTGTGACAATTTTCACTTTGGATTTAGTGAAATTGTGTCACATTTTTAGTTATATAGCTGCGTTATTACACATATTAGCTGCGTTATTTAATGAAATATGTAAAGGGTAAACAATAAGATAAAATGGAAATTATTATCCTGATGCTATTTTTTTCATTGGCGATCGATGTAGGTAGTGACAACTACGGACTAATAATATACTCTAATAATATGCAAATCTTTACTTAAATTTGGCTTTTATGGTTTTTTATCCTCAGGTTTTGGTTCAATTTCCAGCAGTGACAGATTTTTAGTGGAAATGTGAGTCTTATTCGAGTCGGACTTGGGAAATTTATCAAGTTTTTAACTCTGTCCTTATACTGGGACGTTAAACTGTAGGCCAATTTTCACCATTCGATATGAGTGGACTATTACTTCCGCTGTTTTTCTCTGTGCCCCTCCTCCAATGCCCATATATCTATTCTTTAATCAACCTGTCCACCTCTTCTCAAGGAAGCATATACCCTAAGGTTTTTCGGTCGCCTCCCAATGCAGCAAACAATAAGGATCGTCAGTCAATTATTCTTGAGTTTCTGACTTAACATTATACAGAAAATATTAAGGAAGCTCCGGTTCACAAAATAAAGGTTAATATTTTTGGAGTGAACGAATTAAAACAACTTTAGAGGAAGCTAAATTCTTCTCGATTTTAAAACCGGGTCAGGTCCTCCATCTCTGCGAACGTTACGATGCGAGACTCGTACATCGCCTTCAGGGCTCCTGATGCCTTGACGTGGGATTTTACCAATAATATACCGGGTCTTGGGAGGTCAGATTCACTCTCCTACCGCAGGATTTATGTATCTTTATCTTCTGTGAATCATTGATCAGCATTAGTAATTTTATGCGTACGATACTTAGCATAAACATGTTGATCACTGCTATATTTTAAAGCCCATACTAACTCGCATAAGGAAACGTTTTATTTTATCAACACTGACTACGCATGATTACCGTAAAAATAACCATTATTGCACAAATTAAGTTCCAAATTAGAGATCTGACTATTTTATGTGAAGTTATTTATTCATTTCAGCAGAAAAATTATCACTTCTGCCCTTAAATATGAATTTCATGGCAAATATAATGTATCCGTGCCTCAGACTGCATTAAAGGCATATGTAGAACCGTCCAAAGAAGTGAAATTGTGGTAATATGTTTTGACTATCTTATCCTCTAATCAGTAAAATTATTTTTCAAGCAAGTAAGTAGGCACTGCGAGTCCACTGTGTTTCTTCCCAAACTCTCCCTCCCTGAAATGTGCATCTTTTGCAGCCTCCGACGTTGCGTTGCCTCACGTGACTCCCTTGCTTCGTCATCTGAGCTATCCCGTTATTTCACTGTCAGTAATTTTCTTCAGACACACTCTTCTTCTCCCCTTACCCCACTACATCCTACGTGGTGCTCACTGGCGCGCGGGATCCATCGCGATCTGCGGGAAAATACGCACCGAGAAGCCTTTTCCTCTTGTTTACTCTGGCATGCTTCATCATCTAGCCGCCTGGACTAATTCTTCTGTTTTACCTTTCTCAAGTTACACGCTACGTCACTTTCCTATCTCCAGCCAAGTCTCTTTTTTCTTCATTTATTCCCCTCCATCTCCGTCTGCATCCTTTCCCTTAAACCAGCTTCCAAGAGGAAGCTGACTTTGGAATATTGCTATTTTTTTATTAAAATAGACTCACTAGGTTTTATTTACTCAATATGTTGAATACAGCTGCAATAAAAAGCAACTCACAAGGTTAGAATAAGGTAACTAGAAATAGTACTTCGAAGAAATGTAAGGTTGAATTAAAATACAACGCAAGTGGGCTAGTAGTCTTCTTGTAATCTGTTTCAACTTTGATAGTTACATAATAAGAATTAAAGAAATTATGTTTTTAAGTTGGATTTATGAACTAAACCAAAAGCTTTTTACTTTACCCATCATTTTTGAATAAACAATAGAATTGAGGGCTGGGATATAAGTGATAAAATTTCAATCTTAAATAAAAAAATCGACTGAGGTTTAGTTAGTCGAATGAGAACTTTGACTAGGATTAAGAGAAAAGTTTTGTTGGTGGTTCTGTGGCGAAGATGTTTCAGTAAGAACTTGAATTCGTATCTCTAGTTAAACATAAGTATACATTCCGGCTAGCGTGTTCACATCTCAAATGCCACAGATAAAAGAGCTTCATGGATTGACATTTGGAATCAATGCTTAAACTTGGAAAATTTCTTTCGCTAAAGTTTGCTACAGTATTTTAATTTTTTCTTTCAGAGTAAAAAATCAGTCATTATGTGATATAAATCCTTGCTCCAAATAGAGGTGCAGGTCTGGGTTTTAAGTTTTGTAGGCAGGTGTAAATATTACGTGTAATATTTTCATTAAATTGAATATCATTAGTATTATTTTTTTATACTTTAACAAAATTTAGTTGAAACAGACTCGACGAGTTCTTAGTGCTTGGTAATATATAATATATATATTATGTTAGTTATATGTAGACTTTTTGCTTAGGTAAAATTGTGTTTGTAAACTTCAGCAGTCGATCCTTTCCATAAATTGTCGAAATATCTTCATATAGCACACCTTCGAGGTGGTTCGAACTGCAATTATAAGTGATCCTGATACGTTTCTTCCCTGGAATACTTTACTATTTCCTATCGCTTGTAATTTTTTTCCATATTATGAACGGTAATGTGCCCAATATTTTGAGTAAGCGTAGAAGGTGAAGAAATAGAAAATGCTTGATGTATGAAATGAAGATATGATGGACCTATGCTGAGATAAAGAAAGACATCGTGAAAGAATATTGGGGACTGCATCTGATAAATGACATAATTTCTCTTCTATTGAAACAATTGGTACTTGCAGATCACCCTAGCTATAATAATCATAATATAATGCATCTAGATTATTTAAAAAATGTGTCTTAATAAAAACAGTCACTTAACATTTTCTTCTTTTTTTGCAGGTGAGTTTATCCCTACTTCCGAGGGTCTTCAAATAATCTTCCCAAAATAAGTTTATAATTGTGAGTATTGAGTAGTTTTTCTAGTTACAAATTTGGTCACAGTCCTATTTTGCAAAATAATTCTTAAGATATTTATTCCAAAAATTAGCGTTTTGAGAGTATATGAAAAAAATGTACTTTGCGCTTTATGTATTGCTGAAATCCGAGTATCTATAAAAGCTGGCACATATACGTGGACTATTTACTGGAATATTCAAATTTTTATTATAACCAATATTGATATAATGTCCGATGAAGAATGGCTGCGGGCTCATGACTGAGATACGGGCGTCGAACGGCGTGGAGGACCAGAACGGTGTGCACTTGGGAAGACAGCGCGGGTACGGGCTCAGAATTTCATCAAGCTTTAGCGGAACATTTTGAAGATGAATGATTAAACCTGAATGAAAGCTCATTCCCTGCATGGGATTGCTGTAAACTTAATTTTATCACAAAGTAAACGATCTCAGTAGATCAAAATCTACCTAATAGTTGTATAGAAAATCTGATAAAGATATTGTGTAATAACTTGGACTGGGAAGCAAGCCACAAACCTTTCGCTTGCAGGGACATTGGGCAGACCAAAACAGTACCTAGGCTTCTTGATGTCTAAGGCTACGAATTAAGAAAGATTTGAGGGAACTAGATGTCTGGCCCTTACAGTAAATGAATGATCGCACTCGCACTGTAGCATGGTTTATGTCGTTATTAACTACGGATGAAGATTTTTCACCTCAGCCGTAAGTGGCATTAAAAACTGCGGACATAGCCTAAGGACATAACCTATAGAAAGTCGGCCCATGCCGGGAAGCAAACTACGGATATTTGGTTGGTCGGGACAGTGCGCAGATCACCAGACTACCCTGGCTTCTGGATACCCAGGATATCTGAGTTATAGTTCTGTCAGATCTTTTGCAAAGTGTAATAATGACCAAAGACAACATTATCGCCAGTTAATTGTTTCTTTGTTCAGTTTTATTTCTACGAAAGAGGCATCGTGTATTAATCTCGAGCATATTACCGCGCTCTACACTCATTTTGAGCTCCCACATTAGTCCCTATGGCTACTCTCTGTGTCAATCCATCTTCTTAATTTCCAAGACGCATGTTTGCTTACTACCTTTCCCTATCTGATCACAAATTTCAACACGACCAGACTTCTTTCTTTATGCATACAGAGACTCTAGCTTTTCATCACACAAAATGTTATAACCATTCAAAGGTTTATGGTTTTTCTGATATTTTATTGATACTAGAAATGACTTCAGTGACACGTTGTTCTTTTAAAACAAGAAATTTCTCGTTTTCTACTTAACTGAACATAATCCTATTTCCACGACGTTTTTCTTAGATTCCATTAAATATCCAATGTGGATACCATCATTGCTGGGATTTTTCTAATTATTTGAAGCTAGCACTGACCCTGAATAGAATAGTGTACATTATTTATTAGTGGACTATGTTCCTTACTGTGCAAAGAATGAATGGCAAGGACTATATTTGGTGACTAGGTAAATCAGCTATGCTGTACTTCGGATTTGGCTTCGGGTCGGTAGAGCGTCGTAATGTCTCAAAAAAGGTTTTGTTGTAGCTAGCATGCTGGTAATGGAAAGAAGGAACATTCGTAAATTTCAGTTTTTGCGGTTGTTCGTTTATTTTGCTTTTTCTATCATCTTTAGAGGTATTATTGCTGCTGGGTTAAAATAATATCATCCCGATACGGAAGCATGTAATCTAAGACTGGTGTATAGACTATGAGTCCCAATTTTTTTTTTAAATATAGCCCTTCTCTCAAGTGTGTCGCAGTCTGTTCTCTCACATTCTCGAATTTTCACATTCATGAAAAATATTAGCTTTTATATTACATTATCTGCACTTTCTAAAGTTGTGTTATTTAAATTCTGTAATTTTCGAGGTTCAAATATTTCAAAGCATTCCTGAATAGGGCTACTTATTTCCAGAGTTTTACTATTTTAACGCTTACGTCAGAATTCAAGCATAATGGTTTAACTTTAAACAAGACTTATTGAAAAACCAAAAGAGGAAAAGGAAAGGAAATTGACTCCTATACCCTGATCGTGAATTCCACCCGCCCGTTGAGTCCAAAGCCTACCAGTTGAGCTGCGTCCTACCACGAATATTGAAGACTGCTTAGGTTTCGGTAATGTGTCCTCAACATATTAACCGGAACACCACACGAAATTGTACTTAACGTGAACGGGTTTAAAGGAAAAATAAAAGGAACAATGTGTAGGTAAATGTTTTGGGGAAAGTTTTTTTATCGTGGCAACTGGGAACATGTGTTAATGCCCGCGCGTTAACCAGTTAGGATGCCATTTGAACCCCTACCTTTCCTTCGCCGGCCGTTATCTCAACGTATCCAACTCTCTTTTCATCTCTCCAGATCCCTTATCCCCATTTTCTTTCCAAGTGGCCATTCCTCTCTCTACTTCCTGTTTCACCCTCCGCTCCTTCCTCTTTTTAAGACCAAGGCTTCTCTTCTTCCCTGACGATCTTCCCTTTCCCTTTAACCCCCTATCATCCTGATGCCGTTTCAGGGCACGTATTCGATTTCCCCTTGAAAAGAGAGGGGTTCTCTTTTTAGAACCGACCCGAAGCACGACAATGGACCAAGGGTGCGGTGTGAGGTGGGGTGTGGTCGTCGGGGGGAAAAATGGCTGTATCGCCAGGGCCTGGGAATTCTCCGGCATTCATTTCATATCCTACTTCTCCCACCACACTGCTAGCAGCGGCGGAGGCATCGTCTATTTTGACCCTCAAAGCCACGCAAACCTCTACTTTGCCCTTTCTAAAAACCCCCAACCTAATCGTCTTCTCCATCTTTCCCTTGTTATATGTGTTTCTCATTTTGGTTAACTTTTAATATAACATCATATTAATTTATAAAAAGCCAAATTTGTGACGAGCAGGACTATTGGCCATTCGAATATGTTGAAATTTCCTTATTTTCAATATTCCTATTGACAAAATTTTAGCCGCTGAACTAGATTTTCTGTGAACTTGATAATAATATTTTCTCTTAGGTTGTCAGTTGACTCAATTTTATGGTCTAATTAAATGTTTGTATCTAGATCTACCATGTGAAAAGGGGTTAGGTGATAGAGGGGGCATTAAGGGTCTATAAGTTTGACAAGGTGTGGTAGTATAGTTGTGTTTTAGTGATATTAGTTTCAATACCAGCAAATCTTTCTATTTTATTTGTAATTTGGCTGGTAGAACTAAATTATCACTGAGATTTTAATGAGATAGAAAGAAATATGAATCATTTTATTAGGTATAGTCAGCATTAAAATTCTAAGATTGATCTCTTCCGTCGAACTCCTTGTGACATGGTACATGAAGATGTGATCATTCAATTAAACGATAAAATACAGATATAAATGTTAATTAATAACAAAAGAAATAATCCTAAGTTAACAAAAAATAATTTACGCTGCTTAAGCTTTGTCAGTAAAATTATTTATTTCAAGAGAGACAAGAATCTGCATAAGCAATAGTAAAACGCTCCACGGAGTCAACATGAAAGTCTATGAAATTCTAACAAAACAATATCAATAGAAAAACCTTTGTGGAAATGAAATTTACTGATATATGCAATAGTTGACGATATTTCGGTCTCCTCTGATTACCTTAAACAACTAATGGTTCCAGAAATATACATACAATTTTATTCCCGTTTTATTCCCTTTTTTATCATGAAAAATAAAATAAACTTGGTATAGATAACTGGTGAAACGCTAGGCTTAGAAGATACTTGAATAAATACTCCAAGAGCTTTTTGAGAGTGAAAATGGATTATACCATAGGAGAGAAAGAGTAAAGTATTTGACACGAATCCTCAGCTAAGAACATGAAAAGAACTGAAAAACCGTCACCACTACAAATTGTTTGAACTCAGCCTATCGGAATAGAAATCCGGGAGCTCTAACGCCAATCTCCATCACGCGTGTGCTTGCGTTTTCGTTATTTGTCAATTGCACTCATGAGGCAAATGCGTAGTCGTCCATCTGAAAATTTTGTCGAGTACTTCAAATCACTCATTTCATTGATGGAGTTCGTTCTTAGGACGGTGACCCTCACTGAATAGCCTTTTTTTAAGCAGTTTACGTTTAGGATAATGCCAACGCGATGGAAGGAATCGTGATCATACACCAGATCTGTAAGACAGAAAAACCAAACCTAATCCTGCGATGAGGCTCCCGGGTTTCCCCAAACAAGCCGAGACTCAGGCATCTTTCCGGGAAATCACCGGGGAGTGAAAATAAGGGGGGGGGTTGTTAGGAATGTAATGGGAAGGGATGTGTGGAACGGAATGGAGAGAGGAACGGAACGGAAAAAAGAAGAGGATTTGAAGTCACAAAAGGAATCGATGGGGAAGAAATTAGCCTCGCCTCTGGGAGGTGATGGAGGGGAAGGGTCGTGTAGTAGGGAGGGCGAGGGGTTGAACGGGTCGGGAAGCGTTCGCGTAATGCGATATCAGGAAGATGGCGAGCTGGGAGGTCACGAAAGAAAGGCGCCCGGCCATTCTCCTCCTGCAACGAGTGGGGAGTGCTCCCGCAGCAGCACGCAGGGGGGCGAGATGGAATTAGGACGAGAAGAAAAGAAGGGAAAGGTCGGAGGCGTGTGTAGGTGGTGGCTTGTGTGCGGCGGAGGAAAGAAAGGAACTTGGAGATGGGTTGAGTGGAAGGAGGGAGAGACTGTGGGCTGCGGAGGGTAGAAATTCGCGATATTCTAATATCGGCATCGGATAGGTGAAAATAATATCGCATGGAACGGCAGTAGTGGATTTTCGGGCTTTCTTCCGCGTGTTTCGGTTGTCGTAGTCGACAGTTTCAATAGCATTACAACTATCTTCTTCAGTTCAGAAGTGAGGATGCAGGAGATCGTGTCTGTATTATATAGCTCTTATTGGTTAGATTTTTCTTCTTCATGAATACTCTCTTCCAGGCTTTGGAGATGTTGTAACCATCTTCTCTGTTAATGTTTAAACTGTCATCAACAAGAAGGTACACCAATGGTACATCATTACACCATATCCAATGCCTGGAAGAGGGTTTTTATGAAGAATAAAACAGTACCCAATGACAGTGCACCTGACTGAATTGGCGGGGAAAACGGCCCCCTATATAATACGGACACAAACACCTTCTTCACTTCTGACCCGAAATAGGTAACTTCAATGCTGTCGAAACTGTCGTCTACGTCAATGGAAACACGCGGAAGAAAGCCCAAAAAGCCTTCACTGCCGTCTCAACGATTCCGCGGAAGTCGGCGAGTTCATAATATCGCATGGTTTTGAAGAATTTCTATGAAAATCATCCCAAGAGAAGTCCAAGGTTTAGAAAGGTTTGCCTCAGTTTAACTGACTAACTCACCTGACCGACAGTTAGAACTCACAGTTCAAATGTCGGTCAAGTAAATTTTGATGGTGAATTTCATTATTTTGGTGTATATATTTGTTTTTTACCATAAAAATTTCCTCTGAAAGGGATATTCTTGGTTTTATGTAAAGTATAAGCAAAAGAGAATAAATGATTTCCTGTTTCTGGCGAAACGCATATGGGGCACTATTAGGAAGGCAAGGTGAAGATGGATAGGCCAAACCTTGAAACAGAGGGTACTATCAGGGAACACAATAGAAGGGTTAGTCCAACGAGAAAGAATTAAATCATGAATTGCGCGACAAATGCATACCTAATTACATGAAAATCACTGAATCCATTAGCAATGCATACATTTATTTTTCATAATGAGAGAACGTCTTAAAGAGATGGAAAAGCCGACTCAACTCCTCGATTTCGGCTGGTCTTGAAAACGAATCAAGATTTGAAATCTTAAATCCGCATTCTTTATTTCGTCATTTTAATATTTCTTCTCTAAACTTTTTAAACCTCCAATTAAAATTTTCTTATTATTGGAGATTAATAAAGTGAAAAAATAATAATAAATAAATAATATGTATGGAATACTGTAAAACTTCACTAAATTGGAATAGTGATAATCAATGTATTTCCATGCCTCTGTTTCTTAAACTTCTACTCTTTTTGTTCTTAAATCAACTATTTAATTGTTGATTAGTTCATGGCTTTCATTGATAAAATTCTCCGGGAAATAGGAATAATGCATAATTTGTGAATTCAGAGTTATGATAAAATATTAATTATTTCTCATAAGATCCTATCTATCACCTCATATTTGCGTTTTTTATATATTTTGAATTTTATTGCCTTTATTGGACCACTTCAGTCATCTTCAGCCACTTGCATTTATTGAAAAGACTATTACCGAAAAAGAAGCAGAAGAGCGCTAATTCTAATTTTGTGAAAAAAGAAGCCATTTTTAATGACAATAATAATATGGAAAAATTATACGATTGAAAACGACTTACTTAGGTAATTTTACGTTGATAGTTTCGAATCTTTTTCTGTTATCCATTCAGGAACGATATTCCAAACATTGAGAACTCCTTAAAACGCCCTTGACTAAGGGTACATCGCTCAAACCCGTATAGAGAAGCTTTGTGATGCATGCTGTGAAAAATCTGTGACAGGTCGATATGCCAAAAAAAGTATGAATCCATAATTTATTGCTATCCTTGAAAAGAAAACTTAGGCCATTAGGTCGGCGTATGCCTTAAATGTTTACACATGATTTTTTTATTGGAATTGGTTTTATACTTACAGGATTGACGATTATACAATGGAGGAAAAGGAGATAAATTGGACCTTATGTACCACTCACTGTGTCATTTTTCTTCGAATGTTTGCAGCTATTTAACGATTAATACCGATACTACGGTAGAAACTGATCACAATTTCTGGATTTTTACATAAAAACGAAAGTAATGAGGTGTATTTTATAGGAGCTCATCACTTTACACGCATCAACCTTTTCAAATTTTAAAACATGCAAGAATATGCTTCTAGAGGCATGAGGAGCACCTTTTTTTATAAAATTAAGTTATTAAAATCTACTATATTTTCTCTAAATTCTCTAAATATTCTCAGAGTCAATAATTAGTAGCTTTAGTGTTTTAGTTCCCATCTTGATTATTACTATATAATGATATGGGAAACCGTACTCAATCTCTTCCTCAATGATGTAATTGGGAGATATTTTAGCGAGGTCTTCATTTTTCTTGACTCAGTTAGCAAAGTTTTCATAGAGCCAAGCCAAAGTAGTACATCATCAAACCAGTACATATAATAGTTTGTTTTTGTTTTTTCGATTCACTTTTATAGTGTTTCCTGGAATCCTGCAATGCCTCATAAAATAGTACCAAAAGGATTGCTAGGCGTTGTGAACAATTTTTCATGGTCTAATAAATCACTTGTAGGTATTCTTACTTGAATGGTTATAGGTATATACACAATCATACAATATGTGTAATGCCTTAAATCTATATTTCATTGTATTTTTGGATTACTATCTTTCTGCTTGCATTAAAATGCCATGCAGCCATGCATTTATTCGTAAATTTTCTCAGAAAGCTATCTTTTCAATCTTTCGCATGTTTAGGCTTCAGTTCAGGGCGTAGTATAGTGTTTTTAAAGATTTTCCGCACTTATATGTTGATAGTTTTCTTTTCAAACATTTTACTATAGCTTTCTGGTTGGATGTAATCATTGTGATAGTCCCAATCACCAAATATTTTCAGTTATATTTTACAACAGTTTAGGATAGGAATTTGTCTTAAATGGATGAAGATGGGTCTCGCAAAGATCACCCACTCCTGATTACTGCCATTCAGTCCCGAATCCCGTGAGGAGTGAAGATCATAGAAGCCCCAAGATGAATCCTTAGGGAGCTTGGCACGAAAGAAATGGAGGCGGAAAATGGTAAAAGATAAGCCAGAAGGGGATTTATGACAAGAAAGATCATCCTCACAATGGCCGGATAAAGTTGCTAGCAATATACCTAAAGGTCTCCTGACGTCTATTTCGTGACACAATCTCAACATTTCTTGGATGGTGACATTCACATTTATCCTGTATCTGCGATAAGAGGGTAGTTTTCTATTGGTCGTTGTGCTTCGCAAGCTATTGCTAAGCTCGTCACAGAATCCAAATACGAAACCAAGTGACCCGCGCTCACCGGCCTGGCGGTTCGAAGTAAGGGCACGCGTGATTGATGAGGCAGAAACTAAGATAAGAGAGAAATGGTTTCACAAGGATAGAAATCCACTTTATCTGTACAATTCCTACGTTATTTGTTGGTTTACCTTGCTTGTGTAAGGATCACCCTTTCCGGTTCATAGACTTCCCCAGCAATATTGCAATATATCTATCATTATTTCGGAGAACCAATTTACAAGTAAGGTCGAGGATACGGCGAACCTTATCAAGGAAATAATAAACTAGATATTACAGCTCCCGCATTCTCAATTCTACTTTTTTGGATAAAATGTGATGATAAAACACGATTACGCATGAATTAACTGAATCAGAAACAAACGATCGTGAATAATCTAATTAAATATTTGTTAATACATGACTTTGACGGTGTCAGAGTAACAACATACCGTTTGAGTAAATCGTGATGGCAAAAATCAAGACTTTTCACACTGTTGGTACACCTTGGAGAGAAAATGTTTCAAGGGACCACATGTATTTTATTCTTAAAATAAAAAAGTTAGACCTGTATTACTAATTTTGGCATTCGACAGCATTTAAGTGCCCATAATATTGGCGTTTGTATTCAATTCAATTTAAATCCTAAAATCAGGCTTGAGAATTCCGCATAAAAAAGAAAATATCAATTACCTACTGCATCACTCTTCATAAAAAAACATTAAAAACTTAAATAAAGCATATATGCATTAGTACATACTACACACAAGTAGTTGATACAAAAGTATGAATGAGAAAGAATGAAAAAATACAAAAGGTGACCCATTAACAGTGATGGTGAGGGTAAACAGTGCAGTTTGAATTTCTGAAAATGGCACGTTCACACCCTGAAACCATCATGTTCATACAAAATGAATTTTTTTTGCTTTTCAATTCCTGTGCAAGCATATTTTGGCAAAATTTTCAACCGAATTACTCGTGCAAGATAATGGAAATGGAGATAACCGGAAGAAAAAGTGACTTAGTGTTAATCAGCATAAGGAAACGCAACATTTTGTGATGAAAACTGGGTTCGAAGTACATTTCTGTAATTTGATAAACTGTAGATTTATTATGTATTTTGGTGTATTGAATATTATTGAAAATTAATGGCAAGCTCTTTTTGAGTTACCAAGGAATCACTGCAGTTATAGCTAGACAGTCCATTGATAGCCGATATGATAATTCTATTGTCGATTAAAATAATAAATCAAATGTAAGCGTACCTACCACTGATTGCATATTTTTTTATCCAGAAGGTATATTGCCAATAACATATCCAAAAACTTGGAATGAGTTATAAATTTCTAGAGTATAAAGACGTTTTAAGAAAGCGGAGATTCCAGGGGGTATTAACATCATCGACGGAATGAAAAAAGTAGCATATCTGTAGTAATAGTAGATCTGAACGAAGGTAACCTCAGGTATCGGAAGTTTGTAATGCATAAGCGTTGTAGAATATCCGACCAAATTCTATACTGACAGTATTCGATTCTAGTATTTAAAACATTTCGAGCGATTATCTAGAAACAAGATGTCACTAACCTAATATCCAAATAAATTTCTATCGGCTGACTGCTCAATCCATGAAGGTAGAGATGAGACGTCTTTTCTTTCATCCTTTTATTTTGCAATTTATGACGCTGATGTAGAATTTTAAAAAACTGTGTACTTCATTACGAAAATTTTATTTGAAGCTTCTCTCAGTACTCTAGAAGCATTCAACTCTTGCTAGTTTTAACATTCGCAAAGTTTTCCAAATCTGAAGTTATGAGCTGCCTTGGATAGCCTCAATAACCTTGGATAACCGGATTTTCCTTTTAGTGTCACCACAAAGGAGTAAAGATCAGTTATCCCGGAAATTTGGCATTAATATTATCATAGCTGCATGAGTTTTAAGGCAAATAATATCGTGAGAAATGAATAAGGCGCTATGTCTCTCGTACTTTTGTTTATCCCCATTGATAAAAACCCTGCAAAATGCTTGAAATCATTCGCCCTAGTTGCCACTGGAAGAAGGTCCTTAGCAAACTTCTTAACACAAGAAGAGTGTAATCTCCGGAATATTGTCTCTTAGCGGTCTACTCAATCTGTGATGAAGAGATGAGACTTACATTTTCATCATTCCCTGTATTTACCGAATTTTTATTTCAAGATGAATTCTTGACTCAATTGTCATAAGTAAAGTCGACGACAATTCATAATTTCCCCAGAATCAAAAGTGAATATTCTAGCAAACGAGAAAGACTGAGGAATAGGATGGATACTAGACAGTATTGTATAGGCAATAGACAGAATTGGAGGGATAAAAATGTATGCAGAACCAATGAAGGGAACTAAGAGGGAAAAAAATTGAAGATATATAAGGAGATAATATTCGGCCCTTCAGCTGCTATCAAAGTGATCAGGATACCAGCAATTAATATGGCGGGAACCAATAGCATTGACCACTAAATGGTCGTAATATTTTTTTTTATCATTTTCACATTCCCTCCATTTCAGCCTCGTTTACATATATATACTTTATATAATGTTTTAAAAATGGTACATTGACGATTCGACCCTTGACTCATGAAAACTTTAGATCTCCTAGTCAGCATTCACGTCTGGTGAAGACTATGACTAAAGAATTTATGGAAGAGTAACGTTTTTAGTATTTTAACTGTTTTGGAAGACTATTGGCATATGCGTTACCAGATGAGGGTTATTTCATCAGCCTCGGCTGGCTCTTTTTTCACTCCCGCCGGATATGGAAAATATATTCCCCATGAAGCGTACACAAAAGTGTAGCAGGTTATGGACGCTGGAAAACTCGACAGTTGAGTAGCATTCTCAGAGATGTAATGCCAAAGAATTTTAGATAGAACCTTCACACCCCTCCCACTCATCTGAGTTGGGGTATATAACTACAGTGGACATACATATTTATGATGACAGTATTACATATTTATGATTACAGTTAATTGGCAAAAAGTGGTTGTGAATTAAAAGGCTGTGAAAATTTCGAAGTATTAATTCATGAAGCGGTGACTCTAACAGTTCTTGATGAGGAAGGTACATAAAACTTGGGGTGTGGAGATGTAAAGGACAGGAATGGCGGTCCACGTCGTATTGCTCGTTTTTTCCAGAAAACGAATAAATACGTTTACAATTGACAAAAAAAACAAATTTGCGGCGAACGAATCTCTCCCGTGGGCTATCTTTCAGAAGTCTGTTCCGGCCGTGATGGAAGGGATGAGACTCGTATATTCTTTATCCCTTCCCTCTCTTTCCCAACTCTCTTCATTTCGAGATGGTTCTCATCGGCGCAGTCTCCAAACCGCTTGTAGGGAAGTAAGAGAGGAATGCATTTGAATAGTAATGCTCCCCTGGGGAGAGGGAGGGGCAAGAGGTGAAGGCAGGAGCAGGGAGCAGAATGAGGAAAATGGAATCGTAGAATTAAAGGAAGCGGTCGGAATGAGAAGTGGATGGATGGTGTAATTGCAAAGAGTCCTCAGCACACGCAAAGAAACGAGGCCCATGGGGAAGGTCGGGGGAAGAGGTTTCTCGGAGGACTTCGTGGATTGAAGGAGACGGAAGTGCATTAAAGGGTTTTGTAGGTCGGAAATGGAAGATTAGTGGTTGGGGCTAAGCTGGAATCGTAGCTTCCCCCTCACTTTTCAAAAGTGGGATCCTATTTAAGCTAGTTAGTCATTGAAGTGTGACTCTGAGAAGTCAATGGTGTATAATTACCCTTCCCCCCTCCGAGGTGTTCGGTTAGCCCGTAGAGGTTGCTTGACTCGTAGCTGTGGAGATGAATTTGTTAACGTATTTCCCGGACCAAAGGGAAAGCTTTGATGAAGAATGCCGAGCATAAGCCGATATTCGTACTACATTGGAACGTTGTTTATAGCATTAAAAATAATAAACTCATTCAACAGATTTATTATGGCTAATTTATATGGACTGCAATTCAATCATCATAAGTGTCTTGCATTAAAAAATAGGACGTTTAAGTTTAACATTCGATTACTTTATGTCATATCTAAATAATATGCTAGACAGTGGTCATGTACTCGTGTTCATGTGATCATATGTTTATGATTTAAAATCTGTTAATGTGATCAAGGTATCCATAAACACTCCCCATTCTAAGTCACTTTCAGTAATAAACCTGCATAAAGGACAATGTTCATACAAAATGTAAACTTCGCACTTGTGTGCGATTTCGGATGTCTCTGTAAATATAATACTTTGGCTAGTCCTGGTATCCTCATAAGTTTTAAATTGAAGGAAACAACGACCTAAAGAAACTTTCATTTGTCCAAGGAATTCTTGTCGGGTTTCCCTATGGGTCTATGACTCCATGTTGGGTAGCGTTGCTGACTCAAGTGCTCTAAAGGCAATGCCTCAGTTGGACATCTAGAGGTCGGCAAACATGAATTTCTACATATAACTTGCTGGGAAAGCAACAAATCTTACACCATAGTCTGTTCATTTGAACTTTTGGTTTCCTCGTCCACGTTCAAGTTTTTTTTACGTCTATGTGTGAGTTAACACGTATGTACGCATAACCATATATGAGGTAGTGAAAACGTTATCCAGGCAGAAGTCAAGATCGTAACCCTGTGTTAGTTTCCGAGGGTTATATATGCCTGCAACTTAGATGTATAGTTAGAATTTAAGGTGGCAAACATTTCAGCTATTCGTAAGATAAACGGTTTTAAGCTTAAATGTTTTCAAGGAAAGTTTTAACTTTTCAAAGAAAAATATTAACAAGTTTATGAAAGTTTTATAGGGATTTATTAAATGGTGTTCAGTGTGAGGGTTAACATTAAACTTGAAAAGTTTAATCGAAGTCGTACAGTGCATTTTAATATCCTGAAGTTATAATGGGTGCACTAAAAATGAGTCATAACAAGGTTTATGGCTATAATTCATTGCCTTTGGTACGGTGATGCGATTAGCAGCGCAGGGGGTTGGATCAGAGAGTTTATTGGCCCTGGTAATTAAAGTGGAAAGAAGGGGCACGGGAGATTCTCATGTCCATCGTGGGTGGGGCAACCTTGGGTGATGGCCCAGGGGATACTGAAGTAGCTGTTAAATAATTAAGGGTTGATCTAAGGAAAAGTACATTCACTCTCAGGGTCACCCATATCAACCTTTTCATGATACTTTTATTTACTCTAGCAGTGATAGAATGAACACGTAGGCACTCCACGAAGTATGTTGATCAACGAGATATATTTTAACATATTTTTCTTCTTTATTCTTATTTTTACAGATATTAGATCAAAAATATAGATTTATCGGAATGAATTGTATCGAAACTATTAATTTTTGTGGCAAGCATTTGCAGCATTTTGCCGCTTTACGAATCCCAAATGCTATTTTTCCTATCACCTTAGTCTTCTGCATGCATTCCTGTTCTTTCCATTTCAGCCTTATTCTTTTCCATGGTATGGAAGTTGTCTCCCACTCTTCATTCCTGCCACTTGATTTCAATAATAAACCTTTAAATGTATTCTTTCTTATGTTATTTGCTTAAAATGTCCATAAAAATATATAGTTGTTTTTCGGAAATTGTTTCCAAAATGCCTTTGTCAAATGTCATTTTTTCAATGATGTGCTCATTTTTAACATGAACATGTAAGGTTAAGCCAAATCATCTCTTACAATTTCTCATTTAAGATGAATGAATTTTGCAAGTGATGTATTATCTATGACTCATACCTCTGACCAGTGTGTCACAACTATTTCTGTTACACTTAATAAATATTTTTCATTGTAATATTTGTGAAAATACTGACAACCATTATTGAATTCAGCATTTTGATTATATTTCCTTGACATATTTTCTTTATTCAATTTTAATTTCTAAAATGAAACTTTTTTATCAGCTTAATCAAAGGGACTACATGAATTTGAAAACTATCGTAACTGATAAAAATATTGGTACCTAATTTATGAAATTGTCTAGCTGTGGAAATGTTTTTAGCCGGTAGAGATGGTCATCACACAGTTAACTGGTTTTGGTACTCGTTCTGAATGGAATGACCATGTTAGCAGGGTGAATAACAATTGAGCTCTTAAGATTGCTCGAGACATCTAACCAGTTGGCATAAAAGTGTAGGAAGACCCAACAGACGAGGGAAGGACAACCTAGGTATTAGTGGAGAATAACAGGCTACTGGCCTAATATAGAAAAAGAAATAGAATCAACAAATCAAATCTCCAAAAATATTATGCAATTTATGCAAGGAAGGGTAATTTTGATGACTTTCTATCTCTAGGTTATTATCTGTTCTTTTCGAGAGGTGTATTGTCCGATACAAAGTTTAGGCTATAGTATAATTTCAAAAATTCTTGACGATACTTTAAAATGACTTACTCTTTACTAGAGCTCACTCCCATAACCTTAAAACATAATCTTCAATCATGATTGAGGAGTAGTTGTTTAAAAAAGTATCACCCGTCATCCCATTATACCGCGTACATTAATCATGAATATGTTTTCTTGTCGGCGTTTTATTTGTATATTTTTTGGCATAATTCTAAAAAATTATTGGAAGAATTGTTAGAGACTCTCATGGCTTGAATATGGTAAAATGGGAAATGTATTTCAAGTACCTGTGTTCGAGGGCTATTTAGTATTCCGTAAGTTTGGAAGGTCGATAAACTCCTATCTCCTTATCATCCAATTTCATATTATTTTTCCGAAAATGTTTTTATCTTTCTCATTTTTGTCCATGGTGTAATTAGCAACCGTGTTTAATTCGTGGTTCACGAGTTTAATTCGTTTATGTGTAGGAACGTTACTATTTCAAATTCACGTCTTTCCTTACTATAAATATTTCCACTGACATAAACTTAAACGGCGGATGTTAACTCCTTAGTATTTTGTTAACTTTGAAATGCTTCCAAATAACAATGTAATTTATAATAATTTGTTACATTCAGTCATTATTAAATGCCAATGTTTGTTGTATTTGAGTAAGTCAATACGTCTCATGTATTACTTTGTCAAAATACAATAAAACAACAACATTCTCATCAGCCTTTGCTCAAAGTTGCCTTGAATCTGCGATCTTGGCTGATGTGACTACGTAGCATACTTTACCGGTAACTGAAAGATTTGGTTTCGAAATCCGGTCAAAAAATATGATTTTTTCGTGGCAATTGTTATCCTTTCGTGTTAGTAAATTTCTTTTATTTTTATTTACCGTTTTACATCCGTGTTTTATGTTCTTCGTGAATGTTTAGTGTCATTTTATTCCTATTGACAAGAGTTAGGTGGTAAAGGGGACATTAATGAAGTAAAAGACTTATTTTATTCCAAAATATTACATTAAGTGGAGCGACGATAGTAACTCAATAGCTCAGAAACCGCTTGATGTTACTTATATAAATGAGGTGGAATTTACGAAGTCTGTGTGTTTGAATACTTTCAATAGCTAATTCTTCAAATTAAACTGCCAATTCATTCAAGTTAAAAGGGAAAAATCAAGAGCTTAAATTCACATAATAAACTAGGCCCATATTGTTAATTAATTTCTTTATATATATATTCCATCAGTTCCAATCCATGTGCCTCCTCATATCTTCCTAATTCCTTTACCGTACGGCTGAGCCTTGCCCTACCCCCAGCATCCTATCGATTTCGCCCCATCTCCCACTAATCCGTGGATAGAGTTAAACCCTTGGCCGTAGGAACTCGTCAAGCAACCGCATGTGGTTCCTCTTTCGCGGCAGTTTCGTCGGCAAGTGAGAGTTAGGCCTCATGGCTAGGGAGAGGTCTCCCTCTCCCATGGGCTAATCAAATTGAGAGCCTCAACCTAACTCAAACGCTGAGCAAACCTCATACCTTAATTTTGGTTCTTCCTGTCCCCCTCTTTATCCCTCAAGGCAACAACTTCCTCCCTCTTGCCAGCTAACACACCTTTGTGTTTCAACCCTCAAGGCCGGTGTTTAGGATTAGGGAATAGTTTAATAGAAAAGGTACCGCAGAAAGTTATATAAATATAAAAACAGTTTCAATTCTAAATCTACGATATGAATCTGGAATATGGGCATTAACACCAAGCCTATTCAGAAGGATTAATGCTGAAGCTGGGATAAAATTGTTAAGACCTTTCGCTTGCTCCACTTTTTACGACCATAAGTGAATTGAATACATACGCTTATTGGTAAAAGTACCTGATTATATAATCAATTTATTTACAATATCAATCAATACATATCTACTATTTATATACATGATATTAAACCCAAAGGATAATGAGTAAGAAAGGAAACTGTAGGAAATTTTAACGAACACGAAAACGTGTAATGTGTGATGCATTTCCTACAGGGGCCGACAATGTTTATTATAATTATTATTTTGCGAATGATATTGAACCTTATATTACCATTGTTTTGCTAATAATAACGTCCATTTATTAATGATTTAGCCTCACAAAACCGGTATAAGAAAATTGTAATTCTTTCACAGGAAAAATATATCGACAATTACAATGTGTATTTGAGTGTAAATAAAAAATATATTTCTCAACTCCCAAGATTGAAATTTCGGTACCCCTGCGGCACGGGTTTCCGGAGATTGGCTGGCTCCAAATTTTGTTTACGTTATACTTGCATCAAAATACAAGTAATTAATTCTTCATCAACTTGTATTTTCTACACTTCAGACTCCAGGCCCACCTTTTCGGCCATCTTCGAAACTATTGATGAATACCTTAAAAAACGTCGCATATACTAACTATATATATATATATATATATATATATATATATATATTTATACACATTCTTCATTTATACACATATATACACATTCTTCCTATACCTTTCGCTGAAGAAGGTGGCGGCGATCCACCGAAAAATTTACAACCCGTGTGAGTGTCTTTTTTATGTGTTCTCATTTTAGTCACACTTGTGACTAAGTTTATATATATATATATATATATATATATATATATATATATATATATATATATACATATGCATATATATTTATATTTATATATATATATATATATATACATGCATATATATTTATATTTATATATCTAACAGAAAGCTAACATAATAACCTAGCTACAATTTTTAAACTGCATGTAACCTTGATTAAAAAGAGATTGCCTACAACCAAAGAAGTGATGGAGGGAACTTTCGACCTGAAGACTTCGACAAACAGTCCTCTTGGACTTTTGAGTAGGCTTTCGCTATGCCAAATTCAAGGAAAAATGTTTTACTGGAAGTAAATGAAAATATATTTACGAATGACATGATTGCGATAAATAATGTAAATGTCAGTGCCCACTGCTTGATAGTAGAAGAAAATCTTGTATTTCAACGATACTTTTTTGTGTGGAGTTAAATGCGAGAATGTATGAAACATGGGGAAATACAGTGTCGTTCTATCAGTCCCTCGAAAAATGGAATTTATCTTTATATGTTACATAAAGCTAGATCGAATATCACACCAGAGTGATTATAATTTTTTCCATCATACCAATAAGGGGAAGGAAGCACCTACCTCTACTAATTTGGAATTCATAAAATGAATATCATAAATAACGATTATAGTGTGATAGTTCGTGGTGATATCTTCAGCCATCATTGGGGATTCATAGGTTTAAATGACACGTAGCAAAAAAGTATTCTCGAGTAGCTAATCTTTCTAGCGAATCAAAAGTTAATTTAATTTAGGCATCGATATATTTCAACAATTGTTTTAGTTATTAGTAAACTATAATTGAAACTGCAGGTAATATTCAATAATTTAATGTTTATTTTGTTAGACTAGCCTCCATTGGCTGACGAACGTTTCAATTTAGCAATGAAGTGCCGGATATTCCGCACACTCAAAACCAAACCGCCGGTAGCGGTTATATTGACCACTTCTATTTTTTTTGGACATATTTAATTAAATTAATATAATTGCAATAGTAATTACATAACTATTTAAATTTAAGTGGATTCAAGCCGAAAAATGACAATGGTATTGAAGACAATTTTTATTTAACTTCATACAAATAAATACACTTAAGTGCATCTTTTTACGGCGTTCCATCATATATTGTCGCGTTATATAAATTTTTATCACTCCACATAACTACACATGTCTCTAAATTTTAATTTACCAATAACAATAATCTTTTGTACAAATTAAAATGAATTAATAATAATTACGCAAATCTTATGATTCCCTCTGGTAATGACGAGTGGAACTTCTTCCATTTCTCGCAGGTTCCCTTTGAATATGTACCTAATATTTCTTCCGCCTCTTTTTACTCTTACACTGGAGTATAATACTCTTATTCACCCTGAGACTGCGCGAAAACTAATGAATACGTTTTGTTAGAGTTATTCTGGCCAGATGCAATACCCAGCGCGCGTTACGGACCACCTACTCGTCATTTGGTCAGGTATCTATATCTACAACGTCTTAGGAGGGGTTGAAGAAAGTGACTGACTCACTTATTGTTTTTTTCATATTTTAAATTTTACAAAGATACGGATTTTGACGTATATACTATTTCAAATACGTTGTGTCTTATTCTTATGCCCTGTTCCAATACGTTGATGTTCTTTTATGTTTTACAGAGAATTTGAGATGAAGAATATCCATCACAAGGTTAAAGGTGTGCTCTTTAAGCAGTCAAGTATATTTTTGAAGAGATATCATATTCTTTTACCCTGTTTCAGTAAATCTTTACAGAAGTATTTTGATTTCACAAAATCTAACATCCATTCGAAACTTTTTTTACCTTACCCAAATATAAGGTAAATATATACATGGTCAATATATAAGGTAAATATATAAAACACGAATGGTTTAATTTTCGACAGCATTCAACTATCTTCTTCCGAACTGGAGAGAGTAGAGTTGAATGCTGTCGAAAATTAAACCATTCGTGTGAGTTTCTTTTGTTTGTGCCACTATGTTTTTTACTTGTCACGCCTGTGACTCCTTATTGGATATATTTTCACCACGTGAGAATTTCGTTGATTGTATGTATATATATATATATATATATATATATATATATATATAAAATAAATCAGTGTCACTAGCTGTGACGCACATAATAAAGTAAAACACTTAGAAAGAATACTCACACGAGAAAAATTTTTACCGGAGCTTTCAAAGCCAAAGGCTTCTTTCTCAACGAGGAGATGTAGACTCAACATCTCCTCGTTGAGAAAGAAGCCTTTGGCTTCGAAAGCTCCGGTAAAAATTTTTCTCGTGTGAGTGTTCTTTCTAAGTGTTTTATTGTATTATGTACCTCACAGCTAGTGACACTGTTTTATTATTATATTGTGCTACGCGCATCATTTCTTACGAAACTGTATGTATGTATATATATATATATATATATATATATATATATATATATATATATATATATATATATATATATATATATATATATATATATATATATATATATATATATATATATATATGATCCATTACTTGAAAGACTTCGGAAGATGACAGTCTAGCTGTCGAAATATCAAGAAAACGTGTGAGTTATCTATTTTTTGTGCGCCTATATCTCTTTTAGCTTGTCACGCCTGTGACACCTCAGTTGATTTTTATTTTCACCACGAGTGATTATTAATTGATTTACTATAGATATATATATATATAAACAAGCGAAAGACACTTACAAATTAAAACTTCCGATATTTCGGTGGCGTGGGTAGTATCCACCTTCCTCAAGGTAAAGAGTAAGCTGAATCACACTTTTATCTACTTATAAACATGAAAATGCGTTATATGCATTATTTCAATGTAGCTTTTAGCTTCTTTTGAAGCTTAAACGTTTTTTAAATAAAAAAATGCAAATTCAAGTTGAAGAGTAATTCATACGAGAAAATAACATACCATAGTATTTCCAAAACATTTTTTAACTATTTTCCTCGATTCTGGATTGAGACAATCGATACAAAATGCATGGTATACATACAAAGCAAACAAACAAATAGTGAATAAATGGAAACTACAGACAGGAATGTATTGTAAATCCATAGAAATATAATGTTATTACAACATTAATATAAAATAAAGATAATTATTTCAGAATTGAAGATTCGGTCAAAATTACCACTGTGGCGCTTATAGGAATACATATGTTAATCTTTCGAAAACTATTGGACTTGTCATCGAAAAATAAACACGAGTGCTAACCACTATAGTTGATTAAAATTCAGTAAAAAAATAAAATATTTCATTGAGTATTTAGGGAGTGGTAGATGATGAAATTTCAAAAACGGTCAAATTGACCGCTCTGGCGCTTATAGTGGTAGAAGATATTCCTAGAGTAATCTGCTTACTATTACTTATTTGTATTATACTTAAATTATTGTTTTTGATTCATATAATACTTAATTAGCAATAGCTGTATTTTTTTAACAAAAAATATATATTATATAGACAAAAAGTTGATATTTGCTTCCCTTGGCTCATACAGTCGCAGAAAAACCTCCTTAGTTTAGTTCTCCTCCTCAGAAAAACCTCCTTAGTGACTTTCTGAACGTCGAAATCTTAATTTACTGCAGTGGTTACTGAGTTCTATAAAAATAGCGAGGATAAAGAAAAACGGTAGGTTTTCCGGAAGAAATGACGAAAGGTAGGATGTTACCAGAGCCTTTTTTGTGTGGCGTTGGCAATACTATGGGAAATCGAGGAAATAAATCTGCTTTCGCATGTCTAATAACTGAAGAAAACTAACGGCTAATATTTCGCATTTCTATTAAACTTTACACTTGGATCATTTGTCAAAGAATAAATCTATGTTACTGTTTGTGGTTTTTCCGATTACCATAACCTAATCTGAGTGAAAACGTTTTGTGCGGGCTGAGGGAAGAATATGTCCACGTTTTGCCAAAGGCAAGGCCGAGAAAGAAAAGCAATATTTTGTCAGTAGAATTCTACATCTGGTTACTTTAATTGGATGACTAGAAAACTAGTAAATAATCACTCTCCACAGTTTAACTTGTAATTTAGAACACAGTTCAATGGTTGGTGCATAATGAGGATGGCTGAGCATAAAGATAAAATACAAGAACTGCTGTACCTCTTTGTCCGCGTTCTCACAATGTCCGTATATCAAATTTCACAATAAAATATTTCTTTGAAAACGGTCATAAGAAGCCGTGAATTTAAATCCTGTAACATCACTTAAGCTGTGCTTGGATAGACAATGGAGTTGTTAAACTCAGGCAAAAAAGGCGATGATGTACACAGAGCTGACTTCTTCTAGTTCACTTCTAATGTGTACTAAGAGTTTCTATAAATCCTTCAAAAATCAGTGGTCAAATTACATTTTTAGAAGATCCGGTGTGACATAGCTTTGAAACCGAAGAGTTATGACCGCATGTTTTTGATCAAATAATTTTGAATATCACCACCCGTAAAACCTCTAAAAATATTATAGAATCTCTGAGAATCACCCTGTGTAAACATATTTTAAAACATGGCTAAGTCATCGCAATGTGAATACGTTAATTACCAACTTATGTTCTAATTTTATTTATGAAATGGTTATAGTAGCAATAATATTATCAGTTATATTTCTGGGGAAAATGTACTCGAGCCACATTTAAATCGTCAGTCGCAGCTCTGCAGCTCTAAACACAAACGGTCAGTCAAAGATAACTACTTCACACCCGTTAGTTTACGGGAAGCACCAGATGGTGTGCTTGAAAATGTTCTTTAATTTTTGTACATGTGATTCAAAAGTGCTCGGCAGAAAAAAATAAACCACCGCATCAAGATAGACCAATGTTGGTGTAATGGTGTTCCTGAGGCGGCACTTCGTTGCCGCGTGCACAAGTTGCGTTGTTTTTGCACTTGCTGGCCACAGCTCCAAAAATCTTTGCCTAGGTAGAGTTAAAAACGCAGATTGAACGGAGACTTTAATGTGATTAAGCCAAATATCAAGCTTTAGTCAAAATTTAATCGTTATTTAAAACAGGACAGGACCTCTCCACCCGAGTTACATTTGAAATTTACGAGTAAGTGGGCAGGAGAAAAAAAACTGAAATCCTGAAATCAGCGTTATAAATAAAATGATGGCGAATAAAGTCTCTTAATTGCACAAATTTGTCGATAATGTGACATGTAAATGCTATGAGTTAATTGGCCAGAAAATAATTCAAATATCTCAGAAAATGTAAGTATTTTGTCAAATCATAATGTTTTCATAACTTCTTTTATGCCTACTTAGATAATCATTATAGTAAACGGACGACCTTTTTATTTGTAAATGGTCACAAAGGACGGTGAAAAACCTTGTGCTTCCTCATAAAAAGGAAATGACAGAAAGGAAACCATGCTTTGCTAGTGAGAAATTTAGGTTCACGGTAATGGAATTATACATTATCAAATTCTTAGTAAACGCTTTTTAGCTAATTGAAATAATTTTTTTTTATGTATGACACTTTTCATTCGGTTAAATTTCAAAATGAATTTAATGGTTTATCGCGTTTTTATTAATGAGCTAATGGCCTCCCATTTTGATGTCTCTCAATTAATTCATACAGAGTTTTGATTTTACTCAAAATTAAGTTTGACACGTCTGTCATATTATATACCACTGCACCACGCGCAATATCGCCAGTAAAATACATTACTGATTAAATAATAATTCATTTCAAATTATCTTATTTTTATATTAATGAGATTGCGGCTTTTTCACTGTTCACAAAAATTGTCACGTTTTCAAGGTTTGATCTTCTTCTTCGAGGTTTTTTTTAATCAGACGTGTGTACAATGTTTTGGATTCATTCATTCTCTTCGTTTATCCTTTCTTCGTCACGTTTCAAAACGTTTGTGGAAGCTAAAAACCTGAATTCAAAAGTGGTAAATTTATGTGTTATTTCTTATCCAACCACTCTTGCTCCATTAAACTGCACTGGTACTCACCGAATAGGCATTAAAAATAAATCTTTTTTACCATAAGTTGTCTCAATGATATTTCTATGTCCATTCAGCCTTAGGTATCCCTTTTATGCCAAAAGTACTTAGAAGAGAACCACTTCTCATTAATGCATTTTGTACTGCAGTCTAATTTTTACTTCGAGGCAATTCAGTTTCATATTTTGATGTGGAATTTTCACGTAGACTTATGAAACAATCACCCTGTATAGTGCTAATTCCCTCTTTTTTCCTAATTTTACCCTTGCAAACTGACCCACCAGTCTCTAATGGAGAAAATAAGCACAATTATTGGTTTCTTTCTCAAATAACGGACCAGCCATGTGATAAAAATATCAACAGTATCACCTACTTGAATATCAGAAATATTTTTGTCTCCTAGCAGACGTTACACATGGACACATTGTCTATTAATTCTTCCTAACAAAGGATACTAATCTCTTATTTGGCTAAATTGCTTGACAGAAGTTTCTACTGGAGGTTTTTGCAGCACTGGATTGCTTCTGGTCGGAGGATTTCCGGGTTCCACATCGTTGGTTCATTTTTTGGTGACGATTTTTCTCATTCAATGCAGGATTCATTTTCAGATTAGGAACTGATGAATTAAGGAAGAAAACAATGGAAGGAAACATTGAGCAATGAGTTCCAAAAGGAAGGCCAAAGGGATAAGTACATAGATCAAATAAAGGGGAAAGTACATAAGAAGAACAACGTCTAGGTAAGGGCACTAGTATTAGATAGCAAATAATTGAAGGCTGCAATCAACCAATCTTTGGATTGAGCGACCAATAATGATAATGTTTTGTGAATTCGATTTCCGAAGCCTGTTTTGAAGTTATTTCATTTTCTGTATTAATCGCCACACAAATGAAGTGATGAATATAATAAGATATCGGGCCAATATAATTAACCATGGATATCGGCTTTAGTACCTAACGAGTAGTAATTCCTTGGCTTTGCATGATATGAAATTCCATGCAAGGCGTCATCTTGTATAGGTCGATGAGTTTTGCCAAAAGTTTCCTCGTCCATCGGACTCTGCTGCGTCGTCCCATCGTGGCCCAGCGTTCGAGCCGCAGGTGTCCCAGATGAAACTTTCATAAGGTGTTATGAATTTAGCGCAGGTCTCCGTGTTTCCACTCGGACCTTAAAGGTCATTCCGGTGGCCATCACATGCCGGGAACTATTCCAGTCCGCCGCTGTTGGTGTTTCTTATGAAACTCGAATGGCACTTTTTTTATGCGTATTCTTTTTTCCTCCCAAAAACTGCTTTTTTGGGCCATCGGGATTATGAATTCATGTGGGTCGTACCGTGGTAGCCAAAGGATGTTCAGGCCCTTTCACTCCGTTCGCCATAAAGGGTTAGGAAATCACGTGCTTCACTGTTCAGCATTCTGGGTGTGCACATGCCTTTCCTCTGAGGCAAAACGCTAATATCCAATGTGAATCCATTCGTTCCTCGTGGAGGGAAGACCATAGTGCGGATCCAGTATGATTTCGTAACCAGAAGGGCAATAGAACTGGCTGCCAATTGTCAATTTTCGTGTGGAAAACATTCTGGCCTGAAAATAGATTCGAAGCTTTAACGACAGACATTTAGATTTTGGACATTTGTAAGTGCTCGGTTATATCTGCTACTTATTACCTAATCGTGGAATAGATGTAGTACGTATGAACATCTATGTGCTGTGATGATACCTATTTCCTATGCGAGGAATACATCATTATTATCAACGATTTTTTTGGGCTTAGACATACGTAGCCTCGTGTATGCTAGTAACTTTTTGTCTAAAATATATGAAGTTAGTGAAGCGTTACCTTAATGCTCTAATACATTATCAATTATTTATATGTTATAAAATTCTTCTTAAGTTTTACCTCACATTTCTCATTCAATGTGTTGGTAGCTCTTGTCTTCCTACTTTGGCATTTGCGGAAATATAACTCGAAATTAGCCTCAAGGTGTAATTCATTGGGCTTGCTTCCATTCACTTCATCATTAGTCAAGGAAGAATATATTTGGATCATATCATTAAGGTTGAATAGAACTAAACTCATGAGTATAAATGGTACTCAAGCCAGTCAACTCTATTGTTTCAAACAGAATAAAGTAGGAAGACTCAATGCTATTAGACTTTTGACAATGTGAGGCTGTGCTTTGCAATGCAAAGAACTCTAAATTAGACACACATCGGGTCATTGGTCCAACAAATGAAACAAAAAAATAGAAATTGAGCCAGCTGTTGTAATAAATATAACCTACCGGCGCAGTCGTCTGCTTTTTTCTTGGTTCTATCAATCACATCAATACAATTGTTTTGAATCGCACCCTGACTCCTGAGAAAATTTACATGTTTTACTCTGGCTTCCTTCATTTATGTCCCTGACAAAATGCGCTGAGCTTCAAAGTATGGCCAACCCATCAGGACATTTACATATTCCTCATATTGTTTCCAACGGTATTCGTTTCTTCTGTTAAGTAAACCTCTCGTTTCTGATACCACCCCTCCGGCTGATATTCAGCAATCATTTTAAGCAAAACATTTCGGGAGCCTCAATTCTCCTCTGTTTCAAATATTTGATGGACCCCGGCTCTAAGTCATATAGAAAAGCACTCCAAACTTATATTTTCAAGCGCCTTATTCCTTTTGGGTAATCTTAATTCTTTTTAACATATTTATTTCAAGACATTTATGTTCTGACAATGTGTTTCATTGCAAACTCTCTCAGGTTATAGTCTATGATATGGTGAAAATTATAGCATCACTAGTAGGACGATAGCAACATTTATATTGTTTCGACTCCTTTTTTGGCACTGTATACAGCTAAATGAAGGTATTTTCATTCATTTCTCCTATTTCTCGATTTTAGGTATTTGTTGCTACGAATATGAGCTAAATGAGGTCGAATGGTGATAAATTAGTACGCAATTTTCCATTATCCATTCCAGTTCTTTTGTGATAACTTCGTTTTATCGAACCTTTTTGAGGGTATTGGGCGTGTGTGCCGTCGACAGTTACTTTCCCTTCCTTATAATGTTAATAAAAACTTCCATTTTGCCATTCAAGGTAAATTCTAAATTTTCATTTGTGAAGATGGATGGGATTTAGGATGAGAAACTCATTTTGTATGTTTATTCTGTTTCTTTCGTACGTTTTGTTTTCCACTTTTAACACCAGCATTTATTTGCATTAGTTCTGCTCACTTATAAATTTCAAGGACTTTATTTGTCATGATGTGTTGCGGAAATTACTTTTACAAAATGTAATCACTTCGTTGGAATATAAAAAAGGAAAGATTCTAGAATCCTTGTTATTTAGAAGAATTAGCGTTCTGTTCGTTAGATGTTTTGCACTACGTACCCATGAGGACCAACTACTCAGAGAATGAGACACCCACGGGTTCATCCTTTGTCCCTTGGGTTAAAGTTCTCGGAAGGACTCAAGGGAGCAAATTACGTCTCTCTGTGAGAGTAGTGAGATATTTTGGATTCGCAGAGTGTCTTAGCGTTTCCCTTTGCCAAAACAATCGCCTCCTAATCTCGCTCGGATAATCCTTGACGACTGTTAAGTCCGTGACTCTTAGACCCTCCTCCCCTCTCTTCAACTCACTTCCACTTACTTATTTTCCCCTTTCCAACATCCAGCTCGCCCTATCTCCACATTGGAGAACAATCCCTTAACTTCCGCTCTTAGGCGTGTGGTTTGGGTTGTGGGTTTTTTGCGGACACCAGGAGCCTACCAACCACACTTGAGTCCTGCAGACCTCGCATCCGGCAATCCTGGATACAGCGATATATACTTGAAAAACAGTGTACTTACAGTACACGGTGTAAACAGTGTACAGTGAATTTTATCTGTCAGTAAAAGATCTCATCAATAAATAAAAATCGTATTGTGCAATATCAAAATAATTTATCAGATATAAAGAGTTAACACAAAGACTACTTATATGTATATAGTAAAGCTTTATCAAATTTTCCTTGCCGCATATTTTAAATGCATGCCGAAGCGTTTTCATCAATTAAAACGTATCCAAGAAGTAAAAAAATTAATAGATAGGCTTAAAAATAACCTATTAACTTTTTATTTCTATTACCTCATAACTTTTTTCAAATGGTTTATTCCTATTTTACGTTTGAAAAAAAATTATTTGTTATTTTTGTAAAAAATATTTAGTAGTCTTGAAATGCCTTATTGAAGTAACTTTTCACTTGTGGCTTCATTTTAATTTCCGAGGGTGCCCTACTCTTGACCGCGAGAACCAATAGCTTTGCTTGCATTGGAAAATTTCTTCAAGCCCCCGCTGTGGTTTCTTCTCCTTTCTTAAGACCAGTCCTCTTTGTGAATATATAATCACTTATTCCTGATAAGCCCCTGTCTTCTCTTGTGTGTTATCTCAGTAATATTTTTCACTCTTTGTAATGATATTAATTTTTCTTAACCTCCATGTACCAACCTCTCATTCTACCGATCAGAGTATCTTCCGAAGTAATTCTCTATATCTTTTAAATTGTTGGATCTGGGATTCTGAACTCCATATGCCTTCACATGTAGCAATTGTGTTGTGGTAGCATTTAAAGGAATTCAATGTAGATAAACGGCCTCTTACTCTCTATGTTTTTCACAAAACCCCTCTTCATAAAGGCATCTTATTTTTTAGAAATATATCCCAAACTCAACAATTTATCAGTGCATATTTTTCAATTTCTGCTAATATTGTCACTAATTGTTAACTACAATACAAATTGTTTACAATAGTTATCAAGCCCTGTCAAACAACGTCTAACATAACATCCTACGCTTACGTAGATACTCTCAAGCTAAACATTTTTTTCGGGCAGCATAACGTTATTTTTAATAATAAAACGTTAACGCTACAAATTGTTAATTTTAAATTGGCAACCTGCAATCCAAGGTGCTCAAGTTTATAGTTGTGTAGCATTCTTACATCTTTGCTCTATATATTTATTCACTAAATTTTTTAATATGATTTATATATTAAAAGTTACTAAATTACATTTGATCTACACAATAATTTGTATTGTGTAGTGTCCTTCCGGACCTTCGGAGTAATATTTTTTCAATACATAGAAAAGTATTGTGAGGACGATATGATAAACAACGAATACTTTACCGTCAATAAATCTTTGATTATTTGCGAAAATGTTAGTTTCTGCATTTCATCATGCCACTTCACTGTACCCTCAGAAACTACTTAAATGGATCCCCATTGCTTTATCCAAGCTCTTCCATCCCTCGTTTGTCCTTCAAACGGACTCTCCCACGAGTAGGTGTGTAAGGTGGGGAAGGGGACGAGAGGGGGTGTGGTTTCAGGCAACTCTGCCGACTCGAGTTCCATCCCCACCCATTTTTCCCACCATCCAAACCCGTCCGATGTAACTTCCGCCTATTTTTAATGGATTGATGGGGTCGGAGGTCTCAATTTTCACCCGAGGTTTGGTGGGAGTGGTTAAGAGAGAGCTGTAATTTCTGGACCTCCTTGAGTCAAACCTCTTGATCCATGACACACTAATCCCGTGTATAGTGTATACCTATCCAGTTCCATTCAACTTCATCCTGATGACGTAACAGCCCCATCCCATTCTCTTAAGCCTTCCTCCTTTTCTCCCGTCTAATCGCCTCTCTGTACATGTTCCTAGGTTTAGGTTTCCTTTTTCCGCGGGTGGTTGGTATAATCGCGCAGATTCTGCTGCGATAGGTGGTTGTGTTCTGGATGCATATTACACCACATATTACATCCTTGCCATATACTCCCTGCGTTTGGGCTCGCTGGCAGTATGGCATGCGAGGAGGTTGCCCTTTAGGGCTTCCGTCCACTGTATCCGGGCTTCCGTAATGGTGTTATTGTTATTGCCACTCCCAGCGTCACTAGGGCCCCATCCGAGAGAGGCCGGTTGTGGGTGGCTTTTTCTGTATTCCTTTTTGGAACCAGTTTTACTACATGTGGGGTGGTTAGCCCCACAGTTAGTAAGTTAGGTTAGTGGTTGGATGCAGGCGTTATATTATTATTACTAGTATTAGAACTATTCATTTAACTTATTCACTGCCAAATAGAATAGGGAATAATAACTTCCAATGTAAACCTTGTAGTTAAAAAGTGGTGCCACCTGTCGGCGAGGTAAGTGAACTCGTTTCATGCAAATCCTGCACTTTTGGTAAGCTTAAGCGAGAAAAACATTATAAGATGAGAAGTAGGTGGCGGATAAATGATTTTAAAGTTCAAACTGAACGACTCACTGTCTGGGGCAGTGAAGAGTTCCATATGAATTTTTCGTCCGCGAAGTATTCATCTCTACTAGTATCAAACCAATGCATTTCCTAGCCAAATAATCCCAAGGAATATTTAACGAATGTGCACTTCTTTGATACGCAAAAGGCCTAGCCTCCAGCATCCAACCCAGCTGATACCGAAAACGAAGTTTTCTTCAACGAGCCGGGGTTGGGGGGGGGGGGAAGGGGTTTGGGGAAAGCGAGGGAGGAGAGGGAAACTATTTGGACGAAGTAACCGGCCCACATATCCAAATAATTACGATTTTACGTCAATTCCAACGCATTTTTGAAGAATGTGTCTAATTTCTTAATTTTTCTACAGCACTGATGGCGTACCACGTAACCCGCTGACCTTTTGGGCCTACCATAGTATTTAGCCGAGCCATATCACTCATAACGAACCGAAGAAACCGCACCAGAGTCTCTGAAATGGCTTAAAAGGGGGCAAATCAGAGAGTGTATTGCGGGTTGCCTACTCTACTTATAAACGGCCCCGGTGGCACCCCTAGATATTGTCCGTAAACAAAATTTCGTTGTTCATCTGGTAGGGTGGGCTAAATTTTCCCGGATTTCAAAAATCGAATTTCGATATCGACCTCCTCACGATCGGGCCTAGTATTCATCTTTTCCAAATGTATTTTTACTTGTAATCTACGAATCAATCAAAGCCTAATCTCATTTTTTGAAAGATATAGTTGAAAATTTTCCCTCTCAATTCAAAATATTTATTATCTTAATCGTTAAAAAAGAGAAAAAGTTTATTTTATCAAGTAAAGAAGGGTTTAGATTACATTAAGTCAGAGAAAGGTTTTTTTCATACAGAATTGAGTACCATGAAAAAATTCAACTTGTTAAACTCTATCAGAAAAAAACTTGAGACAAACCGAAACAGAATACAATGAGTAAGTATAAATTAATTCACTTCAATTTACTTTTACAATCGAGAACTTGTATGCGTGGATAACATTATCCTGAAGGCTCAACTTTCCGTGTGACTAATTCAGCGTTATCTCGCCAACTGTTTGACTCGACTGGAGAAATGTTCATAACCTTTTGGTAAGAAATAACGCCTTTTGAGGATCATTATTCTAAACCTTATAGACCATCGATGGCCCATGTTATCCTTTACGGGATTAAATATGCATACAGTTATTATAAAATACAAGAAAGACGGGATATCAACATGCATCTTGTGGAATAGGAAATTTATTTGCAGGCGTAGGTGACACTCAATTGCTTGTTGAAATGCTCGATGGCATTACACGAGAACTAAACCCTTCTTTAACTTTCAAGTCTCTCCCAGATTGAGATATCCGATGAAATATTCACGTTTTCCATTATTACCCTACCCATTATGGTGAAGAGCCATGTCTCCCGCATTGTTACTTCCTGGCACTTTTCTAACGGATACACTTTACACAACTACTCTGTTGAGGGCCATGTCCTGGGACTGAAATTTTCTCACACGTGTGAAAAAATATATCCTTTGTATTTTGAACGAAAAATACATAATAAGGCTTTTATTTTCATTCCTGTTAGTCTAAAAATTAATTACGGATATTTCACTGTTTTTTAAATTCATATTTGTCGAGTTTTAAAATGAAAAACAAGATTTCTCATCACACCCAAAGAGCAACCACATAAAAAAACTGATCCATTCACGAAAAGAAATTGGTTGTATCCTAAAATAACTCAGAATTTATAGAGAGACCTATGCACATCTGACTTCGGAAATGACAGTATCTAAGCTCACTAGAGCCTTTGGGAAGGGTAGGGAAAAATATGTCTAATGAGAAATGCTTTTAAGAAATGCTTGCTCTACAGTGCCCTGTAATTCATTTTTGATAAGAAATTTTAATAAACCAAGGTTAGTCATACATAGAATAAATGTCCAAAATCCTAGTGAAACACACGCAAATCTCCTAACGTCTACGTAATCACGTGATTCACACGAACTCCTCACAGTTGGCTAGAAGTGGATTATTTCGAGTAAATTGCAGCCGGACACTTCGCACAAATACAGGACGGTACATGCGATTTATCGTGGCCCTCCGTTATCCATGCCACTTTTAGAAAAAAGAAGTCAAATCTTCGTAAAACATTATACCTATCAGATTGATGAAGGAAGGCGATACCTTGTGGCAACTTTAGGTATGACAAAAAGAAGTCACTTTCTATATGTCTGCTTAAGCACTTCATTTCACCCATCTATTTAACGTATAATGCGGCATTGAATAAAAATCAACAATTCAAGTGTTTATACACCATGGTAGTGGCCTCAGGGGGGAAGAGGTTATAGTACCTACTTATGGTGGGGAGTGTTTTTTGTTTCCAAAAAGGAATATCAAGGGGGGAGGGCATAAAACGTTAGGGTAAACAAATTTAGGGCAAAGCTTGGACGACACAATAGACTTAGGAATCAATCAGGGATATAAATACCCAAGGTGAATTTTTTTATATGTGATTTACTTTTGTCATGCTTAACTTAACCAATATATTGATTCAAGGCTTCCAGGACCTTTCACCCAACGACTTGATCAAGTTCTTAGGTTTATAGTTACACCCTTTTAAAAAATGTAACTCGGTGCCAAAGTCAAACTTCTACCATCCCGCATCCCTATATCTGCCATTGCTGGGTCCAACCTTTCCTGTTACTCATGTAGTGACCCTCTTCATTCCCCATGCCACTTTTATCAGCCACAACCCTTAGTTTTTTCGACCTGCAGCCCCCTAGCCCTGTAGCCCATTTCAAGCTCCGGGGTTCATGTTTGTATGCATGAGGTCGCGTCTGGAAAAAAAACTCCGGCTCACCACACGGGTCCCCCTATGCACTGCTGGCGGTGTTTCCTGCCCCCTTACCTCTTACCTCAAGGACGAACTCGTTTTTTCTTTCCTACTGGCACACCCCTGAAACTGCAACTAGCCCCCCCTGTCCTCTCGTTTATCGTTTCGTTCTTGGACACTAGGGCATCGGATTTTCGAGAGAAGAAATTTGGGAGCGCAGTTTCTCTTTGTTATGCTTACCTACTCAAGAGATTCTACTTTATTTTAGTAAGACTGAAATTTGCCAATGAAAACTCATCAGTGCACACGAATGACGATGGAAGAGACAAATATTCTCAACGCATCTTTCGGAAACCTGCCAGCTGGTTGAATTCAGTAATTTCTCAACAGCCAAGATTGAATATTTTTAATATGACCAAATATTTGTACAAAATACACACTTTAAATTGAAATACCTTTAGCACGCAGCATTAAATTTTATATTGCCCATAACCACATCAAAACTCTTGCGGTTGTGGTAATAGAAGTTCTTTCAGTCTCTATCGCACGTGTTCAAATCGCAATCTTGTTTTGAAGTGCTCTGCCTAGTGCGCAAAGTCTTAACAGTAGAGGCGCCGGAGCGGTCATTTTGACTTTTTTGAATTTCAAATGGTCCCATTTTCCTTCACGATAATTAAAATTTGGTGATGTAACGCGACTTTTAATGAATTTTTATCCTACGCCCACACGCCAAACATTTTTGTTCTCAGCTAAAATGGTTTATGAAATAATTGTTGATATACCTAAAATCCCAGAGCGGTCATTTTTACAGGAATTAAACATTTTTTTATCATTTTTATCCTTTCAATTATGATTTTTTTCTAGTTTGATTAGTAGGAGTCACGTTACCTGATGGAATTCACTACTGATTTCCTGCATGTTTCTGTAGAATTTTAATTTTTTTATCGTTTTTCAATTATATTATAGGATTATTGAATGGACTTTCTCAGTAATATCTTTAGGAGTACACATAAAACCGCTAGGAAATAGGTCCAGAACTCTGTTTTATTCTAAGGCGAGATGCGAGATGTGCTGTTTTCTACCACACTCTTCGTCCCTTTTTTTATCCCTGCACGGTCAGTCGAGCTTTGACCGCGCATTAGGTAGGAGCCCCGATGCTCTGAGACAATTTACAAAGTTACTCCTGGCGATGGAGTCTTTTATGGAGATGTTTTATTCTCAACTATTTGTAGGGCATATTCATTGGTTACACTTAGCGACCTTTATCGTTTCAAAACACTTCTGTAACGCTTCATTCCAAGGAAATAAGTATTTTTTTTGCTGTTGTTATCGTCTAACATTTGTTTCCATTATTAAGCATACTAATTGACAATTTTGAAGTGATTCCTTCCTTAAGAACTCACATTCCTGTAGTGCTGGTTATCTCAGAAATTATCTATCTTCACCATCATCAGCGGTCATCGACGCTGTTCGCATTTAACTTTTAATTATTCCATATATATATATTTTTTCAACGTCTATCTTATTCCATTTTTGTATATTCTTTACCATACAAAGTTTAAAGACCATCTACCCGGTTCCCGTCTCTAGTTATCACCATTTTAAGTAATTATCAGGCAGCATGTTTGTCAATCGTTCGCTGAGTGACCTAAACGGTTAATTTCAAATTGAGAATATTCCGGTGGTCGTAATCGAATGGATTACACCCGCATCAATTCCGTCAATAACGTCACTAATCTGTTGTATCCGAGATCACACTAAGCTGGCATGCCATGTGGCAAGGCTTGGTTATGAGGCGCTTTGTTGATCTCAGGGTTTTGAAAGGCAAATTAGAGTGCGAAAATATGGGGTCTCTATTTGGCGTTGAACTTCAAATACATGAAGCCCGAAGTTTGGGATCACTAAACCTTATTAAAAACCGTAGAAACTGCTTAGTCTTCTTTTGGTCCCAAAATGGAATAAATATTTAGTGGCAATATATTAACAGTGGCAGTGAAATTTAGTCGTGAATCACATAAGAAGATACGGTTTATGTATGATTTCGCAGCTCTCCTGGTTCCTATAGTTATTATTGGAAACATTTGTTGCTAAACAACTTTATTAGGATCATAGAACATCGCCTGATTATTATTTTAGGCCGTTAAAGCTTACTGCTTTCTCGTTAATTCCGAATTCCTAAATAACTTAATTTTTAAATGAGCTGAAAATGTTTACAGAACAAGCTAGAGAAGAACATCATCAGATAACACTGTAGGCCTGCTGTCACATATGTTACCAACCTATCTTTAATTTATTATAATGCATTCTTTGTCTTCTGTGACATTCATTTAAATGACTTAAAAATAGATTTTCCTTTGCCACTGATCAGCCCTTATATACTGTGGTAAATATTGTTTTTCGACCTATTATTCCTACATCTGGTTGCCCAATTAGGTAATTTGGTTTGGAATGTACTTTTTTTTCTTCACGTTTGCCAATATTAAATTTGCTCTTTAGATACCATTGTATCTGAATTTCATTGAACTTCTAATTTATATCAATGCTAAAAGAGTAGCCAAGTAAACTCCCTTAAGATTAGTACTTCCGAAACTGAAGCTGTAACTGTTCCCTCCATTTTTCTCGACTAAAGAGGAATATAGGGATGCTAAAAGTTACAACATATTTAGCGTAATCCTCTACTGTATTATTAAATTCCAAGCAGGCTAATAGATATTTAGGTAGTAGTGAGCACTAAAAGGCAATGTCTATTAACACTAGGAGGACGGGAGTTTTGCTCTTCCTTGAAGGACGGTCAGGGGTAATTTTGACCCATAAAGTTTTTCAGCATCAAATAGTTACTTTTTTCTTGCGATGCTTAATTTTTTCAACAAATGACATTATGAAAGTCTTATCCACTCATTATTAGCATAAAAAATTATTTTTAATAATTAATTGTTAGTAATAAAATTATCTCAGTTGAACCTCATCAGCAGTGCTCATCTTAGGCTATTCTCAAGCATAAAAGTTTGAAAATAAAGACTCTTGGCTAAAAATTATGCATATTTAGATAAATATCTTTTTATTTGATAAATATTAGTCTTACTAAACCTTTAATCTTTTTCAAATAAAAAATATACATAAGAATGCACAGACCATGCACAGACGTATACGTGTGCCTGTATCTGAAAGATGTAAGATCACTTATTTGCACAACTTACACACGGTTATTTTTTCAGCACAGTTTCCGCAAACATTTCTATTGCATTGAGGACATATATTGTAGTTTTCTTTGTGCAATTTTTCAAAACATCACATGCTTTTCTTTTCTGACCCTTTGGATAGTAGCATGCGTTTCCCGGGAAGATGAGGGTTTCGTTACAAGTAGCATCTACACCACTTCTTCAACCAGTCTTTGAATATACTTATTTTACTATTCGTCGGTTCCATCTTGCTATTTTTTATTTTTTCTGCTCTCATAAGAGCCAAAACTCTTTCCTTCTCTCTTTTGCATCCCAAGGAGTGATTTCCCTAAAGCTAAAGAATAGGAGATTCGGAAATGATTTTACAACTTGAGAACAATGTATCCTCTAGACAGCTTTCAGAAGTAGTGTGCCGACACTTTGGCGTCAAAAAAGGTCTGGGCGAACTTGCGTATCTCTATCTAGAGGTCAAATAATTTTGCGAGTGATGGTCAGGACTATCATTTTCCATTGTCTCACCACTGGCCACTGTAACCTGTCCTTCTGGGAATGGAAGCAATGCTGATAACATTCCTATCATTGATCTGTTATATTTTACGCTACATATTTGAATTATGAATACGATAATAATGCATGCAACGGCAAAATGAAAGTGACATTTTGAATCCTATTCCTCTGGCGATTTGAATAATAAGTCAAGTTCAAAGACGATTCGAAAGTAAAAAATGTTCATAATTTTAGTAAGCCGAAACCAGGAGAGCTCCGCTATCAACGAATGGCATTCCAATGAAGTATAATGGCTTTAAGTACTGATCAAATTATGCGCTGATATATTTTAGTTGATTTAAATAAATATCAGTGATCTATAGGAGAAGAAAATGGCGAGAAAACTTGACTCTGATACAGAAAGAAGTAATGGGTCAAAATTACCCATTGCCATCCTTTAGGTATAACATCAATTAAAAAATTTAGCAACAACAAGTACGAAATTTTTCTTTCCATATTAAAAAAATATAAGCCAAAATGCACTAAGTCACAAGATTAAAAAAGTATCTAATCACAAATAAGTTGTTAAATTTGATTTTGATCACGTGTTCTAGGTCAAAATAACCCATCCCGTCCTTTTAGTGTTAAAAGAGAGATTACTGCTCAGAAGCAATTTCCAGTGTAAGTATCATACCCTATTTTGATGCTTAAAGACTATTCCAAGCATTTATGAACAGATAAGGAAGAGGCGATACGCATGGTGTTAGAATATTTTGTTTTTGATAGGAACTGATAAAACGGTTTCATATATTTTTGTAAAGAACATTTCTTTTATATTTCCATCACATGAATAATGCTTAAACAAGAAAAACAGCCTTAAATATTTGTCAGGGTTTTAGATTTTTTCTCTGTAATTTGAAGGTAGCGCCTTTTCAAACTCAAATATCATTGCTTTATATCAGCCTTGAATGAACCGTTTACACAATTATCCTTACGTCCGGCTTCAAAATATGCATATATGCATTTATAGGTATAGCGAAACTTCGTGGCACTCACCATGGTAGAATCAGAGATCACTGAGGGTATATCGAGCTTTTATGAGCGGACAAAGGTACCGAAGGACTGCCGGAATGACATCTGGAGGAAGACTCGGCCACTTTATCCCACATCACTTGTACGCTTTCCTCTTCCTTAAGTCATACTTCTAACAAGCAAGTGCCACCAAGTTTCGCTACACCTATACATCATGCCGTTCCCTTTGGAATTTAAACAATCAGAAATGTTTTATTTTTGTTAATAAGACCAGAAAGTTGACTCTGGACTAATAATTTCTTACAAACTGCCCTTTCCTTGCATACCTCTTCAGCTTTAGCGATCTTCAAAACATACAACTTGTCGCCAATAACTAAATATTTAAATATCGTCGTAGGTTTACCTATAATAGTCCAGGACTTGGGTCAAAGGAATTAGAGGACAGTAGAAAGATGCACAAAAAATAGTAGAAAATAAATACACAGTAGGGACATCTTTCCGTGGCATTTTAAGTAATACCCGAATAGCCTTGCATAAAATTTCTGATAGAGACAATAATATAATATTTTGCAGTATCATAATATAGGCCAAAACTGTAACCCCTTTTTAATCCTTTTCAACATGTACTTCACAAATCTTCATGGATATAGCCATTCAATATTTGATAAATTCCAGACATTTTCATGAAAATACGGAATCATAGGCCTGAAAGTATACGTTTTAGAACTAGGTGATTTGAATACTTCGTTAAAAATAACTTTATTTCAATGAAAGAGCGTATTTGATTATTATATATTTTCAACTTGAGTGCCCATACTGATAACTAATTCTGGAAAGAAATAACTCACAGTCTCTCATTCGTGGATGAATTTCACCCTTTCGTCAATAAAATTTAGGCATAGTTACAATGGGATTACGTTAAAAGCCTCAGGATATATTTTAACTCGAGTACCTCATTGGTCTGATATTACCACATTACATTTCCCTGTTTTTTTTTAAATAACTAATATTATTATCAAATGACCCAAATGTAGTATTTTTCTTACATAAACATTCAATTCAAATAAAAATTTCTGGCTGATGTGCTCTTCAACGCTCGTGAAGCTTTAGACTTTCAAAGCAATGAACATTATTCAAGCTATTGCTTGCCCTAATTACGTCAGCTGTAGCTAATTTGGTGTGACATTTCCTGTTGTTCGTTATTTCGCAAAGTTTTTCACTTGATTCCGTGTGCGTAAGAGGAATGATGGACGTTTTGGTGGAAGCGAAATTGCCCAGCTTGCGCCTGCGAGACAAATTACCAACGGGGACGAAAATATTTATTCAAATATTATTCGAAATGGCATACGTCATACGCTTTTTGTCCATCTCGGTCGCTGTATTCTATTCCTTTTGAAGTGTGATGCGACACCGAGGTTTTTGGATGATAGTCGTGTCATCTGTCCGGGGATAGATTTGTTTTATTTTTATTTTGACTTGTTTCATTTTGGGCGTCGAACCTTGCTGTTCCGCCTGACGGCAGGACGGCAGGCAGTCAAAGTTTTCCCCGTTTCCCTGGAGTTTATTTTTTGGAAACCTGCGTGGTGCTCATTTGTTCCGCCCATATTCAGTGCCATTTTCCGCCATTTGATTCGCGCACGGAAAGTTTAATTCGCGTAGCAAAGCACTCGTAAGCGTGTGGTCTGCCGTACATCCTCACCCCATCCCGTTTGTAGGCACCCAACCTCGTCTGGGACAGCCATTTATGGAACGGACTGACCCCCTTCATTCCAGCCAACCAGTCACCGTAGCTGAACATTAGCATTTTATTTAAACTTTTTAGTCTCCCAAATAACCCAGGCGACTATCCGCTTCGTGGGGCACAATTAGCATGCCTTTCATCTCTTCCCTCGTTCCTCTCTTTCGTTTTACGTATTCAATATCCCTTTTCTCGCGTCACATGAATATGTATCCCTTCTCATCTTGCGACACTCGTTTTCACAAGTCATCATCCTCTCTAATATCTGTTCTAAAGTTTTACTTGCGTTAATGCTATACGACAAGTTTTTTTGCATCGGGCGTACTCACCCTGGTCATATAGCCGCCATCGAATGCTGCCGGAATAGCTGCTTCGAAACGTTTTAAGCCTCATTTTCAAGCAGGCGTAATTGCATCGTTTTAGCAGTTCACCGTGCGTCAAACACCTACCCCGTTGTCATGGCAGTATTAACATCGTATTAAAATACAACACGGTAGAAAATCCTATTGTATTCATACTTCCGAAATATATATGTTCAATGTGGAGATATCGCCTAAAAACGGATGTTCACCAGAAGAATTGGCGAAGAGCTACATCGCATAAGTTCAACTTTTGTCCGAAAAACGTAAGGTGTCCTACAATTTCTCGGGAAAGTAATAACTTGACCCACCTATGGCAGTCTGAAAGTGTTCGTCCTTTATCCCAGCCACAGCTTTGGTGACGCTAGCTACGTCTAAAGTTGAAAGTTTGGGTACTCATACGGTACTAAAACTTGTATGCTTTCACTGAAAACCTCGCTCCTGATGGGTGACGCAGTGTCCAGCAGCACCGAATGGCTACAAGAAAACGTAGCTTTAGCCACACGGTTGGAATTCAGGCCCTAGGCTACCGCGGAGGAATTGGAGTCTCCCACGGTGGATTTGAACCTATGCAGGCTGGACGAAACTAAATAAGTTCGCGCTTGTCAGGAGAATTATAGGTGATGTTCGAATATATTCGAGATTTGGGGTCATACCTACTGCGCATGCAAAGCTAAGCGCTAAAGCGCTAAAAACTAGCCCTACTGGTCATGCTAGCTTTTAGCGCCGTGGGCAAACGAATATTGCCCTCTCTGAAGTATTAGCTATAATCTCTAAGCCTCATGTTTTATTAGTCGATAATTGTGGCGACGTCCACTATCATATATGCAACTATGGACGGCTAATTTACGTAAAACCGATTTTGCCAACCTTAAACATTTTTGGTCTGCATGTGTGTTGTGCTATATGTTGCAGCCGAAAAAAGAGTTGTTGGCTGCAACATATATAATTTTAAAAATCTATTTATCAGGAAAAGGTTTATTTTCCCACTAATATAGTATACTAGTGAAGGTGCCCCTTGAATATCAACGGGAAGGAAAAAAATCAACACGGCGACTGTGTACTACGTCAAATATTTCGATGAAATTTACTAAAATATTTACCATTCAATAGCAAAAATAAAATTTCGATTTCTCATTTAAAATATGAATATCTTATTTAGTCCAAAGAATCATTGATGGATACACACCGGAATCTCGAATGGTACAATGAGCATGGTCGTTATGATCGTCATTTAATCTATGTGTTAATATTTTCTGCTCAAAAGAAGAGCTACTCTTAGAGCAACAAAGATTATTATTATTATGGGGACGATGACTCAAAAACGCTAAAATATTGTGGATTATTCATTTGAATTTATTTTCTGAGACCAACGGTCGATTTAATTTACGCCATTAAGGACGGTTGTATAATTTAATAATGAAAGGATGATTTGGCGAATATGGAAAGGATTGAGAGGAACCCGATCCCAACATTGACCTACTCTCATTGCAAGGCGTCAATTGGTTCTAACCTTTAATTCCCGTTCAACAAACGGGCACATGAAGTGCTCTTTGCTCGCAGAGAAGTAGGTGGTTTCATGAACTCACAAACTGGTAACCACTACCAAGTCAGGAGGCTAAGTTTGGCTTAACCAAGAAGATAGTAATGACTACTATCTCACTTGGCTGCCTTGCGTGGGTTACCGTCACTGCGTCGTGCTGGTAACCAGAACCAAAAGGCGGTTTATGCCTTAATCAGACCCATACTCTCATATTCTGAGTTATGCAGTAAAATGGTCTCGTTACCAAGCTTTAGTGGAAGAATCTGTTTTGCTGCCTTGAATCTCTATTGAAGTTACGTTGAAAATTGAAACATGAATCCAACACAGTCTCTGTTGCATGCATGGCGGCCGATGAGACACTGCGAATCCACTGAAAAGTTTGTTGCAGTGCCATGATTTAAAGCAGGGTCCTCAGTTCTGCCATCCAGTACTCAAATCTCTAAAACAAGCCGATGCAAATGGGTACTGTAATCCTTATATATTCTTTTTTGCATGGAGTGCGAAGTTGGTATCCGTGCTATAACATATTGTGTTTTTAAACTTCAGTGTTGCATTAGAAGTGTGGCTCGGTGTTGCATAAGAAGTTGTTGTTCGCTCTTGCCCGGCACTTAGAACCCCTCCGATTGCTCAATTCCTCCGTTCTGTAATTCAGAGCCATCAAATAGCTATTTTCTTTGCCTTATTAAATAGTTGGTATTTCTCTGGAATTCCATTTGTAATAAATACGGGATCACTATATATTTTCCCTCAAAGTTTTAAATTCAGGGGTAATAAGCAGGTCTTCTTTCATAGAGTTTTCCTTATACCTTCTCCTTATTCGTACGTTCATCAATGGCATTCTTTGTGAATACAAAAAAAGTTGTATCACACGCGATCACGCACGCTAGTTCAAAGATATAACACTAGATGACGAAATTTTCTATTAAAAAATAGTTTTAATCAGAAATTCGATTTAGTAATTTATTTATAAAGTGTTTTGTTTCGTCTTAGCCAGTTACTCCACCAAGCAATTTTACTATTTTGATTGTCTAGTGGGGTTCATAGGAATATGTTGTCCTCTCATTCAACTCTGGGTTTGAACCCAAGTTAAGTCAAATTTTATAAACAGGTCAAGATGTTAATGACATATCTCCTTATTTTCCCTCTTTAGTACTTTTTTGTAGTGTTATTTATTTCGGGCATCTTCATTTTTAACTGACTATAACATTACTGACTCACATAGGCATTGTTTCAATGTTATGCCATTTTATATTAACGGGAAGCGGAAAATACGCCACAGCCGTATGCTAATCTCCATACTTCCCCTTGGTTCAAGCTCGCATAGAGAACGCAGTCCTTTTCCACTGCGGTCTTCATTTTATCCTCCTTACTTTTTTCTTGTTTCATTATATCCGTCCCGCCGATACATGGAACACGGCCAAATCCCCGGTACAAAGGGAATTCTGCGAAATATTACGGCATTTATTGGGAAAGGAGTAGACATTCCCAGGGAAAGAGATATTCGTACGTAAAATACCCAGGGTATATATATTGGCGCTGTGCGAAATTGGATGATACCACTCCGTCGGAACTATTCAAAGTTTTTCTTAGATTTAAAAATATTTTCCTACTCAAACGAATGGCCGATGCGTTTTCAGAGGTGGTTCGCATAACCCAATGCCTATTATAGTTGGATTCTATTTACTCATTTAACTTTTATTCCCGCGAAATTGTGGCATTTACTAGCTGACGGTTGAGGTCACTTTTTTAGTTTAACACTAGAATGCCGGGTATCTTGTGTCCCCCGATAATGCCGGGAGGGTGTTATTTTGACACCCATGTTCACTATAGCCGCGTTACGTTGCAGATTGTTTTTTATAGTTGCTTATTTGTCAAATTCATTGCAACGTTTGTTATTGTTTCCTTAATATTTTCAAAAAATATTTTTTTTAAGAGACTACCATTGAAGAAAAAAATTTTATGCAAAACGTCTACTCTCTTGTACTGCGTCTTCCATCGAAGATTACGCTGAAACGTTGGAAGAAGCACGTAATTGATAAATAAGTAATCATTGAACACTTTTTTATGAGCATTTATTGTTTACATAAAAATAGTTACATTATATGTGCATAAAAAAACAAATATCAATAAGATAATAAAATCTTGTTTTATTCTTTTTATAAGTATTAATAATTTTTGCAACAGGTTTTCGTCTTAGAATGTGGAAGTTTGCTTTAAAAGATGAACATTTGCAAACGATAAAATCAATTACGACTGTTAAAATACAAAATTGTTTAAAAAAAACACAAATCCTTTGTAAGAGTAAAAAGAAATCGAATACTTTTTCGTAAAGACTTACAAAAAGCTTTATCTAAATTGCAGATTCTTCACATTTCTGAAGGCCGCTTTACACGATGAAAGATTTTGCACAAACGAATGTACGTGAGATTGAACGTTTGTCTCAACGAAATTAGAACAGGTTCTATTTCCCGTGCAGGCATTGAGACATTCGCACAAGCGTTCATACAATTTGCCGCTTTACACGATACATTTTGCCTCATGCAAGAGTTCACGGAAGAGTTTGTACAAACAAATGTACCGTGTAAAACGGCCTTGACACTTTCGCTCTGTTTTGGCCGTACATGAGCCATATACTGACTTTTTAAATAGCTTACAAAAACCAACAGTTCTGTTTTTATTGCATTTTATTTTAACTTGACAGTTCATAGTCAGATCTGGATCTCGCACCTCTTCACACTCGTTAGAGGGTTGACAAATATTATTTGACGCAATGTAAGGTCTTGCAAGCTCTTGTGCTAACTTTTGCAAAAACATTTTTCGGGATATCTTTTGTGAAGTTATATCTTTATAAACTATCCAGGAATTTATAGCGGCCAAGTCAAGAGTATTCTGGAAAGAATGAACAGGCCATCGCCTGGTTCCACTTCTAACCGAATACTTCCGCCCCATTTGATCAATTATATCTATGAGTAATGGTAGCGGGCGTGACTTCGTGGAAATCCTTCATAGTAGGAGCGTCTGAAGAAATTACAACTTGGCTGTTTCCACATGAGGTTTTATTGTTACCGACCATGGTTTCGTTACAGAGTAACATTATCAAGGTGATAATGTTAACCTTGATAATGTTACTCTGTAACGAAACCATGGTCGGTAACAATAAAACCTCATGTGGAAACAGCCAAGTTGTAATTTCTTCAGACGCTCGTACAATTATATCTACTCCAAACTTTGTCTCATTATTAAACTTAAAGGGTGAAGAGAGCTTAGAATAAGAACACATTTTATCGGTTTTCCCTGGTAAACAATGGGTGTTACGTCACCATTTTTATACAATTTAGAGGAATACAACTCTTCTCGAGAAGCTTTTATTTCAGCAGGGATTTCCCTCCTTCCCTTATTTACGGTTCCCAAAAGACTTGTTCCCTTTTTTTCAGTTCTTTGGCGAGCAAAAGTGATGTGAAATAATTGCCAGTAGTGACATTTCTGCCCTTCTCAAATAGCTCGTATTACGTAGCTTTGAAGTCTGGCTAGTGCCCCTTCCACGTCGGCGCACAGACTCGGCGCATTTCTTCTCTCCAATTGCCGGTGGAGATCCAGGTTCATCTACAAACACCTCAGGAATGGGTTCCATAGCATGGCCATCTCCTTCTATGGCAGGATCTTGAACAACAAGGCGACGTCTTTTTGAAGTCTGGCCAGCGCCCATTCCATGTCGGCGCACAACCTCACGACCACTCAGAAGTTTCTTCTGTCCAATAGCCAGTGCAGATCCAGTTTCGTCCACAAACACAATAATGAACACATTGCTAACGCCGTAAATAGTAGCAGATACAATAACTCAATCATGTGTATGTGCGTATTGTAAAATAAATATGTGTATCTTTCATAATTAAATTACTACAATGAAATATGCAAAACGTTGAAACTTACCGTGCTCACTATTTTCATCGCTTTCGGATGAACTAGACTGACCCTCCGGTGCGACCCAATCGTTGTCCGACTCGACATCTTCATCAGACCCTTTCTCCGAAACGTCTTCAGGAATATCGTTGAGGATTGCAATAATTTGCTCTGGCGTAACACGTCTATGCAGTGCCGTTATCAGGACCGAACTGCCAACTCATATCGAGTAGCACATTTCGATTGGTCGCGACACGCTGGCGAGCCAGTCCACCAAACTACGCGCCAGACAGCGAGACAGGGAGCCAAACATAGATATTCGGCAGAAGCCGACTACATCTTCGCGTGCGTCACTACACTGTTGTGTTTCACGGCAAATACGTGTCACCGCAGTAAAAATTGGCTGGTTTCAAGGCGATTCATACGCAAAATAAAGCGGAAAATACTTTCCTCACGATCTACTAAATTTTCGAAAAAATTGCAAACAGCCGACATATATTTAAATTATGTAAAACATAAACATTCATGAAGGTAATGTACTATAGTAAAATACTCATTTGACTAGTAATTATCAAAACTGCATACACCTAAACCGAAAGAAGAAATGATAAAGTATACCGGGTGTCAAAATGACACCCTTCGGCATTCAAGGTAAATTCGGATTTTTTAGACGAAAAAAGGGAGGGGGTAATCCCTTAACACTGTCGTCTTGTTAAGCACTAAAAATGAATAAAAGCCACGAAAATTTTTTTTTTTCTACAACAATCTTTAAAGGCCCGCTCCGCGAAAAATGTACGCGTAGGTTGTCAAAATGACACCCTTCGGCATTCTAGTGTTAAGTGGTTTTTCCTATGAATATAAAGATGTTAGGAAACTGATAATCATCGAAAAGGTATTCTTAAAGGAAAATCTTTCTTCGAACTTCCGTTCAGGTTGCGTCTATGTATTCGATGGATTAATTTTACTTATTCATCATGCCATCAGGACCTTGGATTTTGTAAGTTTTACGATATAAGGAAGGAAAACTGTATACAAATGGTGAAGTATTGTAGAAGGAAATATAAAATATATAAAGCTGTAATGTCATGTGTAATAATAAAAAAATGTTTAGCCTCTTAACTTTGGAAAAGTTCACTATTATACCTTGAGTGGGATGAAATTAAATTTTTAACGAAAAATAAGCATAGCCTGGACCGAATTAAAGGCATCTCTTATAGGAGTGAACATTATAACATATGCGTGGAATAACAATCCCTTTACATGGTTTTTAGTGTTTATCTCTTTTTTCGGTTCCTTTTTTGGCACAGACAGTAATTCTACACTATGTTACTTTAAGGTCACTCATATAGACGTCGCTTATAGAAATAAAAACGGTTGATATGTATTTACTGACAAATTTTTATAGATTTTCGGCATATATAGGGGAGTTATATTTGTTAAACGATTTAATGTTCATGCAAGCCGTGTACTATGAAACAGCCATGGCTTGTATTAGCGTTATACACCCATTACTTTAAGGCAATAATACCTTACCTGCATCGGCCGATTCCAACGAAATTCCCGATAATAACGGCCGCCCCGCCGGAAACCATCGCAGCCAAAATTCTTCCATCGAGGAGTCCCAGACAGGATTAAGGTATAGGCAAGCACGCAAACGCTCGGGTGGTCATCGGAATCCCTTCAGGCGAGAATGAAAAAAAAATTAACGAGCCAGTGGTTAATCTCGCAAAATTTTCGTCCGGATGCGTAGGTACTAGCGAGTGCTATCCCGGCCGGTTATCGAATCCTTGCCGTGGGCATCGGATTGCGTGGGCGCTTTGCGAAAGCAGCGCGTGGAGGTTTGTGAAGTGTGAAAAGAGTGTGGGGGGAATGGATGATGTGGGTGTATTGAGTCCCGGTCTTTAACGGGATCACGCCTACATTCGCATTCACGTCATTTCCCTTCGATCCGTGCTGCAGGCGTGTGTGTCAGACGGTTTTAACGGAAACCCTGTTTTAATTATGTAGCCATGGGTTAGTGTTGAGTGCTCGTTGAGATAAATGGCAGATGACAAAAAAATGCTTATGTCAAAAAAAACTGAGGGGTTCAAACCGTGGTGTTCTTTCAAAATCCATGGTTTTTCTCCATCGGGCGTATTTAAACATATCGGAGGGTGTCACTACGGAATCATGATTGCCCCGAGTTCTATTGCAAATCGTATGGGGATTTTAAAAACTCTTTCTTTCGACGTTTTTCTAACTACTTAGTTTTATCAAGAAGGTTAGGTCACGTCCTAGTAAGCGGAAGGGTGCGTACTATTACCGTTTTCATCGTTGAAACCATTTTTCATTCTCTGATAACTATTCAAAAATATTATAATGGCTTCTAAGATCCACAATAAATATACCTGGCAATGTCTTTGGTGAACAGTTACTTCATCCTTGTATTTAGTGAGAATTTTTGATGCATAAATATTCTCCCTTTAATCACAGAATTCAATGCAGGTACTTTTACTTCATTCTTTATCATTTTGGTTTATGCTGACTAATGGTTATGAGCAAATAGGACAGGAATTAGATGCAGACGTTTGAGATATGAATTTGGAAGAGAATGAAAAGTGTGCACTGCGGTGGTTCACCGTCGTTTCGTAATTCAAACAAATAATTAAAGTGGCCATAGAAATATATTTACCCCCTACACGTTTTGAATGGCATGTAAGTTATTTAACTGTAAAAGAAGACTTTCGTGGAGTGGCTCCTGTGAGACAGGTCTTTCATGTTCTAATCTTTATGGAGATGATGTTTCGCAAACCTTTCAGTTTGTTTCTTCAAGTATTCAAGGCTAGCACACCTTCTGTTTTGTCTTGTGGAAAATACGCTTCCAAAATGCTACCGCTGATACGATTGCCATAATAATAAAAAACATAACGTGGTGACTGGATACTCCAGGGTCACCAAGACAGCTGATCTACTTTGTAGAGCCGAAGAAAAACTGCCATAAAACATAACGAAGGTGTGCACTTGGTAAACTGTGAATGTGGGGTGCATCGAACAAACATCCGGAGCCCTCAAAACTCCGCCTTCAGGAACACATAAGGCAGCTAATAAAAGACACTTCCGGCCTTCGGTAATCTCTAAACATACCTGTAATAGACCAAAACAACAAAATGGATTTGGAATAAGCCGAATTAATTTAAAATAAAAACGCTATTTTTACAGAATCATCAGAGAGGCCATTGAAATCGTAAGGACACCGAACAACTTAAGCAGAGAAGACGCTCTCTCCAGCTCTTGGAAACATATATTCCTCAACCCGAAGTAGAAAGCGTGCCAAAAAAGTCAGGCACCGGTGAGTGGTGAATTATATAAGGAGACAAAAGCTGCATTCATACTACTTCAGACTTGATGAAGCAAACTGGAACTTTTGCTAAACATGTCGTCTACAATGACGATCCTACACGAAAAAGAACCCGGAAGTCATGTCTGAGGTTATTTAACGTTTTGCAGGGAGGTCATTTAGGCTCTAATTTTCTCCAATTTTACGTATCAGATCCCTAAATTGTTGATTGGAATTTTCTACAACTCACTAATCAGAAGCTATTCCCATTTTTATAAATTTTGCACCTCGTCCACCTTTACCTTGACCTCTATATTCTTATGATGTATTTTTTATGTAGGTATATAGGATACCGAGTATAATTGCTGTCGAAACAAAATTCGTGAAAAGATTCGGCGTTTTATAAAGTGATTTATATTAATGTTAACATTAACAAAATGAAAGATATGTTTCGGCATACATTTTTATGCATACATTTTTTTTCCTATCTCTTATTCTCACTTGTGTGGTCAATATTTCGACTAGGTGTAACTGTTGATGGCAAAAGTAAATTCAGTTTTAAATGAGGAAACGCAAGGTGGAGGATAAGGCCAGAAAGTCAGTGCTCTTATGTTGCTAACTCAGTTAACTTGGAATGAATGATTTCAGTTCCCCCATTTTACCTTTTCATTATATCCTCTTGCAATCAAGTCAGGTTTATTTGTGGTGGATCTCGGAACATTCCTCTAATTTGAAATGACGTGCAGGAGTCAAGAGAGATTCCCCAGTGCTTTAAGCCGTTCAAGTCTAGTGCTCTGTTGGGGTTATCCCTGTCTGACATTCGTCTTTCTCTTGTTTCACCGTTCCGTATGTCCGTCACGCGTTTCTTCCTCGTTTTTTTCCTGGATTCTCTCGGCCAATGAGGAGTGGTCTCCGCGGCACTAGCGCCTCGAAAGTTGGAAACTCATTCGTTTGATCTTGTCTCAGGTGTCTAGCACCCACTGCGGCTCAATTCTTTGCACCATTGTGGCTGGGCTTCGAAAACAAAACACGACGAAGTGCATTACTTTCTACGTATTTTATTTCATATGCAGGTAACTAGGTGCCTCTTCGGAAGACTTGTAGTTTATTTCAATTTCGGAATCGATAATAAGTGTGAGGTATGCATTAGGATTAATGTATTTAATATGGGAATTGAAATGGACCAAATAGTGAGATATTTGTCCGTGGTCTTTGTAACATTTGTGGAAGATATCCTATGCGGCCTTAATCTACTAATGGTGCTTGTATTTTGTTTTTGAAAGAGACTTAGAGGGCTCTAGTGGTAATGAAATTATTCGTTTATCATATTCTTGTTGATACTATAGAACTATGAAATCCCTGTAATATTATTAGCGGTACAATATCACGTCATAAATTTTACAGATAAATAACGCAAGTAGATCCACCTAGCGTTAAGTGGTACATTGCTATAGCTCTTAAAGTTATCATGGTCTCAGCTATAATGGAAGGTTGAGGTAGGGACCGCAAACTCTCATCATTGCCCCAATAAAGCCGTTTACCTGGATATATAAAACTTGAAAGTGACTTGGGTAATTCTGGTAAGTTTTCATTAATATTCCTCGCTAGAAAAAAGTTTTCCCTCTAGTAAGGTATGTAATTTAGACAGTATGTTACATTAAACTAGAATATCGTAGAAAGCTTTGGGATTTCAAATTTAGAAAACAAGTCATTCGTTAACTTTCAGTAAACATAAAATTAGTCGAAATCAGGAAACAGTCAGTCCACGTAATACACATTCCAATATTTCCACAATTTTATTTTTTTCTAGATTTCATCGACACACAAAGTGAGCGGATAACATGGAGCTTAGGGAAAAAAAAACAATTAATTTAGTCAAAGCAAGTGTTAAGCAGTAATAATGGATAAAACGTAATAGTCATACATCACACAGTAAGGAATCTAATAGTTTAGACATTTTATATACCTAGATGTACACATGATGCTAAAAAAATCAGAGACAATTTCTTGAGAGAAGTACCGAGTGGCCTAGATGCCAATGTACCCAATGAAATCAATCCACCTAAGATAGTGATATCAATATAAGCGATATTGAAATTTAAATATCGCAAAGCCCTTTTCAGCATCGTCTTCATACTCAACCACCAATTTTCTAACGTTTTCCCTATACCCCCAGCCTCTTCCTATTGTGAAAGAAACAAAAACACGAACTTATTTGTTATTCCGACAAATAATATTCATCGACACGCCTTCTAACGGTATACTATGGGTGTTTGCCTGGTCTACGTTGCATTCGTAAGTCGAGAATCGGACGTGGGAGGGCGTTCGACAGGGATGGCTTACATTGCCCCACCTTCTCAGCTGCCGCGTCCGACTAATTTCAAACTAATCTTTCCTCTCCGACACCAGATCTTTTGCTCATCAACACCATTTTCTTCTTACTGCGTCGTACACTCTTCTCATTATAAAATGATTCTTCCCTCTTCCTATATATTCCAAACGCCTACCATGTTAAAGAGATTATGGCACTGCATTGAAGAGACTTGGAGGCAAATTGGAGGTAGTTCATTGGATGTGCAATCATAAGTAGTCCTAAGAAGCTTTGCAGTCACTCCAGTTTGCTTTACATTTCTCAGCACAACATCACACATGCCTTCCACTCGTTAGAGTTTCATTTCGGCTGTGAATGTTGTGTATCCACAGAATGATACCTAGCAGCATGTTACCAAACATTTCGCCAGCGCACATTGTTCCTTTCAACGTCATTTGTCTGCATTAAAGTGCACTGATGTTTTCCGACGAGCGCTGACTGCAATAACTTGAATGGAATGCTCCCATTATTCCGAATATTGTTTTACTGCAGTTCTCCACTCCTTTTTATTCTCCACCAACCACTTCATTCCCACATGTTGTAGGGTCTACTTTATGCATTGAAAGTAGCTGCAAAATAGGGTAGTTGTTTGCGAATATGCATTCGAGGAAAAGGATAGGGACTAGTGTTAGGGGTATCAAAAGTCCTACGAAAACCTGGGAAGATTCCGTGACTTGGCGAAGAGCTGCTACAAACCAATAGGCAGCCTGTAACATTGAGGAGAGAGCAGTAACCTTCCTTTATATGAGTGAAGGTGGAGACCACGTGGGTCGGTACAGAACACTCATCACATATCAGGTGCTGTAATTTTTTTTAACTAAACAGCTGCAGTTCAGGAAGCCAACCAACTGGAAACCACCATTGTGTTGTTCCAAATAGAAGCAACTGAGATGATCAGGTGAAAAAAAATTCTCCTTTACTCTTGTTGGGTCACATTTCGAATATGTAACCAGCATTTTAGACACTGTGCAGGAGAATTAAACTAGAAAAATTAAACAAAGGCAAAAGAACTCGTAGCGCCTATTAATTGTTAGCGCTAACACGAAGTGTTACAAAGCTGATTGCAGGACTTGTTAGGGAGCCACTAGAGACTTGGAGGCTATACACTATGCTAAGATAAGTTGAAAAATGTATATCAAGCCAATGTCAGGGCCACTTGGGGGATATTATTGTCAACCTGCACAATATCGTTAGTATTGATAGCAATAAAATAAGAGAGGTACACTGCCGAAGTGATAAGTACAAAGCTCCTTCATTTCATGCAACACTATATTGGTGGCTATGGAAAAAAACAGAGTGACACAAATGTAATCAGTTAACATATAATTCACTTTGGGACTATTAATTATCCAACATATTTTTCATATTTCCCCTTTTATTCATGGCTGGTATTCTAGCACGTCCTACCATCCGCCACTGCGGATGCTCCCGTAGAGGTATATTTAGGTAGGTAGAGGTATATACTGATTGTACTGTTCCCTAAAAACGTATTAAAAAAAATTTAATTATAAGAGTATATTACTTTAATTCCATAATGTAGAAGTTAAGACGAGTCACTAATCAATTGCATCAATTTCTTTTACAGGTAAATATCCACTCTCCAGTTCCTTCTTATAGGAATAATGAATCTTGGTTAAGGCTGGGGACGGCTACGTGATCGTCTGCCTGGTGAGTGCTTGCTATGTTTTAGGTGTTTGTCGAGTATTGTGGTTCGAGTCTCAAGACACTTAGACATGTTGCTCTATTTTACCACTCACCTGGTTAAGTTTTTCCCCATTGGAGGTAAATCTTGCTTGCCAAAGTCTAGGATGTCTGCAATGGGTAAATCCTAGATATCCCTGAGCCTGGGGTTCTCGAAAGAGTATCAAAACCAGGGATGGGCATTTGTTTAGCAGATGGAATGTAGTTTTATCACTTTATTTGAACTATTTGAAACTCGGTTTACCTTCAGTTTATATGTTTTGAAGGTTCTTCTTCACTCGATAGGTGATTTTAAAACTCAATTACTGTTTTCACGGAGGTGATTCATCCAATTGAACACTGTTTTCCGAGAATTCTGCTGGTACCACAATACTAACCTGCCCTTAATGTTCAAATAAACTTGATTGTTTATCGCCTCCAAGCTAAAATTCCTGTATTTTTTCTAATGTTCTGCTTTGAGTAATGATAAGAGGGTGAGAGAAGATTGCTTTTTTGTCGGGAATCCTATGGATATGGAATGGAAAGACGGTTTCTAGGATACTTTCAACCTAATTGTTCCTTTTGGAGTTGAACGTACCACGAAAAACGGAATGTGTTGGTGTGTGTTGGCATCCTGCAAACAATTACTGCGGTAGGGTGTGCTTTTGAAACCTGGGATTGAATGACTCAAGACTCATTCAGACAAACCCAATGAACTAGAGAATCTTTTTCACGTCCTCTGTCTGGAAGTCAGAGCTTATTTGGTCATTGGAAGGAATTTTTCTGATACAAGCATCCGTCATAAAGGAAATGTCAGGAATTGTTCAAGGAAAGGACTCCAAGATCACGCACCTTTGCATGGCAAAGGCTGGTGGATGGTAGGCACTTGATTAATCAGTCTCCAAACGTTGTCTCGGCACATCGATCTTAGCTAAAATCGGTGGAACTACTTCTGTGGATCGGAGTAGAAGATTTCGTACTTAACCTCATTGACCTTAGCACCACATCAGCGTCTCTATATAATTAAAATATTTGACAGAAAGCGTATGAAAAATGGCAAGCAAACAACTTTACTTCATCGGTGGACTATCGATCATTTAAGAGACTTTCATATTTCTTGACTGCCAAAAAAAATAATAACAGTTTTCTCGGAGTGAAAAGTTTATTCTCAATGGTATTTCTTTTATGTGGACATGTTGAAGAGTTGGGTTATTTCCAATTATTAGAGTCGTCTGATCCAGCAAGTAGATGCTACTGCTATCTCATAGGAAAAGAGGACTGAGAGAGGTCCAGGGGAATATAAAGGGAAAAACATAAGAAGCTTAAAATACCTTGGATGAAAGAAAATTGAATATTTGAGCTTGCGTAGAAGAATACAGAAAATACATATGCTACGACTGGACATGCCAGAGGTAAAAAATAAAGAAAATAAGTAAGGCAAATAAATTTAAATAAACGTGCAAGAAAGTTTCAGCTGATACAAATGATATCTACGTAATTTTTTTCATGCAGTAAGCACCTGTTTCCACTATTGAAATGAATTTTTGGATTTTGCCTCATTTTGGATTTTGCCTCATTGCCAAGTTCATTTTTTTATAGAATTCACTCTCACAAAAACACGGAACAAAATTCCACTATTTATTTTTCGACGACTAAGGCGTCATTTACAAAACAAAACAGAAGGTAAAATTGCTATTGCTAGCCTTGTATAATAAAGAAGGGGGGAGAAATTAGGGGAGGTCAAGAATTGACGGTTGGTTGGAAGGAGGACGGATCGGGGGTAAGACTTAGTTACGTGGGGGTGGGGTGGGGGAATAAGGTCGGTGGTTGTAAAATGCTAGGAATGTGTGGGTTTGTAACTAAGTAATCAAATTTATCAATGGTAGAACCACAGGATATTAACGGTCTACAAAGAGGAGCATTAAAAAGTTGCAATCAAAGAATTTAAAGTCGTACACTTCAGACGAAAGAAGTAGGAGGGGGGGGGTTGGTTTTGATGATTGGGAGAGAAAACTGAGTTACGTGAGGGAGGTAGGGGGATTAAGAACAGGTGAAGGCGAATGAAAAGGGAGGGGTGGGTTAGCAACAAAGAAGTCAGATTTTACAGAGTACAAACGGTAGACAAAAGTGAGGAGCATTAGAAATCTGTTAAATCATTAAGAATTGTACAATCAGATGAGAGACAATGTTTGGTGATTTCTAAACTTTCTAGAACATCCAGTTTAAAACCTTTACCCTGAATATGTAAGATATTGGGATTAAAATTACACTTGTGTCCAGATTCTATGAGGTGCTTGGCGAAGTACGACTTTTAGGTTTTTTAAGTCTTGTGAACCTTTTGTGCTCTTCAACACGAGTTTCATTCAACACAATCGATTAATTTGATTCATTTTTCATGCTTATTTCACTCTCCTACTTTAAAAATGCATTAAATATCCGTAAAACATTTGCAAGTGGTCAAATCAATGCAGCTGAAAGGGCCAAGACACGGGTTTTATCAGGAAAGTAGTGGCTTATAAGATCCGATTTTGCAATTAAGAAGTGATTTTGAGTATCATAGTATTAAAAACGAATTACTAGATGAATACATTTGTAACTAAGTTCATGCGTTTGAAAATGTAACATATATAACATAGAGAAAATAACTGATTTGCTAACGATGTGTTTTGACATGCAGATAATATCTTTGACAATGCATAACTTTCACAATCCGAATTCACGGACGGTTTTGCTTTTTAAACCTCCATAATCAGCCCCTTAATTTCACTATGAAAGCCATATTAACAGCCACTTTATCCTTTCGGATACTGATTTCCTTATCTTGAAGAGAATCTGGAAGCCTCCGCCATACAGATAACTTTGTGTTTATATTTCTCCTCTTTCAGGTCATTATACTCTATGAACATCTCAAAACGAGCTTACCTATCCTTACATTTTTTTTCCAAACATTGATCCGCAGCCATGCGCTCGTGGATATGTTTTGTTTCCGTTTTTTATTTATTTTTATCTTGATAGTACAGCTGGTTAAAGCCACCGCTTAAAGTGATTGCGGGTGTTAGCGACTAACGATTGGTCGCCAAAGGGATGGAAGCCACAGCTAGCCCTTTCCCGTTTTTAAATCCGTTTTCTGCAAATCCTTCTATCCTATCCGCAAAGCGTAGCTTTTCATCCCCCAGAGCTTGTTTATTTTGAGCTGATCCCATTCTTTTGTATGTGCTTCCATCCCAATCCCCACCCCTGGTCCGTGATATTTCATTACATCTGCCTCGATTTGCATTTAACCTGGAGGATTATATTTTTTCCCTCCTTTCACTCGTTAATTAATATTCTTCGCATCCATTCACATCTCCGTTTGCTTCCCTGGACTTTTTTTTCTGTTTCTAGATCGCTCGTGATTATTCACTCTGACCATTCTCGTCACTCACTTATCCCTTGCCTTTTTTCCATTAAAAATTGTATTCATTTTTTGCTCTACGCTTCTGTCTCTTATATACCTACCGGGCTGTTATTAAATTTTCTCTTCTATTATCTCGTTGACCCTTTCACGCATAATACATTAATCAGAGTCATCGCTTTCTTCTTAGCATAGTTAATCATAGGCATAGTGGAAACAGTTCATGATAAAGCAGCAAAGGCCTTTAGAATTTATGTTTCATCATGTTCGCCTTTCCGCTTGATAGACTATAAAGTGTCTTCTACATTTATTAATGTCGTTTCTAAGATTTATTTTCTAGAAATTTTTGATTTAGAATGTATGGGTATTTTTATTTACATAGACTTATTGCATAAGTTTAAAAAAAGTTAGGTATAGACATTATTGAAAAATTATTTATGCTGTTTTTGTAAAAGTGCGTAAACAATTCTAGTAATTGTGCTTAATATATAATTTATGATGAGTAGGCGCATTGATGGTGGCCACCTCAAGGATGGAAAAAATTAATTCCGCACTAAGGGAGAAATTTAAAGAGAAAACTTTTAAAAAACATTTTTGTTATTTTTTGTATTTGAGTGTTCAAATAGAGTAAAATAGTATTTCATTACGTCCATTCGTTTATAGAAAAAATTAATTTTATTATCTTCCACTAAATTGAAAAAGATTTGGGTGAATTTGAACGACGCGAACCATTGCGCCATCGCATACCTTAGCCTCACATTGACTGTGGACTGCTTTTTGCCTGTATCGTGGACTGAGACGAAGGAAGCCCTAAATTCAACGGTTTATTCGGACTAATAACATAAATCCTGGTTGAGATTTCCAGCACCTTCTATTAACCCGTATTAGGGGCGACAGCCAAGGATGTAATGACCTCTTAATGAATAGAAAATCTCCTTTATTCCACACGATTTTCACCCATTTTGGAAGTGGTTCAGAATCTTAAAAGTCTCGTGATTTACTTATAGCTGCTCTTTTGCAATGAAAAAATGAATGAGGCGAACAAAACGTAGAAAACAATGATATCAAAGCCTCTGCAGAGCAAAAGCGATTTACCTTAACTACGCTCGTTTCGGGGACAACAGCAAGGAATATTAATCGCGAATAATGTGGTGGAAAATCGTTCCCTGCTGCTCATCCCATGTCATTGTAATTCAGCTTGACACTCGGAGTTTTGCGGGTTATTCCGACAGACAAATGCGTTCAGCCCGCCTACCCATTAGCCGCCTTCCAAGACATCGGCTTCCTCCTTCTCCCCTTTGCCTCTATCTTACGACTGTTCTCGGGAGTGGGAAGTTGTAGAGCCGGGACAAGAACACAGAAGGGGGCAGTGGGTGAAGGGATATAGCCCGCTTTACGACATATCATGCACAATTGGCAGTGAAGGAAAAAGAGTATCCGAAATCCTTGGGAGGAAAAGAAGTTAAAGGGGGAGGGAGAAGTTCTCCAAGTATAGCTCTTACCACTCAGTCGTTTGTTTAATTTATATCCGTCATCAATCTGCCACCCTTGGCGTCACACTCCGTCTCTTCCCATAATTCTGTCTGCTCCCTTTTCCTTCAGACGCATCCCACTTCGTCTTCAGTCCCCACTGCCCTTCATACTGGCTCCCTGGGGACAATTTGAAACCTTCCCCTCTTCTGGCAGTTTTATTTCCGGCGCTTCCTTCCACAGTCTACATCGACATATACTTGCATGTATGCAAGTAGGCGATGTGCAGGGAGTGTTAGGACGCCGGCCATTAAAGGAGAGGGAAAATGGAATAGCAGGAATGTCTTATGTTAGTGTCACGCAATTTTTGTTATATTCAATAATGGTACAAGGAAAGAAGGAACTTTAGGTACCTTTAAGTTTAAAATCTCTCTTATTTTTTCACTTAAAACAGTTCCATATATATAGCAGGCGGTCAAAAAAATCCCCTGCATGTCGTACTGAAACTCGTCTGCTCTGGAATTTTCTAGTAAACTGAGCCTAGCGTGTAACCAATAAATCTCTAACGGCGCCCTACCTAGCATATCTGTGTACTGTGTGACTTTCCTGTGAATTTGATTTACTCTAAGACTAAGGCGAGTGAAGAATTTTCGAGTACCCGGCGGTTTGAATTGTCGGCTACGTGTAATTCAAAGGAAAAATCTGCCATCTTAATGAACATCATGATTTTTACCATGAAGACAATGCCGGAGTTAGTCATTGAAACGTCAGTATTCGACATCTCAACTAGGTTTATCACCCGATAACTTTTCGCTCATACAACTTACTTCATTTCATTTTTGTTAACACTCTACCTTTCCCCTGAGAGGATAAACGTAACCAAATTATTCCTTTTACGGCGCAGGTATACATTAGAATTTCAGTAAGCGATGAGTTTTCAAAGTTTTGTAATACTTAGACCTTATATTTTCAAATAAAACAACCGCAAATCAATAATTAAAGACCCAAAAATCACGTCAAAATATTCGATTGATTTCACTGTGTGTTTTTTTTCCTCTTTCGCGCTACACAATAATTCAAATTTGAGCACGGGGGTTGCAGGTACTTAGATAGCACAGTTGATAAAGCCTGTTTAAAAATTTCCATCTGGGGGTATAAAGAGCTTCGAGGCTCCTTGCAAGCAAATAGGCCTTGAGATCAATATAGGAGGATGAGCAAGAATACAGTGCTTGATGAGGAATGGTTTCGGATGGATGGAACGAGGAGAGACTGTGGTTTGACGGAAGATGTAAGGAAATGACGCGAGACGTAGTTCCGCCTTCAGATTTTCAATTGTTAGTCGTCGATAGTTTGAAGGTGGCGGAAAGAAGGGAGCACTTCCTCCCACCCTATTGCTCCCTCTTCTCCTCTCGCCCTCTTCAATCCTTGGGGTTCTCCATTCCCTTAATTCCCGGGCTCCATAATTTGCTCTCTTCCGCCTTCAATAGGTTGAGGTGGATTTTTTCTCGCAGAAGTTTCAGCATATATATCCCGTTTACATACTAAACTACCAATTAGAAACTGACTGATAGCGCGAGACTGTTTCCAATTTTTTGGGAATCACATTCTAAGCAATATAGTGGAACGTTGCACACAGCACTACTAGATAGTAACCCTTTATCAAATATTTAGTCATCAGCTCAAGGTTTCTCGGCCAGAAGGTCACTTATGACTTTAGTTTCTAAAGTTTCTGTTTACTTGCGTAGCAGAATTATGTTTTTTGCTGATAACTATGTCGAATAAACGAGTTTTAATATACATTTCTTTTAAAAATTTAAAAAAGACGATTCTAAGCATACTTTGAGATTTGGATCTACAAATAACCTGAAATTAATAATTGTTTTCAGATATGGGTGTACGAAGCCCCTTCTCCTATTTCTTCTTCTGAAATAATAAACACAACCATATGTTTTTCACCATGTGAGTTGGCAATTTGTATTTTGTAGTGCCTAGCGATCCACCCACCTGCATTAGACTTTGAGCTTTAAGTCTTTGATCTTTGGATAATGACTATCCTTGTGTGTGGAGGCAAATCATTGTCTACTAACTGAATAATTATCTGTTAGGTCACTAACGAGTTACGTTTATGCTGAGTATGTATGCGATGCGTGTAGGAGGTATCAGCATTTACTGTTTCTGGGTGTTTCCCTGTGGTAGCTTAACTTTCTGGGATTATAATGCAGCAGAACTTTTCCACTGAAAATATCAAATTTCAATTCATATCACGTGCTTCGTATTTGTAAAACCTTCAGCATGCGTAACAGCAATGTAACTTTTCAAATGGAGACAAATATAGAAAAGGAGCATTGACATAGGGAGGGAAATAATAGGTGAGGAAGAAGAGGAGAGAGGCCCTGGATATTATTTAGTTATGGGAAGGTCAAAATGGAAATCTATGTTAGCAAACGATTTTAGCCCTCAATAAAGGCATGTGGTATACAAATGAATAGACAAAATAAGGTGTTGGACGTCAGTTATTACAGAGATTCTACTTTCCTAGCCATATACTCTTCAAAAATCACCACTGTTATGTCAATGTTTGCCCAAATATGCCCAATTTTGGCTTGTAATTGCTCTGGGAGACAGAAAATTTTCCTATTAAGCCATAAAAACTTAATTATGGCCATGTGCACAGTGAAAACGATGAAAAAATATCTTTTCGATTCATGGCGTATTTTTATATAACGTTTTTGTAGTAGATCGTACGGGTCTCGCATGGCAGAAGGTTTTATTCAATGGGCCCCAGCCTGTTACTTCAGAAATGTCTTTTTCTGTGTTAAGGCTGATAACAGAGGCAAGCAAGAGGCTCTCTCAACAGCATTGGCTTGGAACACAGCATTTATCATAACAGAAGTTTCAGATCTAACGCCATTCACAGTGCAAATAATTATCTTGTCATTGTTTTATTTTGGTGCTTAAATTTACATCTTGACCAGGGACGGATCTGAATACTCTGGGCTCTTATAAGAAAAATTGTGAGGGCCCCGCTTTATGTAAAATAAAAAAGTGAAATGAAAAAGTACCGCAAAACCGTTGATTAAAGTAGGTATATTATTTAATAATTCCAAGGAAACTACATATAAAAACAACTGATTAAGGCCCAGAGCCCCTTGAGCACTGAGGTCATGCGCCCCTCTTGCATTGCAGGGATTCGCGTGTTTTTCTGGCCCTGCCTTTGACTTAAATGTTGTCAAATATGATTTAGTTATAACCTACAGAAAACAAGCTCCCCATGAACTCAACAGACACTTAAGTAGATTTGTGATGACCTCATGATTAACTCTAATTTTCATGATACATTAGTTTTCTAGCGCTGTTGTCATAGTGTTGGATTTCAAACATGGTAAGGAATAGAAATTCAGAACGGTAGACCAACGTTTTGATCAATGGTTCCAGCCCCTCAAAAAAGTCCCTTTTGTTACATCAGGACGGCTGACAAAGGAAGGAAACAAAGAGGCTTGTCTACCTCAACTTTGGCAATTTCCTGCGCCCCTCGTCGAATTCTTGGAGGGCCTAGGAGGGTCGAATCGTCTCTTTTGTGATGAAAATGCGCTCAAGCAGAATATGAAATTTCGGTCGCACGGCAACACCGGCCCATGGATCCTCTTGTTTTCAGAGGTGGTCGCCTTTCCAAGGAAAGGTCTGGGGACGTGTATATTTCCTCGCCATGGTTGATCTCCAACTTCTGTATTGGCTTAGGTAGATTCTTAGGCTTAACTCTATGGCTCCGTAGATTGTCGCCTTAATCAGCGAGCCCTGACCAGAGCGCGGGTGCCTGAAAGGCCTTCAGCCATGTCAGCAAAGGGAATAAGAAGGCAAGTTGTGCATTTATTACTGTCGAAACATGAGCAGAACGGAATAAACACCACGATTTTGTCTCATGTTTCTCATGCACCATGATCGTATAATTTGGGCTATGTTGCAAATTTCTCAGTGCGATTTGGCTGTGGATCAAGTAACCGTCGGAGACGTTGAGTTAAAAGCACAAATTAGTGCAGCCACTTTTTTGCGATGTAAAATCCGAATTGGGATTAATTCGGTAGAGTCAGCATTTTTATGTCAGACTTAAAGCCTGGAAATGCATTGCATGACTCTCCTGATCTGTTCTGCGAACTCATGTTTTTTCTTTCTTACACTTGAAAATATGTAGTTCTGATATTCTATGAAACAAACATAAAAACTCAGGTCATTAACACCAAACGTCACAGATACTAATCATTATGTTGTTCGATTAAAGCAGGTTTATTATATCAAGTTATACTTAATAAAAGTAAAGACTTCGGCTAACATAAACCACATTCTTATGCATAAGTATTGTCATTAGGTAGATCCTATTACTAGAATACACGAAACTTTGGTTTATCCATTTATCAAGTAGGATATCTTACAAAGTATTTGTTCTTTATCACGTTGCCCTGACACATTTAGACACGGTTTTGGATGCCAGGCTTAATTTCTTATCGGCTTGATAAGTTAATATGTATTTATTTTTCATATTTATACTTAGGGTTTTATTTTAGTAGCTTATATCATTTTTTATTTGTTTATTTTTTATTTATATTATTCATTTTTAATAATGATATTAAATATTTATTTTATTTTGTAATTTTATTAATTTTTTCTTTATTTATTTTATTACTTTATTTATTTTGACTATTTTTATATCATTAACAATATTTTTTTATTTGGTTTACATTTTATTTAAATAATTTTGTTGATAAATTTCTATTGTTTGTATATTTACTGGATTATCCAAAAAGCATGAAGCTTTTGTATGGTCGTACAAGCCTCAAATTATTTGTGCAATACGTCAATTGGCAGTAAAAACGATCCATGCATCCAACGCATGTTTGAAAGACACAGTAATATTGCCCGAATCATTATCCGTATTTATATAATACACTGCTAAACCTTTCCCTGATGTTTGTTATTACGTATCAAACTGCGCATTATTTGATATAGTACATTTCCATACTTGTTTCTGTGAATATCGTCTCTTGCGTAAGTATATACCCTGGAACTGTTTTTAGCCCATAAGATATAAGATTTTAAAATATCATTCCTACATGGATATTAAAGAAGAGCTAATAGTTTCAATAGTATTTGTTATTTGTACTTTGGATTGAGTTTAAATTTTACATTGTGATCGGAAAATATTAACACTTTAATCCCATCATCGACTTTTACATGATTGGTGTTTGCCGAAAGAAAAATGTAAATTGTGACAATGCTCATAAAACAATGTGAGTCAAGTAATATTTACGCTATGATCAGTAAAATAAAAAATGAAATTAAATACTACAAAGTTTTAACTAAAAGATTTATTAGTTAAAAAAGTTTAGAAATTATCAATCTGGAATATTTTGTGAATTTAGGCATCCTCTGCTGTAGAGGTACGCTGGATTGTGTATTAATTTGGCATGCGACCTATGATTTTTCATGTTTTGTTTGTTCTCTCAATTGAGGAAGATAATGAAATAAGCCTCCAGTTTGTTTATTGAAAGGCTGTTGAATATTATTTAAAAGTATACCCATGCATTGAATCGACTCACTTGGATTCCATATGGCATTAATACTCCATCATAACGAAATTTCACTTCTCTCTAAAAAAACATCCTTTTTCGAAATGCTGAGCATAGACATTTTTAAGCCTTGGTATTTTTTGCATTATGTGAAGAGTGTGTTCATCCGATATGTATGAAAACATCAACCTTTTTCATTTTTATTGGAAAATTGAACGAGAAATGTAGTGAGAAAATTTATAATTCTGCATTTATAATTTTTTAATTGGTTTATTGATAAGGTATAAGATCATGCCACAGTTTTGTAAATAATGCCGTTATGTGTATCGATTTTAGACTAGGATTTTATTAAGTGATCTGAGAGTCCGAGAAATCTGTTTTCGTTTTACATAGCATTATAGATGTATATATTCAATTCACTTTAAAATTAGTCAAGCACATTAAAAAAGTCTAAAAAGTGATGAAAATAGATAGATATCAGTTTGCCATACCCAGACACTTTTCGTTCACACTTTCGTCCTTTGCTGTTCCTTAACGAAAGTAAAATCAGGCCAGCCTGCTGGTTTTTACTTTAAGCTGCAGGAGGTAACGACGATCCCTTAGCTCCAACAAGAGATTCCGAAATATAGTGGAAAAAGAAGCAAGTGCACATTTTTTATCCAAACATCTACTCCAACGAATGGTGATAGGCTCTGAGTGGTCTCTGCAAACTTCCAAACTCCATTGCGGGCTTCCGAAGCACTTCTGGAAAACTTGCAAAAACCTTTCTCTTTTTATCCCATGTGTTCCTTCGTCTCCTTCACACTTTTATCCTTTTTCCTTTTGCACCTAATGTAGGTTCCTTCCCTCCCCCTTCCCTTCCTACCTAACATATTCGGTTTTTTCATGAGCGTCAATATCCCTACAGTGCAAGTATAATTTCTTCCGTTCGTTCAAGTTTCTCAACAATTTTCGGGCAACTTCTTCTCTTTCCCAGTTATTTCAGTCACTCTTTTCACTACACTTATGCATAATACGATCTTTTAAGTACCATGAAACACAGTTTTGCGCTGAAGCGAAAGATAAAAACGAAGAGATTGAAGTGAAATTCGAAAATAAGGTGATTGTACTCTCTACAGATTATATTTTTTTATTAGAAAATTGTTAACGTATTTAAGTGATAGAAATTTAAAGTGGTACATATAATAAACATAAACTGAGGGAGACAAAATCAAATCAACCAAGAAAATACACTAACATAACATCGTCCAACATAGAAAAAGGGTCAAGAGTCAGAGTAATAACTTTGGAGAGTGGGATTAGGCTTTCCCGGCGACAATGATGGATGATTGATAGGATGAATGTACTAGAATGACGAGACAATTTTACTTTTTATTTTAATTGACCGGTTTTGATGTTTAATTACATCATCATCAGAGTTATAACACCAGATCTATGGTGGGAAGGGATGTAGTAGGGAATGAAATTCAATAGAGAGAAGAATTGGAATAAAAGTGCAGAAGCTTGGTGAGCGATGGTTTAGGATTTAGTATTGAGTGCCTGCGTATAAGTCGAGTAGTTCTTATGATATTAACGAGGAAAGCACTTCGGGTCAATCGATGATCGATTTAAGAGTGTTTTTACTGAGTACACATTTGTTTAAAATCAGTGAAGCTTAGAAATGGAAAGGGAAGAAAATAATATCAACGGCTGAAATCTGAAGGGACAATAGCTGTAATTGATTTAAATAATCTTAAAGTAAAATAAAGAGGGGTAGTGTGGTGATAGGCTTTGGAGTTAACTTTATAGAGTTATTCGAAACTTACCATTCTATATTGCGCAGTTCACTTCTCAACACAACAGCACACTTGATTTTAATTGGTTTCTGACCTTTGCCAATCGGTAGCACATTTCAAAACAGATCGGGAGCAGAGGTGGTGTGCGCTAAACAACAACATACGTCGATAATCACACCAGCGATAGTTTTTTTTGGTTGATTTTCAGTGAAGTCATCGAATTGGTGATGGTGTAAATTTTTTAACTGCTGACTGGAAAAAAGCATACGTTATTAATTGCTTACTTTGAACGGTTTCAATAACTATGCACAGAACAACTGTGTATAGTTATAGCCGTAAAAGTTCTGGAACCCTAGAATGCTACCTACCAGCAAGCTACCAAACGTTTCGCATTCGTGCATCGCTCCATACAAACTCGTTCATGTTAACTAAAGTGCGTTCGTGATGTGCTCAAATTTTCGAAAATTTGAACACCATGAATGGATAGCTCATATAATGTTGTTCTGTTTTTATGATTCAGATTCATCAACGCCATTCCGTCCATCACCAAGAATACGCTATTCTGTCCATCCCATGTTTATGCTCCCTAGGTGCTTTTGGTGACTCTGGGTTTCCTCTTTTCACATATTATCATTTTCTCTACTTATCGCGCCAACCGATAGAAACAATACATCTACGAACTTCGGTATCCTTCCGCCTTTACTCGGTCCCTTTCAACCATTTCCTGCTTATCGCGTTACTCACCCCCCCCCCCCCCCAACGAACTCAATCGTCACTGACCTGGAAAATTATTATTAAATTATTCCCTCGGTTCCGGCTCCTCTCGACAGGCTCCTTGCCGGGGTTTGGTTGCGGAAAACTGCTCGATTCGTTGGCGACGGTGAGGGGTATTGCCTTGTGGGAAACATTCCGGATTCCAAAGGCTCAGATGCGGAGAATGAAAACATGCAGCGGTGCCCCTTTAAAGGTTTATGCTTTGGAACCGTTACGACGTCGTTTATCCCCTCAATTAACTAGAAATTTGATCGTCGATGATCATTTAACACAGAAGCGGTTTGACAACTCTTTATGCTGCTCATAATGACAGTTATGTAAGCTAGTGAGTAGATAAAATCACTCGGATTTTGGTGGTCCGTATGCTCCTGTGACCTCGATAAGCCATTGGCTTGTCTTCAGGTTTCTCATGGGTTGAAAACTACCAGAACTTGACAGAAACACCCATGCCCTGGGCATGCGAAAAGCCGACCCAGGTGGGACTCGGACTCGCGACCCTCGGATTAGCAGGCGAGGACTTTACCACCGGCCAGGAGGTTTAAAAAAAGCTACTCTATGTAAGAATTTGTACTATGTAATTTGATGACCGCAAAGGGGCCGTTGCGTCACGAAATGTACCGTATCTGAGATGCCAAAAGCGGCAATGGCCATAGTAAGTTTTGCGTAATCTGCTATATTCTTAGCCAGTTCCATCCATGCTAGTTGATATTTAGGTATTAATAATAACAATATAATTTATTGTTCGCAGATTGTTACATCCGATTTGAACATATTATTAAAGAACAGTTTATAGCTCAGCAATTATTTTTGTGTTAAGCATGGTAATGAAATTGAAATCCTAAACAAAAATATAACAAAGAGTTTACAAACATTTTCATAGTGCATGGAATTCATACTGATGAAATTCATATTTGCTTTTAATATTCTGTCTCATTTTATTATATCGTTCACAGTTTAATTTCTAAGCACAGAAAAAGAAATGAAGCTTGTTAACAAATGAAAATATACAATAAATTATAATATACAACACAATGTAAAACATATATTAATGAATGTACAGCATTGAAAATATGAATTAGTTTGGGCTATTTAGAAAGAGGTATAATTGTTTTTTGAAAACTTTCAGGGATGAAGAGTCTTTGATTATTTTGGGAAGATTTTTCCATGTTTGTGATGCGGCTACGGTAAATGATCTTTGAAAAGCTGTGGACCGATAATGGGATACATGAAGATAGTCGGGTTCCGCTCTCGTAACAACATTAGGCTTTATTGTTCTCTTAGGGAAGAAGTCAATGATGTACTGAGGTTCATTTTTTTTAAGTAAAGAAAACATGAAACATGCCAATTTAAATTTTCTTCTCGTTTTGATGTCCATCCAGGAAAGTTTGTTGATGTAAGGCGTTATGTTTTCATCTCTCTGCAAGTTATATATGAATCTTATTGTGGAGTTCATCAGGCGTTGGAGCTTAATATTAAGTTCTGCCATAAGATCATAGAATACCAGGCAGCAGTAATTGTGTGGAAAGTGTGTGTGAAAGATAAGAGTGGAAAAATTAATGAGGAGACAAGTTGACTACGCACATGGGTAGGAAATAGATTTTTGTGTAGTTTCAATTGATGGAGAGTGGCATTAACTTTATTTGAAACGAATGAAATATGATCTTTCCATGAGAGAGTGTGGCTAAAGATGACCCCTAAGTTTTTCGCTGTATTAGAGTAGGGTATTGAGATTCCTTGGACGTTTTGGATTGGATTTTTTCTATGAGTGAATGAACTTTCCACAGCTTCACAATCCATCGGAGGAGGCCAAGAATTATCGGCGCAGTACAGGAATCTGCATATTTCCAAGAATCAACTTCTTCTGATAGAACTACTATCCAAGATTTTGTGCACGTAGGAGCTGGAGCTTCCTATCAAAAAGATCTTTTTCCCGGTAGCGAAACGTACCCGGACAACAGCATTGTAGCAAGGAAAGCCTTCATTTATTCTGAAGTAGTGTTAGGATTTGAGGATACATTTCTTCCGGGTATTACACCGCGTAGGTCCATTGTTCAGGGACGGCAGTTACGCCGGCGTTGCAGTCGGCTTCTTCATGTCAGTGAAGTGTGGATGCAGTATGTTGGCCGCCTTATATATCATATCCGTAGGGGTTAGGTCACTCGTGATTGGCTGTTGCTGTTTTTCTTTTTCCCGCACAAAACGCGTTTCTAGGAATTCGCGAGGGAATAGCCATCTTCCCTATTGAAATTGCCTTCATTCTTGCTTATTTCGATGGTCTCCCGTATAAGACGTGGGAAATGTCTCCTTTCTTTGGAAATTAGCTTAGCTTCTTCAAATTTGATGTTGTGGGTAGGGCCCGTCCATGTGAGCTCTGCTATGGCAGAGAGTCGTATTTGTCTGTTCTTAGTTGCCCTTTGATGCTCCATTAGGCGGCACTTGAGGGATCTGGAGGTCTGCCAAATGTAGCTACTCCCACAGCTGCAAGTGACTTCGTACACTCCGCTCTTCGACTGCATAGGTACATGGTCTTTTACTCTGACGAGAAGGCTTCATTTGCTAGGAAACTTGATTGATTACCGAAATATGATACGTTGCTTAAAAACTGTTCCCAGAACCATATTTTCAAGCCAGTTTTACACGGGGCACGTAATTGCACAATCTGATGTGCGTACGAACGTGCATCTCAAATTGCATCGTGTAAATTCGTGAATTGCAAGAAATCATGCGCAAATGCAAGAACGCGAGATGGCAAAATAGCCACTGCTCTAATTCGAAAATGATTGCACGCCCGATTGGGAAAAAAATGAAGTTTGAAGTTGTGTAATTTAGTGCCCCGTGTAAAACGGCCTTCAGACTGGGCAGAGCCACGTGTGTCGGTCGATACACTCTTTTTCTGTCAGCAGGCGGCTAACCCATGTTCCATCGCAACGCAGTCCAAACGTTTACCTTCATTAAGGTTATTATATGACGCTTAAACGTATTAGGTATCATTAAATTTTAACTTATATGTGATGTCGTGACACTTTTTTAATTATTAACTCACACTCTCAAGATCAAAACCCCTTTTTATTTTTTCAATGCATGACAGATCCTCTCTCTATCGTCTCTCGCCCAACAATCCCCTTCATCTCCCTCTCAACAATCTCTTAACAACCCCTTTTTAAAAATTAACATTCAACGATCAACAAATCATTTATTTAAACACATCAACAAAATTATAATTTAACATAAAATAAACGAATAACCATAACATAAATTAAGAACAACTAAGTACAACAAACTTCGATTTCAAACAAATCAACGCGATCATTTTAGTAAGGGAAAAGCACGACACGATGTTACATATGCTTACACTCCCAAATATCTTGTGAGACTTCCGTTGAATTGAATGCGGGAAGCCCGTTCAGGACATTTTATGTTTTTTAACATTTAGGAGCTTGAGGGGGGTCAAAAAGTGGCAAAAATGTATTTCTAAGCAATTAAATGGCCTATATTTTAAGGAAACAGAGCCAATCGAACCCTAGATACGCTCGGGTAAGTAATTTGTATTGATTTTCATCCTTGCTACTTCTTTTTGTTTCCCGTCAATCTGACTCTCACGTCCAATTTTCACGCGATCAGCTACACACACTTGTGACCCTTGTGGCCTGTTTACATTGTAAACCCTCGCACTGATTCCTTTATTTACACCGAAACCCTTCCCATCACACCGTATCAAAATCTCCAGGGTTTTGCCAAACAACAGTTGAAGAGCTGCAAAGGGCGATTTTTCTTTCTTTTCTTGAGTAAGCTGTCCACCTCTCCTCTTTCTCTCCGTTTTCATCTCCATATTCTTCCCCGTCTGTTGCCATTCATTGTTTTTGCTTTCTTTATAACCTGTTAGGCCATCTTTGGGTCAAGTGAATAGGGAAGAGCACCCACAGATTTTTCCTTTTTCTCATTTTCTTATTCCATGGCCGGTCGAGCAATCTGCTATTTTTTCGAGAATGAGAAAAACACAGAGTTACATTGTTCCTCCCTTAGAGAGAGAGTTGAGAGGCTAGACGTGAAATATTATTGTCTTTAACTACTAAATATTGCTCTCTCTTTGAATAATATCTTCATGGACTAGGTTGGTGACTCTTAGTGATAGTTCTTAAGGGTTACTGATTCAACTGGGTTATTTTCTAAATTACGGAATTAGCTCTTTGTTAATGATTATATATGGTGGATTTATCTATTATTTTAATAAATATGGTTTCCCTTCCCACCATTGTAACCATGTTGCTTGGAAAATTGTTCTGTCAACTCAAATTAATGTTTCAATCTTAAATGAAGACCTTATGAAATTCAGTTTTATAAAGATTTTATGTTATGCGTTGCATTTTTCATGTTTATTAAGGAAATGGAAAATCTTGTAAATAGAATATTATTTGTTAAAAATGTTTAGCTTAGAATAAAAATGCTTCAGGTATTTTATTGAAAATATCTTACCTAACAGTTTGGACAAATTAATGTGTATCTATAGTGATCATTCAAAGAAATACGGAACTGGGCACGCTGTAATGCCATAACTAACGCAGACATTTCTTAACGAATTATCACCTGATTATGTGAAACAACACGGTTCTAAATCCTCGATGAGATGTACAGTGGGAGAAGTCTAGGTGCGAATCTTAGTCCATGCGAATGATTTTTTCACTATGAATTTCACTCCATGGTGTGATCATTCCATGTTGGCCGGCATCCTCGTCTTCTGAATATATTTTATGGAATGTGCATAATCCTGAAGACGTCAGCAAAATATTTGAAGGAAATAAAAGCTAAATAAACGACTAGTCCATCGTTAAAACTGGCAATCGTGGTAGTATGTTGTTAATTTAGCACATTGGTATCTTTTATGAGCTTCATACAGTTTTTTAATTGATAATAATTCATTATTTAAACTGTCTAAAATAAAAACAGTGAAGATAAAACTCTTTTTTTCCATGCATCTAATATGCTATTGAACTTCTTCAATATTTAAAAATTAAGAAAAAACGGCGTGAAGGGTATGTTTCGTCAATTTTATGATTAAAATGTTATTCTTAAGAGCAGGTTTTCCTGCTGATTGATTGTTTTCATTTCCCGTCACCAAATTTCAAATTGAAATGGGATCAGTTCCGATAAAGCTAGGAAGCCATCAACTGCTGTCTATCATCTATTACCTGAATTGTTGATTAGTGTATACTATAGCCCTGTATAACAACCTTAAATACATTAACTTAAATTTGCACATTTAAGTCCAACTCTAATTTTGATTCACTGGAATATCTTTGGAAGTGTTACAGCAAAAAGAAAAAACTGAAATTCTCTGGATATTGAATAAAATTTCTGAATTTTTTCTTTATAAAAAAAACAAGATTTTGGACGCTTATGAAAAATCCGAATGCCGACGTTCGATATTTCTGTGGGCTTTCCGACTTTATCACTATAAAGTCAGGGACGAAGTTGGCGTTATTCAAAATGAATAATCATAGCCATCGGACGCTTCTTCTTTGAAACAAAAGTGGATAAAAATGTTTTTTTCTATCGAAAAAAGAAAGGAGAGACACACACAAACACAGCCACCTTCGCTTCTTCAACTTGAATCTCCAGTCACGCAAACTCTCTTCTTGCCATTCTGAAAATATTCAGTTGATGTGAAACTTTTTCCTTATTTTTTACACCCGCATAAGCCGGCTTTCAAATTTTATTTTCTTGCATTTATATTTAAGATAAAGTCTATGAAGCTTTTGCCGAGGAATCTCTCGCCCCACTCTTCCGAAGCTTAGGAAAACAAGTTTTTTTTTTTAAGTTACAATTTTTATTCCAGAATTTTTATTTTCCTCATCTGTTGCTTTAGCATCTTTTTTTTATTTTCTACCCTTTTCTCACTCGGAACGAAAAGTTGAGAATTCAATGAATTCTTTCGCTGTGCTGCTTGCAATCTCGCCTCTATTTCTTTCTGCTCTCCATTCGGTTCTGATACCAGTTCAGCCTGCAAAAATGCTCTATTTTCAAACATCAAAGGATTGTCGTGTTTATGTCCTTGGTGCTCCCTCGTGAAAGACCCAAGTGGTGAGTTGCACCAAAAGTAACCTCGCGACGTGGGTAGTGCCTGCCCTCTCCTGAGAAAAGCTTTCGCATAATGAGTTTGAATATTGCGAGCTTGAAAACGAATGTTTTTCACTCTTTTCTCTAAGCATAAAACAACTGGCTGAACTTTATAGCGTTGATATTTTGTAAGATTCATACGCTGGTTTAATGTAGTAACTAAGGGTACACGTACACAGACGTGAATCGCCGTTGAATAGTTCCATTTCATATGAGTGCTGCGTGAAAGTTTGATAGAGTGGTTTTTATTTATTGCACATTCATTCTTTTAGCATACAATTTAATATTTACTTAGGTACTGCTCAAAACCACGTAAGGACCTTACATCGGTGGAGAGTAGACTATGCAATTTAGCTGAATAAAATTCTATTTTTACTATGTTTACTATGTAGCTTACCATTTTAATTAAGATTTCACGATATTATATAATACATAATAATTCTGAACGGTTAAATAAATAACGCATAAATGTAGTTCTGGTCACTATTTCTCACATTAATATAGTAAGATCACTTATAATAAATTTCTACGCAAAACATTGAGGTAGGTAGTCCACTTTGTGAAAGTGAATGTAATGTAAGTGTTTGAAGACTTAATGACCACTTAATGTAAGTGAATGAAGACGAGTAAAAAATAACTTCGAAACTCGATATGATTAACAGATTTTGAGAGAATATGTGGAACGTTTTCAAGATTGTTTATTTGAAAGTAGAAGGTTTTAGTAGCATTCACCGTTTATCTGAAATATAAAGGCGCGTTTTAACGATTTGCGTCATTTTCAATTTTAGATGTAAAATACGTTAATCTTCGGTAAACGTTGCAAGTCTTTAAAATTCAACTGATTGACAGAAAAGCATTTCTTATTTCAAAACAATACTCTCCACTGTAGAAAGTGCAAAACACTACTAAATGTCAAGAAAACGATTCATCTTGTCAATCTGTTTTTAAAAAAATGAGACCGACACTTTGCTTCTAGCCGTTGCGATGACAGATCCTTCTTCGAAGTTTCTCTAAGTTTTTTTTTATAGAAATGATCTTTATAGGGAATTAATGTATGAATGATGGTAAATAACGGATAAATATTTATGTCCAAGGTAACCATTTCAAGCGTATAGACAGTGTGTTTTTTAATTAAGCAATGTAACCTACCGTGAAATAATCTGTCAGATTTAGTCTCTTTTAAGCAGTTCTGAGAGAATATAGTGTGTGCTTGAAGTAGCGGAATTTCCAGGTTGTCTTCAAATTATTAATCTATTTTTTATATTTATTTTGCAGAGCCATTGATAAACAATTGATAGTCCTTTTGCATTGGAATGTCTAATAACACACATAGGACGAACACATACAACTACACCCTGGTTGATGAAAAATACACCTTGTCAGGGCTCTAACCCGCGATCCCTGGACTAAGGGGCCACGACTTTGCCCCGCCACTACTGGGAGCTCTATTTTGGTAAATTATTAACATTACGGCATATATCATACATGTTACCATCTTGCATGAGTAGTGGCGAAATAATGAAGCAATAATATCCACGAGAGAAGTAAATACATAACGATCCGTGATACTTCACAGCGATGACTAAAATGTACCGTCAAAACTCGCTGGTGAAACTAGAAAAAGATAGAAAATTTACTAGTGAAGTTACCTTGTATAAATTCCTGCGTAAAAAATTGAAAAAAACACAATCCGTTTTAGAAGTAAGGCAAAATGACTATGTAGTAAACATTTGTATATCAGATTGTATTTTACTCATTTTGGTTCATTCAAGGACGTACTTCAGCGGAGAGAATACAATGTATTTTTACTGAATGAAATTTTGTTTTAGCGGTGTTCCTTTCAAGTTTTCCGTTTTCATATCAGTTTTTACACCATGTAACCAAGGTTAATTTTAAAACATAATGACAATATAAATGAAAAACAATTTTAATATCGTGCAATTGCGCATTATAATTTTGCATGCTAATGTATTTATACTTACAAGGCTGTAGAAGTTAACTTGTCCGTCTTTTAAAAAATTTGGGAACATTTTTTTCCAATGTATTTATTGATTCATTCCCATTTATTATTTTCCCATCTCCTTTGATAGAGACGTCAATCTTCTCAATCCCCTGCAGGCAAAAAAAGGTTTTCCAGATTCAATCAATTTTGTGGCGTTAAGGGTATCCATCAGGTGGACTCGTTTGGCTGGTCATAGATACCCTTTCATGACACCGTCGATCACGAGCTGCTACTATTTCGGTCCGTATCACTTTCTCTCTTTCCGTCCGTATCTGTATCCATTGGCGTGCATTGCGCTTTGGGAACACTCCTGCTACCGTAGGGAACTGGAACATGTGTTGAAGAACGGATTACTTTGCCAGGCCATCCATTAACTTGCTCTGGGGGGGTACATAGGCCCCTTTTACTTTAAAAACACCGTTAAAAAAATGGGCTCACTCACCCAGTGCAAACCTGTGAGGACCCCCAAGGCTCTCTCACCGTTCCGTGGAGTATCTCGTTGTGCAGACACTTACGAAGACTCCTCGTGCGCAGACGAAGTAGTACGCTCCTAGCCAACCATGAAAATCTTCGAATTCAAATCACGCATTGATGGAATTAACGGGTTTTAAAAAGTTTTTTTAAGTTTTTCGTTGCATACAATTTTTCAATGATTTGTTAGATCATTCGTTGAATATTGAATATGGTACAGCTAGCTATCTAATGTAAGAATCCTCGAACACGAAGCAGAAAAATTGGGAAAATTATTACTCTTTTGAATAAAATTAAAAAAATATCTGTCAGTTAAGTCTTTGTAATTTAATAGAATATATCTAATAATATTTTCAACATAGTGCGTTACCGAGATCAACAAAACACCTCACTCAAGTATGTATAAATCAGAAACCCTTTACGCAAATAGTAGTGGGAAATACTTCAAAGATACTATCTATGGGCTATGGTGTAGCAGACACTGAACTGCATATGCACCTAAGAAAAGAAATGTGATGGTGTAACATTTTTCCATTTAAAACAATGAAATATTTGGACTTCACACAGAATGATTTTTTTCAGTGAAACGTGACGAGATGTAAACCCTCACACACATTGGTATAAATAGTTTTTTTGATTTATCATAGAATGGACGTTGGAAATGTCAATGGTACAACTGACTCAATAGTGTAAAAAGCCTTATTTGCAAATTTGAATGGAAAATGTACATGATTGAAGAATACTATGAAAATATCATCTGTAGTAGATGCAGTCTCATTCAGAAAGTTTATAAAAAGTTATTATATGGTGTTTTTCCAAAATTAAAGTAACACGTATCAATATTTTGAAAATACAAGGCTCGTACGCGAAATACTGTGGGTAATGCTCCATCGATGATAACTACGGAGTGCTATGCAGCGCACTCTTTAAGTGTAGGAAAGCACTTGAGAGCAAATAAGAATGAAAAACTGTCAAAGAAGACTGCTTTATTATCAGGCGATTATATTTTAGGTATTTGTTGAAATGAGGAGTAAAATTTGTATAGAAAATTCAAGTCTGTGAGGCCTCGAATTTGAGTGGAATAATTATCTGCATCAAAGTACACTTTCCACCTATTTCCCTTTTGAGTTTATCTCTAAATATTGGGAGTAAAAATCAGTTACACTTTATTTCAAAAAAGAAATATGTTGTCGAAATATTCATTATCCCTTTAGAGCATGAATGGATTCTAGAGAATAACTTGATCCTAAGATAACTGCAAGGTATTTTCCATGATGTAGTTTTTAGCATTTCATGCAGAATGGTGAGCAAAGTAGGTACAATTAATTCTAATTAAAAAAACTAGATAATCTTAATTCTTTGGTCTCTTTTTGGAGTTATGATAGCGTGTAGCTCTCGATCAAAAGAGACTTCAAGATTTTTCCTCCGCGGTTATGTCGTTTCGTTATTTTTTTTAAACTGACGCGTAATACTTATGTAATGATGAATATACAAAAAAATTGAATAACGGGTGTTAATTTTTTAAAGCATCTTACATTAATTAGAACGTAGAAACGCATTCTTATAGAAATATAAAGGGTTTTCTGCAGACCGGTATTTTACATTTTGTTCAAAAAGACAGGGTTAATGTATCTTGAATTTTGTATTTGGATTTTGTTTGGTTTATTTAACCATTCAATGGAGATGAAATACTTAGGGAAAAGCGTTTCACCCGTTGGATATAGTTTCAAATGTTAATTATGAAATTTTTTTGCCTAATACACATCTGTTAGACTGGAATACTTCGATTGTCCGAAACGTTTTATCTCTAATACGGAATTAAATATTTTGTTTAGATCGAGCAGTCGGGACGCATGTATATCGGTTCTCATAGCTCATAGCTGCTAGCTGTGGTTCTTTTAGCATAATTAAGTCGAATAAATACAGGGACCGCATTTATGAGGAGAAGTTCATCATACATGTAGTAATGGAAATGCAATATTTGTATTTTACATTTTTGTTTTAGTTGAAGCATATTTTTACATGAGCAATTTTAAGTTTTCTGCGTGGTTTTCGAAGTTTAAGCGAAAATTATACTGACATATTTTTTGTTTCGAATGTTGGACTCGGTGTGACACCTTGATATTTGTTTAAGATCATTATAATTATATGAAATTCATTATATGGCATTAGAAGGAGATCATTGTATTTGCAATAGACCTATTACGAAATATGTTTCATGACCCATAAGGCTAAGTATAAAAATGACATTGGATTGCCAAAATACCAAATCGGTTAAAATGAATATTTTTCACTTTTATCTACAGATATCACTGATAAAAACAGGCAAGTAGAAACGAGTACATATAAAAAAATAGCTCCAACCGTCTAATGGTATCTGCGGTATTTTGGAGGAGAATAAAATAAGGCAAACCAGGTGGAAGGGTAACGAGCAAACGAAGTCCAGCTCGTAATCTAGCAACCAGGATCGGAGGAGAAGGGCAACCTCCGAATCTAAATTGAGCGTAGAAGAAAACCTGGTGATCAGGCACACCCCGGCATTTAATGCCCCCCATCAACGGAGCACCGAACAGCTAAAACCTCCTTAAATTGTCCCCTGGAGGGAGTGGGATGGGGTAGGAATTTCAGCCGATTCCCGCATCAGGGCGCAAATGGTTGAGCTTCGCGGTGCATTGTGGGAAAGAGAGCGATTCGACCATTATATCGGCATTCGAGGAATCCGGAGCGGTGGTGGCTAGCTCGCCATGGGATGTATTCCGTGTGGGAATATTGAGGGAAACGCTGCAAGGAGGTAGCGGGTAAAATAATGCCCACCACCCCCTCAACGCAGAGCAAATGCAATGCCATCCATTGAATTGCCACCACTTAATTCGCACATGCTTCTCAAATTACCCGTTAAATTCACAGAATGGAAATCAGTTTTGGGAATACCCGGCTTGTTTTGCTCCAGGGTGATGGAATCGGAACTCCTGCCAGAATACCGGTCGTCATGCAATGCACGGTCTCTATTATTTGACCGTGTGAGTGATGTGGCTCATGGCAGTGCTTATCGGGTTTCAAGTGCTCGATTGGGAGAAAGGCATCATGAAAGGTTTTTTTATGGTTAGATTATTATAATTTACGTGTCCATTCAAAAAAGGGGATGTTATTCTCAGCTCATTCCTCCTTTTTAGGTTTTCAGCCTGCTCATTACCAATTATTATCCTCCCAAATATTTTTTCCATCTCTTCCTGCGTCACACAGTGCTTTTCCTTGTGGACACTGCTGTCTCGAAATCTTTGCCATCAAGATGTCTACAGTATTTTTTATGTGGCCATCCACATCTTTCCTCGCTCTTTAGCCCATGATTTTTGGTGTTCCCATGCAATCTTCTTTTTAAAGTGCATTGCTTACTCAGCATTGTCTTTTTCTTCTATACAATTTACTGAGGCTCGTAATTTCATTTGTTTCTATCGATGTACCATCTTGCGTTCTGTCGTCGCATAAGCTTCAATATCACAAGTTATTTTTAAGCTGATTGCATATATTCTTTGTTATAGCTTTATTTCTTTTGCTATTCATTTTTTTCTCGATTTCATATCGTTTAGGGTACATGGTATTTTGTTGGTATCGTCTATATTTGTTTTCACTTTGTGTTGTAGGATACCATAACTTGTAAGTTTTATTCCCAAGTTCGTAACTTTTGTTACTAGCTCAGAACAGTAATTTTAGTTTTTACGAATTTACACCTTGGAGATTTATAGCCACTCTTATGTTATATTTTACTGTTAGTTATCACCATATTAAATTGTAGGCATATTTAACTCAAATGGTATAGCAGCCGCTAAAATATCAACCTAATCTTTAAAATATTACACATAGTACTTCATCAGGACTAACAAAACCTTTTGTTTAGAGAAAACCTATGGTAACTCTATCACCTATTTTGACTGAGCTAGAAGATAAATATTTTACGTACCTCATATGGACGTCTAATTCATTTTTTACAGTAAAACTAAGAGCAGCCTATTACCGTATTACCTTTAATTAACTGAGCTTAATATGTTGGAAAGTAAATAACCTCCTTAGGGCGTCATATCCTTTTGTTCTGAATGGTACTATGACCAGCCTATAACTCTATTGGCTCTATTTGTCTGATATAGAGGTAATAGGCGATAAATACCTAAATTTAACTTCTAATTATTTTTTTCAATAGATATAGATAGTTTAAACAGGCAATAACTCTGTTGCCTTTATTAAAAGTTCTTTATAATTATAACAGGCATTTAGTGGAAGAGTGAAGTGTTCCCTTGAAAAATATTTACTTTGTTCTAGCTTAACTGAGCGTTCACAGTTGACGCAGTTCGCACATGCTTCCAGGCCCTTGCGTGTGCTACACTATCGATCCATTCCACTTGAGTTGGCAAAGCGGTGCGCCCACGCAGCAGAGCTGAGTGAACCCTCGAGTGACTACTTTTGTGCATTTCACGCTGCAATTGGTGGATTACTCCCTCGGTAGCGGAAAACACACACGCGAGCTCCTTCAAATTACGGCGTCATTAGTAGAATATTGCTCATCGTCATCCGGGGTTGGATAGGAGGGAGTGCTTTATTTTTTCTTCTTACCGCAGTCTCTTTGCGGTGATCAATTGAGTGTTCCGCTTGACGCCATTATATGGACCAGTTGAGGAATTTTTCGTACCACGTATTGTTGTGTACTGTTAAAAAAATAATAAAGATGCTTTAATAGCAAGTGAAAAGTTGAAAACATTCACGTAGTGATAAACAAAGATTTTTGATAATTTCTTTATTTATGTCAAAATTGTTAATTAGTGAGCTACTTGTAAAAATGCACTCTCAATTTGTTACTTAGTGCTTTTCTTAATACTTTTGCTTACTGTAAAATACATCTAGCGGAATGTAAGCGGAGAGCGTTCAAGGTATGTTCGAGCAAGATTTATTATACATTACGTAAATCAATTCATGGAATTTTTCTACAGGTTGTGCTCTCTCTCTCTCTGACTTTACTATCACAGCCAAGTTTGGTACTGCGATCTAGTTAAAATTAGATCGAGTCGAGTACAAGTACTCACGTTTTAAATGCAATGCGGTAATGTGATATACTGTAACTTATTTCACAGAATCCTTAATTACTAAAGCTGGCGGTAGAGTTTTACCTCCACCAGACCTCAACCGAATTCTTATTTCTACCTGCATCCTCTCCCCCTCCATTATTTCATTCCCTGAGGGTATTCCTAAGAATGATTTCAGGAGGTACCTTTGAAAATGATAGAAATAATTGAAATTTTCAGTGGCAGTGGGCGGTAAAAAAATTATTTTTTTAAACAAGCGTAGGAGCGATTTTTCATTTTATCTAAGAGGATAGTTGCATCCTTAGGTTTAGAAAATTTGATCCATTTCTAATGGCTATCCATCGGTTTACTCATTAGGCTGAGGGCTGGTCGTTCAATGGATGTAGACGTGGCCGTCGCCATTAGGACGGCGGACAATATTGCTCAAGGGCGCTTGTTTCGTGGTTTCAGGATTTAGTAAACTTGCGTGAAATATATATGCTAACATTCCAAGTGAATGGAACCTGGGTAATATTACTCCATTGCTGGGACATCACTATGCCGACCACGCTATCACTTTACCACCGTCGACTACCGCACGAATTTCCTCAAGGCTGAATATTTTTCTGTTTGATCGTGCTAGTGTCATAGTTATCCGGTCGGCCTTTGTCCTATCCCTTGTCTAAACACGATGTCATATCGTAGTTTGCGTCAAAGGTATTCTCTTACGTACTGCTCAGTTCCTCAGATGTAGCTTCCTTTGCTCGTCCCAATTTCTACCACATTCATATCGTCCAGAATGTCTCTTCTTGTACTACCTAGTAAGCTTCTCTTCGAAATTGATTGACCCTTGAATATTGTAGCTTCCATGGCATAACACCTATACACTTCCTTCAACTATATCCTGAATACTCCGCCAACTTTCCTTCAAATACTTCCCATGCTTATTAATGGTTCAGAATAATATACTTTACGCCCTTCTCCATTACTTTATTGTGATGTTCATACAAATTACTACCTCTTCATCATTTACTGAGGATTTATACTTAGTCTTTTATTGTTGCGCACTTTTGATCCTGTAAATCAATAATCCATCATGGGCAGCTACCTAAGAATATCAAATTGTTACCTTATTTACGGATATTTTTTTCTTTATCCATTCCCCTCCTTATTTTTTTATCATAATCCCATTATGCATGTCTAATCTAGTTACTATTGTGTTTTTGTGTTTATAGAAATTTCGATCACAGAAGCTTCTCTTTCTACCAAGCCAATCCCCACTATAACAGTTTTACTTATGATACTTAATTTTCAAGTGTTACCATCCAATACGCCTATCCGTATTTAGTTGGCAGCAATTACGCAAATTCTTTTGCGCTTTAAATTCTTCCTTGTGTCCTCGTGCCTACCTTTCAGAAATCAATTAACTAAAGAGTGGCACTTTGAAAATGTTTATATTACCTATTGTTATTCCTATTTCCATAGTATGTCCCGTCTCTATTTTCTCTTCTTTTCTTCTTCTTTTTTCTTTTCTTTTCTCTCTTTAAATCTTTTTTTTATAAACTAAGACTGGCCTTTAGATAATTCGTTGTTAGCACTTATTACTTAGGGTTGTATTGGTCATTATGTGCTACCAAGCATTTGACTCCAAGTAACGCATTTACAAATTTTTCCTAGGATTTTTGTAATGTTTGCTTTTTCAAATGTGTTAACGAAACATCTATAACCTATTAAATTGATATATTGGATGTGACAACTTTTGCTGTATATGAAGACTTGCAGTCACGATTTTAACATCTCAAAATATTCTCTGACAACTTGATCGTTTTTTAATCTGGAGAGATGATGTTGAAATATGGTACGATCCTTAATAGTTTCGCTGGTGATGTCTCCTTCGTCAAATGATAATTTATATCAATGTTTAAATTGCATGCAAAATTGCAAAATTTCTCTACATTATTTTATGATACAACCAGTTTCTACGTATATGCTTTATTATCAGTAACTAGTAGTTATAACGTAAATATTTGTACAAATTACACATTGGTATAATCAATCATTCAACTGAATTTTCATAAAATTGAATTACAGCCGATTTCATAAATGTCATACTAATCATAGTTCATGTTGAAATGCTCACTGAGTTATTATATTCCTTTTTGTACCATTTTTATTTTAAGTTTCATCTATTGCACTTCAAAAATGACTCCGTAAGAGTTGTAGCACATCAACCGATAAATTTAACATCTTCTTCAGTTTTCAATCTGTTGATTGATTTGCAGAAACTCGCCATTCTTCTCGTATATCTGCCCTCCTCTTCATTTCAACGTAACTCTAGCATCCTATATCCTTCATTATCTGCCCCAGGTACTGCAGACGTGGCCTCCCTCTGTTTCTCTTTCCTTTAATTTTTCCTTCGATTATTAATTTTAAGAGCTCCTCATGTTCAACAGATGTCCAACAAGCTTTGCTCGTCTCTGAACTATGGTTTTCTCTACGCTGCGTTTTTCATCCACTGGTCGAAGAACTTCTTCATTCGTCACTTTGTCTGCCCATCCATTTCTTAGCATACGCCTATAACCCCATAGTTCCAACGAGTTCAGTCTCCTTTTCTCTTCTATCCCCTAAGGTCCACGTCTCACACCCGTCTAACAGTACACTCCAGATATAGGTTTAAGGGGCCTCCTTATTTGAAGACTATTGCATCGGGATGTAAAAAGGTTCATTTTTTTGCAAAAAGTGCTTTTTGTTTGGTTAATTCACTTCTTACTTCCGCCCTACTTCGCCCATCTCTCGTAATCCTACTCCCCAGGCATACAAAGGAATCCACTTGTTTGAGGCATTAATTATCAACCACAATCTGCGCTTTCCCTTGTCCCTCTTTGTTGCATAACATTTTATTTGTTTCGGTTGCATTAATTTTCATGTTATATCTTGTTCCCATGATTCCATTCATCTTTTCACTTTATTTTTTAATTTATCAACCAAAGTTTAATGGTCTAGAGGCATTGAGCTACAGTATTTTCACACAAAGACAGTAAAACAGTTAACTGAGTACAAAATGGAGAAAAGAAGTGTTCTAACCCCTTCTCTGAATGCGGCCTACCCCTGCGTCACAATCGTCTGCTGTTTGCGCGTGAAGTGAGCCTTGGGAAATTAGCACCCGAGTCCAATTTCTAAAGGGTCAATAACAATGCGGGGGCATGATTGATTAAAATTGAGTCGTTCGACTGCTGGCTTAATCTATCAGCGTGAATGTGAATTCCGTAATTGAAATTTCGACCGGGAAGGGGGTGGAATGAAATCCAGTATCTTCGGAAACGGGTCCATATCGCACTCAGCATTCAACTCCATTCGTGCACTCAAATATTTACGGCATTTTTTCTCTTTTCCGTGGTCGATGCCAATTTTAGACCCCCCCCCCCCCTCCCTCATGAAGTTTTTCGTTGGATCGATGTATTGGAGAGAGAAAGATCCTCGCTTTTTCCAGGGATATTGCCGAGGAATCAGGCCGTTCGGTTTGCAAATATTTGACACCCAGGTATGCCTGCTGTATTAAAGGATTATCCATTTTCCTCTGCTGATTGTTACATTTTTAATGCTACAAATAAAGCCATTTTCGATTTCAATGAAGCTTAAATTCAGCTAGGTCTCCCACCAAGGACATTCTCTCAAATGTACGAATTTCACTATGATTTTTTCACTCATAAATTATGGAATACAAGGCTGCACCCTTGATTATATTCTCAAGTACAAATATGGCTGAAAATATCTAATGGACAAGTAGAAGTGTAGAAGAGGAAAGGGCCTTATGGAACTTTATAGAGTAAAGAATAACCAGGTGGATTGGGCACTTTCTGAGGCAGAATAGGTATGTGATGAATATAATTGCTGGAAAAATAGATAGAAATGTCCAAATAAGAAGGCAACGGGATCTAAACATAGACAAAATAAAGATAAAATTGCATAATTAGTACAGTCATGGAGTGACGGAGCGAGCATTGGATAGGGAATGATGAAGGGCTGCAGTCATGCAATCTTAGGATTTATCGACCAATGATTATGATCATCACTCGTTTGGACAGAAATAATTCTTCCAAATTACTCGATCACGAATTACGCTTACTTTTAAGATCTAGTTTTTAAAGATAAAACCTAAGTTTGATCAAAAATACTTGCAATATGTTTCTCACTTTTTTCTCGGCTTTCAACGGCATAGTGTACCACGGGTTTATGCCACCTGGTCTTATAGTCAATAAGGATTTATTTAGAGGTTTTACAGCGTTTGCATGAAGGGATCCGAAGAAAACGCCCGGATTTGTGGAGAAACAACTCATGGCAGTTGTACCACGATAATGCACCTGCTGACACTGCTTTGAAGATGGAAAAAGTGCTGGCACAAATGTATTATATCGGATATAGACTACTCTGACGGGGGACATTAGTATTGATGAATAAATAAAAATGTTTTGAGAAAAAAGAAAATTCTACGTATTTTTTTGGTCAAACCTTGTAATAATGCACGTGATTAATTCAACTGAGGGCCCCCGATGCTTGGGTTATTCATCAAAATCCCGGATTAAGCCTCGGAGCACGATGCGTTTCACTTTTGAGAGCTGGAGCTGTCTTTTTGACTTTATATAAATCGTTCCACATTTAGTTGACAGTGTGAGTCTTTTGGAGAACGATGTTGCCAAACTTGTGCTCTCATGTTCTCACCTCTGGGCCACGTATGCAACCAATTACAACTTTGGGCTAATGTTCCGTTTACCGTGTAAACGCACGACGGATACCGACATAATGTTAGTAAGCTAGCCATAGTCAAGGTGTCACGAGCAGACACCTCATTTACGGCTCTTGGCAAAAACTGGAAAAGAAGAAGGACGATATTAAAAAGGGCGATCGAAATGGTGAAGGAATTGGTACTACTTTTACAAATAGGCAAATAGGAGTGTCATATCCTTTCAAATCTATTTCGTATACCTCTTAACGCTACAGGGATGTGGGAATCTTTTTTTCGTTCGTTCACCCATTACTTGTCCGTCATGATTCATAGCGAAAGTAGCACTTGAGTTATGATAGTGAAGTGTGAATACATATAATCAGACTACGCTGGCTTGCACTATAGCAGTTTATATCACGCACGTAAGTAAGGTACTGAATAACATTGTGAATGAGGTAATAATGATGGCGTATTGGAACTCTCGTAGATGTGCAGTTCGCAAACTGCGTAGCATTATGTTTAATTTCCTGTTGCCTAAGGCAACATCACGCCAGCCTAACGAATATGTGCAGTGGAAATGAATCAACTAAATTTGGGTCGCCCTATATCTAAATTATGTCCAAAAAACTGTTATCAGCCCCAAGTTCAAATCCCATTTTAAGTGGATTACTTAACCGTCATGAATTGAGCTCATTTGAATTATTTTCTAAACGGAATTTTTTTTTCCTCGTGGGTGTCAAGCATTTGTCATTGTTGTCCCACATTGTTACTATTTTAACTTTTAATGGCCCACGATCAGCGTAAAATAAGCGCTTCAATCCGAAACCCCGATTGTAAATAACTAACATGCAGTATCTAGACATTTCAATTATATACGATCATCCTTGATCAGTAGACATTTTCAGCTCTCCATAAACACAGAAAGGTAATATTATTCTTTGTAGTGAGGTTACTTACTATAGCAAAGAATTGCGTCCCACATCATATTAATACAAACGCTGACTTACTTAAAATAATAGTTTAATATAACTTGATGAAGTTTGTAACTTAACCCATTAAAATTTTGTTTTGATGCGATTTAGTTTATTTTCCACTTACACAATTGTTTCATTTACATTTTGACATAAAAATACAATTTTGTTGCTGAATGTTTTTCAATAAATGTTTTTTCATTCATTTTAAGTCTACATAAGGATGTCTACAGCTGTGATATTCGAGTGCTTAGTATTTTGTGACTGAAAATACACAAGCATTTGATTTCTACGTTTGCATTTTGAAGAAAGATTATAGCGTATCATTTAACTTGCTCAAAGTCCTAGCGAAAATATCTCAACGTTGAGTGTTCAAAACTGAAGTGCATACCTTCAAGAAAGTGGCAGAAATTATCGAAAAATTATTTTAAATGCTTTTATGTACAAAAAACGATTCTTGAAGAATAATCGAGGACGTTGCTGTACTAACATCCATCAATAGCTTTAAATGAAAAGTAGCTATGCACAACGGATTTCTATGGTTGTATATAGCCATTTGCCATTATTTTAGCTGCTCTTTGATGAGAAGATCGTGAAACAGTCTCTTTGTTAGTCTTATTACTTACTTTCAAATTATAAAAAAAATTGTAATTAATTTCTGAGTGTAAGGTTTTGTTAAAAAGTCTTTCCGGGGTATCGTATGGTATTTATCACTTTTTATTCACGGCTCTGTTCATTAATAACTATATCAACTGTTTGTAAAATAACTAACACGAGTGACCAAATGTTTTTTTTCTTTGTACACTCCACGTCCCCGTACATACTTTCTCATCAGAAATGTCCATGGCAGATGGCAGAAATGTCCATCCTTACCCTTGGTATTGGGAATATTTGAGGGTTTGTCCTCAAATTTGCGAGCAAACGGAGCCAAAACCGAAATTAGGATATATATGTCAGGAAACCTGAACAATAGCAATTACCCAACTTGTATCCGGTTCATCAGACGTGAGCTATTTCCGGAGGAATAAAATCGATAAAAAAATCACCCGACTCACAACATCCACACTAGGGTAATTTTTCCCTCGACTTCGGCTCCTCCAGCACCGCGGCGCTGTTCCCCGCAGTGACCGCACCTGACTGCTGCCCCAAAATACACCTGTTCTATCCCCCCTTCCTGCCGTTCTCACTCTCACTCCCCCCCACACACTGGCATATTTCATAATCGACCCTCGATTGTTTTATTTTATTTTGCTTCCTTTTTGCGCCGTCGAATCGCAGGCGCCTGGCGAATGGCGCCTCGGTCGGATCAACTAGTGCCCCGCAGCACCGCAAATGCGAGTCGAGAGCTTGTCCCCAGTCGATAAAAAATAAAAGGTAGGTGGATAAGGTAGAAAGAGGTAGTATCTCTGGGGAAATACGAGGATAGCGGCGGGAAGCAGTGTTGTTGGAAGCGGTTGTAGGGCAGTCCCGCGTCAAGGTCTCGATTGTCGCCCGAGTGATTCCGACACGGAGACCCGTTCGTCAGGAACTCAGGCGACCCCTACTCCACCCCTTTGTGTCCGCAACTAACCCCTACTGCACTCTCAGTCACCTTCTCCAACCCCTGAAAGCAAGAGGAATGCCCAACCCCCGGTTTTCCCGAAGGTTTAAATACGTAAATGCTGCTGGAGTCTACATACGAAGTGAATTGGAGTGCGTCTGTACAATATTAATTTCTCTTGGACCGGTACATACATAGCTCGAACTGCCCGTCTAAGTGATCATATACCCATTATGCATTCTCAAATTATCTCGTTTTTTACAATTTTTTCCACACTACAAAATTCTTTCTGAAATTTTCTGTTCCCTTAAAGCCATGGATTGCTTACTACGCACATTCTTGTTTAATTAGTGAAAATAATGTTTTATATAACGGTTACGGTTTTTTACAGTTCGTTACATTCATTAAATTTATATTTGCCAGCCATAATCACCTATTTTATCCCAATCCAACTAACCAATATATATATAAATTCATTACATTTATTTCGACGAGCAAACACAACTCTATCTTAGGTGGTGAAAACCACCCGTGCGGGTTTAGAGTCTGCGACCTTTGAGCTCGTAAGCGAGGAGGTTACCGCACCATCATTAAGGCCAAAATTTCTGTATTATTTCTAACATGTTCTTCGTACATTGTAATATCTGATTTAACGTTAGTTCTAAGTTTTCCGCGGCATTGATCATCTCTCCATCTCTCGGCTCTACGCCACGTGCGCTGACAGGGTTAGCAACATTTTCAACCTGAGGACGCTTGTTGGAACACCAGAAAAACTGTTGCCAACCACCAATGTTAACTTATGCGTTGAAGACACGAGAGATGAGTATTTTATCTATATGAAAACTGGAGGTAATAAGGTCTCCCAATGATATCGTCCAGACTAACTCAACGATAGTATGATGGAACTCAAATAGCCCCAACTCTTCGTTAACATGATGGAAAAACAAAATGACAAAGTAATCTTGCGGTTTACCTTTTGAACACTTAAAAACCCGGATCTTAATATCGTATTCATCCTCCATGGAAAAAATAGGGGCAAGATAAAAATTACGATTGGTGTAGTTTTTTAATCCAGAGCTCTCAGTTTACGTCAAAGTCGTTACCTACTTTCAAAGGCTGGGCCACCAAGCTCATTTTTACATTAAACAGATATTATAAAACAGAAAATTAGTCTTATACTTTATAGTAAAGGAAAATATACCTTAACTTCGTTCAATTATTTTGGTATTTGTATGCAATTGAGGAGTATTTAAATAAAATTTATCATGAATAGGGACACTATTAAAAATATAAAATTTTATCAGAATATACCTACTTATCATTTTAACTATATTAAGGCTTATTTCTGACCTTTTTTGTAAGTATCTAAGGCGTGTCGTTAATTTTTAACCGAGCAAATTTCACTGCTAACTTTGACGTTGGCGTGTAGCAATTTTAACGCTCCCAGAGGGGTTGTTTCAATGACTCAGTCACGATGATTCCGTCAGGTATTCAGCGGGAACTTGAGTTTCACTTGAGGGGGGAAGCTTGAGTGGAGCACTGGTTGAAGTGGGTTTATATAAATGGGGAAAAAATCGTCATTTCTACAAACTTAAAAATGTGGAAGGCTAGTTAAAACTGTATGAGATAGTAGGAACGAATCCACAGAGTGAATTGAAGTTGCAAAATAGTTACTTGGATTCAATATGCGTCTCACTTCCATATTTTCGTATACATATATCTCCCCTCGCTGTTTTTTTAATCGCATAATACTGTTATTTAGCCACTGGTGATTTTTAGATGCGAGACTTGGACATTTATAGGCCTGAATCAAAAGAAGACAACAAAACATTGTCCTGGACTGTGAATCAAATGACCCACCTTTGGCTTGCTGAGACAATGCGTGCCCACAACACCACCCAGGCTTCCTAATTTCTATGGTAATTATTTGTATGTAAATAAGGAAGGTAGTGTTTTGGTCTGCGCATTGTATTTCTTAGTTTCAGGTCAATTTTTTGTGCAATTTTTACGGGGCAATGGTGGCAAATATTTGGCAAGGATAAATGTTTCATAAAGTATACAGACTGGATGTTTTTCACAGAAAAAGTCATAGAAGAATTCATGGACCTACTTTAGAATGAGGTACATGGATATGTAAGAAAAATGCAGCATTGATCAAGCAGTTAAAAGTAAAAACAAGACCGACTTTAATTAAGATCAAAAAGAGCTCAATAGCTTAGGTACAAAGGCACACGTGGAGAATAGAAGAATAATAAAACGAATATGCGCATGGAGACTGGAGAGAATAGGACTTAAATAACACTCAGGAAAAGACGAGGACATCGAATGAAATTGTTTTATAAAATGTAAATTTTAATGGATATATTACTTGTCCTGCATTTACTCCGTCAAATAAACTACGTGTCACGATTGATACAACCTCAGAAGTGTTCATGGTTTTAATTTATTTTATGGACGATTTTTACAATACTAAGTACTGATGGTTCACTAGATTTAATAGGCTACATACACAATTTTCCTTGTTGCGTGAATGAGTACTTATCATATGACTAAGGTTCACGTCACTTCAAATATATGGCCCTCAAAATGTCATTCGTTCCGAATATGAAAAAATGCACGGATGCACGAGCTTTTATGTTTAAAAAAATTTCCTCAATGATTAATGATCCCTGCATTCAAAAAACAGTCGGAAAAGTTGGTGTGTTATTTTGAGTGGCATTATTAGGTACATTAAACCGATGTGATGTGACGTGATTTATTTTCCACTTCTATTCGTCGACATCGTGGATCGCTCGCATTGACTGAAACTCTGCTAAACGCAGGCCTTATACCCATAACATATTCCTGTACTAGTTTGCATGCTGTAGTGAATATCTGAGTATTTTGTGTGTTTGTGCAAGCCCCAGTGGCGGCGGGTTAAAGCCCTCGCCTTCGTATTCACTCCCGTCAGGTTTAATTTTTCGTTACCCACGATATGGGGTTTTCTGTGAGGTTATGGTGCTTTGACGCCAGAGGAACGTGATGGCACACCAAGAGGGGCTCATTGGTATCTTAGGAACATCGAACCACCATAATCACCTGGAAAGCAAAACCAAAAGTTGCTGTGCTACGCTATCATTTGAAGTTAATATAAATTAAATATATATTCCCAGATGTTTAGCGTTTACGTTTATTTCTTATTTTTATGAGTATGGTATGAAATATCCCAATTGTGTAAAATACGACAAAGATTCGAGGTTTAGAATGGTGATTTTTTTAAGTCGTAGAACACGAATTTTATAGAATTTGTCCCTCAATAGCCATTTCATTACTAAATCATCCAACCATTGTTTTGCTGGGAGAATCCTTGGCACAGGTCTTGCGGCACTGCGGAGGTATTCTTGATTAATATACGTTTTTGTATATGCTTTGATTCCTTCATCTTTGATGATTTATCCATTGCAAACTGGGACATAATCTAATTTTTTGCATTGATTAAGGTCTTAAAATACTCATTTTTTAAAGAGACTACGGGCAAATACCCCTTTGAATCACTCAAAAACTTTTTTCGGGAGCGCAAAATCACTTTTAAAAAGACTTTAAATTTTGAATTCAACTTGATGAAAATTTCGTTTTCTTGTAAAAATATCGGCTAATTCCGCATAGAATGGACGCAAACTTGTGACGTAGTAGAACTAAACATTCTATTTTTTCATGCTTGGACGTAGAATTTGATTATTTGTACATTAAAAAAGCAGATAATAGAATTATTCCTACTTATCTCCAATATTTGCTTAAAACTGATCGTAAAAGGGAGGAGAAGGCCCAGAATATCATGTGAATTAAGGGACTCTGAGTTCAATTCAATTGTAGTTCCACGATGAATTTATGAGAGAAATTTCAATTCCTAAATATTACTTAACCGCAGTTTTATCTTATGGCGTAAAGAAACCTACAGCTTTAGTATCTTCCATTAAGATCTTCCCCGATAATCCTAAAAGAGTTATGCTTGTTGATTGCATAGCCACTAAACTTACACGTTTAGGTCGACACGCTCTCTTAGCGTTAAATCAGTCCTTGAGAGTTTGTTGAGGTAACACATGTTAAATGCCTCAGGATTATCCGAAGAACAGGTATATTTTTATGGGCGACACCAACTTAGTTTAGCTCATACTAAAAAATTCTGAAACTAGGAAAATTTTACAAGGTGTTATTTTTTTAGTTTATGGCTGCTGCAAAATTTTCATTCCGTGAGATCACTTCTAGGACGCGTAGGCTATCATATTTAGCATGCTTAATTTATACTGTCAACCTAAAGTGGAACGGCTTATAATTCTTGGTATGGATGGTAAAGAGAGGCAGTGTTGAAGGAAATCTAGATTCAGCATAAGGAAATCATCGAAGCAGGTTATTTGAAGCTATGGGATGCGGGCCGTGAAACAGGAGAGATTGATGGGTGTCCTAGGGACAAGGGAGGTAAAGTAAAGTAACAGTTTGATTGAGGTTGAGAGAGGTAAAGTATGGTGTAATCATATGAGCCGACTAATGAAAAGTAATTGATTCATTCCTTAAACAGCAACCTTTGGAGAGTATTGTTATTTAATCGTACCTGTTTGGATGGATATTCCATAGGATTTAATCTGCTCATTTAATGATTAGAAAAATGAAAGAATTATAAAAAATGAGTACGTATGTCACTACCTGAAAATTATAAATTAATGTAATCTTTCAAAGATAACGTGTATCGTGAAGTTCAAAGGTCACATTTTTTAAGAATATCGTTTAGAGACAAGGAGCTGTTACGATCTTTTCCCTTTGAAAAAAGTGCTAGTTGACTAAAATAAATAAGCAAACAGTTGGATTATTCAAAATAATGCCAATATACAAATATTTCGAAGTGTGTTCCTGCAGATGCTAGTATTTTTATATTGTATTTAAAGTCAAAAGGATCTCGTTAGCTATGATAACCTCATAGCCCTGGGGCTGTAGAAACATGTATTTTTTTACATCTCTGTTTTTATATTTCCAATGGTTCTTTGCTATGCTCTCCCTTGGCTGTGGAATAAGGTACTTTGAGTAGAAATATTATTGTTTTCAAGCTTTGAAAATAAAAACATGTTTACCCGGAGAAAACGTCTCCTGAATTTGTTACGCACATCGCTCGATGTAAGAAAATTAGTTAATAATAAAGTAAACGTTATTTTTATCAGTTTCTAATTTGCCTTTTCTGGAATGAATACTATATTACAATAGTTTCTTACATAAAACCAAAAAAATGATGTTTCCCACAAAAGCAACCTGCAACCTAAACCTACGTTTTATACAATTGTGTGAATGTTTAATACTGCGTGGCCAGTTCCGCAGTTCTTTGAACTACATTTTATAGTTAAAGATTGAATTTACTAAATCTTTGACTCAGTCCTTTAGAGAGGATTGTAAGCACACGTTCCTGATTGTAAGCACACATGAGCTCTTCACATTCCTGTGAGACATGTTGTTTTGAAGCTAGATGTGAAGAAGTCATCCAAAAGGATTTGTAAAAACCCCTTAACCAAAATTCTGGCAATAGAATATTTGTGTTCTGCGAATCCTTTCTCGTTGGATAGCATGAAATTGACTAAGAAAAATACATAACGACGTGGAATATAATAGTTTTCCGATGATGCTGAAAATTTTAATATCTATTAGCTGGCGTAATCTATACTAAAACTTCAGTTCTCTTTACCAAGCTATTAATAATTCTCGCGTGCTTGCTTGGGTGCTTGCATACTATATCTTACGTTTTCGTCAACCAATCTTTTAATAGGTCATGGGTGCTTGCTAACGCAGGTATAAGCCTCCGCCTTAATTTTATTTGTAAGAATAAAATATGGGACTCTGGGATAAATTGTAACACATTTAACACCGTGCGTAAAATAATTCATAAATGTACTGAAATTGAAATGTATATACTGTTTCGGCAAAGGTAGATAACCGAATGCCAATTAGTTCTGTCAATGTTTTTGTTCTCTTAGTACCACTTATTCGGATGTCTCTTTCAAACACTTTTTTGTGGGTTGAATTAAAACGGATTTTATTCATTTGCCGTATAAACCCTCCAGGATCGTGGCCGTGAAAAAATATTAAATAATACACCCACGAGCTAACGAGGGGATTCAGCATCTTGCTTTTGCTAAGCGGCTTCAATGGCAAATACGTGTGAAAGAAAGCTGTAGTGGAAAGCTCGGCAGGCTTTGAAAAAGGGGAAATTTCGTCACGGAAAAACCATAAAACATTTCCCTCCTCCCTCTGCAGCCGGCCAATAAAGAAAGTATCTTAAGGATAGAACAGGGTATAGGGGTTGGAGATAAAGAGGAGTTTGAGAGCCAACAAAAGGCTAGCCCTAAGAAATAAAGTTTTTCCAGTTCTTGCGAAAGTATATGATACTCCTGGGCTCTTTGATCGTGTTTGCGTTGGTTGGATGGATGTTTTCCAGAAAAATTAAGCAATGGGAAATTACAATAATTGTTAGGTTTCGGTGAAAGGATAACGGATTCTGAGATAAATTAAATCACTTGATATGAACATAATTTATTAATTCAAAGGATCAAAAATACTAAGATCTATTGATGGAATGAGGAGAGCATTAAAATGACTCGTCCTCAAAATGACTCAGTTATGTTCAGGAGGACATGAATACAAGCCAGATCGTCTAGTAAAATATTCATTCTCTTTGAAGGTCGGTTGAAAGTTCCTGGCATTTCGATAAGTGAAACAGCTCGCGATAAAAGCAGTGAGTGCAAGTGGTATTAGTGAACTACCAAAAAAGAATGAATTATTTTATCCGTCTTCACTTCTAGCTACAATTCGTCGACGCCTCCAGGCCGAAAACTGTTTTTGCACAGGTGCCAGGAGCCTTTAATCGAGCTATACCTGATTACGTTTCCTGGTAATCAAGATGTGGTATATAATAACAACTAAACCACTTTGCGCCAAAAAGACTCAGCTCAATACGAAAGAATTAGAATTAAGACTGGTCTTCGCTCTTTATCTGGCCGGAGCTCATAACAATGCCGACTGCTGAACTGGCAGCATATGCGTCCAACCCGAGCATAATGCTCTTGGAATTCGTTCAAGTTACATAAAATAGTCCACTGAAATTCTAGTTATATTCCTCCGTGGACATACCAGTTGGTGCTACAGTCAATCCTACCCCAAATATTATAACATCGAGTCACTTTTTTTGGGGTGAGGTTGGGACTCAGATAACCTTTTCTACCATAACTGTTGCGCGGCCGGTTGTAACGATCGTAATGCAACATGATAGACAGATTAGGTAAGGTTTAATTACTGCTACTGAATGAGCTCAATATTTATACACCCAGTAATCGATTACAGCACATAGTTACAAAATGCATCGATACATTACATTACGACATTCTAAAGATTCATAGAAACAGGGAGTCTTAACTCACAGACGCGTGTACATCAACCAAGTAAAGGGCATTGCATGATTGCAATTTTATTAATAAGGTGTTCACATAACAATTTTTTTCGTTTTTGATAGTGTTGTCTACACATTCTGTTGAGTTTAAATGAATCAATTAAGCCCAGTACTATAATGTGCGGTTAACATTGGCCATTAAATGTCGCAAAATGTATACTTCTGCGACTGAAAAGTTGTTCGTATGTTGTGAAGAGCGTCAGACTAATTTTAGCTTGGCGAGAGCAGAGTTCATCCAAGCTGGATATCACTTGCATAAATTATTTTATCATGCATTGTAAAACTGGGCCTCATTTTGCTAAAGATATTTCATGGAAAAAATACAGCAATTATGAAAATAGGTTTATTATGCAAAACACACAACTGAACCCTTAAGTGAATATATCTATCTTGATAAACGTGATCTTCTTCCAGGTGGACTAGTAATATGTACTCCTTTATTTTCTAAAGTGTAATGCTGTGATAAGCATAGATACACATGAATTACAACAAATTTGAATTAAATAATAATCACAAATAAACTATGAGATGAATAAGAATTGCAATGATGAAATTTTTTTAGTTCTGCAAAGGCCGTTCGGGAGTTTGGGGACGAGGGTTGTAGAGGTTGAGAAGAGCCCTCCAGAATAGGAGGAGAGCATGAGAATAGTAATGATCGAGGAAAAGGAAAATTAGCAGACAAGATGAAAAAACTGAACTGGCCAAAGTAAAAAAAAATATTTAAACTGCTCCCAACATCCCATTCTTCTCCTCATACCACCGCGCTGTTAATGTTTCCATTAAATATAGCAAACAAGTCCTTTTTTTTCGGGGGATCCTGGGATGCATATATTTTTCGCTGTTGTTCCGTGGGAAGGAGATTCCAAAGTATCTCCTTAATGTCCTCCGCTTTCTCCCCACTCTTCGCTAATTTAAGCATATATTTATCCACAGCACGTATGTATGGTCGCAGAGGGGAACAACAGGAATGATATAGAGGAAGTGCCGTAATTAAAAACGAAAGGGGACGCAACAATTCAATGCGGGGAATCGTAAACAGGCTGGATTACTTGATGACTGCGCTTCATGAAAAACAGCAAGAGTTGGTTCTTTTTTATTACAGTTTTTGGAACGACCTATGGTCGTTGCTTTCTGTTGATCTCGATAACCTGCTTTTACATCCCGGTTTTTGTCACCTTCCAAGCTTAACTGCCGGATATTTATCTGTGAGGATTTATTCTATATTATTCGATGAGCAAAATCTCTGTAGTTTCTCTGTTTCATCGTCAACAACAGAATATTCTATCTTTCTGGCTTTTGACTTTGGCTGGCTTGCTAGCGTTGACTGAAAAAACATTAGTTATAATAGTGTACATTGCGAGGTAAACCATATCAAAAAATGTCTTTGGCAATTGAAGCGACTGAAACCTTTGATTGAAATGGCGTAGTAGTGATTATACAAAAGACTTGTACTCTGGTACTTATGCATTACAGCGGCTGAATTTAATCAATCGTTTAAAGGAACCACATGTTCTATGAGTAGGTGCCAACAAAGTTGAATAGAATATTCTTCGGTCTACTCTTGGAAACAAATCAGATCCCATTAGTTTCCTCAGTGCTTTAACCAACTCAGCTACTTGGGAAGCTGCCATGTTCCAAGCTTTCTTGGAAAGCGCAATATTCAATGTTGATCGTTTAGAGAGAAATAGTGCTGTCATGCGCATGAATAAGAGTGCTGTGACATAATGCGCTCAATTCTTGTGAAAACATCTAGATACTCCCTGTCGCCTTAATTTGGCAGTGGGTTGGTAGATTAGTTAAACCAAAGCAAATATATTGAATTTCGTTCTCATGTTCAATCATACCTGCATTAACATAAATTTAGTTTACATCGAAGTGATGAAATTAACCATGATAAAAATGATTCGCCTTAACCGAAAAGAAAAATAAATGAAGTATCCTATTATATAGCGGATATTGGGGTTAGTATTCCTCTGATACGTTAAAAGTCGCCTTTTGATACATTTCTTCGAATAAAAGACGATATGACGCTAGAGAATATCTAAGGCGTACATTGGAGGAAATATTTAGTGTTGAACATATTCAGTAAAAAAATAATTAATTAAATAAATAAATTTTTTAACAAACCACGATTTTAAAACGGACTAAAAAGTTTAAAATAGTTTTCCCTGAGCCCTCCTTAATTTTTTAGAGTGAATTTTTAGTAGCTATGAAGATATTTGTAAGACTTGAAGAGAAAAACGTGGGGCGCAGGCAACCCATTATAATTAAGGAGTAAAGGGACCAGGTGTCGTTGAGAAAACTCCCATAATTAATACTATTTGCAATGCACGGAAATTGGTTGTGAATTCATCCGGATTATCTATTTCTATTATCTACTGCCTGCGCCCCACGTTTTTCTCTTCAAGACTTACAAATATCTCCATAGCCACTAAAAATTCACCCTAAAAAATTAAGAAGGGCCCACGGAAAATTATTTTATGATTTTTAGTCCGTTTTAAAAACGTGGTACATTAAAGTTTTTTAAATTTAATTAATTCTTTTCTGCTTTTTAATCTTATGCCCGAGTGAAAGTTTCCAATCGATTTTGTACATCTTGATGAGACTATGACAGGGACACATTGGAAATTCCCGATGTATTTCAGATTCTGTTCAGCTGACCGTGTGTGGAATTGAAATAATTGATTAATTGTTATAACATGTGGCTAATATTACATTGTTATCCACTTCTGAGCTATGGTTAAAATTTCAAGTGTCTAGCTGATCGGGAAGTTAGTTTAAACTCGGTTGCAATATTTCACCCGGATAGACAGACAAACATAACGGAAACCGAACTAATAAAAACGTGGTAAAAAGACTTGGTTATTTCCACTATTTATATTTCTAAGTGACAATATTTTCACCAATATGTGCTATTAGCAAGACTTATTAAAACGGCATTGAGGTTATGAAAATAGCTTTGACTTTACGAGACTTTTGCCTTGCAGTTACTATTTTACTGAAACCTTACGTAAAAGAGGTATAGACATATCGCAAATGTATGAATTCGCTGGCAGATTAACAGCCGGTAGAAATGAAGGTAAACGCAAGAAGGAACATAATTAGTTGCATTGTGATATTCCCTCTGTCTGCTGGTAAGAATAGTTCATAAACATATTGTGAATTGCGAACTGTTGACCTAAAACGTACTGACAGTGTATTTCTCTTAGTGTGTTTATCTTGCTTGCAATTCTACTGAAGTGAAAGTCTATTGATGTATCAATCTAATTTCTGGGAATGTTCAGGTTAATTTGAAGTTAACTGTTTACTTTTGTATAGTACGAAAAGGAAATAAAAATATACGAGTGCCAATTCCGTTTATCCGTTTCTTTTCAATCCGATCAATAGACACGGTGGCTGAATTCACCTCTTCATTCATTCCAAACCGATATTGATTCTCTACAAATACCCTTTAAGGAGAGCAATAGTTGGGAGGGCAATATGCATTAGTCCGACTTGTTCCTAAATGTGAAGGCGTGTCAGGTTCACAAGAGAGTATATTTGACTTCGTTCAATGAATGCAACTCATGTGAAACGATTTACTCACATACCTCATGGATTAAAACGTTCACAGACCATATCAGTCAACCGTATCCGGTAGATGTTGTGTAATAGCATTTTGTAGAATAAAATTTAATCAATGCAGTTCTTTACACTTTATTCTACAATGTCAACACTTGTTTCGGCGTAATACATTATTAATCTGTGCCTGATGTCAACATTGCACCTGGTGATGGTGATGTTACACACCTAAACACGTATTTTAATTGTAGGGAACTGTAACTATTATAAAATGGACTGTACTACATCAGTTACATTTCAAGGCCATATCAATGATTAAAATAACACTTTTGGGGTATATTCCGTGTCAAGGATTGATTTAAAACCAAATACTTTCCCTTCAATACCTGAGGCTTGTTAAAGAGTGTGATTATTTAGTTTTAGTGGAGTTCCTCTATGTTTTTCCGGTGACGTAGAGGGATAGGTAAAGAGGAAAGAGGTTGGTGTGGTTTTTTTACTTCTAGAAATTACGGAATTCGATTTTTCACTGCACTTCTCTCCTTGGTCCCGGTTGATGTTATTCTGGTGCTTAAGTACTTTGATGGCCTCTCTGATGAGCCGATTCACAAAAATGGATTTTTTTCTCCAGTATCGGTATGTTATTTGTGTCAAATATCTGTCTTGAAACGTGACAGTTTTCAGGACTTCCTCCGCGTGATATCTGTTGCTGATGACAATTTCTCACCCCATCTTGCTGGTGTCTTCAGGTCAGGACTCTAGTCCTGAAAGCACCTGATGTATTCGTTGGAGGAACTCCCGAAAGTTGTAACGCTTCAAGCCATGCATCGCGGGAACCTTAGCTAGAGCTCAAATATTTAGGTGGCCTATTTAGCAATGGCGACGCATTCTATATGTCACTATCTAGATCCCTTTTATTTCTAAACCAGTAATATCAAAGAATACATCGAAATACGTAAGCACCAGTATAATATCAGCATAGCTCAAGGAAAGCAGCTCAGTGTGTTACTAAATCCCAAATTTTAAGAAAAATAGAAACTACCTCACCCACTCCAATTACCACCCTCCGATTTCACCGTAATGCCCCCATTACCTCACCTTTAAAGAAGCCGCTTGCATAGTAGAAGATACTTTGGATTTGGAATTTGGAAACGGACGCGTTTTAATAAGTATTCGGTTATATCGCAAATTATTAACGACTCTTCTTTTTCGCACTTTTCATTGGTCAGAGTATCAATCCAAATGTCTCACTATTCAATGTAGCTCTTCAAATCCATATTTTAGGAGATATTTAGGCCTTTATTGCTTCTTCTTAACCACTCTATATAAAACGTATTGCAAATTTTATGATATTCTGTTACCTTTACATAGACGTGACACTTGTTCAATAAAATTCTCACCATCCTCCTTCGTTTGTACCCAATATTGTTTTTGTCTGGTTTTCCTGCTTCATTGTAAAGCATTGATTTTCATTTCCTCACCGTTGTTTATCGCTTGACTGCTATTTGTTTTTGGCCGTTAACCTTACCATGTGTGAACAGTGGCGGAATTGTATTGAAGGTTTATTTTTCTGGTATCATTTCTCTTCATTTGATAGAAATGCGTGGTGAAAGTCCTCGACCAATTTACTGCTATGTAACTTTGAATCAACACCTTTGTCTTGCATTCAGAGTAGTGAGCGCTGATTGACTCGAGTTAATACATCTCTAGATCCCTCGTATTTAAAATTTATCTTGATGTCATGTGAGAAAGTAAGCAATAATAATAAATAATATCATATGGGTCATTCCACCTCAATTCAACAAACGTTTGTCCCTTAGGGTCTCAGATTTTGATAAAAATTGGTGTCTGGGTACAATATTACCTCAAACTGAATACCCTCAATCCGTTTCGTGAGAAAAATTTTGTTGAGTGAATTATGCATATTTTAATTTTTTCGTATTTTTAGCAAAAATCCGAGCCTTAAATCATATTATCACTTATATCTCCGCTTGTAATTGTCATAAAACAATGATTAATAGCTTTTATTGAAGCTAAATCTTTATTGAGTGCAAATATATCAATAAAAAATTATTTTCTTCTATACCCTATTGTTGTAAATTACTAATGTTTAAAAAATTGTTAATAACCTTTTCTCAAATACTCCGCCTTAGAATCGGCTGAAACTTTTTTTCCGTAATCTAAACATATTCAACTAACTATTCCAAAAATAAAATTTAGTGGAAATTCATAAATGCGTATTTTATAAATATTTAAACATTTACAATTTTCTCTCGCGCGGCCCGTGTTTAAAACATTGTTAATAAACTATTCTCAAATACTCCATATCAGAATCGGCCGAAACTTTTTTTCCGTAATCTAAACATATCCAGCTAACAATTAAAAAAATAAAATTCAGTAGAAATTCATAAATGCGCTTTTTATAAATATTTAAACATTTACAATTTTCTCTCGCGCGGCCCCTCAGCTTCCCATTTGGAATACATGCAGCAGACACGTGATGCAAGCCTAAACATTTCCCTAATTGCTCAAGGTCGTGGCTATACGAGATAAAAATATATTATAAACTATGAATGCTAACAACAATTGTTATTCGTTCTGTTAAATGGATGGTTGCAGAGAAATTTACCATTGAGCCCCACTTTCTCTGCGCGAAGTTTTTTCTAACTACTCCGAAACAATCGATTGAAAACTCTTGCTCGGCGTTAATGACAATGGAAAACGGATACATAAACAGAAGACTAATTTTAGGAAACTTGAAAGAGATATTTTGTAATTTAAGGAAAAATATCCCGAAGATACTGTTTCATTTTCAAAATTTGCAGAGCTCAGACCTAAGAAGTGCGTTCTTGCGGGAGCATCAGGAACTCATACCGTATGCGTGTGTCTGGTGCATCAAAATGTTAAATTAATGATTTTAGGTGCAAGGTTGTCACCACTAAATCTAGGGGATAACACCGAGCCGCTGTTGTCATATAAAGACTATTTGTCAGCAATGATACGTTTCCTTGCGACCGAGGCATGCCATTTGAACGAATGTAAAAACTGCCCTGGGCCGAGCAAAATTCGGAATTCAGTAGAAGAACACTTTGATGGAAATTTAGTTGATAGCATTACTTACCACCAATGGATTCAAGCTAACCATTGCTCCCTAAAATGTTTACAAAATCTACCGATAACTTTTTGAAACTTTTATTCAAAAGTTACAGCAACGTCAGCCACATGACTACATTGCTAAAAATCAATCTGATTTTCTTAGAAATGTAAAGCATAACATCCAAGTGGGGCAGGTTCTTGTCATTGAAGATTTTCCAGAAAATTACTCTTTCGTTTTGCAGGACAGCATGCAAGGTATGCACTGGAATAACGACCAAGCAACAGTTCACCTCTTTGCTTGCTATTACAGCCCTAAAGTCCAGGATAATGTAATCCCATTGAACTTCGTAATCATATCAGACAGCCTGAAGCATATAACATCAACTGTACATGTTTTTCATAAACGTCGCCTTAAATTCTTGAAATTGAAAGTTCCGAAGCTTCATAAAGAAAAATATTATTCAGATGGAGCAGCTGATCATTATAAAACAAGTAAAACATTCAGAACTTATCTCTTCACAGCAAAGATTTCACAGTCTCTGAAGAACGGCATTTCTTTGCTACATCGCATGGTAAAGGGCCAAGTGACGGACTGGAAGGAACTTTGAAAAGACTAGCAGCAAGAGCAAGTCTTCAGCTTCCATACGAAAAACAAATACGTACACCTACAGAACTCTTTAAACGGGCAAAAGATCATATTTTAGGAGTGGATTTTGGCTACGCAAAGAAAGAAGAAATTGGAAAACATTCCGATGTACTTGCGAAAAGATTTTGTCAGGCAGTTAGTATACCAGACATTAGGGAGTTTCATGCAGCAATACGCGAATCAAATGGAGTGGTTAGAATGAAGAGACTCTTCGTCCAGCAAGGGACGAAGATTCAGCTGTAGTTGCAGGTAGGAGTATCAGGATCCTCAAATAAAATATATCGGAAAGGACCCCTTCCTACAAGGAAGGACATCATATGCTTACGGAAAGCATGCTAACTTAACCATTTTACATTTGTTATAAATACAAGGATTTTGCTTTCTCGTTAGTTTTCAATCGATTGTGTCGGAGTAGTAGCTTTAATAAAAGCTATTAATCATTGTTTTATGACAATTACAAGCGGAGATATAAGTGATAATATGATTTAAGGCTCGGATTTTTGCTAAAAATGCGAAAAAATTTTAATATGTGCATAATTAACCCAAAAAAGTTTTTTTCACGAAACGGATTGAGGGTATTCAGTTTGAGGTAATATTGTACCCACACACCAATTTTTATCAAAATCTGAGACCCTAAGGGACAAACGTTTGTTGAATTGAGGTGGAATGACCCATATCTGTTGATGAATGAACGTAAATGCTTGACGCTCGGCCTGTGATGCGAAAATGTGTCTCTGTAATACTCCTTTGACATTCAGAAATCTGCTACCCGTGCATTTGGATTGAAACCAAACACAAAGCTTCTACTTCAACAAACGCGCATGGTACGTTGATGTTGCTTTGTGTACTAATTGTACGGTATCCCAGTGCAGGAAGTTTCGCGGGAGTAAATAGCCTACATTTGGAATGAAAACAGTCATCCTTTCGTATGCTGCATTTGGATGTTATTCACATCAACATACCCAACAAAATGATCTGATCTGTATAGTCTCCCGGAATACTAATTTCATGAGAATGCTTAAGTGAGCAACTCAGCATAAATGCTGAGTTGCTCCCTAACATGGCTCGATGCTTGGACTGTAGGAAAATTGGCAATATAATGTAGCTCATGCGCTTTCCCAAATACGTGACTTATCCCATTCAGCACCATGTATAAACCCAATTCTTAATACTGTACCTGCTGCATCATTGTCTTAATTTTGTTCTATGCATGTCTTAAGGAATATACTTTTCGATATTGAAATAAAGGCATTTAATTGAATCAGTGATGTACCATATCTTCAAATACCTACCATATTTAATTTTTATTCATGGTATAAGCTTTCGTTATTTAGGACTCTCCACATCTTCACTTTTAAATACTGAACTTTCCTCTTCTCTCCATGAAATATCCTCAGATTTTATGAATTCTCAGCTCAGTAAGGTTGACAAATGAGCAGCATGCATCATTATTGAGGAGGTACTCGGCAAAAGAGAAGAAACATTTCTATTTTAAGATCTAGATTATGGGAATCCCGCGAGTAATATTATCGTATATATACTGCGAATATTTGAAGAAATTTTATTCATCTCAATGGTGAATACAGGGAAAGTTATCTTTGATATCCAGATTTTAAAAAGGGGCTATTATAAATTTGAGCTCACACAATAGTGGGTAGAATACGGTCGTTAGGTTGCTTAGCTGTCGCAAGTTGCCTCAACGCTTTATACGCTAATGCAAAGTGACTAATAAAACAAATTACTTGTATTGGCATTTATTTATTTTCACTTTGGAACTTTTGTAACAATCTCCTCCGAGTCCACGGCAAGCATCAGGTTTCATTGCCGTCATAATGGCCGGAGACTCGAGAGGGGTTGTGAGGTTTTCGCAGCCACGTCCAACGCCCATTAAATTGGTGGATACGCTGCGTTGGGTACATGCGTAGGCAGCAGACTGAGTGACCCCAGGATGACGGCCTTCTGCATGCGTATCACTAGTGATTCCGCATGTGCCACACAGGACGTAATGAACTTGATGCTCTCTAGCAGTGAGCCCTTCACTCCATAGAGCATACCTATGACTAGGACAACTAGTTTCATAGTGTCCGGAGTACATTTGCCGAAGTTCAAAAAGCAATTCTTGACATTTAGTCCATTTATCTACTTTCTTCGCATCCATGTTCGTTTCTGCTGGAGCCGAAAATCAATCACGGACATGATTTTATTTCACAACGTTGAACTTGATAATATTTTCTTTTTTGAAATAGTTTTATTTTGACTATATTATATTTCCTATTCCATTTGAAGAATTTAAGCATTCAGGAGATATGTGAACTTCTTGCAAATATTTTTGGTCACTTTCGGAAAAATTGACTTTTAACGCCTCGCTGGGAATGGTCTGAAATTACAAATTTTACTTGGAACTTACGTGTTTGTGCTTTATATCTAACGGCAGTTATTACTCACATTTGAGCTTGAATTAACAAATTTTAGAAGATATCTGTTGACTGATACCAACACCAGCACGCAAGCACGTCAGAGTCGCACGTTATACCGCATATAAATTTTCGCTCACACCCAGAAATGGCCACCTAACACCATGGGCTCTCACCTGAACTTAACGCACGCAGGGCGCCAGCTTATGATCGTATTTAAAAAGTAAATATAAAGATCAAAGTAAAACATTTTAATTATGCTATCAGTCACGAAGTTTTTCCGAAATGGATCACCCTGCACACATAACATCGCTGTTTTAGTCCTGGTACCCCATTGTCAATCTGATTTTAGAGTATTGAGAATGAGATTTTCCCCTAGCCATAATAGAGACGAAAAAGAACATTGTTTAAAAATTAAAGCCTTTATAATAAGCATGAAGTAAATATGTTAATGGAAATGGCACAAATATTTGTTTCATTTGATTTAATCCCAATATTAGATAATAATACCTATACATTTGGCTCTATAACTTCACTTTTTTGTCCCCGCCATACGCTAAAAATGCCTTTACTACAGAATGATTGTTTTTCAATTTATAAAACGTTATAACGTTGTTAATGAATATATTTTTAGATGTATATGTGAAAATATTCGAATAACTTCTCTTGAATAATGTGTAACGCGTCAGAACTGACTCACTTTTGTAATGCATCTCCTGAGCACCCAGCCGTATCATATCCCATGTAAAACGGATTACAATGTTTTGAATGCATCTCGACATTTTGTCAGGTTAGTAAATACTATTTTTGTGTAATTATAAAGATAGGTTTTTTATTTGAAATAGGGTAGTGTTCACTAAATTCCAAGATCAGTTATATGTAAATCAAAACACCTGAAAGAACCATCCACGGCAAAAAAATTTTCCCTTCCGTTTTGACCCTGCTAAAGGTTAACAGGAATGCCAATTTCTGTGCGCACATTTCTTTTGTATTGATAACACAGAAGCATGAGGTCAACTTTGCAAAAATGTTGACCTCCCAGGTACCGGCCCGGTTCTGTTCCTCATTGTGACATCGATTCTGATTGCTTTGTGGTCACATTACCAAGGGAAATGAACAGCACAAAGCCCACCGCTGACCTATGACCACGCACACATGCCACCTCTTTTTAGCCGAGTGAGTAGAGTTGAGTTGGAGGGACTGGACACGAATTTGAACAATACGCCTGTAGGGCAAAGGTCTGCGCTGAAAGAAAGAATTCGGATTTTTAATTCGAGCTATTGTTGTTGTTGTTTCCTGGCATGATTTTCAGAGAACATCTCCAAGTATAGTTGACGATTATGAACACATAGTGTAGACTGAGGTGTGACATAGTGGAATTGGAAGCTAATCAACGATAAAGAAAGGCAATCATCCACAGAAAAAAAATATATTTTGACTTAGGTTTCAGTAATGTATACCGTATGATTTTCAGGGAAACGTATAAGGTCGTTTATATTTAAGGTCTTGGCAGTTTTTTAAGGCACTTGGTCTAACATGGTACATAATGACGATGTATTGTCGTTGAAACATTGATTGGGATTTATATTTTTACTTTCTCTGAAGAATATATATTGCAATTGATTGTCTTTTATAAGATTGGATTTTAATATGCGATGCATGAGCCTTACGGCCTCTAGTGTACTAACTCGAGATATATAGCATTCTTATGGCCGTATAAAGTTATGAGCTTGACACAAAATTGCGCGAAAAGCAAAATAGGCACACACCAGTAACTAAAATAATTCCCAATTGATCACCCTGTAGCGGTGGTTTTCAGAAAACTATTTCTTTGCAAGTGACCTACCACAGAAAACATTTATTCAGCCAAAATAATGGAATCCTTAACTAAGCCATTAGGGGATTCAGTGAAGGATTCCGGGGTCATGTATACTAAGCACACAGAAGATGGTTTAGGGTAAATAACTCCGCGCTAAAGGCAATGTCAGAGCACTCTCAAACTATCCATCAGAAGTACCTAATCGGAGTTTTTCGGGAGCATCGTAAATGATATGTACTGATAGGCCATACTAGGGTGAATTCAAAATTGGCAATGTTCAAAATGTAGACCGGCTTAATCGGTTATTGGTTCCAATCCGGTAAAAAAGAAATGGGAAAAATTTGGGCTCGATCGGACAACGTTTAGGGGTCGCGCAACGGCTTCAAATTCTGGAAAATAGCGATTTTCCTGGCAAAAATACATATTTTCCTACTTTCCAGGGACATGGATGTCGCTTGGGTGGGTGTTTCACACGGGAGATGATTCCACAGTGTTCCAGCAGTCAGTAAACACAATTACGTCTTCGCTCAATGTGGGGGTTCGGCAGAGGGCGGGGTAATAGCGACTTTCCGGTCTTATTTGGCGTGGGTAGTGACGCTGTACATTGGGAGCATGGGAACGGCAATAAAAATCCTCGTATTGAAAAATATTTCATTTTTATTTTTGCTAACGATGATCACACAAATCATATGTCACTCGGAATTTTCTACAGCATTTTTATCATCATAACTTTTCCTATGCTCAGCTACAATTGCTAACAAATATTGCCTTTGCTGTTCATCTTTGGTTAGGTACCCGTAAGGAACTTCGTTATCAAAGCAACCCTTCTTTCAGCCGTGCCATTTACTACTCTAATGTTCAGAACTATTAGCCATCCTCGGAGATAATTTTCATTCTTCATCCAAAAATCTGGATCCTGCATTAAAAATTATATGTCAATGCCAAGGAAATCGAAGAATTTGCTAGTGTTTTCTGATCACAAAATCAGAAGCCACTTTTGCACTAGAGATAGGATACTCCTTAGCCTGGGGAGTCTCCTGCCTTTCCTATCCTTACTTTTTTCCCCATTTCTTGTTTTTCATGCTATGTTATATTTGGATCAAAAAAGCGAGCCCCACAAGAACTTCTGAAAAGTACCGCAAATGGGCTGCATATATTTCATATACTATCTTCCAGTGATTGCCACTTTTTTCTTCTGAGCTAAAACTTGTAAGAACTGAAGGTCATTGCGTGGCGCCTCCTCTGCAAATGGTGCTCGATACCAGACCGGTGCATAGTACGTAATGAAAACGTACATACGGAAGAAGGTGCTCTTAAGCTTAGCAATTTAATTACATTATTTGCTGTACATCCAAATTTTAATGCAATATAATACCTTTACCATCCACTGAGCTTTATGGATTGCACTATGCTTTTTGAACGAAGAGACAGCTTTCCCAGGAACGCCAAGGAACATGATGGTCAGCTCAGAAGCTCCTTATAATCCCTGCGTGGTTGTTTAATCTGGAAACAATACAAGAAATAAAAATTCAATAAACTGGTGACGTAAATAAGAACGGCAGTGCGAACTTAACGCGAAGTTGTAACGGTACCTGAACTTCCTGGATGCAGAATTTAAGAACTTCGTCGGGGTTAATAATATTCTTCAGGCAGCATTTAGACGCTGATGTGTCGTAGATTTAAGTAAAATTTCACAGAAAAGATGGATGAAAGAAATTCAAATTAATGTTCTTCAATTAATAACTAATTGACGCATAAAAGTTACATTAATTAAATTTCGTCCAGGCGGCTCTAAAACTGCGAAAAAAGGGGCATTCTGAGATGTTGGAGTTCCCAACGAGATACGAGAACAAATACTGTGCTGAGGACTAGCTCAAAGATGTGGTGGCGGCACATAAACTTCAAACGCAGAGAGCGCCTTCCAGCAGCTTAACTTCCTCGATGTGCTCGCCAGTGTTCACGCTAGCAGTATCGCAGTAGACCCCAGGCACTTTGCAAACAACTTGCCATTACTCCAGTAATTTGAAAATGCTATCGCATGCTGAATGTTCTGTCCCTGATTCGAGCTCTGGGACGCAAAGTAGTGTCTCTCCGTGCACACTGGACAAGATGATGGGCAGTCTTTCTCGCAAGACTTCCCCTGTAACAAGGAGTATGATTGATATGCGGAGAAAAATTCGTCACTGTAATTAAAATATTATTAGCTTAACTGAAGTTATGTTCCGTTTCCACTCCATCAGGCCTGAAACCTCAGATTATTATTAGCTTACCTATGTTACTCGGCAAAAGCTTCCCATCAAAGTGAACCACAAATGGCCCAAGAGTGTCCTAGAACGCATTTTTAGTATTCGTAGATATTCCAGTTTGATTCTCTTTACGATGTTTGCGCACTGAAAAAAATTTCAAGAACGTTTTTATCAATCCCGAGAGTATGTGCAGTTACTGTTTCTGTGGCAGTTATGACATGGGCCGCGTTCCGGTGACTTGTCTGGGTCCTTTCTAATGAGGACGTAATCTCTTTCTCTAAAAGCAGTCATCTTCGCTTCCTAACAGCGCCTTGGGTTAGGCTTAAACTTTACGTGTGGCCTATTAAGTTAAACATTTATGAGGAATTTTACAAAATAACAATATTAGCTTTAATTTACTATACATTATCCTTGGAATCGTCGTCGGTAAACGATTTTCAGGGCTCTCGGTGTAAATACGTTTCACCTCCACTTTTCCTAATAGCTGAGCAAATCTCTTTTTCACTCCTCCTTTTTTGTGTCCCAGCTGATTCGGACCGTTTTACTATACCTTCCTCGCGCTTAGCAGTATCCTTGTCGACACAGTTAATGTAACGGAAGTGGTTTTCCCTCACGGACTTGAAGAATAATCAAACCTCTTCTAGATTTATCATATTCATGGCATTGATTTCATCAATGTCAAGAATGTTGGTTAGGCCAGTCATAAACTAATTGCGCCCTGTCTCCCCGCGTTTTCCCCATGCGTGATTTGTCTTTCTTAAGACATAAAAAGCTGTTGTCAGTGCGTACGAGATTCTCCGTACCTAGTATTCCTTACCTCTACAATCGCAAATCCTGCATTTTTCTAGAACATCTCCAATTTCCAAAAGGTGTTTGAAATACTGTAAGAACTGGCGAAGTGTTGGGATCTTTGGACTTGCCATACGCGGGATGGAGTCCCCAATCAGCAAATCTGATGTGCCCGCCTTGTCATAACGCCGGAGAGAAAATCGGTATGCTGGAGTCACTTACGGGTTTAACCACACGAAGGGAAACGAGTTTCGCTCCCCAAATGTAGCAACCTCGGTGGGCGTAGCCGTACGCGAAGTCCACAGCCCCCGAACACCCACACAGTAAATCATCTTAATCATGCGCCAAATGTACAGCTTCCCTACCTACGCCAAAGAATATCAAAATGTCGCTATTATCTCTCCCTCTGCCGCATTCCCAAATCGTCGAAGTCGTAATTGTGTTTACTGACTGGTGGAACACTGTGAAAGCATCTCCCGTGAGAAACACCCAAGGGACAGCCATGCTCCTTTAAATTAGGCAAATGTAACTTTTTTACCAGAAAAATCGCTATTTTCCAAAATTTGAAGCCATTGCGCGATCCCTAAACGTTGTCCGATCGATCCCAAATTTTTTCCCAATTCTTTTTTACCAGATTGGAACCAAGAACCGATTAAGCTGGTCAAAATTTCGAACATTGCCAATTTGGTGATCGCCCTAAGGCCACACATTGCACAGGTTTGCGGAGAAATCAATCTCTCTCCATGAATCAATCTCTTCTCAATGGCCTCACAAGCGCGTACTCTCTCTCTCGCACGCACATAAATGGAGACTCACAAATGGTGGTATGAAGAAAAAAACTCTGGAAAATGTAAATTAATTCGCGAAATACTGACTCGAGTCTGAGGAACGAAGACAATACTATAGATAAGGCACAAGTAAATATGTTGACGTCACAGAAATATATACAAGGATAATACGGATAAAGTGAACAAATGACGCGGGTGCTGTGTTTTAATTGGCGTATACCGGCTGCAAAGTGCCCTTCTTCAGCGAATATAACGTGATACTCTCCCAACGCTTGGTCGTGTACATTGATTATACTGTTGATAATAAATAAATGAAAATCCTTCGAAAATATCATGAGAATTATTCCAAGAAGTCGTTAAAATATAATAAACACACGAACGTATGTATAGTTTTAATAAAACAATTACACGAAAATAAATAGAAAGATACTCACAAAAAATAGTCGTCGTACAAGCAAGTGGAAGGAATTCAAAGAACTGCGGAACTGGCCGCGCATTAACTTTAACGAAGTCACCCGCTGGTGGTCACACAATTGGGTGAAATTCACAGTGAAAAAATCATTCGCCTGGATTCGTTATTTAAGGAGCGAGAGCTCTCGCTCCTTAAAGCTTCCATGAAATTCACAGTGAGTGATGACGCCTGGGGAGCTTAACTGGTAGAGCACTCGGCGCGAAATCGGGGGGTCTGGGTTCGAATCCCAGTCCAGGCGAATGATTTTTTCACTGTGAATTTAACATAAGTGGAACGTAGCCTATCGCTTGCCGCTAAAATTAGTCTGTTGAAATCTGATACTTGTTCCATAATTCAGTATTAAACTTACCATCATTTAGGAATTATATCCAGCCGGCGATGAATATAATTCATAAATGGATCGCGCAGGTTTCACGGAGACATGAAGGATGTTGTTTCAACTTGTTACTATTTCTCCAAAACTGATAGTTGAGAGTTAATTTAGAGAAGTAAACTGCAGAGCTGATTGATGTATAAAAAATTCTTTCTTTCCACGCAGTATTATTGATTACAATGAATAGAGTGATAAACTAAGACATTCCATTAACATGCTTTTCAATTTCGTCCTCTTCCCATTCCAATTCTGTTTTTTTTTAAATTCAAGTGAATTTCATCCAATTTTTTGTGAATTTAATTAATATTTATAATTATGACGTAGGAGAAAATGCTCCTGAATATATGTAATATTGATATCATAAGTAAATTTATGCATTTTGCTGACTACTTAGTTCTCAGGACGCCTCAAAGCATATATATTTTGAGAACACTGGAATATAGACGCGTGTAAATAAAACCATTGCCTTTATCAACGGGTATGCTAACCTTAAAAAAACAGATTAGCTCGAAAACATGTTGCAGACTATCACTTTAGATTTAGATTCTTGGATTTTGCAAAATTTTTATTGGTAATAGGCTACCTACCTATAGCTTTGATAGCTATCGAGAGGTGGAAATACATTCATTAATTTTGCGCAACTAATCAAGTAGATGGCTTTTGTTTGAGAGGAAAAAAATATATCACGGAAGAGAATGCAGAGTTTCCTTTAACCAATGGTACTAGGACACGATGTGGTCCTTTGAGAACAAACTTTCCCTTGATCTGCGGTTAGTAACTATCTTGAACGGCAATTTTCAATGCATAAGTAATTACTTCAATGGGTTCTTGTGGTGCTTGAATTATTCACATCAGGACCGGCGTTTGATTTACTTGTCGGCTGAGGGCCCGCAAAAATATCTTCGGGAGCATTAATAACACCCAGCCAACATTCATGTTCTCAAACATCTCCTTGCTAGAAAGGGTAATTTACGACTACCAGAATTTTATCCGTAATTTCTTACGTCCTAATTTCTCTGCAGTCGAGTACTTCCTGGTGATTTATTGAGCCTGTCATCCATGCTCAAAAGTGTATTCTGGCACCGTTTTAACAAGGGAATTGATATTAAATTTCGAAATTTCTGGTAAAGGTATCCGTAATGAGAAAATATTTTTTTAATTCATCCAATGTAAGGGGAATGCTTAACGTTTTCTTTTCATCTATGATATTTTACTTTTAAAGTTAATAATATTTACGATTCATAGGAAAACCCAAAAAAGAGGTACATATCATTATGTACCGAAGAACGAAATCAAATAATTGATTTTGCTTGACGAACGGGGTTCTCAAAATGATGAGACAGTTAGAAATAATTTACTTTTTTAAAGACACTGCGTACAAAAATCTCTCCTTTGATACTATCGCATTTATCCATAAAAATATGAAACTCGATATTGCATCCTCTGCGACGGAGATATCGACACAATATACTTAATTTTTTGAGAAATATCATCATTGTAATTAAACTGAAGTAGTTCTTGTTCAAAATTAAATTCCAATAATAATGGTGGCGTTAAATGCAACAGGGAATATCACTAGGTATTTCCTGGAATCAAAATTATTTCCTTTTTAAAACCATTCGTGGATATATCACCAAATTCAGATCATTGGGCTGTTTCATTATGGTTTTTTTACTGCTAAGTTCTATGAGTTAGGAAAATCCATCCAACTTATGTAACAAATTAATATAAAATACATATTTTCTCTCTTTGTAGCATCATATTATTTGATCTCTCAAACTTACTGTGCATGCATTAGTTTTGCTATACTGGGGCTCAAACAATTGAAAAAAGTAACTATGCCTTGAGTTTTCAAGACATGGTACTATAACACCGAATTAAGATTTCCTCCTTAATATTTGGAGAAATTAATTTAACTTTTACTCAAATTTATACATTCCCAAAGGGAAGATTAGTGTGATTTGTAACTATTTGTACCTATTCAAATATACAAGACTACAGAAAGCGCCAGCGTAATTTTCAAAAAGGTAATGGTCCTCTTGAAAAACGCAATATTTCGCAATTTAAAATGTGTTATATACATATTTTAAAAGTTCGAATTTTAATTCAGGTGCTCGAATTACCAAAAGTTCTCACTGAATGGTTAGTACCATTTAGACATGTAAAAGTATTGCTTGAGCCAAAATGCTAGTTTTTTATTCGAATTTCATCGAAAAAGTTGACCATATATGCAATGCCTCTTATTAGGTCTTAGGGAATGGCTCCGGCTCCAGCTACGCTTTATTACTTAGTTCCGCTCCGGCTCCCGTCATAATTTTCGGTTTTAATTAACGATTACAATTTTAATGTTTGTATATTAAAATATTTTCCATTTTATTTTGTATAACAACAAAAAATGTTCTTATTGTTAATCAACATGAACCATTTACTTTTAGTAACCGTAACATTTTACAAAAAACAATGAATTACATGTATCAGAACAAGTATAACTATAGGTATACTCTCTGCTAAGAGTTTCAGTGAATAAGTGTAAGTGCAAATATAAAATCAATGCTTAAGTTTTTCTAGTTTTCTTCATTCACCACGTGACATATTGTAGACGTAACATATTCCAAATTCACCACGTGACATATTATATCTTGATTTGAATTCCAATGGTAATATAACTTGGCAATCTCTGATATTTTAGAGTCGAATAATGTACAGGATATTTTGCATCATGTTGATCACCGAGTGGACCTTCAGCAATAAGTAACTCAATCATGCGAAATTATGGTCTCCACCAAAGTTCATTACCCAACACTGGAAAAACAATGTTTTTCTGTACCTTTGCTAAAGAAATTGTGCTTGGTATTCAGCAGTTTTCTAAAACTGTAAGAAGTTTCTCCAATAATGATTTTTCATAGCTTAGCTAGCGTTCATTTATCATGAATAATTCGTTATAATCAACGAGTGAATCACGCAGTTCAAGAGGCGACAGCAACCAACGCTATTTCGGTAAAATGAAACAAGGCTTTCATTAGGAAAATAACAACAAAATGCATAAATGTGAGATAGAAAGACAGATTCTCAGACTCTATTTGTTAAATCGTTTAATGATACGGCTAGCATCAAGATTCTCTCAAGAGACTTGAGATAATTTATTGATAAAAATTTAGGACCTATAAACGCTGCTCTTAGTACACTTTAATACTGTCTCTTTGAGTTTGTAGTTAATATGCTTGCCTTCAAGGTTCACGCACTCGCAATAATCCGTACAGGATAAGGTTACCGCGACTATAGATTTTGGATGAAATTTATTTTTCGGGCTTGATGGAGAAAGTGATGAAGTAAAGTCACTTGAAAAATTAACAAGCAAAACTGAAATTAGGGGAAGAACTTTGGCATTGTGGTTTTTCATACAAAGGTGAGGATAATATTATGGTACTAAGAAAAGGACTCTTGACTAATTTAATAACAATCAGAACACAAATAAAACAGGAATTAAATTTTTCTTTGTTTTAATGTTGAAAAGATACCCACATTGTTCATGATATTAATAACAAATTGTTGGTCCGACCCGGAGCGGGAAAATTTAAATATTTAACTCCTGCTCCAGCTCCAGCAAAACGTTTGAGCTTCGGTATTCGGCTCCAAAAGCCACATTTTACGAATAATTCGTCGGGAAAGAACGACCCCGCGTCAAAACAGAGGTATATACCATAAAGTAAATAAACTTGACGTATAAAATGACCAAAGGTTTTTCACTGTTTCTCTCTCTGTACCCGTAGAGGTAGCAATTGAATGAATATATTATACCTGCCCCACTTCTCTGATATTCCGTTCACCTTACTGCTTCGAATTAGATGCGATTCTAGCCTTTAAATAAGCCTCAATTCCAATTCACTTACGCAGCCGCAAGGGATGCCTTGTCATCCATACTTTCCGGACCCCGGACGCAGGCGGTGCGGCAAGCTGGCCGAAATATACGAGTCAATAAACCACGGGGCGATTTTTAAGCAAAACAGCGGCCTTCCCAGGGTTCCTTCCCATGGAGAGAGAGAGAACGCAACATGCGTATATTGGAGGGAGAGGGAGGTGGAGAACGGTATGAGCTACGATGGCGTGGGTGGGTTTTTGGCTGAGTTTAGAGCATCGATCCCATAATTCCATCCTTGGACCCTAATCTAGCGCTCGCCCTCGAAATCTCAAATGCTTTTGGCCTTTTCGCCTTCCCGTTCCTTTTTCGCCATCTATCTGGAACGAATGCGTAGATAATGTAATTTGGATTTGATATCAATGAAGCATTTTGGCGCATGAGAATTTGATATTACTATGCGAGAATTACCATCATATTTAAATTTTCAAGGCATTCAGGTTCGTAATATTTTTTCTCTAACTACAGCTTTTGTTACACTATTCACGAAGGAATAAATTACATATGCATAATATATATGCCTATATATGCATATAGGAATAAATGCATAGGGTATGTTCTCGTATACAATGAAAGAATCAAAATTGGTTATCAGTAATGAAAACAGAAATAAGTACGGGTCTTACATTTCATGCGATTTTTGGATCCTACACTCATCCACTGGCATACTCCCGAGTCATACGTTTTGAGAAAATACCGGTGGCGGAGCTGGAATCTATGATTTTAAATTTATTGGCATTTGAAAATACTAATAACTAAGGCTAGTAATAACATCTAAAATGGAACTGATTTAATTAAACGTGTTTGGAATTTTTGTAAGCAATATAGTATTTATGCCCGAAAAAATATGGAACATTTAATTTAGGTTGCGTACTTGAGTAAATGCATTAGTGCATACTAAAAATAGCGCCGTGAATACACAGGCTTCGAGTTATCTAGTTAATTTTTTTATCCAAATTTGTTTCGGAGTTTTTGGTTTTCATTTCAGAAGTGATTTCACTGTTGCTATAAAAGTCGTTTGAAATAGCTTAAAGAATTCATCCATTTGGAGGACTTATGATGTGTTACTGCCATTAAGCGTCCCAATATGAATGAATGCTTAATATATGCAATAAAAGTAATTAAGGACTCGTTTTTGTTAAAGCTGGATATTAGCATCATTATTTGTTAAACTAATTGTATCTTAATAAGCGGACTGTAAAACAAAGATGTTGACTTTATCTAACTCCCTTCGTTTCCAGAAACGTTTTCCGTGAAATAGTTTTACGAAGTTCATGGAATAAATTTTAAAGGACGATTTTATATAAATAGAAACAGCTCTCTCCCACAAGACGTTTGTCTCTTAATGTTAAATTCTTTATTGCGAGCAGGCATATATATGAAAAATTAGATATTCTATGAAAGTTGTTTTTTTTTACTTTTTGCTCAAACTTTTACCACCAGCAACAGACGTATTGGACGCGTTCACGTAAGTGAAATAGGAAGCATGACGGGAAAATGTTACTCAGGTTAGCACCTTTGTATGATGTTGCTTTGGAAGGAAAACCTAATGAAACGCTCTCTTTGATAATGGCAAATCATCTAATTGATAGCGGGAAACTGCAAATTTATTTAAAAAATGAAATAAATGCTGGCTCAGGGAGGCTATAAAACTCAGTAGTATAAAAATGTTAGGATTGTTTTGCCAACCAAAATTAAATTGCACGCAACAGCACCACACTATGTTAAAATAATCTCGATTTGTAAACTGGATTTAATCGATGCAGTGAACAATGACCAGTTCCGCCCTGCGAATGTCTTATTTGAGAAGTTTTCTCTATAAATAGACGGGAGGTCGTGTTTGTTGACATTCTCCAAGGAGTCTACAGTTTTACCTATTATCCGAAAATTGAAGGACTTCCCATGAAAGGCTTTGTACACTGCATTCAAATAGGAATTGGGACCGAAAAATTTCTAACTCTACCGAGATGCAAACCAGATTCCTGAAATTTGGAGTCAAAAACTCTTGTTCTGATGCCATCTCAATGCCCTTGCTATCTTTGAGTCCGGAGCGAGACCTTTCTGAGCCACTCCAAAAACTCAGGCCCGTAAGATGCTCATTAATAGTGGAAATTACTGAATATTGTCTTCTATTATATCAAATAAGTTTATATGAGAAAACGTTTCCGGCGTAACTTGGTGGAAATGTTTAATATGCATATTGAAAAATCACTTACTGGAATTCACTGGAGTTTACTAGCAATAAGTGATTTTTCAGTATGCAAATGAGTTTATAATTGAAGGTGCATACGGAACGGAAATGCACCATTACGTTATATCTATTACGTACAGCAAAATTCACTGATGCATTTGCTAACCTAACATCTGCTAAACCCGGTACGAACCCTAAATAAAAATATAAATTCTAGTGCTTACAGTAGGGTTGGTACATAATTTACTTGATTCCCATGTAAGGCACCTAATAAACTGAAAATTTGAATTCCAGTTTGAACGGCAAAATTGTTGTGATTGAGGTAAAATATGATCGGGAGAGTATATTTTACCTCAGATGCCTGCAGGAAATATATATTATGTCCTCATACTACAAACCCTAAAATACCAATTGTAGTTATGAAATAAATTATTCCTCAAACGGCAGCGGTTCTCTTTACCTCTTAAAGAATAGGATCTCCTTCTCTAACTGGATTAAAAAATATTTTCTCCAAAGCGCTACTCAATTCTGACCATAACAGATCAGCTCCTTTTCACTCATTTGAAACCCTAAACACTAGGCAGAATAACCACAAAAGAGATATGGCACAGAGTTGATGTGCAATAGAGTGCGCGTGCGAAGATAGAACTTTTGTAATTGAATTATGCAAAAACAAATTCAAATGATGAATTGCAAATTTTCTTTGGCACAGCTTCTTTCATTGAGTCACTGCGCCAAATCGTAGCCCATGTACCTCAGCCTCTCCGGGGGTTCGCTTCCACCTCTTTTCCCCGCTTCTCACCCCACTGCCTTTTCCCCGTTTTCCCTCTCAAGAGCAGTCTCCACCGGAATTCCCTATGAGATAACCCCTCAGCACGCAAATGCGGCCCTGGCGAGAATGAGGTTAGACAAGGGATAAAGGGAGTGGTGGGTGGGAAAAGGGCTGAGGGAAGGGGGGCGTTGGCTGGTTTTCGAGGGTCGGGCGAAAGAGTAAGCAAGGTGGAGAGGGTAGTCGGTCAGGGCGTTTTGTGCGGTGAAGGGGAGGTTTTTCGGAGTGGCTCTTTCGAAGGGTGGTGGAGCGGTGAAATGGGTTAGCTGGGGCTCCTTTACTGCTTGAGTCAAAATCATAGTTTTAAGGAAAGAATAAGCGGAATCATGCTGCAAAAAGCAGAGAGGAGTATGTAAGCCATGAGTTGGCCCTCTGACTGCGAAATTATTCAAAAAACGCAAATTGAATCCTTCCAAATTATGCGGCTATTGTAAGTTGATGTGTTTAAAATTTGCTGTTTAAAACATTTTGCATACATTTTTTTATTAAAAATTCAATGAAAAGTAACTGCTTACTTTAATGTTGTTATCGTCATCAATAGCCATTTATCAGAAGAATTTTTGCTCCAGCCCTCCATTTCACTCTCTTATCTGCCAACCACTTAATTCCTACATAATAATTAAATATGAAGTGGTTCATAATTTACCTCTTTTTACCTCTTTATCTATTCATGGTCTTCCTCTCTAATTCTTCCTATTTATTTATCCTTTTTTATTATTTTTTCAGTAAACTATTGTGTAACAATATTTTCCCAGTAAGTTTCTCTCTCCTTCTTATATATTTCGCTGTACCTCTTTCCTCTCCAGCTTTTCGTAATAATTCCTCGTTGGTGATTCTCTTCGTCAATGGGATCATCATCAATTTTATTTTCCCAGTAAGTTTCTCTCTCCTTCTTATATATTTCGCTGTACCTCTTTCCTCTCCAGCTTTTCGTAATAATTCCTCGTTGGTGATTCTCTTCGTCAATGGGATCATCATCAATTTTCGATAACACCACATTCATATAATTTATTCTGTGCTTCAGCTGTTATATATGATGTTGCCTTATCTGCCGTGGACGATAATGCTCCAAGTATGTGTATGTTTTAAAGTGTTTTGGTGATTCATTTTATTATTATATTATTCAAATGGGATATTTTATTTTTTAAATAAACGCTAGCCCTGAATGCTAGATATATATTCAAACATCCAATCAATTTCAATCCTATAGGTAGGATGTTATGTAAACGTTATAGCTTGCCATTTTGGAAATAATCTTAAAATAGGCCTGAACTGCGGAGCATTACCGTAACCATTAAATCTTGAGCTCAGCAGCGAGTGTCATGGAAGAAAATAGATGGATCTTTATGATGCGAAAGCACAAGAGATTTCATTAAAGATGCGAAATTGGCCATAATCTCAGTCTTTTCCTTGTTTCTGATTGGTGATTTTATACATCTACATCTGCATTGTATCCTGCAACACAACTCCGTGACAGCCATCTATAGAGAGTGTGTCACGGGCTGTATCCACGCCAGGCATTTATCGTCCAAGATCCAGGTCTGACCGCATGCTCCTCTGGCATCCAAAAAATGGCTCAAAAGCTGAAAGAAAACCAATGAATGCATGGACAGTCAATGAAAATAGGACAGTGCAGCCTAATGAAAGATGCTTGCATGAAACGCAAAGCTCAAGAATCAACAGTACCAATTGAAAAGGGATACAAATTTATGAGGAAAACCAAGTAATTCAAACCGGGAGACTATTTCACATTCAATGTCACTTTTAACCCCGTCGTTGGGGGTAGCTTTTTCTTATCATTCAGCTGATGGAAAGCAAATCGACTGACTTCTCTGGGATAATTATCTACATACAGATTTTCTTGTGTCTCTTAGAGCATAACGCAATGCTTTTTTCTTTAGTGTGTTAAAATATATTTTTTTCGATTTTGAAACATTTTTCCTTGTCAAGATCGTGAATTTTTAAATATAGCCTGAAAACAACTGCACACGCATCACTTAAATAGTATTAGGCGATTAAAACAATTCTTTTGTATATTAAATAAAGAAATGCCCTTTCGGCATTGGCCTACAGGCGCAGGTAGATTTCGAAGTTCATATTTTTAATAAATACCTACTAGCGAACAACACGAGTAGCTGAATTGCACTCGGATGAAGTATGCACGCAATTTTCAGCGCATTCAACTTGATATTGGCCGATTTGTTGCCAGATATGTATTGCCGCGCGCCACCTTGGGAGTAAAATAGTGTGATTGTTTAACATGATGCATTGGAAGCAAGTAAGCACTGTAGTATTTCCATGAGCTGGTGGCTAAAATCAACCAATGAGTGCATGTCTTTTGAAATTATGATATCAGGACGCTCTCTGCCGCTTTCTAGCGCTGAGTCGCCGCAAAATATTCACCCCGACTGAAAGTTCCAGGGGCGGCCGCTTCCTTTCAAAACTGAAACCTCCCTCGGTGACTAGCGAGACGTTATTTTTTCGTAAAGGCTCCATTTTATCGACACTTATTATTTATACGATATATTTTAGTTGTTTGGAATTGTATTTGTCATGAACCATTGGTCTATTAGCCTGTAATGCGTATTGCAATGCTGGGTAACATTTAAATAAATGCGTAGCAAAGAAAAGGGCCAAAGCTCTAAAATTGCACAATTTTTACGCGAAAAGTTCAAACTTCTCAGTTTATCGGTCGATTGAGACAAAACGGTTCAATAACGTATATACTATGAAGATTTGGCTTCAATTAAGTTCAAAAAGCAAACTCGTAGCTCAATTATTTCATATTTTTATGAGAAAAAGAAAATTGATCTACTCGGAAATTTTTCGTATTTAAGGCAGTGCATTAAAATACTACTGTGCAAGAGTTAAATATTTCATACGGTATTTTAAAATACAAACACATAAAATTGCCACCCCTTGCAATAACGGCTGGTCTTGCAAAAAAATGTTTGAAACAAAAATTGTAGTTATTGTTTTGGGAATTTCAGATAACTTTAAAAGGATTTTGTAATGTAAATAATAAGGGAGTTATGATTTTTTTTTCTCCTTCAACCCCTAAAATTCAAATAGGTAATATTGCCACCCCTTGCAATAACGGCTGGTTGTACAAAAAATATTTGGAACAAACGTTGTAGAGATTGTATTGACAATTTCAGACAACCGTAAACGGATTTGTAATGTAAATAGTGAGGGAGTTATGATTTTTTTACCTTCAACTCCTATTTTTTCCACCCGTTGAGCTAATTGTTGGTGTAATCAAAAGCCTTCGAAATAAAAATCATTTGCAATATCCTTAGAAATTATAATACACCTAAAAATTCATTATGTTTTCAGCTAAGGGAGATATGGGGATTTTTCTGATTTAAAAAATAGCCTACCCATTTCTACCCCTTTGGTCCAATTTTACTCAATAACGAATTTGACCGGGATTTTGCACTTTTAGATTTATGTATTCCTTGTAGAAGATGCCTTATTAAGGTGAAATTGGTCGCAGTTTTTAAATAAAGTTTGGAAAAGTACAATGTTTTTTATTCAAAATGGATATTTATCACTTCAACGAAGTCAAGCCCGAAACAATCAAATTTATTTTACAGAAACATTTAATACGCGGAAAAATTACATTTTTATCCGTGACCTTGTTTCTCTATTACCACTTCAGCAATTACTCATCCAATATAGTCTGTTTTAATCACTCCCCCTTACTTCTAAAACAACTCTTCATCCTCTAGCCTAAAGGAATTATTAGTATAAATATATCGGCAGAAATTTATTTGTAATATACCTCTTGATAATATGCGAGAAAAACATCGAATCCCGTGTATGCATTCGATGAAGTGTGGTAAATGAAAAGGTTCTTTTTCTTACATCTGATGGCAATGAAGAACACTGGAACAAATTGCTGCAAAGGTTTCTGTGGTAATAACATGATAACTCAAGCGTTTTAGGTTTTTTCCGCTTAGGTTCATCAATGTGGACGTCAGTTTCGAAGGCTTTTCAGTCGCCATCTCTAGGTCCGAAGATGCCGACCTCGGACCTGAAAATGCAGACTGGAATGCCGAAAAAACTGTCTTCAACAAGAACGAACCAACGCGGAGAGAATTGGAAAGCCCATGACTAACTGGAACAAAATATCTAGTTGTCAAACGCTTGTAAAAAATTATGAAAAACATGTTAATGGCTCCTTAAAAGCAGGTATATATGACTCTCCTAATCTGCCAAAAGCCGAATCTCTCCCCAACGACTGTTCATCACAAGACAGCGCTTGTGATTCAGTGTCCGTGATCTCTATTTCAAATAGTGAAATGTTTTTCCACCTCAGTAAATAACTGTCATTGGGGTGTAACAAACACACCGCGCGGGCAATGGAGTCCGCATACCGAGCGCTGGTCGTAGTGGGGGCTCGAGCTTAAATTTAATAAATGCACCTCAGTACACTTCTTACGAAAGAAATTACAAAATTCTAAATCAATTAAGTTAATGGAGCTAATATGAAGGAGTTAGATGAAGTGAAATACCTGCGAATCACTTTCACTTCAGACCTAACGTGAGGAAATCATATGCAAAACGTTTGCGGCGCTGTATCAAAGATACTAGGATTTATCAAGCAAATAAGGTCCTCCGATAAAATAGTGAGAGAGATGCTACTTCGCTCTTGCTTGGCTAATATAATAAAAAATACGCCTCGAGCATTTAAAAACCCTGCACAGGAAGATGTAAGAAGTAAATAAAATACAATGGAAATTCAAACACTTCTTTAAAATTGCCACGAGCGAACAGGATGTGTCACACATCTAATGGTAGGATTTTGTTGGGAACCGATTGAGACTCGAATGTTACGTAATAGGCATGTCTAACTTGAAATGCTCAGATCAGGTGATTTTCAGTACAACACGGGATATAATTTTGATACGCGCAATATTTGTAGAATTGGCTTGATTACTTGACAAAATTAGAAATATACACTGCCGAACTAGTAGGTATAAAAATTCCTTCTCTCCACGTATCATTAGTAATAATTAAAAAATAGCGTGACAAAAAGTTAAGATACATCATTAATATACAATTTATCTCCCTTTTCTCGCCCGTCCTATTCCACATTCCCTCTCCTTCTATGGCTAGTATTCTGACACCCGCTGTCACATGCCTCTGCAGCGGCTCGCAGTGCAGTATGTAGATGTAGTGGCGCGGAGATAAGAAAATGTCTCAGAATCGCATACACCGTGGGGTATTGCCTTTTTAAAGAAGGAACAAAACGAAATGGAAAGCACTTACGAGGGAGGGGGACAAAGTCTTTTTTGGGCGTTTTGATGGGCTGCATGAAGAGGTGGAATGGGGTTTTAGGCCCAGGGAGGGAGGAGTTTATAAGGGGAGGCGGTGGGAGGGAGGGATTGGCTCTGCCTCGCTGGCCAGCGCAGGACGGAAGGAAGAAGGGTAGAGGGATGGTGGAGAGATATGGAGTGTGTTCCCGTTTGGTTCTTGGTCCTCAGCCGGAAAGGTTGGCCCGTTATATACGTTGGAGCGGTGGATTATTGCTGCCCAAACAAATTCGTAAAATTCCTCGGAAAATATTCTCTCCTCTGGGAAAAAAAGACATAGGAAGGGTGGTTGGGTGGAACTGAAGTGTCCGCAAGATCGCCGGATATGCGTTCGCTGGAGGGTAAACGGACGAAGCCTATTGGCCAGGCTCCCTTCATTCCAGTTCCCTCTCCACTCCAGTTCCTCCAGCAAGCGTTTAACTCCAGTCACTGGAGCGCCCCCGGGTAGAGTGGTCGAGTTGAGGATTTATTTCAAGCGTGAATATCTTTACCGATCTTTCGGCCTTGACAAGAGAGAATTTCTACGAACGCTTCAGGGTAAATTTCTCGAACCGTAATGAACTGATTAGTCGTGTGGTCACAGCGCTCGTTGTCCACGCAAACGTAGTTATTCGATTGACTGTCAAATTATGTGGCTTGAAAATGCTCAAGTATTTTCTTGACAAAGACATCTTGACTATTCCGATTTAACAAGGTTCAATATTATTCTAATGTTGAAAATAACTAGATGCGTCAAATTGTGAAAATGTCGTGCGTTCATGATGAACGATTATTAACTCTTTTCCATTGGTACCGTTATTTTATTGACCTACCAAGAAAAAACATTACTGTCATTATTAACGTCATGTTGCCCCACTCCCTTAACGTTGATCAATTAGTTCTTTACCTCATATTTTACCTCACATTCTTTACCTCCACCGCACTTTCAAATACTCACTAACAGATTAAAACTCAATCACTATATCTGAACTCGGTAATGCAGGTGCATTACCTTACTAATGACATTAATGTGTTGTTACCTTGTTCGGTCAGTAATAGTTCATGGTAGTTAATAATTCTGCACCGTGATTGTTATCCAAGGTATATTATGTTGTAGTTTTTCCAAGGCAGTGTAACTTATTCAAACTAACGTCAGAATTTGACAACTTGGCCAATCTTCACGGAAAGGTCGATTCGCAGAAATAATTTTTCTAGCCGAGTAACACATTGATGATCGGAAAAATAGAAGTACACGGCTTTCGTTTTTAGTTTTGTTCAATAATAACCCTAAAGAGTTTTGCTTGCTTGATTTGACTACAGTCCACATTAGATTTTTTAGTAAAATGGAGACTTCACTGCACCTGGATTATTATTGCGAGCTCCGGAAATTTAATACCTTGGAACTCGTAACAGAATCACCATTTGAGTTCACGAGGATTGATAGACAATTAGAAATAAGCCTCTTTTTCTCTATAGCTGTTGTATTGCAAAAAAATGTTAGAATCATCCCGGAGCATTTGTTTAATCTGAATGTGGCATGCATCCTTATTCATCTATTACATATTTACAAATTGAACGTTTAAAAAAAAAACCATTTCCAAAGTTACATGTTTGATGTTTTTTAAACGTGGAAAATGTTGGTTTAGTTTATTATTGAGTAAGTATTTAGTTCAATTACCTCATCTTTGACTATATTTGTTTGATGGTTTGGAGATTTTTGATGTATTTGAGCTCGAGTAATGGCTATCCAGTTCCAATGAAAATCTTTGATGCCGTTTCAAAAACTTGCCCTTGATTTCGAAACTTCTCGATAATTATGTCATGCAAAAATGGCGGATCATCGGACAGAGGCGAAAATTATTACATGTTTCACCACCGATTGAAAATGTTCACGCTAAAATTATCAAATTCAGACTGAACGCGACAATTCTATAAATACAAAATCGACGGAATCATGAGAGAATATTGTTATTCTTGCCTGTAATGGCGGTTTCGGTGTTCAAGAAGTATACCCTGACTACCAGATCTAATTGCTTTTGCTGAAATATTAGATAAATAGATAGATAGGAGAGATTTATTCTATGCTCTGGGTACATACCTCTAAAGGCAAAAAATATATAACATATATGACATTTTCAATATATATTAATTAAAAACAAAATGAAAATGTAATGCAAAATTTACATAGAAACAGAAATATTAATCCCATGCTCAAAAAATGGCTGTTACATTAAAGTAAAAATAGATGGTTCGATTACTGCTGTAACAGGTATCTATAACATTTCTACTTGAAGATTCCACAGTCCAATCCAGTTCCAAGCAGCAGGAGTATATTTACATAACTATGTGAATTTATAATAAGTAAAAACAAAAATGAAAACGTAATACAAGATGTGTTATAAAGAACGGACATAATTACATACTCATAAAATAACGGTGAAATTAAAGTGAAAAGTAGATAATTTGATTACTGCTGTAGCAGGTAATTATAACATTTGTACTTGAATGATTCCACAGTCATACAAGTTTTCATACCCTTAGGAATAGAATTCCATACAACGGTAGTTCTCACGACGAAAGATTTATGGAACATTGTAGTTATATGTGATGGTAAATAGAGATTAGATGGTTCACTCCGTGTTATCATGGTTTTGGTTGTACGTGCGTACTGAAAGAGGTCAAGTAAATAGCTCGGTGTTCTGTTTTTGAACAGGGATACTAAAAAGATTCAGAGAAGGTATTTCTGCCAAGAGGAAATATCCAGCCAGTTTAGTTTTTCCCGGTGAGGGGAAATGTGTTCATTCCAGGGAAGGTTTAGGATGAATATAACACCTGAGTTCTGTAACCGTTGCAACTTCAGATTCAGTTCGCTTGCCAGATCTCCGGAGGATAAGGTACAATACTCTATATGAGGAAAGATTAAAGTATTGATTAACAACTTCCTTATAGGCAGAGGGAAAATTTTTTTCTGTGTTTTAAGTTTATACAATGTACGATATTGGTGGTTCTTGGGGTTTCTGAACGGGTCAAACTCTCCATCTCTGCCGGCGTTTCGATGAACGAGTCGTTCATCCTCCTCAGGGCATGATGAACGACTCGTTCATCGAAATGTCGGCAGAAGTGGAGAGTTTGACCTGGTCGGAAACCCGAAGAGCACCCATACATCGCTACACACCGAGGAAGCCTTAGATCTTTCATTATACAGTATACCATTAACTCTATTTAACGAAAACTCTTTTTACATAAATTCGGTCTTTCTCTCTCCCAGCGATCCCTTTCTTTACAGGCTTCCTGCCTTGTACAACACCATTTCATCTGCCTACCCTTCTCTCGATCTCTCTGCTCCCTTCGGATCATTTAAGCGCCAGCTTAGTAAAGCGCTTTCCTCTTGATTCCGTAATTTTCCATGTCTTTTTAGTGTATTGATTTATGTCATTGTCTCTTTGTTTTTATTTGGATACTATTTACCAGCACATGTTTTTTCATATTTTATTTTGTTAATACTGTAGACTCTAAGTTGTTAATGTTCAATGTAACGGCCGACATCGGCTGTTTTTGAATGTTTCCAATAAATCAAATCAAATCTATTGGAAATAGCATGTATCTGATCGTGCCACGTCAGATTGTTGTTCATAATAATACCCAGGTTGTGGACATAATTTAAATAGGGAATAGCTATGTCATCAAGTACAATACCGGATTTTGTTTTAAAGTTAATCTTACTAGTCTAACGACATCAATAATCATTGACTTGGTTTTTGCTGCATTTAGAACTAAAATGTTTTGTTTGGCCCAAACCGAGATTGCATCGACGTCACTCTGGATCTTTGAAATGGGCTCATTAAGACCTTTCAATCTGCAGTGAAGATATATTTGAAGGTCGTCCGCATATAACATATATTTACTGTTTCTGTTTCTTTTGGGTAGATCTAACATGTATAAAGAAATCAGAATTGAGCCTAAGACAGATCCTTGTGGGACACCTTGCTTTGTTGGTTTCATTGAGGATAGGTTTCATTGATAATCTTTCATGGCCTGTTATCATCCATTTAAGTATGAGTGAAACCAGTTCAGTGACCATGAATATACATATGGATCCTATACTTGCCCCCAGTGGGTATTGCCAAACATTTTGCAAGCACCGAAAAAACAGGAACAAGCAGATTGTAGCGCCGCCACTCTAGAGAAGGTGGTTCTACATAGTAAGGAAAGGCCGTGATTCAAATGAAGATACTGGAAATAAAGGCACCGGAATTGGCCTCCCTATTAACACTGGCCATTGTTGACATACACAAGCGAACCATGCCGAAGGAAAGGCCTTGATTCAAATGGAGATACAGGAAATAAAGGTACCAGATTGGCCTCCCAATTAAACCGGCCATTTTTGACACAGAATCGGAACCATGCCGACTGCAGCGCGACCTATCTTTTGCGGAAAGCTAGGCAACACTGCTGCCCGTACAGTGGTGCCGGATATTTAGATCCATATGTATAATCATGTCAGCGACGATGCGAAGAAACTGAGGTTTTTCATTTTACGGAGCAAGTGTCCGTGGTTTACTAGGTAATAGACCTTAATTAAGTCAAATAATACCAGGATGGTCACCATGGAACGATCCATAGCAAGCGTATGTCATCCGTGACCTTGATGAGAGCGGACTGTGTACTAAAAGTCTTCCGAAAACCTGATTGATAGTTGTCGAGTTTATCGTGCATTGTGAGGTAGTCATTGACCTGCGTGATATACAATTCTTTTGAGAATTTTGGAGACTGTATAGCTGTGAAATTGGGCTATAATCACCAAAAGAGGTAGGGTCTTGGGATTTACCTATAGGAATGATTATTGATGATTTCCATGATGATGGAAAGGTGGATAATGAAAAGCAATATTGAAATATTTTAAATAATGCCGGAGATTGTATGTCACTTGCTCTAATTAGAAATTAAAAATAAATATCATCGACTCACACTGAGTTGGACTTTGAGCAGCGAGGATACCGATGTAGTATATATGGCGTAATATGCTGAAAATAAAAGCTGTTCTCAGTTACCGGGGTGAAAGGATCGACGGAAGAGATATCACAGAGTGAGTTATGGCTGTTGTATAAGAAAATATTTACAAAGTAATCATTAAATTGGTCTTGTGAGAATTTGTAGGTTCCGGCTTTTTCTGTTTTACGTGAAAGACCAAGTCGCCGAAGTTCACTCCAAACGTCTTTGGCGTTAGTATGCCCAGAGAGGGCATTGGAATAGTGCTGACGCTTAGATTCCAAGATAAAGGACTTGATCTTATTTTTGCAGGTTTTGCATTTTTCAAGGACGATAGGATTCTGTGAACGAACAAAAGCCCTTCTTCGTTTATTTCTCTCTTTCATAAGTTTTCGGGTCTCCTCAGTCAACCACGGCGCCGGAGGTCTTTTCAGCAGGTGAGTCCGTTTCGGTGCATGCGTTATTGTGGTGCATTGTAGAACATTTGTTGTAAATATATAACATTTATGATCAATAGAACCTGAGCCAACACCACTCTATTCCTTTGAGAGGAGATCATTTTGAAAGCTATGTGTATCAAATCTTCCAGAATCACGTGATACAGTGGACAGAATGGGACGACGCGTTTTATGATATTTATGGGTAATATACATCAGGTCGTGAAACGTCACCGATAGAAATGGCACAGGATATTGAGAATAAGTATTAACCTTATCTAGGTCATCAACTACACATAGATCAATGAGTGTATGGCATCTTCCGGTATGATGAGCAGGGTTTAGTGGCACTTATTAAATATGATTGCAATATATAAATTTATTAACCATAGAGCTATTGTAATCGGTGCGGTACATATGAACATTAAAATCACCAAAAATAACAAAATTATTATACATTGGATAATGTCTTAAAAATACACTTTCAAATTCAGCAAATAAACCACCCTTGGGTGGACGATAAATAACACACAGCAAGAGATTTGCAGCACTGTATCCCGAAACATCAACGAAAATGAATTCAGGCAGGCAGGCAGGGAGGAGAAGGCAGACACAATGTTTCCTCTAATACTATGATGAAAATAAACGCCTACTCCCCCACCTCCTTTACTTATTCTGTCATTTCTGATCACATTATAATCAGACATTTCGACCATTGCTTCAGGGATTACGGGCTTCAGCCAGGTTTATGATAAAAATATAAAATCATAATGATGGAGAGAGAAATGGTGTTGAAGTTCATCAAAATGGCCCAGTAGCGATTGGCAGTTTACATGACACATCCTAAGGGAATTGATATGCACAGGGTTTTGAATAGGAGTATTACGGTGCAGGTTGGATATAGCCAAGTGTGAGAATCAAGGAACAACGGAACGGCAAAGTAGCCTTTTGGAAAGTCAGCAGTTTGAAGGAAGGAGATGAAGTTTAAGCAGGTTGATACGATTTGAGGGGAATGGTAGAAGGTCTATTAACGTTTAAGTTGTGAAGGAGTGGAAGTGAGGACAGGGGTGTTCATTTTTGGAGTCTTAATCCCTGTGTAGAATGAGATTGCACTGTTTTTACCGTGGGGAATATACCAGGTCTAATATGTGCATTAAATAATTCGGTGAACATATACAGTTTATTTATTAAACACATTTTCCCATCATTGCGACTGCATAAATGATACGGTGCACAGTCACGCGCACGGGTGCAATTATATATGGGTGAAAAGCACAAAGAGGGTGAATTTCTGCGAGAAAAAATCATTTGACTTGACCGGGATTTGATCTCACGGATCACTTAGTTGCCTTTTGTCTTAGTCAGTTACCCTTTTTGGTGTATTTGTTCATTAAATCATCAATATTATCATCAATTGCGGCCTAGGAAGAGGCAATCGGTAAATTAGATTTCAGGTTGGAAGCTTGTCTCTCCATCGCTTCTTAGGTCGTCCGCAAATTTTTTTTCTAATGGTCTGTAGTTTAGAAAAATCTTGGTTATCCTTTAGTATTACATCCTTAAAAACATGCTAATACCATTTGTTTAAAAATTCTTCCAATAGTTTCGTTGATGGTGGGATGTTTATCTTTGTTAGAAAGTCTTCATTACGTTTATGGTCGTAAAGAGTATAGCAAGCCAAAGGTCTTAGTAATTTAATTACCGCAGTTTCTATCCTGATTTGGCTTGATGTTAATTCCAACGTCTCTAATGCCCATCTAAGAGACATATATTCTGTGATATCTAATCTTTCTGTGATTTTGCATAGTATTTATGAATATATTCGTACTCTCCTTTAAGCACGCCGGGGTAGTGTAGCATTCGTAAGCTCTTATTTTAAAGTGGAAAATGTATTGAGAGGAACGCGATAATAATCATGATTGGCCTTCACATAACGGAACACTCAAGGAAGACAGTCTTGCTTCTCATCGTATGAATGAAGTTCTAATAAATGCACTTCAGTAGAAATTTCAAAGTACTGCGTAAGTGGTCGTGCAGTAACTTCAATAGATTTTTCCAATGATGCTCTCACAAATAAGGTTGTGAAATTCACAATGAAAACGTTGTCTGACTAGATTGGGGTTTAATGAAATAATGCGCTGTCATTTCTACAGTTATTTGAATTTTTAAACTGCAAACACGTACATATTTAAAAATTGGCTTTATCTTGTGGACAGGGGTGCTAAGCGCTCTGGCATGGGTACTTCTTTATTTATGCCCAATATCCGTGAGAACACCTTACTATTACCTAATGTCTTGGTTCCTGGTGCCCTGGAGAGGGATCAAATTCCCTTACATTCATAAACACCAGCGTACCAGCCCAATGACTAGTGTCTCCATCTGTTTCAGCAACGACACTAAGTTTCTCTGTACATGAATTATAGTTCCCAGAAGACTGTCCGTGACACGGGTTAGGAAGTTCCGTTTAGAACGCTAGTGATAACCCGGCAGTTTCTAACCAGCGTCAGATAAACGTTGTGGAAGAAAGGCATGACTAATTAGAGACCTCGAAGTGAAATCAAAAGGTATGGGTTCAGATCTCAGCCCAAGGTAAGCTGTCTTTAATATTGAAATTTAATAATACAGGCCTGGAGGCACGGAGGCTTTTTGTTAACTATATGGCAGTGAAACATGAAAAATATCAGATACTAAGTAAAAGAGATGAGAAACCATGGAAATATGGCGTTATCGAAGAATGATGCTCGTAAATTGACCAAGAGAATCACAAACAAAGAAGTCCTGCGAAGGGCTGGAGGGAAAAGTAGTACAATAAAACTTGAATGTAAGGAGGTGACAAACTTGACACTGGATACATTTTTGGACGTATAGCTTATTGAAAACAATAACGCTTAGTGAGAAGTGAATGGGGAAATTAAAGAGGAAGACCAAGAATGATATAGTGCATAAAGAACATTATGAAGGACTACAAAGCGAAAATTCATGTATAAATGAAGAGTTTGGCTGATGGGAAAGTGGAGTGAAGAACTGAAGCAAACCAATAATCGTATTGATGACTTATCATTTTGATGATGAACTTTGACCTTCACACATTTGTGTGAACGCCATTGGGAATCAGGGATACGTACGAAAAATCTCCGCTTATGACGGGAATCGAACTCTGAATCTTTTGATGGGAAGCCAATACTGTACCCAACCTGATTTTTTGAAATTGGAAAGGAAGAGGAGATGTGTGCCGGGGGGGGGGGTAAGTATTTGAGGGGTGGGGAATTGAGAGGATGGCAATCGCTGAGAAGGAGGAAGAATGGTTCAGGACGGAGCCAAGAAGGATCGGAAGCTGTAGGGAGCCGCGGAGATGGATGTTGTGGAGGAAGGGTGGTAGTAACGGAGGATGGGAGGGGGTACAGCGGTGTTGACACGGAGAAGAGTGTGGGTAAGATGGGAAAATGGTGGAGGGGGATGAAGGTTTACGTGGTGTGGGCGGAGGGGAAGGGCAAAGGACAGCAGGGGAAAGATCAATAAAGGGTGTTTGTGTGTCGACACTACCCTCTACCCCTCCCTTCCTTTCCCCTTCTTCCATCTGCCAACTCTATTGCGTTATCCCCACCCATACTCTCCTTGCCAGTTTTCCCAATGTTATGTAAGAGCCTCTACTATAATTTCATTCGATAAAACGCACCGAATTTTGCATGCCTATTTTGGTAACGAAAAATTTCTCCAGTCAAATTTTGAGGTAAGCGCGAAATAGCGATGCAAGGAGTAGCGACACTTAATGACATTCACTGGTGAAATATACGGCGCAAGGGAAAGGAAGGTATGCAGGAAAGGTGGGATAGTGTGGACGAGGGTGCCTTCAGAAATTCCTACGGGAGTCTTTTGGTAGCTTTGCTCTCTCATATACACATTTTTAATTCTCATTGACCTCTAATTCTCTACTGGTGGCAGCCCCCAATCTTCGCTGTACCTATCTCTTTTCGGCATCGTCTAATTGCGAAAGTCTCATTGAGAAAAAATCGAATTTCTTGACTGGGACTGTAACCATGCTTATGATTTATACAACACTGATTCCTAGAATCTCGCACCATAGTCGTCCATGGTGTATTTGATTAGTTTTCCCTACTCCAGCCCACCTGATTAAAACGAACAAATATTCCATTAAACCTGGAAAAATCTGGGTTATAATGGATATTTTAATTTTTTGTTTAATTACATTAGAAGTGTTTTACGTCTATTGATGCTTGTTATGCTACGTTTTTCATTAAAAGTTCCTAGAATCTTCGAAATCTTGTCCCAACGGGGCACCTGGCATGAAAAATTGATGAATACCGTGTCTGATGGCTATGGTTGGCAAGTATCTAGGGTTCATCCAAATCTACTTTCTACCCTATCAGCTGCCGCAGAAGCGAGTGGCATGAGGCGTTAAACACCAGCCATGAAAGAGGGATTTTTGTTCCTATCAGTTCGGCAGTGTTTCTTTCTACTTTTGTCGTTTTTATTTTATATTAATGTAGCGTAGTGTCAAAATACCCTGTGCCGTACTGAAAGTCACTTCATCTGTATTTTTCAAGTAATTCAAGCCTAGCATGTAGAGTACTCTCATTGTCAGAGTCTCTTATGACTCCCAAGCAAGACATTTTACGAGGTGAGTAACACTCCGTCTGTTCACTCGAAGCAGTTTTTAACGGAACGTAGGACATTCCTTTGCATAGTATTTACTCCGCAAAATATATATTTCTGTGCAAGGTCCCAAATGTTCTCAGACTATTTGAAATGTGGCCTAACCAGATCAGAGCAGCATCATTCTCCCACTCTTTCTGCGAAGAACCTTCCCTTTAATGCAGCACCGAAGTTGTTACGTATGAGGGTAAAGAATGAACTGAGAAAGATATGGTATTAGCGCACCATCCCCTCGTGGACCCAAGTTTCCTTTTTTCTCCTGCTCTCAGCCTCCAAGACGAGGTTTTCCTCTTCGACAAAAGTGGAATAAGACTTTCGTTTCGCACGTACCACGATTTTGCCTTAGTTTCTCGTACTCCGTCTGTTTTGCGAGTACCCTTTCTTCTGCTTCTTCCCTCGCATATATGGTCCTCTTGAACTGCACCATGTTATAATTTCTTCGAGGAGATTATGACAAGAAAATTTTCTCCCTAGACTCTAAAACACCCTGAGACTTAATGTGATGGGGAGGGGTGAGATTTTTATCAGATCCTTCGCCACCAGAGCAATCCTGGCTCGTTTCTGGTGCACGTGGCGTGGATTTTCCGCGTTGTCGATTTGAATTTCAAGCAGCTTGAGTTGAGCCGGGGACGTACTTGCACGTGCTGACTGCATATTCTCTGGAATGTTCGAAACTCATATCGCGAATGGCCATGGATTCCTTTCAGCACGAGTCATTGAATGCCAAGTTGGGGAATAGTACCAGAGATCAACCTGAGATGCATTGGGAAGGTTTGAAAGACATATAATGCCTATTTCGTGGGCATCTACTCTTGATTGAACATTGTAGTTTTCAGAATGCGTACAGCAAGCTCTTTTTAAAAACTCAGGCACACAAAACTAATGAAGCAAATCACACATGTATATGTTGTGATGCAGTATATCAAAATCTAGGTTTAAAAAAATCTATTCACTAGGGGAAAATTGCAATTCCAGTCTTCATTATCTTAAAAAAGCTTTTTATAGGCATGTAAATACGGAATATTATTGTTAATAATGTATTTTATGTGATTTTTACCTTTTTTATTATACTTGAAATATTTATCTACATTTATAAACAAAATCTTAAAAAGAGTACATTCCAGGTTGTTAAGGATTCTTACATAATTTCTTCAAGGCTTCTTTAATTAAGAAAATAACTAGATATTTAGACGCAAATTTAGCTTCCTAAAGAGAAAGTCACCAGGAAACATCTAACGTAATGAAGAACCTGTATAGCAATAGGAGTGAAGGGCAAATGAAAAATGAGTAAGCTCCGTCGCCAAGAATATTTCTTACCTTCTCTGAATTATTAAACACGAAATTTGATATTACTTCTCATATTTTGAATATCTTATCTCGCTCAGAAGGAAGTTGTACTATCTTAGGCTAACATATGTTGAGTCATGTAGAACTCATAGAGTGACAAGACTTTCCAACGCTTCATTTGATCAGAGTTACATGTCTGATGTCCGCACAGCTGATCTAAGGACAAGGTTGAGAGCTGTTAGAGACTCGGAATCTACCCTAGAATAAGTATTCTTGATAAGTTTAGACCAGTTCAGTTTCAGTATGATTCAAAGGATTTTACTTTAAACCCAGGATATCTATCTAGAACTGATGGAAACGACAAAATGTGAAACTAAACTGCCAAAAGGAAGTATACAAAATCTCCTTCTTGCCATGCACCAGTGTTGATTTTTATAAATGCGGTATAGCACTAGCATAAGATACATCGTTTGCATTCAATTCATTTCAGTCTTCTCCTCGATCATTTCCCTATTCCATCATCGTTCATGGCTGGTATCTTGACACCCTCTATTACACGCATCTGAAGTGGTTTGTAGGAAAGAATTTTGATATCTGGAACACTGCCTATGCTTCAGAAGGACCTACAGTTTGTCTCAGTTTACTGAGTCAGATATCTAGTCACCTTAACATTGACACTCAATGCCTCGACGAGCCTTTTGATAGAATTTTTCCTAGGTGTGAGATTCTAACCTTCAAACCCGAACCTCACTCCCAGCCCTGATGATTCATTTTATACCAAATTGGGACAGAGACGGGCTCAAGGGAAGAGAGAGAGTGAAACTATAGAAGTGGTTTGTCAACCTTATTCATTGGCAGAAATGTGCGTGAAATAATTAGACTCTGAATCTTCCGCCTAGGGATTTATCTTCCAAATAATTGGAGGAGCGTCTCTTTTCGTCGGTCTTTCAAGTGTCCCTTGCAAGAAATGCTTCCTCATTGCCAGAGGCATTTCCTACGTCTCTATAATCCATTTGCCTGTGCTTAACATCCCTATTTCGTATTCTCAACCTTTTTTCTGCTTTATAATGCCCTATTCTTCTTCTCCCTTTAACACGTTTACACAACAGTCTATACCCACCACCGTATAGAATGTTTCTTATATTAATACAGTATCAATATCTTATTCAATCCAAACCCTAAAATAGTTCTGGTAAATGTCCATTTTTCCCTATCTTCTTAGCTTTTTTTCCACGCCAACTGGTTTATTCTGTTCGTTCTTTAACATTCCCCAGTCTAAGTTCCCAGTATCTAAAGAAAGCATGGTATTTAATTAAATAACATTAGGTATAATTCGTGTAATTTAAGCGTGAAACATGATTAAAAATTGCTTTATGCAATGCCACATGATGTTTGTTTCCCGATAAGTACTTTCTTATCAATCGGTATATCGGGAGATTTACAAAACTGAACTCCGGTGGCAAAGAGGGAAGCGATATTTCAATCGTACCTGGCCGTTTTCCACTAACGCCGCCAGTCTGCAGATGAAAATCGGATAACAAGATAGAAACCTGTGGCTGCAATAGATTAGTATATTAGTATGGTTATTCCTATTCCCATCTAAACTTAACGTAAACGGATGGACCATTCCCGATAATACTAATTTAATTGATCCCGATGAAGGCGAATGATTTTTCCTCTGTGGAATATCGCACTTATGTGCACTTGCGGGTGACTCCGTAAAGGTAACTACCGTGGATAGTCCCGGTATCCTCAAAAAGTATTGGGTTTAATAGATTACTTGAAAAACTCGGATAAAGCGAGTTTCCGTTAGACACGGTGAATAATGTAGGATTTAAGTCTTTCCCGGCGAATGCTTAGGCCTGGAGACGATGGCAGACTACGCCATTGAAACGTCGGTGAAGTTTAACACCGTTACCCGACTGGAAACCCGAGAACTATTCATCCCATGGAGAATAATATTTCGCTATAGACATGGTCAAACTTACAGGTATAAACATTCCTTTTTTCCAAGCACTATTAGTTACTATAACAATAAAACGAGGAACTGGACTAAAACACACGGTTAACATGCAAATCGCCAGTGTTCTTTCCTCGATATTTTTCTTGATTCCAAATAAAGTCAACCGTATCTGGCGAGATTTGGAGGAAAAATATTTTTGGGAATGAAAATTTACAGATGAAGTACTTTCAACTTTATTTCACAATCACTAAGCGTGTTTTGACGTATTAAACCCCCATAATCAGGTACATACCATTTATGCATTTAGGAATTCGGAAATTGTACCTAATAAGAGCGATGCAATACGCAGATATACGTGATTTCGTTGTAAAATAAACTGTACGCTATAATGTTAATTAAATATTAATCGAAATTGTCAATAATAGGAGATTAATTTAGACTCCTATACAATAATTTCGGTCATAGAGGTGACAATCGACAGGGAGGCTTTAAATCTGGTGAACGCGTGTGTGTTGCCCGAGGTTCAAAGTCCAAGTTTCGGAAATGAGCTTCGGACCAAGAAATGTTGCCGGAGCATATCTGCGTCGGAGCCAATTTAAAGCCATTTATGCTGTCCGTAGTTCAAATTCCCAGTCTCGGAGGTTCAAAGTCGGAGTTTGAAACCCCGGAGATGTGAGTCTCGGGGCTTTGAACCTTGGACCACACGCACGTGTTTAGAGCTTTAAAGTTAGTTGCCACCTGAATAACCGCAATTCATGCATCGAAATCAAAAGTTCTCTACTTTTATTGAAAATATGGATTTTACATTAGTATAAATTTAATTGTCAATTGCTCTCTTCTTGAATGAATTTTAATAATTTATTCCCCCCATCGTGGCTGGTGCGTTGACACCTCCTGCCACCAACCTCCTTTGACAGCTTAATGAGTAGTATGTAGATGTATACAGATAATAATCCTGGCTCGCTTGAATCCCCTCTCGTCAGCCATGCACGTTTTTCTGCATAGGTATGGCGTTAGAGCAGGCGTTGGCCTTGGTCCCTCAGCCCATCCTCCCTCTAGCATCCACCCCGCTAATTTTGAGCCTCCCGGAAAAGACCCTTCCATCCCCACCAGTCTCCTCTTTTGACTGCGCATACTTTCTAACCGCAGGAACTTAGGCGCCACCTGTGCCTCTCTATTCGTCCTTCGCTATGCGGACTCTGTGGGCCACCCGCCTTTCTCCGCCTCCCCCGCCGTTTACATATGTATACATATATATATATGTATCCACCATACCATCCTTTGCTGTCCCACTCCTTTATTTATACGTCGTCCTGTTTCTCTTCCTTCGTCTTTGCTCCTTTAACTTTCCATCCACCTTTTCCCTCTATTCTCTAAAATAAATCTGTTCTCCGTTTGACTAATAGGTTTACCAAGGCCGAGCATTAAGGCTTAAGTACTTTAAAATTTCAGGTCACGTGAGACGTCACGTGAGTTTCAGGGTGAGACTATTAGTTAAGATAGGTGCACTCAATGACACATAATTAACTCTCCAGCCACAATAGGCGAATTTAGCTTAGAAGTAGCTTCCGGGTGGCTACCAACCTAGTCACTTTATCAGTTTTTGAAGACCACTTTACACGACACATAATTCAGCGCTGAAAATCGAACGATGGATTGAATCCGATTTCCAAAGGTAAATTTACTCTCCAAAAGTTACACACAAGGATAGTTCGCACATCCCGCTCAACTATGACGTATATCTCGATGAATATCCGAGTGGCAACCGTTACAGAAGTGTCATAACGACCTCTACGTCATGCGGTGGATAATGAAAATAAAATTTGGAAAATTAGGCTGAGGAAAAGCAAAATGCAACTATTTTTGCGGACGGTAAGATACCATAAAAGCTTCAAATTAGACTTTATAAATAAATGTATACATGTTAACGTAGCTTACTAGATGATTTGTTCTCAATTGCTTGTTACACTAACAGCATTTCTCACGTTCCCTGGTAATACTTGTATCTCTGCACTGAGAAATATGTTGTGCATTAGTTAACCAATCCTATGATAGAGGGAATGAATGTGATATGAACACATTTACCTTGCTTCCGACTTTTCCCTAATTCTCTCTCCATCCCAGTATAGCTTACCGTATACCCATTTTTCTCTCCTCCGTCTATGCACTATACCTTTCCTCTATCTCTTTTCTCCATTTTCCCCTCCCTCCCTTTTTCAATTCCCCTCATATTTGCATCCCACCAATCCCTCACTAACCCCCACAAAGTTTCTCCTTTGTCCTCTCACCACTCTTCCCCTTCACACAAGCGCGCGACTACCACATGTGCAGAATATGTGGTCGCGTTTGGGATTTCTAGGATCCCAAAAGGACCGGATGACGAAAGATCCCTTAACTGCTGTGCTCATGGGGATCTTACTTTCCAGATAGAACACACGGCCTTCCCTGCCCATCGCAGACAGGAAGTGAGAGAAAGGAAGACAAAATCACGCTACAATTCCTTTTATCATCAGATTATATCGAATGTATGCGATACGCGGGAAGCCTTATCTTGCGCAGCGGATGTTGAGCATTGGTGGTCATCCAGGTACGGTTCTCCTACGAGGGACCAAAGGTTTTCCTTTGGATAAATTTCCGAGACCGCACTATATATGGATTCGGGAGGTAATTACAGGCAGCAGATTGCTGAAGGCCATGACAAAAGAGGAGAGTTTAGGCCAGCGAGAGAGAAAGGTCCATAAAGGGAAGACATTAAGGGTTTTAAGATACGGAGGGTGAGGAAATGTAACAACGGAGCTGAAAAAAAGCAATTAAGTACATCAATCATGAAAGCTACAATGTAGTAGCCCTTATAACCTACCTTTAGTAGTTCACCAGATTATTTGGATTCTTTTCATTTAGTTCACTCTTTACTAAATAACGTGCAGTGCATTTAATACTTTGATTACTCTTCTTATCTTTTGCCCACAGCTAAGGGGAGAAACAATATCCAACCAATTGAATTTGTTTAATATTAATGACATTAATTTTTCCTCCTACTATCTGTAGCAATGCCTCCGTCATTTCCATATATATTAAAATTGACTAGGTCATCTATGTTAAAATTTGCTTGTTATGCCCCCTGTCAGTTTGTTTTCAGTTACTGATGGGGTAATGGAGCCTTTACCATTATTATATTTGTAGTAAATCCTTCAAGAGAAAAAGAAAATTAAAATGATGATCATCCGTTTGAAAAATAACTGATTAATGCGAGAGCTATTTTAGCAGAAGTATACATCAGGAGGCAGTGAAGGTTTTGGTTTGCGTTAGTTAGACATCTTAAGGGAAATAATACATTTGCTAAATGTTTTCATTTGAATGGCCCTCCTTCAAAAGTTTTCCTATTCTTATCTGCTCCAGGGTGTCCATTATCCGTCCTTATCCCTCTCAGTCTCTCCTAACGGAAAGTGTCCTGTGTAACAATATGATAATAAACCATGCATTAGGAAAATTCATTAGTGGCCAAACTTGAGTGGTAAAAACCCAATAGATGTAACATGGATGTGTGCAATTCCCAATGAAGAAATAGAATGTCAAAGAATCCGAATGCTCTTCCCTCTGTATGAATGTTAAGTATTCATGAAGAATAAGAAAATAGTTATCATTTTCACTTACGTAACATGGATCCCCCATGTTATTATTTCTCGATTTATTTATATTGTGATATACCTACACTCGCAATATTTGAATAAATGGAAATTTATATATAGTTATTCTATTTACTGGAGAAAAGAACATTGTTACAACATATAGCAATATTACCTACGTGAAAATTTCTTTGCCCGCGGATTACCTTAATCTGAATTAATTAATGCAGATAATCTCCCAGAGATTGTCGAACTTAGTTTTTCCTAATTTATCGAGAGGCTATTTACAACCTCTGATAAACTCTACGTGTAATTCAAGTTTTTTTGTAATCACAGTCATCCACTTTCTCTCATATGCAACCAACCAACCAGCACCAATCAACAATATTAAAATTTTCAAACTTCAATAAAATAATACCTACTCTAGGATGGTAAAATACCTTTCCTGATTGTTGCATTGCAATATATTTGCGTAATACTCAATTTTGAATTTTTTTTAAATATTTTAAGTCATGGAGTCCAAAGAGTGCCTTTTTTTATTGATTTTTCTTTTACAAATATTTGCGAATTTTATCTACAAATTTCTTTATAGATATTAATTTGATAAAGTTTTATATTTGTGTGCAATTGTGCCTATTCCTTCTTGTGCTTTACATGTTCATATGCACCAATGATAGGAATATAAGGAATGGGTAAGAGAGAGATGTTGATATACCTATTTGTGAAGATGATATGGAAACATTGAAACCAGTGAGTTCAAAAAATAAAAGGTGTATAAACTACCCAAGAATTATTTTTATCCATGTGTAAGGAATGTGTCAATTCCACAAACTTACGTCTCTAACTATGGCTTCTGAATATAATGACTTACGGATTGCTTTTTGGTGTCACTTAAGGGCACAACGCATCAAATAATTGAGTGGAAACACTCGAAGTATTACTAAATCCTTATCAATATGGCACAAACTTTGAATTTTTGACTACATGCATTAAGTATCATGCATTATTAATTAACAGAGTAAAAAACGATGTATGATTGAATCTCTCTGGAGAAAAAATATCTTCGAAACAAAATATTTCAACTTAAAGAAAAATATCGACAAAATTCTAAAAAACATGTTTAAAAAGAGGAAATGGTTTAAGGTTTGATTTGGTGGTATTCATGCATTACGGTGAAAATGAAAAATTACTTCATGAATATCACTTTTAAAAGCGGTATTCACAGAGTTGTTTTTCATTTTCAAAATGTTTTAAAGTTGGACAAACAACCATTACCATATTGTAACTTAAGTGCATAATGGGTTAGTCTGCAGCTCACCCTGCAGAACAACTCACGACTCACCTCGAATCGTTCTGCTTTGTCGATTCCGCACGCCAATCTAACCCGCTCTTTCCCCCCCTTCCTGTCCAACCGTTCTTTCGGCCGTTCTTCCCACAGACCGTTCGTACAAACCCTTCCATTCTCCCCTTCTCTCTGCATCCTTTCCTCCCATTATCCACAGCCCATCGAATATCCTTTCTCTTCCTCTCTCTGTGAGGATATCCCTCTCACCCACGCTACGTTGGATCCATTCCGATGTCTATGCATCCATTTCTGTCACTCCGTTTTCTGCGTCCTTTCACATGCACACATCTTTCTCAGTCCTGTCTGACGCATGGCTATTCCATCTCTATCCTGGACCATATTTCTTCTTCCTCCTCCCTCTTAAGCCTCACGTCTGTTTGAATTCTAACTCTGACAGGTTGATCGCTTATTCACCCTATTGTTAGAACAATCGAGATTGCTATCCACACATGGAGGGCTAAGTGTTAGGGAGAAATTACGATCGACGTTTCCTGACGTGACGGAGACAGACTGTGGTTCTCGCGAAGCTTGGTGATTGTTATGTAGTGGAACCTATTACGATGGACGGACGTTGACGGTGTTATCAACGGACGATGAAAAAACCTTGTCAAAGTCTGGCTAGTCCGTCTAGCTACGAAAGCAGCAGCCAATCAGAGGAGAATGTTTTTACTTAACTGTTTCTCTGGGTTGTGGATATTCCTTTTTAACTTCATAATGAAACTTAAGTAACCTTCTTGGAGCCGTATTTGTTAGTATTGTAATCGAATAAATACATTTGGTTTTTAAATATGAAAACTAACATTCTCTTTACAATCGTTTACGACTCCGTTTGCAAAATGGTAAACAAACAACAACGACAATTTTTGTCCAACAAGACCGGACATAAAAACCAACCTCATTTTATAGGTATTATAACTTTTGAAATGTTATTTAGGAATGCTTAGTTTTTATAGTTTCTATAGCAGTAAAGAGATAAAAAACAGCTTTACAGTAATTTAAAATTTAAAAAGAATCATACCAATGTGTGGAAGAAAACTATTTTTTTGCTTATCCAAACGTTATTTAAACTGCTATTAAATGAAGAAGATTACACTGTACCCACCAATAAATCATGTTCGATTTACTCGTTTATAAAACATTGATTGCCTTAAGCTAGCTTTATTCACATCTAAGAGCGATTCCGACGCCAGATTATGTAATGTTTGGTTGCATTTTTTATCGAAAAAAATCAGTTTTTTTTACTCTTTCAAATATTTTTGGAATTTTTCCAGGTTTTAAGTTAGTTTTCTCCAATGTCCACCGGTTCCAAAATATACACTGAGACTTGCAGGAAATAGGAGTGCGGGTGTTAAATTGGTGCTTCCAAATTCAAAATTGAGACGACCACAGGAGTCGGTGATTCGAAGACGAAAACCAGGACCTCATTGCATTGTGGTTAGAGCAAATGGGGATAGCTAAGTGCTAGAGAATGAAGCCTGGGAAATGCTGATTTGAATCAATGCAGTCCAAACTCGGCTGACATGAATAAGAGGAAGAAAGACGTATGATTGATTATGTAAAGGTTGACTGACCAATATAAGGCTATAAAGGTGGAGATAAAGGATAAAGATCAACATGATACTCAGGAAAAAAATAGTGAAAGTAGTGTTTGCTGGCAAAGCATATACCTATATATACTTGAATTAACAATTTTCATTTTCTCCATCCAAACCTTATGATAGTCCGTGAAATTATCCATAAGTCGATCACTCGAAGATCATCTCCCGCTTTTTATTTTCATAGATGGAAAGTGGAAACGCGTGGCCATTACATTGAAATCTTCATATAAAAAATGGTCCTCTTAGCCCTGCTTCAAACCTATTGCTTAGATCACCGCGTCCCTCAGTCGATTGAAAATAGTATCCAATCGACAAAATTGGCACATTTCGAGATGGAATCTGTTGGGGTTACATATTACATCCAAATACGGGATTTTTTTCTCCCTTTTTATCTCAGAAAAGTATTTGTATAGGTATTAAATTACCGTGACCTTCATGCCTAACCCCAGGAATTACAGGAGACCATTGTGTATATCAGAGGGTTTCAAATTTTACAGTGAAAGTATTACTTCAACGTCTTTTCCACCTCCTAAAATCTAGTTTGATTACCATGAGCATGCCTATCTCCTGAATAAAATAAATTCCCACCTCTTCTTTTCTCACTAATGCTATCAAAAGCTGAAAGCTTATAAGCGATTAATAAGTCCATAAATTTCAAGGAGCAATCGTTTCGCATTCATGCGACGTGGGGGAAAGTCGTTAAAGTCTTCTAATGTCCTCTCCAAAAAAATAATGCCAACCGATCGATCCACTTGCTTATTGTGCCCTGCGAGCCATTCTTTTGCGAGTGTCCCGCAGAGTACTGTATTAGGTATCTCATTCTTCTTCCACTCCCTTTCGCTCTCGTCATGATGCTGCCGATTTCTTACCTTATCCTGCAGAGTAGCTCCTTCATCCCTCCCAACCGGTCTGTTAATCTTATCCCCTTCGGCTTTTATGGCCTGCTTTTAACACTAAATCCTTTTCCACCCTGACTCCGACGTGTCCTAACGGTCCCATAAAAATATTCCAGGACGATCATTTTAATGGACCTCCCTCTCGCAGTTGTAGTTGATATTTTTCTTTTGAATTGCTTGTTGTTGCCAAGGGAAGAAAGTGAGGTTTTTACGGCATTAGGGTGAATTGCAATAGTCGTCTCCTGAAGTGACTGAAACGGAAGGTAAGGTTCAGTTTTCCGTCGTGTTCCCGTAAAAAAGAAGTGCGTTAGGTTGTACCGAAGTCTCAGTGCCAGACATTGACAGTGTTTGCAAATAAAATTAAATACAGAAGCAATATTGCTTCTTATTTTCATATTTTATGTTAAAATTTAAAACAATTTGCATAATTACTGGCAAATGTTTATTATTCAGGAAACTTGAAAAGAACAGGAACCAGGAGTTTATACTTCAGAAATGTTAATTATTTCTATGAAATAATTCTCCCTTTGTACAAGCATTCCACATCTATCCCACCTTGGTTTCGACATCTATAGTGTCATTTTCAAGATGGACGTTTTAATGCAAGTTGTTCAATGTGAGAAAAATTTCATGTGCCAGTTTCTCAATGTTAAGCCTCAAACATTAACTTATATTAATTAAATGTTATATAAAGTTTAAAAGCAAGATGGATGCTCTGAAATTTAAATTTTCCAAATCTAAAAAAAAACTCTCCTCTAATTGGTTGTCACCTGACTGACGATGGCGGGATAACGAACATCGTTTCCCGAATTGGGAGAATCTAGATGATGATGATGTAGTGGAGTTTATTATTGTGGCCGGATATGAACGGCGCCGTCAATGGACGATTAGCGAACCCCAGTAATTGCGGGATTACGATTGACGTTTCCGGACATGACAGAGATGGATGCTGGCGGTCACGAACCTTGGTAATTGTAGTGGTATATTGTAGTTGATAATGTTGTGGAGGCAATTACGATGGCTGTACGTCGACGGAGTCGTCAACGAACAATGAGAGAACCTTGTCAAAGTAATTTCCGTCACGCTACGTTACCAGCAGTCAATCAGAGGTGAGATTTTTCCGATATTTACCTAATTTCTTTTCCAAATTACCCATAATAATATTTAACTTTACAATGAAACACAACTAACCTCCCTGAAGCATTATTTATCGGTTATGTTGTCGGACTCACTGTTTTTTTAATGTGAAAAAAAAACAGTCACGACTCCATTTGCAAAAACTGTGAGCAACTGCCGCAGATATTTCCGTCAATCGTTACACAATCTATCATGACGGGTTGATGACGAAAAACTGAACACTACCTTCCGTTTTCGTCACGTCAGAAAACGTCGATCGTAATCCTACCCCAAGACATTTTAAAGGTTCGCTAATTTTCCGTTGACGGCACCGTCTGCGTCAAGCATCCTAATAGGTTCCACATCATAGTCACCAAGCATCACGAACGCAGCTGTCTGATTCCGTCACGTCAGGGAACGTCGACCGTATCCTCACACCTACGTTATTTTTATGCTCGGAACATACGTAAGTATAAACTATTTACGGAAATGAATCTTGAGGAGAGTCAGATCTCTTTGTAACTTCCATTCAATTTTAATCACTTTTTTCATATTATTACCCTACTTTTCATCTTTATGTAACGCGATTTTGGCAAGCTCATATTTACCTTGAAAAAGTGCGACCACGCACGTTTAGCTTCCTTTTCATAATTATCAATTTTAGTTATCGTTAGTAAAAGGACGGTGCTACTCATATTAGAGATACGGAAAAGTATTAATCTTTTCCATAAAACACAGAAATACTAAACAAATTTTGACGACCCCTAGAAACCAAACACTTTAATTCTATTTCACTTCTTTTAATTTATGTTTTTCGTTATCAAATCCATCTTAGATTTATTTAGCGTAAATTGTGAAAAAACCCACTCTTTACATGGTATACATATATGTAGCCGGAAAGGAAGTATGGCTACAGTCTGAAAAAATATTTGCGCAGGTTGTTGAAGTTCGAAGGGTGTCCCTATTCTGGAGGTAAAATACTTGTAAATTGAAAACGTAAACATTTTTAACAAATTTACTTTCGTTCCTTCCTGTTATTTGACATTTATATACAATTGATGAACCTTTATGTAGAACAAAGGAGATAATTTTCCTCAATTTTGAAGATTACCGTTGGAACCAATTCTATATTTTCCAATGCTAGAGTATATATGAAATTTGATTTTGGATTAATCAGGATGCGTAACGCATGAAACTACAGGCATACTTCCCTCCCCGGTTTGTGAAGTCAATGGACTATGCATGTTAAACACTTGGAATTTATGTTGTGCTCAGCTCTAAATTGACTCGATAGGCTCAACTAAACCTGAAATTAATTTTTTTCTTGGAAAAAACTTACGTACCCAGCATATCCGTCATTTGGCTTATGAAGGTTTTAGAACGATGTCATCACTCAAAAGAAGTGGTTTTCAAGGCAACGTTTATAATATTCTATTACAGTCGAAACTAAGCCAGTGCCCCAGGGTCAAGTTTGGATAACAATCTTCCATATTAGTTTTGTAAAACAGATTTGTGCCGTGTGTCATGGTGGCAATGTTTCAAAATATTTTTTGTTTCATAATTTGAATGCATTTTATTTTAAACCAAACGAATAGACCATGCTCAAAATTTCATCGAACAGTATTTGAACGTCCAAACAGAGGCCTGTAAAAAACCAGCTTCGCTCTACACTGCATTAGAGTAATGGGTTGACAAGCATTAACGTCAAGATATTCTTGAATCTCGTAACTATTTTAGTGAGTAAAATTTCGGGACCGGAAACAGTTTTTCTAATGAATGAGTTCCAGCATAGAAAACATTTATTTGAATTTAATACAAGGAACAAGCTTATAATGTACCATTAAAAGTCAAAGCAGAGTCCCATATTGTTTTCGCTATCTTATTTTAGCTGTTTCCTAAAACAAGCGCGCTTTATCTATTTCCTCTCATTGGCGTCGTAACGTAATCGTGGTAACGGGTGCACTCTGAATAATTTAAAAATCACATAAAATCTTGCTCTTTGTAAATGCACACAACATCTAAGACAGTATTTAATTCTACAAAAAACATGTACCTTCAATATTATACCCTAAAAACATTCTACAAAAAACATGTACCTTCAATATTATACCCTAAAAAATCCTTAGATTATAGGAAATGTCGGATTTTTAGTCGGATGCCTGACATGTGCATTCCATTTCATGGTTTTTTAGTTATTTTATTTCAATTTCCTTTTAATTTTTCAATTTCCTTTTAATTTCCACTCATCTACAGCTCTGTTTAAAAAAGAGTGCTTTGATGCATCTGTTCATTGCTTTGAAAATCATATTTTATGATCTAGAAATGTAGTACCTACTTAGAAACGTGCTATTATTTTTATGTTCTACTATATAGCCTTTCATTTTATGTTACTTACTATTTTATCGTGTTTTGGAAAAAAAGTATTGTACTCTGACACCTTTTCGTTTCACACAACATTTCGAGGAAGTAGGTAGGTGTAAGCACATTTTTGAATGAAAATTCAATCCAAATTGCATCTGAGGATACCAAGGCTTTAGGCCTCCTTTTTAATGCACCTGTGGCCTTGAGTACTCCTTGGGATTCGTTTTTGTCAGCCACAGGATTCATAGCCCCATTTGCGTTCTTAACCACCTGCAATGTACAATTTAAGGGCTTCACACCATATATTTGAGGAGACATTAAGGTGTGGTTCCTTAAGTGCCTCTCGTTTTAGGAGAAAAGTAGGTATGCTGGTAATGAGGGTGAGATTCTCCTCTACCGCCTTCCTCCAGGATTCCTGAATTTGTGTCGGCATAATATCTTCAATGGTCTGGACTTTCAGTTGACTGGGTGACTTATTCACTAAGGTTGTTGACAATTTCTGTGTGCGATATTCTACAGAAGAAAAATCATTCGCCTTTACCGGAAATGGCGAATGGTATTTCCTATGTGGAATATCGTACTTATGTGCACTTGCGGGTGACTCAGTAAAGGTAACTACTGTGGCTAGTCCCGGTATCCTCAAAATCGGTCAATTTCTTTGTTGAATTCAATTTTATTGGTTTAACTACAAAGAGACTTAGCGATTTAATGTCAAGAACAGTGAATAAACATTTTTTATTTTAAACTAGATTCTAAGTTAGGAGTTTGGGTTAGGGTTGGTTGGATAAGAATATATTTTATGAATGCGTTTTCTAATTATTGCCAAGTTGTAAAATTGAAAACACGTTAAATTATGGAATTCAGAATTATAGAGCCAAAGTAAATAGTAGAAATTGCGAAGATAAGCTCGTGGATTACTCTAAGTAAAAAAGTTGAAAGATAAGAAAGAAATAACCTGCAGCTATACTCGAGCGTAGCAGCGTCCGGGCGTGGAGTGTTCACGTTACTCTTAGATCACGGTGTATTTTATTCTAAAAGCGAAATATATTATAAGTTTAGGCGTGACATTCTCTTTAGTATTTTTCTCTCAAGTCCGGGGTCATGAAGCCAAGACGTCTCACACATATTCCTAGCTGAGAGTCTAGTTTCTCAAAATAAAAAGGTTTACTGACATTGATCACAGTTCTTTTAATCATTCTTTCGAGATATGTTTATGAGTGGCAAAATCACCCAAGGGAAATTTTGCGCGCCATTAAAGCAAAGAGTACCGTGATACATTCATCTCATCTTTGAGGCATAACATTTTTTTAAATATGAGTTAATTTGACTTTTCAATCTTTTACCCTAAATCTCGTATGACTAGCTAAAATTGCACCTATGCAGTTACGCTATTTAAGGTGATATGAAGCCCCTATATATATGGTAAGTGGCTCCTTATTACTCATACTTTCAGTATTTTCCTTTTAGATTTTCAAATTTGTTAAAAACTCGTAAATTTTTTATTGAATATGCGTGTGGTTCAGAAAATGGACTACCTTTGTGTGAAATTACATTCGATCTTATTTATATGGTTTTACTATCATTTAGCACGATGAAGACCGACGAACATGCAAGTAAAAGAGTTATTTTGGATAGGCTTCTGTGTTTAAATCCTAATTCCTTAGGTGAAACTGTTAGAGAAACTTATTATTAAGGTAGTATTTCAGTCGGAATTAATGGAACTAACACGATTTTTCGCACCACTGGCTCCAAGTGCTCGGTACTTCACGACTTATCCCTTTTACGTTTTTCTTCAATTTTGTTACCTCATTAATTTTTAAGTTTGCTACGAATGCTATTTTAATTAATACACTTTATGAAACGATCTCGAGCTTTCTCTTGAAATTAAATTTTGATTATTTTTTTTCGTTTTATGTTTTATGAGTGATCAATGTATTTTGAGGACAGAAATGCAGACCCCATTCATTCAAGTGATTGATAGGTAGGTTAAGCCCACTGATTTATTCGTCCACTTATTACATTTTTTCTCTTAAATACTAATTTAATTTCTTGGAGGGTATGTTTAACGTACCTATTTCAATGGAAATGTCGGTTTTTACTTAAATCTTTGAGTTCTTAGTACCCTTACTTTGTTCCAAATAAGGCTCGAAGGCTGAATTCAGTGGAAATTCAAATGCATGAAGACATTCCAGATCAAGATCCGCGGAACTCGTCAATTAAATTTCTTCACTTTTTTAAACTGTAAAATTAATTTAGTAAACCATTAACGATATTTCCGACGTAAATTGCCAATTTTTCTCGATTACCACATCTCTTTTCAAATAAAAATGAGTCTGAAATTAGTTTCCGTTTATGATAGTTTCAATTATTGATAATATTGATCGGACATTTTCCGTTTAACTACGTCATCACCGCCTCTTAAAAGTTATTGTTACACAGTATATATAATAGCCTGCTTATCCATTTAGGCCGTCATTTTTATCAAAAACCTTAATTTTAAAACTTATACTTTGGCGAATTTTAGTGAAAATACTATTTTCGCTGAGGTAGAATCATTCGTTTTGACCTGGACTCGAAACCGCATCCTTAGCTATCGCGCCGAGTGCTTCAGCCTGTTAATCTAAGCAGGCATTATTTCCTCTCCGCAAAATTTTACTCATGTGCACCTGTGCGTGACTTCCAAAAGGTGAGTCCCTGTATGCACAAAATTTGTAGGTGAACTTCAGTAATGTGGTTTAGTGTTGGTCAGCACAATGTAAAATTTCTATATATTTTGGGCTGATGTAATTCTAATGATTATTTTGTTTTGAAACGCCATATTTCTTTTTTACGCAAGTTTTCCATTTTGGGTCTAGTTTAGACGCTGTGAAAAGCTTTGTGTCCCTAGGCGTATGCCAATATAATCTCATACCACTCTGCCACATGTGTTATTTTTTTACTATCCATTGAAACATCTAATAATGAATTTTTAGATTCATTATAATTTTGTATTATATTTTGATAGATAAAAATTAGAATTGGCATACAAACAAATATTAAAGAGAAATTATATAGGTATAGTAAAACAAACCTTAGCTCCTTAATTACTCAATCAACAACTACGTATATACTGGCTACCTGCTGGTCTTAGGCCAAATATTGAATTATATTCCTATTTCATGTTCCTATTTTCCTTCGAGAGTAACTTTAATTTAACTAGATAAGGGGTAAAGATAATACAATATTGCGTCGTACACTAATACCCAGATATAGCCTGGAAGAAGTAAACATATCAATCAATTTTAATTTGAGCAACATATTAGAAGATTAATAAATAATTCTCGGGTTTCCAGCCGAGTAAGATTTTGGGTTGCTGACGTTTCAGTAGAATACTCCTCCATCGTCCTCAGAGCAGTAAAGCTTACAGGGCATTCCGCCTGCGCTTATATAGCCGTCTCATCCGGGGGGCATTGTTGTCTCCTATTTTCCGTTATTTTTCGAATTGGCGGCTTCCATTCTCTGCTGAGTATGTACCCAGAGTTTCGATTTATTGTGTTATCTTCCAGCCTGATTTCAACGGCCTCTTTAAGGAGACGATCCCAATACCCATTTACTTTGGAGACCAAGCGAGCCTCATCGAAGGGGATGATGTGATCTTCCGATAAGCTATGTTCAGCCAAGGCAGATTTTTCCGGGTGGAACAACCTATTATTCCATTGGATGAGGAGTATTCCATTGAAACGTCAACAACCCAAAACCTAACTCGGCAGGAAACCTGAGAATTATTTATTAACATCATTCGCCGAGAAAGAACCAAATCCTTCATTAGAAGATTGCTTGTTTTTAATTCCTCAGACCCGTTGCCTCTTTGCTAACATCAGAAAGTACGTTCTGAAAATGAAGAATACGTCTAAGCATTGTGTCCATACATTTTTGCCTACTCATAACTAAACTTTAAATTTCACGTCTCCATTGGAAACTATGCGATAATCACAAATATAGTCCAATATCCCATTCATAAGGCATGTTGTACTTTCCTATAAACTTGCTTCGTAAGAAGTTATATGTGCTTAAAAGATTTTTATAGCGTTTATTCGTCGCACATAAAGGGTTATAGACCCGTGCCTTAATTTAAAGTACTAATTTTAATGAGAAAGGGCAAAGGCAAAGGGCAAAAGTCCTACCCTAATTGCTGTCCTTGATAATTTTGTCTTCACAGGCTTTCAAAACTTTTTGGCTGCTCTTCAGCGTGCAAATCCCGCTTTTTTCTCACCGGGGGCATTAAGCTTCATTAACGCGATAATTTGCTGCCTAATGTACATCTTTCCGTCCTGAGAGTTCCCATGTGAAAGATTTAGTGGAAAAAGAGGGGTAGTTTTCTTTACTCTAGGAGTGGATAATGAAACTTTTGAACATTCCTTGTTTGAAATATTCATAGTGTCCAAATTTTTTAATAGTCCCCAAAAACTTTTATTTCTATTTATTTATCGTCTCCTTGAAAGTAATTTAGGTGACCTAGGATAAACAAATGTCACTTTTAGTGAAAAAACTTGGGTTCTTAAAATTCTCTATTTCGCAGGCAATTAGGTGAATAATCACAGCCACCAGGCTCACTCGGATTAAATCTTAATCTGAATATCTGTTCACCATTCATATAGGACCGCTCCACTCATTGAAAAATACAAATGCCAGCCGGGAGAAAAATCATACTGTTAAACTCACTCTCACTCCCTCCTTGTAGCGTTATTCTTCTCTACTACACGAAAAATACGCTGTAACCTTTTCACTTGGATAGGAATTTTACTAAATCCCGGATTATTCTTTAACTTGGATTAATCATGAGCTTGTTAGCCATTTGATTGCGAATAAAAGGCTAAGTGCTATCGTTTAGTACGCACTTGACTTGAAAATTAAATACCTTAACGAACGATAAGGTAATTGTTGAAAAATGAGGCCAATATTAGTCCTTTGGTCCAACTTTTCTGACTGATAGACTATTGTGGAGCTAATAGATGCCTGCAAATAACATTGCTACTTAATATTTTTTGGAAAAGGTCGTTTGATTCAGGGAAAATTGCTTGCAAATACAAGCTTGCCAGGAATATAAGTGCAGAGAGTACCTGTGATTACTAAGCTGATTTTTAAAATGAAATATAAATAATTCGAGCAATTGGTCAAGAGATTGTGTATCTTGGCAGAATTTTTGCAAAATATAGAAGGATAGATAAGAGTTCAAAAGGCGTTTGAATGCCAAAGTGAAAGTCGGTAGGTAGTATGTAAATCATATCAAAGAATGAGTGCATGTCTTGGTAAGCAAACATTGCTGTTTATTGAAGTGTTCTCCAAACGATTTCAATATGTGGTAGTGGAACCTGAACATGTTAGTATAAGCATAAGGGTCTGCTGAATGCAGCTGTTATGGGAGCCTAATAACCTTTGCGTGGATGAATGTAATCTACTTCGTTGGCGAGGTTTTGATGTTCCAGCAATGTCAGGAGCAGCATATATGACAGGAGTATACTTTGTTGGTTTGGTTATTATATATGGAGAGAGAATCGGATAGCGAAACAGATATATGATATTAGATTGGTGTGTGAGGGCAGGGCAGACCGCAAAATTCATGGGTGAGTGTGATGTAAGAGACTCGAAAGTGGAGAAATATCAGGAGTCTAAAGAATAGAAGAAGGTATATGAAGCAATGATAGGGTATTAAGGAGGAGATTATTGAAGGAGAGCCTGTGACCAAGACCTAACAGAAATACCTAAGTTTTTTTAATTTTCCCACTCTGTAAGGGAATGGCATGATTGATATGTGGGCCTGTAAATAATTAAATTCTTCAACGGATAAGCCTTAGCTACACTCGGAATTTAAGAAGACTAAAAGATCTCCATATTTTTAAGAATGGCATTGATCTTGAACTCATGTGGTAAATGAGCCTTTCAACTCAGATAAAACTCAATAATGGAGGATGATGTGACCATGGACTTCATTCGGCGACGGACAGTTGTAACATACCCTTGCACTCAATCCAAATAACTTCTACCCCTCCTTCCCTTGAATTTCACGAATGATACGCAGTGGGGCACACCAAGGCTGAGGTCCTCTAGGGTCCGCTCCTATCCCATCCTGTCCCCTCATCGTCGGAGGAACAATGGAAACTTGAGAACAAGGCGATCTTTCGCTCGGCTGCTGGGAGGGAGAATGGCGGAAGAGGGCGGAGTCTTCACGGGGGTTTTGACTCATCGCCGTCGGGATTAATCTGCTCCTGTAATCCGTCCAATAGGCCGTTCAGTATGGTCTTTGGGGAGAAAGGGTGAATGGCGACGGCGACATTTGAAACAATGGGAGTGGAGACGCGGAGGTGGTGTTGGATTGGAAAGGGTTCGGGGGCACGTCATTGGACCAGGGGCTGGATCATCGTCATTGGACTCCATTAAGAGCCCCGTCTCGCCAAGTATGTTCTCCTTCTACTCCTTATCCAATGTGCTATCAACTCTCAGGAAACTCATACTTCTTCTTCCCATCACCGATGTCCTTCTAGAGCAGTGGATCGCAACCAGTTAAAATCCCACCCCCCTGCCTCCCTGGGAGGAATTTAGAAAGGTACATGCAGGAATTTGGAACCTTTATTCAGTAAAATGAGATATTCTCTGCATTCCTAAAAATCTGTTAAATTGCAGTTTAATTTAATTTATTCGGTGGCATTCATTAAACTTTTTTGAATGATACCGACTGAATCAATTCCTAAATATGCATATTTTTAAATTTTGTAATTATATTTTTATTTCAAATCCCATTTTCCAATACAATTCTCTACTCTTCCACATTATATTATTAACTGTGACCGGATTCGCCACCTTTATAACGTATCTACGGCTTTATCAAGATGAAACTCGGTCGCAGATTATAATAAGGTGTGGAAAAGTGCAAAGTTTGATAGTTAATACTTACGTATATTACTCGTATTTACTTCCTTGAAGTCAAGCCAGAAAGTATTAAAAATTTGATTACAATTAAAATTCATTCTGGGAGGATAACCATTAAGCATGAAATATAGTGTACTATGAGCAAAAAAGCTTGAGAAACGATGTTCTGGATGTAAGGATTTATGTGTGGATGGAAGGTTCTGTAGACACTTCAATCATTGCAAACGGGAGTAGAATCGTTGAGAAGGAGAGTGAATCCAACATGACGGGTTCACCATCAGTCCAGGTCGAGTTGGCGTGGTGTTTTTAGGGATTTGCCTGACTAGGACGTTTAGCATCCACTCTTGACACATCTCATATCTCCCTTGACTCTCGGGTAATATAGTGCCATGCACGCATACTAATTACGCCGTGCCGTTCCCTTCCGGGATTGGCGCAGTTAAAAAAAGTGTTATTATTGGTGATGGGCCTGTAATGCTGACTCTGTTTCAATAATTTACTCCATACTGTTCAATCCTTGTACACTCGAATATTGCATCATATCGTGCGTGATCCCTCCCTCCTGATCTTAAGATTCATAATATTCTTCTGTTTATTATATCTTCCACTGCATTCACCCATGACTTATTGGGACTAACATAACTCTAACACCAATGTCTACTACGTCATAAGTCAGCTCAGAATAAGTGTAATTAAAGTAAAATAGGAATGCAAGGGTAGTACATCGTTGGGGTATGTATCATGGATTGCGTAGTCTAATAGTTTGGAATCAAATATGCGAAATGAGAGAAGCCCACTAATACCCTAGTTGTCATAACTTAACCTTGACCAAGTTTCCTTTAGTTTTTCCCACTTTCCCGACCTCCCTTTACATATTCACCAGTGCTGTGTAACTACCTCCCGCGTGTCCTAATCGGTAAATCTCTCTGGTAAATATGTCTGTTAACCCAAGTGAAATATGCATGGAAAATGTGACATAATATCTAAACCATAGTCAGCTATTAGACAATGAAATTGAGGAGTATAAAGTAGCCTTCTATTATTAAACATGTTTAATTATAGAGTATTGTATTAGGAGGAGAAATTTCTTAGGCCTAACAGCCATGGCTAAGCTATTTTTTGTGATTACCCACAAAATACATTGCGTAGATGGTATGTAACTATGTATGAAATTTAATGCTAAGAATGAGATAATTCAAAGTTGTGTACTATAACACCATTATTTCATTCTCTTGAACCCGTAGGGTGGAATAGTGAAGCATCACAGGAAGATTATCATTATTCAAATTAATCTGTATATTGCAACATTGAACATGATTCATGAAATTGCCTCTCTTTGAGGGACATGCAATTATCTATCATGCCCCTTAGAGGGAAATGAAACACATTTATCTAAATTGGATGAAAATTAGCCCCTCAAGATGCCAAGTAGTCATGTGCTACGGTATCCCGGATAGAGAGCGAAGGAAATGATTGATTAAAATAAATATTCTCTATGATTATATTTCCCGTTAGGGTTCATCTTATCAAACATACTCCAAATCAATGCACTAAAGTGCCACTATAGATGGGGCGCAAATGAATAATCGAGATTAGTTCTTGCATCTAAGAAGAACATCCAGTCATCCAAATGGCCGTTCTTTATCTTTTTTTCCGCTTTTTACCTTCTGTTTTTTCTTCGTCAGTGACTTTAAGGAGTCTTTGACGTTCCTATCTTCTACTTCCGACTCTTGGATCCGTTAATGTTCTTAAGGCTTTGTTCAATGACTCTTGTTTGGATTATTTACGCTAGCCATTGCTCTTTTGGACGTTTAAAATTAATGCACACTCACTTTAGAGTATGTATATGAGAAAGATTGCACGCTACTGCTTATTTCTGAGGCTTCATTAGATGACAGGTCAAGAACTCTGTCCTTGGAGTACACCAATTATGATTACGATTGGAGAAATTTATATTTTGAATCATATGGTGAATTTAATGAAAAACTCCGTCAGCCTTTTAAGTGAAAATGGCATAGGTTTGTGTATGTTTTACATATGCATGACACACGATGAACAATATTGTGACTGATGAGGTGGTCACAATAGGGCAGAAAAATGTACGGACCTTGAGCAGTATGTTGATCGGTGAAATTTAAGGTGCAGAATTGGATTCGTCTATTAGGTCGTAGAAGTATTAAAAAAGAAAGAAACAGAAAAAGATTTTTGCGAAACATTTGTGAAACAGAGCCCGTTTCTTGGACCTTCAGCTCTTAAAATTTTCTTTCACTGTGTCTTCCCGAGAAGAGAAAATTTTGATGACTACGTGTTTTCACGTGTAACGTGTCATCAATCGTTTTCTGCTGTGTCAATTTATTCCAAATTCTCCCTTGCTTCTGACAATGAAGAGGTGAAATAATTCAGCGGACCAAGCTTGAAAATGCCAGCACGTTTCTCAATTCTGTAGGAGTTTTGGAATAGCTAGTTTTTTTTCTCGCTAATCTTTATTTGCTGTTTCACTCTTCATTAATCAAGAAATATACTCAGAAATTGTATTGCAGAAACAACTTTCTAAAACAACCGTAGGGAAGGAGATAGGGAGTAAGAAGCTCAAATTTAAGTATTTAATGGCGATATAAATTTTGTTTAACATTTCGCCCCGCTGCATGGTAGTGCTTACTCAACGTCTCGCCTGCTTTCTGCATAGCTTTTATAGCTCTTTTCATAATGACTGCATATACATTAATATTGAAAGTTTCCCTTATCTCTGATAGCAGAGTGTGAAGTTAATTTTCGTGCAAATTAGACTCCTTTTTGGTATTAGCTGGTTTTTATTAATGTATTAGTAATCGCAGTTTGGTTTAATATAGTACAGTGAATATTCGTGAAAACTCATTTCCTGCCACATACTCTTTGACCTGGCAGACACGGTACTCTGCCGCTGTATATGTAAAGCATCAAATCATATATCACCGTTATATTGCTTGTTGTCGCACTGTATCGCACATAGCATAACATAGAATTATATACATTTATGGCAGTCCTTACATTGAGATATCGCACGGGAAATGCTCGGGAACTAATCCATTCCCGGATATCTTTAGTTCTCTCGATGCTGCTAAAAATAATAGATTCATAATGCATGCTATTGCATCATGCATGTAGCTTGTTATCGAATCGCATGGATTTTGACATTCCATACATCGATGTGTCGCATGGGATACACCTAGATATCTGGATGCACTTCTCGACGTTTGTATTTCCATGAATAAATTCCCAGTGGCTGATTCATCCCCGGCCATTTTTAGTTTCTCTCGGTGCTGGCAAAAAGAACAAGCGTTAAGCTGGTCGGAACTTCTACTCACACGTTGGAATTCCCGGAAATACATAGCTGTCACTGCAGTAAGGGAGAAAGGCCTTTTTTATTCCCATGACAGCTTCATTGCGTCCCCAACGGGGGTTCACCATTGTCCCCGGGAAAGCCGAAAGTGTCCTCGGATTCTCGTTTCATTTTCTTCTTCCCATTCACTTCCTTCCTACTATTTCCTTTCTCTCCACTTCCCATAATTCCACTCCCTCTCTCCCTCTCTCTCTCTCTCTGTGCCGAACCTGGCAAAAACGCCGTCTCTTATCTTTGCGGACAACAAAGAAACCAACTTCGGCTTTGCTTCATCAAACCCGTAGAAATAACATACCGCCCATGTCTATTCGTTGGGACACTCAGTCCCTTATTTCATCCGGCAAGAGCCGCGGACGACTCTGGGCTTGATTGCTTGGACCAGACATCGTGTTTCTTTTTTTACTCGTTGCTTAATAATCTAGAAAAAAACGTCATTCCTTTATCGTAGCGAATAGCGGCGTTGGGGACTTGAGTTCATTGAGTCGTTAATTAGATAAAGTTGTCTAAAATAAGAAATGTCATTACAACAAATTGCATTCAGTACACCAAAATGGTAAGAGTTAGTACTCCAGCAACTTTACTTCATCGAGAAGAGGAATTAAAGATGCTTCCTAAATTATTTGCTTCTAATTTTCTTCAGAGGTACTTTCATGTTAATGTTGTTGTGCATTTCAATTTGTTTCATGTTTTTGTCATTTGTGTCATGTTTCATTTTGCATTTCAATTTGCTCAAATTCATTCACTTCTAGTGTTTTTCTCTATTGAAAAGCATTATTTTACTTTTGATTTGTATGAGGTTCTAAATTTTCCTCAGAGCTAAAACCATAGTGTTTCTTCACTCCGCTTGAATTTGTAGTGGAAGGCAATGCTTTGCAGTGTACGGAAATGCTTATTCTCCTTTTTGAAGATTTTATGAACGGTTGAAGGCGCGCCTAGGTTCAAAATATTTTCCGCAGATTTTCCGCGCCGCAGGCTAATGCACTGCTCATTTCATTTGACTGCATATATCAGCCTCCCGGGTAGCCTGGCCCAGCTGAGCCACACTGCAAACAAAACGTCTTCACTACGGACGATTCTGAGTTCTCTTTACGGCTTCTTTTTCATGCTTGTTCGCCTACCCTTTAGTTCTTAGCCCATATTTTCCACTACTTTTTCGTGCTTTCTTGAGTTCTTTTCTTGTTCAGTTACTTTCGATAAATCTCTCCACACTTTTCTGTATTTATAGACTTCTAGTAGAATTCTTTAAGTTTCTGGCTGCGATTTCTGTTAATTGAAGTAAAATTTAAACTCCCGAAGAATGCAGCTGGCGTTGAATAACGTATTAAAGTTTTTAGGTTACAAACACATCATGTTTTTGTTACCTGAAAAGTTTTTAGGTTACAAAATTAAGTTTGTAGGTTACTAAAACATCATTTTATTGTTACCTACAAACATAATTTTTATTATAATTTTTTAATTTAAACTGTTTTAGCAGGTCATCAAAAAATTAACAATTTCAGTTGCCTTATTTTCTGTTCAAATTAAAGATCTAATTTATGCATTTATATTATTTCCAATATTAATTTTTTGAAAATTAAAACATAATGGTATTGTACTTCAATTTAAAGCAAGATGGATGGTTTATGTAAGTCTTTCATTTTGGAGAAGTCATCAAACGTCTAAAATTCTATTCATTCTACGAAAGTAACGGAATTTAGGGCTCAGAGGAGAGAGTGTTAAAATAATATTTTAAAATTATTTATCATTTTTGGGAAAATATAGATCTTGGTCAAATGATATGTTTTTTACCCATTTTTAAACTTTCTGAGAGTTCATTTTTGCATCACAACGGCGATAAAAGTTTTAAATAATGTACAACGAAATATCTATTTATATTTTGCAGGGTATTTCTTAAATACATTATCCTGGATAATTTTTTCTCTGAGTATCGGTTGAACGAATACTCATTTTCGCAACTTTCAACAATTACCCCCCGGCCAAAATGTCTTTATTATGTTTTTTATGAAAGATTGTAACAATAATAATTATAAATTCCTTTGATTCCTGGCCCTATACCAATGCGTAGGTCAATAAAGCAATGAATTAATGCACCTAAAGCAAGCACCTCAATGTGCTTCTACTTATTAATCATAAATAATAGTCACTCTGTGAAATAAGGACAGAAATATTAGTGGTCATTTGAGAAAACACACTTATATGAAGTAATTGCCTCCGCGGTGTTACAAAACGGATATGTAAGTTTTCAAAGTGCGGATACTTGTGAGGTACAAATTTTGAAATGGAAATGCTTTTGCAACCAAATTCGGTCATGTAGATATTTCTTAATGCAAAGTAGTTTTTCTTAACTCCAGTGGCCTTTCAGCTGTTTTTCTTAACACCTTTTATTCGTTTTCTGACCCATAATAAACGTCTTAGCATGCATATGAAAGATTATGCATCTCAGATTTTGATTAAACATCGCGTAAATAATGGTGTCATTGATTCAATCGTTAAACTTGTTAAAACTCTCATTAGCAATAATATATTACCAATTTCAGAGAGTTGCTGAAAACTTGATACAAGACCAGTGCTAACTGACCGAGTGCTCGGGGATTCCGGATAACTTCCTCTCCTTAATCGAATAGAGAAAATTGAAGGGGGACTTTCGCATTTAGATGCGTCACGGCTCTCGAAAAAAAAATAAAAATTACGCAGCGTAGAGTTTAATTGCGGCGTTGAGTGCTCAACTGGGTGCACTTGGTAAACTTAAGCCGGAAAATTGCAGTGAGCACACGGCGAAGTTATAATCAGCCGTAATTTCTCAGCCGGAGTGAGTTTGAAGCCGAGAGATTAGCATTATCTGCCGCGGAGACGAATGCTAATTCTGAAGAGTAAATGAGCTTGACGGAAAAATAGATTTTCGTCGAGGACGGTTATAAAAGTTCAGGCTACAGAGGAGAACAATATAATAACATACGCAATATAAATACGGAAGGTAATCCCCAACTCTGTCCCTGCAGTGTAGGACTTTTTCGAAATCCGATATTCTTTTTAGAAATGTATCATTATTTAAAAACAGTATTACATGTTAAACCAACGCTTCAAGCAAATATTATATATATATTCCTCGGAAATAAATGATTGCACTTTGATGGAATGATTTCATCACGTCAATTTTAATCGAGTCTCAGGTTGGTCTATTGCAACAGTTAAACAATATCCTCCAAATCACTTCAATGGTGTGTGGCAGGGTGCGATTTTTAACGAGTACGGTTAGTCTTACGTCTGTAGTGAGTAAAATAATGGATAATTCCGACACGCAGCTTCCGCCGCGCCGAAGGCGCGAGTATTGTTACCGTACGGAAGGGTTGTACTCTCCACAACCGGTGTGTTGGCAGTGGCATATGACTTGTCGTGGGCATGTTTGAGATGTGTTGTGTTTGTTTGTGAGAAAGAAGAAACTTTATCCTAGGAAGAACGGTTAATATTTAAAAAATATAAGGTGTTTCTCACTTTTGTCAAGAATTGAGGCGGAACAGGGAAGAACAAATGTTTTGTTGCCGTAGTAGATTAATTGGATTTTTATACTTTTTTGTATTTTATTTTTGAAACATTTTTAATTGAATTTATTTGACCACGTTATAATTGGAGTAATTAATCTTTTATTTTGTATTCTTTAATTGTTTTACTATAACATATTTAACACGTTAACCACACTTGAAACTATTCTTTGAAAGAGGAAGAATTTGTGTGGTAGACATAGAAGAGAGTTTGTAAAGGCAGTGTAATTGTGTCAGTGCAATTTGTAAGAGATCGTGAGTGTCGCCTTAATATGAATAACCTTTGAAAACCTTTGATGGGTCTGCGTGCCTGTTCGGAATGGGGAGAGAGACAGTTTTTTTCCGCGGTTAGCGTTGTCAGAAAGAAAACTTGAGCCATGACACCGAGGAACCACGAGTGCAGGTCACTGGTGTGCACGAAGTTGGAGGAGTTAGCGGTGGGACCTGATTGGCTGTTGGGAGAGGGTGAGAGAGCGGGAAAGTCAGAGAAGGACGAAGCGAAGGCGGAATATGACAGGGTTTTAGGAGCAGCAGCGGGGTGGGAAGGAGCAGTTGATGATTAACTATAGCTAAATATAGGATTTTCTGTTTTTGACGTTTATGTACGGGAAAACCGCGGCTGTTAGCCGGGTGACGGTCCCCGCTCAGAAAACATTTCGGAGGGAAGTCACAGTTGACCTGGCAGTCTTTCGAAAAATGTTGCCTACCACAGAGTTACCACATTGCTACCACATTTTTAGGGGACCTGATAGGGTCTTGGTGAATAATGTAAATATAATCTTTAACTATTTATAGCATTATTGGGACAGGAAAATTGGTTTTATTAGAAGCAGCACGGTTTAAGGACGGGGTTTTCATGAGACACAGCTGCTGGATTTTTGCCAAGATGTGTCGGAAGCAATGGTTGATGGGGAAACTGTTCACGACATTATTTTAGACCTTGAAAAATATTTCTATACCGTTTCCTATAATTTGATAATTATTCGTTTTGGAATATTGATCACAGGGGTATTCATTGGGTGAATATTTTTCTAAGGGGTAGGAAGCAGAGAATTAAGAGTTGTAAATAATCTTTAGGGAGAGTTTTTTGTGACTTTTGGTGTCTCCCAAGGTAGTGTAATTGGGCCGTTAGTATTTTTAAGTTACATTTATGATTTACCTAATTATATTGGACCATAAATTTGATTATTTTTAGATGACTGCATGCTTCATAGTAGGAATCTAGGTGGAAATGGTTGGAAAAGACTGCAAAAAGACCTTGCGAAGGTAAATGACTGGTCTAAGGTTTCTAAAATAGATCAACGTTAGTAAAAGCTGTCATGTCTCCTTGAATAAAAAGAAACACTGGAGTACCAACAGATAAGTGTTGGTTAAGCTATTGTAGCCTCAGGCGGATTCCTGTAATCACATTAGGGTTTGCCTTTCCAATGATCTTAGATGGGGAGATCATCTTAAGCAGGCATTCTCAAGTCAGGCGGAAGCAGTATACGTGAAGGCTTACTCAAATCTTCGTTTTACACAGAAGAACCTAAGGTAAAATACTAAAATAGCGAGGGTATTAGACAATTTAAAAATAGTGAGACCAATGCTCGAGTACGCCATAAGTGTGAGATCCCCACGAAAAATGACTAATAGTAAAAATTGATAAAGTTAAAAAAAGGCAGCCCGATGTGTTTTCTGGAAATTTCACAGAGATAGTTCAAAGTAGTGAGGCAAGTTCTGGAAGGGCTGGACTGGAAATCGCTTGAGAGGAAGGTATGTAATTAGACTTTGTGAAAGTTATAAGACCCACACGAAATACCGTACTTGAGGCGAAGTGGAAGAGAAAATGTGAAGCACATACTTTACCGGGAATAATGCCCACGAGTGTAACCAAGGCTGAGACAGGAATGGAACAAGAAACATTGTCCTTTCTTAACAAAGTTAACTGGAAATGGAACGTTGTCGAATAAAGTCTTAAATACCTAGTATAAAATGACAACCACCCAATTAAAATTAATGTAAAAAGACTCTTTTTGCTCCTTCTTCGAAGTAAAAATGTCGTAAAATATTTTGGCCTTTATTTCATAGGTCATATTTATGACGTGTGTTTCCTGGAAAAAGTTAATGACCAGAAAGTTACTTTCCACCAGGCCTTTGACCAATAGAAATGTGCGGCATAAATAAATAGCAGCCGTTCAAGAGAGATGCAAAAGTAAAATTTGGCATTCCTTTGGCATTGGAACAGCTGCAGAACACATGATAATATTTCCGGTAGCAGAGGAAGATGGTGTTCTGATTTTAATCCAGTGATTAGAATTCATTAAAGGTTTTTTCAAAGAAGTGTACAACGAGTGGAAGGAAAAGTATATCGTTTATTATATCTCTTTTTACTCGTAAGATGTCACGCATTTCGTAGTCACCTGCTCGCGTTCAACCCAACGATGGCTTGCCTAAGAGCTTTCAGCGCGTTGACACAGATCGTACTCAACTCGCTCGTATGCCTGGAGGTCTTTGCATATCATCCGAGCCTCAACGCATTCCCCCCTATCCCCGTCTTTACACCCTGAGGGTAAATATTTAATGTAGCAATGCCTGTCGCAGCATGCCATTCCGAACTGCGAAGGTTCAAACAAACGTGGGAATAGAAGCGCATGTGTTGATGGAATAATGCTTCAATGCAGTTCTCACTGCCTCGCGACCGTTTCGGCCTTCAAGGATCTAAAAATTTGTTTGTGCTATTTGCCTGAGGCCGTGAGCAGCATTGCGTCAATGTGCCACCGTCAGAGCCACCGTAAGTACGTGTGGCAGGGTGTTACGACAATAGCCATGATAAAGCGAGGGAACTAGGGAAAGGGATTGGAAGTGGAAATAAGGTAACGTTAGATATTTTTAGCGAGTTAGAGCCCCGCTCCATTTTTTTAAACTCACTAATAGTGATTGGGTAGAAGGAATTTCTTTTCAATTATCAATTTGGTCATGTATTTGTCTAAATGCATTGCATCTATCAGTTACAGAGAAATAGTGTGGTGTTAAAATAATATTGTCTTTCTGAAGCCGTGTTCCAATCCGCAATAAGGTTTACCTGACGTACTGAATTTTCGCCATTTTCAGAAAGTGACGTCAAAACCTCCAACCTTTGGAGCTACTTCACGCCCGCCAAAGGGCTGTCACGGGCTAGTATGAAAAAATACTTTCAACAAGGCCGTACCAGTTGCAATGATTTATCATGGCATCTGCTATGGATAGAGTCGTGAAGTACGTGAGAGAAGCAGCGAGGGGTAGTTCGAATGTTTGTGTTAATTATACTACCATTTTTTATTTAAAAATTATGATGATCCCCAGTGACCTAAATGACAACGACATTTTCTATGGCTAGTAAAATGTCATTTCTCAACTTTTTTACGACACATACTAAGATAACGGCTGGCGTAACACATTGGTTAGACGAAATAATCGACACAATTTACATAAAAGCGCTAGTTGTCCGTTCCAATTCAAAAATATAGTCTAGGGTCATACTGAGAGTAGTGCATGGCATATGCTGCGGTGGTATCTACCATCTACGCTACTCTGTGAGTCTTCGAAGAAGCGAAAGGCAAGGGATGTCAGGACACCAGCAATGAAAAGGAGGGGGGATAGGGAAAAGGAAGGGAGGAAAGACAGAGTTGAGTTTTGTGTTAATGATTCTTAAATAATGAAGGCATATTTGTACTTTTCAATTCGGCTGTGAATCTCTCTTATCTTATTAAAATAACATGTCCTCGTTTCGTACTGATACTCACTTCATCGGAGTTTTTCAAGTAATGTAAGCCGAGCGTGTAGCCTCCGAGTGGTTCCAAACTGAATGCTTTCATCAGCTGCGTGAAACTGTTCAATTGCAGTAGTTTATAATGAATCGTGTGGATTTCCTTAGTATTTTATTTAATTTGTGTATCAAATATTTGGACCAAAGTGATCGCTACGTATTCGGAAGGTGGCCTACGGAATTTAAAAATGCGTCTTTCTATCACCTTTAATTGGAGATTATTTTTCCTAATCGCGTGATAAGCCCTAGTGTCTTTAAGATGTAAGGTACACCAGAACATGGCCGAACACTGACTTTTCGATTAGTCTTAGGTTAACTTATAGTCTCCAATTTTTTAGCGGGGTCCATATTATTCCTTCTTTGAGCTCCGTTAAACCCTTTATTCCTTACGTTGACTAATAAAAAAAAAGAAAGAGGCACTCCGGGAGTGCCGACAGAAGTGAAAACTTGAAATTACGTGAGCGTTTTTGAATGTAGGGAATAATTTCTAATGAAGTGTTTTATTAATCAGTAGAAAGTATTTTCATGTATATATAATAAATTAAATGTTCATTTATTGCGCTATTGTACACAATTATTTTACATAAAAATTGTACACTTCAGAATAATCAACATTCATCCATTATTTCAACAACTCTTCTATCATCACCGCCATCATCATCGGCAATATCTAAAACTGATACAATAGGCTTATGGTAACTAAAGTAAGAAACGAATAATTTTTATTCGAATTTGCTAAAATGTCTTGTAAATACTGCATCAATAGTAGTTTTATATTTCGTTGTGCCAAGATTGCGATCATTAGACATCGTTAAACCAAACTCACTATTTAAAAATTCAATCAATGGTAGATTTTTATCGCCTGCAAAGTTTATGTTAACGTATATATGAATAAGCTACTCAAATTGAACGTATTAAAAGAAATTGAGTTATATTGTACTAACCTTCACTATTCTTGTATCGAGTACACTCTCCTGCACGAGTATGGACTATTATATTATCCGGCACAATATTTGTAGCAACCCAAATTGAATGAACTAAACCGTTTATTAGATATATATATAATGTAATATGAATAAAATTATAATATAGTTTATTTGACGGTGACGGTGACGCGAGTCCAATGGTTTTTACCCATCCACAAGTACTGTGTATATAGCGAGTATACTGTGTATATACAGAATATACATAATTATACATATATGTAGTAGCGGTGACGGTGACGCGAGTCCAATGTCTTTTACCCATCTACAAAAGTGCTCAACGCGACATAAGAAGTTTTCACTTCAATAATATTACGGGTGTATGCCGCATGTTATTTCGGTTTGGCCCGACGTTTTGTGACCCACTCCATAGAATGTCATAGAACGCCACTTTGTCATAGAATGAAACTTGCTGCCGCTATTTGTTCTTATATATCTATCCCCATTAAAATTGGTTCAAGTGGGAGAGTTAGAAGGGGGGAGGGAGTCAGTACAGGGCTGGGAAAGGTGAGGTAGAGAATTTTTGCAGATGACTGATTTCCATGTGCTACTGATTTTTAGGCATGTGATGAAGTTATGTTTATTTTTCCTTATCTCGATGGCCTCACGGATGAGTTGGGGTTTGAATCTTCCCACCTTAGCGATGACTTTGCATTTTTAAAAGTCGATCGGGTGTCCCAAGGATTTGTGCTCAGCCACAGTAGAATTAAGTTGTTTGCTCGAGTCAAATGTCAAATGGCCCGTTTGTGCTCCTCCAGTCCAGTTTTGAGTAAACATCCTGTGTCACCGATGTATTTTTACCGCTTGCTCCGCAGGAAATTCCGTATATCCCTTCGATTTGCAGCGGTGTGCTGTCATTCACATTACCTATGAGGTGTTTTACTTGCACCTGCGGTTTAAAAATTGCCTTAAGGATGTTCAACGCCTTGCCAGAAATGCCGCTGCAGACTCTTTTTAATTTAAATGCCATGCTCGTATTATAATAGATACGTCCATTTTGTTTTCTCTAGATTGTGCACAAAGGTTTAGTGCTTGTAACTTGCACATGAATTTCTTCTGTAATGCTTGCAAACGAAGAAATGGCATGTTAAGCTTCACTGTTATAGGCGTTTTTGAGCGCCTATTGCAGCGGTGCATGAACGTAAATGGAAAATTCCTGTGAGATACACTATCTATAATCCTTCATATAAAAGAAGAGACTAATCCCATGCGTTCATCTTACGACCCAAGCCTACGGTATCTAAAATGCGAGACGATGCATCGAGTTCTCCAAAATGAACGGAAGCTGAGGCTTTCTTTTCGAATTTTTTCCCGCGCAGCCTGCCCGTCCTCTTCCCATTCCACCTCTAGATCTCGCCTCCGAGAGGGTCGAGGTGGAGGGGGGAAGGCTTCCTTATCTCCAGCGATCAAGTTTCATCCTCGCTCGCTCGCTCACTCGTGTGGAAGGTTGACGGAGGGTCTGCGAGCGTGATCTAGGAGAGATTCCATCCTGTGTATGGGCGTCGAGTAAAGAATCCACCTATTTCTGCCAAAACCACCAGAAACTAATTTTTGTTATTTTTCCATACCAATACGAATCCTGGGATTCCGGCATTGACGTACACATTTTTGTTAAATGTGTACGTCACAGTACAGTGACCCTTGTAAGTAAGTTTTCTTGGGCATGAAATGTAACATGCTACACGTCTGATTTAAATGACAAATTTAAATAAATCATTTGTTATACAAAATAAAAACGGAGATTAGCTTACGGACTAAACTTCAGAATTTATTTCTAACTTTCGATGAATGGACTTCGCCACGCAATAGAAGCTATATTGATATTAACGTTCACTCCTCTGAAAGAGAATCAAAGATCTGGAATTTGAAGCTTATCTATATAATTGGAATATGCCCTCTGAAGTTTGTATTGGATTTATAAAAAAGAAATTCAGATAATTTGAAATTTCTTCAGGAAAAGACATTTTCGCAATCACCACGGATGGTGCAAGTGTAATGGCAAAGGTTGGTAGGTTAATACCAACGAATTTGCTCGTGGTATCCACCTTGCAGTCATTAATGGTACGTAAAAATCTGAGGGTAGAGTAAATGTGAAAAAGATTTAATTTGAAGTAGAAGAAGAAGTCGAATTTGAAGAAATTGAATTCAGCGAAGACTTTCCGTTGAGTGATGAAACAGACGGGGATTGTCCATTTGAAGATGGAGATGCGTGTAAGAATAAGAACAAAAAATTAAGATTTTGGTCCAAAAAATAAGGAAAATAGTTCCTCTATTTAGAAAATCATTCTCAAAAAACGACAGATTCCTTCAAAAATATGTGATTGAAAAATTTGGTGAGGAAAGAGCTCTTGTTATTGAAGTAAAAACTCGATCGAACACGTGAATGAAAAGGACTGGCAATTTTCCACAAGAATATATTTTAAATCGACCGGTTTCGGTGTACAACACCATCATCAGGTCCGAACACAGAAACCGTCGTTTTAAAATATATTCTTGTGGAAAATTGCCAGTCCTTTTCATTCATGATGTCATTCCACAAAATCAAGCCTGAAGCAACAACTTTTATTCGATCGAACACTTTAGTTGACATGATAGCACGTTTTCCAATGCTAAAACCTTGCGTGGCGAGGGCCTTAATTGATTTTAATTCCGAAATATCATTCCATGAATGTGAATATGAACTTGTTTCTTCTATTTTTACAACACTTCAGCTAGTGAAAATTATAGAGGAGGCGCTTTGCCGAAGAGATCAGAATGTTTTGAAGTGTGACGCTGCGTTAGAATTCTTAATGCGAAAACTAACATATGTGAATACATAGTTGGGGAATAATATGAAAACTGCCTTTCAGAATCAAATACTGAAGAGACTAATCTACCAGGGGTTTTGCGGTATTGTCACTGCGGTTCACGGGCAAGAGGTCATGATTAGGGGAATTTATATTCTGTGCTAACACTAGCAAACCTAAAAAGAGTTTTCAAAGAATACTTGCTTGGATTTCGTAATCAAATGCCACTAAAACATTTAAATCAGCAAGCGAGGAAGAAGAACAAACTTCTTTAGAAACAAAACGTCGATATATTGATGGCTTGCATAGAGCAAGAGAGAGTCAGCTGCTAAATATTCAGAAAGTGGTTCACTATGTTCGGATGAGCTAATGAAGGAACTTGATTCGGTCATTACCCAATGTTTGATTCCTTCCAAACCACATCCTCCTACCTGCAGTTCAAAGGACCGAGGATCAATAGTTCAAAAGCTAGAGAATTTCCGTGAAAGTGGACGGACATGATAAAATATGCAAATTATTTACGAGCACTTACTAGCTATTCCTCCCATTAGTGTTGAATCAGAAAGGGCTTTTTTATCAGCGGGTTTGCTTTGCAATAAATATAGGTCAAGAATGAGCGACGAGACATTACACACTGTGTTTTTTAAGTGCATATTTGAAAAAATTGTGAGTAACTTTTCAGTCAGGATAACCAAACTCTCGAGTTTGTTCGAATTTTTTAAAAGACTACAATTTCTTTCAATTTATGAGCAATTGATACTGCTATTGTGCATTATTTTTTATCCCGCAAGAAAAACTGTATTATTTTACGTTTTAGTAAAACAGATTCTTTAGTAACTTTGTGGGGTTTTTCCAATTTTAGTACCAAAGATAAAACAATTAAAAAACAAAGTAAAACAAACGCAAGACCCGGATTTCAATACTTCAGCAACGTCATCATCACTGAAGATACTCCTCTGTTTCTAAACTTTGTGTGGTGTTGTTTTATAATAATATTAACTTTATTAATAATCGATGTTGCTTACAATTTGCGTCATTTTAATGTGGGTTCCATATGTGCATGTGATATTTTAGTTCTTTTTTTATTTTAATTCCATATATGCACGTGTTACTATAGATAAATCCTGGGATCTCTGGATTGAGGAAATCACAATCCCGTAATCTCGGGATTGAAAAATCTCTCCGGGATTTCAATTCTTAGTGCCCAAGTGTGTTATAACGGCCAACACTGAATTATCATGCCAATTCACTTCGAGGGTTTAATTATTTTCATCGTTTTGGCAATAGTAAGTTCCTTTCTTTCTCTCACTTACGTTGCGATTGATTGTCAGAGATACTGAAATATAATATTAGTTTCTTGAACCTTGACATGCTTTCTCGAATGATTTTTCACTCTTTGTCAGGATATTAGGTCCAATACATTTTGTTTATGGTTGACAATGGTACCCCGTCGAAAAATAGATGTGTCAAAAACTTTTCCAAGATTATCATGGCTTATTTGGTGACTGATTTCATATTTATCGCGAATATATTTTCACTCAAAATGAAAATATAGCCTACATCAATATAAAAAGTTAAGGCTGCAAGCAGCTGCAAGGCCAATGAGTTCGGTAAGGGTATGGAAGGAAACGACTTTCCACAAACCATCTAAGCCCTGTAGATGCTCAGATCATTCAGCTAACGGTTGTAAACCTCCGGGACCCTTCAAACGAACTTTCCATTTTATGGTTTTCGCAAGAAATTCTCGAAAATTCGCTACTTCGCGATGGGTGGATTTTTGTTAGTCTTGAGAAACGAGCTCTTGAGGAAGGGTGCGTGTGCCTGTGTTCTCCAGCGTGCAGAAGGGAAGGCGTTATGGAAGAGTCCACGAAGCCTTATAGAAAAGCGCGGTATCGTAAAGCATACTACAAAAAGAAGAGAAGAGCTTACAATGTTCAGAGTTTGAATCGCTGGAAAAAAAAACAGATAAAGGTATTTATTTCGCAATATTATATTTACGAGATAATTAAATGGCCTCTTCGTACGCAGGTTAAACTATTTTCTCGAAGTCATAACTGATATTGTATTCATGCCTTCTTTACAGAACAATGTGAGATGGAAACTAAACCATCTGAAACTATAATATTCTCCGGGGAGGAAAATACTGAAAAGGAAAGGTAAATAGAACTAAAAATATCCACGGTCGGATTCCGATTACATTACGCAAGAAAATAGGAGACAATTTAATGCGTTAAAGAACTGCTGTAATTTCGGCTATAGGCTACAGAAAAAATACAGAATCACCAGATTCAATTAGAGACCTTGAGAAGGACTTGAAGAATGGCCCAAGCCATGTTTTTGGTGATCATGCCAGTTGTGCAGACTACTTCTGTAAGGGGCCAAAGGAAGGGGAAGTGAATCTGGTTCCACAGCTGAAGAAAAGCGGCATTTGGGAAGACATTTTGACTTCAAATGCTCTCCTCGTTCGTCACTCCCCCAGCTCGATATTGAATGTCACAAACAATCATGCCGAGCTATATAATGCATACGTGGCAAAGTATATTGGAGGAAAGAGAGTGAACTTTGCTCCGAGGGGCGCGTATCAAATGCGGTGTGAGATTACGGCAACTGCATGCAACGTTGGACCCCAATTGCATGGCTTGATACACAAGCAAATCACGGAAAAGAGCCCAGGGTTCTACATAAAAAAGTATACTACCTCCACGCAAAGGAAGGCAGACTTAAGGTGTAAACGACGCCTAGAGATGCCTTCTTCATCGAAGCGAAAAAGATTGCGGGTCGCTGGTCCGGACCAACACTATGGCCTTGTGGGTCAAAGTGAAGCAGTCACTAAAGAGACTCTAGAGATCGACAACGAACGGAGAGAAGAGTTCCTCATGTCTCTAAGACTCAGCGACCGTGGCAGAAAGAGACTGGAAGAAAACACAAGGGATCAGGGCCGCTGCGAGATGTGGATATCGGAAAGATTGAAGAGGCTAACTGCTTCCTCTTTCGGGCGCATTTGTAAATTACGACGCACAACTCCCCGCGCAAATATAGTCAAGGGTTTGCTTTACCATTCGTTTGCAGGAAGTAAATCCACGCAATAAGGGGAAGTAAGCGAACCCAAGGCAATTTCTGAGTACGAAAGGCACAGCGGGGACAAAGTTTTTCCAGCTGGTCTCTTTGTGGACAAAAAACTGCCTTTTCTGGCCGCCTCGCCAGATGGAATATTTGCCAATGGAAAGGGGTTACTACAGGTGAAATGCCCCTATAAATGCAGGGATATTTCTCCTATAGAGGGTATAAATAGGAAAATGATCTCTTACTGTGAGATTAAAGAAGGAGAAGTAAGGTTAAAGAAAAATAGTGATTACTACTACCAGGTGCAGGGTCAGCTGCACATTAAAGAAAAAGAATACTGCGTATTTTTTGTTTGAAGCCCGTTTGGAATGATAGTTCAGAGGATTGAAAGAGATGACGAATTTTGGAACGAGAAGATGGAGGTAAATTTAAAAGAATTTTATATGGATCACCTACTTCCCGAAATCGTGGATCCTCGTTATCCAAAAGGCATGAAGATCCGTTAAAAATCTATGTATTAATGGTACAGATATTCAGTGGCCTTTACAATTTGCTGTTGCACTATTTCTTAGAGTTATGTTAATATATACGATTTTATGTGCTCAATAAATGTTTTATTTTATTACAGCTTTATATAACCATTTTGCTTTCCTGTGCTAATGGTAGTTAGTTATTTCTATCCGAATTTTTACTGCAGGCTGTTATTTTCTTTATTTAAGTTTCTAGGACATACTGCTCAACTTTTAATTTTGTGTAAAAATGCACAGAACGGAAGAAATAGATAATTTACGAATAGATAAGATAATTTTCAGGGGGATCATACTGGACTTGTCTCCTAATAATTATAATTACTAATTGTAATTAACAAGTGAATGGTAGCCCAGTAGGTAGAGCGTTCAGTAACACACCAAAGGATAATGGATTGAATCCTGGGCGAAGCATCTTGGCATGATCTCGCGGTACGATTTTCGGTGTCAGAGTTTTGTTGAAAGTTGGAAAACAGGCCTCTGTACCCTGAATGTGTGAATTTCACTCGCCTTTCGCCTTAGTACGGCAGAGCGCAACTCTGTCCAACCAGTCACTGGGTTCATCAGTGCGCGAATGTTTTTAAATATGATGAATTACCTGCGAAGAAAAAAGTTTTTGAACAAATAATGAAAATATAAAATGACGTGTTGATATATTTGGAGCATTAATGCCGTTTTCTCTCTTGTTATAGAAAACATTCAATTTAACTGTTAAATCATAGCTAAACGAAAAACGTAAATGCACAACGTTCATAAACGAAATTTTTTGTTGCCTAGACCACGGATCTTCAAGAAAGAAGTACTCTTGTAAGAATTAGAGGAAAATCCGAGAGCGCTTTGGCCCTGTAAATGGTAGGAAACTTTAGAGATGTAACATTAAACTTTTACGTCAATGAAATACAATGGTCGAAAGTAGACACATGTGAAAGAGAGAGAGAGAGACAATATTTTAAATAGCCTCTTTAAAAATGCTCACCAATTACTTAACGAAGCCCCAAGTGAATTTCGCTAAAATAAGTAATCAAATGGACGATATTATTAGAAATCTTGGAGGACAAATTCAATAACTTCAGTCCATAAAATTTAACAACCACTAAAAACTCAACAATACTCCCAAGGCAACGCCGACAATCCCAAAACCCTTTAGGTGTTTTCAGTTTTAGGTAATTTCTGACCTTTCTTACTTAAAACCCAAATGAGGACGAGGAAAACATTTCACACTCGGCATCGAAAGGAAAGCTTCTCGACTTTATTTATGTTCTGTGTAACCTGATCGCCGATGATTACGCAAGCTCTTCAGCCGCCGTCGCCCTCCCCCCCCCCCCCCCCGGAAAATCCGAGCTGATAGATAAAGGGTCCCTCCCATCTGCTCCCCATTCCACTTCCTACGGTGGCGACGCTGATGGCAACTCCCAAGAACTACTAGAGCAGTGAGATTGTGCTGAGATGAGAGACCGTTAAATCGGGTATTCAAATACTCGTTGAACCACCTTAATGTCATATTTACGAAGGACGTTGCTTATCTTATCTGTCGTGCCTTTTATGTACGGGAGGCAGGCTTTCCTCTGGCTGGTTATGTCCGTAGTTTCGGATGGGTTCCTATTGTCCTTCTTCTGTCTTGTTGAGATTTCGTTAGATAGCTCCGTTGTCGATACCATTTAGGCGAAGAATAGCTTTCAATTTAGGTTTCTCTGCAAGTAAATTCTTGGTATCACTTAGCCGAATAAATCACTCAATTTACGTGCTCATAACAGCGTTTAACTGGGCACCCTGCCTGGGTGGTGACCTGGACCTGGGTGGTGAGAGCTGTAATGGAGATACCGGTTCTTTCACGTGGGTTTTCTATGCACGGCGTGACCCAGGGTTCCATCAAGAGCAGCGGTAAGTTTCATTCCCATGAAGAACCAGCAATGGTGACCAGCAGTGGGTCACAAAGCGTTGAGGCAAACTGAAATAACACGCGGCATACACCCGTATTATAATTTTATTAGTCATTATGAGCCGCGAAAGCTTTAATCTTACGAAATATCTTACGTAAATTGGTCTACTTTAACACCCACTCTGTCTTTACTTTCCACAACAACCGTTGCTTATAATGTATATTTACTGGCCCAATTTGGCTATAAGTTGGTCTACGATAGAGTGTTTGCAAATGTCTTATGTATTTATGCACTCAAAATGTGAACGTCTAAGAAAAATGTGCACGAATGAAATTCAAGCTCTTTGTTCAACTACACCATTAACGTAATTGGATAGCTATGGGTTCTTGCCAAAATTATTTGTAATTTCATTGTGAGATATTGTACAGCCAATTTGATAAAAGAGCATAAAAAATTTGAAATACATATAACGCAAAATCAACGGGTGTCAGAACCTGTGTTTATAAACGTAGTAAGTATAAAATAACTAATTTAAAGTCACTCTATGAGTATCATTTTCTATGCACTAGGCTTTGACTTGATTTCAGTGAAGCAGGAAACTGCGTTTTTTCCTCCATTTTATATTATTTAAATGACTGCATAAAAGAACATTTTAATTTATGGTTTTAATGGAATGAAGATAATTTTATACTTATTTATTTAAAAATCGGGTTTATCTATGCTTTTTTCTGTAGAGCCTACCCTAAGCTTGGATGTTGACGGTATAAGGATATATGGTAATACGTTTCGAATTCAGCCCAAGTTCGGTTAATTTAGGCGTTGTTGATTTTGGTGAACCGGCCATAATTAGTGTTTCAAATGCCACTAATGCATCAAACTTACGCACTAACGCTGGGCTTAAGGCGATTCGGTGTTAATTTTTAACTCAAACTGCACATTTTTCTCTATATTCGGATACAAAACGCTAAACATAATCATGAGTTGACGCCATTGAATTCCTTTACCCTACCCTACTTCATTGTAATTTCACTGGTGAAAATGTAGACGAGTCTTTCACAAATGCCAACAGAAAATTTAGAAAAAGAAGTAAAGTGCTAAATATTGCTCTATTTAATATTAATTTCAGTCAAAACTTTTGCTACTTTGTGTTTAGTCTTAAAAAAAATGCATTCGAGTCCGCCAATGACAATAATACGTTCAAATTCCATTACACGACTAAACTAAATTAGACTAACTGGATTAACTACATTACATGACTTGAGTAAATATCATCTGTAAATTGATCTTAATTTATAATACAATTGCCGGTAACACGATGTCGCAATATGGCCAGAATGAAGGGGTTATATACGTTTTGATATGCTTCGGATTGTTTAACGCTATTTTTCCATTCGTTTTTCGATCTAATATAGTGTAATAATGGAAATAAAATATATCATTACAGTCAATAAACAATGTAAACCATATCCTTTCTGGTGGATGCTAGTCTCTGTTACCTTGGAACGTGAGCGTCTATTTATGAAGGCGATATAACTACATTCATGCCAACAAATATATTTCGAACTTTACCACATTGTAGGTTGGGGCTCATGTGGCATCAGTATTATCCATAAGCTTGACTTGATGAGCACTGAAATTGCCAGTAGTACTTGAAAATCCCACGATAAGACCATGATTTTGATAATTTACCGTCAACCCAAGAAATAACAGGGCTTTGATACCGCATCTGATGATAATTTACGTCGTGAAAGGTCCAGTTCCCTATTTTAAGACAAGGTTTAAAAACGGTTTCATTGAGCTGTTAGCTGTGCGCAAGGTTTGGAAAAAGTGAAATTAAAGCATGAAACAATTGATTTATTATATGGTGATGAAATGGCTCCACATTATATTCAAATAAATTAAAAAAACTATACCATTTTGTTTTGTTAAGTCCACGCTAAGCTGTGACGCCGAGACAAATGTTATGACGTTGGATAAAAGCTCTAACTAACCTTAATTTGGTGTTAATATTTTCTGAAAACCGGCCATATAGCTTCACCACTCTCTCTCTGCTCTTAAAACATGAGGACCTTATCTTAAGCCTAGGATTGTGGTAATTTGACATTAATTGTTAGCGCCGAACCGCCTCTACCTGCCGCTAGGTGGACACAATAATTACCTCTCCACGGAATTCTTCCTGTCAGCTAACTCCCTACGAAACTTTATGAATAAGAAGGTCACGACGAAGCGTTGGACACGAAATATGGGTGGAAATAAGAAACGGAAACTATGAAACGATTGCTTCATTATGAGGTGCTGAACACCTACCTAATATTTTTAATAAAATCAAAATCCATGTAAATTGTCTAATCCATGAAGTCTATACTAAGCTGTGACGCCGACGCCAAGCCCACGATGGCTTTTAATCACAGCTTAGGCTAGCGTTAATTTGGCGTTTCTAAGTGCTAGCCATAATGCGCTTTTTCATTTCTTGTGACACACAAAGCTCCCACGTTTAGGCTAGGATTGAGGTAGTTTGACGTTCACTATTAGCGCCGATCCAACTGTGCCTGCCGCTAGGCGGGACCCAGTACTTCACCTCTCCACGATATCCTTCCTGTCAGCTAACTCCCGGTGAAACTTGGCGAGCAAGTAGAGCGAGACGAAAGGACGGACACGAAATTCGAACGAAAAGGGAAATGCATTAAAAGGAGGGAGAAATGTGGAGGGAGATTTGCAGGGGAGGGAAGAAAAAATAAGCAAAAACGCAGAGCGTTTTCCGTAGTGGAGCTTCAGAGAAGCAAAAATCCGGGTCAGCCGAAACTGATGCAGCGTGAGGCGTACGTTCTCCTAGACTCCCAAGCCTTTTCCCACCACCTATCTCGGTTCAAACTTTTCGAAATTAATGTTCAATTTAATTTTTTTATTCCTACTTCTTCTTTTTCCCCCTCCACATTTCCGTCTCTCCCTCTTCTTCTCGAAGCGCGGCACGTTCCCTCGTTCCATTAGAACACGGTCATAATTTCAGCTCCATCAATGTCTTTCCCGGCGCGGCTAAAAAAATTGTATCGAGAAAATGTTTAGATTTTTTTTATTTGATGGGAGATGGGATTTGATGGGAGCCGTCGGAGTTTTTTCTTCCGTGGGACAGCCGTTATTTGACGCCCCGTCAGAAAATTTAATTCCGGCTCTTGGTAAGTGTGGAACAATCGTCACATACCTTGGTGAAAACGAAACTTGATCTCATTGCTTATCATGGTTCCCAGAAACTGCTTTGGTTTGATTCTACTGACGAATGAATAGATTATTAGGTAATGTTTTCGGTAATTTCGATAGTGAAAGTAATATTACTTGAGGACGTCCATGATGTATGTGTATTTCTTTTTCTAAACATTTAGCAGATTAGGAAGTAGGCACTTCTTTCTCCTTCTAAAACTAAACTAGATTTTACTGAATTCATTTTAATTCATAGTAAATTAATCGTACAAAAGAATTATCCATAACTTTGAGGAACTAAATGTAAATTTAGTAGATGAATTCAGATTACGCTGCAAAAAAACACAGAATTGATGCAAAGGAAGTATTAATGGCGATGTATTTAAGACGCTAAGATTTGTTAAATCCAATGGGAGGATGGTCCTTGGATGGAAAAGAGAAACAGTAATGCTACTTTGCTCAGGTTTGGTGACATCTTGAGTATGAAACGAAATTTTGGAACTATGAAGAGAATGTTTTAATTCGTGATGCAATGAAAAATTATAGGAAAGCTACTCACTTCGTTAAAATGTGCTACGAGCGAAAAGAGGGTGTTACAGACTTGATCTAAGGACTAAGGTGGGAGACACAAGAGACTCTGAGGCTACACCCTATAATGAGTATTTTTTAAATATTCAGATCAGGCTAGTTTACTATGATTCGGAGGATATTACTGATTACATCACATGACCACGATGTCTCTCTAAATCTGATAGAAGGGACAAAATGGGAGATTCACTGTCAGACTGATAGGTGCATACAAAAATTGCATATTTTCATACAATACTAAAGACTAGAATAAGAACTGAACGAGCCATTTAATCACTCAAGTAACGTGAAATTCTTTCCTGATATTCTATAAAGTGAACTGATTGCCTAAATAGCTTGCCATCTCCATCTTCCAGTTCATAATTTCCTCTCCTTTTCTAGACGGGCGTCCTAACACCCCCTGCCACACGACCCAGCGGAGGCCATGTAAAAATGTAGATATTAGTGATTTTTATTCTTCATATCTCTTGATGGTGCACGCTCTCTCATTTCATTAAAAAACGGCCATGATTTAAGACCTGCCAGTTTTTACCTCCGCTATTGAAAAATCTATTGAGAGTTTTCTTTTCTTATCTGTTTGACAGGAACTTTCTTAGTTTTAGGCCCGTAAACTTCCGTTCTTGAAGCTCAGTGAGGCAGTTTGGTTCCACCTTGAAGTGAAGCAGAATTATTAGAAGTTTGCGTGAAGAAGTTATATGCATGACATTACGAAAGGGAGAAAATCCATGATGATGAGCGAAATGTAAGCACAGCTCGGGCCTGCTCGTAGATTGTGATTTATGCTGAAGCATAAAAGTAGCTATAAATAATTAATGGGAGCTTTTCATACCAGGTTTTAAATTAATGGGTAATCAGAACGCATCAGGATTTTAGGTGTACACAAACAAATATGATTTCAACTATGTTTATAGGCGAAAAACCGCCGATAATATGCCGCTACGTAGCCTTCTGTAGGTGAAATTGGTTACGATCGTGATTATTGTAATCAGTTGACGAATTCGTTGAAACTGCATGCTAAAGAAGGAAAATATTTTACCATAAAGTAATAAAAAACTTTACAGTATCTGCCTTGTTTGATGCCTTGGATGAAAATCAACGCATAAATATCGATCACTGATGTCATATTTTTGAATATTTTGACTAGCCACGGTATTATTACCTTCAAGCAGTCACTCACAAGTGCTCATCAGTGCGAAAAATCCAGTGAAAAATTCGTTGGTTTAAAAGTTCTAAAAATTTGCTATCATTGGCTTTAATGGATAAATCACTTGCCACAATATACATGGATCAAGGCTCGAGCCTGGTCTAGGTGAATGACACTTTTCTCTATGATGTTAAAGGCTGTGGTGACAATTTAGTTATTTTCTTCTAAAAATCAATCCCGAGTACGTCAACAATGCTCCCAATCCATTGTGATGTGTGCTACCTAGTGCATATGATTCTGGAACGAATGGAAAGTAGCTCAGCCGTTGTGTTACGAAGTGTTTAGTGCACTAACGCGAAATGCATTACGCTCCCTTTTCACTTGGGATTAGGCGTTTGGAGAGGAATAAATTAATAGTTATTTTAAACTAATTTGACCTCGGCCAGCATGTATGCTAAGGGACTTTGGTATTTTTATCCACATAGAAAGCGTTTACTACTCCAGTTCCAATGGGTGGATGCTATTTTAAGGAAGGAACTCAAGAAACGTTTCATTCAGGGTAACACATTAATCTCTTGTAATTGGCTACAAACTTGCTCTGAATTACGCCAGTTAAATCGTCGAAGAAGCTGCAAAAGAAAATGGCTCGTTCTTTTAATGAAACCACATTTTTTCGTTTTGTATTTCGAGTGCGCGAATCTCAAATCGCAAGCTTGTATGTTGAGTTCCATTATTCGCTTATATTTGTTGTTCAAATCAGGAATCACGCGTGTTGTCGTGTTATGCGCATTGACCAGCCACTTACATGAACAAATGTTCCCATTCTTGTATATATGTATATGTAATGGTTGTTTTTGTAGTTTAATAAATATATTATTATCACATCGAAATTAAGCATGAAAACCTAATAGCCTATGTACAAACAATATCTAATATCTGATGTAGTAAATCGTTCTGGAAAACTAAGAACTTATTCTTGATATTCACTTTAACGACTGTATTAAAAGCCCGTACTCCTGATTTTAATCCCTGTTTTATATAGCCTGGATAACGATTACCACAATATGACGTCGCCTTTATTTTAACTTCTGGTTAATCGAGATTTTAGGTTATGAATATTATTCCAGTCTATTAGTCAACGCTATCGATCGAAAAACGCATTACATCGGTTTTGATTCCTAGAACATATTTCATCATATTTTACTAAAAACTAGGTCTTGATGTCATTCGGAAGCTGACTCATTTTGGTCTGCATTGAATTACACAATAGACAGCTCCTCACTTGTAGGGTTTCTCGACCATTAACGAAAGCCTTGTGCCATTTGTATTACAAGACACCAACCGTAAAAAGCTCTTCAGTTTCATGCATATTTAGTGAACTCCGGTTTAAAAGTGTTGGCGCAAAGCTCCTAAATAAATCAAATAGCCCAGCTTACCTGGGGGGTAGGGGAGACAGGTGAATGTGTTATTTAATGATGTCGGATTACTTAAAGATTTAAAGTAGACCGATTCTTGAGGAGAATGGTTTCAAAATGCCATCTTCGCATTGATTTCTTCTCTCTTGGAGTTCTATTTTAGGTCCCCTGAGTCATCATGGCCACCCCTTAGGCTGGCTGTGTGCCAAGATAAATTGTCGCCGGCAAAGGTATCGGTCGATGCTCGGGAGATCCGGTGATATACTCCTTGATCACCGCTCGTGGCATGCGATGCATGTGCGGTGAGTCCCTAGATACTCGGGGTGCTTCGCCTGAAATCACAATTTTTGCGTATTTCTTTTTTTTACATTTCCTCGGGCGAATTCACACTACCTTTTCACCGTACCAATACGTTCCCTGGTGATGTACTCATGTCCAAGTCTCCAACCCCGAGATAAAAACCAACCCATCACTGTTTACTGATTATCATACATTATTTCCCGAAACACCCAGCATTACCTGTGGAAGGAGTAAGACTCTATTAGTTCTTTTTTATTAGTATTGAATTCAAATATAGATTTGTAGTGAGTCTTTTATCTCCATCAGTTTGGACATCAGAGGTTGTATTTGCAATTCATAGTTGCAAAGTAGGTTGATAATAAATGATCTACCGTCTTCCTCAGCCCAAATGAAACTCCGACTCAAGAGATGCTACGAGACTTTTCGGGATAGATTTTATAAGAAATTAATTATAACAATCACATGTTTATGCTTACAATTTATGAAAACAAAATGGGAATGTGAAATTTAAAAAAATCAGCTGTATCGTAATTAATCATCGGATTATATCAGAAACAGTTGAACAATTGAGAGCTGCAAGCAACCTTTAGCTCGCTGCCGCAACGTTTCCTGCGGTAAAAGTAGAAAAATGGACACCATTGGCAGTGAAGCATAACCAGAAGAATGAAAGCGTAGCTTTTCCCTCGGTAGGTTGGACGCAGGCCGTTTTAGGACTGCAGTTTCGAGTTTAAAAAGTGTACTTTAAGGGCTGGGATGTACGGTATTGAGAAATGCGGAAATTGTGCAGAAGAAACCCGGTTTTGGTGTTTGCCTATTCATGTATAGAAAGGGCCCGGCGGTCAATAATAATAAAGATAAAGATAAAGAAATATTTATTGTTCTTGGACCCTTGGTCCACTAAGAACATACAAAGGTATACATTAGTATCAGAGCTCGAGTACACAGTAAATTGGATGCATACAATAAATGATATAATAATGGTAACAAAAAATACAAGCATATTGAAAAATTAAATTTTTTCCTGTAATAGCATTTTATTGAACAGTATGTTTTTGAAAGCAATCAGCGATTTGGAGTTTTTGATTAGTTCGGGAGTACTATTCCATATCCTTGTCCCAACAACAGAAAAGGATTTATTAAATGTAGTGGTTCGGTGTAGTGGGACAATTAAAAAATCTGGTGACATTCGAGTTGCAACATATCGATTTTTCTCTTTAGACTGAAAAAATTGCATGATATATTCAGGCTGTTGACAATTGAAAAGTTTATATAAAAAGGAGGCAAGCATGTATTCCCTCCTTGTTTTAGCTTTAAGCCATTCTAACTTAGAAAAATAAGGGGATATATGATCATCTTTTTTAAGATCATAAATGAACCTGACACACATATTTAATTGTCGTTGAATCATGGTGTTAATCTCTTTAGTTAGGTCATGATAAACAAGGCAGCAGTAATCAATATGGGGGAATATTAGCGAGGATACCAGTTGCTTGCGGGTATGAGAGGGCAAAAGGTTTTTATGAATTTTTAGCTGAAACAGGATCATGTTAATCTTATTGCTGATGGCTTGAACATGGTTTTGCCAAGTCAAATTGGGCATCAATATGACCCCAAGATTTTTAACGGAGTTTGCATATGATATTTCCGCCTCACCAACAATAATCTTTGGCAAAACATCAAAGTCAACATGTTTGAGTAGTTTTGAGGTACCGAGTAACATAGACTTTGTTTTTCTGGGGTTAAGCACAAAGTTATTGTCTACAGCCCATGAATTGATGGCTTGAACATCCTGATTGACTTTGGAAATTGCATCATTCAGCTCATGTAAATGGCAGTGATGATAAATCTGTAAGTCGTCAGCATATAAAAGGTATTTACAATTTATAATACACTTGGACAGATCAAGGACATACAAGGAAAATAGGAGAGGACCAAGAACTGACCCTTGCGGGACACCACAATGGACGGTGGTCCATTGCGATGTATTCCCATTCGCGTCCTTGACTGCCTGTTGGCGATCTTTTAGATAGGAGTAAAACCAGTTAAGTGTGGAACAGGAAAAATTAAGGTTTTTCAACTTGTGGAGAAGTTTGGCGTGATTAACAAGACCAAAAGCATTGGTAAAATCAAATAAAACCAGAATTGTGACCATCCGTTTATCAATTCCTCGACGTACATAATCCGTTAATTTGAGTAGCGCTGTTTGCGTAGAGAAGTTTTTCCGAAATCCAGATTGATATGGATCATTCAAGTTGTTTTGGTTCAGATAATTCGTAACCTGCTGAAAAACAATCCTTTCTAAGCATTTAGAAAGAGAGCACAAAATAGAGATTGGTCGATAATCACTGGGAGAAGTTGGTTTTTTAACCTTTTGAATTGGAGTAATAAGTGATGATTTCCATATAATCGGAAATTCAGATGACATTAAGGAAAAATTAAAAATATCAAGTTTTACAGTTAGAAGTACAGTTGACGAGGCCTTGATAAATTTAACTGAGATTCCATCGACCCCAATTGAGTAGGATTTAGAGAAAGATAACGTTTTACGTAGGTTATGAGGGGTTACGAGTTGGAAGAAGAAATTACTCTCGTTATAGGGTACGAGTGAATCAAGGTTAGAGAGACCGACTATTTCTGCTATGCTATTTCCCTCAGAGGCAAAAGTGGGAGTGAAATGCTTGTTTAGATCGTTAATAGTGAATTCATGCATGGGCTGCTTGTTTCGCCGCTGCACGAGTCCAAGACTTCTAAGTTCCCTCCAGACCTGGTTTGGTTCTGTCAAATTGGAGAAGGTGGTTACATAATATTTTTTCTTGGCCTCTATGACAAGATGCTTCACCTGATTACGCAAAACGATAAACTCAGTGTAAGCAGTCTGGCTTTTTGTTCGTGTGAAAATTCTTCGTGAAACATCGCGTTCCTTCATTTTTTGCTTAATGTCATTAGTCAGCCAGGGGGCTGAAGGTCGTCTAGGTGTGCATGTACGCAGGGGGGCATGACAATTTATACACTCTAAGAATTTCAGATTAAAGAATTCTAATTTTGAATCAATGGACGAGGAGCTAAATAGATTTTTCCAGTCAAAAGTGAGAAGGTCATCCTGAAACTTGGCTGCATCGAAGTTTTTAAGATCACGGTAGAAAATTTTGGGTATAGGAAGGCAAGGGTAATTGAATGTGTAGGAGAATGAAATTTTGTCGTGTGCGGAGAGTAAAGGCACAGGGGATTGTGAAAATGAAGAGATTTTTTCAGGGGAATCAACGATACAGAGATCGAGAAGAGTATGACTATTTTTTGTGTGATGTGTGGGCTGCGTAGAGGCAAGATAAAGATTATAATTAAAAATGAAATTTCTGACGAAGGAAGAATGATAGCTATCCCGTAGCAGATCAGCGTTAAAGTCACCTACAATTACAATGTTTTTATAGTTTGGACTAAAGGTTGTATAGGCTTGTTCAATATCAGTCAAGGACCCAACATTTGGAGGTCTATAAAAAACAAATAGAAGAAGTTTGGAAAGGTTTGTACCATGAACTTCAATTACCATGAACTCAGGTCGGCATTCATAGGTCGCAGAAGAGGTCGCCAGCACCGACGAACTAAGTCTATGATGAATGAAGGCACCAACCCCGCCACCGCCTTTCCCGATCCGATCATGTCTGAGCAAGTAGTGTTCACTAAGTTCAACCATGCTATCAGGTATATTTGGTTTTAACCACGTTTCGGTCAAACAGATTATGTCACTTGCACTGGAAGAAAAATGGGCACGGAATTCGTCGATATGACACAGTAAAGATTGACAGTTAACGAGGGAGATGTTGATTTCACTGGCAGTCGGTAGACCTGCGGGTGGTGAACAGGCCCCCGTATCTTATTTTAAAGCGTCAAGGTCAGTTTCACCAAGGATAGAGATGCGTTCACCACCATCACGGACACGAGCAAACACACGGCCATTACGAATCCACACGTATTTGATTTTGCCTTCTTTTTTTAGTCCTCTGGCCATTGCATAAAGTTTTCGGTTTAAGAATGTCAAGGATTCATTAATGTAGACAGGTGGGTTGGTGGGGTTCCGGTCGGCAACGATGTCGTTGAGTTTCAGGTCCCTTTTTGTGCGTCTACCGTTTAAAAATGCAGCAGCAGTGCTGGATCGTAGGAAACGGACAATAAGAGGGGCAGGTCTAGGTGCCGGGTGAGAATTTGCGGTACGGTTGGAACCACCCCTATAGGCGTAATCGATTTCATTGGTATCCAATTTAATTCCCAGTGTCACATCCTATTCAACTTCTGTATTTGAAATGCTCCCCACGTGGTACCTTAGTAGGGATTCCGATGAAAAATCTCCTCTACTGCCAGAAATCAAACCAAGGCCTTCAGGATGGAGAGTAGTTAAATAAGCCACTCTACTAACCCGATCAAATTTCAATAGGCATATATAGTTGTGCCAAAACTTGGTGGCACTTGTCTGCGCAAAACGTGACGTCTAAGAGGGTTATGCAGATGTGGAAGGTATCGATAAAGGCACGGAGGAGAGAGGACCGCACATGGTAGGCAACGTATTTTACTTGAAATGGTGGCAAAGTATCTAATGCTCATTTCACTACAATGCTTAACACAAAGCTGATAAGTACAGTACCTCTATAATGCACTTACATTTTTTGCAATTAATTGGAGAAGCCCATCAAAATAATTGATTTAAGAGAGTAAGAAAGCTAGTGTAAACCGCAGATTTAGCTGTTTGAAGCTGGCAAAAAAGTTTTGATCTTGAAAGCCTAGTAGGCTAACGTGGGGACTACTCCCCGTGCGGAGGTAGTTCGTAGGGAATGGATTCTTCCATTGAAGAGGTCTATCTGCACATAGAGATATCACCATTTTTGTCTACTAATATAAAATGATCGCCACTGGATTCAATTATGAATATAATCAAGGGTTGCAGGTTCTACTCTGCATAAGTTATGCATACTCTGCATACATCGAAAGAAAACACTTTTTATTTTCACATGATTTATAGGTCAATAAGGTAGGTCAGTTGCCTTGAAAGGGTTGTCTTGATAGGGATAATGACGCTCATTATTATATTAATGCGTCATTATCAAGACAAATCATTATCCACAACCAACAATTAACTGTTTATTTATCCGAGAAAAATAAAGGTATGTTCAAATGCTTGAAATTCGTGGAAAATATAGTTTATCAATTGCATCGGAGTAGTGACTAAGTATGTATCGTAACTGCCATTACACCTATCAGGCCTGCCCAAAGTATTCGGAGAGAAAGCATTTTTTTTCGAAAAGAAACGTTTTTGTTTTAGCCCACATCACTGTTTTGTACTGAAGAGTGAAAGAAGGCCGAAGGACGTACACCTCTTGTCATTGCTGCGGGTGAAGGCTACACGGACGCCAACAAAACGGCGCCGAGCGGTTCTCCAGGGAGTTGACGTGGTACATGAATAAGCGATCGATGTGAGGGAAGAAAGAGCCTCATCCCTTTAGACCAGCGGCCGCGGAAAGTAGCACGCAACGTACGGGATTTATGACGATGCCGGACTCTGGCGATTTCGTTGCGATTTGTGGCGGAAACCTGAGTGCATTACTGAATCACTCTTGGAAAAGTTCGCTCCGTGGTTGAAATCGCTGCTCAGAACTCGGAGCGACGAGAAAGTAGTAAGTTAAGCCATCGTTCACAATTGATAGTTGTTTACGGGCATGTTGCCTTGCGTTCCAAATATCTTTACACAAGTTCATAAGTATGTACTTCCACTAGAGTAAATTAATGCAACTATTTTGTTAAAAGCCGTCTGTTATACTCTCAAGTTACTTTCATAAGTTTCTTCTGCAAGAGATTGCGGAGATTTTACTCTGACGTAAAATTTTTCACAAGTTAGCGCAGAGCCAGTTTGGTTACCGTCCACACTGGCAGCAATTCGCTTCTTCAAGTGACTTGCCAAAAGTTTAAAAATTCTGCAAGTGTGCTTGAGCCGTTTATACCTCGAAATTGCGTCTATAGAGTCTTGCTGCAAGTAAATCCCTCAATAAACTTGCCATTGTATGACATAAAAATCTTTCCAGGCACCGTAAGATTGGTTAACTGTCGCCCTCAATTCTCCCCTATTCTTTGCTAACTCTATCACATCCGGGCACTTCTTCTTTTCCATGACCTAACTTATTTCGGAACCGCACTGATCCTTTAGTCTCTACGTGAAATTTCCCCTTTTATTTAACCTTCTATTATGATCTTGACATATTAATTGTCTCTCAGGGTGTGTCCAATCCACCTGATTATTCTTTATTACGCTAAAAGAACGCCTTTCATCTTCGCCTTCTTCGTTCTTAATTTTATGAGCCTAGGCATATAACCCTAGTGGCTGTTTATCGCAAACCTAATCCCATGCCTCTCTATTCTGCCAGTCACCTTCACCTAACTCTCCTACTTGTCCTCTTCACGTCTTTTTCCATCTAGATCATTGCACTTATTCTTTGTATCAAAATAAAACCCATTTTCTGGTATTCTCATCATATTTGCATGCCATAATAATTGATTTTTTTCATGTTTTCAGTTGTCATAAACACTTCCATTCTTTCCCAGAGTTAATTTCTTGAAACATGATAAATTAATGATACGCCGTAGTGTCTCCTCCATAATCCAGTTTCAACTGCGTTCAGCTTTCTTTTCATATCATCTGTAGTAGTATTAAATTTGTAACCATAGGTTACGCAACTTTCCACCAGTGATATAACATTCTTTCATAAGAATAAATCCCATTACGACGTTCAGACGTAGGTTTCCGTGGATCTATCTTTACCTGCGTACTCATCTGCCCTTGATGTTGGAATTGATATTACCTCCCCAAAGAGTGAGCCAGTCGAAGGGAGAAATGCAGGTTAAATCTTTTGCGCAAGTTCGAAGTAGAATATTTTTTGCCGGGCGTTCAACTTATTTTGCTAGAACCAATACGGTTTCTAGTACGGCAGAAGCGATCACAGGAATAAGATAATGGAAATAGACTGCAAAACCGATAGATTTAAAATGTCATTTTTTCCGCGAACAATTAGGGATGATAGTAGTTGCGAGAGATCAATCATATGAAACTCCCACCCTTACTAGTTAGAGTAGAATTTTCACTTGTGTTTAATAACATAGCATCATTACTAACACATAACACCACTTGATATGTCCGGCATTATATTATTCTCCACATGAAGTAGTATCTCGTAGCATTCATAAATTAATAATATTAGTAATATTAACCACTAAATGTCTCTTTAGAATTGTGCTGCATGTTTACATATTCATTTACGTAGCACTCTCCCAATTTCTGGTCTGACTGCGCGCTGTTCTCCAGACCGATTTTTGGTATGCGCCTGTCGGCCGGGTGAACGTGCGAGGTCTCGATTTGTACTGGGACGAGTGCTGCATGCCTGGTGTGGAATCACCCCGTGCCACACACCCTGGTAGTGGCTTGCACGGAATTTCGTAGATGTAGATGACACATCTTTCCTAGTTTTTTAAATAAAAATGCTTCATACTTATAATGCCAATACGATACTGACTTCCTAGCTCGCTGATTCACAAATTTAAATCTTTCAGGCATCAATTTGGGGAGTTTTAGCATTTTTGAAAAAGGAAAACGTTTTTTGAAGAAACATATATCATTGGTAGTTACTCCATCATGTAAGTAAATATCATAGGTAATGGAATTTTGCACTGAAAAAGGACTTCTGCGCAAATAATATCATGTTTTACTACCACTATTCGCTCAATGACGACTTTTGAAAAAAATTTGTTTGTATTGGCTTTAGGTGGGAACAGAGTACATAATGCAGATCATGTATCCAGCTTATTAATCTACCAAAATCGTTTTAGTGACACGGATTTGAACAATTGTTTTGCCAAGTCACCAGGATCAGAGCATTTTCTGTGACAGGATAGATTTTTAACTTGACTTTCTCAAGTAGTTTTCCCCACACATCGGATGGGGCCATAGAAACAGGGCCATTCTTCTCCCCATACAGAAAGAAAAGAAATATTCCAAGGAGGTCACCCAACTTCAATCTCTTCCCATATCAATTTCTACCTTCCATTTTCTCCTGATTGCCTATAGCGTCATAAGTTTTGAGTGGTGTGATAGCTGATATACATACGCCAACAATTTTTACCATAGATGGAGTCTTTGAAGATTTTCGATCCCAAAGAATCCATATTTCCCCTTTTCTCTTCCCCGATGCTCCCCATTTTTTTAGATGCTGTTTTTAAAAAAATAAAAATAAAAAAGTGTTTTCACAATTCATTGGTTGACTTCGGATGTTGGCACTGTAGAATCATGGCTTGTCCTACCGTCAGAATGTCGCAATAGTTTCGTTACTGTGATCAATGAATTACTAATGAATATACTTATGTTTATTACTTACATCCCTATATCAACATCGCAGCATTGAAGAAAAAGTGCAAGAAATAGAAAATGGAAGCCGATGTCATTTGACTCTACCGTATTTTAAACAATACACTCTTAAAGAGCGAAGAGGAGCCATGAAGAGTTTGTATTTGTGTTTTTATTTGAGAAATGAATATTCATCCCAAGGGCCCTAATGTGAATCCAGGTAGTTTTTAAAAATGTTCAGTGGGAATTGTGTGCCTTGTTGAGAGCATCCTAAATCTCTTTTTTCTCTATCCGTCGAGTAGAATGTAAAACAGCGCACTTTCAGGCAAGTTTTGATAATAACAGGCTTGTGTGTACGCCAGTTTTCTCTTAACTCTTGTCTCTATTTCTTATATTCGTCCATATACCAACCTAGACACTTGTTCTTACTGCCGCAAATGAACTCGGATGTCCAAAACCTCCCAAAGTGAAGCATATTAAATATAAATCGCTGTGTACAATTGCACATAGGTTCTTACTTTAAACGATAGATTTTAACGTCAATTTCGTCATTTTCAAGGTAAAATAAACTGTTTTTTGAGCGCATTCTTTTTAATAGATGAGGCTTGACTATGAATTTATATATCCTTACCTTTCCTTCCCTCCTACCTATTTATCTCCTGATTCAAAGCAATAAACCTTGAAACTTTACCTCCCAAGCCTCATTTATGGTATTTAATGCATGAGTAATAATTGTCAAAATTAGTTTATTTAAGCTTATGCTTAACGTTACAAAATTCCAAGAATCTTATGCAATGATGAATATACTCTCATAAATACGTCTCTTTTTAAAGATATACAAGGAAAATTAATATATAATATTAAATATATATAATATGTAATTATAGGTAATGGCCTAAAACAAATGTAGAGTGCGTAGGCAATGCGCATTGTTTGACCTCGCAAGATAGCGAATATTTGAATTTACATTAAAATGCTATACTCGATCAACATTCTCTTCAAGTGGTTTATAGAGTTCAGCATTAGGGCTCAGCTTTTCTAAACGTTGAGTCTCGTGGGTGCATGGAGGAAAACGACATTAGTAACCAGCGAATTATTCAAGAGTGGGAAAGATTGTTTTTTTACGAACATGGAAGTGTATATGGCCTAGCATTACTCTTTCCAATATTTTGTCGAAATAACAACTCTTTTCTGCGGGTCTGAGGAGCTAGATAATGGTCTACATACAACCCCTCATCTTTTCAACACACTGTTGAAGGCCGTAAAGAAAGGCGTTGCGTTGAGACGTTGATCTTTCAGTCGAGAACATTTTTCTTTCTTTCGAGGTGTCCACAAAAGTTTTTACGAATTGAAGTTTTGGGGCTGTAGGAAATGTAATATGGTCAAAAATTGTCACGAGCATCCCAGTAGGAAAGAAAACATAAACGAAAGTTTACTTTTGACGTGGGGCGAAACTTTTCTGAGAAGGCGAACGAAAAGAAACGCTTCATAACTCTTTTGCACTCAGTTAAAAGTTTCAGCCCTGGGAACTCAACGGCTAGGGAAGAAATCCGATAGTTTTTGCGAGTTTTTTTATTTCGGGCAAGTCGGCCAATTGTACATTGTATCGATATACTTTGTTTTTTCGATATTTTTCATCATTGTTGAAGCTTGTAAATGAGGCATATAGCCATAGACGTGCGTCACATCGGCTGTTTTTTGCCTTGCTAGTAAGATAATTGTAGATGCTTAATATTGCTCAATGGTGCTGAAAAAGATGTGTCCTGGCAGCAACAGTAATTAAGATTCATTAATGCCGACTTATGAAAGCAGTATTTAAACAGTTATTAATCAACCATATCACGGCAAGATAATCCAGCCTTTAATCGTAAACGATGTTCTTACATGATAAGGTTGAAAAGTTGAAAGCAATTTCACAAAAATAAAAGTAAAAAAAGACTTAATTACGACCTAGGTTTCGATTTTTTACACATCATTTTCAGGTAAAAAAGTGGCGTCAAATGCGCGCTTATATACAGACTTTTTCCAAGGAAGGGGGGAGAGAACAAGGAAGTAAGAGGGCTAGAGGAGGGGGTGTAGGGAGTAGGGGGTTGTGGATCTATGTGAGAGTCAGTGGACTAATGTGCTGTGGAGGTTTAAGTTTTACAAAATAGAATTCAAGTGAGTCAGGCGAAACACTAAGAAATCCAGGAGGATGTGCGTAATGAGTCTCCGATGCTGGTGGTAGCAGGTTCCCACTGGTCTCCGTCGCTGTTGATGGCTCGTACCCGCTGATGGAGGGGGGCAGATTCTACCCAAGGAGGTTAGAAAATAAATGGAGGCGACATACCACTTGATTCTTGAAGCTAATTCCGCCACTGCAGTCGGCACAGATTAGACCTTCCTATGTCTTACGTGTCCGGCGTTCGTGTTCGATTTTCGTCAAATCTAAGTTAAAAATCACCGGCAAGGCGATGTTTTGTGACTGGTTTGGCAACACCTCATTGGCACAAAATCCTTTCCAAGCACCCATATTCTTGCTTCACTTTCGCCCATGAGCGTTTACGGTCATGCCTCCCCCATTTCATTTTAACCTCCTTGATTCCTCCGCTGGTCTTCGTCACCCTGCTGGTCTCTCATACCGCTGGTCTCCATCGCTGTCCAGTTGTTCGAGTTAAGTTCACCCCTCATTTCCATAAGATTCTCCGAGTGAAACGCCCCCCTCCACTTCATCACATCTCCCCGTTTTTGCAAACACCTCTCCCGGTATTGACTACAATGCTCTTGAATTTAGCACCAACAACGAGGATCAGCGATGGAAAACAGCAGTGACCTTCCGTGGTATGAGTGAACAGCGGTGAACCCCCCCCCCCCTCAAACAGTGGGTACGAGCCATCGACAACAACGGAGACCCAGCGGGTAAGTGGGTACCTGCTTCCGCCAGCGACAGAGATCTACGACGTATACATCCTCCTTGATTTTTTTGGTATTTCTCTTTACACGTTTGCATTCTCTTTAGTAAAACTCCAAAAAAACCAAAGCCAAACCGTCCAAACTCTTAACCCTACCAACTCCATTTCTTCCCCCCCCCCTCCACCCCCAAGCACACTAGTCCACTAACACTCACCTTGATTCACACCCCACTTATCCCTTCCCCCACTCCTCTAGCCGTCTTACTCCCCCTTCCTTGGAAAAGGTCTATATACAATCGTGGACTTGAGGTCATTTTTTACCGGAAGATGACGTGTAACCATCTAAACCTAAGTCGTAATTACGTCTTTGTAAAAACACATATTTGGTGGGAAATTGCATTGAACTCTTCAACCTTATCATTTAGAAATTCCACGCTATATCACCTGATTCTTTGGAATTCATGTTCTAAAGGCCGTTTTACACGATGAAAGATTTTGTACAAACGTATGTACGTGAGATTGTACGTTTGTCTCAACGAAATTAGAACAGGTTCTATTTCCCATGCAGGGATTGAGACATTCGCACAAGCGTTCATACAGTTTGCCGCTTTACACGATACATTTTGCCTCACGCAAGAGATAACGGAAGAGTTTGTACAAACAAATGTACCTTGTAAAACGGCCTTTACACCCTTGCCTACGAATGAGAAATACAGAAGTATACGTTTAATAAAAAAATTAACAATCACTACTTTCACTAGGGTAAATTACGGTCACCATAAAGGTCGTTTTAAATGGAACTTATTTTAGTACCTAAAATAGAACTCAATTCAACTAGCGTGGAATTTGATGCTGAAAGTCTCTGATGAATCCTTTCATAACTCAGGAAGAAGAAAAATATCGTCAACAGATGTTGTTGTGTCAAACGTTTTCAATAGTTCATAGAAATGTTAGAATGTCGACCCATAAAGCAGGCATGTGACAAGTGCTTTTAGTAGTGGTTAGTAGAAAAAATGTTTTTATCGAAAAAAAAATATTCTAACTTATAATCATCTATTTATTCAGTCTTAGTGATAGCCATGGTAATCAAGTAGTATTTTGACCTGGTAGTTTGGAGTTTTAATTAGTTGGTCAATACGTGTTTCACTTGATTCGTTAAGGGCGTCGCTAATGTCTTATTTCGTATTTTTTTATTTAAGTGGATTTGATTTCTTACCTGTGTTCCAAGAAAGCGAACAATTTCAACTCCGTTTCTATAGCTTTTCGTAAATAGTTGTTTACGTTATACCTTCAACGTCTTCATTAGTCACTTGAGCGCACGTATTACGAGAGGAGAACATGGTAGTGATATGAAATTTCTTCGAGCTGGGATTAGGTCATTCGAAAGTTCATGTATTTTATTTTGAATTTTCCTCCCTTTTTTCCTTCCTTTTTTCCTCCACGAGAAGTTAAGTTTCTTAGCTCACGAGCAGTTAAATTGTACTTCTAGTTAGTGTCGACAGGTGTCGCCTTTATTTAATTCTAGCACTCCACTGTGGTAAGACACACCGGAGTGCACACGCATTGAAGCTCGATAGCAGAGCACATCCACGAGCAAGCACGAGGAGCCGAAAAGACTTCGAGGCCGGTGAGTGAGCGCTCTTTGACCCTGTCCTGTCCTTCCCACCTCCTCATCCTGCGTCCCATATTCCGTCAATTTGCTGTCTTTGTGTTTCGTCAGACGCATTCCCACTTGTTTTCCTAGAGTGGAATAAGTCCCCTGATCGAACGTTTTGGTAATTACTCGATAGTTGGCAAAGTAACTCTGTGGAATTTTGACATTGAAATGAAGAATTACTTGGTGATTTTCAAACTTTTATTTAATCAACTGACCGATTTCGATGTTTACTACGTTATCATCAGAGATATAACTGGTCAATTGACTAAATAAAATAGTGGAAATTACCATGATTCTTCATTGCGAACATTTTGGTGACCCCGACAGTTGGTTGGTTCCCATCGGAGATACTAATTATTATTCTGCACGGAAGGAGCTTTGCGATAATTTTGATAACCCACGAGTGCTTTGATTTATCCATTTGAATAACTTGTTGCAATTAAAATCCTCGTCTTCGAGTTAATTGCATTTCATTTAGACTTTTGCTAATGCCTTTTCCAAAATGTAATTCGTTATTTCTCATATTGAATGTCCCCAATTTTGGGGAGTTTATTTTATTTAGACTGGCTGCTAGGTCGATAGAACTTGATAGACTATTTCATTTTGAAGGAATTGGGGCAGATGAGCCTTTTCCCTCAGTTGCAAAACTTCTACCATTTGCTAAGAAGCGTATTAAAATCTTGCAAATTTCTTATGAGATAATGGGTTGATGGACATTGATAAGATTGAAAATCTCGTAGCCCAAATTAACGAGCAAGGAGTTAATGTCTATTTATGTTGCAACACAAAACCCAAACGCTAATGCGCTCTGCCCAAGTTGTGATCTCTCTCACCTGTTAGATGATTGTCCAAGTTAATTTAAACATGAATTCTGAGCAAGGGTTAGTCTTGCGCGTTCGAAAAACCCATGCTTCAATTATTCCAGGAATTGTAAATGGTCACCGAAATGTCGATTTTCAAACTTTCGTTGTCAAATATTTAAGTGGTTTTACCATACCACACTCCAATCCGTTGTTGAGCGTCGGGAGTGGACTACACGGTCGAATGCACACGTCGTTGTCACTGATAGCCAGCCTTCGTCACCCGCTCACCTTCCTAGTTCCTCACCCACCGATGTGACCTCGAGAACACGATCAGCCGTCGTGGTCTCTCGAAAGTTTACGTTGTACATTGAATGCGAAGGTTCTTCGGCAGTTGTCCTAGGGACAGCGGTGTTGAATTTTCGGATGGCGACGGACAAATACAACCTGTTACAGTCATTTTTGACTTGAGTTCTCAGATTTCGGCGATATCTTTCGATGCCAATACACATAAAATCAACAATGTCTGCATATCATGGTGCTCTGTTTGGGCTTTCGCAAACCCCTTTAAATTAGCCATTCGGTTCCGCGATATGCCTCTTTTCTCCCCAAGCGTTCCTCAAGTTCTGGGTTGAGAGACAAGGAAGATAGTATGCCATAAACTGCTGGGAAAACTGCTTGGGGTTTCTCATCCTCCGTTCATTAGAAATCAAGTCGAACTATTGGATCATGCTTATCCTCAATTTGAAAAGCCTCGCCATCCTCAGCCATCCTCAGCCATCGCAAAATGATTTCATTCTAGGAATGGATCTTTATCCCCAAGTCATCCTTACTAAACAGAAGTCGTTCCTAAATGTTGAGCTGATTGCTGTAAATTCTTTTTTTGGTTGGGTTATATGTGGCTCTATATTCGCCTTACCTGAGAAAGAAGGGTCTGGTATCTGTCTTTCACTTGCATTAAAACTCGGTGGCAGAGAATATCCACGAAATCTTAAGTCGCGAGATAGGAGCGGAAAACACTTCGATGCCGGTGAGTGAGCGCTCTTCCACCCTATGAATTACATGATCTAACAGACGTCATTACGTCTAACTTTTCATGAGTGTTTGAGATATTGTTGTGCTTACCAGGTTTAAATTAGTAGGACTATACGTGTTCCAAATGAGTAGGTAATCTGCTTCTATATTCCGTATGTTATACTGATCTGAGATATTTCTTATGATGACATTAAATACACTTAGAAAATTAAATTGTCATAAGCAGCTAATCAAAATTATCAGGAAAAATGTATTTTTCTTTTAATAACTTGGCGATATGATTTTTGAATTTAAACTGTATTAATTTTGTATTATATTCAAATTCAACAATACTGCAGTTAGGCGATAAAAATGTTTAAACGTAAGGGTAGTTTTATATGCATGTTTAAAAAAAATTATATTGCTAGAACGTAATTGATTAATTCCTTTTCATGAAATAACTTACTAATTTGCCTATATCTTTTCGTACATATGCAGTCATTGAACAATAAAAGTAAAAATGCAATCTTAACTAAGTAAAAACTAAACAAAGTAAAATTATAAGAACAATGCAGTATTCTCTACACATTTGTGAAAAAAAAATGCTTTTCGTTCAATGACATAAGTTGTTTTTTTTACTATGCAACTACATATCCGCAGAAAAGTAATATGACCCAGCACCAGTTTTTGTTACTCCTTTCGTATGAGGCTTCATTTTCCCATTTCCTCACATCCCCATGTGCCTCTTCAGCCGCCTTGCTTGGATCGGATCCTCGCCAATGTTTTCCCTGGGCGCCTTCGAGCTTTTTTTCTGTCACTCCGTGATGCTGTGTCTTCCCCACGGACGTGAGTCGTGATCGGGAAATGGCTTTTCAGTGTACCAATGCATCCGAATATTCTCCCACTCTCCTCCTTTGCCCCGATATGTCACAGCCATGAGTTTTTTATTTTTCAATACTCGTGATGTTTGATATGCATCTTAGCCTTTCTTTTTTATGCAAACCACGTGTCTGAGTGATAGCTTCATTTTATTTTTTTATTAGAGGAGAAACTTTTGGCCACCGATGCATCCAAATATTTATAACATTCTATGAAGTGAATTGCTGCAATTTCCATTGGAGGAATTGAAACAGCGATCCTTTCGGCCATGAAAATGTTTTTAATGTAGATGTAAAATCCACAGGGTATGCATACAGTCACTAATATTAACTATAGGACTTTTATTTGGATACTATAAGAGATTTAAAAATGATCCATCTATTTCGCTACTCTATTACATCTTCAGGACTGATAAAAATGTTATGTAGAGGTTTATGCATTTTCAACAGGATTTCCTACTCTCCTGTGACAGTTTTATAAACTCTTGCTTCACTCTGCTGTACTCTAGTCAAATAAGGTGTCTGTTAACAGTTCAAGGTGCATTTATTTTCAAATAGTTATATGGTAAATTTGACATTTTTCGAATTCTCTCATGATTGGTAGGATGCCTGTTGCTCTATCATTTTTTATATTCTTTTTTAAACGCTACATTTTTCTGAATAGTTGAGATTTTTTAAATGTTTGGTCTCCCATGTATTTTATTGTAATGAGAATCTGGCGAAGGTTAATGCTAAAGGCTATTTCGTTTGAACAATGTATGGAACTCATCGTGTCACCTGCGAATGGAGATGTATTTTTTGAAATCCTTTGCTTCTCCAAAGCATCTTTAGTAAAATAATGGCATTTGAATTTTTCCAGAATTGTAATTATTATGGACTGATTTCGCTTCACCGATTGATCTGATGTTCAGGGCTTGTATATTTATTTACTGATGTGCTTATTTAGAAAGAAAGGAAAATTTATTTATATATCCTATAGGATGAAGAATTGTAACCTCTAGAAAGTGACTAGAGCTTTTACTGTAAACAAATGGCATGTATTGTTTGCAGATTCTACATTTTCACAAAACTAAATCAATCATTTGAGGCCATGATTCGTGTTTACATTCCATGCCCCATTCAAACGTGACACTGCCTTTTGTCACGTCTCATCAATTAATTTTATCATTTTTATTTTTTTAAATAAACGATAATACTCTCTGACACTTTCTCGGCCGTTACAATTGCCTTGATAAGCCTGCGTACATTGCTAAAGTTACGTCTGTTGTAGACCTCAATATTTTTTGCCTTAATTTAAATTTTCAAGGGTGTAGTCCGAATTAAATGAACTGCATGACCGTTTCCAAATTTGATTTTATTTTCAAATCATCATGAGAGCTAAAGTAAAAAGGCATTTAATAAGAGTTAAACCGTAAAATCAATGTGTAAAAATTCTAAAAATCAGGAAACAGATTCTTTATAAATATATTCCTGTAAATGTTTCGTGGATACCTCTTGATCAAATAGCGAATGAATTAATAAGTAATATTTCATGACCAAATGGTGTTTCTCAGTGTGTTTTTCATTTTTAAGAATTGTGCTATATTGACACGTTTTACCTTTCTCTTTTCCTATCATGGCTAGTAATGCTGTCATGTATCTTATTATGATATGTTTTATTATCACGAATATATGTTTTGCTAAATCCTGTATCAGTGTTGTCCAACTATTTTACTTTGTGATAGTTAATCGAAATAAGAACGAATAAGTAGAGTTTTAGGTGGCCATCTAAATGTTTTTTCCAATCTTAGTTTAGTCCTTTGCTCTTTGGTCTAATTTGCTCAAAACATTTATGAAGCAGCCCATCACTACTTCATTAATGATCGGCTTTATGTTACATCCTTGGAATTGAAGTCTTTTTTATTAGTGATGTTAACAATTTTACGAGCAACAAAAATGGATAGGTGACTGAATGTGTATGGAATCATAAATTTTAACAAAAAGCTTACTGTGTAAGCAAAATACAATTACAAATTGAGAACTAATTTCCAATTAGAAACTTTCAAGTGATATAAACACCTAAATAGTGATACCTTTGGGTTAAAAATTTATGTTTAAAATATTAATTGCTTAACATACTAAACTATGTACCATTCATACAGTATTTACCCTGTAATGGATGGCATCGAATTCCCGAAATTTATTCACGCATCAATCTCTTTACCTAAGAACAGCTCTCTCTACGCTTAAAAAACTGGTTAGTAATTGGCTATTCTAAGTACATTCTTCACCTTATTACATGTCTTTGGCTCAGGCAAGGAACCTATACATTGATCAAAAATTCTCCTTGCTTGCAGCTTCAGTATAAATTCGTATAAAGTATTAGCTTAGTTGCCTACAATTAAATAGTAGAAAATAATGACAGGTAGTTCTAGGTTTATTTTATTTAAAAAATACAAAGTGTATTAAAAATAAGTATTCAAACTAATATTGCTATAAACATACATTCGATTAGTCATGTTTGCAAAAAATATAGACGAGAACATTTTTTTTGTGGCTCCAATTTTTGAATCGTAAAATTGATGCTTGGGTAAGACACGAGCATTTACCATTCGATATTTACTGACACTGGATTACTAACTATTTTCTCATTAGCCATTGAAGTAATGTCAACTTATTTTTCACCAGCCATCAACTTTCAGCTTTGATACATCCGGACAATACCCACGCAACATTTTAAAATCACTCGACTAGCAGTAAAAGTTTAAAAAATGCAAAATTATTTAACTCTAGGTTTGGAAGATAAACTTTATACTGCGTGCAATATGTTAGCTTGTATCATTCTATAAAGATTCTTGGTGTAAAGTTGAGGAATTGGACCTCAAATTGTTTTCATTTTGCCTAAAGAAAACAAATTATTTGGCTTTTGAGTTTTTTAGTTGACAGTGTTTTTCTAGATAGACCAAAAATGGTATACAATAAACCAATTATAAAAGAAGTCTCAGTACATAGCAATGTAGGGATGAAATAATGAGGAGAGTGGAGTGGAGAGCTGCTGCAAACTAATATTTGGATTGATGACTAATGATGATAATGATTAATACGCAATACTAGGACGAAAAAGTCTTCGCCTCTTTCGTCTTTGCGTCCACTTCCGAATAATCATGCTTGGTCGAGAGCTTAAATTTAAATAAAAATTATTTGAATTACTTCTTGATATTAGCTGCTAGAAAAAGATTGAGCTGAGTCAAATCAAAGTCTATCATTGCGTAGCCAGTTGCACAAATAAATAGGACAAAAACGACTAAATCGTCCTATCAGAGGGAACGCATTAGATTTTTAAACTCTGGGCGCCACCATTTGCAGGCATTTTCTTCCCTTCTGCTCCACCATTGCGTTCGTTTGCGAGAAATTCGCTCCCATTTCTTTTCCGAGAATTCTAATGCACGACCCGTGTCCATTGAGAAAGTCCCCAAATGCACCCAGCCATCGCCCCGCTCTCTCAAAATAATTCAATTTCCCTGGAGCCGGGTAATAACCCTGGGTGACGCCAGCGTCTAATCCGTTTATTTTTTTAATGGTGTCACGTCTGGCTGCCGCAGAAGATATTCTCTCTTTCGTTCTTTCATCTACTCGATCTTTTCCTTCCCCCATTCCCCTCGTGCAAGCGGCCAATGCCTTCACACTATTCCGCGGGGAAAAATGCACATATCCCCGAAGAGGCTGCCTGATATGAGGGGAATTGAAAAGTCTCAAGAGGGGAATAAGCTAAGGACAAGGTGGGGGTGTGTGAAAAGGCCTTCGTCAGCATCACCCTTGGGGGATCACGTCATGCGATAAATCAATCTCTTGGGAAGGATTGGGGTGGAACCAGGAAAAATGATGATGAAGAGGTGGCTTTCAATGGGTTTGGTGTGGCGGCAGGTGGGAATGGTTTTAAGATTGTCCAACGGTAAGATGACTGATCTGTTATCATATATTTATACCAGGAGAGGGTGCCCGTTGAAATTCAGTGGGTGGTGAAAAACTTAAAAATATTTCCAAAGGATTAAAAGAATTCCTATTTTGTGACGTCCAAAATGCATTTTCCATTTAGGATACCTACTATGTACTATTTATAAAAAACCTATGAAGGGATTGGAGTGAAAAATATACCTGCTAAAAACTCTCTGTAGTTCACATACCATAGCCATAATAGCTCCAGGCATAAATTCCCATTTGTAGCCCATATAACGGTTAAAGAGAAATCGACCGCAAGAATAAAAACCTGCGTTATTCTAGCGACCAACAATTTACCTTTAAACCTTATATCTTGAGTGCATATAATATTTCCCCTCCAGTCTTTTTCTCTTAATAATACCCTCCAGTTGAGAACCCCTGATCTATATCAAATTTGAATATAGAATTTGTTTTGACTCACATATTCGCTGTGAAATTCCCTAAGGGTTGAATTTTTAGAGAGCGCATTTGACCGTTTCACTCTCAACTTAAACCCTTAACGTAACCTAAGCTCAGGTTTAAGTTACGAGTATGAGTCATATACTGAGAATTTTTATTCTTCGTATTCTCCTCGGGTTTCTATCAAACGTGTCGTGCAACCAACTACGTCTTTTTTGGGGTCGATTGGTTAAATGGCGAGAGCTCTTAAAGTTACACCCTTTTGATATCATCTGATACGTTCCACATGAACTGGCGTTTACTTAGGGAGAGTGGGGATGTAACCAAGACTATTGTATGCAAGTGCCTACTTCCCGTGTGGGTAGACTAGGCCTGGGCGATATATCGATATATCGTAAAACATCGCGATATTTTAATATATCGCCAATCCGATTTTGAGTTTTTAAAATTGACGATATATCGTTGCTCGATAAATATTGTCTTATCGTGCCCCGATATTTTATCGTGCCCGATAAATTATCGGGGTACGATAAATATCGCGATAAATATCGTGATCACGATAAATATCGCGATAAAATATCATGTCATCGCCTCCCGATAAAATATCACGATATCGCGCTCCGATAAAATATCACGATAAATATCACGATAAAAGATCGTGATATTGCTCTCCTTCAAATGCCGCGTAATCGCGCCCGATGAATTATCGTGATATTGCACCGGTTTATCGTGTCGGAAAAAGACAGCCGTTGGGTTGGCCTTCGCTTAAGCTGGAGCAAGTATGTTTGAAAACTGACTATTCTGCTATCGGCTAATTCAAATTCTCAGACAAAATATACACTAATGTACATACAAACAGTTGTTTTCATTTCCTTCCAAAATTTGAACAAGACGTCACCCATAAACTATCGGACCACTGAAATTGAAAGAGAGAGAGAGAGAGAGAGAAAGAGAGAGAGAACTGCTGAGAATTTGAATTAGCAGATAGCAGAATAGTCAGTTTTCAAACATACTTGCTCCAGCTTAAGCGAAGTCTTTTTCCGACACGATAAACCGGTGCAATATCACAATAATTCATCGGGCGCGATTACGCGGCATTTGAAGGAGAGCAATATCACGATCTTTTATCGTGATATTTATCGTGATAATATTTCGTGATATTTTATTGGGGCGCGATATCGTGATATTTTATCGGGACGCGATATTTTGATATTTTATCGCGATATTTATCGTGATCGCGATATTTATCGTGATATTTATCGCGATATTTATCGTACCCGATAAAATATCGGGGCACGATAAGACGATATTTATCGTCACGATATGAGTTATCGATATCGCCACCTGACGATATGCTAAAATTATCGTATCCCGATATTTAATTATCAATATCGCCCAGGTCTAGGGTAGACCGCTCATAGCCGACCCTCTGAAACACCACAACTCACCCTAGTACATCTCAATACATCCGGGACTCCCAGACGCTAAGCCATCGCCACCTTTAAAAAAAATCCCACGTACAATTCCGCTCCGCATTGCGGGAACGGACTCAAAACTCTCTGTTCCCATCCCCTCGTCACCTCCCCTCCTCACTCACTCCATTCTCCCCACAATGCATCCGTTCTCCTCACCCCCTTTAAATCCTCTTCCTCCGTTATCTCTACCTCCCCTCCTTTCGCAGCTAAAATATAAAAGGAGACTTATCCCCTTCCTATAATCCCAGCTCCGCAGCAGATCTTGTTTTTCCCCTTTTCCTTATTAGCACAACCACATGATCATTGCATTTTCCTAACCCTCTCCTCGATTTCCGACTAACTCATATGCCTTTGTTCTTGAGAAATTTGCAGGTTTACTAGCGCAATATATGATGATGTGAGCGAAATGTTGTAATCGTACGTCGTAGAGTTTATTCAATTATCTGCTGGTAAATTCATGCCTTTCAAACAATGTTGCCATTTCTGCCTTCTGGCGTGCTGGAGAAAATGCTGCCTGCATATTTCATTTATCTGTATTCATCGTCATGAGCAGTCCGATGTCCTTCTATCCGAAGATTGGTTTGGTGCACGTCACCACTCCAATCACCCATCAGCTCATCGTTTCATTCCTACATCCTGAGTTTATTTTACTGCCATTAAATTTAATGTGAGGTATAACCCTTTACTGCACTATTCTACGAATTTTGTATAGAGTGATTAGAACAAACGTCATTGCCCAGAACTATAGGAGGAGGAATTTTATAAGAAATCTGAGATGGGTATCATGATTTGTTACAAAAACTAGGCTCCAAATACATTTGTTTTTTCCAAACACTTCCGACAAATTTAAGTTTAGAACTGTTAATTATGAGCAGATTTTTTAATATTACTCAAATAAATAATAATTAATTAACAATAAAAATAAACGTTATATGCAGTTACCAGGCCCAAGGCTTGCTTTCTTCATCTCTCTACTTCCTCCTTTATGACAACCGCAACATTCACCCTTTGAGGTCCTTCAGATTCACAATTCTTCAGGTATATTCCATTGTTAGTCTTTCTCTGTAAACCTTCCCATTCATTTCTGCTTCCATTATACTAATAAATAGGCTTTTTTTAATGTGTCAACAGATTTAGTCCCTTCTTCTACTCGGAGATTTTATTGTTCAAATTTTTTTCTTTAATTCTTCGTCGGAATTCCTTCATTGGTGATTCTCTCCGCCCATTTGTCGTTGATCATTATTCGATAGCGTCTCATCTCCATCACTCTTAACCCGATTTGCCCAGAAGCTGTTATCGTCAGGGCCTTTTTCTGGCTTCTTAAGAGCATAACGAACGATCTGTGCTAATGAAGGATTTCCGTATTCCTAGCTTGTGTGGCTGGCAGCTTGCTGTTAATGTTTTCAGTGTGATTTGGAACTATATTACAATAACACGAATCTTTTGTTGGATCACTTATTGTGAACTCTTTTGATGGCTATTGTTTGTTAGCAATGATATAATCTGTGTCTGGCAGCTATTGAAGGAGTTCTATGTACTAAATAAAATGTATTCCACGAACCTGCGTTTGAAGCAGATTTTCTCAATTCTTTCATAAATTTAGTAGCTAATTTGACGGGAATTAGAAATCTGCGGAGTACAAGAATTAATTTAAGAGGCGAATACATGGAATCGTGTAGTACGATTGCAGAGGGGAATATTGCAGGCAATAAAATGCGCTACTGACCATATTGGATGAATGAGTTGAGTTATCGCGGTAATATTGCTCTCCCGCCACTGCTTACCATTTTTGAAAAAGATTATAAATAGTCAGTTATTAAATTAGGCTAGGAAATATTTACTTGGTGTCGCTCGGGATAGTACTTTTGCGTGTACGTAAGTAATAATTGATATATCACAAACGAAAATTGCTATATGCTATACTGAGGCTTGATAATCATCGTAGAATATTAACCTTTTACATTGATTTAGCCACGATAAGTGTACACATAACTTTTATCGTAATGCCTTCACTCTGCAGTGGTTGCTGACTCATTTGTATAAATACCTTCAGCCTTAATTTGTCTTATTTTGCAACCTGTTTTCCAAGGCGTGAAAAAGTTTTAAATCAGCTGAGATTCGTTGTATATGTATTTTTAAATGGCTGGAAGTTACTGAATCTCATATCCTTCTTTCTAATTGCTATTAAATACTGCGTGCCTATTATCCAGCAATGTGGTAATTCCATATTTATTATATCGGTTAGGCATAAACTTGAGTGTGAATGAGCCATTGCAATGTATGTTTCATTATAGATATTTTTACTTTCAATGAGTGCTTTTAGTTTCATTTTCAATCATATAAGTGCCTCTTCCAAGGGTGTGAAGAATAATTATCGTATCAGGACTAAATGCTGAGAATTATTTGTCGGTTGCATTAGATCACATTTTATTCTCTTTCTCGGTCAATCAGTTTCCTTTGATAATAAGATTTCTGAAAGTTAATTAAAATTTAAATAACTTTCAGAAATAATACGTCTTCTAGTTACATAAACTTGTCACAGTCTTTATCATGTTCTCTTTTTTTCTTTTTATAAATGGTTTTCCAATTTGTTTCTAATGTTGCATCAACACCAATTAATCCTTTATCGTCATACACTTAAAACGAAATTACGAGTATTATTATCTTTTATATCCCTACTCCTTCCCTCTAAAATGTAGTCCGATCAGTAAAAGTTCGAACGGATCGAAAGAACACTCCGTTCATTTCCGCGAGGCTGAGCTAAACTGCTGATTTCCTTGACATCTTCCCTGGGATTCACACTGCCTCTACACCCAAACAGCCCACCCACCCACCCGACCTTCATGCCTTTCCCATTCGCGCAACTTTCTCTCAATTGCTCTCAAACGTTCCAATTTTCCGCGATTGGAAAGCTTTCTGCGTCTCGTTTCCTCATCGCTAAGCGGTTAAAACTCTCTCCTCTTACGCATCCTCTTTTCCCCATGTGACGTATTTTCCTGCCCTTGTAGTTGTCGTTTCCACTTTCTCATATGTAGGAAACTTTGTTAGATTTCAGAGTTGAAATTAGACCTGTAAACTCCTCCCTTTTTTCAAGACTCAGAGATACTTACACACCGTAAAAAGTATGAATGAAAGACTTTCTATGGTAGTATCTTTTTCATCATTATTCCTGTTGAATTATAATTTCATGTGTCCAAATTTAGTGATTTTGGTGCGTCTGTTGATGGAGTGGTGTCATAAAAATATAATATTAATCATACATTCTCGTTCAAGGTTATCAATTTAATCGTATTTTTTTAATAACGTATATTTTTTATGATCCATCTCCTGTATTCAGTAATATAAACATAAGGTAATTACATGCTACATGATTATTATTCATTCATTTAATTTAATTTTTCACGCATTAAATTTCACAAGATGCAAAGTCATCTCTTGGACATTTGAAATTGAAAATCAGATTTCATTATTCATCTAAAAATATAGTAGGTGAGCTATTCACAAAATTGTCGTAAAGTTTTACGCTCAAGACCGTTCGTATCGTTGTTTATATTCGCTTACCTGACCGTAACACGCGGATAAAATATATTCCTGCTTGACTATTGGAAACAAACGGATTGCAATGAAAATGGACAGGAATTATTTGTTTACTTTAATAAACAAGAAATTGGCAGCCTTCACTTAATAGAAGTTATTTATGTTTTTATTCATGATTAGGTATAATATTGAAAAATTTTCTACATTTTATTTATATTTTACTTACTCATTTTCTTTAATAGTTTACCCAGTGTTACATATTTAACTCAAGATTAAAAAAAAAAGAGTTTTATCTGCTCCACTTTTATGGAGTCCAAAACACGATTCTTCTGCTTTTGCCAAGTAGATTAGATAAATATTATAAACTAAATATAAAGTGAGACAGCAGCATCATTCAAGCAGCATTTACTAAATCCAGATAACATTGATATTAATTTTTTTTAAATGTTTTTATATAGTGGAAAACTTGCAAATTTCATGAATGTTTCTTTAATTGTGCTACCGCATTCAGGTTTTATTGCTTGTCTTGTTTAAATGTGAAAACTTCAATATCTTAAACATGATAAAAATTTTATTACGAAATTCTTCAATTAAAACGGAGTCTCTAATCCTGTAATGTAAAAGTTTTCTTTTTATCAGCTGAATAATTTTATTTTTTATTATTTTTTTCGTATTCTGATTTCCGCTGTGCATGCTACTTGATATTCCTCAATTTTTCCTTAAATATGAGATATTGTACCCTTATTATAACCAATCAATTTTCTTGGTTTTTATGTTCACAGAAATGGGCTTTTTCCATATGTTTTTGTGCCTACCTTCTCTTAAATATACAACGCTCTTTGGTGAGATTCTTGTGTCATTAACCTCAATTTGCGGATATAATGACGGCGTGCGGTCCTGATTCACGACGAAACTGGCATCAGTGCTTCAGCTCCGAGAGACTTTATGCAAAAACGTTCGAAAGCTCCGAAATGCTAATGCTCTCTGAAGGCGTGTGCTCCATTTTTAAGTCCTGCTCTCCTTGAATATCAGTTCTCCTGCCTCCGACTTCAATGTTTACCACTCATCCCCTGCTTCTCGCCAAATAAATAACTCTCATGTCAAATTTGATGGCCTCTGCTTTCCCCTGATTGGCTACATTAGATCTCCTGCTCCCCTTCCGCTCGTTTGCCTATCCACGATCTTTCATCCCTTTATCGGCCCGATGGGATGCTGAAACTTAAAGAGACTTCATCAGGACCCAGGGGAGTCTGTTGGTTCTTATTTTACACAGGAGAATTTTCAGTAAACTGTTTATTTCCACATTTGCAATATAGAGAAAGACAATAACAGTCTTAACAACGTCGGTAACAGTATAAGAGGTAAACATAACCAACTGTGGCCCCCGACATAGGTATCTGCCGTTCAAGATAATGTTTGTACATTTATGTTTGGCATTATGTAAAACGTGTGGATGCATACGGTAGAGGTAAAGGCCCAGACTATGGACGTTTGTAAATATGTACAAACCAATGTCAGACCATCATATATAAATAATCAACAAATTATAAACAACAAACAACAAACATTATTGACGGTTAATAAAAAAGACAAGGAATAACTCTGTAAAATGTCCAAAAACTTTGGTTATGTTCAGTGTAATGCGCTGAAATTTCAATGCAGTTTTCACGGGGTAATTGGTTCCCTAGATCATCTTTGAACTGAAAAAATCAAGGACATATAGGTACTTTTGAGGTCACATTATTGGGAAAAGCCTACTTAACTGGAATTATTTGGCACATGACGTCTGATTTCATAAGAGGTGGGGCAGATTGGTGTGTTGTCTGCATATATTACGAAAGATTAGGTGGAACAACACAAAGCAATAATTTTCGGGATTTTTGGAAACCATTTTGATGCACAATTCGTCATTTTTAATCATCAGTCAGTTGTGCAGTTACTAGGCATAAATTACAGATGTTAGTAGTGGGTTATCGTCATATAGTACCCACTCTATTGGTCATGATGGGAAGCTGAGACTAAAAGAAAAGCCATTTCATCAGGACTCAGAGAAGTTGGTACTTTCCTATTTTACCCAGGAATTATTATAATTCCAAAGATGTTTATTGTTACTATTTAGATACAAAGAAAAGGAAGAAAAACTAAACAACGGCAATAACAAAAAATAGCAACCCTGGCCCCCACTCTATACACCTGCCTCTTCAGGGTATGTGATTCTCCTTCTTCATGTCTTTGGCTTCGTATAGTACGTGCTAATACATACGAGTGCAGTTTAGGGACGGCCCTTGCTCTGTGGACCTTGGAAAAATCCTAAAAACTAACGTTAGGCCAGCAATAAATAAGTAAATAAACAACAAGAGATAAATATAAATAAAAAGCTTAGTGTAATAAAAGTGTCTCCAGGCAGGTAGACATTAAAATATTTGTGAAATAAACAAATATATTGTTTTTCTCTTTAAAATGTTATTAACATTTTCTAAGTTTCACTGGAAGGCAAGGTTTAATGTCTTTGCTATTGCCACCGGTAAATAAGTTAAATATTTATTGGGTGTTCACTGAAGATATTAGGGACTGAGGATTATGTATTCACTGGATATTCTTCATGGTGGAGCTGTTGATCACATATAATTAATCTTGTGGACACATTGGTCTGAGGAATTTTCACTACTGGGTGCATGATGTCCAACATTATCGTATAAGAGTGGGATCAAATTGACGTATTGACTACATTGTTTACTGAGAAGAATATAGGAATAAGCCGGAACGATATATTTTTGGCATGTTGAAATATCATTTTTAACGGTGAATATTATAAAGATAAACAGTGGAACGAGCAAAGTTGATCATTTATCTTATTCACTATGAAGGAATTCACCAAAGTGACGCATCTGAGTCAGTTGTACAGTTATTACGATGAACACATATTAGTTAAGAAGCCTCCGTGGAACCGTAGTTTTCTTGTGGTAAAATTACCGACTCCGCTGTGATAACGCGCAGAATTTGGTACCTAACAAAATGACTAATCTTGGTGTTCTCGATAAAACCATGGAAGTAGAGGTGTACAGTGTTTTTTGCCTCTTGGTAGTGACTTTATAAATATCTTATTTAGGTTTAATATTCACCGAAATTCTTGCTGGGAACAACAAGTAACGCGTCGGATAATCCAGGTGAAACCTAAGCCCACGTCCTCTGCATGGCCGTACCAGATTCTTATGCCTGATTCGTTATGCCAGGGTGGAACCTAAACCTGATTGTAGTAATTTTGAGCGTGAGTGAAAATTTCTACGATATATATCTCGCGACTTCAATGGACTAGATTGCTGTATTTAATGTTTAAATAATATAACCTCATAAACAACGTTTTTATTATACTCCCTTTATTTTAATATGCATTACGTCACGATTTAAAGTCTCCTTTTCTCACTGCATTTTATTATTATTTTTTCATTGTTTTATGGTATCTTTGCCATTAAATATTGTTAAATCACATTGCTAATAGATTTCATTTGTGTAAGGAAATCATTCTTCACTGATATGTCAAATTATTCAGACATTCGGCAACCATTAGGAACATTGGTAATGCGATATGACATTTATATTCATTGTTGAACATTCAATAGTGATAATCACAGGTGTTGGCTCACCACGGTCCATCTCCTACAACATCCAAGGGCTAAGTGATAGCTTTGATCGCCGTCATTAATGAATAATTAGTGAGTAAAATATTGCAAAAAAAGTTTAGATGGTAATGCGATGGTGAAAACAAAATTTCTACAGATGTAAGTGAAAACGGCTATGAAAAAATAAGTAAAATAATTTCTCCAGTAGGGAGTCGAACACCACACCTTCCACTCCAGAGTCCTTACCTATGGGAAACCGGTTGCTTGCAAGGATAGGCAGATAACGGGCGTTAAATGCTCTTTCATTTTCATACTAATAAATTTTAATATAACTAAGTCAGTGTGTATTTATGTGTATGTGTGTTTGTTGAAATTAATCGTTGGTCACAAGGAGTCTAGGGACCAAATGTCAGATCGATTGGATGAGGGGAAATGGGTTTTTACGTACACAGACAGACAGTGTGAGCAAATATAAAGGGAGTAAAAATAGCTTCCCTTGATCTCTCCACCAATGCTGTGAAACTGACCTTATACATTATTATTTATTGGAACTTAGGTAATTTATAAAAAAAAGATGTCGACCTATTCCGAAAATTATGTGGAAAACAAAAAAAATATTACATCCGATATGTATGTGGAGCATAAGGTCGTGTTCTTGGCACTATGTTATCATATTTTTATGCCTAGTGGTGGAACTTGAACCTGGTTGATCACATTGTGCGTTGAAAGAAATATTCCAGTATTATATCTTGTAACTTCGATGTGCTGGCATGCTAAATTTAGAGCTAAAGAAAATATCTTTCCTTGATCATTCAGATCCGGGAACGGATTTTTACCTATATTGTTTTGTTTTTTTTAGAAACAAATTAAATAACAGAATTATTTTCCTGCCCATACCAAAATCCCTGTATGAAATAATAACAAAAGCATCTGATATCCAATGTCACTGTTTTTTATATCAAGGAAAGGAACCTGATGGGTTGGCAGGCGTGTGTTTTTAAGAGGACACCAAAATAAGAAAGACTCCTCTCTCATCACTTCCCTTTCCATATCCACTCGAGGAACCAGACCACGTGCAACAATGCCTTTGGGGGTGATGGGGTGTGTTGAGAGCGACATGGAAAAAGTTGACGATCGATGCCCGTCGTGATCGATGAATAAAAGCAGGCCCAAGTGCGGAGAAACTAAGAAGACCGAAGGTTGAAGGGAGCTCCCTTACTTCGCGTTCTCTCTTCGTGATTTTTTACTTTCCCAGAGGGAAATAATTGGAAAACTTTTCTTGTGTATACATGAGAGAGTCTTTGGAATGAGGTAGAGTAAAGCTCTTACGCTCGCTCCAAGAAATAAAAAGTGCATCTAGACTACTTCTACTACTACTACGAGTTCCTCTTTGTGATGACGACTGTTTGTCTAAAACTATTGATCCAGCAGCTGCTGGCTTTTCTTCAACCAGTGCGGATGCTTTGCTCTATCGGAGTAATGCACATGCCGAAGCGGTGGAAGGTGGCGATGCAATTCCATTCTCTCCTCCATCCCCAGGGGAGAACACTTCTCATAGATTAGAAAATGACTTTAAGAGCGGTGGAATTTTTAAAGATTTCGGAGAGTGCAAGAATTTATTGAAATTATAATGCAATTCCTTTGTTCTGGGAATAACAGGAGAAAACTATTTTGCATGCCATGGATGAATTGAGGAAATAAAACATTTTTTCGTAATTTGAGGGAAAAGTTAGTCGTTGGAAACTTGGAAATGACAAATTTTCCATTTGATTTAATTCATCAATCGTTTTTCTTAATTTACCTTCAATTTTTATCAAGAATTTTACTAATTGTTAGTATATTAAGTTATCCGCTTTGTTTTTCATGCAAATTTGCGCAATTACTTATCCATATTTATCTTTCTTTCAGGTATGTTAATATGATTTTCATTCTTTTAGATATATTGTAGTCGTGTGTCCTCCACCTTATATTATAGGTTATATAACTCCTTCAATTTCATGGAATTTAGTTTATGCACGTTTCAATCATTGGTAATTCGGAAAATAGTCATTATGTGGAAATTTGAAAGGCAGAAGGCTAATATTGCGGGCGCAATTTTTTGAAGTTTTTATCTTTATTCATCCTAGTTCAAATATTCATCCTTCATTTCAGAACAAAAACATAAAACGTGTTTTTGAGAGGTACGCAATAGCAGTTTACTCCTTAACATGAATGAAATAAGCACATAAAGTGAAATGATAATTCGTTGAGTATCTTCTATATTTTTGTTCAATATGATACATATTTGTAAATAATTAAAGATCGCAGTACTTTTAATACGCTGTAACCTCTGTAAATATCACCCATTACCGATTATTTATTTACTTTCAGCTACCACTAAAAACAGCGATAACGACCTACATAAGGGTTTTTGTGACATTCTACAAAATACGCAAACAAGCGCACTCATGCCCTAGGTAGTGAAACATCTACCCAGGTGAAACTCGAACCCACGAAATTAGGGTCAGCTAGAACAATACTGCGCCTCCACCAAGTCCGACAATTCAAGTTTTAATTTCTTATTACCGAAAATATATTTTTTAAATATATTTTTATTAGAAGTATATGACTCAATAACATATGAGCTTTCAACTTTACTGAGTTGAATCTAAGTAATTTAAATAAAATTCATAAATTACTTTAAATTAACTTACTTTTAATCATGAAGTTTCTTATTATATGCAAACAATTTTATTTTACTTAGGCCATATTTGATTATGCATATGTAAAATCTATTTCTTTTTAATTATGGAGATAACTTATTGAATTATTTTAAATTTAATTATTTATAATCATTAACCCTTCTCTTGGACTACAACCATGTCGTGGTTGAAGGGTTTGCATACTCCGATGACCCCTAAAGCTGCACTGGCGGAAATATTGCTCCTGGTAGGGTCACCCTTGCCAGATTGGTCGAAGGTTAGGAGACAGACGAATGGTAGTCCACGCAGCGTCTGTACCTCAGTGAGGCGGCTGCAAAAGGCGTCTGACCCCAGTGGGGCGGCCTCTGAAGTGATGGTGTCACGTAAAACCTCTATTGAGATAAGGCACGGAATACTATCTCAATTAAAACAAAAACCTTGAAATTATGGACATTTCTCAAATGATAATGAATCCAGGCAACTAAGGGACTCGGCCCAGAGGGCCGGGTGTCGTGCCCGGCAGCTGTGGGAGCAAGGCCCCTGCGGTTGTCATCACACGAAATCCTTGCTCAGACGTAGCAGCAGCAGAGGAAAAGAAGATAATGAAAGAGGAGCGAAACTATCGGAATAGGCGCGTGGAATGTTAGGACTATGCTGAGGGCGGGGAAGCTAGAGAATATAAAGCAAGAAATGGAGAGGGTGGGTTTAGGCATCATGGGTCTGGGTGAAGTAAGATGACGGGGATTACTGGAGCGGCGACTGTAGAGTAATTTATAGTGGAGGGAATGAAAGTCAGCGCGGGGTTGCATTCGTAATGAATAGGAAACTCGGTAGAAAAGTAGTGTATGCAGAACAGGTGAGTGATAGGATAATAGTCGTGGAACTAAAAGCAGAACCAACGAATTTAGTTTTAATCCAGGTTTATATGCCTACCTCTAATCATAAAGAGGAGGAGGTGGATAGGGTGTACGATCAGCTAGAGGAAATAATTGGTAGGATACCAGGAAGTAAGCACCTGATAGTATTGGGGGATTGGAACGCGGTGGTGGGTGAAGGAAAAGATGAGCGGGAGGTGTACGATTACGGGCTAGGAAGGAAAAACGACCGGGGCGAGAAAGCTGTGGACCTTGGCCGCAGAAATAACCTAGTAATTACAAATACATCGTTCAGACATCATCCTCGACGTAGGTACACCTGGAAGAAGCCGGGAGACACATATAGGTTCCAGATAGATTATATAATGGTACGTCACATATACAGGAATAGTGTTAAAAACTCGCCTACTTATCCAGGAGCTGATGCAGACACAGACCACAACTTATTAGTCATGAAATGTTGGGTAAAACTGAAAAAGATAAGAATGGGAAGGAGGGTACGAAAGTGGAATACGGAGGCATCAACTGGGGCAATGAAGAAGTAGTATCGAGAGAAGGTGGATGAGATAATGGGTGAGAAACATGGAGTTAGATCAGTGGAAGATGAATGGGGAAGTTTGAAAAATGGAATTGTAGAAGTGGCGAAAGCAACGGTAGGCGTAGTGAGTGCAACTAAAATTAGAAAACCGTGGATCACGAAGGAGATGATAAGGGAGATGGAGGAGAGAAGGAAATGGAAGAGCGTAATCTCAGAACTAGGTAAGAGAAAATACCGAGAATTTAATAACAGGCTTAGAAGAGAAACAAAGAAAGCAGGAGAGGCGGGGTGGAGTGAACAAATCAACGCGTTAGAGAAATACCAAAAAGAGGGAAGAGCAGATGCATTATAAAGGAAAGTAAAGGAACTGACGGGTGGTAATAAGGGAAGGGGAATTACAACGATAACAGACAAGACGGGAAAGGTAATCGTAGAACCGAGATAGATCCAGGAGAGGTGGAAGGAGTATGTTGAAGAGCTGTATGGTAAAGAAATAATGCCCAATAGGTTAGATATAGAAAGGGAAGACAATATCGACAGATATGGCATCGGACCAAGTATCCTAGATAGCGAAATCGAAAGAGCTCTACGAGACATGAAAAGGAATAAGGCGGTGGGAATAGATGACATACCTGCAGAGTTTTTAAAGAGCATGGGAAAGAACGGAAGAGGAAAGCTTTTTGCGCTTATTCGTAGGATTTATGAGGATGGAGTGTGGCCATAAGATTTCGCGAAGACTGCACTAATTCCTACGCCAAAGAAGAGTAAGACAAAAACGTGTGAAGACTATAGGACAATAAGCGTAATATCCCACGCGGCCAAAGTAGTTCTGAGGATTCTAAACAGAAGGCAAGAGAAGAAGGCAAATGAATACCTGTGTGACGACCAGTTCTGGTTTAGGAGAGGGACGGGAACGCGAGACGCTATAGCGGTGATGAGGACGCTAGTAGAAAGAAACCTAGAGTATGGGCAGGATGTTTTTGCATGCTTCGTAGATTTCGAGAAGGCGTTTGATCGGGTGGACTGGACGAAATTAATGGGAGTGTTGAAGAAATTAGGGGTCGATTGGAGGGACAGGCGTCTGATTCGAAATTTGTATGTATATGAATCAGACGCCAGAAGGCAGGTTAGGGTAGCCAATGGAGAATCGGGATGGGCCACGATAGGACGGGGAGTGCGGCAAGGGTGTCCATTATCGCCGTTGCTTTTTAACGTGTATTCAGAAGAAATGGTAAGGGAGGCATGGCATGGAGGAAGTAGGAATAAAGGTAGGAGGGAAGCTGATAAAACCAGTGAGATTTGTAGATGATCAACCATTGGTTAGTCAGTCGGCCAAGGGGTTACAGTCAATGGTGAATGCATTAGAGGTGCAATGCAAAAGGTCATGGTGGTGAAGATCAAACACAAGAAAACGAAAGTAATGAGATTTTCCAGAAGTAAGAAGGCGGGGCTGAATATAAGGGTAGGAGGGCAGAAGATAGAGCAAGTCGATCAGTTTACGTATCTGGGTAGTATTTTGGAGGCGAATGGGTTTAGTGGTAAGGACACTAGATGCAGAATTGCGCTTGCTAAAGAAGCATTTTCGAAGAGAAGGGAATTGATGAGGGGGGTCTGAGAAGAGACGTAAAGAAGAGGCTGGTGAAAACTTTAATATGGAGCGTGGCGCTATATGGGTCGGAAACTTGGTCATTGCGAAGGGAGGATGTGCGTAGACTTGAGGCGTTTGAGATGTGGGTTAGAAGAAGGATGGAGAAGGTTAGCTGGACGGCGAGAAAGACGAACGAGGAGGTATTGGATATGGTCGGAGAGGAGAGGAAGCTTGTGGCAGAGGTTCGGAGAAGGCAGAAGAGATGGATGGAGGAGGTTTTGAGAGGAAAGGGTATGTTGAAAAGAGTGATAGAGGGGAGAACACTGGGGAAGCGTAGAAGAGAAAGGAGGAGGATGGGAATTCTGGACGAAATAAGAGGAGGTAGAAGATATGAAGAATTGAAGAGGGATATAATGGCGGGACATCCTTAGGAGGGAAAGCGAGACAATTTCTATGAGGTTGGGATACAGAATGGGGACTGTCCAAGAACCTACCAATCAGCTGGTAGAATAATTGAATGAAATGAAATAATCATTAAGTTTATTTTCCATAAACTATGATTTTCTGAGGCCAAGTTAAGGTTTTTCGGTGAAAAAAACTATTTTACATTTGTAAATTTAACAGTTCATTTTGGGAATGTTTATTGCGTTGAATGGGATTTTTCCGGTCTTATTGCAGATTGACTTACGATATGCTTGCTAGAAAGCTCACCGTACATAATAACTTACGCGTGAATAGGCATGAACTGACTGTTATCGTAATTATCACTACTTTTCAATAATGGGATTGATATAACATTTCTCCACTCAGAATTGCTGCCTGCTAACCTAATTTTACCGTCAAATATGTTCTTTTCAAGAGCTTTAACTTTATATGGATACAATTTATTTTGCTGTGCTTTTTACCTAGTTTTATAGGTGAAATACTAACCATCCAGTACAATAAATAGACTTTTTTGGCAGAAAATATTTTGGCCAGCATTTATGCATATTTTTGTAGTCGTGTCCTGTGAAAATTTGCACATATGTAAGCAGATTGTAGTGTATTATTATACTTAGGGTGTTATCTTAGGGTGGTAACGAATATAACTGTTTCACAATACTTACTCCATCAGCTCATCGACCACTATTTAAGTTCCCTGAGTATTACTTTTGATGAATTGGTTTTTTAATGTTAATGTTTAATATATACTTACCTTTAACCAACGTTCCTATTTATCAATTAATCACATTTAGGGTGAAAAATCATGATGAAAACGATTAACCAGTTTGTTATTCATGATAGAAAGCAAATGCTTCAAAACAAGTAATCTTATGTATTCCACACTTTCAAACTGTTAATCTACGACACAGTTTCAGGCAATACTTTGTGGAAGTCAATCACACTGGGAGTAAAGGATTGAACACTGCAGCTTCCACTTAGATATTTATTAAATATCTAAGTGGAAGTGAAATTTCCCAACGTTTTTGTACTATATATCCCACTTATGCTAGACTTACTGTTCACCTGATGATGTAGCACCGCTACGAAACCATGGTCGTGTTTAATAAATATCTAAGTGGAAGCTGCAGTGTTCAATCCTTTACTCCCAAACTATTAATCCTCAATCTACTTTTAATGTAAAGCTTTAACCATGTTGTATGCTCAATTATGTCAACACAATCACAAAACAACTACCTATTGAAGAAATAACCAAAAAGCAGTAATACAGGACAACTTTTTCTTTTAAGTGTAAATATTCACACTCTATCAATATTTTGTGCATGCAACAAAATGTATGGGAATAAAAGATACATACCACAAGTACTACTCAAACATTGTGTCACGAGAATCATAAATAGACGTATATTGTTCAGAATACTAATCATGGGTGACACAAGGGCAACACAAAATCAATCATTTCCATTGATATGTTTTTTTTCTTTTCAACCTGCTGATTAAGTAAATAAACTACTTATTCTTGAAATATGTATTCGTTTATTGAATTTGTTTAGGTCCTTACTTACATATATAATTCAAATAATACTACATTGTTAGTTATGGAAGCTACTTTAGTTAGTAAATTAATTATAGAATTTTATCCATATACTTATCTCAAACAGAAATGTTTAATGATTAATTGTATTTCTTTTCATATTTCAGAGGGACGCGGTCCACCTTACGCCGTTATAGTTTACGTTCACGGAGAATCTTTTGAGTGGAATGCTGGTAACCCATACGATGGAAGTGCTCTTGCGTCATACGGACACGTAATCGTCGTCACCATCAACTTTCGCCTCGGAATACTGGGTAAGTACTCATATATTTTATCTTAATAGCATTAATAATACGGATTGATTTTTATCCGGAAACGGGCGTTCGGATACCTACCGTGGAAATATAATTTAACACGACTGGGAAACGAATTTAGATCTCCCTACTTTCAGGGGTCGTGTAAGTTAAATTTTCTCGACTGAAGTCTATAATTTTCCATAGGAGGAACAGATGTGCTTGATTTTCCATAGTTTTCGGGAAAATAAAAATAACATTTCTAATCAATGCATCTCAAAACCATTTCACGTAATTTCGATCACAGAGGAATCACCCGAGTGCAAAAAATAACAAAGAGGAAATTTTGAAAGTGGCCAGGATGTTAAAATTTCAGGGTAACATTAGTTTATTTATTGAATTTTATAAATATGAGCATTGGTAAATAATTATCTTACCTGCACAAGTCCAAGTTTATGCTTTCATGCCATTATTTATTAGTATTTTGCGTAATTACATGAATACATCTTATTTTAGTTACACGTTAATTCAATGGGGAAGAAAAAATTTTATTTTGGTATCCTTTATCTATTGAGTGAATTTTTGGATCATATATAGGCTAAATATTCCCTCTGTAAAGATGTGTAAGTCTCCAGAAAAATAAAAAAGGCACTTGACGTCCGAAAAGACAAGTGAAATAATATAGCTCTAAAAGTCTTTCCAAAATGTCATCATTTTAAGCTACAGTGCTTCGTGTTCTCGGGTTTATTCCATGCAGCTGAATTACAGGTTTTTGTAATCACGATGAATTGGTGGTACAGGTGTTCTAAATACGAAAGTTTCCGTATTTTTTTGGATGCCCAAATAATTCCGGTCTGTGTAAAGAAATACATGTCACTCCACGCCTAGGTTACTTGTACTGTTTTCCTTCATTACCTAGCCTCCTGGCTATCCAATGAGTAATTTTGAGACTTCGCATCAGACGACATGGTGATGCGGTTTGTCTTAGCATAGCTTGTGTTATGGTAGATGGGAGGGAGGCATTGTAAAGCTTGTGTTATGGTAGGTGGGAAGGAGGTTTAGGTAATAACGGGTATGAGGGAGGTGAGCAGGCTAACTATGGGGTTTTATGCTTCGCTGATTCCTTAATTTTTATAGTCCCAGAGCATTTCGAAAAGTTAGTTTTCTGTGGCGGTGAATCAGAATTTGAATTTTTATAAAGATTTTTAACCAAGCTGATAAAGAGTTGAACATTTAAGTGTTTTCTGATGTTCTTGTTTAGAATAAAATACGAGGCCCCAATACGAGAATGGATTAGGTGTGACATAAAATTATTGACAATTGAATTTAAGGATGAAGGTTAATTTCCTGCATTGCCTTTTTTACCTTTGTGCATGCGATTTAGTGCTTCACATTAATGCAGAATTTTACATTCATTCATTCATTAGAGTAACCTACAGGTTAGAGGTTAGTCATGATGAAAGTCAGAGAATATCCAACAGACTCTTACACGTGCCGTACCCTATCCATCTCTAGTATTTCCTTTTTCTTCTCAGCGTCAGCCCTACCTTTCTTCATCCCGTCCATGAAACGTATTCTCTTTCTTCCCCTTCCCTGCTAACCCAACATCCTACCCTGTATCACAGCCTTCAGCAAATCATCGCCCCTCATTACCCCTTCAAGCCACCTACTCTGCCTTCCCCTTATCTCATCCACAAGTTTCCTCTCCTCGCCCACCATGTCAAGCACTTCCTATTTGTCTTCCTTTCCGTCCAACGCACCTTCTCCATCCTCCCCCACACCCACATCTTGAACACCTTCAGCCTCTTTTCGTCTTCCTTTCTCAAGGTCCACGTTTCTGCCCCATAAAATGCCACACTCCATATCAAGCTCTTCACCAGCCTCTTTTTTACATCCTTACTTTAATTTCCCGTAATCAGCTCCCTTCTATTGTTGAGCGCTACCTTCGCTAGCGCTATTCTCTTCCTAATATATTTGTTTCCCTGTCCTGTTTCTTCTAGCGTGCAACCCAAGTAATTAAATTGTTCTACTTGCTCCAGTTAGTGACTTCCTACTCTTATCACCAGCCTCGCTTTCTTTGTCCTATAGAATCTCATTACTTTTGTTTTCATATTATTAATCTTCATTCCGTATTTCTCGCACTACTTTTGTAATCCATCTACTAAAGTTTGCAATCCTTTCAATGACCAACTGACCAACGCCTGGTCGTGCGCGAATCTAACCGACTTTATCTGACAGAAACGATAAATTAAGAGAGATATTTTGCCGAACGGATAGGTATGGGAATTCGTTTTTCCCCCGAACAATAAGGGACTTTAATAAATGCAAGGCGTAATCTCATAGAGCGTTTCCTTTGTATATATAAACGGCTGGTGTCCTAACACCCCCCGCCACACGCCTATTGAGGCGGCTTGCGGGGTAGTATGTAGATGTAGATGTATCCGCTGGCCTCCTACTTTCATTTTCACATCTAGCTCATCCCATGCCTTTCTTACCAATTCCTTAGCATATATGTTAAAAAGCAAAGGTGACAACGGGCACCCTTGCCGCACCCCGCGACCTATAACTGCCCACCCTGATTCACCGTCAGCTACCCTCACCTAAGCTCTCTGCCCCATACATAAGTCTCGGATGAGTGTCCTATCACGCCAATCTATTCCTAATTTCCCCAATATCTGCATTAGTTTCTCCCAGTTTACTCTGTCAAACGCCTTTTCGAAATCTACAAAGCAAACGAAAACATCCTGATTATGCTCTATTTTTCTATCTATAAGTGTCCTCATTACCGCAATCGCGTCTCTGGTTGCCCTCCCCTTCCTGAACACAAATTTGCCATCGCCTAAATAGCAGTTTTCTCTGCTGTCCAACCTTTTATTTAGTATTCTAAGCAAGACTTTTGCCGCGTGCGAAATTAAAATTATAGTTCTATAATCTTCGCATCCTGACGCTTTTTTCTTCTTCGGGATAGGTATTAATACTGTTTTCAGCATACTCCTTCTCCATACGCCATACTCCTTCCTCGTAGATCCTGCGAATAAGTTCGAAAAACGATTCTCTCCCCTTGCTATCTCGATTCTTTAGTAACTCCGAAGGTAGGTTATAGGTTCCCACGGCTTTTCTACCCTTCATCTCTCTTAATACCCTCTCTATTTCGCTGTCAAGTAACTCCGGTCCGAGGTTATCCTTACCTATTGTTCCTTCATCGTCTAGATCTAGGCTCAAGGGTCTATTCTCGCATTCATATAGCTCTTCTACGTATTCTCTCCACCTTTCCTGTATATCTTCCTGTTCGATTAATATCTTCCCTGTTTTCTCCTTAACCTTTGGTATCGTTTGCCCGCTCTTACTACCCGATAACATTTTCACCTTGGCGTACAAAGTGCCCACTTGCACCTCCTCCTGCAGCTTTTCCATTTCCTCGCACTGTCTCTTCCACCAGTTTTATTTTGCCCGATTGGTCAATCGCTGGATTTTATAACTCAATTCCTTGTACTTCCTCTTGCCTTCGTCGGTGTTCACGTTTTTCCATATCCTTCTCTCCTCCATTTTCTTAATAATTTCTTCCGTAACCTACTTCTTATGAACCCTCTTCTTTTCCACCGTTCCTATTGTTTTCTCAGCCACACCGACGATGCCTGTTTTTATAATCTGCCATCTTCTCTCTATTGTCCCCATCCACTTTGCTTCACCTATGTTCTTTTCTACCAGCTCTTGGTATTCCCTCTTTTTCAACGCATTCAATGCTTCAAGGTTCCACTTATTTTTCTTCCTACCTTTACAAAGCCTTTGGAATCTAACTTCACAGTTCATCATTACCAAGTTATGATCTGAGTTCGCATCCACCCCTGGATAGCTACGCGAGTTTTTTACCCTGTTCCTAAATCTTTGCCTTACCATTATGTAATCAATTAGGTATTTCCTAGTATCACCCAGCATTTTCCATGGGTGCCTACGCCTGGGGTGATGATTAAGCCAGGGTTTTGTCACTACTAATTTATTTCTTCTACAAAATTCAACTGCCTTTTCACCGCGATCATTTATTTTTCCTAGCCCAAACCCTCCCACTTCTAATCCGTCCCTCCCATCCCCCACCACTGCATTTCAGTCACCCATCACTATCAGGTTTATCTTTCCCTGCACTTTTCTAATTATTTATTCCAGTAGATCGTACACTTCCTCCACCTCTTCCTCCATATGGTTGCTTGTAGGCATGTATACCTGGACCAGTACGAAATTCTTCAAGCGCGCTTTTATTTCTACCACTAGTATCATGTCACTCAAAGTCTCAATGTTTACTACCCTCAGCCCCAATTTTTTATATTCAGTACCATACCTACCCCACGTTGACTCTCGTCTCCCCCACTATAGATTACCGTGTAACTATCATTCCAATAATCCACTCTATCCTTCCATCTCACCTCGCACAACCCCAAAGCATCTACGTTCCCTTTTTCCATTTCCTGCTTAATATTTTTAAGATTCCCGGCCCTCATCATGGTCCTTACGTTTCAAGTTCCTATTTTTTACCGCTTGTTTCCTCTTCCTCTTTCCCTTTTTCTTCTTTCTCCCTCCTATCCCTTGTATCCGCCGATGATGATGCTGTGCAAGGATTTCGTGTGATGACGACCGCGGAGGCCTTGCCTCCCCCGCTGCATGGGTACCAGTAGCAATAATACTTGCTCCTGCCAGTCCAGCTCTAGGGGTCATTGGAACGCATAAGCCCTTCCACCACGTCAAGGTTGCAGTTCAAGGAGGGGAATTTTACATAATCACCGTATTTCCTGCACTTTGTGAATGATTGTATTAGGATGATAATTCCGAGGTAAAAATGCTCCATCATGCAAAATTCGGGAAACTTACCGTATATGACATCATAACATCGGGTTTATGTGGTCCCATTTTGCAATGTATATCGGATAGCCTGGTTTTTCTATATTTTAGGTGGTTGAAGAACTTCCTATACTTAGACAAACATAATTATCATCGCATCATGTCGTTTGTTTGAAAATAGAAAACAAAATGATTATTGGTTGACCTTGGAAAGTTAAACATTTACAAGATATGATGACCAATTATTTATACATTTTCTAGTAAATCATTTTTAAATCTATAAAAACTATGAATACATTTTACTAAAGTAAATTTTATATTAACTTTCTGGTAAACACATTTATTTCGACCAAATATTCGATGTTGTATTTAATAGACTGTAGCCAAAACGTAGAATGTAGATAACAAGGAACCAATATTCAAAAACTCTATTTGAATGGAGGAATTAAACATTAGAATTAGTCTGAAGGCATGCTTGTGATTATACTGGGAACAGTTCAAAGCTTATAAAAAGTATAATTTTAAAAACTAGGTTTTAATTTGTTTTTCCTCATTTCTTCTTTCTTTAGATTTAGTATAACGTTAATAACAGTGTAGCTGCCCGATCAAAATGAAATTTTATTAAATGAATAAATTATCTTAAAGTAGAGACGAGGAAGAATACAGAAATTCCCGTTTGTGCCAGTAGAAAATTACTTTGTCATCCGTATTCAAATCCATCCCGTGAGGGCTATTGGGGTCGATTCTCCAACTTTTATCGCTCGTCGAAAAGCGTTAATTTTATCTACTGCAGCCGTAGTCCACATTGATAAGTCTAAACATTTCAACATTCTCTCTTCTCGGAAGTTATGGTGAAGTCGAATTCTCAGCACTTTTCTGGACAAGCGATTGTACGTTAAACAAGCGAGTGAATCCACTAAATTAATAGTTAACATCACCAAAACGTCAACCATCGTAAAAGATGAATTTTCTTGGCTCGACTGCAAAAGGACACATCGTAGTCAGTTAACGCATGTTGACGGGTGATAAAACGAACAGAATTGCCACAAACCATTAATCACTATTCACCTCCGAATGTTTATTGTCAACGCACAATGAAAGTCATAACCTGCGATGGTTTAACTCCATCTCTCCGAAAATGTTATTTTGGGAACATTTTCGACTCTTTATATCTCCTGCCGTCTTAATGCAACCGGGAGGAATTAACGTTAATGTATTCTTACCTGGAGTGTTGCAGACCATTTGTCTTAATGGTTTCACCTGATGATTCCATTATCACGACAAATAAATCTTTTTTTCCTCCCGAAGTCATTCCTCTGCACCTGTATGCAAGTAAAGGTACTTTAAAAGAGAAGGAAGCACTTTGGCACTCGAGAATTTCCTCAATGGAGATGCGTTTTTTGCAGCGCTGTGAACTTGAGGAAACGTCTCTATGTCTCTCCACCGGGGAAATGAGATATCCTCGTTTTGTTTCCTTACTTCGTTCTACAAGACGGAAAAGCGTTCGTCTAAGTGTTTAAGAGCAAAAAGGGGGATTTTTCCCGCGCGCTCCCTCATCTACGCGAAAGCGAGTACTACGAGGATTGCAATAGCTTCCCCCCCCCCCGCGTTGCGCTCTACGGCCATGTTTGCTTTCGTATCCATATATATGAATGCATGTGTGTATGTACCCGGTGATTAATTACTTACGAGCGGCCAGGCGGTGCGCAGGAGTTGTTCGCACGCCCGCGCTTCGCTTGTTATTATTTCGTGATTTTTTCCGTACTTCCACACCACCGCCGTGTCCACCAGCTCGGCATTTTTCCACGGCTGAGCAGTCGGCTCGCTTCGATCCATTTCGTTCCCCGCTCATTACTCGTCACAACTCACCTCAGCTTCTCCTCAAACCCTCCTCATTTCATGCTACCACCTCCCAACAGTCCCCCTCCCCTTAACCCATCCCCACCCCTTCGTGTTGCAGGCAAAACGAAAGAATTGGTTCGGAGAGAAAGAGGCGACGAAACCAGTAGCAGTAGCGAAAATAATAATAAAAAAATATAAGTTTGCACTTTCCCTCCCTACTCCCGCATGTGCGCACTGTAAGCAGTGGCAGCGGCAGTGCGCGCATCGGGAACAATGGGATCTGTGTCACAACCCCGTGGCCGTCCCCGTTTTTTAGCGGGTTCGGTGCGAAGAAGCGAAATTTAAAAAACGTGTACGAGCCACATGGAGACTCTCCTTGAGTGAGGGAGAGAGTAGTTGCGCAGTCGAGTGCCCAAGCGGCCTGGGGTCCTTGCATGCAATGCATACGGATGCCTACTTTTACCTACGTGGTTGTCGAAACGTATTAACTCAAGGTTCGATAATATTCCTGGATTCTTGTTGCATGGTTGATTGTTCGGGCCTATCAATCAAAACTAAAGACCTCATTTTCAAGTTAGAGAAAAACACATAAAGTTTTCACAGTTATTGACCATTACACAAAGTTTTGGCACTTCTAACGTAAACCTTGGTCGGTGGTCAATAAAAGTGTGGAAATTTTATCAACTTTGCTTTGTTTTGAAAATAGATATCTACTAAATTCTGACGTAGCCTTCCGCGTTGTTCCATGATAAGGACTGATGGGCTCCCGATTTTCCACCGCGTCGTTTGTCTGTAAACTGTTGTCATCACCAGACAAGCAACGCGGTGGAACACCGGAACTCCTTCAGTTCCTCATATTTATGGTTCTTAAGGTTCCCAAAAATTTAGTGCCAATACCCTTTTGTTAGTCAAAAAAGACTTATTTACAATGGTATTAAAAATGTGACTCCTAAACATATACAAAACAATATTTACATTTAAGAATAAGTACATACCTACCAGGTTACAACTGCAGTCCCGTTCTTGGCTATTAGGCCTACTCATGGCTTGATTGTGTTATTTACTTGAATTATTTTTTATTGTGTTAAGCAATAGCTTGTGGAACATTATAGACCTTGAATTTATTTCTGTAACTCTTTTTCTCCTGAGGATGGCATTCGCCAAAAGTTGCGAGGGAAACCAGCAGAACCCTAATGCAGAGCGCCGTATAGCTTGTATTGGTCGTGATGTGTGCATTTTTGCTGGACTATATGGACTGGTAAAGATGCGACGGCAAATTACTTACCCAACTGTATTTTCTGTACATTTAGTATTTACTTGGCGTTTATTCGGAAGAGGATACTTGAGTAACCAATTGTCCGTGACTTCATGCTTTACCAGTCCATAGGTCGGCTGGTTGTGTTCTATTTGCGGCGGGTTTCTGTGGTTTGAACACTTTGCGCGCCATTTTTTGTTATTACCAACTTTGTGGCGCGCAAAAAGCTCTCTTTTACGTGAAAACAGGGGCGTGGCATAGCCATCACCTCTGTTGAAATTATTTTGGTTTTTCGCAATTCGGACTGCTTCCCCCATCAAGTGGGCGAATTAGCGATGTCCCTATGCTAACACCTCAGCTTCGTAGAAACACATCATGCTGCTAGGCTCTGACTAAGCAATCCATGGTAAAGAAGTGGAACTGCTTCTTTTACGTCGCATTTAGGTGTTATTTTAGTCTTCCTGTTTTCCTCTTGCAATACACCAATGTGGTTATTGAGGAGTCCAATGACAGTGCATCGTAAATCCACTGTATCGACGCGGAAGCCTGTGATAACATTATATTGGAGCATGCCGACTTTTAGGATTTCCGTGTCTTCATGCCACCGAGATATATCTAGCAAGTATGGCGGAAGTAGCCTAGATCAATAAATGAATATTACGCCATGAATTACCGGCGTTTTGCTAAGATAACCACGTCGTCAAACTTTCAATACAGTAGTAGAAATGTTTAGTTCTGTACAGAGTTATTTCTTTTGATCGTTTTCTATAGTGTACTTTTTCTACTTTGCTTTTTATCTAAAATATATTTTTTCTTCTCAATATTTAACTCTTCTATTCAGCATACATTTTTCCTCTCTTCAACGTGTTTAGTGTGATTCGTGACGTCTTCCTTCCTATTCCTTGCTTTTCTATCATCAATACTTCATTGATTAAATTCAATCCTTCCTTTATCTCCAATTACTAGTTTCTACTGCTGGGATTATGTGTATGTTTGGTGGTGATAACCGTCAATTCTGATTCCAGTCATCCCGTGTTAGGAATCCCGACAGAGGCAAATACCTTTCAATGTAGTTCCGATTCTTACCTGGGTACACAGTATAGAGTATTCGAGCGCAGTACTCCGTCCGTCAGATAGGACGTAAAACCTTGGCACCTTCAGAGCAGGCTAATGCTAACGCCGAGTTTCTATTTACCTTTCCTGATTGCCCTAAATAATCCTTTCCGTTCCAACCTGCCAACCTATCACCATGTGCGCAAATAACCTTAACTGTCGGTCGCCTCCCCATAGAACCAACCGGCCTCACAACTGGATATACTAGGCATTTTATTCTTACCCGATATATGCCACATACGTTTTCGTTTGTTCTTTTCTGTCTCTTAAACCTTGTTTTTATAACACCATTTGAAAACAATGGAATATTAAGTTCTGTCTTATCGAGATAGGCAAGACAGAACTTAATAATTGAATGACCCTGTTAAAAACTTCATTGCTCCCATGGGATAATGAAAAGCTTATTTTTCATGGCAACATATTTGATCAACATACCTAACATATTTTCATATTTTAAGACGCAGAAGCTTCCGTTCGGCAATCTCAGTAAAATATAAATTGATTTTTGCATTATAGGGTGCTATTCATTTTCGGAATCAGAGACTTGTTTTTCGGAAATCCACTAACTCTGAGTATACATATCGCCAGATAGGAAAGCGACTGTCAACAGGACTGCTAAATGCACGAATTGGCTAATGAAAGCATTGAATTAAATAGGTACGAAACGTGCCATATTTTGAAGTAAAAATAAGGACGACACCTAAAGTGATAGCATACCTAAATTTTCATCTCCGATTTCCATTTACGCCCAAATCCTACTGCAAAGAATTTTTCCCGTTTAGTTACACACCTGTTTCAGTTCAATAACCGTTATTAAAAGAAATGATGCTTTTCCACAACATTACAAAAAATATTATTTGGGTGTAAATAAACAACCTTCACGAGTAACAACTTCCGAACTACTGCGATTACCCTCGAGTGAAGCCTGACTCTGATCTGAACCTGGAATCTCCATTCAGTGGACTAGTGTCTATTGGGCAAGCGACTATTCCGTGTACCACCGATGTTCTTTACAAAGAAGAATATGCAACAGTAAAAACCCTTTCATTCTTTATTGGTCATTGGCTTTCGGTTGTGTTGAAGATTTCAAAAGCGCGATTGTTGACGGGGAATAGGGTGAGAGAAACAGCTATCACGGTCAACTGTAATGTGAGACAAAGGTATCGGTAGTTCACACTACTGTTATTTTTTTTCCATCCCTCCGACGGGTTGTTGTAATGGGTCAAAACCAGTTGTGCGTCCTACGATTTATAAGTAGGACGGGACGTTAGCGAGAGAATGGACCGTAGTCTCTATGTCCCGAGGCGTCCGAAGTATTCAAAGTATCAGGCGTTTTTTTCATGCAGGACCGTCTCGGAAGCGTGCATTCATGCCAGTAACAGCGTACATATATGTGTGTGTGAATGTGACATCCTTCTCGGGGTGAGAGAACAATGGTTGATAACAATGGACACAGTGAAAATGAGCGAGAGAGAGAGGAACGCAGGAGACTGGGAAATTTAGAACTTAGCCGTGAGCCGTGGGTGGTCTCTGCGTCCGAGCGACTGGGAGACAGTGTCGGGGGAAGCTTGGGAATGCTAGCAGAACGAGGGTGCCGGGGGCTGGGTTAGGGCGTAGTCTACTTGGTGGGAAGGGGGCGGAAGGGGCAGGAAGGGCTTCATAAGGGGTGGGGGTGGAGCAGGTTCTCTGCCAGAGGAGGGTTGCAAGGGATAGAGATAGTGACCCTTTCTTTCTCTTTCAAATGACCGCCTAAGAGCATCGTGGTGGTGGGGTCAAAATGGAATAATTTCCAAATGGACCGCACTTCAATTTTGAGTCTGTTTTTAGTTTTCAAGAGATCCGGCGATGCATTTACAAAAATGTATGTAGGTATTGGACCTTTTCATGTAGAACCAGCACTACAGTGTGATATTTTAATCATATGAATAAAACTGGACAGATATAAATTAATCATTTCAAAATGCTGGTGGCATTATTTACAAAACTAATTTCCCAATATTTTTCATGGTTATACGATAAAAAAGTATACTTAAAAATGAATGTATGTGTAATATAAAGATCCATTTAAAGAGAAAGAACAAATCCTTCTTTGGAGTAACAATAAAAGTGCATTATAATGAAATTATCGATTAAATAATATCTATATATTTATTTAAAGAAGAATGTTTGTCTGTTTGGTTTTTATACAAATCTACAGTTTTACTCTGACCGTGCTGAAATTTTGCAAACAAATAGGTTAAGACATGAGGAAATTCATAGATTACTTTTAAAATATCTCAGGGCTCCAAACGATCCCAAAAAGGGGCCGGCCCATTTCGTACACTACGCATTGTGTTTTGTGCAGTGGTTTCATTATTTGCTTTTTAAAATTACTTCCCCTCAAGATAGAGGGATGAGATTTTATAAATCGAATTTCTGAATACATTAAGTTTTGTATTCTTTCAATCGTTTTCCTTTTACGCTTCGAATTTGTCTGAATATAATGTTTTTTGTTGAAAATGGGCTATTCTTTCCTGCAGCATTTAAAAGATTACTTCAGGTTAGGTTCAGTGGTTATTTTGATAGCTGTAGTCAAACGACTACAGTTCGCCTTGCCTTCTCAATGACTATCAACAAGGCACAAGGTCAATCGCTTCAAGTGTGTGAATTAAATTTAGAAAATCCATGCTTTTCACGTGCACGTGTAGGACAGAGCAGTAATACCAAATTCAACACCAGCTGATGAACTCAACGCTTGTCTCAAAGCGTCGCATCTTTGGAGACGTGCAGAAACTCACGTTAACGACCAATATGCGCGTAAATTTGCTGCGCAATGTGTCAACCATATTTTCAAAACAGCTATTCGACATTGGCAATAGAAAATTACCAGTTGATGCCGACACAAAATATATTTCAATTCCATTGAACTTTTGTGTCATTGTTCCATCGATCGAACAATTGATTGAGAAAGTTTTTCCACAAATTGTCACCAATTACAAAAATCACCAATGGCTTTGTGCACGTGCTAATCTGGCAGCAAAAAACACCGTCAATCCAATCAACTACGCTATCCACGTACAGATTTCGGGAGAGTCTATCACCTACATATTGATTGGCAGCGTCATGAATGCGGACGATATTTCTAATTATCTCATTGAATTTTTAATTCGTTGGATCATTCTGGTGTACCACTGTACAATTTGCCACTCAATCTCGGCGTACTAATAATTCTTTTGCGCAACATGAATTCACCGCGATTGTGCCATGGCACCAGGCTCACTGTCAGACAACTGATGCCAAACGTCATCTAAGCGACAATTCGGAATGATGTGCTTATTCCACGTATTCCCATCATTCCCACTGACATGCCATTTGATTTCAAACGACTACAGTTCCCCGTTCGCCTTGCCTTCATAATCACAATCACCATGAACAAGGCCCAAGATAAATCGCTTCAACTCTATTTTAATACCCAAAAAAAATCATTTTTATTAATTTATTTTGAACATGTAAATATGTCTGCTTTATATATGTGCACCTACATAGAAAGAAAAACAGGCATTGTAACGCATGCTGGGCACAGCTAGTATTTAACAAAAACATGTTACCCTATATTTACACCTTAGCGTAGTTACATTGATTTTAGAGGAAATAATGACTACGATGTCAAAAAATTGTTCCTTGTTTAGTTCAACAAAGCCAAAGGTAGCATGAATCATCTACACTTCTGAAGTAGTATAACTATTATGTAAGTATATAGTGCATATAGTGACTCCACTCAAAAACTTGATGAAAGCATTGAAATCCGAATTCTGCATACATGTTCAGACAAAAAATTGTGTATTGTAAAAGTTTTATTTTTTCGGATTAAAATGGAATTTCACCAAGTGAATTCTGTTCTTATTTATTTTTAAAATTTTTAGTTTGTGGCAATAAAAGCCCAAGGAAGTCTCAATGAACGTCATGAACGATTTTAGTTTAAGAGATAATAATATATAATACGAAAAAAATTTTCAGCTGTTCGATTTCGAATAGACACATATTGGTGTTAAATGTGATCAACGCTCTGCATAAAAAATCTTTATAACAGTTTTATCGATGAGGAGATGGCTTCGTTTCAAATTCTGATAGTTTATTGCGTGTATGTTACCTTAATTTACATTTTCATTATTCTAGAGCTCATTTTGAAGGCGGTAATTCACTTAAATGTTTTAAATACTGGAAATGCCGGCCGATTAAATGCGATATTTACCACGCTAAGCGACGAAACTACTTCTTTCATGCAGGAAAAGTTAAGCAACGATTCGATGCTGAAATTTGACCATCACTTAGCACTAATTATTGCCTTTATAAATCTCTTCTTTAAATCATGTTGCTCAGGATCTCTCGTCATCAAAACCAATCCTGAAGTGGCGACGGTTTTTGGATTGTTTTTTTGTTTTACCTTAGTTGGCGTTGTGTAGGCCTGGTGTTTGAGAACATCGTCCGGCTTTTCGGTGCCCGCAAAAGAGTTACAGAAGGCAGACCGCGGGAAATCTGGGTCAACGCGTGTATGCATCCTTCCCCCCTTCGGCTCGCGAGCGGAAACACAAGTCCCTGACGCCATCCTCCTGAACGGCGTGCGGGTCTACACTTCAGTCTTGTCTTTTTTTGCCGGTACCCTTCCTTCCTATTTGTTTTTGTCCTCTAGGAATACTCGTGAAGCAAGCGATACGTTCCGGGTAGATTCCGGGGCATCGTTTCCCATATGGTCTCATAAAGGGATATCAATATGGGCTCTATGCCTGCGGGCGTCTGCGTGCGGCTTCCCCCCACGTCATTTCATGGTTCTCAAGAGTGCTTAATGAATGCGCCGTCGCTTGTAGCCGGCGATGGATTATTATTATGCCGTCAATTAATCGGATGCGGATATAAAATTTCAACTGAATATTAATGGGCAGCGTAAGAATAGAATTCCGTTGGGCGTGCAACAAAAACTCCTAGCGCGCGATGTGCGCAACTGACTGGATAGCGAAATTGTGTAGCATTTCACATCAAGGTCGCTGATTCATTGATCAAAATTGTACCAATCCATTTTTTTTAGATACTTGTTTTAAATGTAGATTGCGTGTTAAGATAGGTTGAATGAGAAAACAATTTAAAAAATATTTTATGAATTTGGTCTCGTCATAAATAGAAATCTCATTTTTTAATCGCGCGCAAAACACTACGCATTTTCGACATCAATTTTGAGATAGTTGCAAAAATAATAGAAACCGTTTACCATTTACATGGCATAGAGGTAGGAAAACGTATTTGCACTCGTTTTTGATGGGATGACTCCAGGGTGAGTAAAGAATAAAAGAAGGGTGTGATGAAGTGGCCTAGGGTGCTCCCAGATTTCTCTGTGAAAGTACTAGGTTCCTATCGTTCCTATCCATGCTAAATTAAAGCTATAGTTACCTTAAAATATCCACATGCGAGTTATTCCAAGTTAAACAATTCGTATACGGCTGTAGATTCCGGAGAGATATTTAAGGAAAGATGGACTTTTCCTCACGCATCACGTCAGAAGTGTAACCATGATTAATTTGTTTGTACTCTTAATTGTTTTCAAGAATAAACTTTTACAATCATTATTGCGACTTTTAAAACTTCAAAAATGCAAAACTCTGTTTTTTAATGTGCTATGAGCGCATACATAGTGAAAGAAATAACTTTAAGCCTCAAACTTGTATATTTAGTAAATGCCTAAGTAGCTTAATCATACTTTTAAAATATTCGCGTCATTATTCTCACTATACTAACTTGATGCCTCTTAAAACTGCATTAAAAAAAATTTAAATCGAATATATTCTGTCATGGCTAGAGAAAAATCTCCTCGATTTTTTAACTACATTTATCAGTGAAATTAACTTTACTTCCATATCGGTAGCTAATTATTAATAATTTTAATATGACTTAGTTTTTTAGGTTGGAATAATTATTTTTGTGAATATCTATGCATTAATTGCGATTTTTTTAATCTTTGGAATGGATTTTGCAAACTGCGATTACGACTAAGATGGTAGTTTTCGGCGGGAGTTCCGGCTGTGAGGTAAAAAATCAAAGAGAATTAGCCCAAAGTTATAGCTATATGAATAGCATAAGAGAAAATAAATGTATTGAAAACGACGCCCAAGTGAATAAATATGTGGGAATGAAGCGGTTGGCTGGTAGGAAGAGTGGAAGGAAGAGTTGCAGAAAACTATTCTTCGGATTGAGTACTGTTGGTGATAATTTGAGTCACTTTTTTACTTAAAAGTATTTTATAAATCATAAATAATTACAGCACATGCCTTTCTAGACATTAGTTTACTTTAATTAGATTCTTTTGGAAAACTTCATCATTGTTATAATAATTGACATTATATTTTACTGTACTAAACAGTCATCTCATGCCTCACTTTTGAAAAATGTATAACATCTTTCTCCAGTATTATGATACATTTTCCCACATTCAGTTGTGAGCACTGCTTCTTGTTTTGACAACGGTGCACATTACCAAAAAAGTGCGGTAGAGTTTGGTACCTCACTAAAATATTACGGATGTGAATGCTCCGCAGTGGTAAGGTACAATTGAAGATCCTGTACACGTTAAAATATACATGCACTACGGTATTAAATTTTGAAATATGAAGGATGATATATAATTACCTCCAGCGGTTCTACGGTTTATATACTAATAAATATAACAGTTAGAGTAACGCTAGTATATAAATACTTCAAGAATCTCTTCAGATCGCATGTACATAACCACCTCAAATTTAATGAATTCTAAGACGCAATAAGTAAGCTTTAAAATGTTTTGCGTAGTAGGAAAGGATATAAATTCAAATTAGCCACGTGATAATATGTATGTTGTGATTATGAAGCCATAGTTATATTGATTTCACATGCGATCTTGGAGTTATCATAGATTTTAATGCAAATTCTCCCACCTAAAATGCCTAGAATATTTTCTTAAAATAATCAAGAACATGAGTCATGTGACGCTGTAAAAAACAAGTATCGAGAACAACCATTTATGATATTTAAAAAATAAGAAACGCCTCACTTACAAAGATATTAAAAAATACGAGGAGCAGAGCAAGGAACTTAATATTTAAACTAAAATTATAATTAAAATATTTCAAGATTTCGTACTTTTGCTAAAAATGATTACTTGTAATAAAAAAACATATCCTTTTTAAAGTAGTGTTCTTATTTTTTTAAATGAAAGTGATATAATTTTTCTCTGAAAAAATTAAAAAATTAGAAATTCAACCAATAAAATGGAGTAAAAACTGGAAACTTCACTGAAAAGCGTGGTCACTTCGATTATAATTCGCCCTAGCTGTGGAGAAGTCCCCTAAAGCACCAACGGAAATAATTTTAGAAGCAGTCAAGAAGAAATGAATCGCTATTTGCCCATCTTATCTCAAGCTCAAACACCAAAAGTTAAAAATACAACGAGAAGACAAGTATAGCGTGAAAACAAGGATGCTAAAGGCCGAGGACTAGGAAAAAACAATTCATTTATATTTCTTCTTTGGAGTTCCAGAAACGCTTTACCAAATTAAACCCCAAACGGAAAGTTTACGAAATTTCAGTCATTTAAGGGAACAAAGCAAGCGGGTGTATTTTTTCTTTTCCTCTGTTCCCGCGAAGCGAATTCTCTCGGGAATGTATACGTTGAGCAAAGGAGTAAAAGGTGTTGAGCGAGGGATGAGATAAGAACAGGGAGCGAGAAATAAGACGAGGGAAATGAAGGAAGAGATGGAATGCAGGAGACGAAACTCTGGTTTATGGGTATGTGCGATGTTCACATCCCAATATCGTCCTGCGATTTAATTGTATACCGCACGCAAAATATGCCATGCACCTACTTACCATACTCATTACATCACCTACCGTAGTTTTTTTCAACCTTTTTTGGAAACATTACCCTCCTTAAAAGTGTTTTTAGTCAAACGTCTTCCTAACGAAATGAACGGTTTTAGTCGTTGAACGTCGACTGAGTGGATATTCTCCATCACGGAGGTAACGAAAAAAGAAGACTGAATCTGAAAATATTAATTATATTTTCTCAAGTGAAATTATCCATTGCTAATTTTTGCCTCCGTGAAACATTTTCCTAATATCCTAAATGTAATTTTAAATAAGAAACACTTAAAATTTACTTTCTTAAATCAATGGGATCCCTATGCCAGTGGATTTATAGCTAGAAGTCCATTGTTCGGTTTTATGTCAGTGATTATAATATAACTTTCACCACTTGAACAAATTATATCAAAGCTATTTCCCACCAATGTTAATTCCTCTTAGTTTTTTTTTGAGGAAAACTTTATTGTGATTCTCTATACCATATGAATTATTTACTCTGAATTGCTAAAAAAATTCTCATTAAAGCAAAATGCTTTTTTCCCTTTTTATATGTTATAAGTATGATTTCTACAAATTTTTATGAGAAATGATTGATATTGTATGGTAGGATTAAATAAAAACCCAATACAGGTCAGCCTTACGGGGTTTCAAAGTTTTATTTTATGTCGCGTTCTGTAATGATGCCATGTTATATCTTTGAAGACCATATTCTCAAAGCGATACATCCGGTGCCATCGCATCTCGACATTGATGCATTGCAAAACCACGCAGCCCTACTGTGAAGAAGAGGAGAAAAGAGAAAGGGAACACAAAAGTTGAAGACTCCTTGCTGGGAGGGAGGAGGAGGTGCAGGGAGGTTGAAGGCGGGATCAGGTTTGGTAGGGCTGTGGGGAAGGACGAAAGCGCAAGCAAAGGATTAGAAGTTGAACCGTCTTACAAGAAAAGTAGTAGAGGGAGAATGTTGGAGGGAAGGGTGGAGGGTGGGAGGGAGGAGACTTGGAAGAGGTAGGAGGAGGTACAAGGAAAAAAATAAGGAAGGGATTCTCTCCTCCAAGAAATAATTTCCGCTTCAGACTCCTTCATCACACCCGTTGCTCCGCCCGCTATAAATTCCACGGGAACATTTGCCGTCAAGACTCGCTTTAAAATTCCTTAGCTTGGACACCGGGTGAAAAAAAAATTAATCCTTTTATAAGGAAGGGAGGGTAACGAATTCAAAACTCCTTATTAATGAGAGATATGGTGGTGTGGGGGCGGGAGGTGGGCTGAGGGAGGTTGAGATACGACTGCATCGTTTTGACGGAGTGGAAAGATTGCCGGAGAGAAAGAGGTATGGAAAGTGTGGAAGAATAACGGCAAGGCAAGGAGATGTTGGTGCGGAAGAAAGACCCTGAAATTTCAGCGATCCGAGATTAAATGAGAAGTTTTAAGATTTACAGCGCCAATTCCCGTTGCCAAAACGAACTTCCAATATTAGCGCCCGGCGTAATTTTTTTTAAACTTGACACCCAGGGAAAGAACACATCCATTGCATGATTTTATTCTGTCATCAGAAATATGCTTACCTTGAAGTCCATTGTACTTTATTTTACACAATTATCACTTATTATCAATTTATTTGACACGAGCGTAGTTTTCAATGCCTGAATGATAGCAGAAATGGCCTTATAAATGCTGTGAGAAAACCATAGTTATATTTTTATGCTATTTATATTTTAATATCCACTCGGTTCACAAATTTATTAATAGGGCAAAGGAATTTTTATTTAATATTTACCAATACTTCAGCTATATAGTCTGATTGATAACCGACCTTGAATGTGGACATATTATAATATCGCTTAGAATTTTCAGTCATATATATTTCAATACTAGATGGTGAGTGAAACTAATGAAAAAACTCCTACTCAGTTCATCCAACCAACCTTCTGATAAATGAATATTTATTTCCTCTATCCTCCGTAAAATGTTTCATGGATATACTTTGTCATTTTTCGTCACCCATGGGAAACAGCAGGTGGCGATGGAAACATCAATTCTCGCTAGAACTCCGAAATTATGTATCGTTGGGCTAGGCTGACTCCACCTAAATATAAAGCTGTATCACTCTAGTGTGACTCCTCAGACTTGCTTAGTCCGAAAATATTATTGTTATAGCAGGCCAATAATACTCATATTGTTTAAAATTTTCTCTGTAATTGAATATACAAAAACGTTCATAGCTATCATCTTACTTGCGATTTCAAAACCTACACTTCCCTTCCATCTTTCCCTCAATTTTTCCTTCAGATATATTCCTCACAAACCCTCCTCCTGCCTCAGGGTGCACCCAATCTAAGATTTGGTTTTTCTTTTCACTTTTGTATTCCATATGGCTCTTGCTTTTTCTACTCTTCTGTATACATCCTCATTTCTTATGTTATCCATCCATTTGATATTCATCATCCAACACCAGATTCTGAATGATTCTAATATCTTATGCTCTGCTTTTCCAATGTTCCATGTTTCTGATCCATAGAGTTCACGCTCCACATGAATGTTCCTACAAACATACTGTTTCCCATTTTCCTATTTTCTTTGAATACACAATAGGTGCTTATTCATCGTTAGTGTTTTTGTATTTGTTTCAAATTCATTCCAAGTATACAACTAAAAACCTCAGCTCCTTGCGACAGAGTTATTAAAACTTTTTCAAGTGTCCATATTTGAAACCTTGACTGAAAACCGATACCTAAACATAATTACATATGCAATCTTTTACTGTCTAGTGCATTTGTTTTGTGCTCAGGAGATCTGTTTTGAAGTTCGCTACCTACTGTGCTGGTCTGAAACAAAAGTAACATGTGCAGATGCGATTATTATCGAAGTCTAAATTAGAGAGTAATTCAAATCGTCATTGAAAGCAAAGTAATTTTGACTCCTACGTGTACATTTCGGTATTCCAAGTCACCATCGACAGGGAGAGTTAATATCACGTAAACACGTACGTGTTGTCCGAGGTTGAAAGTCCGAGTCTTCGGAATATGGTTTTAAAGTTTGTTTTAATGCGGCAACGTCATTGTGCGCCGTAGAGATAGTTGCTTTCATTGTAAATTTGGACTAACCTTTAATCTAAATTTACCTTTCAAACGCTTTGCATGTCAATTTCTTGTAATTTTTAGCAGACATCAACTCTGCTACCGATATCTATTTTGAAGTGTACAGGGTCTGAAGCAATGGCAAAGCAGATACGCTGTTTTGTTGCGGAGTGATCTGCGCTGTAGAGCGAATGTAAAGCGCGCTAAGATGCACGCGTGCCTGCGTGCAAAATTTAGGAGACGCATCCCTTCATAATTCCACTTTTTGCCATCCTCTTTCAAATCCCCCTGTCTCCTGGGTCTCACTTTCCTTCACATAGCTTCCTTCTTTCTCTGGGAACCCACCACCATCCCCCATGCAATGTCCCCCAAGAAACAATCAAGCCTGTCTATCTGCCGCCACCCCCCTCCCCGTCCATCTTCCATGCCGCAGGAATCTGCCAGCTTGATATCTCTCTCTCTGTACTCCTCCAAGGGTACGGATCCGCCAAATCTTCCACTATGGTAGTTTCAACCCACGATCCGCTTTATTCTTTTGTTACAGTAAGTCGTCCTTTCTCTCTTCCACAACCCTTCCGACGTGATGGCCCAGTTGTACCGAAGATGGCTGGGCAAACGACCAAATGGCTGGGTCTAAAAATCTTTACATTTGTCTCGTTTCAAATAGTTCTTATTCTCTCTTTATTACTCAGGAGTGATAAAAATAATATTGATGGTAATATAACCGTAGTGGGTTACATCACCTTTTTCGTATTATCTTTAGATTGGAAAGAGTTTATCAATGAAATTATAGTGTTTGCGGTTTTCTAACATGTTAAGTATTTTATGCAACATGCTTCAATGTTTTAAAAAATTACTAAGTCATTATCAACTATCTATCAAAGTGTAAAAGTTCAAAAAAATCTTCTTTCAAAATTCACTAGTTCCACCACATCAGTCCCCGGATAACATTCAAGTTTATCAAGTTCTTCAAGAGTAGAACGCCTTCAATTTCGGATCGTTGGTTTATTTTTGGACACGATTGACAGCTAAGGTGGTGAGGAAACTGTCGTTGGAATTAACCTATTCCTCTACGTAAGACCAGGGTTACTGCAATATAACGCCCAATCTGATAGACGCCCCCCTGAAGTTCCCTCCTTAATATACTAAAGTAGAAATCGACATTCCTTAAAAAAAACCGCATCTGCCGGAATTACGGACCTTCTAGATTTGGAGTCACTAGGTACTCACCGTACGGTGGGTAGGGGAGTGCTCAGAGGTAGCATATTCGACCCAGGATCTGAGAGTTGCAGGTACGGGACCGAGTTTCGTCAAATATTTTCCTGATTTTGGAAAATTCTCTTTGTGGAAACAAATCACAAAAAAGACATTGGAAATTTTCTGCATCCTACATGTTACCCAAAATAAGAGGCTCCACTTGTATGAGGCAGCAGTCTCAGCATACGACACTGGTAGTGAAGATCAAGAAGATCGGCATCAACTGCCACAGCTTTTGCTGAGTGTGAACTTAATGTCATCGGCCAGAGTAGTGCGATGTGGAGATCAACCATCACATTAGTCTCCCTAGAAAATGTAGCCTTGCATTCACCAATATATGAAGTTATGGCATTCCTCCCAGTTAAGCATTCCTGAGGTAAAATAGTTCACCGGTTGGATATTCGTGTAGGGACTTTATTTATTGATTTAGTTCAAAAATTTTTTTTTTAAACTTAAGCTTTTTACACAAAAACTACAATCGTGGATCCAATTATTTAGGTCGTTTGTATTGTCTAGTGCTATCAATTCATCACCCGATCTGTTTTGAGGTTTACTGCCTAATGCGCAGATTATGAAAAGAAGGTATTTGCGTTATTGTGCTGCAAAAGTGGCCAATTGTGTAAATGGGAAGCTCCTATGGCCATTCGATGAAGCATATACTAAGCGGCATTGTTAACCACTTCCAAACCTGACGCTATGTGCACTCTTGGTTTAACTTTTCTTCTCGCATTTCACTGCATTCTGATGCACCGATTGTGGTTCTATATTGTGTTTCAATTTATGATGTATATTTTCCCAGGTGAAGTTGACGGCATAGACCTTTGGGAGAACGATCTTGACAAATGTAAATTACCCGTAGTCTATTTTGAAAACTATTTCCATGTACCTAAGTTACGTTAAGAAGTAATGTTGTCACACTGTAATACTCCAATATGTGCGTTTAGTGTACTGTATATCACCATGTTAATTTATTCCTGCTATTGATAGCATCGTACCTCCGGCCTTATGTTAATTTATACTGAAACACATCCCCATAACATTAAACTAAATCTGGCACGCCGAATAGGAAGGTTATACCTTATTCTTCCTCTTCTTCTTCAAGTTTACCCATTTTCACTAGGGGTCACTCTTTTAGACAAGGGTTCTCCACTCGTCTCAATCCGCGCACTCGTCCCCCGTAAGACCTTTGCTACGCAAGGCCTTACGTGAAAATCCCTCCACCATGTTCAAGGCTTATCTTTCCTGCTACATTCATATCCAATGTAACTTTGCTCACCTAATAGTCAGGTCTCCTCATTGTTCCCACATCATTTTAACCGGAGTTATCGGGCTTAGTTTTTTGGGGAATTTTGTGACATCTAAAAAAAGAATTTGGAATAGGCCGTCCACATCTCTGCTGAATATTCCACCTCCTCCTTACCCACTTGTGATCTTCCCTTTCACTCCAGTCGAGTCTTGTAACCATTTCTTTTCACCCTTCAAGCTCTTTCACCCTCTCAGTCGGGGGTTTCTTTTATGCACCTAACCACTCTCTCTACCCTCCCCCTCGTCCCTTTACATCCCATCACGAACTTTTGCCCACCATGGGATGTTAAAGCTCCGGATTTGGTGGCGTACAAGGAAGGGAAGACTCGCACTTCTATCCAGTGGAGCTGCTTCATATCGGCGCTAATATGTGCATGAGAGGTTTTCCTACGACCACATCTCTTCTTCACCTTACTGGACAAGTTATTTTTGAGTAGTCACATAGGTTGCACTTAAAAAAAGAGGTCTTTTCGTTTGGAGATCGTTGAATAAATAGTGTTTTAAAGTGGTTGGAGATTTTTTTTAACATAATTATCTCGAGAGTCCTTTTGGTGCATTCGTTATTTGTTTAGATATTCTTATTTTTGATATTTATATATGAAAGTTAAAGATTTTTATTATACCAATTTGTTTTTTTTTCTATTCAATGCTAGTGCAACACGTAGCCTTATGGTACATGAAATATATTTTGTAAAAATTCGATTTAACAAGTCCCAAGTTTCTACTACAGGATACTTAATACATTTGATATAATTTTAATTACTGTAAACAAATATTAAGGTATCATGTTAAATCCAATGCCCAAAAAATTTTCACTTTAATTCTTTGTCATCTAAATTTCGAATTCCGCACCGAAAACTGTAGTCATAGCATGCTTTAATTAAGGCAAAAATGTGAAATTTAATTTCCATTATTTTCTGTACGATAATTTCTAACGCATTGATAGATGCTTTTAAATGAAATTTGGCCAAGAATAGTTTTTCTTCTTCAAAATAATTGACCTGGACACTAAACTACTTACGACTATCGTCACGATCACAGTGAGTGGAAAATTTGGTGAAATGCGTTATTGATTAAGGTGCTTCGGAAATACCAAGCTTAATGTGTGTATAGTGTGTTTATTTGCACTTATTGTTACTTATTTCTCGTTTAGTGATATTATGTTATTGAAGCTTACAAAAATTAACATTAACGCCGCTTATACATACGTGAAAGGAAATGATTTATTTCCCCAAGTTTTACGTGAAAAGGAAAACTTTGATGGGAATAAAAAGCCCCTTCCATGGGAAATATTGTACTGAGATTGAGATTTTTCTACGTGATATTTATTAATTAGGACTCAATAACAAATCGTGCTGATCATTTATTTAGCGGCTGAGTGACATCTTGCTTTACATTCGTTTAATACTCCTGTAAGTATGTATCTCAGAGTTTACGGCATCAAGGTGACATTCGTATAGTCACTCGGCATAAATAAGGTAAATAGCTCGAAATTGTGCGGATATTTTGTGTTCAATTAAAAATAAATAATTGGTGGTTCATTTTAGCAATTTTGCTGGTGTTTTTTTTACAGAATGCTTTTATCCTTGTTCATCAATTTTCCGAAACTGAGTATGTTTTTGGTGAAAGTAAATCTCTAAGAAACAACTTGATTGTAAAAACAAACATGGTTTTTACCTCTTTAAGCTGTAATTTAATATGAGAATATGTAATAGTTATATTTATATTGTTCTTGCTTAAAACTCTTTGATCCTATTATTATTTTAAAAATTAATTTTAAGATTTTTGATTCATTGAACTATTATCATTCCACACGCAATAAATTTGTGTTCATTGTGTTGAAACAACTTTGAGTTTTTATTCATCAACATAGGCTATGATATAAAATCCCTATAACTTAAAGAATTGTTAATTTTTGTGGTAGAATAGTGCGTTTTAATTAATTTCGTTTTGAATAGCCTAATTAAAAGCCGGTCAGGAATTCTCTTTGTGATAATTTAATATCCAATATAGCGTTATAGATATTTCCTTTAAGTTCTTCATTTTTATCTGGAAAATATTTAAATTTACTGTTGCATTTTGTGCCGATATTTAATGTGTGATAGCTCTAAAATATGTAATAATTAGGGGTTCATGTTCAATTCCTTTTTTTCGTGCGATAGACCAAAATCTGAAACATGAGATGACTCGTTCAATATTTTAGCATTCACTTTTCTAGCGTGCACGTATGCACATCATTAAGCTCTTCTTTCCAAAATGCGTTGTAGTTCTATTTAATGTACACGCTTGAATAATTATGACGCAAGACCGGTGAGCAGACTGGAAAGAGGGAATATTTAATCAGCAGGGGTGAATGTAAATAGATATTACTTTGAAATGACTTTTCACAGCCTTGGAGCTAGCGTGATGTTTGCAATTTTCTGGCCTACAGAAACAGAGGCTCTAGTTCCTCCCTCACATGTTTTCGCTGACTTATTATCTTGAATTTCGTGAGGAACACTTGTCAGAATATTACCTATATTCTCGTCACTAACGTGATTAATAAGTGTAGTTGAAAATGTATAGGCCTCACGAGATAATAAATGACACATTTTGTGGCACATACTCGGGAATTCATAACTGCGCTCATCCCTTGACGTTCCTTTGTTTCTCAAACTTCTAAACGCACATTAGTTCAGCCTGAAAATTTCTCTCATGAAACACCAGAGTGAGTGTTTATTTATATTTATGCCTTAACAATGATATATATCGATGATGATTCAACCGTAGAGTTACATATGTTACTGACATACGGTTTGCTATCACTCTTCATTTCTACTGCAGACATTCTTAACAGCTCATCACCTGAGAAAAACCAACCCGTTGGGACTATGCCCGTGACTTTCAACTCTGTAGTCAGTACTTCAGAAGAATATTGGTAAGACTATGCAAAAGATCTTCGTTTAAACGAAAAGTGTTTTTTTCTCGATGGGAATTCATTTTAAATTCATGATCTAATGAATACTTGATAGAGGAGCGATTTTTTTATATATTCAATAGAAAGTGAGCCCTTTTTTGGGTAAATTTAAATCTGAGCAGAGTTAGCTGAGCGCTTAGGAGACAGAAGCTTTGGGTAGGTTAGGGTATAAGTTTTTAAAATTGTGGATGACATATTTAAAAAAAAAGTTGTTGTAGGTGATAATACCGTGGAATAAATATTTATTCTTCAAATGAATCAATCACTGCGAGTCTATAAAGTGTCCGGTTTGGTGACTCTGGCTGCTGTACTACTGAATCCCGAGTTTCCAAACAATATTAATGAATGAATTTGTAAAATTTGGCAAAGCGCATGTTACTGATTAATAATTGTAAATGCATCCCATGGAAGTTGGTCGGGAAAGCCGACTCGCCCCGAAGCTATTGGGTAAGAAGGAGAAGATGGCTCGTTCTTGAAAAGAAATTCTTGGTACCTCAAGTTATTTTCATATTATTGAAAAAAGGGGGAGATGTTAGGGATAAGTGTTGGGGATGGTTGTAGATATTTGTTGCTGGTGGTTGTCATGTGTCAATGATGCGTTTGTTTCCAGTTGCTCTGTATAATATATTGTTGTACTGGATGTAAGGATCCAAAGAGATTACAAAATGAGTTCGGTAGCTAATTTCATTTGCAAAGTTTGCAAAACTAAACACATGCTTAGTATATGTTTTGACTGGCAATCAAGCACCCTATTCAGGAAGGTCTAGAACTCAACACTGTTGTAGACGTGACCCAAAGCCTTAAAAAAATTGCTAAGGCGGCGAAATGTCTTTAATATCTATTCATTCATATTGTGGCAAATTATCTAAATACACCAGTACTCATATTTTATATGAACAACAAAGCATACCTTACCACGCTAATTTTTTGTGGATTCAGGTTTAAGTTACTTGGTGATAAAGGTGAGAATGGGTGAAAATATGTAGAAATAATTTGTAACAATCTATAAATGCCATTTCCATGAAAAACTGTTAGTAAGACGCAATGTTTCCCAAAGAATTAATTGCAAATTAAATACTGAAACCAATATATTTCACATTTTTTTAACATTACAGTGTTTTTAGCAAATAAGTGCATGAGCTGAAGTCAAAATTCGTTAGTTCAATAGAAATAGTGCTACATCCACTCGATCGATTAACTGAAAAAGAAAGGAATCACTAAAAATATGCTTTCGAATAATCCGTTCATGATGTACCGTAATCTAATTTACTTATATTGTCTGTCTAAAACAATACCTTACCTAAAAATGCTACTTTATTATCACCTTGTATTTACATGGTTTAAAAAGTAAAACTGGTGAAACATGGTGAAAAATAGAATTTTTCTATTGCAAACAAATGAAATTTTAACAATAACTGTTTAAAAGAAGCAAATGTGTACAAACCATTAAAAATAATGTAATATAGAAACAGATTCGTTATATTTTGTTAAGCTAATTTTCATTGCATTACTTCGATAGAATTGGTGTTGCAGTCGGCCGATATGGCGAGAAAAGTTTACAGTAAGAGTACAGTCGTCGAATAAATAGCATATTTTGTATTTTTATAATGTTTATAAAAACCTAAGTGCTATTATCATTAATAGAATAATTTCTTAACACAACAATCAATCAATTGTGATTAAGTGTTCGTTCTGACGCACAGAGTCGTGACGGAACCTCTTAAAAAAGGCGATATTTGAACTGGCCGAGGTTTTCTCCTTAGATATCGTGTCACTGTCGAGGCTTGAAGGCTTTCCTAAATAGATTCCCAGGGAGTAAAGAGTAACCCGTTTAAATATTTTTTTTTATTTTCCGCCTTTTGATGTCGATAATAATACCATGACGTCACATTTTTGGTCTTGCTACAGCGGCCGAGGAAAAAGTAAGAGAGCTCATTTGAGGACTACTCCAAAATCCTCGCACAGTCGTTGACTTTGCCTTCGCACGCACGATAAGAGCCGTGTCGTCTTTGGTCCTTGAGGCGGCAGCAGGACCCGCTTTAAACTTCCGGACCCGGCTGAAGTGGCCGCAAAGATTGTAGCCCGAGTTTGCAAGCGAGAAGTAGTTTAGGGCATGGTTCCGGATTGCGGACTGCCGTAAAAATTGGTCTTCGAGGAGGAGAAGTTGCCCGTGGCTGTTTGAGGGAACTTGAGATGAGTTTCCTTGTGAAGGGGAAAAGAAGAAGCGCGGTATTCCCGGTCTAAGGAATCGTCCCAAGAGAGATAGAGACTGTACGTAACTATTGTATCGGCAAACAATAGAAAGTCCCTTCTTCCTGTTCCCTATGTATCTAATTCTTTTCCTGGTTATCTCAAAACCAGCTCGATACCGCCGGTTCAAAATAACTTCTAAGTTTTGCCGAAAACCCTCTTGCCTTGGAAGTTTTGACCAGTGGCTTGGATGACGTTGGATATCTTAATTGAGATCACGGTGGCTATGAGTTACAGCATATAACTTCAGTGTGTCATTTGAGATAGGTACATAATGGGAACCAAAAGTCCTATATCACTCCACTACCATAATAACTTCGTTTCCTAATGACGATCGTTATTCAGTTAACGATCAGTTACTTCTCAAAAAAAAAACATTTTATGTGAGAGAATATTTCGGAAGTTGTTTTTGGAAGTAGTATAGAAAAAAAGGGCCTCATCGCAAGTTTTATTTTTATTAAAGTAGGAAAACTTATATTTAGCTCCTTTTATTATCATACGATTCACAAAATTTAAGGCTCTAATCCAAGAAATACTTTTATGTAGCAAATCCATCCTTGCACTGGATATATCCGTTGCTGTCTCACCTTCATTGGAATTGTATCACTGAAATGAATAATTATTACAATTAACTTAAAGACACCTGCACAAATAAAAATTCAGATGAAATGTTTTTCTCACAATTGTTATTCCAGGGAAAAGACCTCAGTCATTTTGTAAAGAACAAATTTCTTGACTTATTGACTGTCATTCCGGTGGAGTAGAAAATGTAATCGAACGTGTTTTTGTTCTACATTATCAAAGCATACTCATAGTTTTTTTATCTGAGCTTTGAAGGGAATCAATATTCAAGACATTTTGGTGTCCTTCAACAATGTAATGTAAGAGTGATTGCTCTTCAAAATAACAATTGTAAATATATTGTGACGGTAACGGTTTGACCGTCGCATGTTTTTAATGGATCCCTTCGCGTCTTCGTGTATCTTTCCCGTGTTTTTTTTACCCCCTCCCCTTTCCCGTGTTCTGATTTGAACGGCACGAACCATGCTCAGAAGTTGGCGAGCAAGGTCAGTGGTGTGAGTGATTGGCCCCGAGGCTATTATCCTCTCGGCCGTGTGTGTGAGATGGCCCATGCTGGCCGCTGCAAGTGCGTTCGACTCCCGGTGAAGGGGAATACCCAGCTTCCAAGATTGTGTATATATTGGACCTGGGAACACGATTTCAGGAAAAATCCATTGACAGCTGTTGGCGGGACGCTATGCCCGAATTGGCAGCGTAGTAGTGAGAGAGAGATAGTTTGTAACGGATCGCGAGTCAGGAGAGCTGCCATACACCCTCTCGCTTGCCATTGAATGCAAGCGTGGGAGGACGCCTGCGAGCTGCAGTGTCTCCCTGAAAGGCTTACGACATCAACGTCTTCGCCGGACACGAAAGCCGAGAAGCTATTTCGAGCCATCGTGCAACCTGCCGGCCGGGAGTTGGTGCCATCCATGTCAGCAGCTTCTCTCTTACGTCAATTCATCTAGTGTGGGAAAACCACTTCAATTACTGGAATAATTAGGTGTTGTGAGACTTTTGAGGCAACCCTAAGATCATCCGCCCTAAATTCGATTATTTGTGTGATGCCTTCCAGTCATTATTTTAAAATCGCTGCCTACCGCGGTTTGTGCTTGAAGTATTGTTTCATTTTAACTCCCTAGCTGTATCTCTTGCGATACGGGAGCTTGTTATATTTAATCATAGTGTAATTTTTCAAGTGTATGTCCATTACCTATCATTTACGGTTATCATCGCCTTCATCCATATCACCTTTGTGTCATCCCGTTAATCATTCATGATCAACAGTGTAATTATTATGTTTTTGCTTGGTCGTTTCCTTGTCTTGTTTAATTTTTTGAACGCCGTGTGCGACTTTTGTGTTTTTTCGCATGAACCGTAAATTTTTCCATGTTCTGTGTCAGTCATTAAGTGCATTAAAATTGTGTCATTGTTGTGGTTCGTCATTGTGGTCAGTCATTTAGTGCATTAAAATAATCATTGTTGTGGTTCGTCCCAGTTCCTGGGAAGGTTTATCCCCATCATTCCCTTGTCTAGATACTTGAATATCGAACGCCTCGGGGGATCCTTTAATCTTTATTTTTGGATTTCGCGGAGTATACCCCACGTTGGGTTAAAACGCGGATCCCTATGTGTGCGGCTGTTCTCCCTAGTATTGCGGGTTGGGAGGGTTGGTCCGTTACAATATTCAATCTAATATAAATTAATATAGCTTTGGAAAATAGCTTTTCAAAATAACAACTGGAAATTTATTCAATCTAATATTTATTAATATAGCTTTTGAAATAGGAAGAAGAAACCAAATGAGCCATTTTAAATATTTCGGAATATTATTAATCGTCAACACATATTTTAACTTGAAATTGAAAACTCAAATTGAAAAATCTTAATTACTGCGTGAGAAAGAAATCGTGCGACAATGCTAAATATGAATATATTGCTATCATTGCAGTCATGATAGAGATGAATTCATCGCATCGCAAACTTTCTAAAGATGAATTAAATAATAATGATAATACAGAATTTATTCCTCGACACAAATAATTATATCAGCAATGACACATCAAATTAGTCGGGAACATAGGTACCCCTTAGGAAAATGACCGCTGTGGGGTTACCGACTCAATCGTCCTTCAAATAAAAACATAACTGTGTGTTTTCACAAGACAAACAATTAATCACTGTCTTTCCAACTGGTCTAGCTACACAGAATAACAATTATGCTTTAAAATAACCAAAATAGTACATTTTGCTAAACAAATAAATGAAGTTGATCTCTTAGTTAACAGATTGACAAATGACTAAATCTTACATTTAGCCAAACAATAAATGAAATTGATCCTTCTGTTAACAAATTGATTAATATAAACATAATAACTATTAGTTTCATATTTATATACTCTCACTTTTTTTCAAAAATAAATAAGATATCTCCTCAGCATCATTTCTTCAGACAACAACCATTTCTTCAGATTTCTACAATATTTACCTACGCTTCTTATGTTTGCAATATATTTTGGTAATTCACAATAAAATTTTGGGGCCCCAAGAAAAGATAGATCTGTCTAAAAATTTCATTTCTTGATCTTGGAATGACAACATTGAGATAACTGCACAGCTCATGTACTCATGGTACCTTCATATAGTAGCTAAGAATTCCGCTTGTGATATTGAAGAAATACATATGAAGATGACGATATGCAACTTGCATCCCCAGCAGGAATAAAATCCCATTTCCGGCAGTGCTTCCTGCGGATGAATCAAATTCTAATCCCCTCAGTGTCGAAATCAAAGTTCCCTTCCGTTTTTCAATCCTCCGAAGGTTACCTAGGCGAAGCGACGTGGGAAATGTACGCATGGAATCCTCAAAAAGGGCAAGGGAAAATGGTGGGAGAGATGAGAGATATATATCGTGGAAGGGTTGAAAAAATGGAAGAGCGAACGCGCGCACACAGAAGAGCACCAAACGGCCACATTCTACGCTCCGGAATTCGTCATTCATATGGAATTTTCGAGAGGAGGCGAAAGAATGAATGAGCTGGTTGGACAGGGGTGAGGGGAGTGGGGTGGAATGAAAAATGAAGGAGGGCAATATATGAGTATATGAATATATGAGTCCTGCGTGCGCCGGAATGGTAAGGAAGGGATAATATTCGCGATGGAGAGGGAATGATTTTTTGCACCGGGAGCGCTTTTTTTCTCCAAAAGCGCTATTTTCTTCTCCATGGGTGCTATTTTTTCTCCAACGGCGCTATCTTTATCTCTTTCCGCGCATCTCGGTATCTCTCTTGGGGTGGAAGCTGAGGGTTTCGGCTACTTAGATTGCCTTGGTGGGCAGGGGAAGTTAGCCGTGGGCTTGTGTGGATGTCGGGCCGCGCCAGGCCATCTACGCGGCTGCAGGGCATATCTGAGGAAACGGTCTGCATAATGCATGCCAATTTGGGTCCCGACAGCTCACGCCAATACGCCTTCTCCCACTTCTCCTCTCACCTCGCCAATTTTTTTTCTTCAACCCTCTCCTCTCTGCCCCCGACGACATACCCCGACCTTGCCACCCCTTTACGGACAACGGGTGAGATGGAGATGTAGGGGGGGGGGGCGAGGAAAAGAACAAAAGAGTAGCGTAAATGGGCTTCCATAGATATTTCCCGTGGATATAGCGCCGGGTGGAGAAAAGAGTTGGCGATATCAGAGATATTGAGAGGGGGAAAATTTTTAGAAACGACATTCATTTTTAGAGCTTTGGATGCCTCTTGTGTTAGGGATAACCTAGGGCTGGGTTTTTTGGGCTGAAAGGGAGTGGATTTCGTTCATTTTTGAATGTGTTTTTCCTCCTCTATTCTCCCCCTCCTACTTGCTCTTTCCGAAGGGATTTGCTCCTCCGCTGTTTGCTCAAGCACAGAATGGAAGAAAACGGAAGGCGTGGAAGGCGCTATTAGCGGAAAAACTGCGTCAGATTCTGTGCATAAATTGGTGTCCCAGGGATCACATAGCCCGGGCCGTGTAAATTTATGAGCAAATCCCATTCTTCCACAGAGAATCTATTTACGGCCATTGTTCGCTTCAAGCGGAAGGGTTATGAATATACTCGACTCATTTATTACTGCGAATATTCATGACGGCAATATTTCTCTTTCGTTGTCATCAAATATCAATACGACAGCAGTATTCTTTCAGCCCAAAATATTTAGTGTAATTAATCTTGAAGTAATCGCTAAGGATACGTAATTACTTCCGGAAATCGTGTGAAATTACATTACGTGGCATTCATTACTTACTCGTAGTTTCTTCAGTAAATGTTTAACTTAAATTGGAAAAATATTAATAAACCAATTTCATTTAAAATTAACTGAGAAATATTCTAATTACTAGGCCAATATTTTCCATTATAGAATTGCCTTCTTAAATACTGTAGAGATAAGAACGTAATAAAAAATATTATTGAGTATATTACTGTCATATAAACTGATATCCGTAATATGGAGCGTGAATTCTTAATGTTTATTAGATGAATAATATGCTACTATAATTTAAACTCGATCACTCTAGAAGTATTACTGGCTTATGGCCAAATATAATCTTGTGGAATTCAATATATCATGATAATGGAATATTATTTATGCATCTCCTTGTTGTAAAGAAGCACCGATAAGTTAATATTCATAGTATATGTTACGTTTTTCATAGTTTAAACAGGATGATTTCATTTGCCATCATTTTTATGCAGGAGCTTACTTTACTTGTTTTAACGATGTAGACGCAAAAAATTGTTGCTTACACGTCCGACGAAGTTAGATAAGGTTCTCAAAAACTTTTAAGATCCACCCAACTTAGATTGCTCTATACGCCTCTAAAATCTTAATTAAAGCCACCGAGGTTGGCTGGTTTTCTGCATGCTCCACGTGAATTATGAATAGTTAAGCAATGTAAGAGTTTAGAAAGTAGGATTACCTGATATGCTTCGTATTTTTTCCGGGTGTCCCACTTTTGGTGTTTTTCTCCGGAAATAAAAGTAAGCCCAAAGAAATATTGCTGAATACAGCCGCTAAGAGCAGGCGGGTTTGATATTTGAGGCATGAAATGTATGGAAGCAGGTTTGAGCGAGATTGAAAATAAAAGCTGTAATTGGAGGAAGAAGGGAACGAAGAAACTTTGTGGTTTTCGACTATATGTGTGCGAAACAGATTCTTGTTTGGAATGACATTATGGTCACATATTCCGACTTATTTCATGCAGCGAAATAAATTTATTTGATTTCTCATTCCTTTTGTTCTTTTCACTTGGAATATGTTGGAGCTATGATTAAATTTAAGAGGCCTTAACATTTAAAACAAGTTTGAAAATGGACAAATTTCTGCAAAGTGTGAGAACTTCCAAGAAAAAGTTGTTAATTTGAATATTTTATCCCTGTTAAAAAATATTTTTCGACATTTGAACTACCAGGTTACAGGTTATTGATACTCCTGCTGTATTGCTAGACAATATCATTATATATAAGGCATCTCCAACTGGGAAAATTAAATATTTTTTCCTTTGGGGATAATAAATTTTGAACAAGTTGTTAAGTAATCTCTTTTTAGGAAATGAACTATTAAAGGTAGTATTTATTTGCCTGCCATATTAATGTCAATGTGAAAACGGCTTGGAAACAAACTGTCACCCACGACTTGGATACAGTTACATGATCTTTCCCAATGTTAATAAATTTCTCTTTTTAATCATTTTGCGATCCGTTGCATAATTAGATTTATAGTTTTTGCATTATTATATGCACCGGGAACCGAGCCTTGGGTTGTGATTTCCTTCACAGGAGTCACGTAAACCGTCTACTATCCAAATAATTATCTCCTATATGGGTTGTTGCTGGCGAGGAGTTGTATCTATCATTACTGTAGGCAGGGTGATAGACTTTGAGATTCAAATTATCAAAATTGAATTAGTTATTCAGGTTTCACGATTTCAGTCATTCGATGAGCTTTGAAATTTGGGTGGTTCTCGGGAGCTATTTTTCTCTATTTTTTTGCTTTTTCACGTATTGCCTGTATTTGATCAATAGTTTATCCAACACTAGTTGCATCAATAATTGATTTTTCTATCCATATGCGGTAACCATAAGTCGTTAGAGTACTAATTTCTACCTAGCACTCATCAGAAATGCTTAACGAGTGATAGGATTTCCACTAACAATAAGTTGGGAGGAAAAATATATTTCAAGAAGTCAATTCTAAAGGAAAATTCAATGAAATTGTCCTCATGGCGAATAATTTAATCTCATATTCCTGAGAACGCCCCAATATTTTTCACTTATTGCACACTTGAACGTGAACGATGCCCAGGCGATACGAGACAACCGAGGAAGTGCTTGATACAGTGGGAGAGGAGAGAAAACGTTTTTTTAGCACAATTTTTTATCTGTTGCACCTAGTGTTGTTATAAAGTATATATATATAACATTTAATTAAGAGATACATATAATTTAATGTTAAATTTGGATTTTTTTTAATTTAAGAAATTATAATAATTCTAATTTATGCTGGTCAGACACCTATCAACTTTTATATATTAGTACTAGCTGAAGGTACCCGTTGAAATTCAACGCGGGTGAAAAACATTGAACTTATTTTATAAGAAAACCACAAAGCCTGAAGGACACTGTTTGCATGATCATTTGAGGAGTTCGTATCCTTACTTGTTTGTTGTGATCGTTGTAATTCGTTCGTTTTCTATTTCGTGCATGGAGAGTTGAAGGAATGTTTGTCCTCTTTAATGCACGGGAAACCCAATAATGGGCCACGAAGACTCATTACTACTTAATAAATAGCAATAATAGGTTGATAGATGGTCACTTCGTCCCTCCAGTTCTCTTGAGCCGTCTTCTGAGTGATTAACAGCTCTATCGCTTCCTTTGTGTACATAAATATATTTTCATTCAATGATTTAATTTAGTTGCGCAATTCAACGTTGATATGTGCGTTGAGTAACTTAAACAGAATAGGAGAGTAGGGTACAAACCAGCGGTGGACAACATCGAAAGGAGAATTTCCAGCCGCTGCCATGTTTATTTGACCTATGAATCCTACATAACCCGGACTGCGCCTTCGGATAAAGGGTAGCCATAATCATTGGTTTTTCTTGTTAAATAAAAAATCTATGGTGATTTTTAGTGCACTTGTCGATTTTCATGCACGGATGTCGTTCATTGCGCAGAACTTCCGCTCTTCTTTCGGGTGAGAAGTATGTAGTGACATCATTATAGTTTTCGCCATCATAAAACAGAGTAAAGTAGAGTAGATAAAAAATCTATGGTGATTTTTAGTGCACTTGTCGATTTTCATGCACGGATGTCGTTCATTGCGCAGAACTTCCGCTCTTCTTTCGGGTGAGAAGTATGTAGTGACATCATTATAGTTTTCGCCATCATAAAGCAGAGTAAAGTTTGGAAATAGATGGATCTATATTTGAACCAGATTTAAAGGTTGCTACCCGTCCGTAGGTCAGATTAGGATGATATTTGTGCGGTTCTTAGCGTAATCCGAGAAATACCACGAGGATAAGCTCATTGGATCGCTGGTGGACATTTCTTTGAGCATCAAAGTCTAGCCTTTATAGATTTTCATGCAATAACTCATTTTCTTGCAATGAAGATATTCCTCATTCTTAAGAAGTTTAATTCAAAAGGTTACTCTTTTTTATATTAGGGATGTTGATGGCTGTATTTTTAAGCCCAAGGAGGGGAATCACAGCGGCAAGTGAGAGACTGGAATAGGCAACTCGATGATTGAGTGAATGTAAGTTAACTGCATTTTAAGACTTTTAAATATATATAAATAACTCTTAAAGTTTATGTGGGAATTGGTCTAAAAACAGTTTGCAATCGTAATGAGAAGCAGACGGTTCCACTACGTGTAATATATCTGAGTATTTCACAATGATAAACAACGCCGTGTTTGTTGTAGCAACAGAGGTATTATTAACATTATCATTCGCTGCAAGTAAATATTCTTCCTCGTTTAATTCCTTTATGTGTATCGTTTACTACATAAGTGTTCTCTCATATGCAGTTCCCCTATGAGAGCTACTTTCAGAATAGACATTGAAGAGTATTCTTGTTGTAAATATGCATTGAAATTATCGATTACCCCCCGAAGCAATCTATCATGGGGCCCTTGGGACTCTGGGTCCTTCTCATACAAATTTTCTTTCTACGTGCTATCATGGGCCGGCAGGAAAACTTAAATGCCAGGGGGGTTATTTTGTAATCTCACCATTTTAGTGACTCTTAGTGGAAAGGCGGGAGATCCGTTTCCCTCTCTTAATGATCGGCTCACGAACGGTTCGTGAATTGCCGAAACTTCAATTACCTTATATCAAATAAAAGATGCCGATGCTAGCTAATACCCAGATTGCTCAACATCTTACGGAAGATATCTTACACTGTACATACCACGAAAATCTAAATACAGTCAAAACTACAAGCGACATGTAAGCGATCACTCAATATTTAAAAACAATTAAGTGCATCTAATTAGTGTTCGATTCACAAGCACGGGAAATATCTACCAAGAACGTAGATTTTAAGGCAATATTTGTTAAAATGATGGTATAAATACCTGAATTCCATTCTCCATACACTGGCGTATAGGCACACGAAAACAAAGGTATCAGCAACATTGTTTGGGAAATATTGATACGAAATATATACACTGAAAATTCAAGCAAATAATTACGTAAGCATTTCAAACGAAGCATACCTTCAAGTGCCCAATATATTGGAGTTGAAAATGTGTAAGTTCTTCACGTTTAGCAAATTAGAACAATACGATTTAAAATCGTTTGTATCTTTCGCGACCTTGTTTATTTTCCAACTCAAGCTTCGAGTGGAAACGATGGTGGCTCCATGTCACGTTCTTTATGACAGGTGAGATGGAACTAATGGCAGGCGGAGATAATGAATCGGATCAAGAGTCGAAAGATACGGATCAGAGCGGATGAATCGTCTAAAAGACCAGTACATGACCGGCAGTTCACCGATTGAGATCCGAAGATGGTCACGCCACCTGGGTGAGGGAGTTGAACTACGAAAAAGTGAGATTTTATGACGTATTCTCACTAAAGTGAGATTACAAAATAACCCCCCCAGATGCGTGAATATCCTTTGAAATTCAAATCTCTGGTTGTCAAGGAAATATGCTATTGTTGATTTCAGAGAAAAATGTGAGATATTTCAGCTTAATCATGATTTTCAGAGAATTACGAAGCGTATGAAAAAATCGATTGAACGAATTAGAAACTTCATTAATTCAGATATCCATTAAACAAATTCCAGCCCTCTATATTGTGTAAAAGTAATTTTAAAAAGCAAAAAATGAAACCACTGCACCGAACCCAATGCTTAACATGGACCACATGGGACCCCCAGGGGGGCCTTTGGGGACCCTGACGGATTTTTCTTATTATAGCCTAACAGACAGACAGACACCATTCAATTTTTATATATTCGTATGATGATTTACCATTGGCATGTTTTTATTCACTTCAGGACAGGTATTTTACGAGAATATAGGTCAAATCAAATAAGAAATATGTCACACAAACTTGACTCTTGGTTTTCATGACATTCAACTGAAATTCTTATGTGTATAAAATTTAAATATGGTCTCTATGGAGACTAGAAATAAATCTGCACAAACTCATTATTATATATTGCTACCATATTGTGAAGTTTTTATGCCAAACTTAAAGCAAAACCGTTCGCATTAGAGACTGCCATATGTTTTAGCCTTAAAGAATAATATTTTATCCAAAAATAAATTAATGCAAAAACATAAAGTTTATAGTCCAAAATTCAAAGTTTGCAGTCCATACAAATCATGTTTAATGTGTGGCAGACACTTTACTTTCCAGGGTTTTGCATTAAATTTTATGCACCATTTATTGATATTACGTATGTACTAGGTCATTTTTGAAAAACGTAATGAAGTATTTCACAAAGAAAATATAACGTATGAACATAAATACTAAGAAAGGAAAGTGGAAAACTGCAAAGATTTCTGTCTTTTGCCTCGTAGGTATGGCATAAAAATGAAAATATTTGCTGAAGTAGACATATTCTAAAATCATTTCTGCCAAATGACCACACAGTGTGTATTCTAGTACTTTTTTTTATGAAAAACTTAAATTTATATTCAGTTCCTATTGATTTACGGCCAAGGAAAATCTTGGTTGTGAAGAGGACCGGGACAAAGGGATGAATCTTTCAGCAGAAGACGCAGATTGGGAAGTATCATCGCCAGATGCTTTCCATTTAGATTTAAAACTTCTCTAGATCGGGATATAACCCTTTTCCATCTCCAGACCTCCTTGTTTCCTTGCTTTGAGGTTCCCCACCTGTGTTCTTTTACTTCAGCGAATCCCCCAAATTTGCCCGCGCGCGCTTCGCGATTGTCTGACGTCAAGGTTTTTTGATTCGCCGCGGCAAGGAGAATGGTGCCCCGAAGCCAATTCGTGAACGGTGACAAAATATTTGCCAATAAAGTAAATTGGGAGGAGATAGGTCTCAGAAATAATACAGCGTTATTAGCTCAACGCCGACGCGTATCATAGGCCTAATTATTTCTTGAGGGAAATGTTTTCGCGAAAATGCCGATGATGAAAAGTCAGTTGCCTTGACCGGAACACGACATCACGCTAAGTACTTTAGCCAATTAAGATTCCAAAGCGTTGTTGTTCCCGGAATACTTTTTAGGCCTTAAGTTAGCTGGAGCGTTAATCGTGAGTCATTAATTTTACATTGAAATAACTCTAAAGTAAGTCGATAATAAATTCTTGGACCACAATTCACTTGAGTATATTTGTGTACACGGTAGAAATTACCTCGAGTGCAGTAAAGTGAATGATGCAAAACTTATATTTTAAAATCTTAGCCTTCATAAATGCATATTCATGACTTGCGTTTTCGGCGCTGATTTCGAAATTTAAGTGAAAACTTTGACTTAATGCGTGTTTTTACCCAGCTTGATACCTTGATATTTTTAGCAACTATTATAATAATATGAAAAGTATTATTTCACGTTTTGGAGAAAACCTGTTCATATGTAATCGAACTATTTCTAAATACACGTCATGCGCCTAAAAGCTACGTGTTAATATAGCATTTAATTGCCAAGAAACGAAATCAGTAACATGCAGTTTTTTATAGTTTTGTATGGAATACAGCTGTATTTTTTATCACGGAGTACGGTTGCGTTTTTTTTATTTTTCTTGAATAGAGTATAATGTACACCAATTTTGAACGTTGGCGAAAGTCTAATAGCTATCTTTTATGTCCCGATACCTATCTTTAAAAAAAAATCCTTGGAGTGCGAGGTGGCCCAGGGAATGGAACTGGCACCCCTACCCTGAATGTGTGAAATTCACACGCCTGTGGCTTAGTCCGGGGTGAGCTCTACCCTCAACTATCCTTTCCAAACTTCGGGTTGAATCACTGAGTGAGTGACCTATCTTTGCTCGAAAAAAAAAACGATTTTTTCATAGTAAGAGGTCGAGAAATCCTAACATTCGGAAATATTTATCGATTTAGCTCAACTTTGAATCCAATGCAGTACAAAGACTTTTAATACGATTTTAAAACAGTTATCAATTTTCCGGAAATCAAGCTGCAACTTTAAATTCAACATAAATTTACTCAATTGTGTGTTATTAATTTAAATAAATCAACCATGTTGATAACCTGGAAACAAATAGCAGGACTTCCTAAATAATTCCAAGCATAAAGATACTTATAGTAGTATTGGAGTATGGCGGGTATGATTTTTTTAAAATTGCTAATGAGTTAGCTTTTGGGGCTATTCACACACGCACAAAAGAACCACATAAGGATGTTATGGCATTAAGAAAATCGAACCATGTTAGGGAAAATGCCCTTCTAAGTTTCCAAAATTCGGTACACTATAACGGAATTTAAAACACGACGAAATGTTGACCTCTGGCTATATTAGAGGATTGAAGGCAAAACCGTGAGTAAAAATTCTTCTTCTACTTCTTATTCTTCTTCCTTCCAGCTTAGGCTTTAAGCCTGTTCCGGCTTCACTTTACCATCTCGTCCTTGGTCTTCCGACGCTTCTTTTACCTAGTGGCTAATATTCCAAAGCCTGCCTAGGATATCTTTCCTTAGGAATTCGTAATACATGCTCTTTCCACCTATTTTTGTATTCTACTAATTTTTCCGATATCGGCTGGACACCTAGTTCCTCTCTTATAGCTGTGTTGCTTATTTTATCTACCCTTGTACACCATTTAACTGCTCGAATAAATATCTGCTTTCTGATGACTGTATTTGTTTTAGTTCTCTTTGTTTTATTGCCGAACACTCTGAACCATACAACACAGTAGGAACAGCCATAATTTTATAAAATTTCGTCTGGGTATCTTTTCTAGTTTTATCTTTTTATTTACTTCTTATTGTCCCACATATCCTATGGAATACATTAATTATATTTGTGATATCTTTGTCCTCGTCGTACGTTATATCATATCCTAAATATTGAAAATGGGATTCCTGTTCCAGTACCTGGTTTCCTATGACAGTTTTTGTTCTTATCGGGTTGCTCCCTAAAAATGACATGGTTTTAGTCTTAGCTTTTGATATTTTAAGGTTATACATGTTACTCAGTTTTTGTAATTTGTGAACAGCAATTTGCAATTTATCTTCTCTGTCTTGTATGATATCTAGGTCATCGGCGAATAACATCGTATTTAAGAGCTCAGAATGTTCCTATTCTATACCTCGTGCTACATTATCTTCCTTCCATCTCCTTAGAAGGTCATCTATGTATAGATTAAACAAAGTAAGCGACACGCATACGCCCTACCTAACGCCTTGGTTAATGAATATTTCCTGTGTATGCTGTATTTCAGTAATAATTACAATTCTAGTACTCCTGTATAGGCTTTGAGTACCATTATCAAGTGTTTAGGAAATCATCTTTTCTCCATGATTGACCGTAACATTTCTCTGTTGACACGATCGAATTCTTTTTCATAATCATTGAATGCTAGTTGCGTTTCAAGGTTAAATTCTCTTCGTTTTTGCATGATTTGCTCTATTGTGAAAATATCGCCAATGCAAGACATGCCTTTCCTGAAGCCAGCTTGTTCTTCTAATAAGATATTATCGGAGATAGCTTTAGTAGTATTGATTATTTTGCTACATATTTTGTAAGCGGTATTTAGGAAACGTATACCCATGCAGTTCTCTGGGTTACTCCTGTTTTCTTTTTTGAAGAGGGAATAGTGATAATAAAAATTAGTTGACATAATCATATATGCATGCGGAATTTACCGAAGATTAATGCTTTCGATCAGTTTTATAAAAACTGGTTGGACTTACTATATCGGAACGAATGCCGTTAGTGAACTTTTTGTTTTTAAATTTAGCACTTATCCCTTTTAAAAAGAATTTTTTAGAACAAGGCCAAAGGTTTGCAAAAAATACACCATTTATAATGGATAAGTACTCGAAAATGGGTTGTGATACGAAAAATGACCTTGACTTCCAATATTTCTAAAGAATGTTGGTTTTATACTATTTTTGTAATCGTGATGATAAAGATCAATTACATACAACCTCCTTGAATAGAGATCTTGTAGTTCTTCATCAAAAAGAAATGAACTCCATCATCGTTTTTTCCATACGATTATTCCACAGAATTTATGTAGTCTTCATAACCGAGTTTTGGCGGCTACCTCGACGGGCTGCCTCCGAGGCGTGCCGTTTTCGCACCAGTTCTCCCGAATTGTGTGACCGCAACCACGTACGAACCTTTTATGCTAAATCGTTTACCATTTTGAAAATTTTCCTTTTCATTTTCGAAAAAAACACTAACAGCTGTGTAGCAAAAGCAATTAAAAGCATTAGAAATGATCTGCTGCCGATGAATGGTGAAGGTTAAATGGACGAAGAGAATCACTAATGAAGAAACCCTACGTATAGTCATATAGAAAAGAAATACAATGAAAAATTTGTGAAGAAGTGGAAACTAACTTATTGAAAATATGTTGTGGCACAACAGCCCAGTTGAAATAAAATTGGAAGAAGAAATAAATTGGAATTAATTCGGAGGAACATCAAAAATGTAACACATCGGGCAAGTAATGAAAATCGTCAATGTGATAAAATATGTTGAAACGCAAGAGTTAGCAGTACTTAGTAGCAAGAGAGTGGATAGAAGAATCATACCAATTTTATAATTGATGAATAATACTGATGATATTGGAAGAGTGCCTGCTCCACTCAATGTAATTGCGGAATATAATAAAACGGTTTAGTCAAACTTTTCCGCAACCTTAGCGTATGCTTTAGTTTGTTAGTCGGAAGAGGTGGTGGTCCTCTGAACAAGCTTGATTTGAGATACCTTCCTTCTATTTCCGAGCTCTTGTAAGCGGTGACCTGAAAAAACATCTCGGAAGTCGTTAAGGACCCAAAGCAGGGGCGCAGGCCCTTGCCTTGGCCTAATCCCTTGAACTCTCACTGCATGCATAGCCAACTTCCTGCTGCTCCCCTTGGTCTTTTGTTTGTCGTGGCAAGGACTCCAGCTCCTCCAGCACCCAACGACGTCGGTCCAAGGTCCGCAAACACGTGGACCTGACCTTAAATGGAATTGAGGGCGGTATAATTCCTTCCCTCTCGGATCTCCCCTTAGCTTCCGCACGTTCGAGACTTAAACTAACTTGGAAGCACTAGTTCAACCCAATGTCAGAGCCTGGCAGGGCCGGAATGAGATTCGTTGGCACAGACGAGCAGTAGAGGTGAAGTCCCGACTACTCGGTTCATTGCACTTTGTAATTTTTACATCTGCGGAGGTGGTTCATTGAAGCAGAGCGAAAATTTGGAGCTGTATGTTGCATTAATGTTGCTAAAAAAGTAAGCTCATGGCTAGTGAAGTGCGTGACCTGTTGGTTAATTTCGCTGTTTCGATTCACGTCTACAGCAGTCATTCGCTGTAAAACTAAAATTTAGAGTTGAATACCATGCCTATTTCTTTAAATAAAAGTTAGTTGTGGATATCAAAGTGCTTGGTAAGTTAGTTAAAGACGCTCTGTAGATTTAAAACTGCGAAGTTCATTCGATTTAAAGAATATAATGGTGCAGCAGTGCATCTGTAATGCCTTTTAGTAGTCTGTTGTAGTCATTAAGATGCATATCTTTTCGGCTAATTGCACTTTCTACACTTCAAACTGCGCATATCTTTGGTTTATCTGCAGTAATTAAGAGCTGTTTCAATTTTAAGATTGCAGAGATGGACTCTTTTCTTTTATGCGTATCTAACTACTTCCTTTGCGATTATACCTTCATTCTCCCCTAACTAACTTCGTGATTATAGCTTAAATTCGTATTATAACTCACAAAATATGTTGTCTGAGGTTCAATCGATTGCGTTTTTTGAAAAAATAAATAAAATGACAAAAACATTGCATTTGCGATGCAAATTGCGATCACCTCTATTCTTTAATTTCTTAAATAATAAATTGCTCCTGCTTAATTCTGTATTTAATAACTTATTTTATACATATTTGCGGATTAAACTAATAAATTAGTTTAATCCGCAAAGTAATATGTTAATTTTTATTATTAGGTGAATTGCATCAATTCCATTTATTAGAATGCCCCTCCAAGTCTCCGACTAGTATTGGTTTTCGTTGCAGTCATAACGGTGGTTGACTGGGGAGGGGTTGGTCAGTTTTCGTAACCACGCCCGACATCTATCTACGTTGCATTTTTGGGTCATGCGTACGGAGTAGAGAGCTACTCTAGGACGACAGTCTTCTGCTGGCGATCTGTGAGCGCCTATGCAGTATACATTTCACTTTACACTATTTAGTTATTCTATCTAATTTAAGCTAACTTTAATTGTCATTATTATTGATATTTTACTGTCAATATTTGGAATTACTTAATACTTTCTACTCTTCCCTTTCTGATCTTGTTCTTCTCAAGTCTCCTCTCCTTAGTAGTGACACCTACTACTTTCCCTCATTTCATCCTGAGAGCCAGTTATCCTTATCTCTTTCCTTCTCTCGTAAGAATTTAAATATCCCAGTTGGTCAAGTTTCAGCAGTAAATACATTTTTTTACCCAATGAAAAACGTATATTGTAACGTATGTGAGGGTCACATTCCATATTTTTCGTCCAAAAGAAAGTGTTACGGTAAAAAATACATCCTGCCAAGGTATGATAATATTAAAAATAGCCAACTCCCAAATTTCCGAGAAACTCATTTTGGGAGCAAAGCACTGCCTATGCCATTTCCCTTTGGGTTGGGGTCCGTTGGTCGAAGAGGAAATATCATATCGTAGATTCCCCGTGAATCTGGGACAGTTCAGGAGGCACAGAAGTGTAATAGGTAAACATAATACTAATGGATGAGTACTCTTTTGGATATTCTAGATGAAAATAGCTGCACGGAGGGTAGAAGCCTTACTTGGCCATGTGGTCGAAGCTTTTGGTTAGGGTCGCCGAGAGTAGGGAAGAAATAAATTTGGGAAAGTATTCGGACGAAAAGTTGATGCCCTACGCAAAGTGTATCTTTATGCTTTTCTCATCACCCATTTCTCTTTTATACTCCTTTTAGGTTCTTTGACTCTTGCTTTTTTCCATGATCTCCATTCCATGTTATGCTTGCCGGAAAGTCTCTATATTCTGCGTCTATATCCGCTTCCTCAGCGGTAATAGTTGTTGCCACACTTCAAGCTGTTCTCCAGGAACATTGTAATAGTAATTCAGGTAGTACAGGGAGATTTTTTATTGAGTTCGTAATATTGTTACCAATTATTCGAAGCATATTTATGATAGCTATGTACGTACCATATTTATTTTTTTCTATCTACATTCGTATTATATTTATTTATACGAACTATATTCATGCCATATTTGTTTATTCGAACTGTATTCGCATGTACCATATTTTTTATGCGAACCATATTCAAATATGATCTTCAAACTTAAGCAACTGAAAGAAGCATATTGTATTTTTATTTATATTTTAGTAATTAAGAACGTAAGCATTTGTTTTAATGACTTAAGTTTTCCGTAATTAACTATACATTTGTATTTTGTGGTTCAAATGCTTCACGCCGCTCGTTAAAAAGCATTCCTTACTTGAAGCACTTTTTTTTGTTTAAGTATGGGAATGGTGTCACTAATAGTATTATTTTTGTAAACAATCGATGGAGCATGCGAGCTAATAATTATATATATGGCATTTATTTGATTAAAATATGACGTCATTTAAAGAACTTCATTATGTCAAACACAAAACTACTGTAAGAGTTTACGTAATTTATGCTCAGGTTGCAATCGTGATAGTAACCCGGCAAAACATGCCTAGCAGATGGTGGCACTTCTCTTTTTCCTCGAGTTTCCGTTTAGGATTGATTTTTTCGGTAATGTAGTATTAAGAATGGTTACAATTTTTTAAATGTGATCCATTTCTTTCAAAGTTGTCTCCTTATTATGGAAAAGGGAATTTAAGAATGGCGAATCAGTCATTAATTGGTCAATTGACGAAGAATAAAGCATGAATGGGCTTGACTTTGTTCTCTACATGAAACATATGGACGTATTCAAATAGGTTAGCAGAATGTCATTTAAATTTTACTCATAATATTTAGCAATTGAAGTAATTTAATAGGGGACCAAAACCGTTCAGTTTTTTGGACCTGGCGGAGAAGCTTTAGTAGAAGCGGAGAAGCGGTAGTTTGAGTGAGATATTTACGTAGACATAATATATACCACATTCGAATTTTATTTTTATATTCAAGCAGTAGTAGTGAAATGCATTAAATATTTTTAAATCAATGGTGCTCAAGGTTTAAATTACTTGAACTCTTAGTATTTAACTAATTATAATTGCATAATGCGTTAACCCGACTCATTTCTTTTACGCATTACACTGAAAATGACTTCAAAACCGAAGATGTTTTTGCTAATAGGTATGTAAAAATTACTTCGGTGAGTAATTTTATAATTAAAAATATAGTTTATAAAGCATAATCATACTAACTACCAAGTGATAAATTTCTGTCGATAGCAATACATAAGGAATTATTCATCTACAGGTAAAGGCTCTCTGGAATGCAGAGGTACCCATTGTAAAATGGCAGCTATTTTTCGGCTCGCATCTCAAAACGTATTATGGTTAGTAGCTGATATTTTGTTATCATTAGAAAGGTGAGACCTTTTGCCTTATATTTTTTATGAAGACATATCTCGCCCAAACTTCCCCACGGAGAGAAGTTCAATTGGGAATGTGTGAGTCAATACAAATGCTGATTTTCTGAATTTCTTTTGTACTGTATATAATAAAAATGGAAATTATCCTTTCACTGGTGACAGAGCTAAGTTATTAGGAAATGACATTAATATTTATGCATGCAGATTTTTTTACGATTATAATATAAATGAACAGTTTTTTTCCGCAACCTATTTCGACTGCAGAGCCAATTCTATTGCATTAACGAATTTTGACTTCAGTTCTGGTATTTATTTGCCCATAACTCAAAAACTAGGATGGATTGATGCTGATCCCTATATTTACCTGAATTTTCTTTTTATAGTAGAATTTATTTTTTTTCTTTTTTCTTAAAGTAAAAGAGATATTTTACGATTACTTTACAGAATAAAAATTATATAATATTCAAGTCATTTAACTATTGAAACACCTTAAGAAGTGAACGAAGTTCTTCAACAGTTATTCATACGTAATCACTTTTGTAATAAAGTTGCTGTACTTTTACTCGGGATTATACCAAGCTGGGGTGTAAGATACTTCTTCATTCAGTATATCTGGTGCGGTTCATTGCCCTCGAATCCATTCACTCGCAACGTTTGGAAGTCAATTTTGTGTACAGTCGGCTATTTTTACTTTATGTGGAATTCTCGGAATCGTCCTACCTTTATCGGTTAACGGTTTTTAGCCAACGAATGACGCACTATCTACATCACTTGGGAAATTTGCGATGATTAATTTGAGTTGAGTTTTTTCTCCCGGCATTTACGTATGGGGGCATACCTACCTACTCTGTCCGCCCGTTCTGATTTGTTTCCGCCCTGATTGTCCCATCCATACTTCCTCCTAATCACATCCTCCGGGCCCTGTCGAACGATTTCCCTCCAAATATACATTCTCAAACCCTTTTTCCCTTTCTCCCTCGCCCACCTCTTTTTTGACTTCCATGATCCCGGATTTTCCCATTGCTATATCTCCTCCCCCACTCTCTCTCTCGCACATACCCCGCCATACCCCTTAGGGTCGTCACGTAGACCACCCCCCCGTGCACCAGCTGCTGGTACGTGTTCACTTTTCCCTTATCTCGTCTCTCCCTCTCTCTCCTCTCCGGAGCAAATCGAATGGAAATTCTCGCGATAGGGCAGAAGGGACAATAAAGATAAAACAATTGACGACGGCCGGGAGGTGCGGATTGAACGGGCGGGGTCATTGGCGCAGTTTTCCTCGTCCAGGCCTCCGTCCCGAGGGCTGCGGAATATTATTGCGATGCATGTATTTCGATGTGCAATATTCATGAAGTATCTGATGCTATCATCAATACATTCGTTCCCAAACTATTTTCAGTTTAATATCTCGTATACTGGTGAAGTTGACTCTAATAAAACTGAAGGGTGAAGTTCATTTTTCGACATGCCAATTCATTTTTGAAAAAAAAAATCAATGAATAACAATGGTCCACATATATGAGAATAATTCCTTGTGGGGGAGCACTATGGATATGTATTTCATACCTTGTCTACAGAAGTATAATTTCATTGCTGTTGAGCGTACACTTTTAAAAACACGTATTTTGTTCCCTACATATGTTTTTAGGTGTACACCATACAAATATTAACACTGTATTTTACTTGATTTGCCGCAATTTACGAGCAAAACTTACTCTAGTCATATAGCTCAAAGTGTAAATTATAGTGCTGATAGAGCATTTAGTAGGTAAAGTTTAGCATTAGGGTAGAAATATATCACATGACCATGAATGGGCTAAGGAAAAATAAATTAAAGTAATTTTTAAATAGGTACTCCGCGCTACTATGGTACACTTCATAACATCTATCTATTTACCTATCTATTTTAATTGAAATCTGTTTATGGAAATTAATTTCAAAACTTATCGGTTTAAAATGAAATTTTTTTTCTCTCACAGTTAGGGACCGCAAAGGCAATGATCGATGCCCACAAATAATGTCATTTTTGACGAAAATTGCCTTTTTTACGATGCTACCTTTTTCCAGTTTTCAATATTTCCATGGGATGCTAATTTATTTTTTTATGTCTGTTATTTTGTTACAATTCTTGCATCTCATAATGACTTTCGAGGTATGAAGACGAGTGAATTTCGCTGAGTAAACTACCTACTGTTCTTATTTCAATCAACGTATTGCTATCACAAAATTCTCTCTCCGCTTGGAATATTCCGAATAATTTTTTTTTTTGGCGTTATTTAGGGTCTCTTTGCTTTCGAGAATAAGTAGTATCTTGGGCGTGGTACTTCATGTTAGCATGCTAGCCTGCGTGGTACTCTCCTACTTAGTTCATGGTTTGGCCGAGTATTGTTCTCCTCACAGCTTCTTCGTTCGCGCTCTGTGACTAGAGCGTTTAGGGTTCCACCTTCAACTGAGGTGAGCATTCATTGCATGCCTGGTGTGGAAACACCCAGTGCCACTCTCTCAGGAGATGACTCACGATATTTCGTAGAAGTAGCTGTAAGGCACTAGGATATTCTATGCACATTCTATACGCTGTTTTACACGAGACCCTTTCCAGAATTTAAAATCAAGTCAAATTCAGCATACTCAAAATTGGATAGAAAAAATCACTCTGATTGACTCTTTTATTCGATCTGCAAATTTTAGAGTAGTTTTTCCCGCTCCCCACCAGTCCCGCTCCCTTCCCTTCTTCTGTTCCGCCTTCCCCCCCCCCAAAGGTAACAGACCACTAGTTAGTCTCTTATCGCCGACGATGACGGCCTGACCGTTGAAACGTCCCGTAAATTATTTTGTGAGTGTCCTTTTAATTTTCGTGTGCCTGTGTTTTGAAAGTATATTTATATTTGTGTGTATATATATATATATATATCTTCTAAAGCTGAGGAAGGACCAACCGGTCCGAAACGTTCCGTAAGAACAAATCTCTTTCTCCTACCTCCTGTATGTCTTATTATACACAATTCTTGATAAAAAAAATATCTTCCTGGTTCTAGCTCGGACACCTGTCGTTCCTTGACTGGATCTAGTTACCTGTGGTTGGTAGCTCGATACGAGCCTCTTACGCAAAATAAGTTTCCTTCTCATTTCGGCTTTCTGGGGCCCGATTCTTATCTTCCACCAGTCAATGACTGGTGGAAAGTTTCACCATTCGTTCATTGAACTACTCTTGATCCGTTCAATGAACGGCTCAATGACCCCCTCTGGAGAGCCGAACGTCACAAACTTATGCCGATTTCCAACTTACCTCTAAAACGCGAACAAAACAATGTCTACCTTCCGCACGCTTACTTCCGTCGGAAGGTTTCCATCACGACACTAGCGCTGTTCCACCTAGTGGATGACGGGTGGAAGGGAAGCTTGACTTTCCACCAGTCATTGAACGATGAACGTTGTAGTGAACGATTTTATGGTGGAAGGTGGAACATGATGATGTAGTGTCGGAAAGTCATGAAGTTTTGGTGGAAACTAATGACGTTTTGGTGGAAATGTTTAAGCATCAGAATCAGGCCCCTGGTCTAATAATCGAATTCAACCAATTCATCGAATACAATTAGAAGGTACAAATTTATATTCGCAGTATTTGGTTAAACTATAAGTGCAGAAACACATTTTGTTGCGACGAAAGAACTACCATTGCGCTATCTCACAGCCGGCGAAATAACTGAGTTTCGGCGCAGTTTCATCGTCCAACCTCTTTTCCTAGGGCTTATCGTGATACATCAATTGCTATCTGCGATAATCTTGTTGATATTACAGGCAATACGATATGTTGGGAGGCGATAGCAAGCGATTTTTTTGCGATATGAAGAATCCTGTGTTAAGGCAAGCATTGAGATATAAACAATGGAACAAGAACGAAATAATGATTTAATAGGCTGTTTCCCGTTGATAGAAAATGATGTCATATCAGGTGAAGTGAAAGGTATATTTTTCTCAAATGTGAAGATGTTTAAATCTTTGGCAATGTAAAAAACTAAACCCCTCTACTTGATTCTATATATAGCATTTTCGTATGTTTTATTGAATTCGAAAGATAAGAGTCAGTTTCGGAAATTACAGCATTTTTGGTGAATTTTGAACAGTGGTTGTTTTACTGTAATTCCTTCATTAAAATATGTAAAATGGTTTTCTTGAACCTATCAATTTTTACACATTTTCTTCCTATACTACGTAACGTCCTGATTTTTCATCAACCCCATCATTCCTTATAATCTATGCGTCACTTGTCCCCATCCGCTGCTGGTGTAATTACTAAACGTTTTTGAGCAATTCCATGTTGTTTGCAAATAATGAATTGATAAGCGAATTAGCGTAGAAAATAAAATTATGCGTAAATATTTCAATTTTCGTCTTTATTTTTAGTCTTCATGCAATCTTTAAACATGACAGAGGTATTTCCTACACCCTGCCATCCAGCTACACCTAATTAATACCCTGAAACCTCCGCAAGGGTGTTCGACATGTGATGACTTTTCATCAACTTGCATTACAATATATTCTACAAAAGTTAATAAAACGACAAAAAGGACAACAAGAGTTGCACAGGAAGTTAATCTTGCTGTAAGTATAATAAAACAGATTGAGAAATAAGCATTAGGTATAAACTCAACTAATTGGCTACACTAATTATCTATCCGCAAATCTGAGAAATTATTGTCTCAGTGGAAGCTATTATAGCGACTTACCTTTCACGAGAAAAATGGCTCTGTTCATAGAGGAAACGAAATTTTATATAAATATAAGAAGCATGGACGTTGAAAGTAATTTGGTGCGTCATCATAAGAATAGGCTGGGAAATTTAGCGATCAATCATTACATTTTCTGCATTTCAATGGAAGATCCTTGAATTATAAGCTCATTTGCACTGCTACCAGCATGGTGGCTCGCCATTCAGCCTTGTTTCCCGGAATGTTGTGAAGGTCGGTCTTTCATTTGGGATGATTCATATCCCTTTTCCGATTATTTCGTCCTTTTACGCGGAATTACTTCATGGGTACACTTTATGTGGGCACCCTTATCACACCTCTCCAACTTAAGAGTTGATTTAGCGCGAAATCGTCTGATATTTTATTTTTTTATCCGGGTTTCAATGGTTGTCTTTCCTAATTGCATCATGATAGAGAGTTGTAAAAGTGGGTTTCCCTTTAGCGTTACTAAATAGGAAGGAAACGCATGGAAAGGAAACGCATGTGCAACCTTTGAGTATGTTGGAAATAGACTCCAGCAAATAATATTACTAGGGAAAGGACTAGAGTGGATACATTAAGAATGGCAATTCATTAATTTATTATCATAACAGATTTCTTTATCAAATAAAAACATACATTTCGTTGACATGCCTCACCATGCCTTAACCACGCCCATACCTCTCGTGTGATGCACATAAGGGTGGCGCGGCGGGCTTTAAAATCTAAAAAGTAGTCTTTTTTCCTTCCCTATTCTCCAAATAAGTGGCAAAGCAAACAATTTCCCACTAAAAATCCCTTTATAAAAGTTAAAAACGACTGAGAGTTCCGAGGTATGCTGAATTGGATATCTAGTGTCTATGATACGTTAAACACAGAGTAAAAAATAAATATAATATTTCGAAAAGTGGAATATTTACACGTTTGAAAATATGTAGGAGGCCAGCACTGAAATCAGGGCCGAAAACTCAAAGCCAACTTCGGAACCTAAATTGAATACGAGATGGCCCTGTCTGGCCGTTTGCTAAACGTAGCAACCTAAATAAACGGGACCATATTATTCTAGGATGTTTAATATAATGTATACCATTCATAGTAAAAAAGGTCTAGTAAGCCAGTGTTTCCAATGTCTCAACAGCACATTTACTTGATTATATTTCTTATAATTCCTCCGAAGATTGTTTTGATAGATTACAGCTTCACCACCGGAATTCTGCGAAAACACCTGACTCGCATGCTTGCCAGTGATAGATCACTGGATACAAGAATCGGATGGAAAACGAGTACCGTGCTTACCTTTTTTTAGTATCTACTGATAACAATATTAAAAATTTGTCGTTGGACACAATAATGTTCTTTACATGATAGGATACACTTACGAAATAAGTATCGTGTAAAGAGACTTAGGACCCGATTTTATAACGCTAGCAAGATCGTTTTAAAGAAGGTTTACCCTGCCTTGAATTAATACGGGACTGGTAGGTAATGCTTTTATATGATCCAGAATTCAACCATTTTCCAGCACGAGGACTATTTGTCTAGAAAAATTCATTGAAAAAGGAAGTCTTCAAGGAACAGTGCAGTCTATCTAGATAAGTTTTCTTAAGGAAAGTCAACAAAATTGATGCTTAAGTATATAACCGTTTTATGTGCTGAACGTGCGGGTATTTTGAAGATACATCACCATACATCGTCTACGTTTAAGTATTACGTGAATCGTCTCAACCATTATGATGTTATGATGTGAATTCCTGAGAAAACCAATATCGAGTACGCTCATGGCAACAACAGCTCTCGCTTACAACTTTACGTTTAAAGAGTGTGAGTACAAAAATAAAATAAAAATTCCTCTTTAACTTTAAGATGGTGGGGCTTTCTATCTGGAATCACGATGGATGTATTCTATGGAAAATCTTGAACGTCATTTTCTCCAATTACTCCACCCTCTACGTCCTTGAATCTTGTTCATTATGTGCCCTTTCATCCATCTTTCCCCCTCCCATGTCCACCCCTACTCCTGATCTGTTTCCTTAAACATCTCCGCCTCCTTCCCAACGCCTCCCGAAGCACCCGGGCCTTAAAACCCCCGCTGTCACACGTCTTGAGTCCCGGGAAATTCCTCGCCTCTCTCCGTCGACCTTCGTCCCTCTTCTTTCCCCTCGCCCGTCCCTTTAACCTGCCTCAACTCACCTCCTTCCTCCTTCCCATAATCCACCCTTTCCTCACCCCCATCCTCCGTTCGTCCACGGGCCTCGCTCTCAGAAATTATATCTCGGCGACCTTCCAAGCCCTTTCCAAGTTCTTCCTCCATTACGTACGCTGCGTAATATTTCCCTCGAACTGTGTCCCTTTCACCGGAGATAATTGAATGTATCCGGCATTACTGTTTGGGATTTACTTGCAGTCGTAAAAATAGATACTCGTAAACAATATCCCGTATCTTTATGTTGAAGCTTTAATCGTTTATATTCTTTACAAGTTACTTTTCTAATGGGCCCATATACCGAATAAATAGGAAATTACATTAAAGAAGTACCGCTGAGAAACGAAACTAGAATTAGATGTTGAAGGATGGAGGGCTCCATTCAACGAAACATACGAATAATCGACCGATAATGACAACATATTCAGTGTCAATTATTTTTTTCCTATACCTACCGAGAAATATCCATGATAAGTAGCCTATCTAGGCCGAGAATTGAACCATGAACCTTTGGATTGACGGAACAATTCGAAGAAAACCATGATACCCCGAATTCTTAATTAACTGTTTGTTATTCTGGCCACATTGTCGACTAAGGCTCACACATTCAGTTTTCCCTGTCCTCTCCATATTTCCTTAAATATGCTCTCACTCATTAACTTAATCTAGCCATTCGTCCTCACGCGTTACTTATTCCAAGACTTCATACCTCAGGGGTCTTCCAGCCCTTAGTTCTTCCTTCATTAGGTGTGTTGCGTAATATACAACGCGTTGCGTAACGCGCTGTGACGCTTTCATTGGAAATAATTTAAAATATCCGGTAACATTTAATGCTCATGTAATCTGTGCATAAAAACGAGCATACTATTGTTCCGGAATAGGTTTATTGAAGCTCTTATCGAATCTAACCTATACCTGACATATTCAAAGTAAATGAAGCTTTTGACGTAATATAGTCACGATACAGTTATACTATATCTTCAAAAGCCAGCACCTTAGTCACTTGTATATGCTAACGACATAGTTCTCATTGCGGAAACCCTACAAGAGGTTCAAACCGACCTAGCGGCTTTTTCCACAGCCTTTGAACGTAGATGGCTGAGAGTAAGAAGGACGACAACAGAATACATGCATTGAAACTTCTAAGGAATATCTTACTCCACGATTCAACAATTGGAATTACAACGGAATTGTTGAAACCTATTCTGTTTATTTTAAAATAGGTATAAGTATATGGAATTACAGCGTTATATTTCTCATTTTAACCTGAAAGTATATCCCTTCGCCCTTGAGAAATTTCGATCCAATTTTGTAAATATACCACAAATGCATGATAAAATTTAACTCTGTTGTTATGAACAGTATAAACAACAGCTTTATATTTTAATTGTGCCAAGAAAATAAACGGAGAAGGGGAAGAAATAATGTTTCTTATTTCAACATGAATAGTGAGTTCTGTAAAGTTACATCTGAGACAGCGGATATAACTTGTTTAATTCAATTAAGACGTGTTACAGCGCCATTGCCCCATACTATTGGAGAGGAATGAGGTTTAGTGTAGAAATTCTCGCCCATTCCTGTCTTTGGGTGTTGGTCTTCTAACCTCGAGTCACTTCCAACTTCCATCCCTCCACGTCATTCTCAGAAGTTCCCCCTCTCTTAGTGGTTTCCCTCTTTCCCATTTCTTGCTTCATATCCACGCCCACTTTCAAGTTATGAGTCCGCACTTCTTACTTCTTCCTCCAACAACTAACCTCTTTAGACCTTTAGCCCGAAACCAAGTCTCTATGTAGTGTGCTTAGTTGTCATTTACTTTCCTCAAGTACAATTTGTGTCATGTCCGTCCAAAGAATTTTTTATCATAACTAAATCGTATTTACTCTACTATGATGTTATGGGAAACATTCCAATTCATTCATATTCTCCAGTGCAACTATGTTAATAGGTCAATGTGCAAACTTCCCGAAAAACCAGGAAGTATATGTAGGTATGGTTCTCGTAAATCAATAAGACCAACTGAAATATTTCTCTTACTGTAGAAATTTAAATTAAGATTTCTGCTAAATATTCGAAGTTTCCTAATTTATATGCGGTCTTCATTTATCTATTAAACTATTTAGGGAATTTTATTTTGGAAGAATATGATTTTTTTATAATTTTCCAATTATGTATTAAACGCCTGGGAAATGCATGTGAAAGCTCCCTAATCCCATGTATTTAAAGTTTATACTGATAAAATATGACTTCTTATTGACCGGGAGACAGCTTTTCATCCTTAATCAGACATAATGTAGATGTAATAGATGTAGATGTAGATAATGTTATAAGTATAAGGATATAAAACGCGGAAGCATGAAGAAGGTTTACAAATAGAGCGTCAATAACTGATAGGAATGAGATGTATGACTTAATACATGAATGTGATGAAAGAAAATTATTAATGAAAAAATAGGATGCAATGGAGAAAATTATCACTGAGGAGCAAGTGCCCGAGGCCTAACAGCAACAGTTAAGCTCTTTGACAATGTATACCCCGTAAGGGACTGGCTTTATAGGTGGTATGTATTAGTACGTCCATAATAACTGCTCCTTATAGAGCAGTCCTCCTGTAGTCACCATGGGGTATGAACTGAATCCCGAAACCATAAAGAGGATTCACAAATAGACCGTCAATAAATGAAGAAAACGAGGCCAATGAGAAAAGGAGAGCGTGTATGTAGGAACCCATTAATGGAATTGAAGCAAAATAGCAACGATACGGCACTATGGAGGGTGTTATTAAATGAGAGCCAGTTCCCTAGTGCAAAAAGCAAATGTGAAGAGTTATGGGTATTTATGCTCACATGAATGAATTGCACTTACTCAAAATGGCGGTTCTTTATGTAGTAATCCTCCAAAAGACACCATGAGGCACCTCAACAAAATTATGGACGTGACGTGGAATAGAACGCAATAGTTGAGGAACAAACCTCAGGCACTTCTCGGCATAGAAGTCAATTAACATTCACGAGGGTCACCAAATCCCGACCAGGATAACCCAAAAGCATTTTTGTCATACGTAAGGGAAGTTCAAAGCAATATATTAACAGTAAGTTATTCCACTACGAAAAGAAAAGGGCGAATTATTTACAAGCAGTTCGGACAAATAAAACTTATTAAATTCCCACTTTCAAAGTGCGTTAACCAAGTCATCACAGATTACATCCGTAAAGGTAGATGATCACTTCCAGCAAAAGATGCCGCCTATCGATATTTGCACTAACGGAATAGAAAACTTACTAAATTCTATAAGTATAAATAAATCCCCAGGTCCTGAAGAGATTCCTGCCCGCGTGTATAGAGAATGCTTGGTGAAGTTGCACCCTACTTGCAGAAAATATTTAGTAAACCCATCAACGAACACGAAGTACCTATGGACAGGAAAATTGCAATATTCAAAAGCGGTGGTAAGGAATATCCACCGAACTACAGGCGTTCCTGTTGATGCAATTTTTCTTGACTTTAAAAAGGCATTTGATGAAGTTTCCCACAGTAAGCTACTCCTGAAATTAAAATCATACTGGTTAGACGATGACGTAATTTCCTGGATTAGAGAATTCTCAAGTAATCGCGTGCAAAGAGTTGTATTAGATGACGCTATCTCTAATGAAGTAAAAGTCATGTCGGGTGTCCCATAGGGAAGTGTCATAGGCCCACTTTTGTTCCTTTTGTACGTAAACGACATCGAAGATTCAGTTCACAGTAAGCTTAGATTACTTGCAGACTACGCAGTGGTGTATAAAGAAACTCATAGCCTTAATGATAAATAAGCGCTAACTAAGGACCTCGAGGCAATACAGGAGTGGTGCGATGCATGGCAGCTAGAATTAAACCTGAAAAAATACGTTGTTTTGAATTTTTGGAAACGGAAAAACGCTCCTTGTAATAGCTATTGCATAAAAAAACAGAAAATTGGAGACTGTAGAATTGCTTAAATACCTCGGAGATAAACTGACTAATGATCTTTCGTGGAGTTAACATATTCGAGATATTACCAATCAAGCTAATCGTAAATTGGGATTTGTTGAAAGAGTACTTGGCAAGTGCGAGGGTAAAGTTAGGGAAATCAGTTACTTCTCACTCGTTAGACCCCACTTGGAATATGCTGCCAGTATTTGGGATCCTTATGAGATATACTTGAAAACTGAATAAGAACGCGTGCAGCGATGATCGGCAAGATACGTTAAAGGCGGTTATGATAATCCCGTTAGTGTTACTGACCTTTTGCAGCAATTGGGATGGTAACGCTTTCAGACCGTCGATTGAAATTTAGACTCAATCTATTATGTAAGTGCAAAACCGGTCTAATATCTGACGACGTTGATAATATTTTACGAAATCCGATATACTACAGTAGATCAGATTATGAGAGTAAAATTAGGGAACTAGACTGTAGAACGGACAGATTTAAAATGTAATTTTTCCCACGAACGATAAGGGACCATAACAGCTGCCAATGAGACTTTTATCTAGGTTTGTCGATAGTTTGTGTAGTTCTTAGCAGTATTAGTACTCCCAAATACTTGAATCCTTATCTGTTACCTAGTACTAACAGCACGCCGTGCATGTTTTCAACATAAGTCTTCAGTCTCTGACCATTTGTGTAGTTGCAAAATACATATATATTAACGTTCCCTCTCCATTGTGATAATATCTGTAGTGTAGTAGGTACATGCTAGTGTAGTGCATGCGAGGCTTCTCCTCGTGACAAGCATAAGCGATTAATGCTAATGCATAACTATTCGTAGTTACACTAAATTTAGGGTATAGTGTAATACAAGTTGGTGAATACTTACCCCCTTCCACACACTCCTGAGGTGGCTTGCAGGGTATTTTGTAGATGTAGATTGTCAGGAATTTGAAAAACTTCCCAGGCCGGCTGACTCACCCCATCCGCTTTCCCAAGTTCCCTGCAGGACTGAGAACCCTTATCAACCTCTCCAGTGCCTTCCTCTACCTCCCCTTTGTTTCACCTTTTCCCTCCCACCTCCAACCCTTAACCCTTAAGTAGGCTTAAATTACCGAGTCAGAACGTTTGAAGATTGGCACGATATGTAGGTCGTTATAATTTCATTAGTTTCTCTAACCAACTACAGCAACTAAAATGGTAATTGCCATCGGATCTTTAGTTAAAATCTAGACATTATCTTTAAGGTAAATACTAAGCTGATTATTTTACGACGTCTATAACATTTTGCGAACCCAATATACTAGGGTAGCTTATATCATGCACATAAAATTAGTAATATCGTCTGCAAAACGAACAAGTTTATTATTTTTTATTATTTTCCACGGACGTTTTACCACAATATCATTTGTACTATAATTAGGGCTTTTTGGAGTAGGAAGCGGATTAGTTTATCTCAGGGCTGTAACTGATTTGCTTTCAAAATCTTTTGTATTACTTTACTAAAAAAGCTAATTTTGTATTATTTTAACAACACGTATCTTCTGCATAGCTGTTGTATCTCTGGGTATTTATGTTATAAAAAATGCAGTAATATTAATAGTTTGCGTAACATTTATAGCATTTATTCCAGTCCATGTTTCAGTCCAATCAGTGCCTGCCCAAAATTTGCAAATATTCGCCACTGAGTCAGTAGTTACCCTTATTGTCCATAGTACTTGTAAGGTATAGTGCAATGCATATTGGTTAAAAGAAACCTCAATCCCTGTACGTATCAAAGATAATTAAACATTTGTATGGTACTAAGAATGTGCAGATGTTGATGAAGCAGTCTCAGTTTTCAAGTTGAGTTTTCGGAGTCCTAAGTACAACAGAATTTGAGGTACAGTTTGCTCTTTGGGCTTCAAAAAGTAATTGTTAAAAATAGAAATCGTCAACAACCTCGCACTTATAGCAACTTACCTTTCAAAGCATAAGGCAGATAACCAGCCAAAATTGTATTTTTCTTCGAAACTGGTAAAAAGATGGAATTTATTCGATATTTTCGGTGAAGGAGGTCTCACTACGACTGTGTGAGTCACCGACTTCAGTGCCATTTCCATTGAACGAATGCATTTTAACTTCAGTTCCTTTATAGTTATTTTATAATTACATAAAAATATGTTGGACTGAATGGAGCCTTAATTTGATCATCCATAAATTCCCTAGGAGAATTTGCTTCTTTCAAACATTTTGTCGTGAGAGCGGCCATTTTATTAAATAATAAAATATCATTTTTCTCCACCTGTCTAGGTGCAATATTCGTATTTAAATCCATGTAATTCGAAGTTCTATTAGCGAAATGAATAATGTGGAAAGTTCGGAAACCTTAGTTTTTATCCTTTCCATCAACTAGAGGTCAGATTGTCTTTATGCTAACGGCGTATAAATTCAATCATATACATCTAGAATGATTCGTGCAGGCAACCTCTATTGTGTGTAATACTGGTATATTTCACACCAGATATGCAAGACTCGTCCTAGGTCAATTCCTTACCTAGCGCGCTCCCATGGCTGAAACTCAAGGACCAAAAATCAGTCATGAGAACAATGCACCGCCAAACCAGAAACTAGGATAATGCTTCGTTGGCAAACATACTAACATGATGTGCACAGCTTAAGATAGTACTACTAATTACTAACTAAAGATTAGTATTATGAATAACGCTGATTGATGTATACCACTGGATAATCAATTCATAAGAAAACTGAATCATGCCGGGCATATAAAGCGTGGTGATATATTAGTAGTAATGATATAACGCACAACATAAGTAGTCTACATAGACTGTTTTACCAAACGAGGGTGGTATTTTCATAAATATGTTCTATCGTAGTTCTATCCCTTCTTGTTTGCAGAAAAATCATTAAAAAATTAGGTTCTAAAATATATTTCCTATATCCTAGTCCTGCTATCATTGCTACAACTAATAATGTTGGTACTGGAAAATTATGTTGAACGTCCGCAAGGATATAAAATTCATTTTACTGCGGAATAACGTAATGTCTCGCCCTGTTCCCTGGCCTATCCCTACACTCACTGCACCCTGTTCAATTGTTATCCTTTCTCGCGTTTCCACATCTCCGGGAGCCCTTGGATTGAGTTTCTCAAAACTGCCTCGCAACCGAAATGATGGAGTTTCAGCGTACCAACCTCCAATTCCTCTCTCTCCTTCTCTTATCTCAAGCCTTGAAATCCCTCTCTTCCCCCCGTAACCCTTTGTCCTTGGACCAACCAGCCAGTTCCCCGCCTTTTGTTTTCCGTCCAATCTCCACGATGCCACGGGATAACGTATTACGCAACATCCCCGCCCTGGACTACCTATCACTCTTCTTCTTCATCCCTTGTATGTCCCGCCCTCATCCCAGTTGGCATTATTGCTTGCTCTCCTTCCATTCCAACCCTCCACTATCACCCCCCCGCTCCATATCCTTCCATCCCTCTCGTAGGACCGTCTCTCTGTTTTTCTTTTTCACTTTCCTCCGTATCTCCATCTCGGCCCGTGGCTACGCGTGACGTGTGTGGCGTCAGATTTATCATCAAATCCAGCTGACCCTTCCACATTGTCCTCGGGACGTTATCTCTTAGCTGATTCGTGACTTGATCCCCTGTTATTTTGTTTGGAGAGTTCTGTTCAGCTTGATTCGTCTTTGTCGAGAAATGAAATCATAACGTGTCCTTGCTAATTGTAGTGTACTGATTAAATACTGGTTTCTATTGGTGCTGACTAATTAAATGACTGAATTAAAAAGCAAGTAAAACCCTGAATTCAAATGATTTTCACGTTAGTTAATTTAAAATTTAACTTTTTTCACCACGAATGTTATATAATCAGGGGATTATGTCGCTTAACTTAATAAATTTATACCAATTTCGTATTTTACAATTGTTTAGTGTGGAAAGTACACACAATAATGAAGTGTATTTTGTATGTTCCGCTAAGTTAGGCCGGAAATTTTCATTTTTATTAACCCTGCTGTACTTCTGCCATTTTTCTAACGTGAGTACTTGCGCTGGGTCTATTAGACCCGTCCAAATGATGATGGTTGTTTTAGGCATTCACGATCATTTTTGCTGATTTTAATTTTTTTTTATTTAAAGTTCTTGTTAAGAGTATGTTGTAGTAATTTTTTTCTTAGTCAAATAGGTGATATTTTGCCTACATTTATTTTCGCACTCTTTAACTTTACACGCAAAATTTTTCCTTATTTTACGATGACGTTGGGAAAGGTCTTTTCTTTTGTCAATGAAAAACATTGAAACAAAGTGAGTTATAACTTTAAATACGCCTTTTATTTTATTTACATACTTGGAAGCCTTATTACAATGTGCTCATGTACCTATTAACAATAAAATACGAGTGAAAGTAGTGTGAGGGGTAGGGCCTCTAAGGGTCTGACATTTGGTTCAGCAATTGAGCATGATACCAGATCTTCCTAACCTGACCGCATAGAGTATGTATCTGGGCAATAGATTAGACCTACTCAATATATCGTTTGAACATATCACTCCCACAAACGTATTTGCTATATGGAATAGCATAGAGAAATAAGGCATCAAATATGGGCTGAGGTATTAATGATATTGTAAAATAATTGATATAATCATATAAATTTACTATTATAAAAAATCATGATCACTGCTATGCCTGCAAATATTTCACTGCAATAATTACTGCAAAAATTAGAATAATTTTAAAAACGTTCGTAAAAGTGTAACACTTGTAATCGCAATGGGTCCAAAAGGTCCATTACGGGTGAATTCGTTTACAATTTAGCAAGAAATTATAGCCGAAAAACTCGGAAAATTGCATAGTACAGAGATAAAAATTCTGAAGTCACCTACACGTAATAGATTCAACGATTAAAATTGACAACGTTTTTAGCATTTGAAATGCACTTGGGTCTAATCGACCCTTGCGCGAGTACTCGAGGGCTTAATTATTTTATAGTGTTACTTGACCTGGTTGAACTGGTTGACTGATAATAAAGCAGTGTGAAGATGTAATTAGATTCTACATTCAGTTTTTTTTAATTCAGTGATATTGGATTGTTACTAAGTCAACATGTATGCAACAGTATTCAAACGAGAACGTAGTGAAAGAACCTACTTTTGGGAAACAACTGTATTTTTTTCATTAGATCTCCCCTTTGCCCGTTGAAGCGGACGTTTTCTTGTCACTCGTGTTACCCTCGGCCCTTCATGTCTTAACCTCGGAAATTGATATCATTTCTCCATGAGAACAGCGATTTAGACCTAAGGGTTTTGGTAAAGGACCAGTTTAGTAAAAAAGTAAACATTGAAAGAAAAGTGGCCCCCACGTAGTCACTTAAACCCTCTTCCTGGGAGAGTTAAATTATGATGGGATTCATCCTCATCTTGGAGTAAAAGATGACGCTCGCTTGCAATTCAAGACGGAATGTGGATGTTATCTAATGCGCTGCTTTGGATGAGTAAATGGCTCCATCAAATCCGTCCCTGAAACAGTTATCCCATAGGTAGAACGTTAATGTCTCAATTCGGAGATCCAAACACAGCTCTCAAATTTTGTAAAAGCAAAATAAAAGTCATTTATTTTTAATTTATAAAATGAGACTTGACACCATAGATCTTGATCAGTTTGGCAATTCGCGTACAGAAATATTGATGAAAGTACTCGTGTATGTGTTTGTAAAACATCAGGGCTACTTAATACGTTACAGCAATATACTCATTAAGGTTAAAAATATGTGCTAGTAACCTATTTCGGAGTATTTTCCACATTACATCTGACAGTTCTAGATTCAAATATTCAGTTTAACCTCATAATAAAAGACAATAAGCATAAGAAAATTATATTAATAAGTTTACAGAAAAATAAGTTCAGCAGACTAAACTATGTCAGTAGAAATATGTAGTACCAAAGAAGCACTGATCAAGTATAAACAATAAATATACACTTTATTAAGTTAACACACCACAAATTAATACGACGTATAAATTATAACTGAAATATTGAGAGATAAAAACGTTTGTGGGAAATAATTAATAATATCACCCTAATCCTTTACCCAAAAAGATACTGCATGAAAATATACACACAAAAAATAAGGGTATGAAAAAATCGGTGGGAAAAATAGATTTGGAGATTCTTAAATAAGTTATACACTAAAATATAACATGCTTGATTACACGTAGGCAAATATATACATAAATAAAAAAGGAACGTAAAAAGCACAGTTGATTTGATAAAATGGAAGATACGTGATTTCAAGTAGCTGGAGGACAACAACGATGACTATAAAATAATACTCTTCAATGTACTTGAGATGTTTAAGCTTTTCTCGTCGAGAAATCGTACATGGATCATCGATGCGTCCTCTACGTGACAAGAAAAATATTTTTTGGCATCTCCATTTGGACAGATGACGCGTCATTCATTGAGATACCTCTATAGTTTAACCCATTCAAAATCTAATGTTCGGTTGAATTATATTGACGTGAAAGGGGGTGATGAATTCATGTCGTTACGGTTTTCCTTCTCTAGCGTATTACCTAAAATATGCCGTGTTTCCTTTCGTCTGAAAAAAGGAAGATAAAAATTCGCAGGGAAGGAAAATGCTTCATAGGTGAATCATATTCGTCAATCTTTCGACGGAGGATTTGGACTGTAGAAGAACCCTCTCTGCTAAACCCTGAGTCATTAAGAAGCCAATAAAGGGATCATTATATTTAGGAATACATCTACGAATAGATATGGAAATTTGGTGAGGATGTAATGAAGAAGTTGGTGACGAATTTTATATGAAGGGTAGCGTTCTATGGTACATGAACTTGGACTCGGAGAAAAGAAGACGACAATAGACTGTAGTCATTAAATATATGGGCGTGCAGGAGGATGGATAAGATACAATGGTTGTAAATAATGACAAAATAGTGATTTCATGGTAGAAGCGGATGTTGGGTAAGCGAAAATGGGAAATAATGAGAACAGATTTTATGGACGGGCAGAAGAAATTGTAATGGTAGATAGGGACCTACATATGTAGAAATAAATTAAATTTTTACTTCCATTTAAACCTACTTCAAGCAGTATATTGTTTCCTAAATAATTATGCCCATAATAAATGTACCATGTACCATGTAAACCATGGTACCACGTGATATCACATTAGGCATGCTACACTGGAACAGATACTCTTTTCTAAGGTTTCCGGGAAGCCTGAGATTCATCATTCCTTCCACAAAATTTGAAAAGGCGATATACATCTGCCGATATATATGTAAACACGTATCGGTCAATACCCTGAATTACCACCGGCAGTATCGGTATCGGCTCATCCAAACATGTTTCACCACACTGTCCCATCTCTAATTTTAAATAACGTGGTGCCTCTTTGTTTTGCGAGGGATCAAAATTTATTTTTGTTTCCATTGCCATTCCTTTCCTTTTTTCTCCGAGTGTTCCCCTTTCCTTCCTTTCTGCTCTTTCTTTGACCTCCAGTCCTTCCTCCTCTTTGACCTTCACCTCTGCTTCTCCACTCTCTTCACAATTCATTTTGTCTTCCACTCCTTCCACCTTTTCTCTTTCGTCTCCTTGAAGCCACAAAGCCGTTGGTGCCTTTTCTTTCTCTCTGGTTTGCGTATGTAGTACGGAATAGTATTGCGTGCTTGCGGTAATGTGGCCGTCTTCCAGTGTTTCTAACTCTGCAAAGTGCGATTGAACGGTTAAAGTTACCGATTCATTTCAATTCTCTTTATTCATTTTCGTGATTTTCCTAATGTGAATCGCGTGCAACAAATAGTTTCCTTGTCAGTCTTTCTCTTCTTCTCCCAAAATTTCATTGTTCTTTCGCTCTTGTTCCACCTCCATTTTACGTTTCTCATTTGGTCTTTCTAAATTGTTTTTGCTGGAATTTCTGAAATTGATCTACCTGCCTTCGAAAAATCTCTATATTGCCGGTGTCTTCAATATTGATACCAATTTCCTCCATATCTTGCTTTGTACCCTCAACCTAATTTGTTTTCGTATTAAATTTGGTGATAAAGCTGGAAGGATGGAAGCAAAAAGAGAACCAGTCTTATTCATAAGTCAAAGCCATTAACACAACCTTCAAAGAAAGTCAAGACAATATCACCGTTCAATTTATAAAATATAACTACATAATATTTCACGTGTTTCATCTAGCAAAGCCGTCATTAGGTGTGCTATTTCATCGATTTGTCCATGAAAGGCTTCCATAAAGTGACACCTTAAACTGTAAACGAAATATCCTTAGTTCAATCTACACTGAAGCATTTCAATTTACGAAGCAGGCATCGATCAATTAGTAATTTTCAAGATAATCCTAGCTTGAATGTGACTGATAAGTTGAAGCCAAGGCCGGGAAACAGTTTTTCCACACTTGTCAGCTTTCATTTAAGCATGAACCATTAATCCCGCCCAACATAATCTATTGTACTCTAATCATTAATCATCGTATGCTGTTCTCCGTACATTCTCTACTTCTGCAACCCCTTCATCTTTCAACCTTCCTTTCCTTAGTCTTTTGACAGTCCTCCCCATTGGGATATTCCTGCATAGGACCGTTGCTTTTTTTCAATAACCAGGCCTTTCACGGTTCCCAATCATTTTTGCCACGTCCATACTAATCTTTTTATGTTGTTTTAAAGGGACTAAGATGAAACCGCCAGATTAGAGCTAAGAAATTATTCATTTAGTGAAAAGTAACAATCGGAACAATCATGTGAGCAGAATGCATAACAATAGAAGTATAAATGATGCTGTAGGAAGACCCAGAAAACGATGGAATTACAGCCTAGGCATTAGAGAAGAAGTGATATTTATAACTTAACCGTCACTCGATCTCTCATTAATGCTGCGATATAAGTAGGGCTTCGTTTAGGGGGTCTAATTTAGGTATAAGGTGAGGGAATGGCTTCTATCAGCAAATTTCTAAAAATTGGAAGAAAAAGTTTTATGATTGAGAATTTAGAGCGTACATGCAACTGCAATGTAACAGTTGGTATTTAAATTTTTGTTTTGCCAATTTATGAAAAAATGCAATGGTGTTCATGTAAAAAACTACAAATTTATATTTATTTTATTTATACACATATTAATTTTAAAAGGATTATTGAAAATAATCCATAGTGCACTGCATTAAAAAAAATTAAGTGCGTGAATAAAAAATTTCTCGGATGGCCTACACTCCACCCCCTACATATTTGGGCACTTCTTGTTGACTTACGTTGGTAGGTGAAATCTTATACCCTAACTACCATTAAAAATCCAAAGTTCCGGGAAGTGGTCTGAGTTTGAGTTAAGAAAATATTTGTATCCAATTCCGAATGGAATAAAAAGCAATGGGAAATTCAAAAGATCTTGTTTTATTTTGTGACTGCAATATATAAAAAATGTCTAAAGCCATGAGACTTGTACTTAGTTATGGTTAACCCAAGACCTATTTGTTATTTTCATGCGACGGATTTGTACGTAACGGTCAACATATTACATCATTAGAACTGATGAGAAACAATATGCTTTTAATACTTGGGTGATAATTATAATATTCCAGGCTTTAGATAACTTGAGTTATTTGAGTGATGTGTATAGTTAATGGGGAATTTAAGGTTATGAGACAAATTTTATTTACCTGAGAAATTAAAATATTGAAGTTTCTAACCAATACCACGTGATTTACTTAATTCCATGCAATGTTAGCAAAACGTACATGGGAAAGTTAATCGCAAAGATGAATTAATTAACGCGAAGGACGCTCACGGGTTTATGATATGACTAATGATGATGCATCATCCAGAGCTTTTGAATCGTTGAACAGATATAACCGGAACGCGCCAAAGAGTCTACAGTGGACACCTCTCCGTCTCTCAAATTACTTAGTGGGGAACGATCACGAGTCTGTAGGGTTGAAGCTCCTCCTCCACAAGGGGCGAAAGGTACCCCTTTAGGGGAGATTGGGGGGGGGGGGATTCTGAGAAATATGTGTGTGAGAGCGAGTGACAGCGGGTGAGCTTTGGAATGACGCGTGCGGAAGGCATGGCAGGGCTGAAGTAGATGTTGATTGATCGTTTTGCTTATTAAAGCGGGCGCTACTGGAGAGCAACTCCTGCTGGGGCTTATGCCATTGTGTCTCCCCGCTTTTCACCTGCTGGAGAAAGGGAAGAAAAGAAAAGAGTTATTGCCGGCGTTCGGTGAAACATGGTCCGTTTAAAAACGAGGCCTAAATCAACGGGAAGGCCGCAATTAAGTATCACACGTGAGGCATTGCGGAGGGAAACGAAGACAATACTTTTCGACGAAGAACAATTTATTCACTCCCTTGGAACTAGGGACTGGAAAACTTAAGGGTCTCAACGTTATGTGCGCAAATGTAACAAAAACGATGATGTCACGGAATGCTTTGGATAGAATATCCTTTTTACTATATACAGTGTTTTTCATTTGTCATTTAAAACTATTTTAAAGTTACTTAATTTACCATAATTTGCAGAAACATCCAGAGAGAAAATAGTAGGATTGTTGATGAAGTTTTACAGGATTTCCCATCTGTTTAAGACAGCTTTTGTTTCCAACATTTCACCGGCTGTGTCTGCCATCATCTACTCCTTTGCAAAAGTGGAAGATAAATGCTACTTGGCTCTGGTTAGTCCACATCTAACATTTGCCGCGAGTATTTGCGGCCCTGCACAGAAAGCTTTTATTTGCGAATTAAATAAAGAACAAAGGGAAAGTCCCACGCTACGTTGAACGGACCGAGCTGGGAGCCATTAAAGACTCGGTAGCTACACGCGAGGCTTAAATAATTCAAAGTCAGTCAATGACAAAGTCAGTTTAGGCGAGTATCAGTTAGTAATGGAGGATATTATTTTTACCCCATCCTATATCTCTAGTACTCATATAAGCAACAAAATAAGAGACATACCCTGCTAAACTGATGGGATAGAAAACTCTTTCCACACACCATAAAAGATTAAAAGAAAAACCACTTTACTCTAACAGAGGTCATACCCATCATATTCCTTATCCCCTTCTCCTTTCATGACCAATGTCTTAGTACCCCTTGCCACACGTCTCCGCGGTGGCTCAGAGTGTAAAATGTAAATTGAGATGAACATGTTGGTACCCTGAGGAAAAGGGACCTTATTAAAATAAGAGAGATGAGGTTTAAAATGTTTGAGATGCGGACGTGGTGGTCGATGGTGGAGGCTCGATGTACGAAGGGGAAGACGAGTTAAGAATTTCACAGCGTTGTGTATGAAGAGAGGTGAATCATTGAGGAAATTATAAAAAGGCAAAGCAGTTAATGAAGCATAGGGATGCTCAATCTCTTCAGGGAGGGAAGAATATTGATTAATCAGGGAGTAGAAATAGCATAATCGGCTTTATGTAGAGTATGAAGGGAGGTAGGGCGTATGCCAAGCAGTATAGTGAAATATCACTTGAAGACAAGTACCTCGGGATCAATAACTTCAAATTTTCAAGAAACACTGGTGTGAGAGTTCACCCGTTCTGACGAGTTGTATAGGAAAATATTATTTCACATATGTCTTGAAAGCAGAGTTAGAGGTATTCCGCGTTAGAGAGTGGTAATGAAAGAGAGTAAGGCAATTACAGGTAATGAAGAGTATTACTTCATAAATTTTAATTGACATGGTTTAAAAACATGTTTTATAGTTATATTTATAAGCTGAAGATGGCATAACTGAAAAGCGACCTTGAAATTATCATTTTAGCTATACGAGGATATGACTACAAAAACGTGGATGCTACTACAAATTGTTTTTTGCATAAAAATGATAAATATTTTTCATTAAGAAGTTCTTAGATACCTTATGCAAATTTAAAATATATATCAAATTTCATTGCTTTTTTATCCTATTATTTGGAGGTTACTTTTTAAGGATAAATTATTTTTAATTCAAAATTTTACAAAGAATAATTCTATATTTTCCAAAACAATCTGCGTGTTATTCAAACGAATTGTAGAATGTATGACTGGAACTGAATAGGGAATGAAAACGAAGGTTGGCCACTAGTATATTATGAAATGAGAGCGTGTACTAGGCCCAACTGTGGAGCCATTTGCATAGGTGTGAGCACCATCGCTCGCAATAAGAAACATTGGATATCGCACGGTGTTGCCCTTTGAAGCCGAGAACTGCGGGTTATAAATGAGGGTTTTTTGCATTTAAAAGTTGTCATTCAGCGTTATAAATTCTATCTCAAGCACAATAAATAATAGAGCATCAAAGAAGTATGAAAGTAGCCTTGTTTACTATACTGTTGCACCACGGAAAATTATGGAACAGGCAATTCTCTATACAGAACAGCCACAATTATCCAAACTCCAAATATACGAATCGCCAATTTTCCGGATCGCTTTGAGGAAAAAACCGGATCTGGATGGTGTCCGGTCCCAATTGATCAGGGTGATTTGAGCTCTACTATAGTTAACTATTTCGAAAGAATATCAATGATTACAGACAACGGTGCCGAATACATTGGCATTTAAAATGTGTTCCCGTGTTTCGCTCGAAGCGAGCATGAAAGGTGGTATGGTATCATTTCCATTGTGAGAGGTTGAGTTTACGAAAGAATCTTAAATCAGTATTTTATTCTTTAAGTATTGAAGGTGAAAGACAGCCTCAGCACGGTCATGCCTGATTACCACTTTCATCGTGCGTCTAATCTTTCTACCTACTCTCTTTCGGGGTTTCTAGATTAATTCAGGAACCAAAATGCCACTATTCGCCTGTGGGCACGTTCAGATGCTTGCAGGCTATGGCTCTATATTGTCTGAGAAATAACGATAAATAAAGGAACAAGGCGTGACTCATCTAACATTGTTTTGTTTAAAATAATTGAAGTTTAAATGTGCATCCTATCTTATAGTTCAAAGTGCAATGCTATCTTTCCAAAATAAAATAATAATTAGCCCCGATAATTCGTAACGGATCTGACCACCTTATGATTTGCAGGTGGCAAAATCACTGTCACCCGGTAATGTTTCACTGTAACAATCCATCTGTAACAAACCATCACAAGAACCAAAACACTCGAATTTCACGTTCAACTTTCTTGAGAAATATACTGTCTCCAGGTTTGCAAACAAGTACAGACTTGCTCTAAAGATTATATTAACAATTAATGAAGAATCAGAGACTCCACTTAACAAAAAAACTTCCGATTTTTTAGAAAATTATATGCACTCAAAGCAGCCACCAACTATACCTTGCGCATCGCGGTCGTCATTTTTTTATTAAATAGTAATCTCAATTTCCCTTAGATCCATCTAAATTCCTGTCAGAAAGGGTATTTCCCACCGGTTAATAAACCTTGGTGTATTTACACTATCCTCAATTCATCTTATCTTATCAAAGAACCTTAAATAACGTAAGTGGAATTTGCAATTTCTTAATGCAGCATTTTTAACCACAAGTGCAATGACTTGCTTATAAGGGATAGTATTAATTACTTTTTCTTCCAAAAACTGAAAAGGTGCATAGTAATATGCAAGTTGGATTATATACATGTACCCAATAAAGCTATTTGCCTGTGTTTAGGGTAGGTACCTTAAATTGATTAATTACATGGATGCCAGTTCATATGCATGAAAAACATGAGATAGATATTTCATGAAAATAGATGTACTTAAGGTTAATTAACACTTAATTTTGATGGTAACAAATACTGATCATTTTAAATATGGTATCCATAAGGGAAAAGAGCACGTTTGAATAAAAGAGGAGGAAATCATTGAAGAGGGTATGGGATTGACAGAACGCCTAGGTGGAGGAAGTTTCAGCACTAAGGCGTATTGAGGGAGGGGCATGCTCAAGCAGTACAAACCTCCCTTCTTGTTCCCTTGGGATTGGGATAAGGAGGGTTGAGTGTTTAAGGCGAGGGATCGTGGGGACACGTGAAGCAGTGCAGGGAAGGATTAGGGGTAAGGGCGGACGACCTCGAGACTGCGGATAGGGATTAGGGCAGGAAGTAGGGCGGCAGAGGAGAAAGTGGAGGAGGAAGAGGATTAAATGAAGTAGGGCAGGGGGAGAAAAGGTGAACGAGAAGGGCAAGGTGGAGTACAGGTTTGTCTCTAAGTGTGGAAGCCGTGACAGAGGGACGAAATTGCCGGCGTACGATGTGGGGTTGAGGATATGGAGCATGAAATGCCGGCTTTTTCTCCTCCCACAGCCTTTTTCGTTCCTTTTACCCTCGAAGACCAAGTGCGCCCCGTGGAGTGCTTCTGGACATTTCATACGCATTCAGCTGGTGACCTCGCCACGTCCTCTTCCGCCGGTCAGAAGAAAAAAATTGAACGTCGGTCTTTCCTTACGTATCATCTACGTTGAAGTTCCCAAACGTCATTATTCACACCGAAGTTTCCATTCGGTAGAAGTGATTTTGATTAGGCAATGTTCGTCATTGAATATAGGATCAACTGTTTATTGCGAACAATATATCGTCAGATATCGAATCACATACTATATACAGTAGAGTCACGGCCAGCCATGCTAATCCGCCAGTACGGTTCATATAAACTAAAATAATACAAAATTGGGAGAAAATTATATACGAAAAATTTCATTTATTGCAATAATGAAACAATTAATACAAACGTGATGAAAAACTGCCACAAATTTACGCCTTCAACCAATAATATTATACTAAATACAAAACTGGATGTACGTATGACTTTTAATTTTTGGTTCTTACCATTCGCTAACGGTCATAGCCACTTTTCTACGGGTGGTAACAGAAGCTGTAAAAATATTTGGTAATCAATTCTTAAGCGCGCCGCTGAAAACGAACGCAAGAGGCAATTAGCATCATATTTTTGGGAATATGGGTAGTCGGTGACCTGGATTTGTTTGCTTGAGAGCGGGATGAGCGATGGCCCATTCAGTTATTACGTCGAAAGTGAATAGGGAAGGGAGTTGGGTTCTTCCGGCTCGTCTTAAATTGTTTTACGTATGGAGGCCGAGATCACCATCAAAATCGTGTATGATTTTGTCTTTTCTTGGGTACTTACCATGTATCACAATTGTGATAATCGTCGTCTCGTTAATGAAAACACGCATGGCGTATTCTTAGCATGTTCCGACTGTAAGTTATTTCTGTGCTAGAAAAATATGGCAATAAAGAGCTTTTGATAGTTTAAAACTTGTTCAACGACCAAATTCTGCGATCGCCAGTGGCATGAGTTGATCTGCACTCTTGTCCGGCCTTTCAGACGAATCGTACTCCGATGAGCTGTCAGGCAAGTGTGCGCCAGCTACCATATGAATCTCAGGCGTTAAGAACACTCTCGGCAAATATTTCCGATGTACTCTGCCTCGGCTTCCTCAGGATGAGCGTAATGTGCCGAGATCATGACTGAAAGCGGTCAGGAAATGTGAATTACAACGCAACCAAGAACGAAGTTTTACAATGCTCCAGTTTTGAAATGCTATCCTTTTACAAAATTAATTACAATGCTTTTTTAATATGTGAACCTGAAAATTATACCATATTCATAAAACAGGCATATCTAACAGGTATTGAACAGGTGGTTGTGGTATTTACGCAAAAAGTTACTTAGGCTACGGGTGTAGCCCACGCGCTTATTCCCGTCATTAGTCCTCCGAAGCGTCCGCGTTTGTGTAATGAAGCGTTTATTTGTGAATTGTTACCTTCTGACAGTTATTATGAAAACGATTACGTGAATAATGATAGTGAGAATGGTGAACAAGATCATGTGGAGGCAGAGGACCAATAATCTGATATCGTTGACGTCCAGGACAATTGAGGCTCAGCTGAGATACATGGTAAGGGATCAACATAAAAATGTTCTGAAGTGGAAAACCAATCCTCCTAGACCTAGAAATTTGCGCACGAGAGTTGAAAATTTGGTTTCACTTCTCCCAGGGCCGAAGGGAACCGCTAGAGACAAAAATCTTAAATCGAGTGTTTTGATTTATTTCTGGATGATACAATAATTTGAGCTATCGTTTCATCCACCAACACATACAGTGACATTGTAATAGAAAGATTTGCTTAAGATAGAGATGCTAGAAGTACCGATGAGATTGAGATTCGTGCCTTCCTAGGTATTTTACTACTTACTAGAGTACTAGGAAGTGACAGGAAAAAAGCTAAATATGCATGGGATAATTACTCAGGGTCTGAGTAGAAGCTTGCTACTTTGCTATGAGAGAGAAAAGGTTTCATTTTCTCATGAGGTGCATTAGGTTTTATGACATTAGAGATCGTCACCAACGGAAGGAATTTGATCTCCTTGCCCCTATTAGAAGGGTGTTTGAACTTGTGGTGCAAAACTTTCAACGTTTCTTCACTCCAAGTGAGTACTGCACCGGCGATGAGCAGCTGGTTGCCTTTAGTGGAAAGTGCCCGTTTCGAATGTATATTCCGAAAAAACCTGCAAGGTATGGCATAAAAATTTATGATCTTGTGTGTGCTAGATATATGTATACAGTAAACTTAGAGGTTTATGCTGGTTCACAGCCAGATGGACCATATAAGCAATCTCACTCCTCAGAGCAAGTGACGCTTAGAGTAGTTGAACCTGTAGCCAACAGAAACCGAAACATCACAACAGACAATTGGTTCACCACCATACAATTGACGGAAAATTTGACTGAAGGGAAGAAAATCACGCTAGCTGGAACAATTAATTCCACATGTATTGGTCTTTTACATGAACTAAGACCAAACAGCCATCGAAAACCTAGGTCATCTCTTTTTGCGTTTCAGAGAAATAAAACCCTTGTGTGCTACTGCACGAAACCGAAAAAGGCAGTTATTTTGCTGTCGATAATGCATCATAAAAACGCCATAAATGAATCAACAGGGCCAGGACAAAAGTCCGAAATTGTAATATTTTATAATAGAACGAAAATTGGCGTAGATGTCCTCGACCAAATGTGTGCCAAGTACAATGTTGCTCGTAACTTGAGATGCTGGCCATTGGTCGTATTTTTCGACCTGCCATACATCACAGGAGTTAATGCTTTGTGTTTTTTATTTAATAACTCCGAAGTAAAGCCGATGCCTAGACAAGTATTCATTCAGCGTGTTTTCTGGGTGCTTATCAAACCGCAGATCTTCGTCAGAATGAAGAATTCCGCCATTTCAGTGCAGATGAAGAACAGGCAAAATGGGCTTCTTGGAATTCAGGACAATGTAAACGGAAACCCTATTCATCCTCAGGACAGCAGTGTTGGCAGCTGCTTTTTGTGTGCGAGGGCAAAAGATAAATCTACAAGGAAAAAATGTCAAAACCACACTGCCACAAAGTACGTGTTGAGCATTCTACAGTCATTTGTTTGACATGTTTTGAGTCTTGATTAGAGTAAATTTTCTTGTCAAAATCAATTACTTATTCACCACTAGAAGTTTGATTATAATACGAAATTAATAATTTTTTGCTCATGCTGGGAATCAATTTACGTTGCAATGTAGTATTGTGGGAACAGAAAGATTTTTGTGTGGAATTTTTATCATTTCTACAGTGAGGTTACCAAGCGAGATGCATGAAATACGATAACGTGCTTCGAATTGTAGCAAAAATTTGAAAGGACATCAGGGAGTGGGGAGGGGATTTAGAGGGGGAAGTAAGAGGTAAAAAAGAACATGTTCATATTTTGTACATTTCAACCTTGTTCCACCCACCGTTCTATGTTTTAGGAGATAAAATTGCGTTCAACACAATTTCACCAGAATGCTATAAAACGCAGTTTATTTCGAAATGTGTAACAAAATATTTTCTACTTTGTTAATCGAGATTACGAGCAAATATTTCATTTTATGTTTATATTATTGCGCTGAAAATAAAATTCTCTTTTCAATGGTGTTTTATAATTGACTAAATACCCTGGAATATATTTAAGTTACATTGTTCTAATGTCACGAAAAATATATAGACTTAAACTTGTGAAAAAACGGATGTTAGTTATTTTTTTATAAACCAGCATATACATATATACAAAGTGCTTATAAAAACATCAAAAAGGATAAAAATAATTTTGCTAAACACTTTATATGTAGCAGCCACAGGAGTGATTTTACAATGAATATACTAAAAGTATGCCGCGAAGTAGATTCAAGAGAGCAGTTGGAAATTTTAAAAGTTTTGAATACCCACGACAACACACTCATTGACGAATGCCTTTACCCTTCCTTTTTCTCTAGTCTGGCCTCTGTTTCAAACTTCTTCTCCCCTTCCGTTACGTAACTACGGAAACAATAGGATAAACAAATCTCAATTAATGCCTGATGATGGTGATTATTCACTGAAATCCGGGTCGCTTAATTTAATAAAAGTTGTATTAGTAAAAGATATTGATCGAAAAACATAATGGACTATTAAAAAGTTAATTATGAACTACCTAGTGAATTTTGATTAACCTTTAATTGAAAATGATACATTTATCAAAGACACTTTCTTAGCACGTTTTATGAATTCCTGGCGTTTTCAGCTTTATATCGTGTTCAAGACGTCTAGTTTGTCTAGCAATGTGATAATCCCATCTTCCAGCCATCGAAGACCTTTATACTAAGCCTCGTTCTATAGTTCCCATGTCCGTCGACCAGAAACAGGTAGGCGGAAGCTTGTTAAGGGAGCACCCTCTTCGATGCTTGCCTCAAGCGGTAGCGGAGCTTCTGAGGAAGGCGATCACTCAACTGAGGATGCGTGGATCCCTTCCGAATCCTCACTAGCAATTTCTTTCCCCCCTCAGGGAATATCAAAGGCATTCCTCTCCCTCTTCACCTGATTCGTGAATTGGGTCGCTGACGCCTAGAGGGCGCCTTGCTCTGGGCGCCCTTTATAGGATTCGATTTCCCTGGAGAACCTCTGTTGATTCTGCGTTGTGATCTTGCTGATCCTCCCCCAGTATTCTCGTTCGGTATTGAGCAATGAATTGCACTGATCCGAATTGACATACGAGCAGAGATGCTGAGATGCAACGGCTTGTAGCTTTACCGATCGGTTAGTTATGTAGGGAGGTGACTGACATGTGAGGTTATGTACTTAATCAAAAAATGTACACATTACACTGCTAGCCACCAAATAGCGTGAGGCAGAGATTTTGATGACATAAGCCTCGGTATATAGGGATAATCTTTCCTTTTTTCTCAAATTTTCCTGTCCGTAACCTCACGGGGCTGGATATTGTGAATCAAACATTATTTCTTTCCTCTTAAATAATAATCCAGACTTAATTCATGAGAATCATTACCATTTTTATTGTTAAGATAATATATAGTTAATAATTACTCACTTATGTGCCCCAAAATCTAAATAAACGACTTACGGAGCCTGTTGGTTCTTAAAATCCTGATTTCTAAAGAATTCGGGGTTTTACGCTCATATAATTATACTTAAGGCTCAATTCGAAAGAAAATATTTCCCAAGAGGTTATTAAATATGGTATTTATATTTTACGGCTTATGAATGTAAGGTACCTTATGCACCTAGTACGTACTATGTGCTTCTTTCCTCCAGCTCCATTTCATCAGGAATTTAAATTGCTGTATTTCATTTAATCTATAGAATGGAAGTGAAAAAACTTACTTTAAAAAAAATAACTGAATAAATGTACCAGTCCTAAAACTTTGATATTCAAAGTTGGCATGACGTAAAATGCATACCTGATAGAAACGAACGGAGACCGCACGTTAATCCGCGGCACTGTTTAATGGCACCCATCGTTCCTCATCTGGACACCCGCATCTCGTCTTTGACTCAAACTATACCCGTCATACCTGGTGGCGAGGTAATTAATTAGCGGGCCGAAGTGGGGAAAGTGACGGGTCGTATTCGCGGTGGCCCACTTGGAGAATTATATATTCCGGATGTTTTGCGGTAGTCAGCTCTTCTCTTGCCCTAATGGAAAGGGCTTGGGCCTTAGTAGGTCTGCTCACACCGAGATAGAGCCAACGCTTACTTCGATTTGTGGTGAGGAGGCTGGACGATGGAGACCTTCTCAAGATCCAACCCCTTTCCCAGCCATCCACTCACAGCTCGCTACCCTCTCTTGTGCTGATGGGTAGGTACTAATCACACTTTAACCGTGATAGTTATGTTAAACTAGCTGGGTGACTCATCACATGGGAAGCTTAGATATAATTGGACTGATCCATGCATTAAGTACCAGGCTAAAGCTGAGCATTTTACTTTTTCGGCCAAATAAAGGTTTAAGATCAAAATATTGAGTGAAAATAATTTTTAAAAAGCAAAAAGAGAAACCTCTGCACTGATATAACACTACTCTGTTGGAGTAAACTATAGGAGATCTGGCGTAAAAACACAATTAAAATGTGTTTATCAACTTTTTTTTTATTTTCCCCAATTTTCGGTCCTTGAGGTTTTTTTCATATGGTGGACCAATCATGGAAAAATAAAATCCGCCATGAACACTAGTTATTCAACGTGGAGACTAATCTCGTTCATATAGTTTGCGAATTGAACGGAACCCAGGTATTAATTTGAGTTTTGTTTCCAAGGGGAGTAGTGATCGGCCTCGATTTGAGAGCCATCTTCCGCGTCAAGTTCTCTTCGCATGCCCAGTATGTACGGACCTATAGGAGCTATTTCCACCGTAAAGTATCTCTAAATTTCATTTAATTCTTACACTGCCTACTTTTAGAAATGACGTGTTCCGTGTCTGGTTAAAATAAAAAAAAAACATTTGCCATTCGACGTTACTTTTCTCGCAAATTGAACATAAAATTTCATGGCGTTAAATGAGATATATATAAATATAAATATATATATATATATATATATATATATTTTTTTAATTTATTTATCTTGCGACGGAACTCAATCGGAATCCATCGTCGCGATTGAATTGACAAGAGGTAGGAGACGTAGTCGAGACAAAATATAACAACAGCATTTAACTGGGTTTGACTTCACCAAGAACAGTTATATTTCAAAGAATGCAACAAATCAATTAATTCCATAGACTAGATACCGTGAATTCTTGGTATATATAGCACATCATCGGCAGATTTTCGCGATCTTCCCTCCTCTGCGTTTGGAAGGAAAGAGGGCTAGTCTGTTCGCGGAGCACTTTGCGGTCAAGCAGGAGTGGAAGCAGCTGACCAGTGGAGTAGTGGAGAGAGTAGGGGAGGTGCAATCACACTTTGGATTGGTGGGAATGTTCACAGGTCGACTTGAAAGTGGAAAAAGATGTCAGCACCAGCACGGACCGAATAAAATCAGGGTGCGTGCAGGAACCACGATGACCTGAGTGTTCACGGTGACCAGAGCCAGGTCGCGGCACTTGTGTGCCAAAAATTGGCACAATCTCATATAATTCCATTTTCACTCAAACGTGTATAATAGAATCCCTTTATCGCAAAGAATTGAATGGCAATGAGATATAGTCGATATATTTACTTAGTATAATGGATATAGTCTATTTATTTGAGTTTTTGGGTACCCTCCAATCTACTTTCGCAGATTATAGTAGATAGGAACAAACGAGCGTACGTTCAAGTGACGTTTGGAACAACCTACACTGCAGTGTTTACAAAATGGCGGGAGGGTATTTAACTTGTACAAAATTAATGATTTAACTTATCTCTGAAAAGATAAATCTCTGAATTAACATTTATTTTTCTCAATTGAGCAACACAATTATGTTAGATATTGGGACATTCCTGTTTCTATTGCTTCATTTTTCTCCGACTTCAAAAATTTCGTCTTCTATCGTACCTATGTGCTATCGCAAGTGAACTGCATCGAAGGCGTGTTTTAATTTACCTAGTGCATATAAGTCGTGAAATGTCGTTGAAACACGGTCTGCGGTAATAAAATTAAAATAGTTCAGCACAAATACGTGATTTAAAAGCGCACATAAGCTAATTACTACAGAATGTAAAGTCAAAATGCGTTAATTCTATACATGTAATGTAAACTGGCTGGAAGTAAGTGTTCATAAGGGTGGGTTTACTCTGGCAAGTTACTTCCTTAAGATTCTTCTGCAAGGATTTGTGGAGAATTTTACTCTGAAAAAGATGTTTCACAAGTAATCGCAAACAAAAATTGGTTGCCATTTACATTGACAACAATATGTCTCAGTATAGGCTAGTGGACTTGCAGAGCCGTTCAATTTAGGTCGAAAGTCACTTTCTCCCAGTAACTTGCGCAATTAATTGCCAGTGTATACCTATACTAACAAATGTAACTGCCAAATAATCTATATATTTAGTGTATTTATCTTTTTGCCTAAGGACTTTCATCAGTTAAAGGGAGTATTTGTATACAGTACAAGCGAAAATGTGAACTTCATTAGATATTTGTCTTTACTCACAAAGTTGCGGTGGAGCCTCCTTAAAGCTCATTGGCCTCGGTACCCACCCTGGCAGGGCGGTCTTGTCACTCCTGTATCTCCCCTAAAAATCCCACTTCCTTTTAGCCTCGTCCAAGATACCCAAGCTTCCTTTCTTTCCAGTCCTCCTCCTGCTGTCCCCTTCTCAAGTCTCCTTGATGCCCGGCCTACGTGACCTGCTTCTGTGGAATGGATCTCCCGGGCTATCTCCCTCCGAGGGCTCGCCTTCCTCTCCCACCCCCAGTTGGATAATGTTTATCCGCTTCCTCTTTCAGAATATCCGACGTCTTCTCTTCTTTCCCTTACCATTTCCTTTTCGTTCTCTCTCTCAGTGCCTCTTGTCTGTTCCTGGGAGTCTCCAGTCTCCCCATTCTCTTAGTGAGCACTCTTCCTCCGGCTCCTTTTAACTTTTCTTGACGGTAAAAATTTGGATCCTCTATTCTGTATGCGGTTCTTTTTTAACTTTTGGACTTATAAATGAGCTACAGTTTATCTGTGGGACGTACATCCGGCACTTGAGCGTAAGCAAGTGAGCATTTGCAATTTTTTAATCGGCATTGGCAGTCATCAATGCGATGAGTTGTTATCTTCAGCTCTTCACTACATTCTCTTTCTTTTCAACCGCTTCTTTACTTCATTATTGTTATCTTTGATGTCGTCTTCATTTGCCTGATGCATTCCATTCTTGGATGGTATTTGCAATTTTTCCCACTCAATTTCACTGAAGATATTGTTTATAAGGACCTTTTTATCATTAAATTGTTCTTTAAGAATGATCTTGATATGTGTTCTTATAAGTCTTCATAGAACAACTTCGTTGGTGATTTTCTCCGTCCATTTTATTTTCACGATTTTTTAAAGTTCCCATACAAAATTAAATGCAAAACATAAGAAGTGGGTACTGAAGGTAGTGCGTGTTTTTAAAAAGAATTTTGTAAAATGCGTTAGAAGAGGCATCTAGGACATATTTTTTGTAGATCACCAAGGATAACTGTGTTAATTTAAACAGGTCGTATGGTTTAGGTATGATTTTAATAAATTATGTTCATAAACTGGTTTTCAAAGTGGATTCAATTTTGCTAAGATGATACGCCTATCTCTTATTTCAATTTATGGCCACATTCTAAGTACGTTTTTTTATAAAATTAAAATGTTTCAACTTTGTGCAACACTTTGCAGATTATTTTGAGCCTCGTATTTTCCAGTTGTAGTGACCATACGTGCTAATCGCTGTTTGATACGTACTTCCTGTGTCTACTTTTAAGTTGTAAATATGCTTTGACGTTATGTGCGAACAGAAAATGCATGCACTTTTTTAAATATTGGTCATCAAATCACTGTACACAGCTTTACTCATTTTTAACTTCTGCAATCTACGTCACTGTTTTCTAGGGAGAAATCAAAAACAAGGAAACCTCTTTTAAACCAAACGGTCTGAATAATTTGATTTAACCTTTTGAGAACGCCAGAGAAAGTATGTCTAGTTGTAACTATGGTTTGTTGCAATTTATTTATGGAAAGAGTTAAATTCAAACATTTTATCATAAGGGTAAGAAATACATTTAAATTTAGATTTGCATCCCGTCGTGTAATCAATTTATACATATGTTTATGCATGCATACCTATCATGTCAATTCCTTTCGTGCTTGGCAAAGTCAAAGAACTTGATTAGTGATGTAAGACCTCGAAAACTGGCCCCCTTTATTAACTTCTTCCATAATGTCCCTTTTCTCTGTAATAACATACATGAATTGCTGATTACACGCTATATTGTTCTTATTCTTCCTATTGTTTCTACTCTGAAGAGTCTGTTCCACCACACTCTTCCATGAATTATTTGTCATCTTCTTTCTCTGACACTCGTTACTCAACTTTCATATTACCGTTTATTTGTGCAACTCTCATCCAATCTCTCGGAATGGTAAAACTAACAAAGCACGTCCCCTTCATATTTGTGCGCTACGAGAGAATTCAACCCACAATCTTCCATGATCCACTCATTCCTAACCCTATATCTATTTTACTTTTGTAGCAAGTAATTTTTATATTCCACATTTCCACTCAGTTTATCATAATCGTATGCTTATCTTCACGTGTCCAGGTTTTGCTGACGATAATGAGGTTTGCAGGTGAACACTTAAATTAACTGATTTTTTTTCCACAGAAAATTCCACTCTCTCATTGCTTTATATACTCCATATATACTCCGGCTTACTACAAACATCACGACTCCTTTTAATCTTCCTCTAACCATCCTTCTTTGGCAAATATTTTGCAAAATACACAAAATCGCCCCCTTTTTTATTATTTTATCTTTTACCCTCATCATATAACTATTCCTCTCCCACTCTCTGTCGAAAACAATTATTTTGGTATTTCAAGCATGAAAAGTGGTAAAATACGAATATTTCAATCACAATATAAATGAGAGAGATACTTTTTGAAATCATTAGGTCGTTATATAATTCATACAAAGCAAAATATCATGCTACGAAATTTTTCTCTTAATTAATTATCGATCTAACTCGCTATGCTGCTCAACCTTTGACTCGAGGATCGACGCCATTTCACGCCCCGATAATCTTGCTACTGGGAAGGTTGTGAAGCTCTTTAGTCGAGCCTCGATACCGAGCAACCAGTGCGTCAGACCACTGAATCCCAGACCACACCCGAACAACGTCGTTACGCTCAGATGGGGACGGAATGAGAGGATACTGAGGAATCAATGAGGATGAGCCGAGTTATCGTGCCTTTTGGAATTGAGTAAACCCTCCTGAATGTTATCGGAGGAATCAAACCTCCCTTTTGGTTCTCTGATATCGGAATCGCATGTATATATGTGTGTGTATGGTCTGATGATGTCGGAAACGAATTGGGTACGGTATCTGCCCCGGCATGCGGTTGCTTTAACTCATTAGGACGGCTTCGGTCTCACGCCGAGGGAACCGAAGCCCCTGAAGGCAGGGGATGACCACGAAGGACCACGCGTTTATTGGCCTCATTTGTCCATGGCCATCCCTTACCATGTTTGTCAATCGGTCTTTATCTTTTTTTCTCTTATTTTTGCTTTTTCTGGCTGCGGATAAATCCGAGAACCTCTTTTCTTTTTAAGCCTTCGCTCTCGACTAAGAAAATTCTATCTGTTTGTTTCCTCAAAGATCTCTCTTTGTCATTGTTTTGCGTTTGAGGCTGATTCTTTGATATACTTGCCAAAATTATGTGTTTTTCCGAAAAACAAATAATGCGCGTTAATGATGGGCTGACAATGATTCTATATGTTGATTTGCCGTTACTTAAATTCTCAACTCTTCCGCATTGAGTTTTTGTATGTATGTAAATATCCATGAAATGTGAAAAAATTAGTTCTTAATAACATGCTTTATCTTCACATTAACGACGATATCTCTGCTCATAAATATCACAGTTAATAATAAGGAAAACCACTTGATGTGAAAATATAAATGTAGACAACTAAAATTTCAAAAGCTGTTTATTGTAAGATAAAAATACATTTTAATTCGGAATCACTGTATGCAACTTAAGGAAAGCAATTTTATAATACATTGGTACCTATATGTATTTTTTACTTTTAGTATTTATGAAGAGCGTCTTCAGTCTTTAATGTTGCGCTAATTAGCTTACAATGTACAGAGTTTTAAGGGTGACTTGTTCACTTAGAAATAAAACATGCCCAAAAGTGGCAAAGGTGGTCATCTTTTTATGACTTAATTTACTCTTGGACTTAAAACAAATTTGATTTCATTAAAACAATCAAAATAGAACGGAACTAGTGACTGTTATCACGGAAAATGTTTTCTCCGCAAAAGAAAACAAAATAAAATGTTGCCTAAAAGTTTATTGAAAATAATGCTGTTTTTTCATGTTGATTAGATAATTGATATCTAAAATATTTCTACGATTGGTTAACAGCTTAAAAAATGAATGTTGAACCGACGGATGTATGTCATTTTCGACCCAAGTTGGGCCTAGAATAAATCCGCGGGCCAGTAATTTATTTAGAATATTCATTTTAGATGCCATATTTGATAAAATAACTGCAAAGAACAGTCAAAAGAGCATAAGGGCTTACTTCTTGCAGGGATAAAAAATGGAATTTGTTGGTGGCATTTCGGCGTTGCGTGCTCGGTGAGAAAGAAGAAGGGAGTTGAGAAGGAAGACTCCTGCGTCAATGAATTGCAATTTTCCACTCTAAGGAAACTATGCAAATGACGTGAGATCTATATCAACGTATTTATGGGTGTTTTTTATTGCGGGCAGTGAGCTCTTAGTCACTCCGGAAGGGCTTTGCCTCGTGGAAATATAGAAGGCATCGGAAAATATTTTGAATAATTCTCGCTGAGGATCCCAGAAACGATATTTTCGTACATTCCTCAACCCCACCCTCAGACTGAAGTCGCCTCTTCCTTTCATACATCCCAACGAGGCTTCTCACCATTCATTTTCCCTGCAAACTACTATAGAGGTACTCAATAGGCTCACAGCTTATACACACCCCCTTTTCATGATCTGGTATTTCACGGCTGTTGGTTTTATTAGAACAGGATTAGAGCTATACACTTCTGTGAAAAGAACTTGGTGATGTCCACAGACTAAGTTTTTTTACTGTACAACGCGTTTAGACGTCAAAGCAACATATTCAGGTACAAGGGGATCTTCAGGTGATACAAGGGGGTATGTCTTCAGGAAAATTGTACCTGAAGATGATGCTTTGACATCGAAACGCGTTGTGCAGTAAATAAATTATTCTGTGGATATTGCAAAGTTATTTTTACTCAGGTTCTGAATGATGTTCCACCACTTCTCGCCAATCATCATTGAATATATTTAAGCCATGTTTGTCATTTCTTTACACAAAGTTTTTAATCCTGCTTCTATCAATCAATGCAGCAATTTTGTTTACAGCCATAGCGGCTGTTTATTGTGTCCAATCCTCCAACCCTCCTCTCACTTATGCCAGGCGTTTTCACCTAACTCTCTCTCTCTTTAAATATTCTCTGCAAATCTCCGTCCATCCATATACCCGTTTACAACTTTTTGTTCTTTTTTTCTGGTAAATAACGTACTTTTTTACGTCTTTACTCTGGCATTTTTATCATATGACCATGCAATAGTAATTATTCCAATCCTTGTTTCTAGTCGCCGTATTTTACTCTCCCTTTCTTTTCCTTTAGTTCACAATTTTGAAGCATCTCCCTCAGCTGTTTTGAACTTGTTCAGCTTTCTTTTCGTATCGTCTGTTATCGTCCACATTTCTACCAGTGACGCAAGCATTATAGTATTTCATTCGTTAGAATTTTTTCTCACAAGTAATGTGTGCATCACCTTTGTTATAGCTATTCCTCATCCTATTATGATGCTATGGAGCTCCCTAATTTTGGGACTATGAAGTCTCTCTATCGACCTATGTAATAAATTCATATATTCATGAATGTGTGTCTGTCTGGAATTAAAAGTGTGATTCCTGCCATCTTTATGTCGTAAATTAGGTCATAAACTTCGGATTAGATACAGATTTATTGCCCATGGGGTTTCCTCGTATGGGGTAGAAATGTACAGTCGTTTCATTGGAGAAATAAAATTCTCAAAGAAGCAATTGACATTTCTACCAGTGACGCAAGCATTATAGTATTTCATTCGTTAGAATTTTTTCTCACAAGTAATGTGTGCATCACCTTTGTTATAGCTATTCCTCATCCTATTATGATGCTATGGAGCTCCCTAATTTTGGGACTATGAAGTCTCTCTATCGACCTATGTAATAAATTCATATATTCATGAATGTGTGTCTGTCTGGAATTAAAAGTGTGATTCCTGCCATCTTTATGTCGTAAATTAGGTCATAAACTTCGGATTAGATACAGATTTATTGCCCATGGGGTTTCCTCGTATGGGGTAGAAATGTACAGTCGTTTCATTGGAGAAATAAAATTCTCAAAGAAGCAATTGAAATTGGTTGAACGAACGGAAATATCTAACAAAATGTTGTTTTATGATGAAATTGATTAAAGTTAATGAAGCGACTAGTGAAACAAAAAAGTGTTTTTAATATATTAAAAAATATTTCAAAATCATTTTGAAAACGCAAGACAATATTTTTTTAGTGTTTCAAAATTTTAATATGTAAGTTTCAAAGTTCATTTTATAATTTCAAAGTTGTCTTAAAAATTTAGAAAAATTTTTGAAAATATTTTTTTTTCTTTCTTTCTTAAATCTATGTGTTATTTCTATGTATTATTTTATGACGTCTACATAAATATAGGCATCTCTTTATTTATTTAAACATGACATTTTGATTTTGAAATAATTCGAACTGTTAAAAAAAATTTCAATATCCTTGAGTGTGATTTTTTATTAAAGCAGAAGCTTGGTATCGTTATGCGATATGAAGCAACGTATTGCATATCCATACTGGCTTAATTCGTGGCGCTGCGATATTTAACTAATATCGCAGCAGATACATTGTATTTTCGTACACCCTTTAGTTTGTGGAGGAGACCTGGTTGCCATCTTTGCCGGGAGACGCATTGCTCCTCGACTGCGCCCATAAAACCCTCCACTTCCAACCATCTTTATTCCCCCGCGACCAACAATTTTCGGAGCCATCTCTCTTCCTATCCCACATCCGAACACTCCCGAGCTTCACATACATGACCACATCCTCACACCTAGCTTACTTGCTCAAACAGGCTCCCTCGTACTCATATTTCCCCTCCATACTTCCATTCTTTCAACCAATTCATCACAACTGGCCCTTAACACAAGCTCCTCTTTCCTTAGCTCCATCCCTAATTTATCCCTTTTTAACCATTTCCCATTGAAATCCGTGGATAGTATGTGGAGTTCATCAAGTAATTGGTTGAATATTTCCATTCATTTGTTGAAGCTACGGTATATCGGAACACATCTGAGTACTTCAACACAAACAAACGAAGTAGCATGAAAAATTTGCACGGTGAAACGTTAGGTAACCTTTCGGTTTTGGAAGTCGTAAGGTGCGCAATAGTCGCGGTCGAATGTTTTCTATTTATTTTCTGAATTTGTACAAGATAAGTGTTGTAAAACGTAATCTTTGTGCCAGAGATTCTTCTTTACATTATCTGTCTTTTGCGCCAATATAAATAAATCGACAAAAAATAACTAGGTGTCCTGGGTACACTTGACCGTGGTAGGCTTCACTTAGTAGAAGTTAATTATATCAGTACTCATGATTAAAGACAACCTAGTATTTTCTACCAAATTTATTTGTTTTCCCCCTTTCTCCCCCGTTACTACAACAAAAATTAACTTAAAATGCAATCTTCTATACCTGACAATGCCGTAAAGTAGTGAAACGCGTCGTACATTCAACATTTTGCAGAAAAGTAATAATTTGTCTTTAATCATGAATACTGATATCGTCTATACGATTATCGACATTATTTTACTATTTTGCTCACATCAGCCCTGCAGTCGATCTGTTTTGAAGTGCGCATGATCTGAAATAAATGGAAAGCAAGTGCCCTGTTGTATTGCGATTTTATTGGTGCACAATAGCTAATGTGAGCTCCCAATGTTTGTTCAAGGAAGCCAAAATTGCGAATTACGAATGCATTACTTGGTAGTGCGAAACTCCCGTCCCCCTAGTGATAAGGTATATAATCTTCGATTCCATTGTCGCCGTTTCTTTCGCCTTTCATGATAAGGGGACTCTAGCCCTTCATTTTATTGGGTTAAAGGAAGTGATATTTTCCAGCTTTTGTGCTATTTTAAATGCGTAAAACATTTGATTTTGCTTAACAATAAAAACTTGAGAAAAACGTCAAAAATTAGGTTGCGACTTAGATCAGTCTTGACAATCAATTTAGAGTGAAAATATATGCCACTCTAAAATACAAATCAATCTGAGTAAAAGAATATATATGAGCTGTCCAGGACTGAACGATGTGTCCATTATTCTCTTTAATTAACTGCAGAAACTTTGGCAAAAATACGAAGACCGATGGTGGACTTGTTTCTGAGTAGACAAGGGCTGTCCCTTTTGTCGGACTTGCAAGATATCCATCTCCACAACTTCTGAAAGTGTCACTTGGAGAAAGGAGGATTCCTGGTGGTGAATTGTCTGGCAAAACTCTGAGTAGACAAACTGATGGAGCGTCTTCGATATTTACGATATAAGAAATATATACCTTCTTATATTATACCAAAATGGCCGTTCTCCGAAAGTAAACAATGGCGAGAGTCTCTGATATAATAAATAGTGAGGACCGGGAACTCACATTCATCATTGAAGACGTGTCTAGAGCAATCCAATTTTCTCCCCAAAAAGCTTCACATGCCATAGCAGCAAAGGCTTCGTAACGCAGCTCAAATTTAGTTTCCTAGGAATTAAAAATAGCCGTTCTGATTGTTTTTGGCGCCTTATGTACAGAATTATTGATTGTATTATGTTATGGTTAAGATAGAATTTTTATAAACGAAGAATCGTTTTATAATTTCTCTACACAATCACCACATTTATTTATCACTCGAAAATTCACTATCACAGTTCTAGTAAATATAACAAAAAAAAGTTGAGGACAAGTCGGTACTCATATTTCTTTGAATAAAAGTTCACTCCACTCCACGAAAGTACTCCACTCTTGGCATATTCGGAATGTTACAGGAAAGCATGCTTTAGTCTTTGCAGTTCTTAATTCTCTTGTTTCATCATAAATATTCTCGAAAATGCGTTTGCATTTCAAGATTAAAAATTTTTTCGCTTTTTTATGACTGTTAATGTAGTTTCAGTGAGGCAAGTTTCGATGGAAAATTTTCCCATCAAAGCGTCGGTCGGCGGAAAACGAGAAACTGACCCGGTTGGAATCCCGAGAGAATTTCAACGGAATAGTTCAAAGAAAGAATCAAATCCTACTCTACGCATGAAAATCTATCTCCTTTCTTGTTCTGCGTTTAAATATTAGCTATTTACTGACCCGTAAACCGTAATATAACTGTGTAATAGGTAGATATAGGAAAAGCCACATTCGTTAACTATAATGGGTGCTTCATAACCTACTTCGTTGTTCTTTATGCGATGTCTCAAGGTAGTTATCACAAAGTAGTAGTAGTATCACCTTGTAGTAGATAAAATTCACCCCATGAAGACTGCCTGTGAGACTGCTCCTTTCACTACGTCACTTGTATAGGTTTCCCATTCTACTGCAAAGGAAATTCCTTTGCTTAGATTCATATTCGTTTTCATAGGCCTCGAACTACGTCTGTTCACGAAGCATGAAGGCTCCATCTTTTTGTTACGTTGCTCCGTATTTTATCCATTCCGAGTTGCAATTTACTTAATTAGAACTCACCTCCAGATAGCGCCGTGAATTACATCACATGAGGCTAAGCGGCATGATTTCATGCACACGGTAAGTTGTTTTTATGCTTTGCCTAGGGTTAAGTGAAACATCCGTTACCCATGAGATAATGTTCATTCACCCGCTGATTTCATATTGCATTACATTTATATCTATGTTTCCACAGAACATTTTTATTTACTGCACTTGGTTTGCGGTAACAAGCTGCTTTAGGGCATTCTAAAATGACTTATGCTAATCAGTGTACTAAACGAATAAATAGAATTGGGAAATATTATAGCCTAGCATTTACAAAATTTTGTAAAAATGATCTTACTCACCTTCTTTAAATTGAATGACGATTTAGTGCACTTCCCGCTTGATACGTAATATTATCGTAATGAAATATGAATAATTATTCTTACAATGAAGCATAATATTACGTACCTATAATGTTATAAAATTTACATCAATTATAATAAACGAGTGAGTTATTTTCTAAATATATGTTTAATATAAAAAAAATGATAAAATATTTTCTAGATATTTTGTAAATAATCACGGCTTTCAGCAGAATTTTTAAAATTTCTTCCTTTTTATATTAGAAACGTCAAAATTAACGGCTAGACAGTTTCGGGACATTAAGTATTTATTTGAATGTTTTCTTTACTTTCATCCACAAGATATCATAAAAGTGTATTTCTTTAAAATTGAAAAATCATCTCTCCATATGATTTTTAATGAATTTTATCTTCTTCAAGTCCACAACTATTTGTTTCACAAAACTTTATTTACAACACTCAACTCACTCTTATAAACTCTTGAAGCATTGTAGTAATCACTACGGCTAATAAATATTCTTTACGAAGAAATGCAGCAGGGTCAGGTTGTAATTTACAATTTGAAGCATTGTTTATAAATGCATATATTTCAATATATGGAATTATATGGCGATTCTAGTTTACATTAATCTGGACGAACAGTATAAGTGTAATTTCAAAGGAACAATCATGCCTACTGTAATTCATGATAATATATTTCATGATGTAGGTACAATATACTTCGATTATAGTAAGCGCTAAATATGATATTTTCAGGGCTCTTAAATATTCAAAATATCTAAAACAATTAGGGCATTCTGTAGAATGAGGATGGTAATGGGGTATTATTTTGTACTATGCGGTATGGAATTGATTTTTCACTTGGATTGGATTTAAATTTAGATTACATAAGAAACTCTAGTTCAACACTGATTAGATTTCTATCAAGTGGAAAAATATTCATATCCGATTTTCCGAAAGTAGTGAATGCATTTTATGAACGTACTATGCGATTTATTTTATTTGCACTTGTATAAGAGAAAAATAGACAAACACCAGGGAAATAATGGCATCCTTAAAATATGTTAACATCTCTTACACTTAAAAAGTGGACCAATTTTGAGCGAAGAATATATTTTCGGCCAGAAAATATTTTCGATCAGAAGAGCATGGAAATGAATGAAAGTTTAAACCAAGGATATAATATTTTGTGACTCTAAAGTATAAAATAAATACGTCTTCAGAGATGATAATTGGGCTAAAATATGGCTAAAAATATTAAATTTGAAAGTTAATGCGAAATCATATTATGGCATTACGATACTTCAGATAGAACTAAAAAAATTAGTTTTTTTCTCCTTTTTATGATTAGAACTTCAGCAATGATAATTATTGATACCGAATTTAGGAGTGAATATGTCCTCTAAGCTCAGATGACACATTTTTTGGGATACATTTACTGCTATCAACGTCTTCCTTTGGGATTTTTATGAAGACATGACAAATACGTTCACTAGATGATTAATTAAAGGAGCTAATTCTGCAAGATTCTTTAACTTTTATGGACCCAATATTAGGATTAGAATTCCATTGTTCTTCACTTAGCTTGCTTTATGCAAGAACATTTTACTATTTATTAAAAGAGCATATTAGTATCCACAGTAAACAAGGCAGAAATTCCTTCCATTGGTTGTTTAGGATTGCAATATGGTACTCATACGTCCTCGTATTACTTCTTCCTATTCACCAAGATACTACTTTGGGGTTGTCAGTAAGCACTCTTCAACAGATTAATTTAAGTTTTTGAAATCCTGAATCGTGAAATGCTTACTCTTTTCAACTTCTGATATTTTAATGTGGTTACTTTGTCTGACTTATCGAATCAGATTATCCCAGCTCTAGCTCCCAACATTAATCAGGTTACCCTTACACCTCATGTTTCTCGCGTGGAGCCTTGCTTGCCCATTATGGAGAGAAATATTTGGGCAGGATACTGGGCCTATCGCTTTTCCACCAATTTCCATTCCTTGGGCCGGTGCGATAATGGAGCCCTCAGTTTGGCATTAGCGCACGCTGTGACCTGGAACTGGTCTGATTTTCCCTTTTTCTCGTTGGTAAGGTCGTTTCAGCCTGCACCACACCTCCTCAAACTCTGGTCAGTGCGAATGTCGTGATGAATTGCTTTTACGCGAAGATTCATGTTTGGTTTTCGGGTTTTCAATTTTGTTAAACTTTAGTTAATACGAGAAGGCGTTACTTGGTATTATTTCACAACGTTATAAAGGATACAAAAGAAATCTTTTGCTATAATTCCATAATAGTGCTTTAAGTTAGCACACGAATCATGTAATGGCCGTCAAACTTAATAATTAGGTTAAATATCTAGAAATAATAAATGAAATACCAGGCTTACATTGTATTATTGTAGATTTTACGTTGCATAAATTGTACGATTCAAAAGTGACGTAACATCGTACTTTCCGTTTTTATTGTTAGATTCCAATAACAATTTCTGGTTGTAATTTAAAAATAAGTAAATATTTAATTGAAATGTATGAATAACCTATTATTTTTATTTTACAACATATAACATTTCAACATAACTCACATTTCTGGCTACAATTGAGTTTTAGGAGGAAAAATCATGTTAATTTTAATCATCATGAAGTCGGATATTATATCTGGAACTGTAATATTCATTCTTTGTGAAATATTTATTTTCCAGTCGGTAGAGCATGAGACTTTAATTTACATGCTAATACGATTACACATATTTATAAGATGGTACATTTAATCAATACCTTGCCCTCCACTTATCTTATCTTCTGTCTTCTTGGCTTATTTAAAAAGGCCATAGCACCTTTGTGAATACTTGAGTTATCACCTTTCACACATTTATAATGCAATCACTTATTTTCACTGTTCACTTTTTATACAGAGAACCATAAAATATATGCATATAATAGGCCACTCCTATGACGCACAGGTGCGAAAGGCTGTTCCCTGCAACGCACCTCCTTGGTCATTCCTTTCTCCTCTCACAAAAAGAAACAACGCAGGATGGTTGCTTTGATGCGCGATCCTCCTCCGTATTTCACTCTGCTCCCAAGTTAATCAGCATTGGTGGTGATCTCCATTACTATATCTCACTCCCCATACTTTGGTTTTTACTTTCCCCCGGAGTCCATCTTGACCGCGTGCGTTATTCCTTAACGCTCTTTCTTAACTCCTTTTTTTTCACTAACGTTATTCATCCACAAAATTCTTTTTGATAATATCCAATAGCTCATAATTAAGATACTAAATTAGGTTATATACTTACGTGAGTATAAATTACTGCTTGATTAGAAGAGTAATTTATTCCCATGTCTCACCTTTCTCAGTTTTACTTTTAATTTTCTTATTTTCAACTTTAGATCTCGAATTTGTCAGTAGAACTTCTAAAACGCAATCCACGTCACGTCGGTCTCGTCAAAGATCTCGATGAAAAGACTCCTACGCCCTAATTATATTACCTACAGGCGGGTAAAATTTTCATTGGCCCCACTTTAGTTCTCCAGCAATTTGGCGAGACCTTTGAGGCACTTGGAAGGAATATATCCTCTTAGCACGACTGTAGTGTCTCATCCCAAGGTCCGATTTCCTCGACATCTCCTTCTTGCTTCTCCCGTGTCTCCGTCTACTGTAAGGTCAAGATGCGGCAATATATCTGAAAGGTTCCAAGTGATGTACGGTTACCGAACATCTCCTTCTATCTAAAGTCATGGTCCAAATTAAGTTAACTTGAGCGAGACCTCTGTGAACATTAACTTTAGAGCATTTAAACCATAAATAAATAGATCTCTTTTCTCTATGACACCAAAATGTCAAAATATTACCCTACTTTTTGAGATTATTAGTTGGGTGATCCGAAAGATAAGTTAGATTTAGGTGGAAGAAGGTTAGAATCCTGGATTACACTATTTATTTCTTCATCTTACAACCAGTATAAGTCCTATCTCTTTTCATGCCGTACATAAAACTATTCCTCTTTCTTCCCCTTCCTGCTAATCCAACATACTCCCACTTCACTCTATCTATTGCCGATTTCTTTATCTTCCACTAGCAGTTTCCCAACCGAATCTTTGATGTTTTTACATCTTGGTTTCCTTTCTCCGACGTGCCTCTTGATTGGGTTGTATGCCGTTTCTGAGTTCTCTTTCATCATATTTTCGTCAATGTTCTCGCAACAGCTTTTAATCCATTTCTCTTTGGCCTTTTTCGATTCTCTGACGACCTAATTCCTTAACCTCTTATACTGTACTTCTTCTGTTTCATTTCTTGCGTTCTTATACTTTATTCTTTCTTCAATGAGGACTATGATGTGCTCCGTCATCCATGGTTTCTTAATTTCGACCGGCTTGCTTGCTAGTTGTACCTCTGCTACTTCTGTGATGGTCTTCTTGAGGCTATTTCATCTCTCTTCTACACTTTGGGTGGATTCCTTTGCGATTTCCACCTTCTCATCAATGGCAGTAGCAATTGTTCTTTTTCTATCCTCCTCTTGTAGTGGCTCTAGGTTCAATCTTTGTTCTCGTTTCTTCCTTCTTATCTTCTTGTATCTCATTGTCAGTTGACTTTCCATTACCACTAGATTGTGGTCACTGTTGATATCTGCACCGGGGTAAGTCTTGCAATGCTTCACTTAGTTCTTGTACCTCTGTATTACCAGAATGTAGTCAATCTGGTATCTGGCTCTATCTCCTGGCATCTTCCATGTGTATCCTCTCCGTCGATGTTGCATGAAGAGGGTGTTTGCTGGCAGTTGAAAATATATTCATCATTTCGGACACGGCTTCGGCCTTGTTTTTCATTATCACTTTCCGCACCACCCGTATTTCCTTTTATTCAAATCGTAAACTGTTTCGAATGTTTTCAAAACGACTTCTGGACATCGTTGCTCTAAAAATTGAAAAACGAAATTCTCCTGACCAGACTCCTTTTTAGGTTTTCCTCGCCTTTTTTTAGACGCTGTGTATGACGCAAAGTCCCAGGAAAGCTAAAAACTAAATAGGATCAAGATTATTTCATTTTAGACAACTATGACTATCCTTTAGATCATTTTCTCGTTGATTAGTGTGCAAGAAAATTTTATTTACCATTGCATGATTCGAAAAAAATCTGTTTTAGTACTTAGTTTCATATGCGTCGCAAAGCCAACTCTCTCCTTTACTATATTCTTCAATGGTGTTTATCCATCAGCCTTCGGTTTCTTGGTGTCCCACTTTATTCCATTATCCTTACTCACCACGAACCGGACATCTTCTCCCATATTTTCTTCCATGCTGTCCTCATCCAACTCCTCCGCTTCTTGGTCGTCACTTTTCATGTCGGTAATTGTCTCCTTCCGCTTCAGTACCGTCACTCTTTTGTTGTATCGGCTCTTCATCACAACCAAATAAATCATCCAGGGCGCAGGAGCAAATTTAACACACTCTAGCTTGACATAATAATGCCTAATACGATATCAGTCTCTGGGATTTATACCTACAGTGATCGAAGGCATAGCAATATAGACTCACTCTACATTATGGAATTCCACATTGCGTAAACTATTTATGTCAATAATAAAATTAATAACCTTTATCTGTTGTGACTATATTCAAAAATACGTATGGCTGATTTTATAGCGTCAGTTTATTAACTCCAAACCTAATGGGTCATAAATTGAGATATCCCAGGCATTACCTGAAATGAAATGAGAAATGATATGCTAACTGAAACAGGCTAAATTTAGCTATGAAGGAGCAGGCTAAATTTTAGCTGTGAAGGAGCAGAGAAAAGGAAAAAATAATAAATTTATATGTTAATTAAGGCTTGAAAGTTCTAAAAATAATAGCTTAAATATCTCCTTGAAAGATCGTAAGAATTATGAAAAATGTATTATTTTTTTAAAATGTGTTACGCATATTTTTAAAAATGCATAAGTCATCACCATATGTCAGTTACTGGAGAACGAAACTGGGAGCTCACTTTTCATCTATTGGCACATATCTAAATCAAAACACCTAGCCACAGTAGTCTACGTACGTACGCGTAGCCACTTGTATAGTAGATATAGGATTGTACAACGGTCTCTATAACAATATATTAAAATAAATACGCCGGCGAAACTTCCGTAAAATAAGAAAATACAACGCGGAAATCCGAATGCTTAATCTTATGCGGTATTTTGGTAGATCTCTGTTCACATCGATGTTTCGTCTCCTTTTCCCCAACCGTATGCTTTTCATCAAAAGCAATTCCTCCTTGTTCTCCCTCCAATGTTCCGACTCCATCTCCGTCTCCACATTTCTCATCCTCTCCCGTACATTGGCCGAGTCAACTCCCCCTTGCAGATCCCGCAGTTGTGTTGAATTCTCATTCCTCTCGTTCCCGCCATATTTCACACTGAGCCGACTAAGGTTTCAGCTTCCGATCCGCGTACACCACCGTGCCCTGATAAACTGCCGACAAAAAATTCGCCCGCTGCACACCCCTTCATATTCCCGGGGTAGCCTGGCTCGTGGATCCGGTAACTATCTCGTCCGGGTTCTTTCCACTCGTGTCTCCTACATCAACAGCGCTCTGAAAGAGCCATCGCCGTACGTGGCAACGCTCTGCGATATTTCGATTTTTCGTCCTGGATATGCGATGTTCAAAACTAAATCATTTGTATAATTACCTTATCCTCCATGAGTAGAGCGTATCAAGAAATAGATGCTTGTCTTGGGAAGCGAAAATGGCAGTATACAAAAAAATCTTCTCTCAACTGTATTATGCGGCCGAGAACCTGTATATGCCAGTATAAACATAAGAGTAGGCCAAGTGCAGTGGGAATGGGGTACCTGAGAAGTATTTGAGTCAAAATTAGGGTGGAGAGTATAAAAATGTGTGTTGGATGTTCGTATGGAAAAATGTATGCAAGGAATGTGCTTATTTGGTTTGACCATGTCGAAAGAATGGATGAGATCTAAGTTAAGAAACAGATACATGAAAGTGAATGACGTGAGAGGAAGGAGGTGTAAGATAAGCCAGAAATAATCAAGGGTAAGGCATTATGGATGAATTTATTGTAGCTGAGTCAGCTTGACAGGCGTATCTCTTGAGTGATATTTTTGTTTACTGTGCCCACCTCGAAAGGAAACGTCGCGCCTTGATGAGCATGTATGCATGTTATCCTCCAGGCTTTACGATAAGTCACTGAATGTTAGGTTGCTATAAGATATGTTGTTACACTCCTCCTCCATCCACTATGCTCCGAAAGAACCATCACTTTGCGTGGAAAAATTGTGCGACATAGCAATATGCCGGATATATTCATAAAGAATTCATTTGTGACATTAATCTTCATTACCTAAAGATGAATCTATTGTTACGAAATGCATTGTCCTAAGATGTGTTAAAAACTGTGTTGTCATAAATTTATTGATATCATACATTGTCCATGCCTACACTCTGAAAGTCGCTGACGGGACGTGTGGCATGTAACAAGGGAAGAAGAAGTAATTTGGGAAGAGGGTAAATTAGGAAACCAAAGACAGAAACGGCCGAGAAGTGGGTCTTGTTTTAGTCAGTTAGTCTTCCTCTGTTTCTTATAAACTCATACTTCCGTCATCATAAATTTTCAGCAATCCATCTACATGATTCCAATACGATATGGCATAAATCGTTAAATAATTTAATTAGATTGATTGATTATTTAATGAGGCGACTAATATTTGATTGCATTTTCATTATTAGCTATTTTGGGTAGTCTTCTATCTGGATGTGTGATTCTTTTAGTAATGGAATAATTGATTGTGAGAAACCCGGCGTCGTCATTAGCCTACTCATAACCAATGGCGAAAATTTGGTCTACATGTCACATTCCTTTAGCTATATAACAGTAGTAGCCGATTATGCTCACATTGTTGGCCGATACTTCAGCCATTATAACAACTTGAACCCCCCTGATAAAAGCAATAAGTTCACTACGGAAAAACAGAAAAGTAAACCAAAATAAAAATGTATGGGCATGCTTACGCTAGAGATAATATATACGAAAACATGTTTACATTTATTCTATTATTAGACTTTTAAGAGTATCTATCGGTTTTAAGAGAAACTCCATAATTTTACCGGTCATGAAAGGAATCCACAGGTTAGGAATGAACCAGTTTTTTAAGCAAAAGAGGTCAACGATTATGTCTCTGAAAACGGTTGCAGTCAGAAGAAAAATCCTCGTACCCCGTTCGCATAATGATTATTCCCAGGGTCACCATCACAATGGCTTCCAGCTTCGTAAATTCATAAGTGGAGGATAATTCACGATAGTGGGAGTGTAAAAATAACACCGATTCATCTCAATGTAGAAGACGAATGAGAGTGAAAACTTTGCACTAAACACATTGTCCACAGAATTCAGACGATTTTACGATCTAACATTTCCATTTTTTATGTTATCATCATTGTTTCAATCCCATAGCCCACATAAAAAAGTCTCCTTGCATGAGACAACTCGGTGACGAAAGAGGGAAAATGAAGAAATGACCGCGAGATGGAGGTAAAAAGGGGAACTAATGCATGCATAATAAAAAGATGTACATATGTACCAGTATATATTTACACACACAAATGCTTACGTACGCACACGAGAGAATAAATATATGCATTCACATTATAACACTCGTGAAAACGAGAAAACGCATTTCACACACACATGGAGGGCCTTGTTGAAACGCAAAGCCACGCGCATAAAAGAGGGATGTACATAAATCCTCTTCCTCCACCCTCACCCCCTGCCAGCCACCCATTCCGTAAAATACCAACTCGCTAATGTTTTTGCGGATACATGAGCCATATCTGTAAAGCCCTATTTCTCTTTATCCCGCTCTCCCTCTTTCTCACTCACGAATGCTTTCCAGCATCCGAATGCATTATTCAGGTCACATACACTTTCAGGTGAAAATGCCACCTTCAGCCTCTCTGGCCTGGAATGGATGCTCTTGCTCGGGGATGTAGCCATGGGAATGGAGCAGCAGAGGGTTATTCCATGTTTCCTTCTTTTTTTCTCCTGCTCTTGGCGAGAGAGATTGGTCCGGACTACGAAGCGAATCAGCAACATAGAAGTGGATATCGGGCAACAGGGGAAGGGATGATGGAAAAGATGCCAGTTCCCCAGCCAGGATTTTGCGACATTATAAATTTTAATGTCGATATGAAAACTCTGTGTAAATAAGGGAAAGATATATCGCATATGGTGTCATGTTGTCCTACCCTACACAAAGAGATTGCATAAGACGCAAAATAATCAAATGGAAAAGGCAAGCCGCACGTTTAGTTAAAAACTGCTACCAAGAAACAGAGTCTAACTAAGCTGATGAAGCAGACGGTGAAGTTGAGACCCTATAGAGATTCAGAGGCTCCAGGCCAAGCATGTGAGCGAAGAATATGATTTTAAGCATTTGCGATGAACGTGAAATGATTGAAGTATTGACGATTTTTCAATTTAATGTGACTATGTTACACTATGTTTACACACACTCATTAAGGATACCGACGCAACTTGAGTCTGAGTTGGCCTAAGTTCGTATAGCGCACTTGTATCCTAAATGAGAAGGATTGTCATGATTATGTAAATATTAATTAAGATAATTAGGGCATAATCAGAAATCATTTATTTCGGTGGAGGTAATTAAGGAGTATTGCTCACTTTATGTCGTAGTTAGATGTATAAATATTCGCTTTTATTGAATTTACGCCTATCATGAAATTCAGCTAGATACGAATTTATGAAACTCCTAGAATGATAACACACATACACGACCGATAAAAGCTCAAGTATTTAACCGAAATGTCATCGTCTCCGTTAAACAATTCTTCTGCGATGAAATACAGGGAATTATATGTGAACCAAGTAAAGTACAATGGAAATGATGATAAATTATAAGACCTACTACAGAGAAAACCATAGAAACCATAAAATGTACCATTACTATTCACTTAGCTATAGCTTTTGATATGCCTTTGCTCATATATATTCGTTATTGGAAATTATTCTTAGCTACATTTATAGTCTGAAAATACTACGAAATGCTAAACCTATAATTAATAATGCGAAATCAAAATTTTATAAAATCGCCATCACTACTGATGAGTATTCGACAAAATCAGGTCAGGCGAGTTTCAGGATGACACTGATGATAACTTTCACGCCATGGAATCCCATAAAATTGAATTAAAGTAGCGAATACTTGGTAGCATTCCAAACATTCTACTATAGCCGTACAGCCATAGTCACTATATCAAGTCCAACAACATATGCACACTCCAGATGTACTTAATTACGTTTTGATTTATTTTTAATTTTTATTGTCCCAATATTGATTTTATCCGACTATTTTGGCCAGAATAGGGACATATTTTGGTTCGTTATCTATCTTAATAACATTTTTTGCTATAATAGATATTCTTCACGTGTAATTACATGTCTTACATCAGTACAATCTTTGGTAGAAAACGGCAGTTTATGGCTGACCATCCATTGGAAGTTAAAATATTTGTTTCCCCTTCTTCCCACCTAACTTTAGTTTTATCTGATTGGTGAAAATAAAAGCCCCTATGGAGACTCTTCAAAAAAACTAAATACAAAAACATAATTTTAAATGTATCGAATTGGCTACCTTCCGATAAGCTATAGCACAGAATGGCACTGTTGGATGGTTACTTTCGATGTATGTTTAGGTTTTTGTAAGCGATTAGGTAACAGTTGTTTTTTTATGATATTGTGAATTGCGTCAACCTGATTTTTAACGTACACATCAACTTTTTAAATATAAAAAAACAATACTCTGAATGTTCTACCTCTGACTGACATATTTGTTCTATACTTAGGTACATGACAGTAGTATGGAAATAAAAGCCAATTCAAGACAATATTTTGGGTATTTTAGGTGCTAACTGGTAGATTAAACTATCTCTAAATGCAGCACTAACGATAATATTATGCTTTGATTTCGATCAAAATTATAATTTGACCTCAGCATATCCGATTACCACAGCTTAGTCTCGTTGTCCAGAGCCGAATAATCTATGCGGAAGCTTTGAGCAACTTATCCCTGAGAGAGTTCGTTGCCTCCTTCGCACTGAAGGCTAAGACCCCGGTCCTAGTAGCTCGAATTTCATGGCATCTTCTAATTCTAATACTCCACCCCCTTTTTATCCCGAAATCCCAGTGATACCAACTCTGGCTTTGGTTTGAGTCTGTCTGCCTAGAACTCTTTAAAGGGAGCCCAGTCCAATATCCCGGCCTAACCAGCATTGCACCGAAATCCTCATCTTGCTCACCCTTGGCGTTAAGGGATGCTGCAAAGGGGGTCGTATCCCCCGAATAATTTTGTTTTGGTTTCGTTCACCGCTACGTCGCTGTGCATCGTGGCCCAGTTTCTTTGCCGACCACCGCCTGGTGCTTAGTGGTTTGCTTGTCCATCTGCCTCCTCCCTGGTGCATCTTCCCACGTAACCTCACGGGCCTCTTCGCCTCCGTTGATGATAATTAAGCCTTGACACCAGGATGACCAGCTTGAGCACATTCGAAGGTAAAAGGTGTAAGGTTAAAGGTATTTTTTTGCGAAATCGTTCTCCGATAATACATGCATGCACACACTCATCACGAGAGTCCCTTTCGGTGTATACAAAATCAACGAACTTAGTTTTTGATGTTAAGCCTAGAAAACTGGCCCAGTTGTGATAATTTCCTCCAAATACCACATCCTTTCATTCCTCTTTCACTTCTCACACATTCACGTTTTGCTTCACTAACTCTCTACTATTAATAATACTCCTAATTCTTAATCTACTTCATCACATTCACATGTGATTTTCGTTGTCTATCGCTTCCTCTCACAATATTCACTCACTATCATTAATATGTTTCTACACTTGAATGTCATTCATTCCTTCAAGATGGCTGAACCAAATAAGCGAATTACTAACATGTATCCACGTTATTAGAGCATTTAACTTATCCACTCTACTTATGCCGCAAACTTTTCTCAGGTAATACATTCCCATGGAACTTAGCCTATGCTAATTTTACATAACCAGATTCCACTTCCTTATATTTACACTAGGAGGTCCTCCAGTCATTGTAAGCAATTTATTTGTAAACCTCAGCAGTAGAAAGGAAACATGAATTAATTTTAATAAACAAAATCCCTTCCCAAGAATTTTCTTTCGCATTTGTTATAATATCAATGACGCAAAGAGTTTATTTCATTAACCTTATTTACTTAATAATTGAGTCGTATGCATGCCGTATGTTTTTTAAAATTATTATTGAGAAAACATAAAACACTCACCGTTACGTTTTTGACGCAATCCGTGCCTCTCAAATTCGATTTCCTAGTTACTTCTGTTCTCTTGAGCGCATAGCTTTTTCTTATTTGACAAAATGGGTTTTATTTTTTTCAAGTGTCTTAAATAGAGCTGCAATTAGTAGCTAATATTTATGTATCATTATAAATATGAGATGTTTTTTTTTATTTGGCCGATTCGTTCGTATTAGGTTTAATTCATACTGTGATCGTGTTGTGACAATTCGGTCAACTACCTAAGGACGCTAAGGACCCTAAAAGGGACCCGAGCTTTTTTTGCTTTTTAGATAAGAATCGGATATAGCGGATTTTATGTGTTCTGAGTATGGAAAAGGTTTTAGTAAACTTTGTATCTGAGCATTATCGATGAAATCTAGGCCTTTTTTTAAATTAATTTTTTGACTCGTACCTCACTTATTTTCATCCATGCTTTCGAGCCAGATTGCATAAAGATTGAGATAGTATTTTATATTTTACATGTAATTGAATTAATTAAGAGTATCTGCTTATCCATGCAGTGCTGATCGCGCCGAAGGCGCGTAGATTATATCGTTCCGGTGATTGCGAGACTCACCCCTACCGGTCAATTGACAAGTAGAGCACTTGACATGAGAAGAGTGTAATGTCGTGTATGTCGTGTTTGTGTGATACAGGAAACTTAATAACTAAGTAATATTGTGAATACACAGCTGAATGCGTCACACACTCCACTAAAGCGCCTAAGGGGAAGCGAGCTTATATGACCGGATGTAGGGGAGGTGGCGTAGAGGTTTGGGAAACCACTGACGTCACCATAGGCCTTTTGCATGGAGTTGGGACTCTGAAATTTTCGGGACTTAGTCTATGGGAAAGGAAATGAATTTCCCGGACGCGCATAGGTTATTCTAGTGCACTGTCCGTGCTTGAATGTCTAAGTCTTTTGGCGGGAAGGAAAACAAGATGGCGGCAAGCCGCAATTGAAAGGAAAAAAACAATTGAATCATATAAACAGTTTATTAACCTTTGACATAGAATTGTACATCACCAAAAACACCAACAGAGGCAGTACCACTGGCAGAAGCCAAATTATTTTTACAATAAATAACCAAACGATCTTCTGGTTTAAACTTCATACACCTCTTAGATGTTAATACATTTAATGAAACAGTAGTACAATGTTCCTTAGCGTATGACTGGTAATTATTCATCTGAAGAGTTTTAAAACACAGGATATCAGATGATGGGAAACTTTCTAAACCACCAACTTCCATAGTAACATTAGCAGGAATCCTTGCAAACACTAAAGTAACCCAATAGGAGCCTTGGGCATTATGATCGTTGGTTAAACAAATTGAAAACTTGAATCCAAACAGTGTACCAATGGTATCAGAAGTCCACATATTGAAGGGTCCACCTTTGTTAGCTTTTAACACAGTACAGTCTTTTATTATTTTCTCCACGGGTCTCCGAGGAGCACGGACAGCGCACTAGAATAAACTATGCGCGTCCGGGAAATTCATTTCCTTTCCCAGAGACTAAGTCCCGAAAATTTCAGAGTCCCAACTCCATGCAAAAGGCCTATGGTGACGTCAGTGGTTTCCCAAACCTCTACGCCACCTCCCCTACATCCGGTCAGATAAGCTCGCTTCCCCTTAGGCATTTCAGTGGAGTGTGTGACGCAGTGGTGACAACATGCCGAAGGTTTACTCTAAGAGAAGAGGGGCTCCTCGGAGACCCGTGGAGAAAATAATAAAAGACTGTACTGTGTTAAAAGCTAACAAAGGTGGACCCTTCAATGTGTGGACTTCTGATACAATTGGTACACTGTTTGGATTCAAGTTTTCATTTTGTTTAACCAACGATCATAATGCCCAAGGCTCCTATTGGGTTACTTTAGTGTTTGCAAGGATTCCTGCTAATGTTACTATGGAAGTTGGTGGTTTAGAAAGTTTCCCATCATCTGATATCCTGTGTTTTAAAACTCTTCAGATGAATAATTACAGGTCATACGCTAAGGAACATTGTACTACTGTTTCATCAAATGTATTAACATCTAAGAGGTGTATGAAGTTTAAACCAGAAGATCGTTTGGTTCGCAGCAAATATGAATTACAGGCTAAGAGTTTACATGATATGACAATTAACAATATATAGGGCAGCCTCACAACAAAATAAAACAAGAGGGTGAGGCATGCAACTAGAAAGAAGAACTTTAATTTGTCATTAGGATCATTCCATGTCAAGTGGTCTAGTTTTAGAGAAGCGCCCCGCTCGACCATCTCGGATTTTAATAATATTTTCTGTGGATAGTTGTATCACAGGAGCATTGGAGTTTGTATACTCCCTCGTGTAGTAAACAAGGGATCTTGTCCTTCATCTTAGGCAGATGGTTGCCTGTTCTCACAAACCAAGTGAACCTCGTCTTCATATTGTGTTTGGCCAGGATTCTGGCGATTCTCTCTCTCTGAAAATCAAACATAGGACAGACCGGGTGGTCAATTAAAACCAGAATACGAGAACATGAACGCGCCACGGAGAAGAAGCAGTTCCGCCTTTCTGCCGTCTCGGAGCACGTGTGGTCGGAACCTGGCCACACGGTGGACTTCGTGAAGCCTAAGGACATCTGCAATGAAAGCCGCTACTACTCCAGGATAATCCGAGAGGCAATAGAAATAACGAAGCAGAAAATTGCAACAGAGAAGACAGCTACACGTTAGCTAACGCTTGGAAAAGGGTCATCAGAATCAAGGACCAATCACAGCCCACCTGCGACCATAGGACCCGACCAGTCAGAGCCAACTTACGACCTCCCAAGCTCCTATATAAATTTCAACGCATCGATACTTCTGACCTGAAGACGCCAGTAGGATGGCTGGAGAAACTGTCGTCGCCTTTAGACAAGACAACGTGAAGGAACGCCCGAAAGCCGTTACCAATAGGGAGAAACGCCGCGGAAACCTCAGATCCTATAAGCTAACTGCTTCAGCTATTATCAGGGATTTACCGATTTTAACGGCAGGATGTTGTAAGGTGGTTTTGATTTTTTATTCTCTTGTTTTCCTGTTTCAAATCCCGTTTTAGCTATCCTTTTCGTTCTCTTCCACTCTATCTTCCTATTGGTACATTCCTTTCTATTTTGCCTTCCATTATATTAATTACTGATACAAATCCTAATTCTCAAATTCATGGCCTCCCTTATTCACATCTTATAGTCTTCACGAATGTGTTCTTCATGCATATACTTCGTTTACTTTATTTCGTTTATTTATTTTATTCGTTTCTAGTTCCTTTATTTTTATCATACGCTCTAACACCTATCAAGTCTCCAAATTTTGGTAGTAAAGTTTAAATAAGGCTCCATTTTTTAAATTATTTTTCCCTTAGTTCAATTAGTAGAAGAAAAAAACTAATAATTTTGTATCATTTTAGAATTTTTTGTTTAATTCCCTAAAAAAGAACAAAAGTTAAAAAATAGTGTCAAGTTGTAGGGAAAGATTATCTGAATTAAAATTTAAAAAGATTTCAAGCTTCCTTTGAAAGAAATTTGGATGTATGTGTATCTCTTATTATCAGCTTTGATTGCTTTTTAATAACAATTTAGATTATCTCTCTCCAGAACGAAAAAATCAAACTTTTGTATTACTTTTCCAGTTTATAGGGCAGAATAAATAAATTGCATTACTGAAATAAAATACAGAAATATTTTTAATTTTAGGTTCGTTTTGGTATTCCGGTGTGACAATAAGGGATACGTCAGAATGCCAATTGGAGACATGATTTCACTCTAAATACGAAACACCATTTCCACTTACTCGAACGTGTTATTGTTTGCAAATACATGGAGTTGAGAAGATTTTCCAGGTTATTTAGCAAAAGCTTTTAACCACATTTACCCAATGGAAGTCAGAAGATACTTCAAATAGAAAGGGACGTTTTTGAACTTTCAGCGAGAAAACGAGGAATTGTATAGCACGGCAACGTAATTTCACGCAAAAGAATGTAGGTAATACGGTTTGATAAAATATTTTCTTACATAAATAAAAAAAACTACTCGATTATACTCGAAAATATTCAATTACGTGACTAATATGCATTCATTTATGACTCGTACTTTTCTTGCTTTCACAGATACAGAAAGCATAAAAAGGATAGTTTACCAGCACCAGACAGTTCGTGTGCTATTAAAGGCTTTGAACAAGATGTGGGCCTATAATATTCTAAAAGGCTAATTAAATGGCTGAAATAACCGATTTACATTGAAAAATACTACTTCAAGCAGGACACCGGCATATAAAAGCGAAACAATATCATTTCAAAAAGGTCGTTTGTACGTAACAACCCTACTGCAGCATGCCGTATTCAGGCTTATATAAAGGGAGCTGAATATAGAAAATGCGAGCAAAATCAGAATACCTCCAATTTTTATGTTATAATATTTTAAGCATAAAGAGTTTTTTCTTTTTTTTAATTACTAGGGTGAAGTAGGATATTCATCTGAAAATTATTTTCCCTTACTTAAATGATTGAGCAACTCACATTTGTAATGAAAATCAATTGAAATAACTAACTAATCAATTAATTGTTATAATAGGTAGCTATTATTGTATTGTCACCCACTTCTGAGCTATAGTTAAAATTTCAAGTCTCTAGCTGATCGGAAAGTTAGTTTAAACTCGGTTGCAATATTCCACCCGGACAGACAGATATGACGGAAACCGAACTAATAAAAACGTGATAACAATGATAAAAATGAATATAACCGTGTTGTTACTATGAAAATCAATAGAAAATGTCACTAGGCCACGGTAAGCCTCATCCTAGTGTCATCAGTTAAAACGTCAGCAGATTACCATCAGAGTAACAATATCTGGTGTACGATCATAATTTATTGACAGTGGCAAGTGGTTAATATTATGTAAATGTGTGTGTATTGGTACCAAGTATCACGATTCGAAAATCTAAAAAGTTTTCTCGCCCAATACTCGAAAGTTTTCTCGCATTAATACTCGGAGGATTTATTCTGTGTCTGGTTTGAGATGAAGGAGCGATACACAACATCTGAGGGTTTCATCACTTGGATTAACAAGAAGACCTCCTTCTTTTCCACGCAACAAAGTCACCTTTTTACTCACTTGGGCCTCCCACACACGATCGTACCCTTATGCTTCCTACGCACGGTACAATTCGTCGAAACCAACTCTGAAAATATTTCCTTCCCTTATTTCCTTCCTTTATTTCCCCCCGCCCACCTGGCTAGACCTTATACAACCATCGAATTGACGAGGATGAATCCAATCAGTTGAAGAAACGTACGTCGGAGAAGGTCATTGTGATGTGAGCACATTTATTCGAATTCTCTTTATTCGAAAATCTCAGATCTGCAATCCTCAAGCCTTGTCCCGACTCTCTTTTGACAAAGCTAACGAAACCGATGAAAAATGTATGCTGTTGGAAAACAAGTGAAAACGTGTATGGAATAAAATGGAATAAAATTTACTTTTTGGGGAAAGAAACAATCATATTGGAATGAGCAGCTCAAATGGTTTTTTATCCTTATACCTTAGACCTTAGTTTTTTATCTTTAGACCTTATACAAGCTGGTTTTTTATTTTTTTCCCTCCAAAAGCTTAAATGCTGAAGATAAAATAGTGATGATAGCCCTTAGTAATTTGAGTAAACTCTAAGTTAACTACAAAGTTCTTTAATTGGACTATATTTGGAGACCAATTTTCAATTTTACTGTGTTATTTCTATAAGCGAGTAAATGAAGACATCACACGTGTTAAGGACATTTATATTTGAAATTTCTTTAAGAATTACGCCATCACAAGTCCACTAATTGCTCACTTCTCCGTTCCTTGTTTTTTACAAATCGGTGCTCAATTTCCAGTGGTCGCGTACTGAAATAGCGTGTTGGATTTTTTTTACCGTCCTCTCAAGACTGGTTTGTCCAATTTTGATGCTGCAAGAATAATGTTAATCATTATCGAGTACTTTTGAGCAAGTCTCATTGGGAAATGTATCATATTTTAAACTCGTGGAATGAAATTATCCCCCTAATTACCTCTTTTTAGTTTAAAACTTTTCATGATGTCAGTGGCTCAGGAATCTTTTATGGGACCAAAATAGATTCCTCAACAAAGTTTCTTGAAGATCAGCTGCATTACTACCTCCTTAAACCTTCTAATAATGATACGCCATCAAAATATTTAGATGACAGTAAGTGTACAAAATTTTTAATGCATGTACAAGGTAGCCACTTTTTGCAAAAGAATTCCATTGTTTCTCAAATATTGAAAAGTACCACCCGATTAAATAAATTGTTACCCGTATAACAGTATAAAAAGATGTTTCAGTGCTTAACTTAAAATAACGCGCAATATTGGTGGATTAGATTGCAACGTCAAAGCAGCGATATTCGTTTAAACTACATGTGGCTGTTATCTTCAGGCAATGGCAATTTCATGATTTACTATAATCGATAGCAGAATCAGGCATTAGATAAATATTTCCATGTAAATAACGGAAGAATATATTGCTCAAATTGTCGTTGAGGGGTACAAAACTATGTAATGTGAAGAGCTGAACGTATCGCCATGAATTCAGACTGACACCAGTTATATTAATTTGGATTATCATTCGTTACCGAAGTTCATTTGAAGAGGTTACGAAAGTTTGAAAACTGCTTATAGGTAAAAAGATGGGTAACTTGTAACCCAGGAATTACTGTTTTACTGAAAATAAAGATGTTTCATGACGAGTAGTTAATTAATGAGTATGGTAAGCTAAATCTTTCACGATCAAGCGACTCAACAAGGTAATAAATAGGTATCAATCGATATTCTTGATTATTGATACAAATAGGCAATTCTTTGACACGATTTAACGTGAAAAGAGATTTCTTCTCTTATAGTTTTGTCAGTTTTATGATATGTAATCATTTCCAGGGGTTCTGGAAAATTTACAAAATTCAAAGTTCAAAAAGTACAATAAATTATTAATGTGAGCACAGCCATTTGGTTGGCTGGTACTGATTTGAATGAGTTGTCTGAGGTCAAGTATTCACATTTTTCACTAAGCTTAAGGGCTTTCATTCCCTCCTCCGAGCAATACCTGAAGCAATATGGTGAACTGGGCAAACCGTAAGTGAATGAGCACTAGCATTTCAAAAAGATCGAATATTTCACCCGGGAGATGTTCAAGTTAGCAATAATTTGATGAGTCACCCCTTCACCACCACTGCAAAGAGACACCACTTCAATTCTCTCGAGACTTAACTTCTTAGTCGTTTATTCATTTGAAGCGTATGCGACTGAGGAACGGAAGGGGGATATTCCAGAGAGGAATTATAGTTTCCAGCCGGAAAATTTCAATTTTGAGATGGTAAATTCTCGGAATGAGAACAGCTGGATTCGTTTTTCATTTAAATGGTTATCGAAATAATATTTCAGAAGAGAGTGAGTTTTAGTTAGTGCAAAATATATTTTAAATATATTTTCATCCCGTTACATGTTATCCAGAACTCATTGGTTTCCGAACAGAGACAGGATGGCGTTCCAGTGCGGTGAGGGGAAAAGGTTGTTTGATATGTTCATTTTCTTGTTCCTTTGATTGAGCATATCGATAGAGCAACATATACGTCGATTAAATGTGACGAACCCTATGGGGGGACAGAGGAACATCATCTTTCAAACAGAGAACTTTAAGAGACTTGCTGTATGTATGTGTGAAGCAGAGTGAAGTGCGGATGTTTGTCTTTAGGATAGAGACAATATTCATTATGTAAAAAATACAGTCCACTTATTAAACGAGCATTTTGGTTTCATCAGTAAATTGTGTAATAGACCAAGGTGGAAGAACGACACTCATTCACTCATTCTTCTCCCTGTTTGTACAACATAGGACGAGGTTTTTCAGTTTAGGTATGAAAAAGTGTAAACAAGTTTGATATAATTTTTTAAATAACGAAATGCTTGTCAAGGTGATTTTTTTACGAAGAAAATATTTTTTTGAGACGTGGAATTACTCCACGCGAGGACAGTGAAGGCTATGAGGATTATTCTCCCTTGGGAAGTGAGATCAACTGAAACGGTAAGGATGGAGGAGGTAAAAAAAAGATAAATGTGGGTTTTAAAAGTGGGCTAAAAGAAGGGAAGAATTTGGAAAATTTTATTGGTCGAGGACCCAGCGTATATGAAATCAAAGAGCTGAGGAATGAAATGGATGAATTTTCAAGGTTTTTCTCGCGGTGGTCATAAAAGGAGAGGAAAAAAATATAAAGCTGCAGGAAGTGGTTTTTGAGGGGCGGGGAGAAGAAAAGAACGAAGTAGCGTACAGGGAGGTTTGAGAAACTTTTTCGCCCGCGATTCGGATCTGCATTAAATGAAGCCATCCCCCGGGAAAGTTGCCGGTGGAACGAGCGAGCCCTCACTGATTCCACATTTCTTCCCTTTCAAATTCTTTTTATACATCTCTCTCGGCTTCCTTCGGTGATGGAGTGAAAAAGACTATTTTGTCCACCCAGTCCTTCTCGGTCTCATCATTTCAGCATTTTTAATCTCAGCCTGACGCATTGTAATGCCCTTGGAAGCTTCCCCTCGGCCAAAACTTCCACGTTCTCCTGTTCTGACCCACTGAACGGACAAAAAGCTATAATTTGTCTCCGTGGGAAACATTTCTGATGATCAGCACCTATACCTACCTACGTATCTACGTATTATCCTGAAATTTTCCTTAGAGACAAGTGGAGGGGAATGTTGGGACACTATTCATGTAAAAGGGAGGGTACATTTACGAAGAAGGAATTGGAAGATAGAAAGGTCTAAAATGAACTTTGGTGACAGAGTATTTTAATGTCTCGTTTTGTTTTAATATAGTCAGTAATAGTGCATGGAGAAATTTTAATATCTATCAGATCGTCCGTTTAAATCATATATGGTTGCTCCTATAACTTCTCCATATTTAATACGGGGTTTACATAGTACCCTCCGGTTCACCCCCAAATAAACGTGATGAGGATTTTTCAAGTAGCCTTTAATTAGCAAATAGTTACAGAGTAACTAACGGCTCCCTATCTAGCTCTTTTCGAAGCTATGATATAAAAGTATATCACTGATGTACGCTCTGTTCGCCTGTAACAGATTTTTACGAAGTGTGAGGCTTTGCTCAGTTTTTTTTATTTCCCGTGCATTGTTTTCCTATTCTAGGTCGAAATATTTCCATGCGCATTCGATATGTGCTTTAATTTGAACTAGGTGACATAATCCCTTCACCTCGCCATCCAAGAGTTTTACTATCATTTACTTGATATTTCCTATATTGCTTCTTTACAGCATGATCACAGAACTTCACATTTTTTACTCCACGTTAGACCTGAAGTTATAGCGATTCTCAACTAAATATTTGACTTCATCTTAAAAATTTATATTTATTTCTTCAATAAAATGCTGGAGCAAAGACGGATTTCTGTGCATATCCGTTTTATTAAGTTGCCTTTGAATTTTTCCTGAGTCATTCCCGAGTTACCCATCGTAGTAGAGAAGTTACCCAACGTTCACTTGCCAGCAAAATATTTCTCGTTAGACGCGATGGTTATTTTTATATTTGCTTTTCTATGTTGTATGTGAATGAAGGATGGCTAGCCCCTTTCTCGTCAGAATGTACGTTCTGTTACAAACTAACTGCTCCAACGCGTCAAGTCTAAATCCTTTGTTTTTCACTTGTAACATTGTAGGCACAAAATTACAGTTACAGTTTTTCAAATATTAAATGTTAAGGAATTATAAACGTCTGCGTCGTTTTCTTGTCGTTACACGTTTTCTGTGCACTGCTTTTTTTCCGGAGCCCCTTCAGAAACTGTTGATATTCGATCAATATGTCCAGCATAAGCCGCTTTTTGTGCAAATTTTAAGTTACAAACTCCTCTCTTTTCTCGTAAGAACCTCAGCTTTTTGTGTATCAAAGAAAGTTATCCGTCTGTATAATTGTACTTATACGGCAGGGGCAAGTAGAATGTGATTCAAAATTTATTTTTTCAGAAAAGTGGGGAGGGGTGTGGAAAGACATTTTTTGCACAGGTGTGTACAGTGCCTGATAATTCGCATTGCTTGTGAGCGTCCATTTTTAGGCCTTTAGGATGGACGTGATAAATCCTGGAGGAAAAATTGGTCACCTGATTGTTCTCATACATGTGTTTTGCATATAGTGAGGTGCAATTCCGCCTCTTTATTTGAAAGGAGCAAATAAATGATTAAGTTGTAGATAAGAACTAAGTATTTTATTTAGAGGTGGCTAATAAATTTCTTCATTTGGGGTATATCTTCTACGCACTGTCCAATCTGCCGCTTATAATGACCTAATTCTCACTAGTAGTGAAGTGACTCCAATGTTTTCTGACCTCATCCAGTATAAAACACTTTTATTTTGGATAGTTTCCTAGATAGAAATTTACGAAAAGTATCCACTTCTCTTAACACTCCCCATATTTGCCATTTAATCCCCTCAGAAAGCCTTCATATTTGACCAACCATCCCGTTCTCCACTCACATTAATGCATTAGCCATTACCCTCCCAAAACTCTCCACATCCTCACTACCCTAGCCCGACCACTTCTTTAGCCTCACAAAAACTCGTCCCATAAACCTCTTCACCCTCACAACCCTACAACTCATCGTCACGCTGGACCCTGGCAAAGAAAGAAATTAACGTCACCCTCAAAAAGCTTTTTCCCTCATCTTCAGGAAGGAAGAAACCTGAGGAAGAGGAAGTGATAATACAGCTCTGATTGCGAAAAAAATCTGTGGGAAATCTGGGGAGAAGGAAGAGGTACAACCCGAGGTAAGGTTGGTTTGGACGGAAGGGACAGACGAGAATGGGGGTGGTGAGGGAAATAAGACTAAAGCGATGAAAATGGACGAAGAAATAAAAATAATCCAAGAATTGAGATCTGTTCCCTCTTTCTTATTATTTTTTTGGAAAAAAAACTTGGGTAGGGCATAATGTCGGGCTGAGAACGATATTTTAAAAGAGAAGAAGTTGGGTAGGGGTGGGAAGGGTATGGTAATGAATGAGGGTTGAAAAAAATATGTAAGATGGGACACGAGGGTGGAAGAGGGAGGGTTTCTCCTGTAGGGTGTCAGTGAGAGAACTTGGGAAGTGCCTAGGGTACAAAAAAAATTGCAAGCCAAAAAAAGCAAACGGAAAACACCAGAGAAAAGTGGAATAAAAAGTGACGCTCATGTTTAAAAAGAATAAGAGAGAAATTTTATGGCCATGACGATGAGTGGACTTAAAATGCGGTTACACTGAAACATTATGAAGCTCGCGTGGTAGAGCTGTGTGAAGCTCTCATTATAAATTTTGCATTTTTAAATGAATTTTTCTATAAAAATTACGCGATCATATACCACTATAAGACTTTTAAACAAATAATATTTTTATGCACGAAAAATTCATCTTTAAAATGGATCTAACTATGCAAGAAATGATTTTGATGAGACGCTGTGTATTGAGCATTTTAGGGAAACTATATTCATTTAACTAGGTCTAATCGTCAAAAACACTCGTCCATCATCAGTAGTAGTCTATCGGAAGATTGATTTGCAACAGCTCTCCATTCAACTCTCCTCCCTATCAACCGCTTCATTCATTCATAATTATTGACATCCTTCATGATTTGCCTTATGTACTTTATTCTTGGTCTTCCTCTATTATTCCTTCCATTTATTTCGTAGTCCAATATACTTATCATTAGGCTGTTGCAACGCAAAATGTGTTATCTAAGTTTTCATCGCCAAATGTGTTCTCTATGTCCTTCTCCGCAGAGTTAACATTATGTAGGAGAAAACTATGCCTTTATTCCTCTCCAGGTCTTTTTAGGACTTTTTCATTGGTATTTCTCTCCGTCCATTTTATTTTCATCAGTCTTCGATAACACCACAACTCCATTTCTTTCAACCTCCTATGATATTCAGTTGTTATTGTACAGGCTTCACTGCCATGTAATAGCATGCTCAAAATATTTTTTTAAAGAATCATAATAACCGATTATTTTGATAAACCAGCTTCCTGTCATCCTTTCTTCACTACAAACACAAGCTTATACATCACCATATCTCTATTTACTAATCCGTTTTCCAACCTCATTTAGAGTAAACCCAAACGGTTTTTTCACTATAATTCGCATTAAAAATCTTAATAATGCAAGAATGTGAGAACGCAGCGATAATTGTTGGTTTCACTATTATTGACAGAAATTCCTGTTTGTACCACACCACATCACCATTGCGTCCAATCTCAATTTTGCAGTTAAAGTATTACGATGATTCTGTTTTCTTGATTTCTTCAGCTAAACATACCCTTGGTTTCTTAACGTTAATCTAATATTTGTATTTCTTCAGTTTTGTCCATACAGTTCAGTATTCTACTTAGATAATTTTTCAGTGATAATTGCATTGTCATAAAGAAAACGAAGCATGCTGATTTTTCCATACACTTTTATTCATGTTTTTAATAAGGGAATCAATTTTGAGTTCAGAAATATTTTCGGGCCAAAAATCGAAAATTATCGAATCGAATCCATGTGGACAAAATGAGGAGTTTTTGGTTTTACGGCTTTGAAATATGATGCAATACAATTAAGACGATGAGAGTTGGACAATATCCTACGTTAAAATTGAAATTTTACTTCTATAGCGTGTTTGATATTCACTACCGGGTCAGTAAATTCAGGACATGATCCAACACCTTATTTTGGTGTTTTTATCACTCTATTGAAGAGTACCTCGATGGTTATAGCTGTTGCTGCTTCTTTATTCATGGTAATAGATGACGTATGCCTTACTCATAAAAGTAACCGATGCGCTATTATTTCATATTTTGTTGCTATTTTACACTTCATTTACCGTATGTACGCATGTAAATTAGCAATGAAGTCAGTACAATTATGATTTAAATCAGCCTGATTTCATTATATTAACTGCTAGCGTTGTTGTAGTGTTCAGTTTTTCTGTTATTTTCCGTTCCTCTCCTAGTTTTTGCAAGGAATTCTAAATATTTTTCCCGATAAAAATCACCTTTATATATGTGTAGGTATGATTTGTATCCAATCTTTAATGAATACATGTATTCCTGGAGGTCGTAGTCACTATTTTAACTCAGCACTGCCAACGCACTTTGAAATTAAATTGATATAAATGCTAAAAATCAAAAGAGAGACAATTTTACACTTCTCATTCACGGATGCACCTATATTTCGCATAGATATCGTCAATTCTAAATAATCGTTAGAAATCCTGTCTGTTCATTCAATCCTGTCCCAAAAATTCAATTCCTGCTTGGAAATAGATTTTATTCATTAAAATAATACAAGTTAATGACAGATTTAAAAATAGTTAACATGGATTCAGTGATTTTCTTCTACGATACTAAGAAGTCCTTGGAACTGGCATTAAAATGAAAGATATCCAGCCAATCGAGATAAAATCACACGTTTCGGTCTACGTGTGCTGTTACAGATAATGTTATGTATACTGTATGTATTAATCCAAATGGTGGAAAAAAGAGAAAGGTCTTCATTGATTAATTTAATGGACGAACAGTTTCGCCACATTAATGACTTTATCAGGTGACGTGAATGACATCATCGGTGACATATTTAGATGCCACCTTCGAGAGGCTACGGTGCATGCTATAAATCAGTAAGAATATGCATACTTTTTTATTTTGAATCCATGAATGTTTACCAAATTAAGCCAGAAACAAAACATTTCATCATATTTATTACTGTCAATTTGCTTCGCTAAATTACTTAAGAATGTAAATTATCATGTAAAAAAACCTTTCTGCCACAACTTCGAAAACACCTTCCTTCGATTCCTGTAGATTCTCTAACGACACACAAGAAATCGTAGGAATTCGTATGAAAATGAAATTTTTTTGGGCCCGACGAAAGAAGCTTACCTTTTTCCCTAGTGCCGGGGGAAAAGTGAACCATAGAGAGGGCACAATCGATCTCAACTACCAAAAAAACTGCTTTCATATTTCATTTCTCCTATGTATTTCCCCCAAAAATAATCCTTTTAGCCGCGAGAGGCTATTTGAATTCCCGTCACATTTTTGCGTACCTCAAGGCAGCATTCCGGGACCGCCTATGTTCCTTAAAGCATTGGTTTCAAGAGTTTTCTCTCCCTCTCTTTTTTTCTCTCTCTCTTCCCCACTCAACGAGATCAATGCCTCTTTTCTGGCGGAGATCTGGCTGCATCAATGGCTCAGTCACCCGAAAAAGAGCCCCGGATTACTGACTGACTAGTTAGTGCCAAGGGGTCTGAGCACTAAGGAGCGATCGCGGGTCTCTCTCTCTTGCTCAGTGAATACCATACTTCCCTTTTCCGAAGCAGGAGCGGTGAGCGATATTAAAAGCTACCCTTATTCCCCCCATCAAACCACCACGAGGCTGCATTCCCTCAAAAGGATTTGCTCTCCGCTTGGACGTAAAATTTGGAGCGGTTGAATAAAGCTAAACAAATACATTCCGCGGGAATTTATTTTAGAGCCAAGCTGGTGTTGGAAACGATAGCGCTTAGGGCAAAGATTGAAATAGAGGAATTCTTGAGCATCAGAACAATCAATGCGGTGGGTCGGATGAAAAGTGAGTCTGGGCAGAAATGAAAACTGAGGTAGCAACCTAACGACAAACTACGGTTTTGGGAAATTGCTATCCAAAGTTCAAAAGTAGGGTTACGATGATTGAATATCTTCAAATTAATGTAAAATGTTATCATAATGGACGTACTGCTATACCATTTTCCACCAATTGTGCAACTGCACAAGTATAGTGTGCAACTAATCACGTGATGTAGGATCTGGTGCTTCCCCGCCGTATGGGCTTCTGGAAATTCTCTTGGGTGTCCCACCTGGTCAGAGGTTCCATGTTGGCCGACGTTTTCACATCTGCCCTGAGGACGATGCTCGAGTCGAATGTCAAGACGTCGGCTATCATGAACCCGTGGGACCCTTACCCTGACCCGGTGGGAAACTTGAGGGAATTTTGCGTAACTGGACACGTGCATCGAAGGGCTATATTCCTTATAAGTTCAGCACACTTTGTGCTCATTTTTTAGAATTCCTGGAATGTATATATAACATGTCTCATAAATATATGTATATATATAATTGCGGTTCCAAAAGAGCGGTGGAGGTAATTAGTTGATGCGACGTGGCCAAATTCATTACTATAAATGAATGATTAAGTTTGTAAGTACCCACAACTACTTTCCGTCATTATACAGAAAAGAAAATTCAATTATTATGTAGTCAATCTATTGCAAAAAATAAAAGAATAAAATATCCTTGAAAAAAATACCAGATAGTACCAATAATTTTACTGCCATCGCAAGACGCTCCACGCGACTTAAAAAAGGGCCATTGAATGATTTAAAACCACATCATCCTTTCTTCACCCAAAAAAGTAAGCGTTCCGTTGATCCAGAGAAATAAAGACATGCATCTACTTTAAGAAAACTTTACCATGAAGCTCTCCCAATACATTCCCAAATATGTAAAAAAGCATGAGCCCCCACTTACAAACATAGAGCTAAACAATCGATTATCCAATGAGACCAGAGTTACAAAACAAAAAAAAGATAATGTGACGCTAAGGAGCCTGAGCTTCTTATACGCGGTGAAAATATTTCCCGAATTCATTTCTTGAGAGCTATGCCAAAAACTTCTCTCATTCTGAAGCCTCTTCTCGCTCAACCATCAATCTATTTCCGGGCCTTGCATCTCTATTCCATGCATCGAATGCACAAAGGAATCTCCATCTCAAGGGCAGAATATAAATTACAGAGGGCGGTTTTCCGAGGTAGGCTAAGGCTCCGGGGCGCGGCAAAAGGCGCTTCGCCTGCTGCTGCGGCAGATAGTTCCGAGCGCTTTCTACCCCTGGAGCTACGCGAAAGAATGGAATTCAAATGAAAGGCCTTCTGTGAGAGAAAGAGAGAAGGAGGAGCGTTTTTCCGTCTCTATATTTCTCCACCTCATCGCAGAAAGATATAGAAGAAACAGAAAAAATGATCCCTTTCAAATGCTTCGTTCTACCAAAAAAAAACCGCAAGGAAACCACATGAACTCTTGTGATGCCTCGCGGTATTACCCACTCTTTCTTAGTGGCCACCTCCGATACCAATCTCTTAAGCAAATCATGTTTTTATCAATGTAATAGAAGGATTCCTCACAACAGGAGGAAGGAGAAGGTATTCCCATAATATTTCGTTTTTTCGCCTTGTGCCAAAATACAAGGGGAGTTTTAGCTTATATTCCAATTGAGCTTGAAACGCTTCCCTTTCCAGCAAGAAATTCCATTTTGAATATTTTCAGGCCCTAACCACATGAAGTAAACTCATTCCTCGAACTGCTTTCAAAAATAGAAGTGGTATGCAAGAGATTAAAATCTACTTGCTAGCTTAAAATAGAAAACAGCTATGAGGAAAATGTCGAGAATTTTCAAGCATCTAGAAAAGCTCATAATAATAATAATCTCATTTCCAAGTTGTTTAATTATCCATTTTTGTTCAAACCAAGTTTAAAATTATGAAATTGTGATTTTTAATAGATTTGGAATATTAATTTAAAAATAAGTTCTGCTTGAGCGACCCATGCTTACTGCCTTTCCAACGTCAAATAATAACAATTAATACGTGTAAAATTAATTCATTTACATTTAAATTATAATATAGCATGAAGTTTCATCAAGCTATTATAATACTGAAACTATTGAGAATGTATTCCTTTATTTTTCTGATACATGAATTTTAAGCTCAGTCGTGAGCCTAAACCATGTCGTAGTTATCCCTCAAATCAGGTGGCTGAGGTTTCGGCGATTTTTTCACAACTTCATAGGTGTCATAGAAAACTAGGAAAATGACTTATTAATTAACATATTTTAGTAAGCCATCCTTCATTTACTTCTCTATAACTACATACTAAACTAACGTAACTGTATAAACATTAACGTACTTGATATATATTGACGAAACGCTTGCAATGCTCAGTATGACATTAAAACATTATGAAATTTTATTTTAGATGCTAAAATCATCGAGTACATAATTACACCATGAAATGTGAATAAAATAGTAAGCCGTTATAAATTACTGGAGAAAAATAAGTAGTAGATATTTTTTACGAAACTCTGGTAATAATTATTTGGTATCGTAACTTAGTCATGCATAGTAAAAAATTAAATCGTCCATTACATTGTTTCGTCACAAAAATGTTGCTACCATAATTATAGCACGGAGACGAGAGACCCCAACGTCAGCTAAAAGTCAGCATAGAGGAATTTAATATGTGTTTCTAGGCAGTTTAATAGTAGAAAGTGGCTCCGAGACATGGTGACCAAAAATAAGAAAGTGTTACAAATGGAAGATGGTTTCCACAAACGTGTGAGGAGGAAGTTGCAAATAAAAAACGAGCAATAAAAATTGAGTCAGAAAGAGGAGAAAGGAAGTCGCAGAAAGGAAAAGCTGTGAAATTTCCCGGCGTGAATCCATCCACGAGAGAGAAAAAAATAACGAATGGAAAATTATGAATAGGTTTTGCGTTGCCGGTCGATTGCAACGGCGGGAACACACCTTAAGAGTGCCGGCGTGTTCATTCGTTCGAGTAGGAAAGAATTTAATCGCGTGGGAAACCTTCTTTGAGAGCGAGTGAGAGAAAAATCATAAGGTACCTAATTTAAAAAGAAGAGTTCTCTACAGTAAATGCATTTACAATGATACTGAAATATAAACATTTTACAATGCCGGGCTTGAAGTGCATGGAGGAGAAGAGTGCAAAAATTGTTTTTAAAACCACTTTTAAACACTTACCGTATTTCTCCGAATATAAGCCGCATCCCGTTTTTTGGGGTCTCAAGCAGGGAAAAAAGTTAATACGCGAATTTAAGCCACACCTTTTATAGTGCATCCCGTACTACCGACAGTTTTAGGAATTAGAACTTAATATCTGTTTTTACGTTACCTATTTAACTGTGACATAATGTTACCCATATTATCCGTTAATATATGAATGAATGGTGCACCAATTTGTCTTTTTTTCAGCGATATTTCTTACTTCCCCTGTGGCTTAAACGAGTTTTGCTGGCGTCCGCGTGAATCTGATGACTGGTTTTTTCAAATCGGTAATTTTTACGATTTTTTAAGAAAGTTCTCGAATTTAAGCCGCACCTCGAATATAAGCCGCACCCCGATTTGAAGCCCCAAAATCGGGAGAAAAAGTGCGGCTTATATTCGGAGAAATACGGTAAATTTATATTCAATATCAAGCCAAAAAGTAAACTAGCTAATAATTATTTTAAATACCTAATTGGATGTAATTTCAGCAGCTGTAAGAAGCATGAAGTGATTATTGAAATAATTATGGCTCAAAAATATCGTTTTATGTGGCTGAAATTCCAAATAATTAACTAAATAAGTATATATTAGTACAAATTAGTATAACTGTTTTATTCGTTTTTAAATTATGATTTTACCCATCGCATGGTGAGAACTCCTCAAAAGCCGAAGTTTTTCGCGGTTGCGTAAACCGTATTGCAGTGAGTAATTAATTTATATTTTTAAACAGTTGAGATAGACACAAACTATACTCCTTTAATTACTTAATGCGTTCTATACGTTATATCTTTCTAATTTTTTAAACGAATTCTCTCAGGAGCTGATAAAAGTACCACATCGCTTGGAAAACAGCTTTTATGTTTTGGCATATATTTTGAAAAGTAGACCCTAAAACTGGCTAATATTATCATGTCTTTGGAAATGTCATATCTTTTCTTAATGAGGAAGCCAAATTCATTGATTTTACGTTTAATGATATCTTGCTTTAACTATCTTAAGGCCAACAAAAGTTCAGATACCATGTAAATGTGGGAAATTATACGTGGAGAGATCGGACGGACAATTTTCACCAGAATTAAGGAGCATCGGAGGTACATTATGGTGTGTCAACCCGAAAAATCTGCAGTTACGGAACACAGCATTGGCCTGGATCACACGATCCATTTGGATAAGGTTAAAACTCTTTGCCAAGGGTAGGAATTTTGGAAGATATTGATCAGGGATGGCATAGAGATACAACTCGCTGAGATAAACATCAATAGAGACTTTTGGTACTCTCATAGCAAATCTTTGGGAAACCCTTAATAAGAAGTATCCGAGAGGAAAGAAAAGAGTGAGAATCCACGGACCAATCAGAAGGACCCTGACTCCTAACAACAGGTATTAATTACATACACAGGCCATTTAGACCATACAACTTAGCCTATTCGACTATCCTGACAGCCGTGATGATGATTGACGATTCCTTCAGTAAAACGTTGGCAGTGATGGAGGCATTGACCCGGAGGAATACCTGAATAATCTATGTTAATTGAATACGCCGGGAAAGCATAAGATGTAATTTTACCCTAAGGCCCTTTAGCACGATGCTTAATTCAGGGTAAAGGGTAAGGGTATATTGTAGTTCATCGTTAGAACTAAAAACAGTGAGATAAGTATGATACTTATTTTCCGTCCGTTTATTGGATCCTATTATCAGGCAGGCGTCTCTAGTGTTTCGAGAGAATTCCAGGGGGTAATTGGAATCTTTCAAATAATAATATTTAGAGAAATAGCTCGTTGAATTGTAGAAAGGATTTACTGAGCCTTTCAAATTTGAAAGTTAAGAATTGACATAGCTTTTTCAAAATCCTTCCTAAAGAAAAAAATCTTGACATTTTCAAAAGAATTTCTTTGCTAGTCACCTTCAGGAGAGCAATAAAAATATTTATTTTTCCCCCGATATTTAGCACATCCTCCCCAGAGGATTAAAAATTGTTGCTCTAGAGAAAATCGAGATATAATGTTAAGGCAGTTTCTTATACTTCCCCAATGTAATGTCATTTTCCCCCAGCCCTCGTTATCGTAGTAAATTAAGTAAAGTTATGCTTACTGTCATAGTTTCCTTGCAAAGCAACAACTACCTATGTCCTTTGAAATGAAACCATGGCGTTGAACGATAAATAAGTTGGCAAAAAATGTAGTACTATGCACATTACTTTCGCTTTAAGGCTACAAAGTTTGTTTGTCGTCCATCTGAATATGAAATAACGGGTATATTACCCATGGATTGATATCGTGTTCAAAATACATTTTTATTAGCCGCCAGGGTCAGTTCTCAAAAATACTTTCTCGCATTCATGACTCATACGGCTGGACGAGGTCTCCCGGGATGTTGAGGCAGAGGTTTTTGGCTAAGTGGGTAGGAGTGAAAGTCCGTGAAAGGAGAGAAATGAGGAGGAATGCGACTCAATTGAGGACAAATGCATGGAGTGCAGTCTGAAGGAGATGAGGAGTCCCTCTTCATTCGACCCAGACTGGCCGAGAGAGAGAGTTCTCCTCCACCAAGACTGGAGATGCACCGCAACGAGATCTTTGTGCTTTCAATTCCCTCGACTCCACCCTCTACCCGAATGGTCCTTAACTCACGCCCGCCCTTCACACTACCCTTCTTTCTAATGACATCCTCTTTCTATTCCCCTTTCCCCCTGAAGGATTACACGATATTTGGATTTAAACACCGCATGCCGAAACATCTTCTTCTTTAACTCATGGGTTAAGGCCGTTTTACAAGATGCTTAAGTCAGCACTGAAATCAGTACTGAAATCAGCACCAAAAACTCGGAAACAAATTGGAAACTTATATCGATTTCAATGCCTCGGAGCCTGTGTATACACGATGTGCGTATACGCGATTTCATTACGCAGGGGCGCTTTCTAGGTATTATCTGAAATACCCAATATAACACTGTCATAAACAAGAAGGATTACAATGTATATTTTTTGGGATGATGCTATCGATTGCTCATTTCCACAAGTTGTCACCTGATACTTTAAACTTTACGTAATGTAAATTAACTGCGCCATATTTTTGACCAATAGGAGCGAAATCATGGAATTTTCCTGTTTCCTCGAGACATCACGTAGACGTTGTTACTTTGGTAGATTTCAATGCTGCCACCCGTATGCTCTCGAAACACTCCTCGTCTATGGATCCAAGATTCGGATGGAAATTAACTATCGAAATTATTTCTGTTTTTAGTACTTGTAATTGAATTCGATTCCGCAATCGGATGCGATCACACACTTTAAATGGTACAATTTTAAGCATGTTGCATTCAGTTCGATTTTTAGTGCTGAAATAAGCATAGTGTAGGTCTTTATGCTGAATAGCCTGTTCCTAGTGCCCGCAGAATGCGTGGTCAAAAGTTACCGGCAGCTAGTCTTACGGGTGGCCAGTAAGTGATTTATTAATAAATGTGAATGAGGGGCAGAAAGTACAGATCGGATAGTGCTACAAAGTACCGAGATGTATTTTTATGCAAATGAACCTCTTCAGTATATCGTACCAGAGATCGACACACATATACAAATTTAACAAAGAACACAATGAAAACTACAGACTAACGATTTCTTTCGGTATCATTTTAGTCTCTCAACCGTTGAAAGGAATTTACCGTGTTAAAAATTAAACTACAATTGTCTGTTGCAATTGCTGCCGCCCTTTCATCACTTTTACTCGTAAACCTCGAGAAAGAAGCTGAATTATCTTGAGAAATATCTGGAGAAAGCTGAATTATCAAAAACTTAGTTTCTGGCGGGAAAGAAAACAAAATTATAAGAGGATCGTTCTGGAACCCCAGAGTATCCCTCAAATTAACACGCGGATTGGGGAATCACCATCAGCACATAAATTTCCTCACACTTGCAAAAACGTTTGGGCTGGCTTTGCCTTTTCCTGTAGTCGTTTTAGCTTTGGTTGACCAGCATTGCGATGACCACTAGACGTATTCTTATGCGATTCTGGAGACACGGTTCAGCTGCAATTGCCTTTAATAGTTGTATCATTTAAGGACACTGCAGCAGAGACGAATTTGCTTTATTTTCCTCTAGTTTAAAAATCTTACATGTACATATACATAAATATACATCAATGAACCCAGAAAATAAGATATCTTTCCATCAAAAGAGACATTTTCCTCTGCCATTCAGAAGTATGGGGAATAATTAAAAGAGTAAAAATACTGGAAAGGCTGAATAATTTTAAAAACTCAATTGTGAAACCTGCAACTTGACGCAAGGAGAAGAAATTCCTGAATTTCAGGATCACAGTATATTCCGTAGCGAATGATAATCCTGGGTGAACGATGGAATGGAAATTATTTTATCGCCAATGAAACCCGTCTCTCCATAAGCTAACTCCATGCAAACTCGAGTAAAAATGAGGAAATCAGCGTGAATTCGTATCTCTCAACAAACAACAAACAGAATGAACTAAATATTACGAATCCAACCGAATTACATTCCAGCAGTCCAAGGGCCAGTGAAGCCAGTCTGACTGCTAGCACCTTGAGCTTCCGGTTTCTCGCCAAGAGCATTTCCCAAGTACCGCCCCTACGCGGTACCTCCGAGACTCCGGGGACCACCCCTTCGTGAGATAAACAGCATCTTGTTCTTCATGGCCTATAAATCCTCGGTGTCTTAATTGTTACATCGCGCCAAGGGAGCGTCATGATAAACTTGGGCATTCATTCCTTTTTTGTCACCCACGCCGGCTTGCCAGCCACGTTCCAATTCCTCTCATCTTTCTAACATTTAACAGCACGGGCAGTGAACGTACAAAAATGAGAAATGCGTGCCGTAAAAGAAAATAAAATTTAGAATTATCGTGGTGTTTGGTGAAAAAAAGAGAAAATTGTTTTGCCATTACGTGCAAATTGGGACTTTAGAATCATGCAGTTTTGGCTCATAAATGAACATAAAAGTCAATCATTTTATAGCTATACATAAAATCTTAATGCTTTGTGAGTATATGATTAAATTTGAATTAAAATTTGGACGAAAATGGCTTTACCAATTGAATTTCCAACATGAACATACAATTATACTGATCAGAAAAATAATACATAAATGCTTACAGTATTACATAAACAGTTATGATACGACAAAACCTAGTAACTTATCTCAATCTCACTGTAAATCTGTAAACACTCAATATGAAATGTATTGCTATTTAATAAATTGGCGATTAAAAAATAATAAAAATGTAGATATTATTATTACAGCTCTCTTAGTGTGATAACTTGTAACATAGTGACTTTAATAGGAGCATAAACCCAATGTATACATGAAAAGATTTCTGTCTTAGTTTTACTCTGTGAAGACACACGATTTACAAAATTTTGCAAATGCAATTTTTTTGCTTTCTTTTTTCGTGTTTCTATGTTTTTCAAGTATACCGATGTATACTATTTATACGTGTGCATCGTATCCTCTAGAGAGTTTTCAACAAATGGATTTTATATATATGCCTAGTATATATATTCAAATTTCTTTGCTGAGCAATGCTTCTCTCCCTAAAAGTACATAAATTAACATTAATTTTTTTAAAAATCTCAGTTATCGACAAATCGAGGATATATGTAGTGGTTTTTTCACGTTCCGATGCAGCAAGAAGTACGTATAAAACGGAAAATCATATTTGGAGCACTTCAGCACTTTCTATAACAATAATAAAGTTTCCGTCAAAAATACTCACGATTCCGATGAAATCTATGGAAACATTAAAAAAATCAATTTATTAACGCTTCCCCGTTCACTTCCTAGATCACGAAGCCCCTCCATATAAAATGAATGAGAAATGGAACCGATTCCCATTCCGACCAATGCATGGGGTAGAGCCAATGAAAGCTTCGCGTGGTGAGATGTCGTTCTGATCCATTCTATCTCTTCAACGCCCTCGGGTTTGCAGCACTCTGAGAACGAGTTTTGGGGCGGTCTGGTTCCGTGTATATATTTTTTTCATCCATACCTCACCATTTCTGTGAAAAGGAATCGAAAAAATATCCTTTCTTCTGCGGCACTCCTTAATCTTCCACCCCCTTGTGGAAATGCAGCGCTTGCTTTAATCCCTGAACAAGACTACTTCCAAGTTTCCTTCCTTCCACCCTCTCAGACCTTATATTTATCTCGTCGAAAAAGGGCCCCTCCCACCTCGCAGTGGCTGGCTACGAGATACAATATCCAAGAAAATTATATATTTTCTACTGTCTCCACCCCCTTTTTCTTACTTTCACTATCTTCTTCCAACCTTTGCACCGTCACTCGCTCAAGGAGTATCTTCTCCTGCAACTTATATGCTTCCTACAAACGCATGTTTCGAGCAGCGTAATGAACTTTCCCAAATACCATAAGATGCTACCGGGATAAGAGTGTGAAGTCATAAATCTGAAAATTAGGAAGGAGGAATCTTCCACTGATTATAGTTGATCTTTAAATCATTAGTTTTTAGCAATAAAAGGAAGTGCATTATATTTATCTTATTCTATTTCAATTGAAATGTTTGATGCTGCAATGTTTGATGCAGAATAATAATCATCCATTCAATGATGGTTGGCTGGACCTGTACTTACAGAGCTAATTTAGCACACATTGCATACTTTTATTGCATCTACATGGAAATAGGATTTAAGTGCTAAATGTTCCATATTATTTATCATTTCTTGAAGTTGACAGCAAACATTAAATTTAATATCTCTCACCAATGTCAATAATTTTCAGAAGGCGCACTATCGGTGAATATTATGGCACAAAATTGGCAGGGAATGCTCGCCAATTAAACAACTTTTCAACAACCAGCATGCATTACCATCACAATTTAGACAGCATAAATATTGAAGTCTGTTTCACACATTAGCGCTTCAGGTACCTACTCCACAACACGCGAAATAAAAGGTACAGAAGGAATCCCTGCTACAAAAACACAGGTTCCCAAGAAGATTTCATGCATCTAAGGCCTAATTTAAACGTGGGTGAAATTAAATGCTTGCCTTTTAAGATGATTCTTTCACCAAAAAAGCTGCGCGTGCTACAGGAACAAGTACGGAATCGTGGTAATTTTTAATGCCCTCCTCATATTTATGACTCTCCTTGGATAGGTGTGAGTGCTTGGGGAGCAGTTGAGGAGGGATATGAATAAGCAAAGTGGTCGCTTTCTCTGGAGATGACTTGAGTCTCACAACCGCAAAGTTAGGAAAGGGATACTGGAAAGCAGAACGTGGAGGTAAGGAGGAGGAGCTGAAGGAGAAAGAGATTTATTTCCGGCAGTAAAGGTCTCAATTCCATATTATTTTTTTCGGAGAGGAGTTGAAAAGATGGGGACCTGAATGCTAATGCCTCTAAAACCCATACAAATGTTTCGCATTGAGAAATGCAAGCTATTAATTCCGTTAAAATAGATGAGGGGGTACGGAAGCCATGTGAGCAGGTAGAAAATCGACAGGGAACGAATTTTAATCTCGGTAAAAATTACATCACATTAATTTTAATATTATAAAGGAAGGAGAATATATTGCCCCCTTCAGAATGAACATTAATGTGATTCCGTTTCTAAAATGCCATTTCTCATGCGATGAAGTCTAATGGGCATCACTATGTCATAATTGTCCATCATAAGGCAAAAAGATGATAGATATAGACAGGTTTTTATAGATTTGGCTCAACTTTTCGGATTTATCCCTCATCAGCTTCAGAATTCGGCCTATTATGCATTGATAAAACTTAAACAGCAAGCAAATTATTTTTTCAATGATTTAATACATCCCAATATCATCTACTTGTGGCATATTTGTACATTGAAGCTTACAATTTAAAAGGATTTATTGGAAAATATAATGTGTTCAAATTTTTCCACAATACCATTTTTAACTTATCAAAATCAACTAATTATTTTACTACGCACACAAAGTTGTTTTTCATTTATAAACTTTTAAAAAAGCTAAGTACATTAATTAATTACTAATACACTGTTACCTATATCTTAGTAAAAGTAAGTTTTAGTTACATTTTAGCGACATAAGGATTCATAAATCCCAACTTAAATTCATTAATTTTTTTAATGCTTAAAAAATCATCCTTATTTGATGTTTTATGCATTATAACTTCATTGAAATTCACTCGCTTGAAGGGTATATGGCTCGTCAATGTCGTTAAATACCAATTCAAGTGGTTCATGTATAGCCAGGCGGATCTGAAATTGTTAATATTAAACGTTTTTGTCTTATACATAATATAGTACTTTTTTAGAACTGCGTTTTGAGCTCAAATATTCCGCTATTTGAATATGAAATGTCTTTGTACCAGTTAAATAACCACTAGTTACGGCTCTCAACGATAATACTAGTGGCAGCTAACTGTTAGCATGTTTTTACTTCTCAAAGCCTGAAGTCTCAGTTAACTTCACATCAACCCAAAACCTGCGTCTTGCAGCTATTTAGGTAAATTAGAGTGTACGAAACGAGGTCTGAGACCAATGGATTAGGGATAGTATCAGCTAACGCATGCAATGTTGACGGCAGACAATTACGATATAAAGGACGGATACCATCAGAAACGAGGCTCACTCTCGCTAGTTTATTGATAATAATAATAATAATATAGTTTATTGTTCACAGATTTACATCCGATGTAAACAATTTTCTCAAGGGTTTTTCTGGTTGCTTTAAAAAAAATAGCCGACAAAAATAGTAAAAAATACGCTTTGGATATATGTAGACGAAACGGCACTTGTATTTCAACGTTTTACTCTTGGTGTTTCCCAGGCCCTTTTTGTTTTTTCTGGCGGTAAAACTCGATGCTTAGATGTTCTGTCCCCAAATACTCAAAGAGATACCGTATGCCAAAAGAAAGGCACAAATGAATGTTGCACTCCAGGCGTGGGCGCGCGAAATTTCGGGGATCAATGGGTTCCGTCATTTTTACAAAAAACATTACATGCGTATTGCCTGCAAGGGGTACGAGAAATTAACCACTGTTTTATGTAAATATTTATAAAATCTATAAGAGTCTTAACATTTAAAGAACTAAATGCGTGATATTTCCTATAAAAACCGGATTTCATTTGTTTTGCGTTCGCCTTCAGAAACGACTTGAATTTATTCTTACTTAATATATTTTAGAAAAATTAAGTACTTTATTACCCACGTTGTGTAATTAAAAATGCTTCCTAACAAATTATTAATTATTCTTTTACTTTAAAAATCACTATGAATTGTTTTTAATAACTTTTTGAATCATGTCCACCAGCTTTACGTTTGTTGATTTTTCCAATTTAGTGACGTGTGGTCTCTCAGACCGCTAATCGAATTCAGTTGCAAATTCACAGAAATATATAATAAAAACGTAAAATTTTCAGAGTCATAATTTTAAAAACGCAGCGGTCTCTCAGACCGCACGTCATCGGATAAGGATTAAATATCCTGCAGTATCAACACTTCCAGTAAATGGCACAAAGACATGGAAAGAAAAGAGAAACTTGAGAAAGCTGACACAAAAGAGAAGTGTTTTCGAAACATATCTACGGAGGCGAATTCTAACGATAAAATGGTCGAATAGAAACAGTAAATGTACAATTATTTGAATAAAGTCGGTTACATTTGCATTTCGTGACTCAGCCTAATATAATTATGCTCACGAATGAGTTATTCATTTAAATAGTAGGTTTGTGCTTGCGCGTGGTACTAAAATATTAGAGGATAATAGAAATGTATTATTTACATTTTCCTTTTCACTAAATTCTCTTTTGCTGAAATGATCTTTGCCGATCACTTCTTACTTATTCATAGATATTAAAGTTACGTTTCCATCCTTTTTATAGCGATCCTATTTATATTTTAATTTACAATAAAGGTTGTTTGATTTATATATACTTTCAAAATATTATATCCTGTTTAAAACGATACGCTATGCACAAGATTAAACTTTATGATAGAGAAAATAATGTTTCTGCTCAATTGATGTCATTGCGTTCAGAACCCGTCGTCTTCGGGATCTTAATTAATTTTTCTTTTCTGGGTATGAATCAGTTCCAAATTCCATTTACGTCATGGGAGTAGATTGTATAGAAAATATTCAAATGAAAACTGGCTCAAAATTTCCAAAATCGTTTATTGAACTTGCAATCACTTTGATACTATGGAAAGAGACGAAAGCAATCCGGTTAATGAATGCCTCAACCGAATGGATTCCTTCGGTTAAAATTAAAAAGAAATATTTCCCATCCGGTTGAGGTTTCAATATGAATTAAAATGTTAGCTCCTGCGGGAAAAGGTTCCATATTTTCTTTATAAATGAGATTCGGCATTGGGATTTGAGAGTCTTGAGCAACTATTTGGAATTTATGTTACTGTTTTGCTACATACTTGGTAAGACAAAAACAGAAAGCATATGTGTATTTTCATAGGAATGACTTCTTATGATATCAACTGATTATAAACTAGGGATTATTATCAAGATATTGGCAATGAATGTGAAAATAGTATTTAGAAATAGAAAAGGTTGTAACGTGTTACAATTCCGTAAAGTTATGCAGGAAACTTTATTTTCCTTTTCCAGTTAAATCTAAATATTGATTTTGCGTGACTTTCAAAATCTTATAACTTTTTCTTTTGCCGAGTTTTTCAGAAAATATTTTCAGAGGTACTCGAATTCTGCAGTAAGCCCTCAAAAGGTAAAGATGTTTTTCTTTGATGTGCTTGCTCTTGCTAAAAACTTATATATAACGTTTAGCCCATTCATCAACAGCGATTAAAAAGCTATTTTATTTTCATTTCTTATACTATGCAACTAATTCGGTCAAAAGTGTTTTATTAAATTTATGAATACCTACACATAAATTTCAATGAGCAAAATGCAGTCACTTTATTGGTATATCTGTCACAGTGATATATGGTTATAGAGTAATCATAAATTATTCTTATTAAAAATTGCAGTCTCAGTTACTTCATGACAACTCCCTTTAATTATTTAAAACTTTTCTTCTCATTTACATACCCGTGAAACTGCGTAATCATTTTGCGCTCCAATGAGACTAGCAATTCAGTTTGAGATAATCCTTTAGGACCATTTGGAAATGACGTTTTGTCTAAGGAAGGCACATTTCGGCACTCATTTATAATACGATTAAGCTCCCTTGCTTTTCCAAAACTTGAACATACAAGGCAATGACAATTAAATGTACATGCCACATGCAGCCTGAATACGATCCGGGTTCATCACCAAGTCGTATGCAGTTAAACTGACCAAACGTGTCAGGATCACTTGATACTATGTTTTTCCCCAACCTTCCCATATCTACCATATTTATTTCACTTCCTCAAGTACTGCTAAACATGCTCGCTGACCTTTGGTGTAGCAGAAAGATAAAATAATGGGTTATACCGAGAAAGGTTTTCCTCTGATATCAATTTGTTTTATAGTATGGTAGCTGGAACGGTAGTTCTGGGTCATTGAGTGCCCACTTTAATAATATTTGAAGCTAAATGAATAGTTACCCAAGTACTTACTTAAGGTCATCTTTGTTGTGTCATCTCCGACGTGTCTTTCAAAATTTATGAAAAAATTATATTTCAGTTCATTTTATCGAATCTTTCGTAATCGGCGTGATATCGTGATATTTGTTGACAAACATGATAATAATATGAAATTATTTCGCTTTTGGAAGAATTTCTGTTCGAAGTTTATCGAATTATGACGAAATATATCTCGTGCCATAAAGCTGATTATTAAGTATCTTTTGAGTGATTTAAAGTATCTGTTGTGTGGAGAGTAGTAACATTAATAAACTGTAGATGAAAAATATGTATTTTTCTGAATGTTTTAGGCACCTACTGACAAGTCTTTGACCTGACTTTGACCTAGGGATGTAATAATAGATTCATAAAAAAATTAAAATAGCTTTGGATTGCCAAAAAAACAGAAAGGTAGTTAAAATCACTTTTTTAAATGATAAAAAATAAAAAAATGTCGGAAATGTGTTACGCTAATTTGTATATTGAAAAAAATCGCTTCAATATTCTCATTTGAAATATTTTGTCTGTTTTTTGTTTTTAACTTTTTTACATTGCCGTTGACAATTTCTTGTCTCCACAATTTAGGAGCACTCCAATCCAGCATCTGCTAAGTCAATCATCTTAATTTCCGAACCATTGGTAACAGTTTTTTCTACCATTGATGAGAACATTCTTATTTTTGAATTTAAAAAACCTTTTCGCTCTGAGGTTCGGGGTGCAGCACGTTTGCTGTATATTTCCCTCGGCCTATTTTCTGCAGGATGCTGTCTTACCTCTTGTGCGTACTTTGCGATGAAATAATTGTATCCCGTTGTCTCCATTATGCTTGTATTGCTGTTAGAAGTTTCAGATTATTAGCTATGGTAGTGATCTCTTTCTCATCTATTTCTATCGAAACGTACCGTTTTACTATTTTTACAGAAACTAAGCTTAGTACTCTTCAATGAGCTTCTATTTAGCATAATTCGTAACACATTATTTTAGCAAACTGATTTAGATTATTAATTATAATATGTATGTTTTAATTATGAAGATATCTTTCGTCAGCACATTATAATGTTTGTTCATAATGGTGAGAGGAGGCTAATTCAACATGAGCTAAAACAAATAAGGGCCTTCCTGATGAAAGTTCCCGATTAGGAGTTGACATTTTGCAATCGCTACTATTTAGTAGAGATGGAATGGAAACTTTATCACGGAATTGCTTCTCTCCCTCGTGTTCATTTTTGAATCGCAGAGCGCCGAGCATTCAAACGTCAGATTCCATCTCAAGTGACGTTCGCAATGGCATCGGGAAAATTATTATTCATCCACGTTGGTGAGAGTGTAATCTGAATTAGTGGCACTATTCCATCTTGGTCGAACTGGGATAACGTAAACCCGGTCCCGTTGTGGAGATATCAACAATATTTCCTGGTGTGTCGATTCATCCGCGGCCGGAGAACATGAGTTTTGTTCGTCCGTCCGGTGATTTTGAGTGTTTTAAGATATTGTGACATTTTAATCCAGGGCTTGCGATTATAATAGTAGCTGACATTTTGGGAGATAATATCTTATTGCTGTTTTCCTCTAAGTGATGGAGTAGGATGAAGGTGACACGAGGACAAAGCGATGCAAAATTCCGTTCAGAACTGACTTCTCATCCCTGTTTTAATAAATAGTTTCTTGAGTTTTTTCGGGTGATTCTCCAATAACTTTACTATTTACCGCGTATAAATATCTATTTTGTGCTTTAAAGAACCCTATATTTTAATATTTTTTATAGTTAATAAAGAAATTATTTTCTCCTAAAATGCACCTTAATGCTTTCAGAAAGTATTTCCTTTTTTTACCTGCCCGTGCGACGCTTTCATCTTTACTTTTACGGTTAGATTTTTCAAAGTTTTAATGAGAAATGAGGGGAGAGTGAGGCGCGGGAATGCCGGTTGCATAGTTTTAACAATAGTTAAATGTATAGTATAGTTTAAGTAACAGATTTTATATGAAGATTATCTATGAAATGGCATAAATGCACTCCCTCCAACTTTATCGATTAATAGTGAAACTTGGGTTTGACGGAGTAAGCATAAGTGTATGGAATAGGGGGAAGTGTTTTTGTTAAAAGTAGAATGGATAGGGTTATGAATAAGAATAATGTGAAAGAATTTGGAAGGAATGTTTCGGTGATGGACGCATATAATAGATGAGTGCTTCGTGGTTTTGGCCATGTAATGGGGGAACATGGAATTACAGAGTATAGATACAGGTAATAATTCGAGAATTATTAGCTAGAGAGCAAGTACGAAGAATTGCGTAAGTGTAACGAAAGAAATAGAGTTATTGGAGCCTATTCAGGATATTTACCCTTCTATCCGAGTCGTCCATCACCATTGCCGAGTCGTCCATCTTCATCATGGCTGAATGTCGTGATTGTAATTTTGGGTGGTATATACGCATCGGTTGCTGTATTAAGTGGCACTTGCTTGTTTGGCTGCTTTTTGCCTTTTTATAACCTCTTGGATCCTCTTTAGAATAAGTTTCAATGGCTTGCTGAGAGATGTTTCCCGAGTCTCGATTGAAATTCTTCTCCTCTAGCTGAATTCCAATGGCTTCCTTTGTCAGTGTTTCACAATAGTTTTTCCCACTGCAAATAATCGTTACCATTTCCTATTGGATGGTGTTGTCCGGGTGAATACTGTTTCAGCAGTGACTTTCAGTGCAGCAATGTCTGTGGTATGAAGCAAAAGAGATATGTCAGGTTATGGCGAAATGAATGTAATGATAAGATTAGGACCAGTTTTCTAGGAATTTATTGTAATTGATTACTAAATTATTAGAATAATGCTCTTTTTACTGTGCCAGAGGAAGGCATAGGTGGCTAAATGTAGTTTTCTTTCGCAGAACACAAATTTACGCTGGACGCGAAAGTGAAGTGTATTAAAAGGGATATGATTTGGAGAGTTTTGGAACGGAAGGAAGACTGCCATGGGACCAGTAAGGAAGTTGCGTAAGTGGAGAGAGTGGTTTTGAAAAGTTGAAGACGCGAAACCGCACTTAAAACGAGAGCAGCGGCATTGGTACCGGAGTTTGTGAGTAAAAGCAGAAATTATGGCGAGGAGCTCTTTCCTCCTGGAATAAATGTAATGAAGTGAGAAGCCGACCTCACTTTCTCGTGGCATTTAATACTTCTGAACAGAAATGAGGCAAATTTATTTTATCGCAAGTCTCAAATGATTACAAACTTTGTAAATGTTACGCTGCTTTATTACACAAGGACCGACCGGACCAGTTTTAAAGACCTCATTATTTTGCAAGAGATAACATATTTTCCGAATAGAGTGTTCCATGTGTACAAATTTGTAAAGGAGAAGGAAAGAATTGGAGAAGTATAATTGGCATATTTAAAACAGTTTGAAACTCTTTATTTCCTCGAGAGAGAGATTTCGACGTTTTCTGCATCATTTTCGAAGTAAATGTGACGAAATCGAATTATAAATCGGCCAAGACGATAACGGTGCCATAGACCTTGAAATCGATCAGTTTGTTAAAACACTATTAAGATGCTGAAGAGCCTTTGAGAACCTTTTTCCTTCCATGAATTATTCACATAAGCATGCTTTTAAGTGCAACGCTGTGATGGGCAATAATTTCATAATTTTGGAAATTTTTTGTACAATATGCAATGATCTAACCATTACTTTTCACGGATACGCTTGTTAGAGTTAATATATTTTTTCAATCCTCTGGTATGCTCTGCCTTTTGTCTACGGTGGAAACTATTTCGCTTTTTTTTTGTTTACCAAAGTACGCCAAGCCAGTATCATTTCAGTTCATGTCATAATCAAGATAATTTTCAGAAAACTTGCGGTTTCAGGGTATATTACGTGAAATTTATGCGAATTTCACAATAGATAGTTTATTCACTACCCGTGTTTCAACACATTATGTCAACTTCTGGTGATCTCCTGAAGATGACATAATGTGTTGAAACCCGGGTCGTGAATAAAATATCTATTATGAAATTCGCATAATTTTTATCATTCCTAACAAGATAATTTTCATTTGAATGTACATTTTAAGGATTGACTAAAGCGATTCCGATCGATTCATAATTTCACATGGATGTAAATGTTTACAGAAGTCAACCTATCAACATTTTTTTACGTATCTCCACACTTTGGGACTGCAACCTTAAATTAAAAGACATCAATGAAACTTCAATCAAACATCAACTTCATGAAAGTAATCTAAATTAATACCAAAGCTAAGTAAAACATATAGTAAGTTTACTAGAGGGATAACGGCATAGGCGGAAATGGTATCGCCTGTTTTAATTCTCTCTAATAACGGTAATACTTGAAGTGGGATTTTTTCTCGTATTGCCATATATTGTCTATTTTTTGGTTTCCTAAGTTGCCGATTGATTTGGAGAAAGAGGAGTAGCTATGGAGTGGAGGATGGTAGGAATATTAAGGTTATTGCGTATGTATTCGTTACTTGCATACCAGGGGGTGTTTGCAATTGTTATTATTATATTATTCTGTAGGATTTTTACAATTTTTAGTAGCATTTTTTTGCCGTGGCCGAGACAAGATATCCATAGCACAGGAGGAGGCGATCATGGATTTGTAATTGATAAGTTTTGTTGTTATTGCAAGAGGACTATGGTGTTTAATGAGTTGGTAGACGGATCCGTACTCGCAGTGGACTTTTTCTGGCAATATCGGTATGGGACTTCCAGGAGAATCTTGAGTCAAGGTGAACTCCTAGTAATTTAACTGTTTGTTTCATGGCTATTGCTTGGTTGTTGCCCTGTAGTAGGTGCGTAACTTGTTGTAGTACGGAGAGGCACTTGGGCTATCATTGTGGCCCAAGAAATAGTTTGCTTCTGTGATAAACTTATTTCAATAATTTAATATTTTTTATAACTGATGTGTACTAACTCACCATGCGTATTCTTTTTTTCTGCTCTTTTCAAATATAATATGCTAGTAAATAATTAAATAACTAAAATCCGTTTTTTACAGGTTTAAGTCTATATATTTTCCGTGATATTAGGGCAATGTAACTCAAATATATTCCAGGGTGATTAGTAAATTAGAAAACACCATTGAAAGAAAAGATGATATTAGTTCGTGATGTAGATAAACAAAGTAGAAAATATTTTGTTACACATTTCGAAATAAGCTGCGTTCCATATCATTCTAGTGAAATTATTTTGAAAGCAATTTTATTAACTAAAACATAGAACGTTGGGTGAAAAAAAGGTTGAAATGTACAAAATATGAACGTGTTTTTTCTTACCTCTTACTCCCTCCCTCTAACTCCTCTCCCCACTTCCTAATGTCCTTTAAAATTTTTGCTACAATTCGAAGCACGTTATCGTCCTTCAAGCAACTCACTTAGAAATGACAAAAATTCCACAAACATATTTCTGTTCCCACAATACTACAATGCAACGTAAATTGCTTCCCAGCTTCAGCAAAAAAGTATTAATTTCATATTATAATCAAACTACTAGTGGTGAATAAGTGGTTGATTTTGACAAAAAAATTTACTCAACACAAGACTCAAAGCATGTTGAACCGAAGAATGCTCAACCATGACCGAAGAGTGCTCAACACGTACTTTGTAGCAGTGTGGCTTTCCTCAGTTTTTCCTTGTTTATTTATCTTTTGCCCTCGCACACAAAAAGCAGCTGCCAACACTGCTGTCCTGAGAATGATTAGGGTTTCCTTTTATATTCTCCTGAATTCCAAGAAGCCCCATTTCCCTGTTCTTCATCTGCACAGGAATTGCGGCATTTTTCATTCTGACGAAGATCTGTGGTTTGATAAGCTCCCAGGAAACATGCTGAATGAATACTTGTCTAGGCATCGGCTTTGTTTGGGCATTATTAAACTTAGAAGTTCACAAAGCATTAACTCCTGAGAGGTTGCGCAGGTTGAAAAATACGACCAATGGCCAGCAATCGTATTACGAGCAACATTGTACTTGGCACACATTTGTTCAAAGATATCTACGCCAATTTTCGTTCTATTATAAAGTATTAAAATTTCGGGTTTTTGTCCTGGCCCAGTTGATTCATTTATAACCTTGTCATGTTGCATTATCGACACCAAAATAACTGCCTTTTTCGGTTTCGTGGAGTAGGAAACAATGGTTTTATGTCTCTGAAAGGCTAAAAGAGATTACCTAGGTTTTCGTTGGCTGTTTGGTCTTAGTTCATGTGGAAGACCAATATGTGTGGAATTAATTGTTCACTAGCGTGAGTTTCTTCCCTTTAGTCAAATTTTCTGCCAATTGTATGGAGGCGAACCAATTGTATGTTGTAATGTTTCGGTTTGTTTTGGATACAGGTTCAACTACTCTGAACGTCACTTGCTTTGAGGAGCTGGATTGCTTACATTGTCCATCTGGCTGTGTACCGGCGTAAACCTATAAGTTCACTGTATTTAGTTCTAGCACAGACATAAGATCATAAATTTTAATGCCATACCTTGCAGGTTTTTTCAGAATTTACATTCGAAACGGGCACTTTCCACGAAAGGCAACCAGCTGCTCATCAACGGTGCAGTACTCGCTTGGAGTGAAGAAACGTTGAATGTTTTGCACCACAAGTTCAAACATCCTTCCAATAGGGGCAGGTGATCAAATTCCTTCCGCTGGTGACGATATCTAATGTCATCAAACGTAATGCACCTCATGAGAAAATGAAACCTTTTCTCACTCAGCAAAGTAGCAAGGTTCTACTCAAACCCTGTGGAATTATTCCATATATGTAGGATTTAAGTCTTTATTTTTTATATCCTTTGTTATGAACAAAATTGACTAACTATTGTCACCACTAAACGTAGTGACCCTTTCTGCTTCAGGATATATTAAAAACGAGCGAGCATGTAGAACGAACACATTCAATCATTTGTCAAAATTTCTTCCTCACCATCTACTTTACCCTTCCTGAACTACATCAAAAATATAAACGGCTTTCGCGCGTGCGGTGAGTTCTCTATATGTACTTACTCTATGGTGGTACACTCGGATATAACCGTAAAGTCTGCTTTTACGGTGAGGAATATCAAGGAATACCAATAAATGACAAAACAAACTGTTTTAAACCATATTGAAAACTATCTTTAAGCGGCTTTGAATGACGCAAATGCTGCCCAAATGAAAACCTAATGATAATTATGTTCATCATGTAGTTTTAGCTCTAAATATCAGGTACAAGTTCGCGTTGTGCTAATTTTTTTATATTATTAATGCTTTAGTATAATTTTCAATTTTCGATTTAGAAACGAGATTTTCCTCAAATAAAGTTTGATGACTTTGGCGTCATTGTAAAGAAAAAGATGTCATATTTCCAAAGGTTACAACATATCTGTCACTTACCTCTATGCTTTAATTATTTGCCAAAATATACCAGCCATTTCCTAAGGAAAATGGTATTAGAATACTCTCCAGTGAGAATTAATTTAAAAAATATGGAAATTATAACGAATATATATTGTCAGAAATATTTACAACACGTTGCTTTTATTCTTTCTCAACAAATTTTAAAAGCAAATCAATTACATACCGCAGTCATTTTTGCGGAATCGCAAAAATCTATCTTTTGTGAAGGCATTTTCCGCATGCGGCTTCAAAATAGTGAGATTAGTCCAACATTTATCAATGCATATTTTTATATTACCGAGAATATCAGTAAATTTAAACAAATTATTTGGACCAATTACGTTACAGCATTAATTTCATGATTATTACTGTAGCTTTAACGTACAAACATACTTCGAATATAGTCCCCATTAAAAAATATCGCTATAGCTACCTTAACGTTTTTAAGTTCCTCAAAGTCAAGTCAAATTCAATTGACCTACTAAAGAGAGAAACAATGTAGGGGGTGAAGGGAAAAATTAAGTGTAGGATAGAAAATATTAAGTGGAAGAGGATTAAAAAAGGAACCAAGTATCAACTTTCTGGAAAAGTTTATCCGTGGCAGTTAAGGGGGTAGGTACTTGCGCAAGGGGTGACTTATTGGATAGTATTATGTGAATACACATTAATGACCAACACTTTGGCGTCAAAATTTCTAAATTTAGGCATTTAGTTCTGAAAATTGTGCTCTTGTACATTGCATCGTTAGGAAATTAACTTAGTATATTATAAAAATAGGCTACCAATACTATGTTAAACTGATGCAGTGCATCAACAGGTACAAATGGAATAACAGCTGTTCTGAGATTTGGTGGATTTCTATAGTACTTATCACCAAATGATTATTACAATAACTGATGGATAATAGGGGATAAACTAGGATAATATTAGGTTATGCATAGGATAATGTTCACCTTGGTTCATTGCCATGCAAAAGGGTCATTTTTGCGTCTGTAAATGGGTCTGCAATGGAGATCGTAGTTCTCTGAGGAACTTTCTGTGATAAAGAAAGCCTTTTTCTAATCTATCCTCTTTATTTTCACGTTGGCTCCTTTGCAGTAAATTCTTCTCTCAACTCGTATCTAACGTTCTCAGCGTCGGGTTTCTCTTCCATGTCTGTACTTACGAGTTTTGGTGTTGGAGGTGAACGAACCCCCCACGCCATGTAAGAGGCTATATTCGGTTTCGAACACACATTTTCAAGAGTGATAATGTTTCTTGAGGGTGCTGTCACCCACACCGAACCATTTCGTCCCATGATGAGCTAACCTTCATTCAAACTCCTCACAAAATCCAGGCGTTTCCGTGTGATGACAGGGTCCCGCGCAGCTCGGCCACCCATAAGTATCATCTACAATTTCTCACGTTCATCCTATTCAATCTCTCCACTCCTTCGGCAGGAGAAGTCATCTTATTGGCCAGCAAGGTACCCCTCTGTTACACCATCAGGCCTTAGCGTGAGAGACATGCGTCCATTTGAATTGCTTGCGTCATAAGGAGGGCAGGTAGCATTCTGGAAAGAGAGCTACGGCCAAGAATCTTGAGTTATTTCCACTGGACTCATTTACTGGGGTGAGACTAACCATGTACCAATCGACTCTATCCCCCAATTTGGCAGTATTTAGTTCAACTCCTGATATCACATTATCAAAGCCACTGAACGAAGTATGCTGTGGATTTTGCATAGCCTGTAGCGCTATTTCCGAAATTGTTTTAGGTTTCTAATTGATATTGTATTTATAGTTTATATTTGTTCGGACGTAAAAATTTAATTATAGTGTGAATATTGTGTTTTTAATAAGACCTTTAATCATAAACAAAAACATATTAGCATCACATATTTTTAGCATTAAAACAATAATACTTTTGTTGTAACGTGAATTTTTAAAATTTATTTTGTTAGACGCATGCATTTTATTAAAGTAAGATATATTATATATTAAATTGGAAAACTCAAGGTATTATCAATTTTGAATTGATCTTTGTATAATGAAATTTTATGCAAACAGCTCAAAAAGAAATCTTCCCAATTTTATTATCCACATGGGCTAACCTGGTTGAGCAAACTGTGAGCAGTTTAATGCATAAAATTGTATTACCTCATTAATATTAGAATAGTAACGGAACGGTTAGTTCAAATATTAGTGAAGGAAACATAAGTTGATTAAAATATGTTCACTTGTAAGTGTATTTAATTTGACCTAAACTCCTGATATTTATACCATATAATAAAAGAGGTCGGTAAATCATATCATATGAATTATTAAATTTATTGATAATTTATTCCAGAAAATTTCGTACTTCATTGAATGACTAATACGACCTACAAAGTTGACTTAAATTATCGGCAATATCAGGTATGATTTTTATATTTGTACATTGATGTTTTTGCCCAAGAAACATTTTGCAGTGGTTGAGCAAAAGGGCAGTTTGATCGAGATAAATGGTGCAAATAATAATTTCTACGCATTCTTCACATAGCATATTAATGCTATGACTCTGCTCTTTGTCGTAATCACTGACAATTATTCTGCCAAAATCAAGGCTACCTTTTAGTTACACTACCACAAAGTACTCAAGCAGAATCCATAAATTGCTTTAACAAAACCTTTGGTACGCATTTGTTAATGCACATTTCAAACGAACTTATAAGAATTTTAATATCTAATTGCTTGGAAATACGTGCCTGGCAAATAGTTTTCGTCATTATCGAAATTCTTTCCTCCATCATGAATGCATTAAGTATCGTCCTATCAAAAACTATCACTTTTGAACCATTCCAAAGATTTGTTTTCCGTTCAAGATGGCTTTTCATTATGAAACAACACCTCATTTCTAGCTCTTACTCTCATAGGTATTGTAATCAAATTGAAAAAAACGCCAAGAATCCAAGCAATGATGATCCGAGCTAAGCTAAGAAATAGGAGTAGATTATAACAATATGATAAGAAATATGAATTAGGCATGTGTGGACCAAATCAAAACTAAAAAAAACTGAATTACATAGTAATAATATGTGGTAGAGATCAAGACGATACTGCAGAATATATATTGATACAAAATGTGGTTGCAGGTGGATGGAAGAGATGATAAAGACACTTTAAACAAAATTAGAGTTAGAAATAGAGTTGGTAAAAGACTACATTTCCAAACTATGGACTAAAATATTACAACCAATAGAAAATAAACATATTTTAACCTCTAGAGCTCTAGATGCCAATATAAACAAAATAATAATAAAATAACTGAGGTAAAATTATAAGTAGTAGATATAATACTGGTAAATAAACTAATAAGGCATGTACAGGGGAAACAGAAATTAGGATGATGACTAGTGAAAATGAAGAATTTATGAAGAGGAACGGCTAGATAATTATATTATGATATGAGAACTTGAATAGGATTGCAGAGGAGGGGTTTAAACTGAGAATTTCGAGAAGGTAACCCAATTAGGGAGGGAGGAAAGGGAGAATTATGAAAAACTGAAAATCTCCCAAATTGCTATACAGGAGAAAGTGCTGAATGTTGAAGTCTAGAAATATGTAATGTAAATAATGGCATTATTCATTACAGAGTCTCTCGCACTCTCTTACGTTTTATTCTTTTAACGTGTAACTAGCACAAAAACCCTGAGTAAAGTAAACCTTCCCAGGTGGAACTGGAAATCAGAAGAAGTGGACAAAGATCGGAAGGAATAGAAATCAGGATGCGAGAAACGGCCGGAATAGCCGTAAATCCCATGTTAATGTACAGGTAGTTTCAGGAGATATTTGTTTAACGTCTGGAGGTGCCTCTTGAAACACCTTGTATCTCCTGAAGCGAGAAACTATAATATGCTTTTATTCATGATAATGTGCGTATCATTATGAAGTGATTGATCCTTTTCTCACCTTGTTTCGTAGTAATAATTTTCCCCGATATTGGCTCTTTTCCGGTGGCAGTCATATTTACACGTAAGGTGTGCGGAAGGGGGGATTCATTGCCTTCTCAATCGGGATAACGTTGCGTTTAAGCCGTGAACTTAAGAGAAGAGATGCCACAGATTATTGGGTCGTATAATCGAGGTGTCTTCCCCCCGTCGACTGAAGTCTCCGGTCGTATTTTGCACACCGCGTTTCACCAACTGCTTCCGAGATCTGCTCCGTCAACCATTCCCATCCCCTACCTCAAGGGTTTTATTGCCCCAATCACTACCCCTAATATTCAACCCTTCCTCCCTACCCTCTGTTTCAACCACAAGTGGGGATTTAGGAAGGTGAATTCACTCCTTTTGCTCTCTTCAGGTGTTTTATCACGTGGGTTGAGAAGAGAAGAGGTGGCTTCTTGACGAACTAATTAAGATTTAAAAACTGCTACGAGCCAATGAAAAGTGTCAGACAGGTATGGGTATAGCGAAACTTGGTGGCCCTCAACAGCGGAGGATTAGAAGACCCTGGACGTAAAATAAGCGTTGATGAGCGGGCAAAGTTATCGAAGGACTCCCGCAGGGTCTTCTGGAAAAAGGCTCGATCGCTTCAACTTACATCTCATGTACGCTTTCCTCTCCTTTGCGTCATGATCTTCACGAGCGAGTGCCACCAAGTTTCACTACCCCTGTAATAGAAGGATTAGGTTGAGAGGCCTTAGAGACTTGTGGGGTACACGCTGGGGTTAGATTGTTTGAAAAATTGGGACCAGGAGAGTTTCAGTACATTGCGGAGGGTTTTAATATAACCCCGCGCAATTGATTGCTCTAAAACTGATTGAAGTGACAAATACACACACTGCTAAGTAAGAGAGTTAAAAAATTCCCTTTTTCCACGAACCACTAGTTTTTATAACAAAGACATCGTGACACTAGCGTAAGACTCATCACTCACTTATAACTCACCTCCCCTTTCCATTTTCCCTATTCCATCCCCTTCCATAGCTGGTATCCAAACACTTGCCGCTGCGGTGGATCGTAGGGTAGTGCGTAGGTGAATATTTATGCGTTTCTATTTCTCACGGTAGAGAATAATGATGTGCTGGTTTATAACTTTCATCACAACTTCTACCACTAAACGTAAATAATTTCCCATGCCTACATGGAGCCAAAAGTATCCACTACCTATAATGATGTATTCATGTTTATTCGTGGTGAAACTTGAATGGAGTCGTATGTGCAGAAACGTGACGTCAAGGAGGGAATATCACATGTGGAAGTGGTTGGCAAAGGCGTGGTGGAGGAGTGGAAAAGACATAGTGGGTAGAGCTGTCAGCATAGGTGCGATTTACCTTAAATTACAAGAAGTATAAGCAGCGCATTATACGTCATTATCTACCATCAAATCAAAGACGATTTTGAGCACAATTTAGAGGTATCACCACCAAATATAAAATGTTTTTCTTTTCATCTATAGTTGCCGAAAATTATTAAGTTCCCATATTATTCAATTCTCTTTGCATAAATTATGAATGTTGACCAGTAAACAATCTCGATCCACCTGCAACTTCACCAGCTTTAATCATATAGCAAATTCATTTCATAAATGCATTTGTTACTTAAAAATCCGTTTATAACCCATTAAATTGTAGCGAGTAAATGACTTCTTTCTGGAAATTAATATTTTCCACTGTGCTTCTTTAGTTTTACTATCCTGGAAAATATTATTGCTATTTTCTTAGGGCATGTTCAAAGAGCTTAAGTAAATAAATCAACTCATAGCAGTTATATTTATAAACAGAGATTTGTCTTTTATATTTAATTGACGCATTTATTTTTTTTTGTAGTTCCACATTTATCTTTGTTTCGTTCATTTGGAGGCCCTCCAATAGTATCATTACAGGTATTTGCTCGGAAATAAAATTCACCTTTCCAATCAGAAAAATAATAGTGGATCAGTGACCCAATTATAACAGCCGGGGAAATAATGATGAAAACATTCCACCTCTGAATTCCACTCCTTTTTATTTGAGCTTTAGATGAACGGCGATAGCATTTCATCCGGTGCGGCGAACTTTGAAGTATTTGGCGGAAACGACAATAATTAATCCACGCTTTTGAGAACTAAATTCAGAATGAGTGTAGATCAAATATTCTAGGGTCATTCCTATCTCATGATTTTGATGTCACTGCGTCAGCTGTATGGGAAGGCAATTAAAAGTTTGTCATCCAACTCCATTTTTATGGCTACTCAAATTTATTCAGTCTTTTAATCATCGTGTAACTAAAACCTGTCGGAAGTAATGCAACGTCATTTCCTGTTCGGCTTAGGTCTGCTTTGATTTGTGATCCCGCTTTAAACATTGCTAACTTGATCGGCCCTATTACCGTAGGTGGATTCGATACGTTCTTACACATTTTTCGAAATCGTGGCAAAGTAATGAAAATATAATTCTTGCTTCCATATTTTCATGCCATCCCGTGTTTTTTAATAATTTTTCAATTGAGATTCTAAACTAAAAAGCTCTCTAGTGATATCTTAACGTAGAGAAGTACTAAAATTTAGTACATTTAAATGAAGTTTATAATTGAAGTTTCGGTAATTTAAAATAGTACATTTTACTTACCTACCTACCCCTTTGACAGGTTTTTTCCCTTGAATGTGCGTGGTAAGTAGTCAGTGTCAGCTCTGCATTTGAATGTGTAGTTATATGTACCACAGCCAGGTACCCGTTATCCATAAACTATTAATCAACGTCAACTCTTAATACATCTACATATACGAAGTACCGTGCAAGCCATCACTAGGGTGTGCGGCACGAGGTGATTCCAAACCAGGCATGCAGCACTCGTACCAGCACAAATCAGAACCTCGATCGCTCCCCCGGCCGCTTAGCGTAGGCCAAAAAGCAGTCATGAGAATAGTGCGCAATCCAACCAGAAACTGGAAGAGTGGTACGTAAATGAACATGCAAACAAGGAGACCAATGCTCTAGACACATCTAGTGGCTGATATTACTAATACTGTTAATTTATGAATGCTACGAGATGCTTCTTTGTGCAGAGAACAAAATAAAATAATTCCGGATATATTATGACATCACTACCGTTGTTACCTGAATAAGGGTCACACCTAAGTATTTAACTGACTTTACATTTAATAAGTCTGTTTGATAAATTGTGTACGTTTCGTTGACCGAGTATTTATTTTTTCAATAATTCATAACAACGATCTTTTTAGACTTCAATTCCAACTTCCAAGTATTGCACCATTCATTTATATCATCTAGGTATTTTTGCAACGCAATCTAGAACTACCCTCTGTTTGCGGTTGGCTAATAACTCTCTTATCCAACATATTAAGTCGTGGTGTATTCCGCTTCCAACTAAACGAGTAACTTCGAATGAGGGACCGTATCGAAAGCTTTTTTGAAATATAGAAATATTGCGTGTACTTGGGCAAGCTTTTCTCCTGAGGAAAGAATGTCGTGAAGGAAGAGGGTCAACTGGGTTTCGCAAGACAAGCCTTTCCGGAATCCGTGCTGATTTTGCGTTAACAAGTTTTGACCATCCAAGTACCCCATAATCGAACTGACCATTAAATGTTCCAATATCTTGCACGAGATAGACGTAAGGGAAATCGGTCTATAGTTACTGGGCTCTTCTTTATCACTGTTTTTAAATATTGGTAAAACTTTCGCGATTTTCCAACCATAAGGAATACGATGTTGTGTTAGAGATTTAGCAAATATTCTTTTCAGGTAGGGTGCTATTTCTGATGCTAATTCTTTATAAACTCTGGAGGGAATTTGATCGGGACCGGGTGATTTTTGGGAATTAATGGATTGCGTAAAACTTTCTATTCTACGACTAGTGATATTAATAGACGGCATTGGGTGCTTATATAGCATAGGCATTGCAGCGGTGTCATTTGGAGAGCATGTTGTATAGACGCTTTGAAAAAAGATATTGAGGATATTTGCGAACTCTATTTTGTCGTTTGCTCATCCTCCTAGATTGTTCTTTAGTGACGTTACTGTCTTGCCTTGAACCTCCCTCACGTATGACCAAAATGGCTTTCAGTTATCCTCTAACTATTCGCCCAATATTTTATTTTTGAACTCCGCTAATGCTTTTTGAAAGGCCGCCTAAGCTGCTGTTTCGCTTTCTTATATTTTTCGCATAACTTCTTATACTCCTCTTCGTGGAAATCCTGACGTGCGTTCTCCATTTTTGCGTGCGAGATTCGTTGCCGCTTGAGATATTTCCGGACGTCCGCATTATACCACCTAGGTTCAGTATTGACCTTTTAAAATTTATTTGGTATTGCGCTAGTTATGGCTTGTCGTTGGATGCTACGAAAACTATTCCATGTTTAGTCAGTACAACGGTTTTCACTAATATCACTGAATCTTTTATTCGAGGACATTACTTCTCGTTTTAATCTTTCGAAATCTGCCTTGTGAAATAAGTATTACCCCTTTTTATGGGTGCCTGTTTGTCAGTACTAATATGGATTCTAGCTTTTGCTGCTCTGTGAACTAATTTCGTTCGCTTTTACTACGTTTTGGATGCATTCAGGTATGTTGGTCGCCAAAAGATCTAGAACGTTTCTTCCTCTGGTCGGTGTTGTGAGTAATTGATGTCAGGAATTAGATGTTAATGTGTAAAGTGTCGCACAACTCCTTATCTTTGCCGCCATTTTTGAAACTATATATTTTCCAGTCAATCGAGGGAACGTTGAATTCACCACCGATAATTATGTTATTTTCGTTATTTAAACGTGTGAGACGTTTTCTTTCTGTCCAACTCTAGAGCTGAACTTAAGTCTGCCTCGGGTGGTCAATAATATGAGAAAATAAAAATATTTTTATTGAGCATTTAATGGAACACCACACACTCTCTAAATCACAATCTGGAAATATATCGGCTCTGCTGACGAGCACATATTTGGCTGCGATAAATACTCCTCCTCCTGCTCTCGCTTTTCGGTCTTTTCTGTATATTGCATATGATTTTGGGAAGAAATCCGTATCCGCAATTTCATTCGATAACCTACTTACTGTTTCTATTACTACATCAGCGTCCGTGCTCTCTATGAGATGGTGAAAATAAGCGACTTTGTTATTTATACTACGGCAATTATTAACCACAACGGAAATGGAATTCCTGGGATACAACTTACAAGTCCTGTTTATCGAGTATTTTATGTCATTAATGGCACTTGTTTTTTTATATACCTGAGCCGCGGTTTCTATTTCTTTCGGACATTAACTCATTCTGAATTTTAATAAAGCTCTCATTCCTACCAATATTTACGCCGACCCCTTAACATTATAACCCACTACATGATCTACTCTCTGCTCTACTCTCTACCCTAAAGAAGGCCTGCAGTGCTCTAATATACTACCAGCTACACACTTAGCTGCCTCGGCTGTGTAATGGACTCCAGACCGGTTCAGAGGGTTACGACACGATCGGATTTCCAGCCGAAGGTAAACGAAGGAGGCTCCGATGTCCGTACAGAAACGACCCAGCCTCTGATTATGCCTTCCACTCGGCTCCAAACCAGGGGTCCACGATCGGTCCTCGGGACCTGACTACAAATTGCGAGCGTAATGTCGACCCCCACGTCACCACTAACCCGCTTCACCTCGGAGTCCAATTCCAAAAAGGAACGCAGGATCTCCTCGGATTCACTATCAATAGCGTCGTTGACACTAACATGAGCCAAAACCTGCATTTGGGAGCACTTTGTGCCACGAACCGCAGCACCAATCGCCTGCGTCACCTGCGGAACACCACCACTCGTAATGCACAATGACTTTACACGATGACTTGCATCTTCATGGCCTACACTTTCCCGCAAAGGGGTCATAACACGGCGGACGTTGCTGCTTTGTATCACTATAATCCCTCCCTTCCCACTCTGACGGCTCTTCCTAGACTGCTGGTGTCGGAGTCAGACACTTAGAGGAGTTTCCACCCAACAACAACTGGTGTCTATTCGAAACTGAAATGGGATTAGCTACATAATCTCCCGATCCACGTTTCAGATTGACCTTACCTCTACATCTACGAAGTACCGTACACCTTACCACCTCTCCGCCGAGATACAACCGTCCAAACCTCCGGTTTACGTAATGGCACTGTCCCTTTATCGGAAGATGGACCTCCTGGCAGAGTCCTGATCGTCCAGCCGCTGTTTGCTATCGAGCGAACCCGTGCAGTCCGTAGGGCATGGCGAACTTTCAAGGAGCTGCCCAAATTCCCTTACACCTTAGGGACGCGCACCACTCTTTCAACCTTGGACTCAAGTTCCCGCAGGATTCTCTCCAACTTAGCGATGCGGGCTCTGAGAGCCGCACACTCGCCGGCGTTTTTGATCATCGCAACGGAAGACCTATTCAAATCTATCCTAACACTATCGCAATCAATTCCCCGAGAAAAAAGCTGACCTACAGCCACGTTTCTAAACACTGTTGAAATAAGCGCTCTTAAACTAATCTTTTGTAGATATAGATCTGAACTCGGTTGAAATAAACTAGTCCTGTGCTTGGCAGAATAGACTGACGGAGAGAGAGAGAGAGCTGTGTTTAACGGTGATGAAAGTGTGATAAATTTAACAAACTCTGGAGTTTACAATCCTTACTACCACTTACTACTGTGTGAAAAGTTGTTACGATAAACTTAGCAGTGTTACCGAATTGTTGAAGGAATTAGGGTGGGAATCTCTACCTAATCGAAGGGAGAAATACAGGTTAAATCTTTTGCGCAAACTCGGAGCAGACAGTTTTTTTGCCGGACGTTCAACACATACTGCTAGAGCCAACGTACTACGGTAGAAGTGATCACAGGAAAAAAATAAAGGAAATCGACTGCCGAACCGATAGATTCAAAATGTCATTTTTCCCACGTTCTATAAGGGATCATAATAGTTGCGATAGATCATGAATCTCCTACCCTCAATAGGTAGAGTTCACTTGTGCTTAATAACACTTCATCATTACTAACTCTTCACACCGGTCGATTATTCCGGCATTATTTTATTTTGTTCTTTGCATGAAGTAGCATCTCGTAGTATTCATGAATTAACAGTATCAGTAATTTTAACCACTAGATGTGTCTATAGCATTTCTCTGCATGTTTGTATGTTCCTATACGTATCACTCACCCAGTTTCCGGTTGGACTGCTCACTGTTCTCTTGACTGCTTTTGGCCTGCGCCTAGCGCCAGGGGGATCGTGCGAGGTTCTGATTTGTTCTGGGACGAGTGCTGCATGCCTGGTGTAGAATCACCCCGTGCCACACACCCTAGTGGTGGCTTGTACGGTACATCGTAGATGTAGATGTACTATTTGATCAGATTAACATTTCAACAAAAAGAGGAGTTAACAAGACTACTACAAAATAGCTAGAACATTGATTCGACTAACTCACACCAGGCAAAATGTTAGACACAACAACAAGATAAATAAAGGCACTAACGGCACTAAAGGCTTCTAACACACGAGAAATGTAAGTAAATCAAGTGAGGCTACCTATCACTAATGAACTAGGAACTGCCGAGAACTGCTAATGAACTAGGAACAGGCTGACAGGGCAGGTGCACAACGCAGGTAGAAAAGGGTCTCTGCCTCGCTGAGGAAAACAAAAAACCGGTTCCAGTGAGAGGTCTGCCAGGCAAATCCGATCACTCAGAGAGACAGGAGAAGAATATGGTGTTGGGAGACACGATCGGTACCTGATTATAATGTTTATAAACTTGAGGTAGGGCCCATACGTAGTCCTAACCTTGAATGTTTGATTTACAGATACCACATGATCTGATTTTTCTCAATATTGGGTTCCTGTCTCACTGAGGTGCAGTGAATCGGGTATCATGAGATTAATACAGACGAATGTAACAAAAAAATTGGAAAACGACAGTTTTACAAGTGTCTGTTATCAAGAATCTAATTGTGACACCATGGCTACTTCACTATATTGCTTGCTTAGCATATTGTTGTTATGGTTAATATCAACAAGAAGATCAAAATATGCTTAGGTTGAATGATTATGGATTCCAATATTTTAACATTAAATTCCGCGTTGCGAAATGAATTCCTCGCAGGGAGGATATCACTACACTATTTATTGAGGCAGATGATGTATTAAAAAACATTAGGTTACTTTTTCATAAAAGGTAGGAAAACAATCGCCGCCTGTGCTATGTTACATTTTTTAAATCATTATTTATTGCTATTTTTAAAGATACGTGAATTTTTGGAGGCAATTCTTGAAAATTTTTGTATTTTTTTAATATTTACAGGAAAAAATTAACTCTTATAAAATGTAGCCTAAACCATACAGTGACAACTATGTAATATTAATATTTTTGTTTCGAATAATTTTCGTGATTAAAAAAATTCAATATTTAAGATACTTAAATCTTTGTTTTCTTAATTCTATTAATTGATGCTTGAATTTATTAAGCAAGATCAATTCGTGTGGTGGTACACTTGCCTTACTATTCTAATCGATGAAGTAGCGTAATTTCATTTCATTTTGGATTTCACCTCTAAACACGGGCGTGAATCGTTAAACTTTCGAAAAGATTAATTTGGATTCAGCTCATTTTCGATTGAATAACAGATGAAACCTAACCGCAAATGGTGTTTCGTCGAAAACATACACAACACGCCTGCCTCCGCTTTGGAAATTGAATTTACAGAAATTCGTGAAATTGGCGTGCAAAGTGTAGTGAATCCGTCGCATTTATTAACAAAGGGGCGATGATTAGAAAAAGAAAAAAACGCGCGATATGTTCATTTTAACGCTCGTATGGGTCCTCCTAATTTAATAACTCGTCTTCCGTTTTATGGGACATGTTTTCCCTCTTGTTTTGGGGTCTATTGTTTTCTCGATTTGATGAATGCCATGTTTAACCAAGGAGACCGTTTAATTATCATCCCCCAATAATTACCCACTAAAAACCCTCCCTCTCTGACTCTAAACCTACTGCTCACGGCATGGAGAACTATTCCGATGTGCGAGACCGTAAAATTTCTGCGGAATAACCTGGGTAACACAGAGTGAGGGCACACATATGAGCGGAAATTAATGTATATCGAATGTGCGACTGCAGAGGATCGGCATTGGGGGGAGAGGAGAAAAAATAAATTAAAATTGTTCATGCGGACCTTTTAGGATCCGAACCTCCAATCCTATCTCAACATCCAAACCGGCGCGTTGAAATTGAGGCCATATACTGAATACTTGATGAAGTCCATTAACTCACGCGGCGATACCAAAATTGAAAGGTAAACCTTCCAATTTTCGTCTCATGCCTTCCATCCCAGGCTCCATGCTCATGGATTCAGGTGGGCTATCATCCCAAATTCTCTCCTTTTTCATAAAGAATTAGCTGATTGGGTTACATTTTTGCGCATTCACGAAATAAACCTTGGGCGGCTTCAGAGGCTGGCTAGTGAATATGGCATCAGAGAAGATTTTAGGCTCTGTGAGAGACCTATGCTCAAAGTTCCGCCGTATTCGAGGAGAATCTGGAACCAATTTGAGGCTTACCATATACAGCTTGGTACATAGGACGGATCGGGGTTCGATGGTTTAGAGCCGAGTGGAAGGCATAATCCAGAGACTCAGTGATGTCTGTGGGAGCGAGGGAGCGGAGTTCTTGGACCTCAGGCCGGTGCTGGATTCGTGTCGGGTGCCTATAAATTGCTCGGGTGTTCACTATACGTACGAGGCATCACAGGAGGTAGCGCGCAGGATACTTGAGCACACTAGTCGAGTTTAACATTGACAGCAGGCTAGGGAGGTCAATTATTGGGGTCAATAATTAAGTGTTGCCAGTTAACAATTTAGCTAAGAGTACTCCGAGTATAGGGCCCAAGAATAGCTTAATTGAATACATCAATCTTGTAATGTCCCAGAAATGCATTGACAATAATCATGACCCAGTTGTCGTTGCAGTAGTTAACTTCCGTAGTTTAAAAAATTGGATTCCAGAATTTCACCACCTAACTCATAGCATGGAGTGTAACGTCATTATTGACACAGAAATTTGCTGACGGACGATATTTCTGATAGTGAAATTTTTCCTCAATCATTCATCTACATCTACATCTACAAAATACCTCGCAAGCCACCTCAGGGGTGTGTGGCAGGGGGTGAGTATTCACCAACATGCATTACACTATACCCTAAAGTTAGTGTAACTACGAATAATTATACATTGGCATAAATCGCTCATGCTTGTCGCGAGGTAAAGCCTCACAAGCATGCACTACTACACTACAGATATGCTCACAATGGAGAGGGACCGCTAATATTTTGCAACTTGCAAACACACAAATGGACAGAGACTCAAGACTTATGTTGAAAACATGCACGGCGTTCTGTTAGTACTAGATAACAGATAAGGATTCAAGTTTTAGGAGTACTACTACTACTAAGAGCTACACTACCTAACGACAAACCTAGATAAAAGTCTCATTGGCAGCTGTTATGGTCCCTTATCGTTCGTGGGAAAAATGACATTTTAAATCTGTCCGTTCTGCAGTCTATTTCCCTAATTTTATTATCATGATCTGATCTACCGTAGTATGTCGGATTTCGTAAAATATTATCAACATCGTCAGAGAATAGACCGGTTTGGTACTTAAATAATAGATTGAGTCTAAATTTTAATCGACGGTCTGAAAGCTTTTCCAATCCCAGTTGCTGCAAAAGGTCAGTAACACTAACGAGATTATCATAACGGCCTTAAACGTATCTTGCCGATCTTCACTGCACGTGTTCTAACTCAGTTTCCAAGCCTATCACATAAGGATCCCAAATACTGGCAGCATATTCCAAGTGGGGTCTAACGAGGGAGAAGTAGCCGATTTTCATCAATTAACTCCGATAAGAAATCTGCGGACGGAGAGAGACTACGATTCAAAAGTTCCACCGTAGCGCTGTCCTTTTTTCCATTGAGGGGAGCTGAGCACAGACTAGGTAGCGATCCGCTCCACCGCTCCCGGAGCGCTACGTCCCCTGAATGCGCCCCATGTTTGAAATAAATGGCTGAGGCAAATGTGCATGACTTACAAGATTACGACAGAATGTAGGAATACAATGGAAGTAGGGTCAACTCCTGTCAAGCCCTATCACCCAGAATAAAAAAAATGTGATTGTGCATTGGAGTAGCTAGTGATTTTTCCTAGGGCGGGCAGCCATTTAGCTGATCACGATGCATTAATATTCACTCCCCATTCTCAATAGATATCCTATTTCTGTGGATGAATTAGATTAAAACATCAATCTAAAATGTCAATAGAAGTAAAGGAAAGAGACTCCTATGCATGCATTAGGTCATCCAGGTGACCATCTACTGGAAGAAGATAATAGTCTCGTGAACACGTGTTTGTTGCCCGAGGCTAAAAGTCCAAGTGTGTGGGGTGCTGGCTTTACCGTTGCTGGTGCGATGACGTCATTTGGTTCGAATGGGAGTGGCTCAGGGGATGAGTCATACCCCATGGCGTGGAATGTTGTAGACCCCGCTAGGAGCAATTGGTCGCTCACGTCATTCTGTTCTGATAGGGGAAAGTTGGGGTATTAGTCACCATGTCCCGCGGCATGGAATGTTCTCAATAAGATCTCGTGTGCGTCTAATTTGTGGTTTAAAGTGGATTTTCACAGTGTTAGGTATTCCGCCGTGATTTGTTGTCCGGTTTCACGATATGTTTCTCGCGATTGCTGATTTGTGAAAGTGGCCACTTTTATAGCGTGCTATAGTTTCCTCGAGCCTGATTATGGGACGTTTAGTTTGTCGGATAAACGAATGTTCGGATGTACGAGTACTCACCTGTAATGCATATTATCTGAAAATTTTCGGACCGTTGGAGTAGTGGAGTCTTGTCCTTTGGATTTCCAAGTAAGTTTCGAAGAGTGTTTTGGTTAGTGAACGTTACGTTCACAATAACCTATTAAAATATTTGTTACACGCCTTATGTTAATCTTGGTGGTAAGGTAGGGCTATGAATTTTATTAGTGCCTTTTTGTAGTACAATTAGAGAAGTGAGTGTGTTATCTATCATTCTTATATTGTTTGTGATCATTATTTATCAAATCAGTGTTTTATCCATTTTTCTAGCTATTTGTTTTATGCGGTTGAGTTCCTTTGTGTAACGTTGCTTGTTGAGTGGGACCATGAGAAGCCTATTTATAAGTTTTTCCGTATAATGTTGCCATTATGTTTTATATGGATGCATCGAATCGTCTTTTATGTAATTGTGCGTGTGCGTGTTTTTTGGAAGATATCAAACTCCAGTGAGTCTTGATTTTTAATATATGTGTGTGTGTATATATATAAATATATAAATGGGAGAGAGTTATTTTTTTCTAGCTCGTAAGTGAAATTAATCAAATCATGCATGTTGCTCAGTTTTTCTACGATTCCCTCTTTGGATGAATTTTTTTGAACTTATTTATGACTTTAGTCGCGTATCAGCAGTGTATTATTATGCTCTGTGGATTGTTTCCGTATTACGCTGATAAAAATGGAGTCGATTGTGGTACTCATTTATCGATGAATTGCACCATTCTAAAATCCAATTATTAGTATGCTGCTGCTCTTGACTCTATTATTTTATCCAGCTGCTCGCTACCTTCCAGCAAAAGTTAAAATTTTGAAAAGCTTTAATAATTTGCTAAATTATTTTTATCCAGGTTGTCATGTGGTAATATTTCCCGTTTACCCCTTTTGTGTTATTATTTACCTCTTTATTTATGGTGTTGTGTCGCAGAATGTTTCTCCTACTTTGTGTATGGATAATTATTATAAAAAACCTCTTTCTTAGTAGCCTCTTTTCAAAAACCTCTTCTACATTTATATCTGCGAAGTACCGTGCTAGCCATCACTAAAATGTGTGGCACGGGGTATTTCTACACCAGGCATGCAGCACTCGTCCCAGTTCAAATAGGGACATCGCACGTTCCCTCGGCCGCTAGGCGAGAACCAAAAACGTCGGTCAAGCCAGAAACTGGGAGAGTGCTACGTAAATGAACATGCAAACACGCAGTAAATTGCTAAAGAAATATCTAGTTGTTAATAGTTGTATCATTTTGGTAATAGAGGCATCTAGTGGCTCGAAAATCTTTGAAGATCTTTCTAACATAGGAGAGAGTTTCAGAATTGTTTTACTTTTTGTAAATATTTAATCGCTTTAATTATTAATGGAAGCATTTAATTTTCTCAGCATTGTAGTAGGCCAACCATGGTGTCAACTAGTATTGTCATTATTAAAGTGAAAAATTCTTGAGAATGACACAAAAGAACGAATCACAGTCGGTGATTACTGAAACTGTAGTAATTTACTACTGCGGTAATTTACTACTGCGGTTTCTCAGACTCGGGTTTTTATGCGAATGATCCTCTCCATACAATTTATCTACATCAATATTCTGTAACCTATCCTGTATCATAACCGAAGATCACAATTTTTATGTATCAACAATAAAACAAAAGCAATTGATTTCAAAGGCAAAAACCCTAAGTGTCTAATATTGCCTTTGATAATCAATGAATAGAGCATGCTGCTCATTTTACTTACCTTGATTTAAACGTATTTTACATCAATTCAAAAGTGATAGGCCTCAAAATTGCTAGATTTGAACAGCTTGTAGGAAATATATACACTGCTAAATATACTAAAAACTAAATGCAATAGTAAAATATGTACGCCGAGACACAGTTTTAAACTTTAACAAAACGATGGCAGTTAGAAATCCGCTACGTGGCTCTAATACGTGGGAATTAAAATAAAGGAACCCTTAGATGGCTAAACTCTTTACAACTATTTACGAAATGAAAATATCCACTCAGAGCAAAAAAAACCGGCCGTCACTGAAACTATTGGATAATACGTAATTACATGAGCACGTTTTAAGGATTTTGAACAACAAATAACCCCAAAAACTTCTCAAGTATAGACCAGCTTGAATAAGAGACGACCTGAAAAGCGATGAAGGGACCAGCTTTAGACCTGAAGCATACTAGCCTTTAGCAGAACCTCTAATTAAAGAATGTCCTTTTTTTTGGGCTGCTCAAATTCTCTCTCGCATCTGATTGTCTATGACTTGTGTTTCTTCTTACGAGACAGCTTTTTCACAGTTCCGCCAGTTTTTACTGCCTAAGTCTCACGGTCTCTTGAAGTTTATATTCCTACCATAAACAATTTCTTTCAAATATTACGAAATCATGACAGATACAGTCTCAAAGTTGCAATTGGTGCTTCCATGGATAGTCACTAAGCGTTTCTGCCATCTCCGGAGAAAAACAATGAGAATGCATTAATTGGATATTATTGATATAATAACCAAATAAACTGTTACATAAAATATTTAATGAGCTAATTTTAAATAGCCACTGAATAATAATTGTTTCCCAGGATGCTGTATAGCTCACTTTGGTATTTAGGGTACTAATTTTCTAGTTACATTCCTTCATATTTCTTTGCAGTTCATCATCCTCAGAACATCTTTCTTCAATACCAAATTAGCTGTGCCATTAAAAAAATTGTTTACATTTTCTGCCATTAACATTTACCGCTATGCTAATACTTTTTCCCTCATTTTCATAATTGAAATTTGACCAATTGGTGCAAAATTATTTGTTTTCTTCTCTATCTCACGACATTCTATAAAAGAATATATCATTCCAACTCTGGGCTGGTGAGAAAGAAGCTATGAAGTGCTTAACACCCAGGGAATGAGGGTTCGGAAAAGTATTCTGGAATAGATCCTGGCGCATACACCTTTGTCATGCACGCTCGCAGGCATCAATATTAGCGTCAGAATTTCAGAAGGAAGGTCCATTATGGTCCCAGCGATGCAAAATCGTTTTTCTCCTGCACCGGAATGCACTTATGGTAGCTTTGTGTATGTTTAATTCAAATAGAGTGCGCCATGGTGCCCCAGGCGTTCTATTAGTAAAGAATTCTTACATTATTTATGTACGGGAGAATGAATGTGCATAGAGATAACATTGATACTAGCCTTTCACAAGCTCCTTCTTTAACAATGTGAGGCTGATGCAGTAATTCGAAAGGATAAAACATGGGATGTATTTATATATAATGCTACTATATGCCATTGCCAACTATAGCTATTATTAACCAATCATGGGTTACCGTTTATGTAGCAAATATTTTTTCCGCAAATTTATTTCCGATAAATAGAATACAATGTCCCAGGCTTATAATTCCTAGTTAACGATGTTCCGCTACTTCGTGAGTCAAAACCAGTTCAGAATTACGCCTTTTTCCATTCATTAGTTTAAAAATCTTTTACTGATGCAAGTACTCAGCTTGTTTAATTCTTGTACTGTTTATTCAATAATTATATTTTAAATGATCACTTTTTTCCGGTGTTTTAGACGACCGCAGTGCCATTCACTGAACTTATCCAACTTTACTTAACTTCCTGTAGTCATTTACTAATACCTGAAAAGCTAAGATGGATTAGTACCTATATTCCATTAACATAAAATCATGGGAATAGTTTTTTTGTGAAAGTAGCATTTGTAAATAGTATTTTTTTTACATATTTCACCCATTTTAACATGTATCATAAATTAATGTCAAGCTTGTTTGCCGAAAATAGTGGTGTTGAAAGATTTAATTATTCATGTTTAAATATATAAAGCCAGAATATAAATTTAATTACAATTGAGTCATTTACTGATGAAATTATGCAAAGGATACCTACACCTCCTGGTTATAATCTCCATCAAAAACGTTATCGTAAACTAACGAACAGTCATTCGGACTATAATAAACCTGAAAATTCAGCTTATCACATGTTAACATAAAAGCTACATCATATAATTGCAAATGTCAACTGGCCATTACATAACTGGGCCTAAAACGTTTCAAATTCATTCTATCAATGTATTGCTGCGGTCTCATCCAGTACGATCCTCTTAATACTGAGGAATTTATTTTTTTACAACACTAGCATTCTGATATATCAGTGTCTACCAAAGTAGTAAGAATAAATGAAATAAATGAACGGAAAGCGCCGAGGATGTATAACATCAAGAAAAATTGTTGTTAGAATAAGCCATTCTGCAGGTTTGAAGGGAAATAAAAGAGAACGGTCTAAAGGGTTTCATAAATTAACAGCATTGGTCACTGCTGATGATGGTGTAAATCAACGAATCCACTGGGGATATGAAATGATGTGTAGAAAGGATATATCAAGCGTTTATAGGTGCTTAAATCTCTCCTGACAAATTCATTAATACTATTTTTTATTATGAGGTATACTGTTTTGAAAAATAATGATGAGGCTTGTTGCGGAATTGTAAGCAATTTTATAGTTTTCGTTGGTATTCGGATAAGGAATTTTTTATCTTATATGTATATTTTATAACAGAATTTAGATGAAAGATGGTAGCCTTTTCCAATTTTATCTAAATTGTTACATTTAATATTCTTTAATAGAAGTATCATCTGGATAGCATATTATAGTATCCTCTGCCATAAACTGTAAGAAAACTTATTTAATAACGACTTGTTATGATTCCTATGCTGTGAAATAGCTGTCGAATGGTAGAGAGTTAATCTGTATGTCCGTATTGATCCCCTGCTTTTAGTTCACCTAATGACATTTTCCTACCTCTTCTGGCTTTGAGAAAGATGTGGAACTATCTATGGATATTATCATTTGAATTGTTCATGCTTAGAGAAACAAGTATGTCACTGAAAAAGGAACTGGTGCGTTACGATCCGTCAACGGAAATTGCATTTTTGTATCTCGTGAAGTGGAACGAACCCATGTTCATTTCAATCGCTCTATGTTGATGAATTTTCCACGTCAAAGGATCCCTTTTAGCTTCCCTACTACACTTATTTGCCTTTGAGTCCGTGATAGAGCAAAGGAAACTTCATCGTTTTTTTCTAAATTACAATGACATTTATTAATTTCCGTTCACGACCTTACAGGCTTCTTCTACGTTGTTTTTTTTTTCAATAGGTCTTGCACAGGTTTTTTTTGGTAATGGTGTTTTTAATGATATTCAATTTTCGTTGGTCGAGGTTGTGTATGTGATTAATCTCACTTTGGTATTTTAAGGGTGGAATTGTTTTGTATGATAGGAAAGGCTATTGATAAGAGCTTGTCATACGCTTAAATGAGATTTTTTTCTACTCTGGTTTTCATACGAATCTTCCATATTTCACTTGCATTCGGTAATGTTTTATTGATTCCAACAATGAAATTGTTGATCATGCTGATGACCATGTTGAAATTGTTGATTGTTAAAAGAATTGAAATATTATAGTGCCTATAAAATACACTGCCAATCCTGTAGTTGGAACATGATATTATAGTGATTATTATTGATGAAAAATACCATTCCTACAAATCTATTGGCAGTATGAAATACTAATATCTGTTTTTAAAATATTTTATTAAAACTGTTTTATTTTATTTCAGGTAAGTTCCCTGTGAATCTACCATCTGGCTAACTTAATTTTAATGCGAGTGCCTGCAAGTTCTGCCGATAAGGTAATTCTTTTCGATTGACTACATTTTCTATAACTTCTATGCTATTATTTTATAATTGTGCGAATGCATTTGAGAGATTCACACACTGTAAATGGTTTCACATTCCTTTAAGAAAATTTATTTTATTTATCTATTTCCAGTAAAACCCACTTTATGTCCATGGTTCCACATAAGTTAGGCTCTACTAAATGCATGTCAATATATTTACGGTACCGGTACGCAAATGTAAGCATATGTCAATCCCTGAAGTTTGCTATCACATTCCAGGTTTTTGAATGTTAGCATAGTGATATTTTCTATTGCTAGAGTACATGACTATCCAATGGTAAAAAAGGTGACAGATTAGTGCAGTTAATTATTACTTGAATCTATTTTCGATATAAGATACGTGTTAACCTAGTTGGGTTGGGTTCTTGAAAGTTGATGTAAAAATTATATTACAATTATGCTAGGAAATACCTATTTATTTAAATCAACGAGGCACCCTAAAGTGACTTTATGTTAGCAGTTAGCTTTCATAGCATTGTGGGTACATTAATTTTTCTTTATTGATACTTTTCATTGAATGCTTTTATAGCATTTTTTAGCATTTCGCTTCCTGCGTGAATATCTGGAAATAAATACTTTCTCACGGAAACCACATACAAATCCTAACATCATTATCAAATTACAGGTCATCGTTTCTTATTCTCTATCTTGATAATTGGGGAGAAAATCATTCGATCGGGTATCTTTCCGACATGTCTATTAAGTTCCTTCTGTGGTTTAGTTCCTTATGTATGCCATCAAATTTCTTCATTTTTAATACGACTCATTCACTTGCAATCATAATAATCTCAAACCTCATAGAATGAAATTAATTTAAAAAAAACATAGAGTAAACATTTAGGTACATTATCTGGAATTACTCCCAAATTTGTTGGAATAAAAGGCTCATCTCATAATTTTCATCTTATTCATCATATTTCATATTATCACTGTTATTCTCCAATTTTTTACTCATAATGAACACAGTGTCAATATTCCCCGAAAATTAAAGATATCCGGTGACCTATATTCCTTTTTTTGATAGTTTCATTACTTAAGTCGAGTCTTCTGTTCACATTTACCTCATAAATACTAACTGACCCTCTCAGAAGGAGTTCTATGCCCTGTTATTGAAAAAGCTGCTTATTTATTTCATACTTCGGGAAGAAATTATATATTTGCGAAGGGAGTGGTATCTTTTTTGTTTATGATTGAATGAAATTCAAATGGACATATCTTGGTATTTTTACCATGATAATTCATAGGAAACAATAAAGCTTCTGCATCTTCCTAAACACGCCTTCCATGTATCCTCAAAAATTAAACTATACGATCGTTCACTCAATTTATTCGATCAACATCCCACGCCTTCGTTTCTCTGTTTTGAATTATAAATGCTTTATATTCCTTGATCCAGGACAAATATTTTACCAAATGAGCCATTTATTTTAGAAGATGAATTGATTGAAGTGTTTGACTCCTCATGCTCGTATTTGCTTCTTATACGATAATTCACTTTACCCGTGTTAATTTTTTACCTAAGATATACGTTGAATTTGGGTATTTTTCCGTATTTTATTGACCAAATATTATTTGGTTTATCGTTTATTTCATTCAAATATTACCTCCTTTTTATGTACACTTTAATTAATTTTCTTTTGCCTTAGATGTCTTATTATTTTCTCAGTTTTTCTATGCTTTATTACTTATGATTTTCTCTTGAGAACTGTTTAACAACGCATCGGACGTAATGCTTCATTTTTTTGGTAATTTCTCTCGATATTACTTGGAAGGACATTAATTCCATTTTAGTTTCTTCCATTCCCAATATTATTTGTTTTTATTTCAATTTGTCAATAGCCTACTAAACCAGAAGTAGCATTCGCTATTTGATAATTTTTTAATGTCACCTGCGCATATTGTATCCGATATCGTTGTATAGGTATACATACGTTTTGATTTTCTTGATATATGCCATTTTTAGTTGCTGAGAAAACTATTACTCAGATTAAGCGGCCGAACAGTCCATCTCCGGTTCATATTATAGCCAACGGTAGGCGTATTTTTTGTAGTGAATTATCTCTTCTTACGTATGCCAAATACCTGGTGCCAAGAATAACAAGTCAATAATACCTGGATAAGAATAACTTACAGAAAGATCATCAAAATGTTCAATGTTTTAGAACATAGAAAAGGTCAATGGACTTTAAAATTTGGCTTGCATGCATTAAATATCAACGTTATATTTACAGAAACATATTAAAATACATAAAACATAAGGCATCATGATGTTAATTTCCACATAATTTCTTATCCAATCACTACGTACATAGCTGCCTCCATCTTTGGCTCCTTTGTAGTAATTCTAATTTTGATTTTTTATTAATGAGTAGAAGGAATCATACACTAATATACATGACAATTTATAGGTGTCTGTCCGCTACTCAATCACGCAAAAATCCTAAACCGATTACTTTGAAAATTCGAATGTAAGCAATTAAGAGCACTGGAATGAACATTAGCTATATTTAAACTTACAGGGGGCCAGGGGGCCCTGTTATTTACTCCCATTAGAAAAGCATTATCATTAATCAGTGCAGAGCTTCACTTTTCGCTTTTATAAATAACTTGCAATGAAGATATAGGGATTTTATATTCATTATCGGATGACTGAAAGAACATTATATTAAATTCTTGCAATCGATTTTGTTATAAGCTACTTTTTTTCTTACAATTGTTTTAAATACCAAAGTTATAAAAGTTTCCCCTATTTCTACTATAGCATGCCTCCTTGGCAGCCTGAGCAACGGCTATGAACAGGAAGTTTCGCCCGGGTCTTTTAAAACTTACTTTCAAGGAAATAATTAATATTGTCGAATTTCAATGAGATATCATTTGGGGTATTTTTTACTTCAGCCTCTCTATGCGCGCTTAACGGCTTTTAAATAGTTTATGCATTGATTCTTATAGTTAGGGCCCATCCATAAGCGTAATATTTCGCTCACAACGTAGAAATTTGCTCACAGCTATTACCTATATTTACACGCATTAAACATGTAGATGTAGATGTAAATGAAACATTAATACAGTCATAGAGCTCAAGTGGAATGGCTGGGGTGTCAATCAGCCCCAAATTTCCAAATCACTGCTTCCTATTTAGCCTTGTAATGAATTAAGTAATGAGCCGTTTGTTTGTAATTTTGAGCTTAGGTGTACATTATATTTTTTTAAATTCAAGTATGGGGTATATGCTACTGGGAAAAAATCTCGCTCAATATCATTGACGTAAAATATGCTCGAAGCTTATGGCGATGTTCCCCACGCCCACCATTCCGATACTGGAATACCTTTTCATTTTTACTGTTTTAAGAATATACAATTTCAATAAAATAGCTTAATACTATGCATAATCAATCGAAAAAACAGGAAATTTCCACACACACACACACAGAAAACTATGATGATAAACGAGAAGTAAATTTTTCTTCTGTTTGAATAGGACTACTTTGTTATTTCTGGCATTTATCTCTGCCGTTGAGGCAACGGGTATTTCTGCTAGTAAATGATAAAATTGGGTCTGTGAGGTTATGTACTTCCTCTAGTTTATTAACTGCATGATGAAATGCAGTGAAATACTTCCATCAGAATTGATGTAACACGAACCTAACTGTTGATTTCATTTCCAATTAAGGTAAACTAATCATTAAGAAGACGGCCTCGCAAATCAAGCATTTTAGGTTATTGACTCATCAAATAAATTGTCGCAATAAGGGTTTTCATCCGCAATGCATCCATCATTGGATTTTTTCTTCTACGCTCCACGCAGGATTGGTAATTTGTCCACTGGCTCGAGCATGCGAAATCATAGAGAGGAGGAGGGTCATGGTGTAGAGCTAAAATTCATTGAGTAAGGAAGACAACGACGGAAGTTATAATCGAAATTCTTCTGGCAAAGGAAGCCACGCTTTGCATATCCGTCCGTAATGCCTTCTTCTGGAGATTCTGCAATCTGATTACGTAATCTTTCTCTCTCTTACTTGTGTGGGCCGCTGTATCTTCTATCCTTACGTATATAAAGTATGTACCGCCCTAATTGACCGCCGACCTCTAGGGTCTTAGAGACAATCGTTTACAAACATGCGTGGACATTTTTCATGCAGACTAACAATCTAGAATACATATTAATATCTTCAAGATTCAATTACCAATTTCCTTTCTCCTACTAAAGTCATCAATACTAGTAAAAAAACGTAAGAAAAACTTCTCATCTCTCAAATTTCCGCACATCAACTCAATCTTCCCGCACTAAGCCTTTGGGTGACCTACTGAACATTAATCCTATTTTATATCTCGTTTTTCATTTATTTTGACCGTTTTAATATTTATACCCTTCGCCAGGATTCTCCGTGTGCCTTTCCCTTCATCCCGTTGATTCTTTCAGGAAGTGTATCTCTCCTCCCCCCACAATCCCTGAAAACAGACTTATTATTTCTTGAACCTCTTGAGTCTCTGGGTCAATTCCACGCCATCTTATTTTCTTAATTACTTTTCCGTTTCCCAAGATATTTCGGCGATTATTTCCGTTTTTATTGATAGAGCTCTCGAAGGTCCGGGAAATTCGGCGTTGTAAAATACTTAAACTTTTCTTTTTTGGAGTAGTTATGGGAAGAGGTCTTCAATTGATGGGTTTTATAAAATAATAATAATAAGTTTATTACTCCAAATTCTAATGTACAACCTTCATAACAAAAATTAAGGAGGTCTAGGTAGCTTCAGTGATGAAAAACACCAGTGTGGAAGCTACCATCCTTGATTTTAATGCATTGCTAGTCACAACAAATAATTAATTTAAATACATTATAAATATATATCATTAAATATAACACGTGGCCAATAACATATATTGTGAAGAATTTTAATTACAAAAAAGAAATAAATAGAGCATACAAGAAATTTTTATTGTTACATGTTCGTTTCAGAAACTGACAAATAAACTAAAATAAAACTTTTAGACCAAATATATATCTTACATGTACACTATATAAATATAACTTAAATAATGTAAAATATAACTTAAATACAAACTGGGTCACATGACTTTTGGTTTTTATCTAATTTGTGCACATTATATTGGTTTTATAAGATTTTTGTTATTTATTTATAATTCAATGTAGTCTTAGTTGAAGTATCTATGAAGAAAGGCTACGCTGAAGTCAAGTTTTTTGAAAATCCTTTGCGTTGTTTGCGGTTTTTTAATACATGAGCAATTTATTTAATTTTTCTATGGAATGTGGATGAGTTTTTCTTAATTATCATTTATTTTCTCTTATGTATCGTCTAAATTATTAATTTCTACAAAACCATTTAAATGTGCTGAAATAATTTCCTTTGTGAATTGTCCTTGAAAAATTCCACGAGTCATTGATCCATCCATATTTAAATCATAAAGGATGTATAGCGTTTGAATGACGAAATTGTGAAAGCAAAGCCTATTAATTATCAAGGTAACTTTATCCATGGGTAACACAAATTCAATGCCCTAGCATTTGTGCGATGAATGCTATAATTTGGACTCAAATGACTTCATTATGGGGTTAATTAGTATTGAGTCCTTCTTCCGCGTATTTGACTTTGTTGTGGCTTTTACAAGCCGCTATTTAGAATATGGATATTTATTTAAATAGAGCATTTAATTTTCCTTTGAAACACTGAGCCACGTAAATAACTAATTAGACCAAAGTAAACATCTATTTGTGACAGCGGAGGTCAATTTTGGTTTTTATTTTATTTTATTCATCTCTGTTTGGATAGAACCCTAATTTTAGATCTCTTCTTTTCACCGTCTCTTTTTCACCCTTCTTATTGCCTCCAAAACTCACAAGAGTCAGCATTTCTCACCAAAGGCTAATTTTCTTTTGCCTTTATTCTCACGGTATAAATGATTTCATTTTATGAATCAAGTTGAGAAAAAAAATCCTATTCGTCTCGTAGTTAAATGGATGGAATGCGATTATTTTTCCTTCTTTTTTACGTATCCCAGAAGAATACGTCTTTTCTAACCCATACGTATGAACAAAATCTCCCGCCCAGGGACTAAAAACGAAATGAATTGTCAGCGGATTTAGATAAAGACTGTTTTCTTAGTGTTCTCTAGAATTTCTCCCATGAGGCCGTCTGCCTAATAATTTCAATGATAAAAGGCAGTGTAACGGATTGTTATTTCCAAGGTAGAAAGGTTCATCCATCCGGCATTAAATTAAAATCCTTTTCTTTTTGCCATTTTACAGCCAGCGGGTGAATCAGTTTTATTTTTCCCATTTGTGTTAGGGCCTTTAATTCATTTTATTACATTTTCAAAGCATTGGAAAGCAAGGAGCATGTGATTAAAAAATGTATACTGCACCAATTCATCAAAATAACCTCTTCTGTACCAAAATATGCTTTTGAAAATTCTAAAAAGGGAGGTTGTTGAAGTTCAGTTGTTAAATAATTATCTCTTTTTTCGTACTTTCACTGGAAGTATTTTGATAAAAAGGGAGTAGACATTCGTGGAACTGAAATAAGATTTAACTGAATGAGAAACGCCGTGGAAGTTGAAGGTGATATGATGATAATGATCCTTTTTGAACATACAATACCGGCGCCTGATCGCCTATATCGTATTCACTCTAATCATGAAAAAGAGAAGGGCAAAACACCAATGTTTGCTAATTTATTACCTTCTCATTTCTAAAATGCCTGTTTTGAAATTATGTATCTCCTGTTCTTCATTATTTAGAGTTTTATTGTTCCAATGTGCTAATATTAAGTGAAAATATGGAAGACACTACGGTATAAGAAGAGCATGCCGAAACGAAAATATTGTTCACTGGGAGAAAAAATGAAGAAATAAATGGAAAGCCCATGAAAGTAGCACAAATGAGAATAGAACTTTAAATATTGCTCGACTTAACTTAACAATTGGTAGTCGAAGACGACGTCATGGAAGATTGTGTAGTTAAGTGTAGTAAATCCCAGAAGACGTTTGAAGAATAACCTAAGCATCAGCGAAGAAGACTAGGGTACCAGCCTAATAATGAAAAAGGACGAAGAAGAAACTATAGAGTATCCTAATATTATTTACATAATTCCATGTTATTTGTTATACCCTTATTTAAATAAAACTATCCAAGAAAAAATACCTTACTAAAATTATTAAGAATGTGGTACTTTATTTCTGGATATTATCGATTTACCCATCTCAAAGTTTGCTTTCCATGGGCTGAAATTAAAGGACAGCAGAATATTTTGTATTGAATTCCATTCTGAGATACCTGGGGAACAAAACCCAGCCAAACGATCGCCCATGCGGGACTCTACGAAACAGATAGGCTGCCAGCATATGTTTTTCTTTGGTGGCCATGTGCACGTATCCCCCAGGAAACGAATTACGAGTGATTATGGCCTGTGGTTATTAAGTATATTTTTGAAACGAGTTGTAGGTATGTGTACACAATGTGATGTAACAACCAACAATGTAAGTTCGTATTTAAATGGATATTGTAAATGTTTCCATTAGTTTTCACATAATGTGTGAGACATTCTTGTGGCCCTCGCAGTAAATACATTGATCTTTTATTTCTGCTAAAATCTCCTTGCTTTACCCACTCATGGCTCGACATCGGTTATTCCACGGACATGCCTTGAGTTTACGCAGTGTAACGTTGAACCAAATTGGCTTTTGTGTTAACAATCACAAGCGCAGCCAGTCACACCGATGACGCGTAAAAATTGATGATAAACTAATCAAGTGTTCCCTGAAGTGCTAACTTCTAGATAGGTTTTTTTATCTTAAATACTGCAATGATTGTTTCACCTATTTAGCGATCTATCAATGCTATGCAATTAACTTACACTCGATACGGTTTTTCTACTCTCAAGCGATAATACCCAATTTTCCAGGAATAAATCATATTTAGGTGCAGTTTATGAATAGAATCAGTCGTGCTTATCGGAAATCACGCTAATCTAATCTAATAAACTAATCAGACGAATATGAAAAGAATTGGGGTGAGTCTAAATGCATTATCTAGCTTGCAAAGGAGCAAGTCCTTTCCAGTTTTAAACGCATCGAAAGTCTCCCAAGGTTTAATTCCTCTAAAATTTTGGCAATCCACGGTTAACTTGTCTGAGTACTTTGAGAAGTGGATTCACTGCACTCCGAAATTTCTCTGCGGAACTTTCTTTTCTACTTGTAATGTTCTCCGAGGAGGAGACTACTGCAGACCCATCATTAGTCCTTTTAAAACTTTTCCTACAAAATGAAATGAAGGAGGTTTGGTGTCAGCCCTTTTCACAGTCGGATATTCCTTTAAACCTTTGCGAATCCAGGCATCAAATTGTAATCGGAGTTTTACTTACTGATACTGTAGGGCAAGAATTTTAATATGAATTAAATCAAATTAATGTAATCATTTCACCGTTTTAATCATCGGAAACGTTAACTCTTGCATAATTATGTTTCTAATTCGAATACCTTATGCCGAATGCCACGATAAAAAATCGGTTAGAATGGAGAATCGAACAAGGTACTTTGGCTTGCCGAACAAATGTGCAGAATATCACGCTACCGAGACTACCTATTTCTTGTGTTTATTTTTACTTTTAGTCTCTCTTGCGTGACCACATTTTATGGACCGCAATGGCATAACATCTAGTCCTCTTGTATCCTCCAACATTACCACGGCAATTGAAAAGCTTGTTCAACGTGCTTATCTGCGCATTGACATAGGAAGGAAAAATTATAGTCAGCCCAGGCCGATTATAGGCCCAGGCAGGCAGGTAATATGAGCATATTACATCGCAATATTTTAGGAGCATTAAATAGTTAATATCGCATATTTCCGTTTCCAATGGAGTATAGGTGATATCCTGGGATGCAGAAAACATTATATTTACTATAACTCCGATATAAAGTCGCTTTTAAGGTCATATCGTTCTTGACTACATTCTGCACATCAGAAATTTAATTTATTTAAAATATTTTTCCTGATGTTATTCCAAATGTTTTCGAGAAAGAACATTTAGTTAAGAACGAATTCTTACCAGATTGACTAAGAGGACAAGTCAACATGAGAACAGTGATTATCTGTTATATTGGTAAAAAATAGTTGTGATAAATTTAAATATTTTATCAAGCCCACTGCATCAACATGAAAGAAAATCTCCTTCAGATCATAAATATATATATATTTAAAATTCATTTTTCAAGTTAATCCGAAGCCAATGTTTTTTTGCGGACAACAGCAAATATTTTAACATAATTCCGTAGAACTACATTCAGTTTCAAGATAAAATTAGTTAAAATTACTGCAAAATTTTTATGATAAAAAGAAAATATTTACAGTGGATAATTAGACAGTGTAATGCTAGCTTTTGTCGATGTAAAATCAGCTTTCAGCAATTAGCTTATCCAAATAAACTGCTGTATAAAGATTTCTTTACTGATAATAATCAAACCACTTAAACTGCATGTCTCGCTAGCCTCCTTTACTCGAAAAACTGTAATCGGACATGTTTGCTTAAATTTAATGCCTAGTCACTCGTTGACTTTAATTAAGGTTATTAATATTTCAAATCCTGTAGTTCAGTGACTGTTTGATGGAAATTCACCTTACTGCTACTAATATAATTAAAGAAGCAATCAATTTTCAAGCGAGTATTAAAAAGGTTCCTGATGAGAAATCGAACGATAGATGCTACCTTGCTTTGGCCATATCTCAAATATTCTACCAGTATACGGGCCCTTGCACTAAAATATTATATTCGCGGCCAAAATAAATACACAGGAAATCCGAACGCTTCTTTAAGAAATGCAACGAACGAGCTGATAGAAGCACTACGTTGGGAGGCTATGATAACTACAGAAATTCAGATCATGCGAGTTTCTTTACGACACGGAGAATATTATTTAGACCCCACGCTCAATATCAAGAGCTGATAGAATTTTTAAAGTTTGAGAGATACATTGTCGAAATGATGGTACACACATTATTTCTCTCCAAGCTCCATTATCGATTGTAAAATAGCAGCGTGACACTAATATCAGAGACATGGTTAATGTTATTCACCTTTACCTCTTCTCTACTCCTTAAACCTCTACCATTCCCCTTTCCTGGCTATTGTCCTAATACCCCCCGCCACATGCCTCTGCTTCTCTTGCCACATGCCTCTGCTTGAGCCTCTCGCAGGGTAGTTTGTACATGCAGCCCTTATGGTAGCTAGAGCAGTAATCGTGGGACATTGTGTTCAAATTTAAACTCACCATATATGTAGTAATGAAAATGATACGTCTATTATATTTTTCAATTTAGTCTTATAAACTGATAGTAGTATCTAGTAGGTTTTTGGCGCGGTATTCGAAATTTAGGCTAACATTTTCTATTAATATATTTTTTCGAATCATAGACTCAGTGTGGCACGGTGATATTTGTTACCATTTAAGCAATATAAAGAGTATTCCCCTTCGTATGAAAGAATATCTGAACACATGTAATGGAATTAATACCAAATTTAATTACCTCATATGCCATATACATGTTATCATGGAATTGCCAAAAATACAAATCGGTATAAGGTTTTTTTTACTTTTATCTAAAGATTTCAATAATAAAGACACGTATGAAAAGTTTCACATATATATGTACATAGAATAATAGCTCCGAGCACCTTAAGGTGGCTTGCAGTATGCTATGTCCAGATGAATGCATGTGTTTATTTTGTGGTTCGCAAATTAATATTAGTTTCGTGTAAAACGTGGTGGTGTAGTGGTGTAAAAGTTGTTTTAAGATGTAGCCGTCAGAGGTGAAAGAGCGACCTTGCGGTTCGTGAACATGTACTCAGGAGGCACGGACACCATTCGCACGAGGTCAGTGAGCTGTTGTGTGAGGGACATGTCGGGTCCAAGGGTTGAGAGAAAGGAGCGATCGAGGTGGAACTGAGGAAGAAGTGGGAAGGAGCTCATGGTCGAGGGCTTCGGTGAGTGGAAGGGGTCTGATTTCCCAAGAGTCCTCTGGAGAGAAATAGCTCTACTGGTTAGCTTCCTCAAGGAAAGGGTAGAAAGGTAAGGATGAGGATGAAAAGGTCAAACGAAATAACACTCACAACCTTGCTCATCCTGTCCTTGTGTCCTCGGGTTCCGTTCCTCTCATTCAAACCTCACGGACTCTCTCCGTCTATTCCTAGAGTCGGGGCATGCATGCTAATTACTACTGCACTCATTTCGAGGAAGGGAATACAGTATGAATTAGATATGAGTACAGATTATTATAATTTGTTACCATTGTTAACCTATTAAATTTAAAATTAAGTGTTTGGTTTCGAAGCTTTTGATAGATACTGATATGCTTTTTGAGATTTGCTGCATTGGGAGCATGTTTCACTCAACCTTTCCCTCACGTTGCAGCGAGCATTTTCCGGAGCAAACTTTGCTATTAATAACTTTCTCTATAATCCCCTATCCTTAGAACTCGCTTTCGCTTCCCTCACCCTCATGCAACGCTTCATACACACTTTTTTATTTTAAAGACTTAACATTTCTTCTCTTAAGATTATCTTCCACCACACTAACCCATGATTTTCGCGGTCTACCTCTTCCTCTCACAGCATACACGCCACTATCATATACCTGTTTCGCTATTTGACTCTCACATTCTGTTGACATGATCAACCCAACGAAGATTTCTACTTTCATTTATGTCCATGGGGCATGCCACACGCATTATTTCACTACCCACTCATTCCCATCCGTATCCATCCTACATTTCCCGCAACCACTTCTCAGATACCCCATTCCCACGGCTCCTTGATTGCAGCTGTTTAACTTTAGCACACATTGACGCGATGTTTTAATGCATTGTCATGTTCTAACTTGTACCTACTTGAACAATTGCGTTGGAGTAATTATTTGAAAACGAGAATTTCCACTGAATGCTTTAATATTGGTGGATAAGTGAAATAAATTTAAAATTACTTTTTGTTTTAGCATTTCTGAAAAGGATAAAACTAGGAAAATCTTTGGCTAAATTTTGTTCATTAATGACAAACGTTTGCTGAAATTCGCAGTCGAGAATGATAATATGAATTAGAGTTGATAAACTGATCGAAGATTAAAGAGGTTAAAATTGATCAATCAACGTTGGACCAACACATCTTCCGTGGTTTTTCGAAATTTAATTAAGTTACGTTTCCAACTCTAAGAAGATAATCTTAATATAACTTCTTTAATATTAAATAATAACTTTTATTTTGTTTTCCCATTTGAGATAACTAATTATAAAATAGTAAACAGTAATTTGGTCTGCTATTGTACGTCTATGTAAAAAACTGTGTATTTATTTGCACAATGATAAACCTTTTTTTAAAATGTAGAAATTTGATCCTATTTTTCTGTTAGGGTCAAACTTTTCCCTCACTTCGCGTAATTTCTTAAAAGCATATTTTTACATTTCACAGTTTTAAATATATTTTCCGTAGTGCACTTGTCTCAACTGCGACATCTTCCCTATCGGTTTCCTATTTTACGCAAGGTTGGTCTCATTAAGAAGATTTTATAGTACTTACTGTTTGTGTAGCTCTTTCTAGCTCTAGCCACGTCTTTCATATGGAAAAGTTCATCAGTGTCCAGTTCCGTAGTTTCTCGGCTGTTTTCATTTCCCGGAATCCTAGCGAAACTAATTAAAGGGGTCGTTTTGTTTCCTCTTGGTCCCTAATTGCAAAGCTCCATCAAGGTGTAGCAACTTCGCTAACAGTTAACTGCTGAGCGCTAACAGTTAACTGCTGAGAAACCCACGGTGTTATGAATTCCTTCTAAAAAGAGCCATTTAGACGTTTAAATGATAAAGCGAGTAAAAATTGTCGTCAAGAGTTAGTTTTCAGGTCCTCCTCACGGCCGACTCTATTATTCCATTTAAAAAAATGCGACACGTATTTTATTTCTTCTTTATATATTCATACTTACTTTTATGTTAAAATAAAATCTTTTTCTTCTATCACCTCCGTCATAGGTAAAGACAATTGAGGTAAACATTATTGCATAAAATTATTAATTGTCGTTAAGTTTAATTTAGCATTCTTACAATGTATTTCCTTACGCAATTCACATCTAAATTCAGTGAAACTAAAATTCCAATAGTTCGTAAAGTTATAATTATTTTTTTAATTTTTCGGGAGAAGATAGACCTTTATTAATAAACAATAGATTTTATTTCATCATTCCCAAGGATTCGAAAATATATATTCTTTTCTTGCATCAGAGCAATGCAACAGTATTTGCAATAAAATTATGTACCCGAATTAAGTAAAAAATGTCATCAAAACTGCATGTAGTGAACCTTAAGTGATTTTTTAATGTAAGCATGATTTTTTCATTTATTTACTTTGCTTTGGTTTTATTAGCTTTCTACGATTGTAGAAAAGGTCGGTGAATAATGTTCGCATCTATAAGTACTTCTCCTCAATTCCCATTGAATAACTGGTAATTTCTGTATTTTTAGTGCTTCATATTTATTTATCATCACCTCCCAAACCCGTAACGATATAATATTCAACCCGTAACGGTATAATAATTCATCACATGACCTTTGTATAGAATGAATTCAAATGGCAGTAGATACATCGATCATGTACATTGATAATTGCGATAACTGGTGGTAGAAAAATTAATCATGGTGTGTGTCAACGAGGTTTTCGCAGTACAAATGTGTTTTGCTTGGTACCTTTACAATGGATTCTCTTGATATAAAGCTTTTTTCGCGGATTTATCCAATAATTTGAGTCGTTTTTGTTGCAAATTATTTATTAAGATTCTTATCAGCAATTAATGTTTTCCATAGCCACAAAAACATATTTGACATTATAAATATCTTTAGTTATATTTGGTTTTGATATATTTTGAATTGATTGTTATGTTGAGAAGCGATACGTTTTAATAATGTGTTGCATTTCTTTAAATTTTTTCATTTTGTTGTGTATATATCGAAATAAGTTTCGAACTCATTTTTTTGGGGTATTGAATTCTGCCGGTCCCATCAAAATTAAAAATAAGTCCTCTGTTCTTAAGACTCGATTTTAATTGTTGCCTGGAATGGTAGAGTTTTCCAGGAAGTCATTCCAAACTTAATGGGAAGACCTATTTGAAACTTTCAACAGCTCTGTGAAGTTGGGTCAAATATATGGTGTCAGTTTCGCCATAAGCTTCCTTTTCTTGGATTAATTGAAACCTATTGCTTCTTGCGGTATTCGGTTATAATGAATATGATATTGCTAATGGCCATAGGTTTATAAGTCACGAGCAATTAAAAAAGTTTCACCATCCTCAGCACAATCTATTCTTCTCAAAGGAACTTTCCTTCATGCAGAGAGAGAGAGAGTTTATTTGATTGATTTTCCGCAAGTGCTCTGATATAGTATGATTGCGATGAATAGTGGGAAGAAAAATATAATAAATACTTAAAAATTATAAAAGTGCTTTCAGGGCCATCCTTACGTTATGTTATTGAGACGGATGAACTCGCACACTTCAAAGTCATAGAACTCATATTTCTTGAAATTTTAGTTTTTGTTCATGCTGCAATTTCCCTCAGGATAAACTGCTGAAAACTAATGGTTAATGTCGCGGAAAAAATTATATTATTTCAACTAATTAGAATCAGTAGTTTCTTCAATTACTTTAAATTACTTATTTGCTGGTCTCCTTAGGGCTCTGCAATGGCATCCAACTAATATTCGTTTCCTATGAGTGTACAGTAAAAAAATACATGTAGCTCTCAACTTAGGATTAACAGTTTTATGGAAATGCAACCATGATTCACACTTCTTCATTACTTTCTTTGTTTCCGTAACGGTAGTTTAAGATTATTATAAGGACTATATTTCAATCCTCGATATCCACATTGAAAGGAATGGGGCTTAAAATGTCAGAAATATTCGCGAGATTTTTATCTTACTTCTTTTACAAATTATGTATCTCATTACTAAGTAAGTTTGCCGATGAAAGAATTATAAATTTTTTATTCATCGCAATTTTTATTTTAATACAGTTAATTCACACAAACAAATCATGAATGCGAACTTTAATTTCTATTAAAAACCAAACCTCACACTTCAACGCTAGCTTATCCTCAAAATAAAATTAAAATTACATGATGTTTAATGTCTTTATGGATGAAACATAGCGAAAATATATATTTTTTCTATCCAACATAAATGCCAATAAAGCTCATTCTAAGCTAATAAAAGAGAACTGAAAAAAGTATTAGTTTTGACTCTCAGAGTTGCGATTGAACATTTTGAAGGGGAATTGATAATAAGCCGGAAAAGTTACAGGTTTTGCATTGCTTTAGATGAAGGCTTTTAAATTTAAAAAAATCATCTTTTCACCAATTTATTCACCTTCAACAATTTTGCTTGACCCGTTTTGTTGCTATTCGCGAATTTTTGTCAAGAAATAAAGAATTATCATTTACAGAATATAAAAATAAACAGAAATATTAATAAATTTTGCATATATTGAAGTATTCTGTCCTTATAATTAAACGTAAGTAACTTTAGATAAACACTCCATATTAAGTTTTTGTATCAGTGCAAAAGAAGGCCATAGATTCGGTATGTGATAGACTTACTGCATGTGCATACTGCTGCATGTTCCAATTTCACATTTCATTTGCTTACATACCCATTTCCTTTCGGGGTAGGCAAAGTTAATGAACTTAGTTTCAGCTGTTTGGCCTCGGAAACTAGCTATCTCGCATTTATTTAATTTATGCATTGGTTCATACACGCTCTCCTATTATTTAGACTCCAAATATTCCGAATATTAATTCGTTTTTTCCACCACATTCACTCGTGCATTCCTTGGTGTACACTTAATCTCTTGCCATGCACTCCACCAAAATATATCTGTTGTCTCATCCATTTTCTCAACAAATCCAAACCAACGAATCACACTCCATTAGTGTATGGCCATTTCAAATTTCCTCATGACCCACTCATTCCTTACCCTATCTTTTCTTTTTCTGCCACGAACACTTTTCAGGTACACCGTTATAACTGCTTTTATCCAGCTCATTAAGCTTATCGTGACATATCCAGGTTTCGCTGCCTGTTTCAAAATTGTGTGCCACAATTTTAATCACTAGTAAATTTCATTGGTTTGCTAGAGCCTCTATAAATGCCCATCTACTTCTTATCTCTACCATTTCACGAGTAAATCTCTCTTAGTTCATTTTTGTTCCTTCTTATCCCCGTAATCCATTCTCTGGCCCAATAAAACTCCGCCCCACAGCATCCCTTAATAACTATAATGTGTACTCCGTGCACTTGTAGTGTAGCCACTCATTCGATGGGCATCGGACGTTCCTGGAAAATCTGCCAAAGTCTTCCTAAGTCTTTACTTCCTAAGTCTATACTTTATGATTGCATCTAAACCCGGTGTCGATGACCCGATATCTGAGTTTCGAAGGGATGTGTTACAAGCAGTCACAATTTGAATAACAATTCTGTCTTAAGTTGAAGAAATTCGGGACTATTCCTTCCTTTCTTACAACTAACTCATTATAAAATACAACACCACCCATCCCAAGAATGGTGAAAGTCATACCTAGGCGAGAATTGAACTCGCGACCTTAGCATTAACAGGCAGGAAAATGGTCCCTTCTCCACCGAGGCTGGTGGGTGAATATGCAATTCCTTGCGATTCTTAAGGTGAAATGTACTTTTCCTTTTGATAGCCTTAGGGAGTGTACCACTTTTCTCTCTCCGCACAAAGGAATATTAAGTACATGTCTTCAACGCTCAAAATTCCCTCTCTCTCTTCTTCCCACTGTACTATTTTTCCTCATTTTAAAAGATAGAGGAAAGTCCGGAAAGAGTAAAAGGGAGCTCGTTCCTCTTTTTCCCCCTGCGTCCAAAGTTAACGCCTCCCAATAGCCTTTCAGTCTCTTTTTGCCAATTTCCGATTGCTATATGTCTCCGCGGAACTCTTCCACCCTCACTCAACCACCCCACCCTCTCCTATATCCATTCCGCCAATGTCCTTTCCCTTTTTTATAGCCACCCATCACTCGTGCGAAAGCCCCCTCCTCACGACCTCAAACGACACCAACCCTCCCCCTCCCTCTTCGTCACACTTTTTATTGACTGCCATCCATTCCCTTCAGTCATATTTTCCGTCGCGCTCCTTCAACCCGCTTTCGATCGGTCTTTTGTTTCAGCGCTCAACGTGGTTCCAACACAAAACGACTTAAATGTCATTTAATCCATGTTCTGGCTACTTATATAAAAATATGTCCACTTTTTTATACGAGAAACAAAGTTTCATTCCTCAGTGCTTTTTTGTACGCAGATTGATTTGAAATTACATTTAAATGGAATATTGCATGACGCATGGATAAAATAGTATTTACTATAGATGCTATTTTCACGAACAACTGTTTATAAGAAGTGAAAACTACGGATAAATCAATGAAATTAACATATAGTTTTCTTACCAATTTGTTTTTTTTTTAATTTTTAGCAAATAACTGCTATAATTGAAGTAAGAAAGGTAAATTAAAAGGCATTGTGATGCAGTTGGGTTCCATGGTTTGCGAAAAAGCGTTCGTTAAAGAGATATTCTTGGAATAATGTGTACATCAACTTTTCTTTCTAATAGCTAAGCCATGCCCTCGTTGAAAATAGAAATTTAAAAAAAACAAAAAAATATAGTCAAGTATTTATTTTGAATCGCAGATTCGTGGTGGAACCTCATTGAGTATTCGCATTCAACGGGGTGAACTCAGTGCAATCCATAGCCCACTATTTTGCGGTATTCGAAGGTTATTTGTCTGGCTTAGTAACATTTTGTCGGTTATGGAACTTACCTTGCGAGTCGTGTCTGCATTTATACCCTAAACGGGAACGTACATTGTAGCTCACTCTTCGCAGTCGAAGTTCGTGAAACTCGCTCTACAAAACTGAGAGCAGTGATTTTAAAGAACGGACGTCGTTTGTAGAACTATCACCGCATAACTGATATTCAGTTATCCTATTATACAATACAATAACGCGAACACACACAAGATGAAGATGTGTTGGTTTCAAAATGCCTTTGTTTGGAATAGGAATGAATCGGTTTTTCTGTAAATATTTCACTTAAAATAATTTCTTGACGATGTTATTGAAACATTAATTCTTCTCTCTGATATTGCCTAACTCTCCTCAAATTTATGTCGTGTTACGAGTTTCTGTATATACGTTGCCTCATTGTACAGTGGGTGCAATATCAGTCTATATTCGAGGTAAAAGAACCAATGCCCTCAAGCATTCTAGGTTCAGTCCTGCGGTTTTCCAGTTTTCCCTGAATCTGTGGCAGTATGCCCTCAGTGCTGGCATCCTGCCCTATGTTTTGAAAAAATAATCCTGCATTTTGGCCAGCGATCCGGATGTGTATCAACCAGTTCTAAGTGTTGGCAACTATCTCTGGTTTTTCTCACAACTCTACATATTTTACTCAGTCTATTATACTACCCAAAGTAGTATCGATCCTTGTTTATTTTAGGTAGTGGATGAACGTTAATTTGGAAATTTGGTATTATTGGTTTTGCAGAATATGGATTTGAATTGAAGTTCGTCTCATATGCATCATATTGTAATGCTACTTTTCAGCTTTTCATGCTCCTCCCACGATAGGGCTCACACATAGGTTAATTTCTGCATTCGGAGAATAATAAGCCTGAGATATCGATAGCTAATCTTTCTTTTAATCGTTCATCTGGTAATGTAAGTGGTATGACATTAGGATGACTAGTTCATGGATTCATCAACCGATGAACCCCAAACTCGTGAATATTTGTATTCAGTAGTCGTTGGGAAAATGTTTATCAAGCAAATGAACAAGAAATGAAAGCGACTAGGAAATCTTCGTCTTTGTTTAACTTCAGCGGAGCCATTGAATCCTTATTTTTGATAAGCAAAGAAGATTTTGAGACAAAGTGAGTTACGAAACATTTTGTTTGCCTTCATCTATATGTTATCATTAGGTTTGAGTAGGAGGATGAGTGGCAATTTGAATTTGGATAATTTCTAATGTTGATTAGTAGAAAGATTAAGAAAGTGGGCTAGATTAAAAGGAATAAATATAGTTAGGTATTCAAAAGTTGATATAGGAAGGAGTAAAAGTCCGCGGGAACATCTGAAGGAGGCAGGAGAAGAGAGAAACGTGAATGCTGACTTGTAAGAGTTCAACTTAAGGTATTTTTAAATATTTAAAATTACAGCCCTAGGGAAAATTTAGGAAAAGAGATATAGAAAATTACGTATTCTACCACTTAAAAATATTATGAGTTAGGAGAATATAAGAGTTGTTATGTATAAAAAGAAGGCCAGGTAGAACAATTGCGGTGTTGGCTGAGAGTAAATTCAGTAAATATCGGATAGGTTCTGGCAGATAATGTCCAAAAAACTACCGATAATTGGAATGCTCATGTTTATTCTATCATTCGGACTAAGTTGGTGTCATGGCTGCATGTGTTGCCATGCTCCTTCGTCAGTCGGTCAAGATAGTCGGAGGAGCGACATTACAACTTCGCTCCGTCGAAGATGTCACGGCTGCTTGTGATGCCATGTGGAACGGCTGCACATTGAAATTAGAAACGGCACATAAACTTCAACGGAGCGAAGTTGTTGTACCATTTCTTCAGCTATTGGGACCATCGAAGGAAACTATTAAGGTGGCTCTATACCGGGGCTAAGAAGCTCGTTTCAGACGTTTCCCTCTAACCCAGTAACGGCTTTTCCGTGACAGCTGGTGACTTGCAATTTTTGTCTTTTGTGGATGAAGAGTCATTTATTGATTTAAGTGGAGTAACGTCATTATGAAGTGGTTGTTTTCTTATAAAAAAATAGCTAAACCTTGATTTTTACGTAACTTTTTGGTAATATTCCGGGGCACGTTTCGAAGGCTAGATTCCGAAATGAGTATTTTCAGCCCACTTAAATCAAAGAGTTAAATCACTGTTTTCGTATTAAAGCTATAGTAATGTTAAGCGTTTAAGCCTGCATTGACAACGGAGTAGACCTTTTCTATCCCCACCCAAGGATAATCGTTCCCCACTCCATTTTTGTCAGCGTAACCTTCACATTTTCCCGTTGGGCTTCTACCACCCCAGTAGGCGACCACAGGCGGTGACCGTTAAATGAGGCGGCTTTGAATTATAGACCCACCTTAATATACGGATAGGAAAAATTAATTATAATCATGATCCGGGATTTTCCCTAAGCAAGACATGGCTCCCGTTACTGAATGGATTAAAACTTAAAGAGGGAAATGGGCACCAAACTGTTAACCAATCAGAGGACAAATTAAATTTTCCTAGTGAAAAATTACCATTTCTGTGCTTCATTCAGAAGTTACTGTGTTATTAATTCTTTATTACAATGTCAATGAATTGTAATACTTTATTTATAATTTAGATGCGTATTTGGAGCATGTACTTATATTTTCGGTCCTTCTGTTGGGGTGATTGGTGTTTGGGAATCTCCCTGCAGGGTTGGCCTGGCTTTTGGTTCAGTTCGAGATAGAGAGTGAGTGTAGCTCGTGATATTGCGACACTGTGAAATGACCTCGGGTACCAGAGAAAGGGATGGGGAGGAGAATTCTCCCCCCCCCAGAAGTACAGCGACGGCTGCAAGGTCTCGGTTATTGGGAGAGGTTTGAGCCCTTCACCAAACACTTCCGAACCGGTGTAGGTCTGATCTCGACTCGTCCAAGTGGCCGAGAGACGGAGAAAGAGCAAAAAAAGCTTCATGGAAGAAGAGAGGATACTCTCCGAAGCTATTAAGGGAAGGTGTGTGATTTGGGGAGGAAGGGGGTTGAAAGGAAGATCGAAGCGTAACTGAGCTTCCCCACTTGCCTTTCGGTGGAATCTACCATCAGATAGTGATAGGCACTCCCGCGACTGCACAGCAGGGTATAGAGATACTCAATAGTCAATATCGCATTTCGATATGAACTTTGTATCGCAGTGCATCGCTTGTTGTCACCGGTGGCAGTGGGGTAAAGTCCTCGCCTGCTAACTCTAGGGTCGTGGCTTTGAATTCTACATGGGCGGCCTTCACACCACTCACAATGGTCGTGCTCTCTTATCCATAGCCATAGGTTAATTGCACCGATATGAAATGCCGAAAGGTTAATGACTCTAGAAAATTGAAGAAATAAATAGATTCATTTTGTGATCAAAACATTCGGTAAATTTTATGCTGCCCACAATAGAATGAAATAATTAATTTTTCCCTCACCAAGTTTAGCTTGTTTTAATATTTTCATAGCGGAATTAATTCCATTGATGCGCATATTTGCCTCCGTGTTCATGACTGCATATAATATCATTGTTGCCATTCAAAGTGATTTTTAAAAATCCAAAGTGTAGTCATTCTAAGGCGTAAATGTTGGGTTAATCCTCCGTGACAGTGGCTTTGTTAACTCAAGTCGTATCGTACTTTCAATTATGTCACATAAAGCATGGTGTCGCAAATCACCTTCTAATGAATATGCATAGATATCGTGCATGGAATGATAAAATATTCAGCTAAAATACAAGTCATTATGCAATATCACATATTGATAGGAACCATAGAGATCGATATCTCAATAATTTGGCATATCTCGTCCTATCAAAATTTAAGTACCTAATGTCACATTTTTAGTGGTACCACAAGTCCTCTATTGGTTCACTCATCGGTTGATGCCGTGCATCACACATCCGTCGCTGATTGGTTGATGTCGTATGATGACGGTAACTACTTAATATCGCAAACTATTATGCATGTCGCCAGTATAAAAAAATGGAATATATCGAATTTTTCCCGCCATTACGCATCAGATAATTCCGCATAACGCTTGAAATCGTGTTGCCCATATCAAATATATTCATCATGCCTTCACAATGTCGCCTTTAATGCATCGCAATGGGATATCTGAAAGGATATTGCATACCACCACCAATGAATTGCAATGCGATATCTTAACTAATATCTTATACCAATGTTAATTCATCGCAATGTGATATTTAAAAGGCATCAGATGCTGCTGTAAATGTTTTGCATTTGGATATATTAAAGGTTACCGCATGCTTTTGCCAATACATTGTAATTCGATACCTTCAAGGGTATCACAGATCGATACTATTATATCGTGATATGATATGTGAAAAAGAAATCATGTACCGTTGTTAATATATCATAAATAGTATTAAATATTGCTGTCAATTTTTGTAAATGCGATATCTTAAGGATGCCCACTGACCACTTTCAATGCATTCCAATGCGATATTTTGAAAGAGTATCGCATGCCGCTGTCAGTACATCGAAATATCGCACCGCAGACTTAACTCATACAGTCGAGGGGCCAATCGATGAACCGATGAGAAGGGGTCGTTTGGGGGATGGGTGTAGGAGAATATTGGTCCCAGGCTCTTGTTCTTTTTTGGAGAGGTACAACTTTTATCGCTTCCCTTGGGTCTTCATCGGCCCTTATTCCCCTCCTTTTCCCTCCCTCCCCACACTTGGCCCAACCCCTTCTGCGTCCTTAAGAGAGAGAGAAGGAAAGGAAGAGAGAGCTAGTTGCCCCGAAATATGTGCGCCCGCTGGAGGACATATGTGCGATCTTCGGCGATAGTTACGGATACGGAACGTACGGGTTTTGGAGAAAGGTCTGCAGAGCGAGGAAGGGAGGGCGGTTTGTCGGTGATAGAAATTCCTTCCCATCCTTCTTAAAATACCCCGAAGCAAGGAGCCTCAGTGGGTTCTAGAGAGCCTTTAAAAGGTTGCTTGGATCCATAATTTGTCAGCGAAACGTTGCTCAGGATTTGGTGGTCGTACTCCTAAACGTAAATCGGTATCTCGGATCTCCGGGGTGTGGGGGAGAGGTTCTTTTGTTGGGGACTCAATATAATTCGAAATGGTGGAGAGGATCGTCGGAAGGTGAAAACAAAATTACGTTGTCCATTCCACCGACCTAAATTGACAGCTGACGTCAAAATTAATTATGGACCCCTCTTAATTGGCGGAATACGTTATTAAAAGTTATTCCTAGTTGTTGCGCTTTATTGACTTCTTTTTATCAATGAATCTTATTTTCTCCGGGGATGACGGGTCTTAAGAAATTTTATATCAAAGAAACCTTATCGCTGACGCGTTCCAAATATATAACTGCTTCTTCAGGATAACAGATGAATTCATAGAATTTGAAAAAAAAATATAATCAGATTCTGAACTTCCAATTAGATTATTAAAAAAAAACTTTCAATTAAAATAGGTTCTTAATATGGAAAAATAAAAATGATGTTGCGATACTTAGTAGCTAAGTAGTGCATCTCACGGCCAAGGCCTTTTTCCGAAGGGTAGGAGGCTTTTTTACGATTTTAATATCAAGAAATAATTACGTAAACATATTATACATTCGTGTATTATGCTATTACTTTATTCATAATCTTATTCGTTGGTTTTCAGCCCTTAGATGGCTTGGCAACTATTACATACTTACACGATTAGTTATTAAGTTTTTCCCGGTGAATAATATTCAGGTATTGTTCTCGGGATCTGCACCAGGCTTCATATTGGCCGATGTTTCGGAAAGCGACTTGTTTTCCATTCTCAAGGCGTGTTACTCTCTCTACGTAGGGTTTTACACTGAACTGAATTGAACTCGACAAACGGTCAATTCAGTTAAGTCTAAAATCCTACATATAGAAAATAACACGACTTGAGAATTGAAAACAAGTCGTTTTCTGAAACTTCAGCCAATATGAAGCAAATTACCTGGTGCAGAGCCTGAGAACAATACCTTATTATTACATACATCCTTAGAATGCTACTATATGCCAAACGTTTCTCAGTAGTATGGGATATGCATCTCCTTTTATTTGTTCCTATTATATTGATCAAGGTCAACTTTTACAGTGCACTCCTGGAATGCAACAATCTACGTGTCATGGTTTCCATCCAGTCTTCGTGAAATGAAATAAGTCGAATCCACTCATCTTTATTCTGCTCCGGGGTTATTCAAATTTGGGACTGTTCCCTAATTTTTTGGAGCAGTACATAGTGGGAAATCTAATCTTTTCAACGAATTTTCAATGTCCTCCAATTACAACATAGCTTCAATATTTCTACCCTTATTCTCTCTGTTGTTCCAATAGACCAGGTTTAGGGGCAATACATAAAAACACTCCGCCCCTAGACTTTGAGCATTCACTTACCTCTATATCGACATAATGACCTGCAAGCCAACACAGAGCCTGCATGTAGCAGGAAGTGTTAGTGTACTAGCCGTTAAGGGAAGGGAATAGGAATAAAGCTATTGAGAGGAAAATGATAAGAGGTGAATTGCATGCTAACGCTGTGTCCTACGTTATTTTCACGCTTTGTTTTGTTATAATTAATAATGGTGCGCGGAAAGGAGTCTCTGCACCTATTAGTCTGACCGTGTACGCGCCATGTCCACTTAGCTGTTCTACCTATGTAGATGGGTCAAAATTATATCCTCACTCTTTCTTAGACACTCGCCTGACCTAAGTTTTTCAAGTTATCTATACCTACCGTGTAGCCCCGAGTGAATTATGGCTCCCGACCCCTTCCCTTCATCATTTGGGTAAAACTCTCTGTTCACTCGTAGCAGGTCATATCAAAGCGTGAGGATTTCCTTAGTGTTTAATTTACTTTGCATAATAAATCTTTTGCGCAGATCCCAAATGCTGCAGGTGAGAAGCGGCCTAAAGAGAGCAAATTAGCAAATCTTTTTCATCGGTAACCTCCCTACTATTCAAAAGATAAATTCTATTTTTTTTAAATCCACTTTACTCATAATATGATGTGAAGGACTGTGAGAGCATCCAATTTATATATATATATATATATACTCAATCATACGGAAACATGACGCTCAAAGGCTCGAATAAATTCATACATTCATAGGAATTGGATAGGAACACATAAAAGGACGAACACAGGGTTTGGTGTTCCCCATCAAAACCCTGTGTTCGTCCTTTTATTAAATATATATATATATATATATATATATATATATATATATATATATATATATATATATATATATATATATATATATATATATATATATATATATATAAATAAACTTTGCCACAGGTGGGGCGGAAATAAATATAGAAACACAAAAAAGAAGAACACTCACACACTATACGTTCTGATATTTCGACAGTCGAGCTGCCTTTCTCACAGAAGGAAGGATACAGAATGATGGATAGGCATGGGACAAGGGGTAGAGTGAGGTAGGAGCAGAGGGAGGAGAACGGGGTAAGAAAGGGGAGAAGAGGGGGGGCGGGAGGGGGTCAGAAGAGGAGAGCAGGGTGAGGGGGGTAGAAGAGGGGAAGAGGCGGGAGAGGGTCGGAGAAGGAGGAATATCAGAACGTATAGTGTGTGAGTGTTCTTCTTTTTTGTGTTTCTATATTTATTTCCGCCCCACCTGTGGCAAAGTTTATTTTTATTTAAATTATCGCGTGTGTGATTTTCCACGAACTCGTATATATATATATATACTTGGGCATGGGGTGTGACATAAAACCCCGTCAAATTCAGCAGTTAATTGAGTAGCCTTGGTGGTGTAACTGGGAGCACACCTGACCGGCAATTGGGAGATCCGGGTTCGAATCCCGGCTAAGGTGAAATTTTTTCTGTCTGGATTTGACTCATTTTCATCTTCCCCACCAAACCCTGTGTTCGTCCTTTTATGTGTACCTATCCATTTCCATTTTCCTATGAATGTATGAATTTATTCGCGCCTTTGAGCGTCATTTTCGTATGATTGAATATATATATATTATGATTGAATTGATTATATGATTATTATATGATTATATGATTGATTATATGATTGAATATATATATATATATATTCAATCATACGAAAATGACGCTCAAAGGCGCGAATAAATTCATACATTCATAGGAAAATGGAAATGGATAGGTACACATAAAAGGACGAACACACACACATATATATATATATATATACTCAAGCATATCACACACACACATGCATACACACGTATATATATATATATTTATGTGTGTGTGTGTGTGTGTATATATATTTAATATTTATATACACACACACACACACACATGCATAAATAAAACAGTAATACACTAAATCTACCAGATTCTTCTACCGCCGATGATGATTGCTTGACCATCGAAACGTCCAAGTTTTCTTTTGTGAGTGTCCTTTTTGCGTGTTTCTGTGTTTGTTTAGTGTATTACTGTTTTATTTATGCATGTGCATCGTCGCCGAGAGCGATTTTCTACCAAGACATTATATATATATATATATATATATATATATATATATATATATATACACTCAGTACTCCCTCCAGTTCGGAAGAAGACAGTTGAATGCTGTCGAAAATTAAACCATTCGTGTGATTTTCTTTTTTTTGTGCCACTATGTTTTTTACTTGTCACGCCTGTGACTCCTTATTAGATATATACATATAAAATGGCAGCTTTTCGGCTGTCGAAATATCAGAACGTATAGTGTGAGTGTTCCTTTTTGTGTTTCTATATTTAATTCCGCCCCACCTGTGGCAAAGTTTATTTATATATATATACATATATATACTCATCTAAAGAACATCTTAAAAACGGAAAACAATTTTTATGAGCATATTTATCGGGTTGTCCAGAATTTACAGTGAATCCCCATTTATGATCCAGAACATTTTCAAAACGGAACACAATTTTTATGAGCATATTTATCGGGTTGTCCAGAATTTACAGTGAATCCCCATTTATAATCACCCGTGCCATAGCACGGATCGGGGAATGGATTTTCCATACGGTACTCTTATTGGGATCTTGGCAATACTAGGCGTCCAAATAACCCAGAACAGGCTGCATGACGAAGTCAATGCTTCATTCACGCTCTCCGGATCTCACGGATTCCAGACTCATTCAATCCATTCTCAAGACTCAAAGGGTTCATCATCTTCTTTTCCATTAGCGGCGCCTCCGTGTTCATCACTGTCTGTCGCGTACCTACCTGCTTGCGTCTCTCGGCGTGAAATTGAAGTCTGCTCTTCCCTGCAGTCAAGAATACTCCACGTTGAGTTTGATTCAATAAGGATTACTTACCTTCAGGGTCACAAATATAATATCCACATTTCCCGATTACGAAAGTGGCCTACGGTTGAAAGTACTGGAGCGATTTTTGATTATCTGAAGATGTGCATGAAAATCTGCATATGTGTTTTTATTTCTGATATCTACAGATAAAAGTGAATTAATAGCAGTTTCTCTTTTTGGTTTTTAGGCAATTCAATTATATTTTTAACTTGTAGCTTAATAGCATGTGAGATAAATTTGAGACACATGATAAGAATGTCTGTGAACAGACTTCCTTTTGTATGCATTCTACTTCCAGTGTATTTCAGTCAGATGTCAGAAAAATGAAGACATCGGCTGTTGACAAAAGACTTTTGACTGGCAGAACAATGAGGAATGTGGGAATTAAATGCGATAAGCGGCCGCTACGGCTGTGAAAAAACTTCCTGCATTGATTGGAAATAAATTTGACGAGGATAGCCACCAATGTCGAATAGCGTAACCTGGAGTTTTTAGCACGAATCAATTGCATTGGTTGAATCTTGGAGAAAAATCTGTACGGAAGTAAGAATAATTTCATGAGAAAATGATAATGCTTTAATTAAAGAATAAATATTGTGTATCATTCTTGTTAAACGTCACTTATTGTATGTACGGTGTGTCCCACCGCATGCACAGATGTACATAAATGAAATGTGGTCCTAGAATTATTGTTACTAATTTTGAAAATTATCAACGTATGCGCTCATTGATTAATGATTATCACTCGAGCTTACTCTATCTCTCGCTTTTTAAAGTAAGTTCTTGCATTTTAGGTAGGTAAATAAAGTATAATAATAATAATGCTTGGCTCCTACCTATTACTATTCATCATATCCAGCAGTGATCTATTTGAATGCTGGTTTCCTGATTGCCTCTTCTTCACTATGAAGTTACCGCATAATTACTTCATAAGTCTTAGTTTCTTTCTCGGTCTTTCTCGGGAATATTTCGCACACATTTTTCTTATCATCTTTGATGTCTGGAGACTGTAAGCTCTCATAATTTGTACAGTGAATTTGTTTTTCTACATGGCCATGTATGAAAGTAAACATATTTTCATACGGAATATAAGGTGCAAACTATTCCTCGTATATAGATCTAATATTTTTCCAGGAATAAAAGTTTTAGGTTCAAATGTGCGTGATAACTTAGTTTATGTTAACTACAGCAATTAGACAATATTTTTACAACAAATTAGCGCAATTGACCAGGCGTTACGGGTACCTTAAAAAACCTACGCTAAATATATTCAAGTGTTTCTCCGTTAATACCAGGCTTCAGCTACAATTCGGAATGACCAATGTCCGAATTAATATTAATGCAAATAATTTTATTTTATTTGACGTACACATTCAGTTTTCATTTAAAATGAATTGCTGTCCTACCTGTTACTCCAACTGATGAATCTTAAATTTTTGAAGCATGAACAAGGTGGCCGATGGCAAAACAAGTTAACTCGAAGCTTCTCGTGATTCGTCAAAAAAAAAATAACAAATGCAAAACATGCTTTTTCACCTTTCGAAATACTCTTGGTAGCAGAAGCATCTGATGTGGAAATCGGTCCTCAGCAAAATCCATTCCTTTTTTTCCATTCAAATTATACAGAATCGAAGTGTCCTTCACGAAGGATTCTCCTCACAGTAAGCATTGGATCCCAAATGTTTCGATGCATGCGATCATGCGTTAATTTTTGCAATCATTCGAATCCAATTGCGTGAATTTCGAGAGCTTGCGGGTTTAGGGTGAGATGGAATTTCGAACGATAGCACTTGTAAAAAAGAGATGCCAAAAGTGCGCCAGTCAGATACACTTAAAAAGCTACTGTGGACTTCTTTAATGTTTTAAGCAATCCGAGAATTCCGTTGAACTGTGTAAAAAAATTAATTTAAATATCCTGAAATATTCTACTCCAACTACTTTCGATTGCGTTTGTCTCTGCCTGCTATCTCTCTTTCGTTTTCTCTCACAGATATGACATTACCACAGGTATTTATGCTTGAGAGGTCATGTGTTGGATACTTATATTTCCGTTTGTAATATAGTCATAATAATCAAGGGTATTTGTAAACTTTGATTTTTATAAGATTTGGAAAAATATTTAATGTCTTAGAGACAAGAACCCAAACTAAGAGGAATTCAATGTATGAAAACAATTATAAGTATATTACAATTAAGCTTAAGGAAGTATAAATTGGTATAATGATTGAATAGCAGATTGAAAATAAACCAGAGACATGCAATAATACATTATTTCAAAACTGAGTAACAAAAATTACAATAAACATGTTTTTATGCTATGTTAAAGTTGAAAAAATAGATTTTTTAAGTAGGGAAAGATTTTTGGCTACAAAATAATGTCCAGTGTTAAATGAAGTTACGAATCAAAATTAAGGTTCTTTATAGCCAAGGAAATTAGATTTACACACCAGAGGGTTAAATTCATTATGTATAAATCAATTTACGTGACCAAATATTGTAGGTTTGGTGGTGTAACTGACTAGCACACCTGACTGGCATTTGGGAGATCGTGATTTGAATATCGGCCTATTCAAGTGACATCTGCCATGGTGAATTTCATCCGTTTTGTGTATATTGCCCCAGAGTAAATAAAGGTTATTATTACTATTATTATATTATTTCACCCGTACCCGTGACCACGTACCAAGTCAATTGTACTTTTATCACTAATTTGGAAAGGAAATGTGTTTAATAGTAAACCGCAGTTAATTATGAAAGAGACACTGGCATATAACATACGGACAAACCCATCGCAGCTTCCTATAGAAGTAGACTCCGTGTTGACAGTTAAATCAGGGTGGTAGGCATCACCCACAAATTCCTGACCCTATACCTTCTGCTTTTACCGTTTAAAAACTACCTTTCGGGAGGAGAAAAAACAACGCATAATCAATGGAGATGATCAATAATGGAATATATTCATAAATTCATGAAGGGCGTTGAACATAATTTATCTACTAAAAAAGTAGATAAATTCTAAAAAAGTTTTACTACTGATAGAGTGGAACCTAAGTTTCTTCTCTCACGATAGAGTCATCGTAATTCAAAACTCAAACGGCTCCAGAAGAGTAATGCTCTAAGTTAGTGTCCTAAGAAGTGAATGCATTATTTGACACTATTAACTTAAAGAAACAGACAAAATTTGAAGGAGATGTTTTTGCTCTTACTAGTGCAATTGAAAAATAATAATAATGCAAGCACACGCGTCATTTTGAAACGTTTTGTCAGATGATTTATTAAACAAAGGTTTTTTGAATCAATTTTTTATGCTAATTCTAAATACGACTTCCGTTTTTTTCTATCACGTCCGGATTTTACGCAAAATAAGAATTATGGTTTCAAGATTTTAACTAGTGTAAGCACAGTTATATTGACCTTTCATCAAGCAATGACAATTTTTGTAGGAAACATGAATGAAGGATGAATAACACTTCCTAGACCACACAACATAGCAGCAGTTATTCCAACCTAAGACTCATTAGCTTGGGCCAAACTAAGGCTCATTAGCTTGGGCCAAACTAAGGCTCATTAGCTTGTATTGAGAAATATCCCTAGCACAATAATTACCCGCTGGGACATATAATGCACTTATCAATAAATCTAAGAAGTTAAATTGTGTACATTCTGATAAAACTGTACGTGATAGAAGAAAACTAAGAACAGTTCCGAAATCAGCATATCAAAGTTAACTATTATCACTTACTAGTTTTCAGTTATCTGATATCATGCAGACTAGTGCTATCCCATGAGCCACTATGATGTACAGTATGATGTGTAGATGGAAGTGGAGTGAAAATCGTATCATTTAAAGCGGTATCATACTAGATGACTGCGTGAGTGCATGAACGAAAGAAATCAAAATTGTGACCTGCTCTAGGAAAGGCTAGGACAGGAAACGAGACCTGCTCGAATTCCATGCCCGCGTTCTCGCAATTTCTGTGTATCAAACTGCGCAATACATTTCCTCGTGAGAAACGGCCTTTATGAGATGACTGGTGAGGAGTGCTAAATTCAAACGCTAAAAAAACTGCAATGCATATGTACGAATATATATATATATATATTCCTTTTGAACAATTTAAACACTCGGATGAGCCATGGGAAATAGGCATTTAAATCTTCGTGGCATATTCTTCTCCGTTTCTGTCGATTGCGTTTGTATGCGCTAGCTGCAGAGATATCTCTTTCTTTTTCGTTTTCTGTCGCTGGAAACTCATTCCCACAGGTGATATGGTCGATGGAGGCTAAAAAATGGAAACTTGTAGGAACGGGGAATAATGAAAAAATAAGGGCAGAGAGAGAGAGGAAGGGAGTAGGGTTCTGTCGTTATTACGTGTGTCTACTGGAGGACGCCCTCATGCGGGCAATTGGTGTACCTGTGTCGATCGATATCCGTTCGTCGCAGTTGAGTCGTTATGCGCCGCGGACCAAAACTCATCTCAAAGCCTTCCGCCGCTCGGAACACTCCAATCTCCTCGCCGTTGAACGCTCGAACTCCTGGGCGACATATCCCTTCACTTTTCCGTCGCCATTTCCCCTTTACCCATAATTCCCTTCTTCGCTAAATAGCAGCCGTCCCGTAATCAGCAACGAGTTCATACACTCATTTGATTGGCCACAACATCTTCGTCACTCTTGTTCCCATGTTCCTTAATGTTAACAATGGCCTTTTCTCAATACCTGATATTTTTATTTGGCACACACTAAACTGGCGTATACGACATTATACCACCTCATTTTAATTATTGGGCCGCAGTCATAATTTTAGTCAGCAAAATATATCATATATTGACTACAAGTATTACAGAATAGAGGTGCTAATGCTCAAATGCACTTGGATAGTAAAATTGAGTTTAAGTAAAAAACGCTATGATGGAGACACACCAGTCTAGCATCAGAATAAAATGTATTAATTTATGTAAACTTTTAAAAGATTATTGGTTTAATCCCAAAATATTTTGAAAAATTCTTATAATGAATATTGAGTTGCAGTTATTATACTGGAATTATTTGTAACTTCCACCCTTCCCCGAGAAATAAAGCAGTGTATGTGTTCAATTCAGTGGTTGGAAGGTGTTATAAACTATAGGCTTGCGGTTAAAACTTTGTGAAGTTAAGTTTTCTTATGATATTTCCGATATGTTTCGAAAAACGAAATCTAAAGGAATTAACTCTTAACCCATTTACCGGAAAATAGGAGACAAGAGGCATAAGTGAAGTAGCATGAATGTGGCTAGATTCCAGATTCAACATTTTTGTGAAGTTCTAGCCCAAGTATTTCGTAATGTCCCTTTCCATTGAAAAATAGCCAGTGTACGCGGTTAATCTTCAGTGACATGAAAATATGAAAATAAGTGAAACGTGTGGTATTGTTGATTATAGTATTAAGTACTCAATCAACTTAGAGGTAGGTATTATACATCATTAATGCAGCAAATGAAATCGGTTTGGAAAGTGAACCAGCATAGAACTTTACAGATGCACAGTTTACCTTAGACTACACCTGGGGTATGTATAAAGTGATTTTTACAAGTTCATTTGGTGATATAGTGAAATAGTTCCGTAGTGCCGCTTCATAGTGCCGCTTTATCACTGAACAACCTTAGCCCCGGTATCTTAGTGCGTTGAAAGTTAAACCCATGAAATGATAGCTCTTTAGCAATTTGTTGCGATGATTTTCGAAGGTTACCAAATCGATGGTAATCTCCTCGTTACAGCTAGTGGCCCCATTTCTGCTACCATCTCAATCACCAAACCACCCGTGGGATATTTTTCTTTAAAACAATACACTACAACCTTGACCACACTACAATTACACCCCCCTCCAACCACCCACTCGGGGGATTTTTTCTGTTAAAAAATACGCTACAGCATTTACTACACTACAACTACGCCCTCTTCCAATCAAGCACTCGACGGATTTTTTTCTATGAACAAAATACGCCACTACTTACAACCCCCATTCAATCACCAACCCACTCAAGGGGATTTTTTTCTTTAAAAAAATAAGTTACAACTTTCACCACACTATGTAATGTATTTTGCAGCGACATTAATTCCCAAAGATACAATAGTTGTGCAAAAAACAAGTAACGCGTGCTGTTTATATCCCGTAGAAGATTAATAAACAAGACGGTTCCATGTCTACTAATAAGCTAAACTACCAATCGACAAACCTATTTTAAAAAACATAATTGTATTGTCTCCTATCATTAGCGAGAGAAATGACATTTCAAAAGCTGTTCGTTCTGCAACGTCTCTGCTTTAGTTCAATCTCCCAAATTTATCTGCCACATTAACCCGGGTTATGTATAATGTGACTGACGTCAAAATGTCCATGACCCTTCGCATTGCAAAATAATAATAATATCATTTCAATGATTGGTTCTCCTATAATTTTCATTGGATGACTTCAAAAAATTCTATCGCTACTTGCGTGAGGCAGGAAACCATTTCGATGCTAAATTTTCGCAAAATAATGGCACGTTAAATCATCTACCCGCCGTGTAATGTGGCCAAATTCCGCAGTAATGAGCTCGCCGATTGACGTTTTATTAGCCCAATGAATCAAACTGTTTGGTAGACAGTAAAAAATCAAGTGACGAGACGGCTGGGAAAGCCGTTAGCCCCGTATAATTATGGCCTTCCAGGGAGAAAATGGCAATTGACGATCGAGAACGGTGACTGGTGAATGAATTGTCCCTCCCTGCTTTTGGGGTACGATTTGGCCTGATATGCGAATCTGTCGATAGCGAAGAGGACGTCGACATTCGCGCTTTTACCAACGTGAACGCCATTTATTCATGAACCTGACTGTTATCTGAACTTTTATGGCCAATTTCCGCGGTTTTTGTTTTAAACGACGATAGAAGTCTGTAGAGAATATCCCTTGTTTATACCTTTCAGAATAATCCCGCAGGTATTCCTGACATATTTTAAGGAAATGCATTTTTTTTTAATATACTTGTTAAACCTGAAAAAAGCTGTATTTTATAGATAGGTTTCCAATTTTCTTCTCTACAAATCTCTGCTTGATTAGGTATATATTGACATACCTATTAGAAGTATTGATATGTGTGATATAGGAAACGCTCAATTCCTCGTGCAAAGTCACCTAAGACTACGACTTCAGGGCATGGGCTATTTTATCCTGCATAAACTTTAGGAAACTATAAATCAGCAAGTAGATCTTCTTCATCTTCTGAACCATCTTTTACTGTGAGAAGGAATCAAAATAATTAATTTTATAATAATAATCCGCTATTTTCATTTATTTCACAGGCATTCCTCGTGGTGAATTAGGTTATTTGTAGCTAGATAGTAAGAGTTCTGTTACTGAAGACATTTAATTTCGAAGAGTTGATACTCAACAAACGACTGTTAAAGGATTTCTATGATTTTCTCTCACAGTTCCTCACTTCAGACACCTTATAACATTGCTGCAATTTAGTCACAGACATATAGCATAGAGCCTATTGGAATTGATATTTCAAAGAAGTATTGAAAAAATATTTTCCATTTCGAAATATATCGCGCTTCATTTACTTATGCAATGTGTTCATCACTCGACCTGATATGGAGAGATCTTAGAAAATAGTGAACCGATAATTAAATACTTTTTTCTTTTTTTAAAGTCATATGGGAACAGGAAATAATTTTTGATTTTCGTCTTGAAATTGATGACCAGCAAATTCGATGAAAAAATTCTTATCCCGGGATTTAGAAATATTATAGTGTCTCAACTCTTCCTCACTTCAAAACAAACATGGAAATATGGTATTATTTCGTCTGATTCTGCACCATGGCTCTACCTATATTTACCGAAATAATTAAGGAAACTCCCTAAGTTTTTTTACCAATTTATGAATTTTCTCTACTATCTATTATACCGATTATACCCCAATGATGTCGGTAGTCGGAATGTATTTATAGGGAGAGTTATGATGGGAAGAGTAGTTATATAGGTATGATAATGCAATTAATTTTGCGAAAGGTACATCGATATTTTCTGTGTAATCCTATTTTCTCCCTTAACTTTCCCCTCATTTCTCCCGCTATATTCCCACTTAGCCTGCGCCTCTTCTTATTCCTATGACACACTCCGAACCCTCTTCACAGACTTTCCCTCCCATACTCCCCCCTTGTCCCATCTCCCTTTCTTTCTCTCAGGGCTATTCTCGTCCAAGTACTTACACCCTCCAACCCCGGTATCATCCAAGACCACGCCTTCTTCAGTCACCCCTCCCTGCTCAAATCTTCCCTTTGCTCATCTCGCTTTGAGACCGCCCACCACGCTAAAAACTCATCTCCAGACTCCTTTTCGACGGGCCTACTCGTGAAATATCCTTCAGAAAAAGGTTTTGGAGGAGAAAAGAAGGGAATGGAGAATGATGATAATGAAAAAATGAGGAAAAGTAAAAGGAAAACGTTCGATTCTTTTTTTTTTCATGAATGATTTTTAGGTGCAAAGCGTCCGTTCATCTGAACCCAGTTCGGCTTCGCTAATCTCGAATGCTATTTTTTTCGGAAATTTCACTCCCAGACCGGATCCTGCGGAAAATTACTAAAAAGATATCTGTGACTTTAGGGTGCCGGCGTGGTATAATAGGGAATTTCCTACCTTTTTCCGAAACATTTGAATATCAGGTGATTTGAATTTAGGGCGGAATGATTTTTTCGGAGAAATGAGATATTTCGTGTGAGTATTTTTAATTATCGTTCTCCAGCGTGCAAGTAGAATGAGTTCTTTCTTCAAACTTTTCCTTAAGATTGTTCATGTTCCTGAGCACTTGAACGCTACAAACCATATTAAGATTTGAAACAAACTTTTATTTATGTCTTATATTGAATATAGCCTCTTCAATGCCTTTCTCGTTATATTATGTCTGCTTATGTAACTATTTCGAAATATTTTACTTATTTCCTGGTTGCTGATTGCTAATCACTTCTAATTCTGTACCATACTACTCATTTGCCAAATAATTCGGGAAAGTTCATATTCGATATCTCACGGAGTTAAATTTGCGATGAAATGATTTCTCTTAGGAAGTTTTTCATGTGATTTTTTTCTGTTGGCATCCTGCTGGGTGCCTACTTTAAAAATACCTTTCTTTTTGTTTATTTATTTATCTCTACCATTCAATTCTATGCTCTTTATTAGGGATTCTCACCAAAAGTTTATGTAAATCATTTGATATGGATATTATTGATCAAAATTTCCCTATTTGTAAATTGATAAAATATGCCCTCTGTTTTCATAACTAATACCTTTTGCAGCGTGATTATTTATATTTGTCCCTGGTAATTAATTATTTCTGATTTTAAATATCTTTGTTTCTAATGTTAGTGCATAAATAAATAATTGGGGTATTTTCCCCTTCGTTTAATTCTTTTTAAAAGTCAAAAAGAAAATTCTTTCGCAGAATGATTTGTCAAAGGAATGTAATTATTTTCTGAGATTTTTTGGCTAGCAAGATTTTTCAATGTGATAAATGAAGATGTAACTTTAATGAACTTTAATTAGAGGAGACATTTTCAAGCTGTAAGCTTTAATGCAAGTCAACCGCTTAAGGAGTCAATTATTTTGCAAAATTGCCATGTCTCTCTGGGCAGGAATTTGATCACAGATCGACGCATGGCTCCTTAAGACGGTAATTATACTCTTTTCGGGTTACACAACTGGTCATATCTTCGATTTTATCAGTATTTTTCGGGAGAGAATTACTTGTTACATCCATAACAGGGTGTAGGCTAATCATTTTACCATACCAAAATCAAGATTTTCCCTCAGTTTACTTACCCTCCTTTCGTAAATCCCTCCTCAGCTTTTGCAATAACTTGCATTGTGTTCTCACTCCTGATTTTTCTTCTCAATACTGAATGCGGCAGCGGAAAACATAGGAAAACGTTCTACTTCCTTCTACTCCAAATACCAAGGAGTTACATTTCTGAAGTAGTACGCAAAGACGATGATTTTTTTATCGGTAAAATTTAATATAGTATGTTCCGAATTACAAAACATAATATAGTTACTTGTTCTTTTACTTCCTTTTACATTGCTCACTGAAGCCTAATAAATAAATGATATTTCCATTTTACTTACTTTCGGGAAACGTTCGTATTTAGTTCTCCGGTCCAATGGAATTAATTGGGCCTGCGGCTAAATTATTTTTTTTCGACTGACTGCTTCATTATATGAGATAATTTTGGAAATTTTATTTGTAAAAACATACGAAACACTAGCTTATGTCTCTGGTCTAGTTACCAGTGACCAAATGTGGTTCTACCACTCCTTGTAGCATAGTTTGACTGTTGACGTATTTCACAGATCATTTTTTGTAACACTCGTTATGATACTTGAAGTAGAAACTGGTACATTATTCACACAGAATTATTATAGCAATATTATTTTTTATTCCTAATGAAGCTCTAGTGAACTTTTATATTTTATTCAAACAATAAATGCTTTACGCAAGGTTAACGTTATTCAATTCTTCTTTTGTTGTTTGATAGATTTGGGACCTCGAAGTATTTTTATTGGTTCTCCAGTTCAAAATTAAAAAAAAAAGTTTCCTATTCCATTTAATGCTAAAAACGAAACGAGGCATTGTGTTATTGGCGATACAATTTGCATGATGCTTTACTAAGTATAGTTTTTTAGTGCTCAATATTGTACTCTTAAAATATTATTTTCATCACATCTTTTGGTTGAATAACAAAACTCCCTCCTAAAGAAATAAATGTAAAATTCTTTTAAAATATTGATCTCAAAATTATATTAATTTCTGAAAAAATAAACTTTGCCATCTTTCTCTGATTTATTTAGATAATCATGTTTTATTGTTGAAGCTCTCGTATCTCTTTTAGATATAAACGCATAATTGCATCATCACTTTACTTTTTATTCCAACTTTCACCGTTTTTTTTTATTTTTTATATACTGCAGGAACCGCATTATACCAGTGAATATATACTTTTACTCCCGAATAGAAATAACTTCTATGGTTTTTTTAGGTTATCCGAAATAGTTAAAAACAATATTATAGAATAAAGTTATTTTGAACATAAACGACGATGAGCAGCTGTTCCCAAGCAGGGTGCTTTCATGGGCATTTTCTCATGAAATTCACGAACTAATATTGTTATGAACTCTTTTAGGTAGTCTTTTTATGAATTCCTATCGTATATATGATCACCAAATCAAATATAAGCCAATAAATTTGGGTTTTTCAGCGTTATATTGGAGCAGAATATAATTTATTAGTGTTTCTGTTATGTGATATACAATCTCGATTAAAATATTTCAAGAACTCGGGATACTTAAAAATACTGCAATTTCATTATTTAAATAAAAAAGAAGCAAGAACCTGCTACCTCCTGTAATTGAGCCATCTTATGTATGGAAACGTCAATGCCAAACTATCGTGGCAAAATTAAAAAAAACGGACCATAATAACCGACGCTTTCCAAGTATCAATGAAACCTCTATGATATCTAAACTAGGGAACATTGATAGAGAGAGAGTGATGATGGAGAGAGTGGTAATTCTCTGCCAGTTTTTAAAAATTGGTTTGACTCCACAATTGTATAAAGTGCATTCTCTAGCTCAGAAAAACAAATGCACTAAAATATTTCTTTAGGGTTGTACTCTCTTCTCAATTATTTTACGCTTTTCTGACGGATTACACGTCTACCCAGTATATGGCTACCAAAATACCTTAAGAGCAAGGGTGTGGAAAAGTGATCGTTTTTTGGTCGCTAAAATATTGAGCGGCTCCCGATTCAAAGATGCAAAATCGACAACGAGTGACAGCCGAGCGTATGATGGGAACGTCAGGACGTGGAAGTGAATATCAACTAAGCGTTAACCGTAAACCTTTGTTTTATTATTTTTTTATCCGTACATTTTTGCCAGTGAAAGTTTGAAAGGTTGGGCGCAGAACATTTCTTGCAACATCTCTTTCTATGTAAATATTTAGCGAATCAATCGCGCAAAAAGGATGAAATAATTTTGCTCGTCCATTCCCACTGAATTATTATTGAAGTGTATTAGGCATCGTCAGATGTAAAATCATCGTAAAGTGAATTCTTTGTACATCAATTCGAAATTTTGTTCATTTTTTATAGTGATCAAAGGCTTTTTGAAATATGAAACGTTGACCTTGCTTCAATACTGAATTACGGCATTGTTTTCCCTTAAGAAGAGTCGCATTCACCGTGCGACGCTGATACAAATGTTCAGCGGATTTACAGCTGTACTAGTGATCAGGTTGGTGCGGGATTACAGTAGTCGTTTCTTCTCAGGTTTCTGTGGGTCTTCGATGTCATATTATGTTGGTCGGTGCAGCCCAGTGACACTCGGGGGATTTGTTTGGCTCAATCTTGAGGCCGTGGCAAAATAGCGAACTACGTGGCGCTAGTTGTCACCATGCCCAGAAAACTCCGTCTGCTTGGGAAATCTAACGTTAATTTGGAAGTGGATGAATTCGTATTCTAATCTTAATATTAAGCGGATGTAATTTTCTGTTAGTTTATTACCATTAAGGAATTTCAGTCTTTCCAGTACCTATTATTGGTCGCAATACTCACATTCTAAGGCTTTCGTTGCATCTTCGGAATCAGACAGGTTTTACAAGACGAAGTATAATTTCCCACACATAAGCATCGATAATAGATATACCTACGTAGTCTCTGAACAGAACATGCGAATAAAGTGTGCTCCAAATTTTTATGACTGTCCCATTGACATTACCTGGTCTTTCGGTATTTTTCGCGGAAAGTGTTAACCGCAAGTAAAATGTCATTCATTATACCTCAATATCATTACTATTTATATTACTCCGTTACCATAACCAAAGCTCTCCTAATAGGAACCACGCCACCTAAACTAATGCACAATGCTGTACATTGTAAGAATCTCAAAAAATACTAAGTTACACAGATAATACAAGGTAATTGTAGAAAAAGGCAAATAGAACTATTAAAGGAAAACAAATTCAAGAATCAACATTTATTTATAAAGCAAATACTACGAACATTAAGTCATACAATGTCAAAGTAAGATTGTTGAAGAGCAAGATATAACTTATTTGCCAAACAAAATTAGTAAAATTTACACTGAAACAGTGACTCAAAATTCCAAAAACATCTACAAAAAACACAAAGGTGATGTGATTCACAAAGATTCCAGTCAGAAACTGCCGCTCCATATTGTAGATTATGGGAAACTAAAAGACAAAGGTTTCCTGAAATTGCTTCGAATAAGGACCAAAGACACTTGCAAGTGTCCCCTGAAAAACTATTAAAAAAAATGTTCAGGGTTACATACATTCAAGCAGTTAAAAGCAAATGACAATATAACGATAACTAATTAAGTATTATTTTAAGAAATTTAAGAAGGAATATAAATATACTGGTAGAATATACATGCAACTCAACACCATTTTTACCCCTAAGAAAATCAAATCACTATCTTTCCCTTCAAGCAGAAAATATAGTGAAAAGCTAACAAATGATGACCAGAATGCATCCTATCCTATTCCCTCAACAACATGGATAAGTACACTTCAAAAAAGCCTCATCTGTTTCTAATTTCACTGAATTAATTCGTAGATTGAAACCTGAAAAAAACGTAGAAACCTGCATCAGACAAAAACCAATGGCAGAGGTATCAATGACATTTTATTACCACTTTCAGCTGCAAAATTCGAAAAAGTAATGCCTACTACATACATGCAATATTGAAATTTCCAAAATCATTATGTGTAGTTGTATATATTTATAAGTAAAGAGCATCTAAGACCAATATTTAATGAACACATACCTATTCTTAGTTACAAAGAACACAAATTAACCTATCATCCACCAAGCTAACACTCGCCCTCATAGTAAATCAAATGACATCTTACGAGAAGGATATACAGAATACATTGGATACCATTATGTGATCATTTAAAGTCTCCTAATTATTCATCTTCATCAATCGAAAGCAGGCTGTTCTTACAGTAGTTCCTAGAAATTGTTTAAAAAAACTGTGATAATCAAAAATAAATACACCAATGAAAAAGGTTTCCTTGTCCAAAAGAACACGAAACCTACCACCCACCAAGCTAACACTCCACCTCATAGCAAATCAAATGACATCTTACGAGAAGGATATACAGAGTACATTGGATTCCAGTATGTAATCATTTACAGTCTCCTATTTATTCATCTTCAGTTATGTGTTTATGTATTTATTTTTTGCGTAGAGCCTTGACACAGCAGTGTTCTAATGTTAATAACTCAATGTTCATCGAGACCTCTGCTCCGATAAAAGCATAAAAATTCACCATAGGAATACTACTTTCTCAGACGTAATTTTTAGGAACATTACTGATGGTGACCTGACATGGTTTCACAGTATCTGTCCGATTGAGATGTAAAGACTCATAATAAATTAGAATAAGCCATAGTTGCTCGGCTTTTCGCTAATGATATCTATCATTAACATGAAAATATAAGATGGGCATAATTATAATTAAAACTATGAAACACTTACCTCTCCAATGATATTTCCATCGTCATCTTTAAAAATCCTTTTTCTTATAATGTCCTGCGGGGCAAAGTGCTTCTAGCAGACAACCTGTGTCGCCCATAACACAAAATCTTTTCTAGGTATAGCAGCTTGCCATTTGGCACGCTTCTCGGGATCTTTCGGAACGGAAAAAAGAGACAATGATGACTTTTTCGATCCGTATCCTTCCTTACAACCCGGAGCCACGCAACTGCACGGCATGGCGAACACCTGCATGATAAATGGCATTTTAGGCTCAGTTTATTCAACATTAAGTGGCATATCGGTATATAATCAACACCTATACTCACCGATGAATCAGTCACAATCCAAGGAAAACTGAAAGCTACTCGTGAACAAAGATTTTCTCACTTTTCTTCTCGAGCACCGTACAAATCGCCTTTCTTACCATGTAATCCTAACAGAAAGCTTGGGGTGGGTACTATCAGCGCCACTAAGCAGGAACCACTCTCTCAGCCTCAAAGGTCTGCCAGCTCAGCCTATAGGGTAATATAGGAAGTTGCCAGAGCTGTATATACAACCGTGGGTCGGTTGGCCTCTCCTCTGCATCGCTATGTGTTTAAATTAACGCGTATCAGTAGCCATGCTGCTGGAATCATCATGCCTGAAGTGGTGATGCATAACCTTTTCCGTATGGAAAACCAACCACCTTCTGGCACGTATGGAACTAGTCTATTCATTCCATTGACTTTGAGGGCCATGAAAAAGAAGAATATATATTTACTAGGTTAATACGGTAAGCCACATACATAAAAAATGACCACAAAATTTCAAAAGAGAAGACAGAAACAAATAAGTTTTCGGATCGTGCAAGAAGATTTTCAATCCCGAAACAACGAGTGACCAGCCATAGTAAAGCTAATTTGGTGACCAATCAGGAAGAGGAACCTCACTCCTCCCTAAGCAAGATCGGTGAAAATTCTGCATTCGCTTCTGACATGAAGACTTCAGTGGATGGCGGATGAAAGTTTCGTCGACCACACCCATCCTTGCGGTTGGTGGAGAAGCATTGGATCCCCGCTCCCTATATATATATAAATATATATTTATATTTTTTTAAATATTTATGTATATATTATAAAATGTTGAAACAAGCGAAAGACACAAATTAAAGTTTCCAATATTTCGGTGGTATTGGCATCCACCTTTCTCAGGGAAAAGAGTAGGAATGAGGAAAGGGATAGAGATTGAGGTATGGTAGGGGATGGAGGGGCATGAGGGGGAGAGAAAGGTGTAAGAGGGGAAGGAGGGGAAAGAGAAGAGGGGGGAGAGTGAGCGGATGGGAGAGAGGAATAAAGGGGAGAAAAAGGAAGTAGAGAGTGGAGGAAGCAGGGAGAGAGGAGATGATGGGGAGTGATAAACTAATGCGATTTATTGAGTCCAGGGGGCAAGAGGGGTGGATCAAAATATAAGAGTATTCAAGATCTTTGAGCTGAAGTGGGGAGGAAGAAGGGCGAAGGGAGACGGCAAGAGGGGTGGATCAAAATACAAGAGTATCCAAGATCTTTGAGCTGAAGTGGGGAGGAAGAAGGGCGAAGGGAGACAAGTAAACCAACTATAAAAATATTATTATAGGTGAAGTTGTGGGAGGAGACGTGAATGGTGACAGGGAGAGAAACAGAGAGGGTTGGGGGATCTTTACTTTACAAGAAGAGCGGTTCCCATTCATACGAATGTTAAGAGGAGTGGTGGATAAGTCAATATAAAAAGAGGGGCAGTATTGTCAGAGGAGGATGTAAACAATGTTTTGTGTGGTGCAAGAGGGTGAGGGGACAGAAGGGAGGAGAAAAGTGAGGAACTTGTCCGGCAGGGGCTGGGTGATGATAATGGCGCAAGTTTTGCATCGCGGGCGGTTGCACAGGATGGGAAGGGATTTGGTGGGTTTGAGTGATTTGGACAGGAATTTGGTGATATTAAAAATGGCGGATAGATAAATAGACAGGGGCGTATGCAGCTGTGAGAGGGACAGGAAATATTTTTGAAGTAGTTAGGTTGTCTGAAATGATACGTCAGAGGTTTTTTATAATGCGTCTAAGGGAGTCATCTCCAGGGAAGTAGGTGGTACTGATGGAGATTTTGTGTCGAGAAATGCTATTAGTGGGAGGCAGTTTGGGGAAGTGTGGTTTTTTGAAGATTTTTTTCTTAAGAAGGTGCTCTGGATATCCTCTGCGAAGAAGAGATTGATAGAGGTTAGAGAGGAATTTGTCAAGGGAGTCAGGGCTGTTGCAGATTCGGTGACCGCGAATAGAAAGGGAGTAGGGAAGAGACCGTTTAGTGTGGGAGGGGTGGCAGCTATTGTAATGGAGGTATTATTGTTTGCTGGTGGACTTGATATGAATGGAAGTACTAAATTTGCGGTCTGAGAGGGAGACAATTAAGTCTAGAAAAATGACGTTAGAGGCAGAGTTTATAAAATAAAGGAGAGGGAAGAGGAAGCGTTGAGATAGGAAATAAAAAATTAATACCACATATGTGATCACAGAAGGAAGATGTCGTCAATGTAATGAAGCCAGAGAAGAGGTTTTAGAGAGCAGGAAGATATTGCTATAAGTCCAAGGAAAAGATTGGCGCAGGAAGGACTGAAACGACTACCCATGGGGCATCCTTTAATTTGAAGATATTATTATTGAAATCTTTGTGAGTAAGGATGAAATTAGAAAAATCAAGAAGGCAATCAGTGTTGGGAATGTGAGTCGCCATTCACGTCTTCGCCCACAAGCTCTTTTAATAATACTTTTTAAGTTGGTTTATTTGCCTTCCTTCCCCCTTTTTCCTCTCTCTTTCAGCTCAAGGATCTTGAATCATCTTGTATTTTGATCCACCAGGACTTATCGCCCCCTGGACTCAATAAATCACAACAGTTCCTCCCTCCCCTTCATCTCCTCTCTCCCTCTCCCTGCTTCCCCCAATCTCAACTTCCTTTTTCTCCCCTTTATTCATCTCTCCCCTCCGCTCACTCTCTCATCGCTCTTCCTCTTTCCTCGCCTTCCCCTCTTACGTATTCCTCTCCCCGCTCTTTCTCTTTCCCCTCCTACACCTCTTATACCTTCCTCTCCGCCTCATTCCCCTCATTTCCCTCAAAATCTGGCTATCATACAAAATAGTGGGAAGGAATACCCTTCTGTACACTGAAATGTATCCTTTTTTTACAACGATGGCTTTCATTCAATGAAATATTAAGCTGCAGAGTGATATACTATTGTAGAATGTAGCCTTTTGTTATCACTCTATCAATCAGTTTTTCTACTTTTGCTTATTTTTTTTATTCGAGCACACTATTATACCTCCTGTCCTTCCTAAAATTTTACCCCATCCCCTGAGCTTAACAGTCACCCCCTCCCAAAACCCTTCTCTCCCTTATTATTCCTTTTATGGCAAGTGGGGCCGGGAGGGGGAGGTCAAATGAAAAAGAGCCTTTTATGGTCCCTCCATTCTCCAAAAATAAAGTTGTTTTTTCTTTTCGTCTGAACTAAGTTTTCTCCTCCTTTTTCTGCTCTGAAAGCTCTGCACATTCGGTGCTCATCTTCTTCCCAGTGGTATTGTAAGACGAACGAAGGAGTATTATATGAGTGATTAACAAGGCAGCAGTGTGTTTTTCAACTGATTGCAGCATTTTCTGTTTTTGCTTTTACGTATAATGATTTTTTACCCGATTGTTAGAAAATAATTGAGGAATTTCGCTCAAACCTTCCTTGACGCCCATAATTAACTTTCTGGTGAATTCCAAAACATTCTTCCTTGATATTACTCACCGCTCATTTCCTTTTCCAATGTTGCTTTAGGTAGTTAGATACCTTAAGGCTTTTCCCAAAAGTATGCAGGATTTACCTATTTCGTTTTATTTTAATATCATCATTTCCTAGTTCTTCAAAGTATTTATTTGTTATCCATCAGTTCCATTTGTTTGATCGCCGTAATGTTTCAGCAAACAGATTAGGGGGTATTTAAAAAAAATCAGATAAATCAGTGCCCTATCATGAAAATCATAACATTATTTCAATATTAAATTACAAATCGACTGCCTCAATAGAACGAATGAACCTTTCTAATACTCTGTGTTACTATGCTTATGATTTTTAGTCAATCAAATTAAGATTTTTAATCAATAAAAGTTATTTGGTGAAATGATATATCTTATGATACTGCTTACGTCGATTGAATCAAAATGTAAAAGGTAATGTACCTTGCAATGGAATTGAAAAGTTAGTAAATTTTATGTTTAAGATCTCCTAGTCATCATTTACTCAGATACTGATGAGCTCAACCTCGGGATCAAAATCATTGATCACCAGGTTTTCCATTACGTGTAATATCTGCAGATACCACTATCACTCGGGTTTTTTAACCTCTTTTTTATAGAGTGCAAATCATCAGGGGAACTAACAGCGTAGCTGTCGGAAGCTTTCTCCCCAGCTTCCTCCTTCGATCGACGCTTTAATTTCTGACTACGCTCATCCCAGCGACGGAAGTCCTTCCTCTAATAAACCCGTCTCATCATCTCCAAAAACCCTCCTCGGTCGATATCACTTCCCTCCCGTTCTCATTTTCTTTTTTCAAGCCGGCCCAGTTAGCCTGGCCGGTCGCGGTGAGTGAGGGCTAGGGGGTTTTGGGGGAATACCGTGTGCGGATACTTCCGACCACTTCAATTACCCCACTCTTGGGGTAGATGTGGTTTCGTATCATTGGAGCATTAGAGCTGAATGAAAATTGAGAGTTGATACTTTGAGGTTAGTTATCCAAGAAATTTCAATCCTAGAAACCTTGCAATCCCAGAAATGTTTATCCCGTTGATTAAAGAAGAGAATAAATGGATATATTTGTAGAGATAGCTCAAAGGAAGATTTGTAATGTCTATTAATTACGTGTTCGGTAATATTTGCAAAAAGATCGAAAATAGTTGCGATTAAAGTACGTTGAAATTGAAATAAGAGACTATGCTAAATGTTTGGTTACGCTCTGCTACTTAGTATAGAAAGGGCACATCTATAAAATTAAGTGAAGGCAACAAAAAACTAATATTGTTACCACCCTGTTTGAATTGAAGAAATAAGTAATGGAATAATTTACCTTGAGATATCATTAATAACTCACCTGAGGATGTAAAATTGTTTTAAAATATGTTTAGACACACGATTATAAAAACGGATATTTTTTCCTTTTTCTTGTAAATTTATATATATAAATATTTTTACCTACACCTACAAGGTTAAGTATCCTTTAGGATACACGTAACATATTATTGGAAGAGTTCTATAAACTGAAGGCGCCAAGGAGTCGTTTAAGCGTCCCATCTGATGGACGATATACAATTCTCAAATTACTCTCAACTGAGCTCTGCAGCAGCGATTAGAGTGATAATAGTGAATTTACTCCTAAACCACTTAAACAATATCTTTTAGGAATATTGGTAACCATTGTTGTAAATCTACTTTGCGATTAGCGGATTCCACCGAAAAACGTCCGCCACTTCCGAGAATCAAGCATGAAACCTCAGGTTAAGAAGTAAGCACTCGAGCCACCTTACTAGCCCGATGTCCTTGGATCTTTAAAACATGTACCATTGAAGCACAAATAGAACGTAGATAGCCTATTTTTACAGTCATTATAGACTAGATCTTACGAAATACAGTGGTTTTTATTAGGTATTCAAATTTTGGTAAAAAAGAGCGATGGAAATTGAGCTCTAGCATTGCATAATTGGTAATCATGGAAACGCCATATTCTGGTAGATGCTGTTTTGGTGGCAGTGATTCCATGTGAAGAAGCTCATAAAAGAAGATTTTAGTGAACCTGCTTCTTGAATATCGTAAAAGATCAATTTCTGAAAGATATCTTGTTTCAATATACCTACTTCACATTCTTAGCCAGGCTTAACCATTTTTACCTGTATTGTCAAAGGCCAGGGAAATTTTATATTTCATTAAATCAATGTGCTTTGCTAATCAAATGAAAATAGGTATGGTTAAATGAAAGTTGCGGCGCGATACTGGCAGAGGTAGGTTAGAAACTATGATAACATCATATTCAGGCAACATTTTCATAGTCACTGATTTCATTCGAAAGATTATAGCAAACTTTAATCAGTGGCATTGAAGTTGGAGGAATATTTGCCAGGTCATCCAGTAAGGTGTAACTTATTAAACAATATGCCAAGTTATCGGCTTAGCAAGTGCGGCTAGAGTAATAGATTATAATAGCAACCGTTTGAGTTTAAAAACCTACTCATCTCTTTTTGGCTACATTATGCTCAAAAGATAATCGGTTAATCATAAGCTCAGTATTTTTCTGATATGATGTCTTTGAATCATTTTTCCCAATTTGATAGAATCTTAAATTTTCGTTAAGATCTTTTCCTCCATCTTTCGTGAAATCCTCCCATAACCTACCCATTGTATGGTTTTTAGCATTTGACCTATGCTCACAAAACACATTTATCAGCATTACCCTTTTCACACTAACGGGATATATTTGTTCCAGGGAATGTACCCGAGTGGCTACTGGAACAGTTATAAGTTATAACCTAAAATTCCATTCATTTGAATTCAAATTTTTACGCACATAAAAGATAATAGAACTATAAAAATTAAACAAATGATATGAGACTCTTCAGTGATATAATTGTGAGCCCACTGTTTTAGCATTTTTTTTATTTCTTCAAGACATAGACAGCGTCTTCAAGACATAAGCGTCGCAAATAAAAAGTCTACAAGGACACACATGGACCACTATATATTTTAAAAAGGCAACAATTGTCATTGTGTTGAATGATGCACTCAGTAGGATCAAATATTCACAGAAAATACACTGTTTATTTGAAAAATACAAACAAAAAATCAGTCCTGAAACGGTTAATATACTGACAAAAGTTGTCAAGTAAGGGAAAATCTCGACCAAATATCAATTACTTTGACTTAAAAACAAAATAAAGGTGCATAAATGTCATCCTGTAATGAGCTTCTTAATGCAGTTAGTTGAATTGTTTCATCCATTACCTCATTGTGGGGGAGAAAAGTCCACAAGTGCATTTTTCCACGTCATTATTGCAATTACGGTAAAATTATCCCTCTCAGTACGCTCACTCATGATTGATATGTCACGGATTATACGTTTTCCCATTTCTGTGAATAACTCCATTTTCCCATTTTCCCTTTTAAGACATATTTGAATCAGTTACGTTTATTTATGATAATGTATCCGGATGAAATCATTAGGGAATTTCATCATGAAATCATTGGAATTCAAGAATAAAAACTAGCTTCGATTTTGCAAGGGAAATCCACATACGATTGCATTTGTGTGTGCATTCATGAATGAATGCATTCATGACGTTGGAATTCTCTGTTCAGAATTACGGAGAAATGATTAATACGATGGAAGAGAGGTTTTTTGACAAGATTGAAAGAGGTGGTCACATGTCATCCCAATATCAACTCATCAGTTGTGACTCGCACCATGGTACGCATTCAAATATTTTCCTCCTTTGAGTATATATTTACCTTGGTGAAAATGGAAATACATGCATAGCTGCGATTTTGATAGTGATACGTTTAACCCTCCTCAGAAGTGACTCGCAGATACTGTTTGTGAAATATTTAGTTGTTTTTTTAGATTTTAAGTTGAAAAATTTATATTAAATGGATCTAGCAGCAAAGCTTTATTCATACACGAATATCGAGGCAGTTTAGCGATGCCTACGGATAATATACTTTTACTATTTCTGCTTTCGAATAATCGTTTACTGTTATTAATAGAAATCAAATATTTTTTTCAAGGATTGGTATAAACACAGTTATTAGTAGTAATCAAATATTCATTTTCATGGGCAGATATAATCGTGGTCTAATTCAATAAGTAAAAAAAACATATAGAAAAACCGCGCGCTCTGTTAAAAACCGCTGCGAGCGTACTGTGCCACCCAGTTGACGGATAGGTTAGATTAGGACCAGTTAGAGCCTTGAAAGCCACACACTATGCTTTGAATGCTTGCAAAACTCGGATCAAGCGAGTTTCAGTCCAACACTGAGGATATTATTTTAACCCCGCGCTATTACTCTAAAAACTTATAGGAGTGACTAATAGGATTGGTAAAATGCCAAACTAACAGGTACAAAAACTCCCTCTTTCCTCGCGCCATCAGTGATTATAATGATAAGAGAGTGGTAATTTGTAGCAAGTTACAAAACGTTTTACCGGTGCACAACTATCCATTCCACGTTGTTCGTGTGCACTGAAGTTCACTGATGTCTGCGCGAGCCTTATCACCTTGAATGGAAGGCTGCCAAAGACGTGCATGAATTGGGCGTTTCACATTTAGTTGACAGTATGAGCACCTATGGAGATTAAATTCCTAGAGATAATTTAAGAGAGAGGTGCAATGCTAACAATAGCAGGCGGAAATTAACACAATGCCATGCAGTACGCCAACTGCACATTTAGGACTCTTTCAAGACTCAAATATATGTTACCCTAAACTAACGTATATAAATTAAGCAAGCTGTTGCAAATGAGAGGTACCTTATCGGCCTGGAGATAAGTACGCTTTATAGCCTCCTCATCCATATTCTGTGGTGCTAGACAACGTGGTTGAATCTCTTGCATTTCTTCCCTTGTACCTGAATATAGAATAGGCAGGTTAGGTTTGTTCGTATGATGGTTTTCTAAACTATCCTTCAGGCCCCAACTCCTATTTTTCTCGTCTCACCTACTCATCCTCCACAAGCCACGTTGCTGGAGCTCGTCTCTCTCTTTCCCGTGCAGTTTAATTAGTTCTTTTAATGCGGTCGATAGGTACCGGATACGTCCCCTCTCAATCCGCCACTCTCTGTTAAGAAATGATTTTTTTTAAGACGGGAGGGGAAGTGTAGAGGGGAGAGAGAGAGAGGGTCCCGTGTGTACCTTCACGTTGCCAGCGAGACACACTCTTGTCGTCAGAGGTCTTTTGTTGCCGCGCCGTGGGACCAACGCGGTGGTGGTTGCGGGAAAGAGAAAGCCAGTTGAGCCAGTTGGGGAAAAACAATAGAACGGCGAAAATAAAAGGAGAGAGAGAGGGAGTCCTCGGGAAAACTCTACTCCTCGAGTGCCGAGTAGGGACCTCTCGGACAACAACTGGCTTTTCCGAACGGACCAAGTTTTAAAGGATATAAAAATACGATGGAGAGAAAGAAGAGAGAAAAGTCGCCGACAAATTACGAATTCCGAAAGGACAGTATGGTGTCGTTGTAGCAGTAGTAGTAGTAAGGATGGGAAGAGCTTTTTGGTCTGGATGAGTAGGAAGAAAAAATACGAAAAAAACACATGAGAACAATCAACGAAGCCATTCAAAGAATGCCCACCCACTTCTGGTTTCTCTTCTCCAACCGACGGAATTGTTGCGTTGGCCGTTCTAAGAAGTGAGAGAACGGATTTTCATTTGCTCTCGAACCTCGAACTTGGTCCAGTTTAACGACCAGGCCAACGTTTTAGGTGTGGCCGGCCAGGCGCACGAAATTTTCACATTGAAGAATCGACCCAAATGAACGTGTTAACTCATTTAAGTGGCAATTACCGAATTAATTAAGAGCGGGAAATATGGGGTTCGTGAATTAACCACTTGACTCGTAACGATAATTATCGGTGCTTTGCGTAGGTAATTTTTTTGTTCGCATTTTCTACACTGCCGTTGCTTTGCATAAACAGTTCAATGCTCTTTTGCTCTGGCGTTTAACTGAACCAAAATTAGGAGTTTTCTGTTATCGTAATTTTTTCCGTATTAGATGGAATTAATACAATTTCATAGTTTATTATTAATGGCGTGAACTCATTCCGTCGAAAAAGTTTATTCGATAAACTATTTCAAGAGCTAGAAAAATGTTTTGGTGCATTCCGCGTATTGCCCGGTGTCAATGTGACTTTTCGTGACCGTTTTTGGTCACTTTTACAAGGGAAATAAATACTCACTGTCGAAGATGTCCTTATAAAAGTACCCATACCTGAAGTTAATTCAAACATTATTAGTGGAAGTGTAGGACAGGAGAGGGAGGGGGAAGGTAGAGAATTTTTGCGGACGACTGGGTGGCACGTGTAGCGAAATTCTTCACTCTCTTCCCTAGATGTCTTCATTCCCTCCCACCCACCATTGTAACCTGAATTGATTACAATTTATAATACTTATATGAGGACACAATTTGCAGTGATCATTAATTTACCCTAAAGAACTGAACACCAACCTGATATTCTTATATCTCATCATGCGCCGTTTAAGCTATTTCACGTTCATTTTGACTGTTTTAAAAGAAAATGCCAGGGATTGGATTTAGTACTCGTGTTTCCATCTTCTTATCTCTTCTTTTTCTTTAGAGAGATTGCTTGTGTGAGTAGTGAATTGCATACAAATCTGGGATTCATAATTAACTACTGACATCCTACCCGTCGCGACCTTCCCTTTGAGTTGGCGCAGTCGGAGAACCAGTTTACTCATTGCGGTTAGGGCTAGAAATCTGGTTCTTCGTACTTAATTTCCGTTCTTTCTGTTCTTAAATATCCGGATACCCCTTATCTTGGAAGTATATTAAGCCATAATAGCACAAGGCTTTCATTTTCTGCCCCTTCACCTCACAAAATTCATTCCTCTGCATTAACTCATTTTTTTTGCTCATTGATTATCATCCGTTCTCACAACAAGACCAAACCAATGAGCAAGCTACTGTCATACATGTTCATTTATATACCATTCCAGACCACTATTATAAGACCATTTGTTGTAATTTCGTTCATTGTACATTCGTCTGCCCTTTCATCTCACACCATTCACTCCTCTATACCGTCTCCTAACCAGCTTCGTTTATTCCTTTTCATTCATTCTCTCAAGATGGCCAAGCCAACGAAGAACGCTCCTGTCATTCATGTCCATGTTCATTGACCGTGTTTCACCTTTGCACGCACAATGAACTATATGTATAGAATTAATATTCATTCAATTTCAGAGGAACCAATAGGACATTAGGTAGGATCCAATCAGAAGTATACGTCATGTTGTGTCTGTACCTGTATATAGAGTCCTTGGCAATATGAGACTTGTTAGCATTTATAGCACTCTTTTGTCTTTAAGATAAATATTTTATTTCAATTTACTTTTTATTCTCGTTTCTTTTACTCTAATTCAAGAGGTGAGCGTATTGTTTGTATGAAGTCGATCAAGTCTTACGTTTTTAAAACCGTTGTAGAGGAAATTATTTTAATATTTCTCGAAAACCCAGAATTTCACAAAAAGGGAGGAATCAGGCGAGAATTTGTTGAATATGAACATAATAAGAACTTAGAAGTAGCAATTTTCCACGGATAAATATTTTAATTCGACCCGGGTTTCGGTGTACTGCATCATTATCAGGTGATGATGATGCAGTGCATCGAAACCCGGGTCGAATTAAAATATTTATCTGTGGAATATTGCTACTTCTAACTTCTTATTACCCAGCATTTCAGTTTTGTCATTAATATGTAAAAAGGTAAGATTAAACTCAGACGTGGGGAAAAACTGGCGTTTTTCTCAAACAGCAAAAGTAAAATATTTTAGATATCATGTCCGATCCCATGATTTTAGGAACAAAATTGTCGATTGACTTTTAACCAACAATTTTGGTGGAGGATAGTGATTGATAATATAAGCATTGACATCATTGTGTGGCCAATTGGTGATATAACATGCCGAAAAAGGTTAAACACCTTAACGTCATTCCCTGCAGGTTGGTGCTAACATTTTTACCTAGTCAGCTCTTCATTTTTATATCCTAGGTATCTCTAAGCCATCGTTTATTTTCGGTTAAGTGATTGTGTAGGGTAAACCATTGATTTTTTCTGCAACGCATCGGAGTATTGGGGCACCCCCTTTCTAACCCCTTGTCACCCTCCATCACACTTGCTCGGTTACCACCTAAAATTAAAGTTGTCTTCTCCCTTCGGATTTTTCCTTGTATACTTTATTTCTTCCTGAATATATGAAGTCTAATATTCACATTCTATTTTCGTAATTTTTTTGTAGTCGTAAATATAATAAAAAATCTTAGTGCCTCCTAAGAAATCAAAATTGTTTTCATTGTTGTTATTTTCAACAATATTCACCTGAGTTTATATTTTATTCAATGTTACTAGATCAAAAGAAGATTAAGCAATATAGCGCAATGACCTGAACGCATAATTGAACGTGGTATAACTTAAATGGAAGAGGTATAGATAGAGGATAAACCAAAAGAAAATCATGGTAAAGTTTTTGCCTTGAGTTTGGTAAAAAATGCGAAAACTTTGAAGGTAGCCAACATAAATGGTGCTTAAAGTTTTGACTACTCTGGATTAAGTGGCAAAAAAGTTTGGACAAGAGAAAATGAAGCAAACTTTATAAGAAATAAACTTTATATGAACATTTTATAAGAAAACCACAAAGCCTGAAGAGTACTGTCAGGGTGGTGTTATAAGGAGTTCTTTACCAGTATTGTATGTTGTGTTCGTTGTAGTAGACACGCTTACCGTTTTTCAGGTGCACGGAGAGATGAGTGACTCTTTGTCCTCATTCATGCACGGGAAACCAAAATATTACTTTATTAACATCCAGGTTGATAAATGATCACCTGACCTTCCATAATCTCGAGCCGTCTTCGGAGTGATTAACAGCTTGATTGCTTCCCTTGTGTACAAAAATATATTTACATTCAATAACTCAACTGATTTGCGCAATTCAACGTCGATATGTGCGTTGAGTATCATAATCAGGATTGGAGAATAGGGTACAATCCAGCGGTTGACAACGTCAAAAGGAGCATTAGCAGCAGCAGCCGTGGTTACTAGACCTATGAATCCTCCATCACCCAGACTACGCCTTGTGCATAGGGATAGCCATAATCCTTGGTTTTGGTGGCTAAAGAAAAAATCTATGGCGATTCTTGGTGATTTTGTCGATTTTCATGCTCCTATGTCGTTCATTGGGCATGATTTCCATTCTTCTTTCGGGTAAGAAAAACGTATTGACGTCATTGTAATTTCCACCATATTAAACAGATTGGAGTTTTGAAACAAGTGGGTCTATATTTGAGCCATATTTATAGTTGGTTACCCGTCCGTAGGTTGAGTTAGAAGAAATTTGTGCGGTTCTTAGGGTAACCCGAGAAAAACCATGGAGAGATGCTCATAAGATCGCTATGTCTTTGAGCATCTAAATTAAACCATTGTCTTTTTTCATGCAATGACTCATTTACTCGCAAAGAAGACAGTTTCTTGCTTTAGAAGAATTTTTCTAAGCTACTATTCTTTCTATCAGGCATGTTGATGGATATATGTTTAAGTCCAAGGAAGGGAGATATAGCGGCGAGTGAGAGTCTTGAATAGGCAACTCGATGATTGAGTGAATGTAAGTTAACTGCACTTGAACACTTTTATATATATGTAAGTAACTCGTATCGTTTATGATGTGGAAATTGGTCTAAAAACAGTTCGAAATCGAAATTATAGGCAGATGGTTCCACTACGTTCAATACATCTGAGTACTAAACGATAATAAACAACGCCATGCTTATGTAGCAACAGAGACATTATTAAATTAATATTCGCTAAACATAAATATTCTTGCACGTTTAATTCCTTTATGTGTATCGTATATTACGTATGTGTCCTCTCATATACATGAAGTGCCCTTATGAGATGTACTTGAGAGTAGACATTGAAGAGTATACTTGTTTTAAATATGCATTGAATATATCGATTACCCCCCGAAGCAATCTATCATGGGGCCCTTGGGACTCTGGGCCCTTCTTATACAGGTTTTATTTCTACGTGTTATCAAGGGCCTGCAGGAAAACTTAAATGCTAGAGGCGTGAATGTCATTTGAAAATCAAATGTCTGGTTGTCAAAGAAATATGCTATTGTTGATTTCAGAGAAAAAAGTGAGATTTTCAGCTGTAAATTTGATTTTCAGACAATTCCGAAGCGTAAAAAAATCGATTGAAAGAATTAGAAATTTTATTTATCCAGCCATCCGTTAAAAAAAATCCCAGCCAGCTCTATATTTAAGGAAAATAATTTTAAAAAGAAAAAATGTAACCTCTGCACCTAACCCAATGCTTAGCATGGACCACCAGGGACCACCTTGGGGTCTTTGGGTGCTCTGAAGGCTTTTTAATATAGTATATGTTACACCCAGATATATTTTCTTATTACATGCCAAATTTCAGCTCAATCGGTTCAGTAGTTTTTGCGTGATTGAGCAACAGACAGACAGAGAGACAGACACCATTCAATTTTTATATATTAGTATGATGATGATTGAAGACTCTTGATGTGAAATCCAGTATGTGTATGGTTGAGAAACGTGGATTGAGATTGCATGTAACGGTAACCTGGGATGGGATTATCTTCCATTTTTCGCCATTATCGCTATAGTTTACAAAACACAAACCACTGTAAAAAAGCAAATGTCAAAGTTACCTACTGTCCTAAGAACTCACGTTATTTATGTAGAAAACTAGTGATTTAATGGACCTTACCAAATTCGAAGAATGACGATCACGTTTTCTTTTTCATGATGGCAGTCGGAAATGACGATCACGCAACCGCACGCGTTAGGGCAACCACAATTGACCCCTTCATCTGTCAGAAAAGAGGACGATCAATGATTTAGAACTTTCGAGACATGGGTTTGGAGAAAGATAGAGAGGATAAGCTGAGTGTAGTTAAAGAAAACAAACAAGGAAGAGCTGGATATGGTAAAGGAAAATGGAGGTTAATGGGGAAATTTTAGAGGCAGAAAAAATGGGAGAAGGGTATGGGTAGAGTGAAAATTAAAGAGCATTTTAAGTGAATAATATCTGGAAAGTAGATCGTTGGGCTGGATGAAAATGAATATGTGAGTAGAAATTAGGACGCTTTGAATAACGCAGAATGTATGAAGAGTATATAACGGGGATTACGAGGAAATTCAAAGGTAATAACAGGATTAAATTCGGTTTAACATTTTAGACATTTTCTGCAAGCATATGAACGCATCAGCGGAGTTGTTCACATTGACCCTGCCATAAATGTTAATGTTAGTCTTGGCACCAATGCGTATTGAAACAGTAATAAAATAATATTCTATCCTTCATTTTACTGCAATTGTGATACAGGAGAAGTTGCAAGTTTTCCATACCAATGACCATCACGGTTAAACAGCATTAGGGAGCATTAATGCATGGAAATGTCTTATATATATAAGTAAGAATATTGTATGTACCTACTATATGTAACCGGTAACACAGATATTGTGACAGACATAATACGTATGGGCTATTTATTTAGTTAGTAGAATACGTGACGAGTCTTAATCACTGATGATTTTATTCTGCACTCAAGCATTACGGAATGTCACTTCTGGGGCAAGGAGGATTCATTGGTTATTGGAAGGGCAGCGAATTTGCTACCCTACCAGGAGGGAGACAATGCAATTAACAGTTGAAAATAGGGTACGAGGGTTAGGGAAAGGGGTTAAGGGAGTGAAAAATGGTGGAAGCAGTGGGAGAACCGAGGGTTTGGGGTCGGGATTGGCCAGTGAAGGATGCAACTGGACCCTTTTTGTCATTCGATTAGCCCCTTGAAGGGTGGGAGTGGAAGGGCTTAGGGACGCCATCGGTGGAGGTTGCGGGTTGGTTTCGGTAAAGGGTTTGAGGACAAGTGTAGGAGGGAAGAGCAAGAGGAAAGTGAAAATTGGATCGAAAGGGGATGTGAAAAGAGAAAGAGTTGGAAGAATGTGAAGGATAAAGAATAATTATTTGGCTGTGCATTTGGGTAGGTACTGACAATATATTGTAGGAGGCCATACACCAATATATACGCCATACGCCGGAAGTAGAGCAATATTTTTCTTCGTAACGTAGAGCATATTCTAATTTTATTTTTTAACTAGTGTACCTACTATGCGCCCTGACTTCCCTCGCTTTGCTCACTCTATCACCAATCTATCGAAATTAAGTATCTTACGGCTATTTAAGTCATTGACTGGATAAATCACAATATACGTGCGTGCAACGTAATCAGATGATGCAACGTACTCAGAGATATCGAAGATGAGATACGATTGCTAGACATTACCAGAAAATAAGGCGGCAGGGGGCCCTAATGATGCAATACGAAAAAAAAACGGCTTGCCACGATGGAAACACCGGTTCCCGATCAGTCACCGAAGTTAAGCATCGTTGGGCTCGGCTCGGGTTTGGAGGGGTGATCCTCCGATTCGTCCGAGTGCTGTTGTCCCTGTCTGCGCGTGGCAGACAGTAAGTGCGAAATGACCTTAGCCGTCGAAGTACGTTAAACAAAAATACTGCAATAATACTACGAAAAAAATTAATGCCTTAGAAAAAATTCAAAATCAAAACTTATAAAAAAAGTTTAAAACCAATTATGACATAAGTGGCAGAGATGATACGAGACATATCGACTTTAAAACTATTAGAGACCATAGAGTGGAAGTGACTTCAAAGGATTGTAGGTGAATAACTTTCAGACCGTGAAAGAAGTAAATATATGACAAAATAATGAAGAACAGAGAATAGAAATCAGCTGGTTGATAAACAAGAAATAAAGCAACAAATACGTGAATGACGAGATTCAGAATTGTACGTATCGCAAGAGGTATACCACCCACTGGTAGAAGAAAATTCGGGAAGTCATGATAAAGTTAGTGTGACAACTTGAAACTAATGAAGGCTGTAATTGAAGATTAAATAGGCTACAGGAGCTTACTATATAGGAATAAGAAAGAATAAGATAATCTAAGCAAAACTTTGTAGTTCTCTCACAACCTAAATCTATGGAATTTATAGTGTATCCTTCTGTGACTCTACGCGGGGAGTTGATTTTCCGGATTCTGGGATTTCCACCGCGTCGTTCCATCTTGTGAACTACATTTCACCGGCTATCCCACAGGTTTCTTTAGGTGAAAAAGAAGCCCACAGGACAGCAGGTGAACTATGGTCCACAAGATGTGACTACACGGCAGTAAACCCGGAAACTGAAAGATCAACTCTCCAACTACGCCCTGCGGAGACTTTCATCAAAACTTCGTGACCAACCGTATTTATCCGTACTTAACTCTGTACTTAACCCTGTGACAAAAGTAAAGGTCGAGATAGGAAGCCAGTACTCTTAGCGCGTTCCATATTAAGTTAAAACTGTAGGACTAATGGAAAGCACTGTTGCCAAACACGCTCCGTGTTCTCATCTCTAGGCGTAGCCATCCATTTCTAGCTGAGCGCTAAATTTAATCCAGTTACTAAAGGGAATAAAAATATTTGCATTGCGGAAGACCCCTGCATATGCAGTTAGGATGCTTTACAGTTCTGTGTTTATTTTCCCACTGCTATTGGCAGCATCATACTTCTGGTCTTATGGAGATCTTTGCGTATGGAATGTATGCAGAATGAATTGAAATGAATTCATTTGATAAACCTTACTAAGCCATCATGTATAGTAAGTTCCATATTAGGTGGACAGCATGGAACTATTAAAGAATATTGTTGCCATATTCACTCTCTATTTCCTCACATCTAGGCCACGTAAGCAACCACTTTCTAACTACGTTAAATTTAAGTGAATCATTTTAAATAATATTTTATTATTTTAAGACTCCTAGATACTTAGTTAGTATGCAGCTTAGCTCTACGCTAACTTTCCAGCAACTAATAGCTAATTTTCACCTCCGTCCTTATGGGGATTTACGAAGGAAACAAATCCCATTTAAGAACCCGTACTGCTGACTAACTGCGGAACGCTCTAAAAACACCACACCAACCCGATCCCAATGGAGTCAGTTTGGGGGATCAGGATACTTGTGGAAATTGAAAGCAATAGGGAAGTGAGAACTGGGTCGAAAGGGTATGTGAGAAGAGAATGAGGAAGGGATTTGGAAAGAGGCCGAGTGAAGGAGAATCGGACGCTGTGGTGGCGAGAGGGTGCTGGGCAGAGAATCAAGTCTCGGGAACAAAGGAGCAGTGCGGAAGGAAAAAGAAGCCGGGATTGGGGGACGGGTCTGGGCTAATTAGCCCGAATTCGCAGTTAACCAGCTGAGGAGAAATGGATGGGGATTTGTTATTTTTTTGAAGCAAGGGAAGTACGAATGTTGAAGAGAAGAATGAGAGGCTGTGAGTAAGGTGACTGGCCAAAGTCAATGAGTAAAGCTCCAGAAAAATTGTGTAAATTTTACTTTATTCTTTGATACGGCTATTTAATGAGGTTGCATTAGTTACTCTTGAAGCAATATTAAAGCGGATGATGATAAAATTATCGAGAAATTATGTGGAAGACGATGTTTATCAATAATGGGCATTTTTTGTTTGAGTATTTTGCTTTGCATAGTTGACGCTTGATGGCTTGGATGATTGTGGGCTTCCATTTCAATAGGTTGTAATCGGAGATGCTTTGGTGTCGAAATTGTACTGATAGCCATTATCGCTACTCCTTTGGGTTGGATATAGTGTAAGTTGTCAATACCAGTGCCTGCCTAACTTGTTTGTTTAAACTTTGTAATATTATGTAAAATTTTAGTAGTGCTATGGAGCATGCCAATTAATAGCGTTAGATTTCCTAATCCACCATCGTTCACCTAAACATTTCACCTTTTCTGTAATTATGCAGAACAATTCAGTAGGCATACGTGAAAACTTTGGCGAGATATTTTGATACAATTTTAAATAACTGTGGAAACGCAAACATTTTATATGTATAACCTTGCAGGTGCCGTGAAAATGCCACATGTGTTAGTGCCATGTTGATAATAAAGGAGCTTTAGCGTAGTGATTACTTGAACTTATTTACGAAGTACCTACCTAGACCATGATAATGGTAATAGCATTTCCTAAAAAGAAACTAGTTCTATTGTCAAGACTAAAAAAAAGAAATAATAAAATATTTATTTTCCATCCGATTCGTGGATCCGACGAACAATGACAGGCAAGAATATAAGTCTAGTGTTTCGAGAGAATACTGGAGGGAGAGCTGGAATCTACCAATATAATCTTCGGAGAAACCGGTGCGAATTATGGAGCGACAATATGGCGAAAATTATTTAGATTTCGTAGTTCAGCAATATCCCGAACAGAGCCACTGCGTCCTAAATTAATATCGTATAATTAGGTCCTGAGGCATCAAATTCCCGAATTTTGTTCAAAGTGTTTTTTGCAAATTTCAGTACTTATATCAGTGCTGATCAAAATGTGAAGTAAAACATTCTGTAAGCAAAAATGTATGACATCATCTCCCCTATTACATCCTTGTTAGCATGAAACAGTATCTCTGCTTTTCTTTACGCAAAAAAATAAGTATGCTCACGATTCCCTTTACATCCTAATGCCGGTCCCATAGGTCTTATTTAGTTAACTAATCTTTTTTCATATTTCAAGTGAGTGGCGTATAATTAAAACAGTATGTTATAAAAATGCGATTAAAATCGGAACATAAACAAATATGTTCGACCAATGGAAAGTTATTATTAGTTCTATATATAGGTTAAATCATTGATATACGTTGATAAAACGTTGACTAAATACAAACCATTGATAACTAATATGTATGTGAACAATGGATAGCTATAATTTAAACGTTCACCCATATTTTCACCCATTAAACTCGTTTTTGTTTTAGCCCATTGAAGCAATATACTTCATCAAATGCACCACTGGTAACGAGATTCGTTAGTGAGAGGCAATTTAGCGTCAATTGTAATGCATTCATCGGTAGAGTGAAAATAATTAAATTGGAATTATCTATTCATTTATTTGATATTTTTAAAGGTTTTGAACCATTAATAAACACCCAGAGTGAAAATTCGGCAATATCGCTCTCCGTAGTATATACGATGGCGTACATAGGATGTAACATTTTATATAATATATCAAATTCTAGTTTATTGGAAAGACAGAGAATGTGAATTTAACGTGTGAAAGTTATGAGGATAGAATGATGACCTAAAAGTTTATTACCCTTTGAAATTAGTATTTTTGGTTGAAAATAATTTTAAAGTAACAAAGACTCGTAAAATTACTAATAAAATTACAAATATTATATTTAAAAATTACACTGTTCTGTTGCTTTGAAATATTGCAATGACTATAAATATTTATTGTGGCAGTTTCATTGCCACTAATGCCGTATTTCGTCAGTGCCACCGTATTTGACGGTGTAAATATATAACTTATTGTAATTCTAAGTACATCGCAACAGTTATCCCTTCATTTTATCTCTATTTAAATCGAACGAGTGTTTTTTTGCTGAGACTTATACATTATGCAACAATAATTCCTTCTAAAACATTTAGAGCTATGATGATGCTTTCTCTCATAAATTAATATTTGTCACATACTATAATCGAGGAACTAATTGTTGGATTTGAGAATTCTATCAAAACCAATAAGCGTTAAGCTTACTCTTTTGTATCCTGAAGAATACATAAAAACTCTGATGATTGACTGCTATTCACAGTAGCCTTCCCTCCACAGTAGTGTTTTAACACTTTTTTAGTTTTCGTCCACAAATTTAATTACATTTACGTATTTAGAGAGATATTTAACCTAAAAAACATTGACACCGCTTGTACATCATTCGAAGAGTAGCGAAAATGGTAAAGCAGATGTGATGACAATATTACTTCTTCATATGGTTTCTATCGTCAATCTCTGTAACAACTTCTTCCTACTTCGTGAATTGGATATGATCTTAGAAAAAAGGATATCTTAAAGGCGTCTAAACGTTTCTTAAGCTCGGCACTAAAATATTCCTGGCTCACTTTTTTGCAACGTCAACGTGTCATGCTACGCGCTGTAATTTCTTGAATGGCATGCTCTCCCGTTAATTACCCCACATGCTACGTTCTGAGACGTAATTGCCTCTCCAACCGCAAATTCCATAGTGCTCCCGAGTGTAGCCGGTGTATTTTCAACTACAGTGCTCATTAGCGATGTAGGCGTTGAACGGAGGATCTATATGAGTAAGATAAATAGTTCCATGGACACGTAAGGAGTTGAGGAAGCAGGCGAAATTTGAGGCTATTCTTAGGACATGAGAATGGGAGACGGAGAAGCAGGAAATACGGATGAAGTTGACTTCTAATGAAATAGTGGATATAGCAATCCCTCGAGGAGCATCGCTACTTGCTGTGCATCACTATCCTTGCATATTACTTCCGAAATGAAAAACAGTGACTTTTAGATTCCAAAAATGAAGTTTTAATGAAATAACTATGATATATAGAGTTTTACTGGAATATGAAATCGGAGATCGGTTTTATATCTTATTATTCTATGAAAAACAGTCACATTTCCTACCGTGAAGTAATCTCTAGCATAAAGAAAACTAACATTACTGGGTGAAATACATACTACTATATAAAATACATATGTATATTTACATGTGTAACAACATGTCTTTCTCCTGAAAATTAATTTGTCGTTTACTTTTTTAACCCCTGTTTGCAATAAAACGAACATTATTTAACGAGAATCCAAATAAATGAGACAATGAACAGTCGTGAAAGTTAAACTTTCCAATATTATGAGGTAATGCTTGCAATAAATGCACACCCCTTATGAACAGACATGGTTTGATAAAAACAGTGATTTTGTTCTTGGTAAAGGACCAAAATGTACCTATCCTTTAATAAACTCGGTTAGTGAAATGCGGGGTGCAGTGTTAAAAGTTCGACAGTACTTTCTGTGAGGTCACGAGTTGAGTTTACAGACGTTCAGCATAACATGTTTACTGTATATATGATGCAATGGACTATCGAATGACTTATTTATTTAATACAACATGATCTTATAACGTGGATAAATATTAATGCCTATGCAATTAGTGGAGTTATTTAGAAATCTTAGGTATGATTTATTACAATGTACCTACTGAAATTAGTAAGACAAACCTGAAAATCAAATGATACAACTCAAGATAGGTTTTGCTTTTTACTAAAATAATCTAGTGTAGGTATGGTAATTCAGTGACTGTAATGAGGTATTAACCTGATCGGAAATATTTATAACTGGTTGTTTTACTGGATTGCACAGTAGATCGTATTTGAACCCGGCCATGATCAAAACGCGCGCATTTTTTTAATGGTAATGTTAATGGTTTGAAACTCCATGGACGCATTACAGGCTCCAGTTTTGCGCAATTAACCTCTAAAGCAATTAAGTTTTACATTTTTGCCCGAAAAGTGATTGAGTGCATGACATTACTTTGGTAATCCATTGAGCACCGAGAGCTTTTTCTGAGCCTCGGGAGTGTAATTGCCACCCAGGTCAATTCTTTTGATATTAATAGGCAGTTAAATCCTTCATGTAGTTGAATCCATTCTGAATTGAAATTAGTATGGGGTAATTGAGAAGAAAATTACAATACCCAAGCTCAAATATATGATCATGTTATCATCATGTGAGAATTTCGTTGGATGTGGGATTTTTTCCTGCCTCTTTGTGGATAACTGTGACTAGTGTCAATTTAGCTTACGTAGATATAGTTAAAGATATTTAATAAAGTCAATTTCCTCCATCTAATTCCGAGCATTAAGCTTTTTTGACTGCCTACCTCGAAAGGCAACTGCGAATTGTATTAGTATACTGACTATGTTTAATTTAATATGATTGGATTCTTAGGTAGAAGTATGACGAATAATGTTATGTATATCTTTCTGCTTGGCTTCATAAATAAGTACGGCAGAAAAAATATCTTGAGATTCATGAATAGTTTTCCTTCTTTTAAATTCACCCTGAAGTCTCACCCTGAAAATGAAGAGCTAAGAGGGTCGTGTGGAATGGGTTTGCCAAGGAATGCAGGAGGGAGGGTAGCACATGATAAGTGACGCTGCCAACATAACTGCATTTAAATTGAGAGGGTGTAAAAGTGTAAGCAGCGTATTTCACGATAATGTTTACGTTCCAAATAAAGGTGCATCAAAATACGCTGATAATGTTTGCCATCTTTCGGATAAGCCTATCTAAACAAATGGATTAAGAGGAAGAAATTTTATGGAGACGTAAATCGCTATTGAATATCAAAACCAAGGTAGAAATAAATATATTATACCGGTGGAAAATTGCTATTTCTGTCTTCATTATGTTGAAATACCGCCACATCTCGCCAGATATTTCGCTTGTTCTTGAACATAGATTGGGCGTTTCAAGGATGGCAATAGAGTTTTGCGACCGTTTTAACTACGGTAGACAAATGCATTAGACTATCTAACTCCCCCGTGCGGAGGCAGATGGTAGGGAATGAATTCTTATTCCACTTATAATGACCTCTTGAGCAACTGTCACGATGTTTCGCTGCAACTTTATTATGTAAATGCACTTAAGTAGATAAGGAATATTTTCTGACTCTCATCTGCAGATACTGTTTTATTACAACTAGATTTCCTTCTTGGTACTTGCAATTTGAGTACATGACTTAGCGGTTCGTAACAGTGTCCTATCTCCGGGGAAGTTTAATGATATTTACTTTATAGGACCTGAGGTTAGTCATGGAAATGTGATATCAGACGGTTTTTATGGTCTCCACCATGACGGCTCCTTATTTCCTTCCATAAGTCCAATTTATTTTCAATCTCCTGTAAGTCTGAAACCAATATAGCCTTATATCGAGTTTTAAAAATTAATGTCCTTCTTGCAGATGCGAGTGCGTTCTCTCCATGCCAAATTATAATCCGCTTCGGAAGAAGGGGAAGAAGACCCCTGGAATATTATATTCACCCTCACGTCCTTCTTATTTCCCGATCTCTGGTTCTCGTTTTCTTCCATCGGCGAAGATCGTACAGCATGCAATTCACCACTATGAGAAGATTTTTATATCTGCAATAAAAATAGAATGCGTGGAAATTTCCATGGGTGAAATCCACCCGAACCGGGAATCCAAACATGGACCTTGGGCTATGAGGGGCAATGTGAGGACATCTACCTACTACCATGCGAGCAAACGCGACAGGGTCGTTAGGACACCAGCCCTGAAATTGGAGGATGTGGAAAAAGGAAGGGGAAGAGAACATTGGTGATGGATATGTTAACGGTGTGCCATATGCTAGTATCGCTCTGTTATAATAAATATTGTTGAGTGAAAAGAAATAATTTTTGTAAGTTCTAGTTCAGGTTCTCTCTCATTTTGCCAATTATATCAGTTCTACAGATATAGCGCGGGGCTAAAATGATATCCTCCGCGTTCTACTTAAACACACCTGATTAGAGCTTTTTTAAGTAATCTAAGCCTAACGTGTAGCCTTCAAATCTCAAGCGATTTCAAACTTAACTCTTCCGTTAGCTGTGCTCTACTGTTCCCTCGTAACAGTTTTTAACGAAGCGTGCCGCTTTTCTCTGGATTTCATTTCTTCGCACGGTTCCATTCGAATGTCCGAGATGTGGTTCTAACCAGATAATGCTTAAATCCCCTTAACACCTTTTCATTGGAAATTCTTTCCACCTTTTTATTGATAATTCCTCGTTTATTTGATGTTGCTCCGACAATAATTCGCATGTGTTTTCCTCATGTTACCTGTATGCCTGAAGTCCGGGCTATTTGAGTCTCTACACTAACCGATATTCTGAAGTACCGTGGATATTTTATAGGATTTAAGGAACTAGATGATGAACACGGTAGTTTGGTCGTCTGCGAATGGGCCCGGCCAGGCAATAGCCCATTGGTTCGATTCCCGTTCCAGGTGAACTTTTTTCGCTCCCATTTCTATGTTACTAAACTATTCTACTTCACGAATGTTGGCTTCTGGGTTGCGCGAGGAAAGTCTCGACTATAATCAAATTTTGATATTAGTTAGGAAATTGAGAAATATAACTTGAACATGTAATACCTGAAAATGGGAATCGAAAGTGCCCGGAAAAAATACTACCAATAAAATGATTAGTATAGCCTATTTCCGTTTCTTAGTAATTCTATAATTAGTACGAACATGGAACTACCCATGATTCAAGGATGAAAAAATCATAAGTATCATTTTCCAAATGACGTTACCACCGGAGTTGATTAATATCATTTTAATCGTTTTATGGTTTCTATAATACAACGAAATTTTGTAAAAATATAGGGGTTTTCAGAGTTATTTTTACCGATGTATTCTTAAAGAAGGCCATGGTCGGCGGTTACATGGTTAATTTTCGGAAACCATAAATCAACCGCCGTGATAACTTCATTAATAATTCTTTATTTCATTGGGGTTTTTCCGATTTTAATTTTCAGTTATTAAATATTCATTCATCGGATTAAATTCAGTTTGCCATATGCAAAATATATAATAATCATCTAACTAGACGTTACTGTACGGAACTTTTTGTGTGAATGCATTATCACAATTAAAGCATTGCACTTTTTCGGTTGTATTACTTCAAATACAGCCTCTAAAGTTAGTTGGCATTGACATGAGTCAGTAATTTATGAGAATTTGATCGGTAAAATACAAAAATGGCGGTAATTAATATAAGAACTTGATATCATTGCGACTGCAATTGTTTTATGCCAGGTAACTCCTGTACCATTTCAGTTATTGGTTGTTTCCATAATGTAACGATTTATTTTCAATTATAAAGGATTTCCTGCATTATATTACGCCTTAATTGATTATGAAGGGGTTATTATGTTGATATTTCGAAACATGAATTCAACTTGAATATTTTTTATAGCTCATTTTTTATTTATCATTTTGTTTTCACGGTTTCCTAATTAACTTTTAAGCTATAAATTCTTTGTTTGAATTGAGTTTTCGGTGGTTAGCTTTTAGCCCCCTTGGTACCTAAGTATCATTCCTTTCCTGGCATAATTATGGTTCAGGGTTAAGCTCGGCTAGGGTGGAATTTGTACTTCAAAGGGTATCGTTACTGGAGATTGCATACTATGAAACTCCTATTGGAATTTATTGAAATGTACGCAACCTTGGTTTTACATGTATTAACAGAATATTTCTTAAGTAACATGTGAATAATCACACAGCGCAGCGTCACCCAGAGAAAATTTTGCGGTTTAATTCTTCGCTAACACTTATGTAGTACAGATATTATATAAAATGGTGCTTGGTTACTCTGTCACAGTGGCATAATTGATTTTAAAATGATTTCCAAAGACGCACATACCTATTTTGCATCTTAAAAAAGCAATGGGAATCTCCTTAAATTTAACTCAATATATCATGTGAGCCTTTCTCACTTCCATGATATCACTATTTAAAATAATCAGTCTAGTTTATAGGTAGTGAATCGTGCTATTCATAATTTCTCAATTACGGTAATTGCTAATTTCATTGAAATACATGCTTGGACAACGTATTTATATCTTTCAGGCTTGAAGCTCTATAAGATTTCAAAGAGGGCAGAATATTTTAAGTGTCATAACTTGTAATGGGCCTAATTGAATCAACTATATGAAACCAAATTGTTTCTTTTTCAATTCTACTCAGAAAAGATTCTCATTTAACTCGTTTTGGTTCATTCTATGATATAATACTGCCTTTTGCTAATGTTTACCTTTAGAATGCACTTCTCACCTCTCTGTTATGGCTGTTAATTGGCATACCTAGAAGTCAATAATGAAGGGATTAGGTACATTTGAACGCAACGTTGGTGTACCAGGAATAGATATTCCTCGTGCCTAGGGAATTTTGAACCAACTGGTGCCGCGCCTGGTCTTACGCCCGCTGCATTCTCGATTGCCGCATTCAGTGGGTGCCCGATACCGCTGTGTTCCTCGGAGTAAGTGGGACACCAGCTGCGTTGACCACTAGACGCAATATCATTGCAATTCCCCTCGAAAGCCTCTTGACCGTCTTACGCCAACTCAAACTGGCCCTTTGTCCCGTTCCATTTCCGCCGGTGAATTGAATTTGACACTCAGGGAGTAAACATTGGGAGAAATATTTTTTAATTCCGAGCGTTTATTATCTCTTTTCGAAAACACCTTGGCTCACCAAGTCATTTTCCTGCGAATCGTATCGTGACCGATCCTCTATCTCTTATGAATTTCTACTGCATTGTAATAATGTCCGAATAATGTTATAATATATACTTCGGGGTGATACTGCTAACCATTCTTCATGCACGTAGACGTCAAACATCAAAGAGTTCCACTTACCGTCAACATTATCCGTTTAGGTTTATCCCTTTAGTATCATTCTTTATTTTATAAAAGCGTCTATTTCTAATAATGAACAGGGTACCAGGATGGTCAATGGTTGGCCAAACGATATCTATGGTTATACATTTGGAAGATGAAACCTCCAGGAAGGAAACAGTATTTGCTGTAAAAGTTGGAACTAGCGACATATTGTGAGACTAAAATCACTCTCTTAGTGAGGTCAAACTGTTATGGTATCTGAAACAACCGGCAAACTAGAAGAGGAGGTAAAAAAATGAAGAATCAAATCAAATAAATACCAATCGAATAATGGGGTGAAATTGACAAACACTGAGATAACTTGCCATAATAAGGCTTTTTAATTTGAAAAGTTTGATTTTTGGGTAATTTCTTCGCAAACATTTGGCAAAATAGTTCTTAAAATATGTTTTATATAAATAAGAGACGGCGTTTGTCTATTGATAGGGTACATTGCCGTTGATAGCAATGCCCCTGCAACTGGAACTCGAACTGTGAGTGGATGTGGTTGTTGTGTGTTTTCTAGGTACTTGTAGGAGTAGGTACTTGCTTCCCACCCCGAAGATCCGAGATTGAATGCCCTCAGTAGCGGAAAATTTTCAGTTAGGAACCGGTCCCTCCTTGGGCGTAGTGAAGAGGAGTGTATAAATCCATTAAATGGGTAGGACGATTAACTGTGGATCCGTTGGCGCTTTTTCGTTAAAGGCAAGCTGATGGCAAAGACAGATTAAAGGCCCACCAACCCACTTAAGCTTCAAGTCACGCAAGACTTTGGAAGTCATTCGCCTCTAATGGTAGCCAAGAAACCGCATAGAGCAATAATATTGGTTACATTCCATATTGCTACAGCGTAGGATCTGAGAGCTTATAATGATAAAAAGACCAACCAGGTTGATTGTATTTCAACTTATATTTCTGCTGTATTCTACTTATTCGAGTAAGTTTAGAGAAGAGTTGAGGGGGAGAAAACTACACGAAGTACTACTAGGAGGACAAGGTCCAGATGCATGAGTCAAAGTTTGTGACAAAATGAATTTATAAGGAACATAATTTAAAGAAAATCCCCAAGAGAAAGACCTAGTAACAAATCCAGAGCGCAACTAAAACGAAATATGGAACAATAGAGCAACACAGATAAAGAAGATAGCGGGGGACAGGGTATAATGGAGGACTGAAGTCTCTTTCGGATGCCTAATTATGCGATATTCCACTTTTTTCTATGCTTATACTCCAGACAGTACTCCCTAGTTATATGCCAAGTTTTTGATTGTTTAAAACGTCATTTTGTGGACCAAATATTTTCCAATGAGAATTAATATATGTAAATGAATATTCCTCTCCTTGTACCTAATATTCAATATCAGAAACATACCTCAGGTGTCGTTTATTTATGCCCATAAGCCTCTAATAGTGTGTATCTTCCTTACTTAATTAAAAGTAAATGACGTCGAACATCCAAACTGTTTTATTAGGTTTTTTGATTCAGATAGCCCTTATGACTTTCTGTATACATATATCTGTTTGCTTTGGCGTGCTGTCGGAAGAATTTAATACCCTTTCGGGGTCAGATTTCATGCTGTAGAAATTGCTCAGTGATACTTTTCTTCAAATATTTTAAAATTTAATTCGCTGAAAATGAGAAAGTTGTAATTTAAGGGCACCAGTCCACGGATTCCATGGCTCCCTTAAGAGTTGGGTGTGTACAACGAAAAGGTAGCGATATTTTTATTGCTTTTCATGTATTTTATGGATATTGAAAATTAAAACAATTCCACCTTTGAGGTCAGTTACATAAAACTCCAGTGGTTAGTGATCCTTGGAACGTCAGTTAATTGGGGTTACGGTAACACATCGTAGAGTAGTCCCAATTTTTAAACGCAACAATTGTATAATATTTTGACAGTAACGTCAAAATTTCATTGTTATGGCCAGACTATTCCTTCCGATCCAGCGTACACCCCTACGGTAACTTTGGATCTCTACCTGTCGAAAAGGTTATTTGCCACTTTTAGTTCCTTATTTTGACTAAATGAAATATTTATTGTTTATGACAGCAAACTGCAGCGTACGAAAGAAATGTGTCCTGGTGGAACGCCAAGAAATAAAGTAATAAATAAAAATATCCTATATTTTACTGCCATGCTTTAGGGTAGAAATTACCCGGAATGTAATAAAATTATATGTTAAATGTGACATACGTACACACATTGGTTACCAACCGCGAAATAGATTTGGCAACATTTGACTCCAGTTTTGGTGGTACTAATCGATCGCATGGCTCCATAATTGCTGTTCTGGTCGCTTAACTCAATCTCTTCTCATTTCGCATACCACTTATCTCCTTACTCTGCACTCCTGATAGTGCCTTTCCAACTTTTAGGATATTTGACCTCTAACCCCCCAACCGTTTTAACGGACGTGAGGCAATGTGTATTTCTGTGAGTTCCTGTGCTTTTCTGGGGGTGTATGTGTCTGTATACTTTGGTATGGGGTCCCGTAGAAGTTAAGCCGCCCCGACCACTTTCGGAAATTGGCCGAGTTTAACTTAAGTGAATTTCGGAGGCCGCGATGCCGCTGCATACAGTTTAAGGGCGATATTTGCCCTGCGGCGGGCGGTCCAGGATCGCCCATGTCGCCCGGGAAACCCTCCACAAATAAGGGAAAGGGTAGGGTAGGAGCTGGGTTGTTATAAAAGGGATGAGGCAGGGAAAGGAATCGAATGAGGTAATTGGCAAGGATAAGGATTCGTGGGTGTATCTCCTTGGTATTCCTGTTTGTTCTCCGGTATTATCCTCCTCCTACTCCCCCGCTGGTATTAAGGCTGGTTCAAATTGAACATGCGAATATAACGTAGATTCAGCGTCGGCTGTAATCACCCGAGTCCCAATGCCAGACAATCCAAAAAATTCGCTTGTTCCTTAACGTGGCTTCACCGAGAAGTTACTTGTATATCATTGAATTCATACTCAGGCTACTTCTTACTAGAAAATCGTGTCATTCAATTTACCCAAACATGAAATCTACAGCCATTCGATTGGTTCCGGGTGTGACTTGAGAGCGTTTAATTTTAAATTTACAGATCAAATACTTAAACTAAAATATACTTGGGCACACCTTTAATTAGCAATGAGAGACGGTAATTTTACAACTTAATATGCAATTAAAAAAAATAACTAGAATTGCTGTAATTCGAAAAAATACTGTGATTCCCGGTGTGACTCACACAAATGACATTTAATAACATAGATTACTTTAACTTGTAAACTCCATGAATTTCTTAAACATTAAATATTGAAATAAGTATATGTAAGATTAGAGATATTGTTCTTTTGTATTAACCTATGGATAAGTATCCAAAAGCATTAGTATTCTAGTTATAAAATTTCCAATACGTTCCGGGTGTTACATGGTAGAGTTCGGGGTGTGACCTAATTACTCTTTCTGCTCTCCATTATGAGTAAAATTCAATTTTTCCTTTCAAATTTGGGTAATGGCTCAGTTTATATGTGATTAATTAAGCTCTATTAAATTTGGTTAAATTGAAATTTTAATAATTACGTTATTATAACAACTAGGATTGATGAAATATCAATTGAATTGATAAAAACACAGTATTGTAGCAAAGGAAAGGAAAATATACTCAAACGGTACAATGAGATATATGAAGGTGGCCAGTGACCAAAAGTTTGGTGAAATATTGATGATACCGATAGAAAAGAGGAAAAACAGCAAGAAATCCAAAGAACATCGGACGTTAGGCTTAATATCTCACACAGCAAAAGTACTACTAAGAACAATTAACAGAATGCTATATGGGAGGCCGAGTAGAGCAATTAAAGGGGAACAGTATGGTTTTAGGAGGGAGCAGGGACCAGTGGGCTTGATAATAGTAATTAGAGAGAGATATATGGAAAAAAATTAAAGTATAATATGTAGCTTTCATAGATCTGAAAAATGGCATTTGAATGAGTATGATGGGACAAACTAATGGCTATACGGAAAAAACGAGCGATCGATTGGAAAGACAGAAGATTAATTAAACACCTCTATTTAGGCCAAACTGCAAGAGTGAGGATGGCAAGGGAGATGACTGCGGAAATTGGCCTGGGAAAAGGAGTAGGACAAGGTATGTTCTCAATATTATTCAATAAATATTTGGAAGAAATATTTCAAGGGTGTTATTACGGTAGAAAATGGGAGTGTTTTGGAGGAAAAAGAGTAAAATGTATAAGATTTGCAGATGGCATGGCAGTATTAGCGGAAACCAAAAAGAAATAGTTGGAATGCTAGAGGACCTTAACACCAAATGCCTAGATTACGGAATGAAGAGGAACAAGAAGAAGACCAAGTGTGTCTGGTCGTCGGAGGAAAAGGGGAGAAGATTAAAATCATACTAGAAGGGGAATGCGTAGAGCAAGTGAAGAGTTATAAATATCTTAGGAGTATTATAACAGAAGATATGTGTTGTACAGCTGAGATAAAAAGACAGATAGTATTAGTAAAAGTAGGGTTCCTAAGGAAAAGGATGCTACTCTGTGAGCATTTGAACAAAGAATTGAGAAAGAAATTAATAAAGTGGATGTGGAGTATGGAACTATATGGGACGGAAACTTGGGCAGTTAAGAACAGAGATGAAAAAAGGCAAAGTCCTGGATATGTGTATATGAAGGAAGATGGAAAAAGTGAGTTGGAAGGATAAAGTGAGAAACGAGGAGGTACTGAGGAGAGTGGGCGAGGAAAGGACTAAGATGAAGACGATTAGAAGAAGAAAGAGAAATTGGATTGGACATTCCCTGCCAATACATTGTCTGCGGACGACGCGACGTGCAAAGAAGGAATGGTGGAGGGAAAGCGGGGAAGCGGAAGGAAAAGCAAGTGGATGCTAGACAACATCAAAATAGGCGGAAGGTACGCGGACACAAAGCGTCTGGCTGAGAGAAGAGTGGAGTGGAGGAGGAACCCATGAGGAAACCTGCCATCTGGAGCAGAAAAACATAATTGAAAAAAATTACCTGGGGCTTGTCTGCTAATACTATCTTTATTATAGAATTCATAAATGAAGTTCTTATTTTACTCTGAAATTTTATAATGGGGTTTTGACACAGAAAATGAGAGGTCTACATAGAATTTCTAAACTTTATATATTCTGGAGTACAATCAAAGAGATAAAAAATAAATATATATATATAATGTTAAAATGTGATGAACTGTTACTTAGAATAAATAATGTAAGGTTAGGCCTAAATGTAATGCCACCCAATAAAAAATAACACTTTAAAAACAGAAGTAATGAAGTCTCTTGCAATTTTGGTGACACCGGAAACGTAATCAAGGTCACACCCGGAACTATTAAATCCCATATTGTATTCATTTATTTAATGTTTTAAGGTAGCCAAAAGTTTTAATACCCTAAAAAATGCATTTTTCTAAAAAACTAGAATTGTCTATAGATTACCTGATTTACAGAAACATTTTGATATTTTTAGTTCTGGGTGTGATCAATTAACATTAATAACTAATTTGCATGGATTTTAAATACAAAGTTACACCAATATTGAATCTTATAGGATCAATACTTCAAAGGCAAAATAAACACTTCTCTAGCTGATGGAGGGAAACAGGAGATGTACAATGCAAGGTCTACGTTTATCGATGACACAAAGTTCACTTTTTTAATGCAGAAAATAAAGACAAAATAAAAATAAATTTATATGGAGAGACAATTTATTGTTTCATGCTTTCAAATATCTGATTTATATTATTTTAAATTGTTTTTTATTTTTTCCATATTTAGGTTCACTTAAAATGGAATGGCTGTCTATTATTTTCGCAACGAAATGAGCATTGGCGTCATGCTTTATAAATATGAGTTTAACTTATATGAATGACAAGAATGAAAAACTTTAAATAGTTACAATCCACACAAATTTATTTCTACCGACCAAGGTTTAAACGGTTCACCTTATTAATGACGGTAACTATTTGAAATCATGGTTGCTAGAAATAAACTCAATAATAATTTAAGTTTTTTTATTCTTACAATGAATGAGATCTACAGAGTAAAGCCTGAATCCATTTTTTTTAATCATAGGGATAGTTTAACTTATGATTATTATTATTATTAATTATTAAAACACCTTTAAATTAATGTACGCCGTTTTTATTATCCTTTTTGATCTGTTTTGTGTAACAACCTTAACTTTTGACCAGTTTTAGCGTTCAAATTTTCATAGCTAGGTTTTCCGAAAGTCCTTTAAAACTGCGTGACTATCAACCATTTATCAATTCGTAGAAGGTTTCGATTGCCAGTGGCACCGCTGAAGTTCGCAATTAATAGGTCAACTTTAGAGAGTCTTCATTGAGCAGGATTTAGTACTTTCCCTTGGTATAATTAAAGTTAATTTTTCACGGGTTATCACCATATTAAGCTTTCCACTGCTGCCGTGACGATTCAATGACCCATAAAATAATTGCCACTACCAACGTCTACAGGGACTCAACTTCACGAAAAACATCTTACCTTACTTTTTAAGTACTGTATAACATTTCGAATTGTATATTTGTTTCAAAATCTCTGTCTCACCAATGGTAAACTATGAAACTCGATACTTTTCGGCTAAAAACTGAGTCTAATTGTTTTACCTAGTGGGTTGACTAGCTATTACTACTATGCAATATGGAAATGTAAACTTATCCTATTATACTGCTATTATAGCTAAGCGGCTGCTTTGTGAATGATCATACTATGTGTCATACGTTTTTACTGATTTATTAAATATTCATTACATTTTTCACTTGATCTTAGCAGGGGTTTAAATTCTTGATCATTGATGATGAGGATAACTGTGTATGCGAACGGTTCATGGTTCTTCAACGCAAGAGTTTCTTTCAAGCAGTAATTGATTTTTTGAAACTATATCTTTGAAGCGGTATTTGGATATATTCCTGTAATAAGCATGATTTATTTATGCTACATTGCCTCAAATATTAAATAATTATACTAGATTAACAGATGCAGAATATGGAGACAAGCTGCGATATGTTAGCAGACATAATAGATGGTGGATAATATAAACTATTTCTCAGTGGGCATAATGGAAAAGACTCCAAAATGTGGATCATTCAGTTAATTTCATTTGACAATTTTTTTGATGTTCATCGAATGCTCTCTTATGTTTTATGGCACCTTAGGAATATGCAAAATTAGCATGTAAGTGTTTTTTTTTACAACAATCCCAGTAAGTTTATTTTTATGAATCACCCAGTCTCCATGTGATAAACCAGTGAGAAATATTAATTAAAACGAACGTCGAGTAAATGAAGTACGAGTTGGTTTTTTATGATGAGTTTAGTCAGTTTGCTCGGTTTGTTATCTTATTCTTTCCCTCCGATCTCTCCTTGTCATCTCCTTTCCCCTTTTTAAGCTACACTTTATCCTGTCCGCCTACCTTTATCTGAACAACGGGGAAAATTATGTTTCAACACCGCAGTACGTAGTAGATTCAAGTTAATGGATAATGAAACGCATCAACTGCAAATAAAACTGCTCGCAGTATATTTTTAAAATATATTTTTGGCCCGTCTTTGCTAAGCTCAAAAGGTTTTTAAATAGTGTGTTTAAGTGGGAAAATGTAGTAAGACAGTTTAAAATGTATCAGTGGAATAAGCTACGTGTGCTACTCTTTCATTACAATTTCTCTTCCATTGATATAGCATACCTTTTTGTATGTATTGTATTTTAGTGTAGTAGTAGTGTATTTTTTAATAAATTTTTGGCCCATCTTTGGCAAGCTCAAAAAGTTTTTAAATAGTGTGTTTAAGTGGGAAAATATAGTAAGACAGTTTAAAATGTATCAGGGGAATAAGCTACGTGTGATATTCTTTCATTACAATTTCTCTTCCATTGATATAGCATATCTTTTTGTATGTATTGTATTTTAGTGTAGTAGTAGTGTATTTTTTAATACATTTTTGGCCCATCTTTGGCAAGCTCAAAAAGTTTTTAAATAGTGTGTTTAAGTGGGAAAATATAGTAAGACAGTTTAAAATGTATCAGGGGAATAAGCTACGTGTGATATTCTTTCATTACAATTTCTCTTCCATTGATATAGCATATCCTTTGGATGGCCATTACAATAAAATGTATTTGTGAATGGTTTCATTTGCGAAGTAAATATTAATGCAGAAAGCGAATAGAAGTGGGATATTCAGGAAACTTATGGTTGAAATGTCTTGTTAAGAATACTTTTTGTTAAGCGTTATCGGGTTTACCAACGATTTAGGTAATTGGCTGCTTCCAGCGTTACGATAGATAACACTACCATCGTTTGCAGCACACTTAAAATTCCTGAAATACCTAACCCGCTGGAAATTCATAAAACATCTAACATTTGTCATTTGTCGGTAAAACACCAGATCTTACAAGAAAGGTACATTATTAGATGTCCCTGAAAATAATATTCAAATAGCAAATATTTAGAGTGATATAAGAACTATGTCTGGATGAATCATTGTGAAAAGTAATTAACTGAATAGAAAACTTGAAATATTCTTTTTGTATACACTCTTATACCATTCAGTAAAAACATGAATTATTTGAGTTATTGAAGTGAGACGAGTGCATCGTTTTTGGGGTTTATTTAAATAATTCGTTATTTAAATGTGCAAAAAGAAAAATCTAACTCTTCTTTTGTAGAAAATGTATATCTGGGAACGCTATACCATAGCCAATACTAGCTTTAAAATCATTTTCCAGTAAGATGTATTATATAATATTTTGCGCCATCTTATAGGTTCATTGTTGAATGACAAGGTCATTTTTACTATGTATATGTATACAATATTATAAAAAATAAGTCTACTTCTTAGTAAGGTGTGTTTTAGCTAACAAGTGAACTTCAATACTTATTTTTCCCATTTTCCTAAAATCGAATCTCATAACTAATGGTTCTGAATCATTGCTTAATTTGACCTAAGCAAGTTAAACATTAGAATATCTAAAAAAAACAGCCATACTATAAAAGGAAGTAGGGTACAGGTAGATGCGTTGATACTTATTCACTAGTTTCGTATATAATAGGTTTCGTAGTAAGTTTTTGTGCATTTAATAATTAAGTATTTCAATTTATTTTTGCTGATTGTCAAAGAAACATTAACTATTAGAATAACGGCAAGTATCATATCGAAAAAACGAAGGAAATATATTTAAATATATTAGACCTAGCAACATACGAATTTCTGACATAAGTAGGTCGCTATACCAACACTAACGAAAAGAACCATGCTTGAAATGCATAGTTAGGGTTTTATTACATATGCAAACGTAGCATAAATATGCAAACTTTAAGTTTATGTCACAGAATGACTGACTTTATTTTTACACGATTCCAAGGATTAAATAAAAAACAAATAACATGAAGTACTTATTTCAACTTATTTGTTTACTACAATACCAGATGATAACGTAACAGCCGATACCGATATTACAGTGAAAATAGTCAATCAGAGGAATACCGGACGTTGTTTTCATGTAATTGAGGAAATATTCCACTAAGTTTCTTTGTCGTATGATTCTAAAAAATGAATTTTGTACGACATTCATAAGATAAGAATGTTTAGGTAAAAGTAATTACATCTTAACGTAACACGATCGGTAGGTTACAACGTAAAGAAATTGTGTTAACACTTCGGAAGCATTTATGAAGCTATACATATAGACCCAATTATGCATGCAAAAATAATAAAACACACTACGCAATTCTTATTTGGTGCAGCCAAAGTCAAAGAACTTGGTTATAGCTGTTAGGCCTAGAGAGTTGGCTCTCTTGTAATAATATCCTCCATAATTTCGTATCCTGAAGATCCTCTTTCGCTTCTCTTACATTCATGCGTTCTGTCATACACGCTGTCCTATTTGAATACTCCTAATATTCATTCACCATTCTCTCAACATAGCCTAGTGCCTGCTTTCCACCAAGTAGGTACTAGGTCCAGTATAATTTAATCGGAAGGCTGCCAAATTTACCAAAATAATAATTTTGATATTTCTGAATTTTTTTGGCGTCACAAGTAAATATCAACTCAATATTTATGCCAAATATTGCAAGAAAATATATATTACTGAAGTTCCCTTGATAAAATATACACTATCGCTTGTAGATGCTTCTGGAATGACAGCCGCTGCATGGCACGGCCAAACCAAAACATGAGCCGCTTAAGGATACTGGTAAGAGAAATATATATATATTTTTTTTCTCAGACAATAGTATTGGGTATCTTCGGGACGGGAAAAATTTATCACCCCACTCTTCATGTCAAATATTGAGAGAAAATATTATTTTCGGAACTTTTATAAGAGAAATTTGCACTCTTTGAAGATTTTATATGCTTGAGGATTATTGAAGAATGGCAGAGCGGAAAATCAGGAAAACCTTTGGAGCTATAAATTTATAAACTTAATTTTAATGTCAAATATTAACAGAAAATAATTTTTTTATATATTTTTCCTTAGCAAAATACACACAATTACCTTGACGATTTTATAAGTACGTAGATTCTTGAGAAATGACAGTCACACAACGGCGTGGCAGACGTATAACCGTGAACCACTTTCAGATGCTGGGAAAAGAGGAGAATATAAATTTCCCAAGAGTGGGGAGGGAGGGTGAGAAAGGTTTTTCGGGCGAACATGAAACTGAACCCGGGACTCGCGCCAGTCACCGCCGCCGCTGCTCTCTAAGCCGCTTTTCCGGGAGAGAAGAGAGGTGACGTAACGAGAGGGTGAGCGTTGGATGCTGGTGGAAGAGGAGACGATGGAGGAATGGATGTGGGGGTGTAGGGTGGACGCAGGAGATGGAAGAGTGATGAGTGCGAACTTGTGTGGGGGATGAGAGGAGCCGAACGAGAGGGAGGGAGGGAAGGAGGTAGAGAAAGATAGCTGTGAACCCAAGTTTCCCCGCCGTCCTTTACAAATTCGTTGGGGTCTGAATTTCACGCTGGCCCCTATATCACCTCCAGCCCCAGTTCTCCCTCAGTAACCTCCCTCCTTCCTCCCAGCATCCTTACCTTCCCACCCCCTTTGATAGAAAGGGAAATATGGGTTGCGTGGGCCGGGAATGGTGGTGGTGGAGCGGGAGGTGGTGAATTAAAGTGGAGATGGAGGGAGTAGGGTGAGTGGCGGGAGTTGTGTGAGTGTGTGTTCCCTGAAGGGGTTGAAGGAGCAAGGACGTCGGTTTTGGGGAAGAGAGGCGTGCGCGGCGTTGCCACGTCTCGCGGCAACCTTGCGGAGGATTGGGCAACGCCGCGCAAGGCCTCCATCGATCTCCCTCTCCCAGTTTGTTACCCCTTCCCCCCTTCGCACTCCTCATCCATCCCCTCCCTATTCCAACTATCCCCTTCCTCAACAATGCATCTTCCTCCTCCCTGCCCTCTCCCCTCACCCAACTCTCTATTTCTTTATCTTCGTGTATTTTATTCAATGAAACGTTTTTTTGTTTTTTTTTATTTCCATCTCTCCCCTTACCTATAGCAACCCACCTTTCTCCCCCTAAACTTCTTCTCTGTTACTTTCTCCCCCCACCCTCATCATTCTCCAACTCCTGCCCCCTGACTACTCAACCCTCAGCCTCTCATTCCACTTTCGGTCCATCATCCTTTTCTCTTCTTCTTCTTCTTTTTAACACGGCCCGGATTTATTTTTTTTCGTTAGCCTCCTCGAAAAAAAATGTATTACTACACCTTCCTCAAGTCAGCCCCCCTCCACATACCACCGTCTCACCCTCTTCCCACCCTCTTTTGTTCTTTTCATCTAGGTCCTTCTCCTCCTCTCACGCCAACCCTGCCGCTCGTGTTTTAAAGTGTTATTTATTTCCCGCACTCGCTCGATCGTTTTTTTGTTTTTTTTCATATTCTCGCAACCCCTTTAACCCACGCGAACCCCTTCGATGATTTTCGGATGTGTGTAATTGGTGACAGAAAATCGTGGTATTTCGAGGTTTTATCAAAGTGTTGTAAATTACACTCCACGTGTATTATATACATCTATAGATCTGTGATGATGGTTTTCTAAATAATGAACCCGTTTGTGAGTAAAATCATTTCGTGTTGGTAACGAATTTTTTTCAAAGAGTTGATGGGTGAAGTAAATTAGTGGAATTTCGACGTGTTATTAAAGACTTGTAAATTAGACACCACGTGTGCCGGTGCTTGCCTATACATATTATAACTCTGATGATGATGTGTTAAATATTGGAACAAAGTATTGTCTATGGTAGTTTATTATGTAATTGGCGGATAAAATATATACAAAGCGATGATACGTGATGCATTATTGTGAAATTTTGGCACATATTTAAAGACCTGAAAATTTGACCCCACGTGCATCTGTAAGAAATCTGTTGGTAATAATATAAATTTGTGTTACGTACTGAAATTGGTTAGCGTAAAATATGATTGTATGGACAAAATGTATGTGAAATTCACATATAAATAAATCATTTACGTGGACTATTATTCAAACCTAGGCCTATCGATGTTCCGTTGAGTAGCCATAGCCTTGACAGGATTGGAATCCAGTTTCCCCGTATTGATTCTTCATAACCTCATTACCCTTTCAAATTCCTCATAATTATCGTTTTTTATTGTACTCTGGAACGTAAATTCAATTCCGAGTAGGCATTACATTCGTGATCATGAATTAAAAGTTTACGAAGACAAGTATATTAACTTTCGATCACAGTGGTCTTTACCTCAGATGGGACCTAATGCAATGTAATCATAGTGGTAATTACCAACTAAAAAGACCTGCAATTAAGTGAAAAAAGCAATGAAAATATCATTCTCCTGGGCCATATTTGAGAGGGATGTAGAATTTACGAGCCGTGACAATGACGAAATCGCCATATCACGGCCTCTACGGGCGGTCTAGTATTTTCTGCATAACGTGTATGTGGTTCAAGATTGTATTTATGTCTCTGGAGTTGATTTGGAACCAATTTATTAAGTCAAAATAAATATTATACTGAGTAGCTACCTGACACAAACTACTTTTATTAATTTGGATTTCTACTTGATTTTATCCGTTCAATGCGCCCACCCTTCTCTGAACTACTTTTACTGAATCACTTATGCTATTAAGTTTTTTTTATTTAGTTCAGATTGTCAATCGTTATATATTATCTTTGGTACCATTAAAACCCTTTCCAGTATTCCATATTTCCATATTATTTCCATATCAGTGATATACTCACTTAATAAAGATTCATTCGCCTCTTGTTTGATTCAAACCCGAATCTATTAAACTACCAAAGAGTGTTTAAGCCCCCTATAAACTTCAGAGATTTGCGAGCGTAACTAATAATGCTATAAATATCCAGGAAGGTTTAATGTTTTAAACCCTCACTTCACCTTTAGAATTAACAGAAGTGGACTTATAAAAGGGAAGTAATGCTGTCAAACCAATCGCACGGAGAATAGAAAGGGTAATTACAAATAGACAATGACTATAAAAACTTTGTGTTCCTTACGCTATATTCTTAGCCATTTCGTCACCTAAGATGTGGCAAAAGGTGACAAAAAGTAGCGTAGGTAGTTAAAAAATATTACTTGACTGTAGTATGTAAGAGAATATTACTCGGAAGTGATATGTAGGTGAGTATCATGCCTAAGTTTTATGTTAATATTATATTTTGACTCTACCCAAAATTCAACTAAGGGTAAACCTATAAGATAATTGATAAAAAAATCGCATTGGCATAAACTGATAAAAAGATTTTTGCAATATTGTGTTAACTTTTCCCTCTCTTGAGCAAGAAACGAGCAAGTATAATATGCGCTGCCCTTCAAACCTTCGAGTTTTTGGATCTTTAAAAGAATATCACGTATTTTCTTGCCCAAGGCTTTACATTAGGTTTGAAAGAAAAACTTTGCGCTACTAAGAAACATACGAATCGTAAAAAATCACTGGTTGCACGGCAACAATATTATGCTTTTCGCATGAAAAACTAGCTTTTAGTAAATGAAAGTGGATTCGCGCAAAATTCACTGATTAGAATTGCTCATTTAGTAATCAATATCACCTCCCAATTTGTAAAAACTCTGCCCCTCTAGATTCTATACATGAAAAGTGCGTATTTTTCCTTAATCTTCACGCTTAGTTTCTTATTTTTGTTCTCACCACTCAAGGGGTGCCATAGAGGAAAGTAATTAATTTTCAACGAAACAAACCGAATTGAGGAAATTCTCTACTTTGTTCTGACTCCTGAAATCGTGAAAAATCCTACTTGAAAAAAAGGACGTCGCAGAGCTTCGCTTTTCTTGTTTTGTTGCGCGTCCCGACATTATTTATTATTCACCTGTTTTTTTGTTGTTGTTTATTGTCTCTGTGGAGGCATTATGGCTGACTACGTGACGTTTTTTTATTCGGTCGGCTTCGGAGGTCAAATTGGGAAACTATCCTTGGATTTCAATAACTCACGGGACCTTTCTCTCATCCCAGCCCCGACCTGACTTGTATGCGCGTGTTCCCCGCTGCTATTGTGTGATACTACCCATTGAGGGGATCGTAATTGTACGCTAAAGCCCATGTAACGCCCTTTTCTCCATGCGAATCGCTTCAAAACTGCGAGAATGGTTTTTATGTGGACTATTTTTCATTCCAATGCATTTGCTCGGAATCCATTCCTTGAATAAAAGAATAAATGAAATATTCAGTGGTTGACTCGAGAAAAAAATTGCCTCACCCTTTAGATTAATTTATCTCAAAATTATTTATAAGCCTATAAGGGAAGCCTGAATGACTTATTCCTCGGAAGTGAATTGGCGAGAAAGCTTTGTGGCAATCAATAGCTTTAAAGAATAGTTCCGGGCAGTTTTAAACTTTAGACCTTTCTGTGATTTAGGGAAGCAAAACGTAAACAATGAGCTTATGTATGCTGTATAATTATGCATGTAATTTTTGGTGTGCAGGTGACAACATGGTAGAGTCATGACAATATTAACCATTTAAATCTAATGCCGCCTATCACAGTGATCACAGGGATTATGTGTGGCCCAAAATTAGAGTAAAAATATGGTTATATAAAACGTTCAAGCAGATATCCAGTGTATGATAAAATACTTTCATTGAAATAGATTTTAGTATAATATATAGAATTTATGTTAGCATTATAGATTGGCCCTGGAGTAAATCTATTTAAGTGCTTCTAACGGAGCAATACTTCACTACTCAGAATTATTGACTAAGTTTGAAGATGATAAACAGTATAGTGGTGATTTTTTTAGTTGAATGTCATTCCATGGACTGTGAAATGGCGAGACAGTTATTTGGATAGCTTAAGTGCTAGTCGTCACTTTTTCAAACATAACAATACTGCAGTGCATCTTCGTCTTGTGGTGAACCATACAAATGTGGGTGGATGGCAAGATAGTAAATACTAAACGGTTCAAGCAGAGCAGAAATCCTCAACTAAGCTTCAATTCATTGAACTCTATAAAGCCAACTTTATTGGTACCAGAAATAGATCTGATCAGCTATATTTTAGGACTTAATCTTGCCAAATTATATTTTACACTTAAATGATTGTGCTATTAATTTTTGACAATTCTGTGCTATAATTTTGCGGACAATTCAAAATTTATTTGAGTAAATTATTGTGGTCCACCAACACGCACATGTTGGATGATATGTAAATGTGCGGCTAAACCATCATTTATCAGAAGAAATGACATCACACTCATACTTCGACAGTTATTTGCCAATAAACTGGAAACCGTCAAGGCAGCAAGGAAAAATTAGGAAATAATTGTCCTTTAGATCATCATCAGCGTCTTTAACACCAAGAGGCACGAAGACACCAATGACGAAATACTGTGTAAAGACCTAACATTTAACAAGGCAAATGAATATGCTTAAATCTCTGACATTCCCCTTTAGATAAATGTCTATTGCCTCTTTGAATTTTCATTTTCATATTTCATTTTTACATTTTATCACACATAGCATCACTTTTTTACTTTGAAAATAAATGCAGTATTAAAAAATTAAATCTCAATACCTGGAAGTATAATGGAGTTCTACGTTGCATTGTATTTCATAGACTTTGAAACAAAATAATAAATGCATCTTAAAGAGCTTTCAGATTTGGGTACAAAGAGGCATGGATGAAAATTCAAAGGTGTAGTCGGGAAACCAAATTAATTCAGATTAATTCCAGAGAAAGGTTTTCTAGTAGAGACGAATAGGTCGCTGGATAGAATGGAGAGTGCTAGGAGATGAAGCTTTGAAATCCGGTCAGTTAAAAATATTTTTTTGTAATTGAATAACCACGTGTTTGTGCATAATGATAAAGTTCACTTTTCGGACGTTGTTCTCTAGTGAAATATCGCAATTTTGTATTTGGGTACTCTATGCAACAAAAAAGAAATTCAATTGTTAAAGGTAGGTATGTGCGAGATATCACGATACATGAACTCCAAAGAATCCACCATCACCACAAAGAAAAAGTTCTAATTTATCAAATGACACCTAAATATCAGCCAATGTTGCAATACTTTCAATAATTTTACCACATAATAAAAGCCGTTTTCATTTGCATGCATTTTTCCATACTGATATGCTCTCCACAAAAGTAAATAGATTAGAAATTTCGTTAAAAGACTAGTTTAACAGTAATTATATTTACTGTTTATAAAATCATACATTTCATACTCACCGGAACTCTTATTCTATATATTTCACAAAAACTGTCGAATTATGAAGACCTATTCACCGAGAGGCATTAAACAAATAAGCCACGTTAAAACCTTAACTTGTCGTCAAAGCTAAACTATTTCGCCATTTTCCACTCTAAAAAAACTATGACCATGTTCCACCACAACACTCCTAGACAAAATCATTATTTCTAAAATATATAATTTAGTTAGGGTGGAATCAGCCTTACTGAGTGACTTAAATGTTATCAAATAACCATTCTAGCTACTTATAGATTAAGTAGCTAGAATGGTTATTCATATAAATATCTATCTATTATTTATGTATGGATAGCTACATCCTTACTTTCTTCGCCCGTTTTTTTTCTAAAATTAAAAATGAGATAATATTGTGTCAAATGCGAGAAGGGGTGATGCATATGTTTAAATAATATTCTATACCTAATTTAGATGCTACCTTCGCAAAAAAGGGTAATGAATAGTAATGATATCCAGGCACTTATTCACATCAGTTATCTGAGTTCATAGCTAATAACTAGAGAAACTGAAGTCAAAATGCGTTTTCAATTAAATTAATACTGAAGTTTGCTGAAACTGCTCGAAAAAAGTGCAAATCAAAAGTACAATCGTGGAATAATCTAATATCTTGTATATTTATCTTGTTTCTAGTGGCGTAGGACAGTAAATTCGGTATTTTTAACTAACACAAGGGAAAAAATGATGTCCAGTATTTGTTTTGACTTCCACAACCACCACCTTCTTAATTACTGATATGTTCCGACATTATACAACAATTTTACTGGTAATAAATAATTAATATGTAATGTATTCAAATAGTATACATCCCTTGCTTTACTCCACGCCTCTAAATACCGATTATAGTTTTAAATAGAAGTCGAATTCGGTCTTCGTAATGACTAGAGAAAAATTTCCCATCGTACTATCTTAATATCCTTCTGGGAGCGCTTGCGTTTGGCTCTATTTGCAGAGTTGGTAGAATCGGGGAATGCAATCACGGTAGCACAACCACCACTGAGCCAACTCCTCGTCTAAGTGCTCGTAACTGGGCGCTCCGCTCAGCCGTCGCTCCCCGGAGTCCTCCCGGCTGGAAATGATCGCATGCCTCCCTAGATGCTGCGGTCGTGGGAGCGGTGTCTCATCCCTTGGCGGACCCTCCGCGGATGGTGCCCGTCCAAGTGGCCGAGCGATTCCCGTGAAGTCCACCGGGCATTGCTGCGTGACCAACGGCTTGGAAGTTCTGGAATCGCTTCCGTGGATAGTCAATTCCTTCGGCGACATTGGACAGATATTTCGGCTCGTGAAAATTATGAGGTCCGATTGAAGTTTATACACCGGTGATTTTTTTTAAATATTTTACTTTTATCAGTTTTTTTTCAAACAAGGAATTTTAGCCTTTTTTATATGCATGTTACCTACATACTACGCCAAATAGATGTTTTACATCTCCGATTGTTAAGAATATTACACAATTTACTGCGTGACAACAATGGTTATCTAAATTAGTCTTAATATCTCTTTGATTCAAATTGATGTGTTGCTTTTAAAATACTGGAAAGTATGCGGAACCGTTTAGAAGTAGTTTATATGATACGTACATATTCTTCCATTTATTTCCATTAACATGAATTTTCTTATTGTGTCAATTGAACTCATTAGAAAAAAGATGCTCAAATGCTTGAAGGTAAAACAAATTGAATAAATATTTCATTCTTTACCATTTTAATAGGTATAGGTACAGTCAGATGGATACATCTGCAACTTAAGTTACGTAGTACAACGTGAAACCCACCTATAAATATGATGTCATACCTCATTTAGTTTTGAATATACAATTGTTTATAGATTAAATTAAATATTGCAATTAATTTGTATTTTTACTCCAACCCTTTACTTTCAAGTATAAGGGAATGAAATCCTATAATTGATTCACTCTTATAAGATCGTCCAAATACAGCTGGTAGGGAATTTTTCACATTAGCATTTTCTTGCCAATTTCTATCGTAGTTCATTAAGATATCATTTCAATAATTCTTTCCTTATTTCCTTTATCTCTTTCATGACCTCTTTAGTATGTAATGCTTTGTTTATATAGTTTTTTAAAAAGAAATTTTTTAACAAGCAGCTATTATAAGTGACCGGTTGGATCGGCTCTATGGCGTAATACAATGTTATTGTACCTAGGTGGACTATTTTGCAAATCCATTTTTTCTAAAATTTTAAATACATCTTGATGTTTTAATATAATATTAAATTTTAGAAGAAGGTGTCAGGTGGAATTCAATATGCTAGATATAGTATTCTATTAAATGAAATAGTTAAAGGTAATCCCCCCCCCCCCCCATCTGGTGGATTGTAATTTGATAGACATAAGCATTAAATTAAAAAATCCATTGGGAAAAGAAAATACAATTAATACGGTATGAAATACTGTGTATCATTACCGCTTGTGGTGTATTTCATCGCTCAAAAGACTATTTCGTTTCCATAATTTAATTTAAGAGTTACACATTCAGTTTCACAAAATATGTAAAAAAACGTCATGAGAGCATTACAACTACAAAACGTTTATGGAGACGGTTTTCTATTAATATGCATTTCTTCGGGCTATTGCCTGAGAATAATGTGTATTAATATTCTATGTATAACAATGCCCACATTGCAGCATCCGGCTTAAATGCCAAAATTTTATTCTATATCGTGCTACTGTTATTACCTTCATTAAGGAGTGCCAGAGTCCGGTGCGTGTTAATGCGAGAACGAGTGTAAATGATGTTAACATTATGTCGTAGCAGGCGTCACCATGAAGGGTGAGGAACTAACAATATGTACGCTGTACCAGAAATTGGAAAAGAGAATTTTCGACTCTGGGTTTGGAAGAGGATGGAACAAGCGTGGAAAAAATAACTCAAAAAGTGCTCCGTTAGTGGCAATTTCTAATAATAATAATCTTTATTAATTGGTATTGTGTAATAACATGGCAGTTATAAAAAATACACAACAGTCAAGTAACTAAATAAAGTATTTTTGCAATTGCACTACCGAATCTACACTCACAATAGCACTTACTTTGTTATGAAATATCAAACTCTCTCTTTCGTGTTGCCTACTATATAGGGTTTAACATCATAATTTCCGGCGTAGTCTTTTTCCCTATTTTAAGTTTTGTTTCTTCTCTCACACCGAAATATACTTTCTTTTCAAAATTTTCTCATCAAATTTAGTCATTTTTGAGTAATTTAAGATAGAGTGGTCATGTTTAATCTAACTTAAATTATAAACCACTTTAAAAAAACTTTAAATGCCCCGAGGTAGTCTTTTTTCTTATCCTGGCTGTTAGATTTATTATCGTTTGTTTCCTCTATTTCTGAGCATACTTTCAATGTGTTTGGGCGTTTTTGCTCCATTAAATTTCCGAAGTCACGTATTGCAACCATCCAGTTAAAATTTTCAGGTTAAATTAGGACCTTTGTTGGCGTCTCCAACATTTTTGAACATATTACTCCCAAGTTTGGTAGTTCAGTTGTAGTTACATTTACATGGATTTTCACCCACTTGAATACGTGTACATACGGGTTTTCACTTAAACTAATTTGGTTCCAAACGTAAACTAATACTAAAACGTCAAGTCACGTAAAATGTTGCTATAACCGCATGGGTTACAGCCCGTGATTGACGTATTGATTTAATAATTTGTGCAAAGTGCTTACTATTCCTTGATCTCAATCTTGGGAGCAGCGTGAAAGTTAAAAAAAATTTGATTTTTAGAAACACCCAAATTCCCCTCTACACTCAAATTCGCTCTCTCTTGCTTTCCACCCAGTCCTACCTCTCAGCCCTCCCGTACTTCCTTAGCTCACTCTATCTCTGTTGCTTTCTCAGTACAAATATGTGTTCGGAAACTATATTACCGTGACAGTTGAGTTTTCACTATCCATTTGCGTCGCCGAGAGCTCGTCTCCGACTCAAAATTCTTCCGAGAACGAAAGAGGGGAACCCATTGTCAGCCCTTCACCATGTCTCTACCTGCTTATATTTAAGTGAGAACGGTGAAGCGGTGAGTTGTGAATTTTGGCAGTCCCCTGTGCAAACTATAAAGTGTCATTGTATGTGCAGGCGTGGGAGTGTCGAGAAAGCTGTTAAACCGTGAAGCGAAAACAAAACTCCTATATATAGCTTCAATATTTCTTTGGATTAACCCGTCAGCGTCCACGCGTGCCATACGGCATCCCTTTGCGCAGCAGAGCTCAAACTGCTACAAAGTAACTAATATGTACTTCCAAGCTTTCCTTATGATGCGTGTACTTAGTAGTGGGCTTTCTATCTTCTTAAATCAGTGTGCATTGTGTCTCACCCTTACCGATCCTCCTATGTGTTCCACTGCAAGAGGCTTCTTTCTAGCACCAAAATTATGGTGACTCGATCTAGGTGTTTTTTTAAAGCTGTAACTATTGTTGTAAACATTGAATAGCAATTTTTTCGCAGAGTATAAAGTACAATTTAGTATTTTGCAACGATATAGCTACTTCGAATGAGTATATTTTAAGATATGTAAACACAAATGCTAGCGGTGCCGGATGGCACCACTGGGCATTCCCCGTGTCAAATCGCTATTTTGGCATTACTTACGTACGAAAGCGGTTTTTAGCTTTAAAGTTTATTTGCAAGTCATTTTCCTCAACTTTGAGAGCGAAAACGTAGATATAGGAAAACTAAGGCTTATATCGTGAAGCAAATTTATATGACCAACTGGTAGAGTGGCGGCTTCCCATCGCGAAGGCTCTGGATTCGTTTCGGGATTATGAATCGCGAGGTTTTTTTCTTGTAAATTTATTATATCATCGCCTTCATCTTATTCGTTTTCATATTTAGGTCCTTTTCTGAACTGCCTTTTTTCCCTGATATATTTATCTAGCCAGTCTCATTCATTCGTTACATGGTATTTGATATACGCGAGTGAAAATATACTCAAAATGTGCTAAAAAATATACTCATTCTTAAAAAGACAGTATTATGCATTATTTACCCATTGTTTAATGCTCTAATTGATGGCGTCACATAACCTGGAGGTGCCCAAATATATGGAAACTTATAGTTATAATCTTGTTTATTTATGAATTTGTCCCTTCAAGGCGTTTTGGATCTGCTAGAGGAACAACAAATATATGATGCCCATCAAATATTTGTCGAGCCACCAGAGAGTACTGTTTAGAATTATGATGATTCAGGCAATGAAGAGGGTAGCTTTGTGGATAACTTATCTGGCCGTCAGCTTAGGGCGACGTCATAATTGTCGTTTTCAAGAGCAGAAGAAAATGAACACGAGGATTCCATTGAGAGGGGTGACGATATTATTACGAGTAATGAATACTTTTGAGACCAAACATATTCATTGAAAAGAAGTTTTTTCTGAATCAATTACTGAAAGATATATCTTTTGAAAATCATCTTTTATGGCTATACATATTATTTTTATCCAATATCCTTACCACGAAAAATATTAAATAACACAAAAGTGCAAAACCAGAGGGGTTATTTATGTTATAATATCAATTATTTTGTTATTTTATGTAGTAAATATTTAGGAATTATATGAATTACATCACATTTCTTTTTTGGTCATTAAACTTTAACCCGTCGAACATTCAATAACAGTGAAATCATCAGCGGGAAACGTTTTTAGAAAAATAAATTAAGTAATTAATGAAAATATTTACTTAACTTACATTTGTCCTTGAACATCAAACAAAATATTAAGCTTGTTAATAAATCAGATTATTATTTAAATATTTTCTAAATAGGTACTTAGTAGCAATGTAATAATTAATAATAATGGCAAGCGGGCTTGTATGCTTGTTAGATACAGAACATCCTGGAACTTATAACGCCCGCTTTTCTGTGTGCATTTTTGTTGCCTACGGTCAAGTGAGCGATTGTTGAAGAGTTGTTCATGGTTTTGTGTCATTTGGAGGAGGCGATACTAAACGCAGGTGGAAAGCTGCCCACATAGTTAAAATATCGTTAGGTTCGCGTTTCGGCGAAAATTGCGACAATAAGGCGACTGGCTACGGAATGCGTAGCCTGTCCAAGATGTTCATTGACTGATCATTCAAAAATTAAATGATCTGTAAATAGATGCAAACCCTTCCAATTGCTACCACTGCCTTGCTGTCTACATCGCCAAGAAAGACCTCCAACGTGTGATTCATGAAGAACTCCTGTTTATAGGAATTCATAACCTGTAACTATGCTCTGAAGGAAAGTGTCATTCTTGCTCGCTTTGTAAAGAAGATTCTGGGTATTTTTTTTCAAATCATTTGTCATTAGCCAGTACTAATCACAAAATCGTGAAATAATTCCTTTACTGAAACAGCTGCAGCTCTGTATTGAATAGATTTTACAGCAATATGTAAAAATGTTATTCATGAGGTTTTATTCAAAACTTTGCGCACCAAGAGCATGACGCAAAGATGAATGATAGCCGTGTCATTCCAACAGTCCTAGAACTTTTTGAACACACCTCCTATGCAGATGTAGGAGTGTGCAAGTGTTGCGAATATTTTTGGAATTTTGGGCATAAACCAATTCGAATATTGACTCACTTCCACGCGATACTCGTTTTCTTTTTTTTCGATGAAAAAACCTTTTTATCGAAATTCAGCAGTAAAAGAGTGCTGAGGTGGTGTCTTTTCGGTAGTAGCCCAGCATATGTGGAACATTCGGAGGCATTTCTTGTTCTAATTTAGATAATCCACTTTTTCATCACTTTATGTCCTTATTAATGATTATTTACTACGTTTGATACAACAAATTTATTTCAAGTTGGAACATTAAACTTCAGGAATTTTACTTTTTGTAGAAAAACTCCAAGAGTTAGGTACTTCCATGCTTACAACTGAGATTATTATGTAAATCAGAAATCGGTTAAAACCATTAAGCAATGAATGATTCAAAATACCAACGTATAATCATTTACCATTTAAAAGTTTTTTCGAAGGAAAGTAGCATTTAAATTGCCATTTTCCGTTCTCCAATCGGCGTTGAGAAGTTTAGATTCTAGTTGGACTTGTAATGCTTCAAAGACTAGCTAACATTGAACATTTCAGATAAACGTTTTAAGACTGAGTAACTTGGAAAATTTGTTATGCTAAATTTTCATGACCTACGCTGCTACGGATGCTTTTCCTAACACATTTGAATTTCACTAGTGCTTGGGATACCTTCGTCATTCTCACTTTGACGTTTTAAGTAAATGTTTGTATCGATATAAGGCCTGACAGTTTTATTTGACGATAATAGATTCGTAATTCTATACCAAAAAATAAACTTCGATTTATTACTTCGATTTATTATATCACCATCAGGTAGGAAAGCAGCTAAAAATGCTTTCTCATAAATATTTTGTTCTAGTCAGCTTTTAAGAGGAGGGATTTCAGGGGACTATAATACGGTAGGTAGGGGAGGGAGAGGGGAAGGGGAAAAGTCAGGTTAAGAAGAAGAATTTTACCTATTTATTCATCGGAGATAAAAGTGTTACATCGAAAAAAATTAGGAGGAAAGTATCGAAAACTACGTACGGGGTAGGAATCAAACAAAGTGATAAATTATACACAAAAACATTACGTAAAACAATAATTGCTTCAAAGAAGAAATAAAAAATGTGATTACATATTGTCAAAAACGTTAAATATATAAATTTACTACCGCATTGGGGAGATAAAAACATGTATTACATCTAAACCACATAAAACCTTTTTTTGGAGATTTGCGCATCATTTACCCATTCAAATTCCACGAAATAATACCTGAATATTTAATTAGATAAGAGAAATTTGAATTGATTTCCTTTCCCTTATGATTCGCTTCCCCACATGGATTGTCCTTGTGTTTATGGAATAGGGAAATATCCAACTACACCCATTCGTTGTCAGACTTGTTCAGGCTTCCGCGCCATTGGCATTCATTCCGTAGCAAGGGAACCGCAGCTTCGAGACTCTTCGAGTGCCGATTTCATACCAATACGAAGTTAATTTCACATGTGCTCGGTTCCAATTACGTGATCTCAAGCCTGCTGAACTCGACGGCTGAATTTCCTCGTTGCACACGTAACACTCCCTCCACAGTCTTCCAGTAGTGCCGTAGAGTAGAGAGCAATGCCGGTTGCTCGTCGTCTTCAGCTCGACCGTACTCTGTCGCGGTCTCCCTAAGGGTTCTCAGTGTGTGGGCCGTGTTTAAGCCTCCCTATGCAGTCCTTTGAGTGGCATGCGCCATCTACATGGGGAACACAAGCGTACATTATAGGCAAGGAAATGCATTGGTGATTGTTCGTGAGGCTAATATCCCCAGGAGAGGCAGTCAGTTTGGTGTTCAAACGTGAGCATTGGTTTCCACTTCAAGGTAGGTATGTACGTTTAAAAAACACCGGTAATTATGATAGATCGACAGTAACATGAAATTAATGTTATTTATTTCATATTCTAACTACTCGTACAAGATTATGTGGTGTGCACTAATACTAGAGTTAGAGTCATTGGTAGTATGAGGAGCAAAACTAGGACTGGGTTTTTGTCCAGGAAAGCGAAATTCGCAGTGTTCAAAATTGTTCTCCTCCCGACGTTATTAAATGGTAGAAAACCTAGGAATGTCAGAATAGCCATAACAGTAGATGAAATGCAGAGGGATTGAGGTTCCTGAGAAGTTTTTAGGCGAAACTATGATATGTATGATAAGGAATATGTGGGTGATAAAAGAATGTAGGTTGGGTGCTCCAGGACTAAACCTGTGTGAAAGGAGTGTGCTCCGTTGGTTTATCCGTATAGAGAGTATGGAAGAGAGTTGAATAAGGAAAACGATACATGGTAGTAGAGCGGATGGTGTAAGAGGAATAGGTAGACCGCGAAAGTCATGGTTGAACGTGGTAGGGGGCCTATAAAGAGGAGGAAGATTAGGAGCCTTAAGAATAAGAGAACCTGTATGAAGGACTGCATGACTGAAAGAGAGGAAAAAGTGATTTACAAGGATAGGGTATTATGGAAGAAATTATTAAAATCGAGCCAGTTTCACAGGTCTAACAATAATGACTAAACCCATGGACTTTGCCTACCCAGAAAGGAAATGGCGGGATGGGTATGTCAGTATGTCGTGAAAAGCATGCTCTTTATTTGGTATGAACAGCAAACTCATACCTTTCAACGCTAATTTATTAACAGATTGGACTAAATTATAAGCTGCTTTATTTGAGAATAGGTGAAATATTATTAAAACAAATAAAAATTATTGTATTTAATTAAACCATGTTTAATTATCCCAGGAAGTTTAAGAAAAATAAATTTTAGGGGCATCATAATTTTATTTTTTTGTAATTAGAAAATTTTTGCACAGCAATAGCAGTCAAATTGTGGTTCTTTTATATAAAAGTGGCGTTGCAGTCGTCTCCTTAGGCTGCATTAAAATGTTTATTAAGCATTTAACCATTAAGTAATTCTCCTGTGTTATAATTTAACGTTTTTCACAAAAATCATGTAATTAGTGGATGTATTATTTTGTATACATGTAAAACAATATTTTAAAATATTATCTCTTTTAAAATAATTGACCAATGTCTGAGGAATCTCCTTAAATAAGCTACTATAATAAAAAACTTTAGTACTAATTATTTAGGCATCATTGCTCAACATAATCGTTATCATAAAAGTTACATGCATTAACTATCCAAAATATCGGTTAGCTGCAGTGTTCCTTTTTACCATAATCCCATATTTTCCTTTGAAAGTCTTCATGTTGACGTCCTTTGTAGTTTTCCTGATAAATTATATTCTTGGTCGTCTTCCATATATTTTCCAATTTATATCTCCTTCTATTATAGTTTTTAAGAGGCTGCTGAGGAAGCAAAAGTTGTCCCAAAAGTTTTGCCTAAAACCTGTCCCTTCTTTTCAGTTTATTTCTCATTCTCTCTCTCTTGTATAATCTCTCTATATTCTTTTTCTCTAATTCTTCTGATAACTTCTAAATTGGTGATTCACTCCATTCTTTTGATAGTAAAATGCAGTATAAATATAGTTTTATTATTAGGCATGTGACCGATTTCATTCAAAATTCATTGAACGACATTAAAATAAGTGCAATTTCTTCGCTAGGGCATAACGTAGTATAAATTTATCATAAATTTTATTGGATGCTTTTAGTTTTTGCTACTAGATGTCACTGATATTATTTTTCTCTATCATCATATTTTTAACTAGAATACATGGCATGTTGAGTTCAACATTACAATTATAGACTTGAATAAAACTTTGGATTTTAATTTGTAATGGAATATTACATTTCCACAGTCGTTCTTTTGATAGTTAATGAGTTGTTCTTTTCTACTTATATAAAACTGCCATGAATTGTATGGCCAAATTTACTTTAATTAAGATATTTTTATTTTTTCCGTACATTTCTACTAAAGTTTACCGATTTGACTACATACCTATTTATAGACAAAGTACGTTGCTGGAACTAGCTCGTTTGAGCCATGACTCAGGCAGCGTGTAATCATGCTTCTGTGTGTACTGTGGAAGGATAGGTGACTGCCTATGCTGCCAATTAAAGCAGCTCTATTTCCTTTTCCTACGATTCCACTTCCCTCTGGATTACGTAGTTATAGAATGCTGGTATGATACGGCTATGTTTTATGCCAACCAGAAATGTACTTCTTCATCTTAGGAGGCTCCTTCTTTCAAATTACTGTACATCATTGTTTGATGTTTGCGACATAGGCCGTTTTTGTAGACAATTCCCAGGGACTCAAATTTCATGAAAATTAAATGTCTATTTTTAATAATCGTAGTTTTCCTTTGTTCAAGCATTATTATTTTTATACTTTTGGAGAGTGAAAAGCATTAGTAAATGATTGAATGATAATTTTTTAAACAGTGCCCATACTATGTATGCAACCTCTTAGATAAAATTTGACAATAACTTTTGTGAAGATAATTTTTATTTTACATGCTTTTCAAGGCCATTGATGCGTAGATATGTTGGAAAAATATTTTTGGATGCTCTGGAATCATCTTTCTATAAATTATCCCAAATAATAAATAAATAACCTTTGGAAAAATTAATTATTCTGTTCTCCTGAGGTGTATGCAACCACGCGTTGTACAAATTCATATGCCGAACTTTGGAATCTGATTAGCAAAAGAAGTATCTTTCTTGAGCTTCAAATGGAAAATATGGGATGCGTGGCATCCGCGATGCCTTGACAGAAATACCGTTGCCTTTGTCTTCGTCCCAACTCGTGCCCATTATATTTTTCCATAGGTATGCTATTTTTGGGGGTTCGGCATTATTTTGCCAGCAGCTATTCACGCCCGCGGCAAATTTCCAGAAAGTCTTTTTCACATTTTCAAATCCTAGGTCGTAAGTACTCAAAAAGAAATTTATGGGACTTTTTCTTGAAAAAAAAATTGCTTAAGACCAATCTGAGGAGCGTCAGTGAGAAATATGTCCTTCTACACAGCCGTCAATGCATAGCCAAGGCAGCGTAAAGGGACCCACTGGTGGGTCCCTCCGCCCGCGAGCGTGAAAAGCCGGGACCCACTGGTGGGTCCCGACGCCCCTGAGGGTCAATAGCCGGGACCCACCGGAGGGTCCCGACGCCCCTGAGGGTCAATAGCCGGGACCCATCGGGGGGTCCCGACGTCCCTGAGGGTCAATAGCCGGTACCCACCGGTGAGGCCCACCGTCGCGAACGTGTTATGTACTTCCGCTTCATAATCAGAACAATAATTGTAGACGGCATCATCTTCCTTTTCCTCATCATTGGAATCCAACAGAGAAGCCTTGAGTTGATAGTTCTTCGGCTTCAATTTGGAACACTAATCATTTCAAAATTAGTTTCACTGCTGTAAATTGTATTGATACATAATTATATAATTTTTATGCAATAAACATTGGCTCATCCTCTCATATAAATGTAAGGAATAGAGGTAAATACACCTACAAAGATATTTTTCAGGAGGTCACCACAACACACGCAATATTTTGCTTCAGGCGAAAATTACTGCCATATAAAAATATAAATAGAAAATCAGTATCTTTCAATATTTGTCACCAACTATTGTTATCAATAAAAAAGTCAATATCTTATAGAATAACACAAAATATACGAACAGATCTCGATTGTTTATTGAGTCAACGGGCCTCGCAGGGCACAACGTACGGACTTCAAGACGCGTTTCGCTTTCTTTTTCCCCAAAAACTGCTTCTAAGAAAATAATTTCTGCACACTATGAAGGCTATTTGTACCAATGAGGAATAGCAAAGGGTCCCAAGTTGGTCCCATTACGGTAAAATTGATTAAAACGCTGAAAACCTCCGTGTACTCAGTACGCGTCCGCCGGAATGCTAAACTCAAGCCATATATAACATCACTCTTTCACTTTTTCAGCTAAGAAAACTTCTATATGTCTGATAAGCATGATTTACGTTAAGCGTTTTAAAAATTTTCCATGGTAAAAACAATATTTAATAATCTACTTAAGACTACTCCCTCTGCTATTTCTGCGATAGCGTTTATTTCGAATTTATCCAAGGTCTATTTCTTCCAAATCATTATGATAAAATTCGGACTCGGTGGAGCTGAGGTGGGTGTTACTTAGTAGAATTTTGCTAGGCTTAGTTCTACGAGGTTTATTAGGAAATATTTATTTTAGATAAGATATTTTTGAATACTATAACATAAAGATATAATGAGAGAGGAACTGTGTCATAAATACCATTAACTGGGCATTGGTAATACATTATAGCACATATTCATACAGCACATACATTTAGGACTTCGAAATTATTGGTGAAAAAATCTTTCCCCATCATATTTTTTCGCATCTTATGGTGAATCTCAAAGTCAATGAAACAAGTTAAGAATGGGGGAATAATGTTACCTCGAGGCGATTGAGGAATGCGACTTGTAACCTAATGTAGCCAGCATAGCAGATGATCCGTGTGGCGATGCAAAATGATCGAGGGATTTCAGTATGGTATTCATTTCATGTGCTAACGTATCGATCTCTCACGGTTTCAGTCCCAGAGAAAAGAAGCGTTCCTGGATTCTTGCTACAGCACGTGCCAACATTGATCCCAGCCGCGACCCAGTACCATATTTTATTCCCCAATCCTGTGTCAGATCTCTTTACGGCGTATTGTGCTGCCTATTACGCCTCGACTGAGATACCTACAGAGCCCGTAAACAACCTTCCCCTCTTCTCCATTTCCCGGCCCTTAAAATTTCCTTTTTCTTTCACGCATCCCACACTCCCTGCTCAATGCTCCCTGTTCTCTATCCATTGCGCAGCATCGACACAGTTCCCGCTTCATCTTAACCCATTTGAGTCCAACCTCTCACTTTCTTTAATACCTGAGCACCTCCCGGGTTTTCACTACTACTCCGGTGTTGGCTAATGACATCGATTGAGGTTTTCCCACCCCGCCGTGGATGTTAACTCCCGGAATGGCACGGTACCATTTCTGTCTTTTCCCGATACCCACCTACATATTCTATTCTCATGGGGAAAATACCTTCTTTTTGGATGGGTGATACATCAGGTATTTTTGCTCCTAAGCGTTGTGACGGGTAGGGAGAGGGGGGAAGAAACCAAAGCGATCACTCCCAGGCCGGGCATCAAGTTTATGTGGCTGGAGGGACCAACCGATGTGTAATACGCCATTGCGTCGTCGAAACCGAGGAATTTGTATGCACCCGTTGGAAAGAATGGAATGAGGCGCACATAAAAACGTGAAAGGCCGCGTCGTTTTAGATCCAGGAGAGCATTAATGGATTCATTTCTCGGGTGGTTCATGGTGAAAATGTCTCAGTTAGAGCTTTCTCCATTTCTTTCTCCACGGGTGACCTTAACTGTGGTATACCTTTTATTTTCTCTCCCTTCCACCCTATTTTCCCGCCCGCGAAGAAATTCCCAACGTAAAATTCTTTTAGTTTTGCCAGCCACACTAAGAACACACGCTGTGGGAGTTGGAAACACATTTTCTCCCCACGGAACGACCTTCCAAGCATTATTTTTTAATGCTCAGTGAAAGGTTATTTGCTCTCTGGATCTAAAGAAATATTTTGAGTTACCCTTTATTAAAGGGGTGAGTAGCAGCACAATAATAGTTGTCAGTTTAAAAGTAAAATACGGTGAAAAAATTAGTTTTTCCTCCAAAGGTCAACAATTTCATGAAATATCAGTGAATGTGTGACCAATTTATTTAGTAAAAAATTAAGCGTGTAAGAAGAGCTTTACATTTATTAAATTTAAAATGTTCATTTCTCAAATATAGCCTTAGTATTAAAAGTGCATTATTTTTTCTCAAAGGGATTTATATATGTTAATTACACGTTTTTTCAGTTTTTAGATGAATACACATTTGTTTCAACTAATACTCTGAGAACGAGAAAGGCGAGCAGTCATGCATTTTTTAACTAACCAAATATTTGAAAAAAACTGTATAGCTATGTGTTTTCAAATGAAGCCCATCGCAAATTTGAAATTATGAACTCCGCATGTAGAATTATTAATGTAACATTTCCTCTTGAAATTGGTAAAAGAAAATTACCATTGAAAAATAAATTATTAAACAATAACATTCACTAAAGCCAAATTCAAACTTTGCTCGCTTATGTCATGTCCGTCAGTTGTGCGACTAAGAAGAAAGGAGAAATATCACCCTGCAATCCACCCAGAATTTCTCATATTTCGAGGGATTGTTGAAGTCTCTCGAAGTTTAAGTTCCCATTGATAAGCAATTTCATTTATTTAAAAGATATTTGTCATGACTCAGTTTATTGCGTCGCAAAGTTCTCTGCGGAAGTTACATATTATATTACCTTGTGAGGTGAAAACCATGTGTAAGTTATCGAGCGAATCCTTAACTCTATATATCTTCTCTTAACTCTATACCCTGTAAAAAAAGCTCATGTAATCAGTGAACTGTGGAATATCAATAGCTAGCATATTACAGCTACCATATTACAACTATTGGAACTTAATCAGTTCGGTGTACAATATTAAACTCACTTTTTTATGAAGACGTGGTTGTACAGGGAGAGATTCCCAAACCGGAGGATAATCTCTCATTGACATAAAGATTAGTGGGAACTTAATCCTAGTACGAAAAATAGGAGTTGAAACTAGACCTCGAAAATTTGCGTGATAGTCAGCTATTGGAGAAATAAAAATACAATCATGCAAAATTTAAAAAACGTAAATAATTTTCCGTTAAATACATAGGTGCCATTATTATTATGGTGCTCAGGAATTATCTAGGAGTAAAAATATTCGAGGAATATGAGGCCATGGTAACAGAAAACTTGTTCATGAATGACTCCACCATATGTGTTAATACTGCTAGGGAAAATTACTAACACAACGTCCGTTTCTTGCCTTTTTTCTTTGATTCTTTGAATAGATCCCTTCTCCATCGCAAATGTTACTTTTGTGTAAACTTTCCATCGAACCCGTTCTTGGCACTGACGAGAAGTGAGTTATGGTCCGTCCCTGATGGATCGACTACAACTCTCGATTTTTCTAATATCGTTCCGCCGGCTCCTTCTTCTGTTACGGCCCGGAGACGCGTGACGGAGCACGGCTGTCGGGGATGTATATAAGAAAAGGAGGCAAATATAATGTCCTCCCATTCTTCCCTTTTCTTTCCCTTCCTAACCGATGCGTCTATTTCCACTTTCCTCGCAATTTCCTCGTCTTCCTGAGTCCATTTGACATTTCCCGTCGACTGACTCGACCCGGTGACGTCCACGCCATATTGCCGAATCCTTTAGTATCGTAATGGGGAAATAAAACGTCTTTCACGCGAGGAAAAGTTGAAACGTAAATATAAAGTATTTTTCATGGAAAAGCGTTTTTTTTCTTTTTTCATTTTTAAGGGTACCTACTTTTGTATTGCAATGCAAAGTCCTTAACTTTAATGGATCAGTTCACCATTTAACCCTTATGTGCACACCCAACTTTTACCATGTTGTTACACACCCAGGTTACTCGGGTGCCCACCTCTAGTTTTTCTTTTTTTCTAAGTCAGCATATGAACGGAATCTTTTCAAATCAATATAATTAACTAAATAAAGATCAACAGAAAGTGTGTAAGCACTTTTAAGTCCCCTAGTCTTCTACAGCTTCCATTAAGAGAGACAGAAATATGTTCGCACCAATCGCGAATGGAGCGTTTTCACCTGTTTGGACCGTTTTTTAGACCAGCGACCAGCCATATCGTTATACATTTAGAAAGCAGGGGTAGTAGCATGATGTGACATTTACTATAGCATCAGACAAGACTCTGCAAAGCTGTTCCATGTCGTTCTGCTGTAGAGGACAAACGCGTGCTGCAGAGAACGCTGAGCCCATATGCTTAGTGCACCTCAGCACGTCGGCAGAGCGTCACTTTTTTCTTTTCATACTATATTGCTCTTTGAATGTTTGGGGTTTTCCCTATCCCTTTATGGTCTAGTGGCAACAATAGCCTATACCCGCTCTGTAGTGGAAGAAAGCGATACTGAGTCCGATGAGATCGAGATTAAGGTACAAGTTGCATGGTGCGAGAGGATCATCGGCAGCAGATGCTGAAAAAGTGTACGAAGAGTACAACACAGAGAATCTGGATTCGCAGCGATCCTGGAAGCCTGTGACTACTAAATAAATGCATGCGTTTATTGGTGTTTTGATTTGTTCTGGTGTAAACAATTCAAATGTTGATCACACAAGTGAATTGTAGAGAAGTACTTCATATCCTCTTTATCGTGCGCCAATGGGTATTAACAGATTCCGCAACGTAATGCGATTTATTCCATTCGATTACTTCAACACACACCAGACACGTGAAGAAAAGGATAAAGCTGCTCCTATACGTGATATTTGGACTAGGTTCAATTCAAATTTGAGTCAAATTCACAGGCGGACAACAAATTTGACAATTGCCGAACAGCTTTATCCTTTCCGAGGCCATACGAAGTTTACGCGGTACATACCGTCGAAGCCAGCTAAGTACGGGATAAAAATTTGGCAGGCTTGCGATGTCAAAAATTCATATCCCCTTCATGGAATCTTTTACATTGGAAAAACTGGAAGTTTTCGTAAAAAATCAAGAAGAAAGGGTTGTGAAAGAGCTTGCAGCACCATTCAGAGGAAGTGGCAAAAATAAAACTATGGATAATTGTTTTACGACCTATCCTCTGGCAAAATATTTATTGACATGGAAATTAACTGTGGTTGGTACTTTGAGGAAAAACTAGTCGTATATTCCAAAACAAATAGGTCCACATAAATCTAGTGAAGAGTGTTCTACTCTCTTTGGATTACACGAGATTACCGTAGTCTGCTCGTACGTGCCAAAGAAAAACAAGGCTATAAATTTGTTATCAACAATGCACGCTGATACTGCTGTAAATGACGATGAAATGAAAAAGCCTCACAAAATCATTGATTATAATAAGTACAAATCCGGCGTTGATACAATGGATCAGATGAAAACTCGGTATATCACACAGGTGTACTGAGAGATGGCGACTTGCTATGTTTCTCAATATTTTAGATGTAAGTGCTCTGGCTAATATATAGTTTACTATGAAAATAACAAAATTCTGGAAAATAAAACTAATCAGCGACGTATTTTTTTGCGTAAACTGAGTGAGGAACTGTCAAAATCTCTGATTGAAGGTCGTTCTCTGAATGGTCAAATAATAAGGAATTATACCACGAAAATTGCAATTGAGAGTGTGATCGGTGTACAGATCGCTCTGTTTCCGGAGAACGAATTGAACCTTAAAACCGTTCTGGTAGGAAAAATATTACAGTTTCTTGTCGCTTATGCTTATGCTGTAGGTGAACCCATCTTCAATAAAATTTCGTATGCCAAATCTTTGATTGCTTCATTGTTTCTTTTAATTGAAATGATATTAACGGGGCAATTACTATTATTATTATAATTAGGTGATGCGAAAACTTTTCCATAACGTTTTACAATAAAATTTGATTCCATGCTATCAGTGGTTAGTAGGAATTTGCTTTTTACCTTACCTGAGAGTAAAAATGCAGTGCATGATATAAAGAAACAGTACAACTTTAAATTCGAGGTCTAGGGATGATTAGAGGTGGGGTGTATACTGAGATGAAGAAAAAACTCATGTAATTTGAGGAGAAACTGTACCTATATATCTGAAATTCTTAATCGTTACAATTTAAACCTGCTTTTATCGCTGATTTACTCTAATAATAATAATAATCACTCCGTCCTGCGTGGCACAGGCGGAATCACTAGTTGCTCGCATGCAGAAGCCCGTCATTCTGGGGTCACTCCGTCTACTGCGGACGCATGACCCGACCGCAGCGCAGCCACACATCCGATGGGCGTCGGACGTGGCTGCGATTACTGCACAACCCTCTAGAGTCTCCGGCCATCATGACGGCAATGAAACCCGATGCTTGCCGGGGACTCAGAAGGTCATGTTACAACTGTAACAATAATAATAATAATCATATGATTGATGATGACGGGGATAGATTTAGAACCTGAAGTATCAAATGATTATTTAAGGAAATTACCTGGAAGGAATTACACAATACCAAACATAAAACAACCTGAAAAATAAAGATATCGCTATATCAATTAAAATATATTATAATTTTATTTGTTTTAGCATAACTTAAAATTTAAAGAGAACTTAAATTTTTCAAAAATTAACAAAGACAAATAAATATCATTCAAAGATCACAAGAAATAAATAGAAAGGAACTCTTTAGGCAATGCTTGAAAAATGCAAATGTTTTATTTTTAATGAACTGATCTATCAAACTTGATTAATCATATGTAAACCTGAAATATTGTTGAATGCTGAATATAAAATAAATAACTCATTCTGATAGAACCCTGAGGAAGTATAATAAATATGTAAAACTTGGAAAAAAGGAGTATTACTGGTTATTCATAATTTTATAAGATCAGAGTATAAAATATTAATGAATATAATTAGTTTGACTTCAAGGCACAGAAAATGACAGAGAACCCTTTAATCAATTTATTTTGAACGAGAAAACAATCATTATAGTGGTTGTGAGTGGAGTAATTGGCTAGCATTAAGGCAATAAAAATGTTAGGCATTTATCAATTAAAGGACATTATTTATGTGATCTCTTTTTTCTGGGCACTCATTAGGTCCTGATTCCTTTTCATTCCCAACGCCTTTATTCATCCTCACCCTCCATTTCCTTCGATCTCCAAAGCACCCTATACTCGTCTCATTGAATCTCCCCGGCATTTCTCCAGGGAAATATCGCCCACGAGGGCAGCTTGGGTACTTTTTCACCATTTTATTCTCCGTCCAGGAATACATCTATTATTTTTCATTTTTCTCAGTCTTTTCCAAATTCTGTTCTTTCTCTCAACCCTTCTTCCTCGCATGTCTTTCTTCTCTTTTATTCTTTTGCTGTCTGTGCGGACACTTTCCTCCCTGACACTCTCCTTTTGTGTATATCATTCTTAGTTTTATCCCGTCATCCGTATGCCTGTGCAATCTTAAAATTATTGTGTCGCATTACTCTTCATTTTGAAATGAAAGAAACACATCACACTCTGTGACATACACCCCCCCCCATTGCCTATGCTGTATGATGTGATTACCCATTAAAAATCATAGTACTACATGATATTTCATTTATCGCATTTTCGTACAATTATATTGTGTTAAGCTATGATGGAATTTTAAATCATAATGTTTGCAATTAGTTATCTAAGAACAATATCAATCATAGTATCTCCATATATTTGTGTTATTTATTATGCTTTTTATATTATATTATTTCAATTTGTTTTACATGTTATGATTTACATGGAAGATGCCAGGATACAAAGCCAGATTGGCTAAATTCTGGTAAGGCGAAGGTACAAGAACCAAGTGAAGCAATGCAAGACTTATCCCGGGGCGGATATCAACAGTGACCACAATCTAGTGGTAATGGAAAGTCAACTGAGATACAAGAAGATAAAAAGGACGCAACGAGAACAAACATGGAACATTAAGCCACTGCAAGAGGAGGAAAGAAGAAGAACATTTGCTACTGTAATTGATGAGAAGGTGGAAATAGCAAAGTAATTCAGCCAAAGTGTAGAAGAGAGATGGAATAGCCTCAAGAAGACCATCACAGAAGTAGCAGAGGTACAACTAGCAAGCAAGCCGTTCGAAATTAAGAAACCATGGATGACAGAGAACATCATAGACCTCATTGAAGAAAGAAGAAAGTATAAGAATGCAAGAAATGAAACAGAAGAAGTACTGTATAAGATATTAAAGCATCAAGTTATCAGAAAATCTAAAAAGGCCAAAGTGAAATGGATTGAAAGCTGCTGCGAGAAAATCAACGAAAATATGATGAAGGGGAACTCAGAATCGGCATACAACCTAATCAAGAGGCACGTCGGAGAAAGGAAACCAAGATGCAAAAACATCAGATATTCAGATGGGAAACTGCTAATGGAAGATAGAGAAATCGGCAATAGATGGAAGCAGTACATTTAAGAGCTATACCGAGGACCGATCCCCCTAGGAGAAGCATTCATAGATGACGAGAACCAAATGGAGGAAGACAACCGTGGACCAGGTAAACTAAGGAGTGAATTTGAGAGAGTAATAAGAGATCTGAAGAATGGAAAGGCGTATGGAGAAGATAAAATCAGTGGAGAAGTAATCAAAGCACTTGGTGAAAAAGCACGAGACGCAATACATGGAATAATCCAAGGTTGCTGCGAATCCGGAAAGCTGCCATAAGACTTCAAGAGGAGTTCAAGGTGACCATACCAAAGAGAGCAAGGGCTGAGAAACGCGAGGAGCACCAAACTTTGAGTCTAGTGTTACATGCCTCCAAATTCCTTACTCGGATAGTAGGCAGAAGAATTGAAGGAAAAATTGAAGAAAACCTGGAAGAAAACCAATTTGGATTTTGGAAGAATAGGGGGACCAGAGAGGCAATACTATGACTGAGACTACTGGTAGAGAAAATGATCAACGTGAGCAAGCCATTGTATATAGCCTTTGTGGACTTGGAAAAGGCATTCGATAATGCCGAATGGAATATGATGTTCAATACTATGAAAAAACTTGGCTTGGACTATAATGACAGAAGAATCATCTACTAGCTCTACAAGGAACAGATGGCCACAATACGCAAGCAAGATGGAAGAAATATGGAGGCAAAAATTAACAAGGGCGTCCGGCAAGGAAGTAACCTGTCACCATCACTCTTCAATATGTAATGGAGGAAGCAATAAAAGAAATAGAGGAACAAGGAATCAAAGGAATCAAAGTGAATGGAAAAGAAATGAACATGCTACGCTTTGCTGATGATATCGCGATCGTAGCAGAAAACGAGGAAGACGTACAGAACTCACTCAACACAATTGAAAAAGTGTTCCAGGAATAGAACATGAAAGTCAAAGAAGAAAACCGAGATACTTGTGTGTGGAAGAGAGAAAGTAGTGGCCGACGTCCGCCTCAAAGGAGAAAGATTGGAGCAAGTGGAATCATTCACCTACATCGGGAGCACCATTACCTTGAATGGAAGAAGCACGGCAGACATCAAGCGTCGAATAGTCCCAGCCTAGACGGCATTCATGGCCAAAATGCCGCTACTCTGCTCGAAGAGCATAAGACTGGAGATAAGGAAACAATACGTGAAAAAATTCGTGTGGGCAGTGACACTCTACGGATCAGAAGCATGGGCCATTGGAAAAATTGACCAGAAGTGAATAGAAGCCTTCGAGACATGGTGCTGGAAGAGTATGCTAAAAATCAAACGGACGGATAGGGTGAGAAACGAGGAGGTATTACGAAGAATTGGAGAAGAAAGGGCACTGTGGAGCACCATACGCCAAAGAAGAACACGGTGGCTTGGCCATGTTATGAGACAATAAAATTGCATAAGAAGCATAATGGAGGGAAAAATTAAAGGGAAAGTCCCCAGAGGAAGACCAAGGGACATGTACTTGAGGCAAAGTTAATGGTTTGAGGCGTAAATTTATGGAACTCCTTCATGATTGAAAAGAAAAAACCCTGTTCGTTCCACATGAAGTATTTATAATGCCGACTTGTTTTCGTCGCTGAGCGACATCATCAGGTGTATCAGCGACATCATCATCGACACCTGAAGATGTCGCTCAGCCACGAAACCTAGGTCGGCATTCAAATTATTTCTTGTGGAACGAACAAAGTTTTTTTTTCAATCATACTTGGGGCAATCAAGAGGGATACGGGGAAGAACACTCGGGAAGTGAAGGAACTGGCATGGGATAGGGCGATGGAGGGCTGCAGCATACCAATACTAGGATTTTAATACTATGATGATTCCATTTGTTATTTTCTAGATATTTCATTAACCATAGTCACCATTGTTATTGGAGTCTCACCCAGTCAATATGTCCAATCGCAGATTGTTAGGTTTTTTAAAATTCCCCTATGGTTTATGCAATCTGTGGTATATCCACGGTAGTTGTAGATAGTTTTAACTCGGTAATTGACCTCAATGTTTAGTAAACGAGCCCTGGAGGTACATACCTATATAACTTTATTATATTTTGTTTTTTTTACTCTAAAGTTTACGGTGTGTAATATATTTTTCATATGTTTCAATTACCAGTATATGCAGTTGTAAATACTAATGCAATGATATATTTTTCCAATATTTTATGATTTAATTCCAATCTCTGTAATTGTAATCTCTGTCGACGAAGAATGGACTCTCTTATTTCCTAAATTTGTGGGCGTTAATTTCGTTGTCTCACAAATCCTCCGCATGCGTACTTTCTTACATGAGACAAAGATAAAAGAATGCAGGGAACCCTAAGGACTCTTGTCAAACTAAAATAAAGACATCTCTCTTTACCACTTATATTCTTTGATTGTCTGAAATGAGATCTAGCACAATTGCGCACGTTAACCAACATCGTTGCTTCCGGCACGATATTGCTCTGCATCAATTATCGATCGATATCACACTTTATTACATTGCGCACGATATTGCACTCTTTCGTATATCGCACGTTATCGCAAAGTATTTCGTATTGCAAGTTATCCTACTGTATAGTATCAAATTGCAGCACGATATATCTAGTCGGGACAATCAAAATATGTGAGGAGTCAAAATATGCGATACCTTCGGAATTTCACGCGGTGTATTAACATATTCCTCGCATGATATTAAATGTTATCGCTTATTGTACAATATCACAGTGTATGCCATAAAATGTCAACGCGATAGATAATATGGCCGAGACAGTCAAGAAGAAACAGCCATTTCTTCGGATTATTGCACGTCGCGGTATACGCGCCTGATTATCGCCAAGCCTAATCGATCTTCTTCTTTGCACGATTTCACGCTGATGTGTTTAACGCACCGTACCACATTTTGCAAAAGATCACACTGTATTACATTTCGTGCGATACTGCACTAATCTGCAACAATACATCATAGGGCCGGGACAGTCAAATTGGATCATAAGGCGATATATTCGGAATATCGCTGGCCGAGTTGGATGCGTAGGAAATACGAAAAGCCTCATTCATCCCCTTCCTCAAAGCTCGTCCCCATCCCTCGCGTCTCGGAAATGTAATTTAAGAAGGGGTTGGATTCAATCGAAATGTCATCGGGTCATCCATCCGTGAAAATTTCCACCCTGAATCTTTCGGCTGTCTTATCCAGGAGAAGGTGGTTGGCCGCTTTATACGTTTCTGACTCTCTCGTTCTATCTTAACCCCACCCCCTCAGCTCTGCTCACTCAAGTGATGTCAAAAATGTTTCATTTTTCACGCTGATTTACCTCCAACAAAGACGTTTTCATTTCATAGAAATATTTTTTAAAGCTTTGTTTTACTTTTGTATCTAGCTATTACATTACTCAAAGGTCTTCACTTCGGCTTAAAAATCTCCGATATAAATTTTTCCATTCGCCTTTTTTGAGATAACATTACAATTGAATTGTCAAATATTTATTTGAGTCTTAATGTTGCATTTTGTTGGAAGTGATTATACTAAACTTCAAAGTACTCGAAACGAAAGATGAAAATCATGCTATGATCAAATTTCATTTATTGGAAAAGGTATGTATTTCATTTGTAAAAAGCATACCAATTTGAGTCACTCAAGCTCTCTCCCAAAGAAAAATGCACAATGCCATTCAAATGCTTGTTATTGATAAATTAATCATTAACGCGTTTTCCTACAATTTAGGTGGGCATAAAAACATGGCGTCACAGTTATAATACGATCCAGCGTGTTAATTTTAACATGCTACTAAACGACCACATCATACAAGTTGTGGATAGATTCTCCCAAAAAAGAGGGCCGAACTTCATAAATATGTATACAGGTAAATGCTAACCCCTTTTTCACCTCAGATCCATAGTAAGAATTAAAATCTATGGAATTCTCTAGTTGCTTCTTTTTTACATTCATGCGAACTTGTCGTTCATTTCCAGTGGAGGGTTTGTCAAAGGATCTAGATTATAGAGTTAGACCTAGAAAACTGGAATGAATTTTATTAAATTCTTCCATACTGTCCTATGTTTACAAATTTTATACTGCAAATGCTATATTTCATAATAGCCTGTTCTGCTTTCATTGAAAAAGAAAAGATGTAGTGTTTTCGTGCCTCAAACGATTGACTCAAGAAAGGCAAAGAAAGCGTGCCATTCATTGCGATAAGCTATTATGTACGACGCCTCTTTTATTATGGAACCAATTTAATATTTAACCGAAATAAAATAAATAATAGCTGCGTGATGTGAAAAGAACACTTCATGTTTGTAATGCCGAAGGGACATTCGCTTTGCACAAGGAACGGGGTAGTTTTTGAACTTTACTAATTACATTAACGAAAACATGGATGATTCCTGCGAACTATACGGTGCCATGAAGCATTTAAATAAGTGACAATTGCGGAAAGGAAAGGCACTAAACCTAGGTTTGCTAAAAATGATTTAAATTTTTTCCACAACATATAAAAAAGGCACTTTGTTTATTTTGAACTCCAATCGATTCATAATAGCGTTAGATGAAACGATTTAATTTTACCATGCAAATAAAATGTTAAAATTTTATAGTTATACATATAGATAGTCTTTGTTTTCTTTGTGTACTAAAATCTAATCCTTTACCCCTCGGTACACGCGTCGCTCTGTGAAATACTGGTACTCGCGCGACGTTTTATGGACTCCATTTGTAAATAATGTAATAACAAATTAGTTAATATCAAAATAGGCAAGTGTTTAAAAAAATTATCATTCATGCAATTAGTGATAAATTACAAAATTTGAATATGTATACCTTTTATCGGGTATGAAAACATTCTTGTTTTCACAACATTTGGTTAATTCGTGAATACGAATATTGTTGTTTATAGGTACCATAAGTATGTTCATTATATTTATCAAAGCAAGATATACATGAATATATTTTAAATTCTATACATATATTAGTATTGCAGTAACTCATTTGAGTATGTTTTGCAGAAGTATTCATTTGAAACACAGGTACTCGCATGGCGTCTTATCAGATTCCATTGCAACGAATAAATCAAATAATATTACTTTACACTCAAAACCTCACCAAGTATAATGAAAAATGAGAGGAATATTTGAACTAGGAAGGTTATTGAATTGAGTGGGCAAAGGTAAATTTAAAAAAATAAAAGAAATATAACTGCCTGGCGACCACCAGACGTATGAAGCTTTGAAACGACACAACTTTCAGAGAATCCTGAAAGTTTAGTGGAAAAAGAAAGAAATTTTCTTTTTCCATATATCGTTCAAAGATACTTCTCCTCCTGCAATCCCTACCAGTTATCGTGTAAGGAGATACGCTACACCTTACCCCCATCCCTCCAGCTCTGCCTGCATTCATTCCCGCAGCCGCTCCACTACCGTCCTCCTCAAGGCCAGCGGTTGGTCGCATTCTTCAGCAACTCCTCTCTTGCCCTTTACGTTCTCTCAGACGCATGGATGTCCTTAGTCTTTGCTTACCCCTCTCGTCTTGTGAACCAGAATATGGGACCGTGAGCATAAAATACACTAGTGAACAAGTCACATTTCTCTTCCCCTTGAGTCATTCACTAGCAAGATGAAAAGGTGTCGGGGGTAATCCTAAGAGGAAATAAATATTGTCACTCAGCCTTCAGGCGTATAATTTTGTTCATGACTTTTATTCACAAATGTAAGACGCGGTATCAATTACCCTTTCGCATAATTGTACATAAGAGCCAGATTTCATAAAGGAAACTCTCCTCATAATTAAATGCAAAATGAAGCTTCAAACAAAAGTCATACCTAATGTTGAGCTTAGAGCTTTGAAAATGTTCACGGTGTAAACAAATCGGAGTGCCTCTTAGGTAATTCAAAGTGTAACTACAGCTATGCTTATACCAGTCAAATTTTCTATTTGTCGTTACATCTCCACCTGCTGGATTTACACGAGGTTTACTATCTTATATATTGCTTCTACCATTCATAGCAAATGTCAATATACGAAGCGATATCTTTCCTCCATGCATTAAAAAAAACTCCAGTTCATCTTATCCTTACGATAATTTTGTGTTATGCAGAAGATTGTTTAATAAATTTAAAAATCGATGCCCGATGGAAATATGAGATAATACCTGCCCACACGTTGACGTATCTTTTCGTGGTTTATTGGTTGGTTGTTTGTAAAGACACACAGTGGATATTAGGGATCATTTACAAAGTCATGAATTGTGCAGTCAAAGAATGGAGGAAGGGTGTAGAAAAACCTGTTTACATTGGCCAACTCTTTTAGGGGCTATATATCCCAACCAATGTCCATGGCTTCATTGTTTAGTTCTTTTGCATTATGGTGAATTCTCATTCACATTTTGAAAAGTATACATTCCATTTAAAATAAAATTATTGACTGCTCTTTCCCTAAAGTTATTCATTATCGGCAAGTATAAATCTAGGAAAAAGTGTATATATATGTTTGGCTAAATCCATTTATATTTTGAGGTTAAACTATATATCCTTTCCTCTCTCTAACAACGTAACCCAATTAAATATTTGAGGAGGTAATTTACAATCGTCCAAACTTTTGCCTAGGATAAAGCAATCCGATCATTGCAATACAATTTGATCCATTCGGCAATTGCGAAGCAGACTCTAGTGGCAAAAATTCAGTGAGGGATCGGTCGAAGTGCGTGTAATCCAAGGATCGAACTCCCAGGAGAGGCGTATGGTGTGTATTTCGCACACCCCTTCACCAGAAGGCGACACTGTAGTGCTCTCACTGTCGTAAATCTTTGCTGCGTCTCTCGCACGTCATTGGCCCGAGGTTAAGGGAGGAAATGACGTGGGTAAACAGGAGGGGGCGGGGCTGAAAGTGGGTGAAGTGAGTTGCGAAGGGACGATGTGCCAAGTTCAGGGACCTTATTCAGGGGCCTCGACAGTTCCGTGGACGTCCTATCCTCAAAATATCTCAAATGTTAAATGACATAATTTGAAAATTTCAAAATCATGTCATTTTCGAAACTCAATACTTCATAGGATTTCCTAAATAGAAGAACCAGAGTATACTTACACCAGAGCGGTGGCGTTGCATACTAAAATACACATTAAACCAAGAAGATATTAGCAGCTTTGAACAAATTAGTTTCGATTCCATTGCATGGCAGTATGAGTAAGGTATCCCCCATACTTAAATATCTATAAATTTATTAATGATTTTTTATGAATAGGTTTATCGTGAACATGATAAACACAACATTCATTCCAATAATGGCGTAATATTGGCTCATACATTTTACAGATTTTTTTTAGAAATATTCCGCGTTAAGCATTATAAGTCTTAACCCTCCGTCAGTCGCGTCACATTTTGGAACACTATTTGTCGCGTGGCATCTCACAGACACCATTTCAAAATGGTTAGAGAAAATGCATGAAATAGAAAGAACTGTTTCAAATACAAATAAATCATTCATTGAATATTTAATTTCATGCATGGACAGCGAATTTATGCCTAATAATGATGGAAATATTCGAATTAATAAAAGATTTAATACTACTTATTTTAACGTTTATTACAGTTTTTATTGCATCGAAATTATATGAACATGTTTTGTTTGAACAGGAAATGCAAATATATTTTGAATGTTCCAAGCAAATGAAATTGTTACAATTATTACATTTGTACATAGTCATTCTATTATTTTTTCGACCACAGACGTAACACCTCTTTCGGGCTGTGGAATATTCTTTTGTTCCACTTGCCTCAGTCTCCTTTCGGAAACTCTTACTCGTACCCTGACACAATTCATTCTCATTAGTTTCATTATTCATTATTACACTGAATTCTAATGTTCTTTTCTTCAACTCTACCGGTAACAAAGGGATTTGAGACCTCTTTCTCATGTGTTCCGCCACTAATTCTTTTGCCAGATTTTTGATAAAATATCTTCTTTTACGAAGTTTCGGGGAATTAGGATTATTCTCTAGATAAATAATCTGGGCATCTATTGTTCCTACATTTAGTATTGTGTAGAATAACACCTTTGGCCAGCGATTAGTGTTTCTCGAAACAGAGTACGTCGCGCATAACTTATCCACAACATCCACTCCAGATTTCGTAGTATTATAGAATGTAACAATTTCCGGTTTTTTTGCTGTACCTGCTGCTTCATCAATATCGGAATCGTGATGCATTGATGATAATAGTAGGAATTTCTTCTTGCTTTGGGTATGTATGACACTAAAGTGCACTCTTTCTGAAAACAAAAACGGGATGTAAATTGTTGCCGACCTTGTGTGGGTGTGAAGGAGGGCGGTAGCTACCTTTTATGTTTCCTAATTGTGCCCACATATGTAAGCTTGTCACTTTTTAGAATATTTGTAACTAGATCATAACTAGTAAACCAGTTATCTGCAATGACGTTGCATCCACTGCCTCAAATTGGTTGAATCAATCTCTTTACTACATCATAAGGACTGTTGCTAATCTGAAATGGGCCATCTGGCTGCTTTCCAGCATATATCTCTAATTTTGATGTATAGAAACTCATTGAGTCTGCCAATAAAAATATCTTTATTCCAAACTTCCCTGGTTTAGTGGGGATGCACTGACGAAAACCGCACCTTACTCTAAATTTTGCCAGCATTTCATCGATAGTTACGCAATCATTCAAAGAATAGCATTCTTCGCAGTTTTGGACAAAGAATTCAAAAGCTTCCCTAATTGGAGCAAGTTTATCTAAAGCCTTCCTATCATTCCTTGTTTTCATGCGAATAATTTCTACCCTGGTGCCATCGTTATTCCACAAGTCACTAGTATTGAGTTTGCTATTTCTTAGAACACCTGCCATATAAAGTAGTCCTATGAAAGCTCTAATTTCACCTTTGTCCGTCGGAGTGCAATCCCTTTCCCTACAAAAGTCGGCTTTCTTAGCGGCAATGAGCTTATTTGTGTTTTCCACTACGAGAGCTAATATATTGTCACTAATAAAATTATTCCAACACATTTTGTGGCGATGATGGGTCTCCGGGCAGCGCAGCGGATAGTCTAGAGTGTGAGGAGAACGAAGGTAGGGATTAGCAGAGAACACATTATCACAATGTAGTTTCTGAGAACTTCTGTGCACAATAGCCGATGAGGGCAATTTGCTAGCCCAAGCTACTATTAGGGCTGCGGATGTTTTGGAGGGAATTTTTGCTAGTTTGTAGGAATAACGTTGGTGAAAGGAGTTGAAGAGCTCACTGATTGTTCAGCTACTGGAAATATCGGTGTGGAGGGAAGGGAGGAGGTGCGGTGAAGGAGTCACTGTTCATGGTATCACTGATGAAATAGTTCGTTTAGTGGGATGAGGATAAGAGGGAATGAGATGGAAGCACTTTCTCGTTTGCAAGGGGCACGTTGTTTTTGAAGTGCTGCCTGGTATCAAACATTTCCAAGGCGTCAATTCTCCTCATATTTCCTAATAAATGCAGTCTTTGCGTCATAAAGTCAGTCCGATGATTCCATTACTTTTTATTCCTACTCCTTTTTCGACAAAAAAAGAATACTGAAGTTTCACAATACGAATTTCGCTAAAAACCTCGCAAATAATTTTTACTTTACCGTAGGAATTATTGATTTTCGAGACATTTTATTTTGAAAGCGCGTTCAGTTGAACTTGGACCAAAACATATTCTCCTATCAGATTGAAAAGTTGTTATTCGATGCCACCACAAAATTGTCATGTATATATTTACGGTTAATGTTACGCATCTACTTACTTGTAATGCCCTGAAAGCCACCATAATAATGTGTGACAGAGGGGGAACGGTATATTATATGCCAAAGTTCACTGAAATTATGCGAGAAACAGTAATTTTTCACAATAATAGTTTTTCATTCAGGTGTTATAGTGAGAACAATCAAAAATGCGTAGCAATAAGACGCGTATCCAAAATGTATTGATTTAAATAATTGTTTGTTTCAATTATAACGTATTTTAAAACTTTGCAATGAATATCACGAAGCATTAGCATATAACGTATTGTAGCACAAGTTGTCGCGTGGCGTCTACCAGACTCCAAAATCAACAAAATATCAGTATTTATTCCAAAAATGTGAAAAAGTATACAATCATATTGGTGAACCCTTCAGAAGCATAAACTAATAAGATACAAGGAAGGTGAGTTTCCTAACTATGAAAACACGATGTGGGCAAAGAAAAGAAAATGGCTTGGCGTCTGGCAGACGCCACGCGACCAACGGAGGGTTAATGGGATTTGCTATTGGGAAATGGTTTTTTGCTTAGGCTGTCCTAGAAAGTAGATGTGAAACACTCAGTGGAATTTACCAACAGTTCCCCGAAGGAAACAAATAAACGAGCCAGCTGGTTGTTTATTTTCCGAGAGGTATTGAGATGCGGTATAACGGTCACTGAAAAATGATTCCCCTTTCCGGAAGTATATGGAATTGAAATGCACCGGCCACTGTGGTATGACAGATCTTGTCGAATAGGACCCTTCTCAAGTGAAATCAATTAAACTTTATGGGGTAGCATGGCCTCGAATATGAAGGAGTAGGGACTCCAGTTTCTCGGCGGTGAGCACATGATACACTTCGGTTGGGCTGCGATAAACTGCGAGTGGGACTGGAATAATTCATACCCTGTGCATGGTGTACTTTAGCCAATAAAATTCTCCAGTCCCTCATCTACAGATGAATACCAAAATGCTGCATGTTCTCTGAAATGCATCACTTCTCTGTCTAACCAGCCACGAATGTTAAGTTCCTCGTACTGTCAAATATGGGAATAGCATTAATAGTCTAGTTTGAAAAGCTTTGAGTGAAGTAAATCGAGGGTTGTTCTTATAATGTGCTTACCCGGTTTGCAGCTACAGCTGTGGAGACTTAATTTAGAACGAAGACTACAAGTTCAGAGTCAAGGTTTTCGTATTAGTTCTTTGGGTTGGAAATATTATCGGTGGTCTTTAAAATTCAACATCATTGCTCGCATATGTTAAGACCATCGTTCTACAGTCTTCCCCAACTAATTTTGGATGGAGCTAAAGCTATCGTTTTTAGGATGAGGTGCAATTACAAGCATCTTCTACACAAAAATGCAAAAGAATTCTGGTGGAATCACGTTACTATGACATGTCATTATTTTTTGTTCTACTCTTGGTCACAAGGCTTACTTAATACATTGCAAATAGAATCTTTAACACTGGTTCGCTGGCTTTGTGACAATTTTATTGATGTAGGCCTAATCTCTCAGTTAAACGGAGAATGACTTAAAAATAATGAAAGAGTATGTTATGAATTCGAAAAGGAGAAACAGTTTCTCTAAAAAATTATTTTACTTATGAACTTGATTTTTTAAACTGTGATTTAACTTATAAATAGTGTGATAGTCTGTGTAAATATCAAACATGAGCAAAATCCGAAAAATTGCGAAAACGCCTTCTGTTGAGAATGTGAATAAATGGGATGGCGATATTATTCTTTTAAAAATCATGCTATTCGAGTATAATTGTTGAAAGGAAGTAAAAGCTTTATTTTCGATGGATTCCGGTCAATTTTTGCTCCCCTGGTAAAAACACAATAAATCATCAATGGAAACTCGATATAATTTCCGACTTTCATTTGTTTCCGATGACATCATTCCATCACTTTCCAAACCATTTCGGTTTGACCATCTGGCTTGAAATCCATCAGAACCTCCAAAAAATCCATAGAACGCTTCCAACTTTCCCCCGTGAATTAACGAGTGTTAACAAGTTTACGGTGAATTTGGAAAATCGATTTAATTCCCTCAACCCATCCCCACAGACTCACTTTTCCCAACCCTCTCCCTCGCTCCGTTCCGGAATGATTCTCTTTCAACGACGTTGAGGGACTGCTCCACTCCATGAGTTTTCAAATTTTCCAATGGAGGGCTTAACAAACACGCATTTACGGGGGAAAATAGAAGAACAGTGAGGGCACACCAGTATCGCCACGGTGTGGAGGAGAAGATTGACAGAACGTTCCTTGAAACCGCAGGATAATGCCTTCAACCACTCTTAATCTATTTTTGGAACCCAGGGATAGGGAAAGGAAAACGTATCCCTTTAAAAGTGATAAGAGAGGACTGAACATTGAAATATTCTCCCAAATAATGACTAAATAGTTCAGGAAACAGAGCGAAGTGAGGGATCTAATGTCGATAAATCTTCAAGGAGCTTTAATTAACAAATCTCACTAACCTAGCCAAATTATGTGTGATGTTCCTTTATTGTGAATTGAATGTGTAAATATAGCATACATTTTCTATTCACATGCTTAGGTCTTTAAGAAGAACCATATATGTTTATATTTATGGTATGCATGGTTACTGTTTATGAAATTTATCTAGTGACAGCAAAGGGGAGAACCCATGCCAATTTAGGTGTATTAGTTTTATATAATATTTCCAAAGGTTTTACTGACGGTAGAATTACATACATTTTACTTGCATAGATTTTGGTTGCTGATGTTTTAGTTTCATGCCCTTCTGTATCGTGATTGTAGCCCTGAAGATGAAAATTATTAAATTCCAAAAAGTCGGCAATAAATAGTTTTTTTTTAAATGTTGGACCCACCCTTGATTCATTATTATAATTGAAAATCAAATAGCATTGCAACTGGAGCCAATAACTATTGTAATATCATATATAATCCTATTAATTATTTGATCATAATAGATTTTTGAAGGTATATATATTATTTCTCATCCAGTGTGCAATATGAAATTATACAGTCAAAGAACTATGATGTTATGGGCAACCAAAGTATGTACACATGTTATGTACATTCCTTGTATGCTGTCTTTCGACCATGTCTGGTCAAAGAATGACGATTAGCTGGTCCACCGGTATATATTTCCCTTCTTCTTGAGTGAACGGACCGGGAGAATGTGAAATTAAGTTTTATTATAAATTACACCCACTCAGTATAAGCTTAAGCTTTTCGGCACCATAATTATTCCTAGGATTATAATGACCTCTGCCTCGGAATATGATGTTTAAAGTTAATGACATCGCATTTCATCCAAAATGCAGTTAATATAGCATACAATTTCACCCATAATGCAGTTACCATCATTAAAAACCTTCGTGAGGTCCTGTAACAATTGAGACGAAAGTGGCATAGAGACATACCGGGTGTTTCAAAATGAATATCGGGGTTTTAAGTCTTTGTAGTATTTATAACAGTAGACTAACAATCATATATGATACATCAAATGAAAGAGCAACTCAAACAGTTTTTGTTCAAAAAACAAACAAGTGTTCAATGTGAGCACCATTCGTCACACAGCACACATCCGGTCGCGAGGCGAGTTCTTCCCATACCTTGATCAGCGGGTCTGGAGAAATTGATGCAACAACTGATTCATTCCTGTTTCTTAAGTCGGGTAGGTCAGCTGGTAGCGGAGGCACATACACATGATTCTTTATAAACCCTCAAAAGATAAAAATCGCATGGCGTCAGATCGGGTGAACGTGGAGGCCATGCGAAACAAGTCCTGTCATCTGGCCCCTGGTGGCCAATCCAGCGGTTGGATACAACGTCGTTTAACCAATATTTACTACTAGCGAATTCTAATGGAAGATATAGGAAACATTGCATGCACATGCGTACAAGTGTACAACGAAACTGTTTGAGTTGCTCTTTCACTTGATGTATAATTTATAAGTCAAATGGTATAAATACTACTAAGCCTGAAAACCCCGATATTCATTTTGAAACAATCTGTATATTTACTTAATCCTGTTGTTTTTGTAAAGAAAAGGGGTTTATTATTTTTTCTGCAAATATAACTTGAACACATTAAGGGATCGATCATATGTACACCAAAACATTAATTATCCTCCTCTTCATTTGAAACCAAAACGAATTCTACAATCTTCCAATGTCATTACTTTAGGTTTGCCCAAATGTTTATTCACAGAATTATGCGCACTTGTGTAAATCAGTATAAAAGAAAATTATTAAAAGAAATAATACGTGAAATAAAAGTTTGTGCCAAAATTTCTGGAAAAAATAATGTCTTTTTATCCTCAGATATGGGTTCTGATTAGATTAAATATTCATTAGATTAACATATTAATTTGAAAGTTTATTAATAAGTTGGGTGATTTTCGATTAAATAAATGTAGCCTCGAGTGTGTGTACATTTAAGTGGCTCATTTAATAAACATGATAAATTATTTATCCGCAAGGACTATAAATATTCTGTAAATGTGTCAAATTGTATCCCTTATGTGTCACGCATGTAAATATTGAATCACTGCTTGTTTAAATATAGGTATGTTATATAATTATTGGGCACCCTTTAAGATATTAAATACAAGAACACGGCTATAAAAATAGCTTAAAATTACCAATAATTGCTTTAATTATACATACTTACGGCATGTTGACGAAATATCATAGTCCAATGCCAATAGTCTTTGGTCCAGTTGAATCGTCGACAACAATTTACGCTAGTGTGGCTTCCCAGCGGCATGGCGCAGTTTTTATGAGATTATAATGTAGAGTCAAGAGAGAATTTATGTAATTGGGAGATCTGTTAAATATTGGTGCGAAAAATGCTAAATTATATATAATTTGAATAGTAATTACCATTTGTCCACCTTTAATGACGGATAAATCCCGGCAATAAAGACAAATCGTGACAGAAAGGATCCAACGAAAAAAATCTAGTTCCAAGGAGATTGTAACTCTCACTTTGAAGATGTTTTCGACCGCGGTGCTCGAAAGACACCGCGGCTGGTATAGGTATAGGGAAACTTAGTGGCACTCACCAGCGGAGAATTAGTGGACACTGACTGTTAACCAAGCGTTGATGAGCGGGCAAAATTATCGAAGGTCTCTCCTGGTCCTCAGGATAAAGGCTCGGCCACTACATTCCACATCTCATGCATGCTCCTCTCCTTTAAGTCATTTTATTCACAGGCGAGTGCCACCTAGTTTTGCTACACTTATAAATCATGTTTCGCTCACAAAATTTGAGGCCATAGAGAAACAAAACCAACCTCACTTTATGTTTTATGAATAGATAAAAATCAAGTACTTATTATCAATATTTTATTTTTTACATACATTGTATACTAAAGATCATAATAGTTTAGAAGACTGAAAAACTTGCACATTCCGAAATCATAACATGAATCTAACCCTTGTACTCTAAACTAATTTTACGTAGAAAATTATTTCACTCCCAAATTCAGTTCATATACTTATGTTTTATTCAAATAAATAAGTATAGAAATTACATAAATAATTTATAACATGTGAAACATAAGTCACGGTGCACTTCAAGCCCTTGTAACAGCCATTTGTCACGGTTTGCGGGGAACATTGTGGGTGCATATGTGAATCTCACTTTTTACTCCATGTTGTCAGAACGTTGTAGAAACGTTAAATTGGGACCACTATGAAGTTGCCGTAGCGTATTTGCAACTTCTCAAAGAATGCCAATTATCCTCGCTACAACGTCTTGAAAACGTATTTGCAACGCTATCCCAACTGGTGTTGCAACGTGTTTGCAACACCTTTTAACTCCTAACCTATCATTGTCGAAACCAATTAAACATTCTTTTTTTTTGGACATTACTGCAGCACTAATCACATTTAAGGGTTAGCAGAAATTGTAAGCAGGATATTCCTTGTTTTAGTAACATATTCATAATAATTTTTCGCGCTAATATGCATTCCACCGGCCAGTGCTCTATCACTTCAGAAGATCAAGTAACGCATTTTAACTCCGTGGTCATAGATATTTTCGTCTACAATGTTCCAATTTAAACTTTCTTGAGCTTTCATGGATAATTGCTATCAAGTGAAGAGGTTGCATTAGCGCTATAAAGACCTATGAACCACGTTGTCACCTCACTAACCTTTCGCAATAGCTAGCAATATTGATGTATTTTCCGCTCAGTCTCTGTGTGATGTATATTTCAAGTATAAGGTTCATCTTCATCAAACTATTATGGCCTAGTGTTGCCTTAAGGTGATTCAAGCCAAATTGTAAATGTACTCTCACTATTTAGTTGATATTTTTAAACGTTGAGAAATTACGTTTCAATCTAAGATGAATATACGCAAGAAACTTGATGCATAAAGTAAAAAAAAACACCAAGTAGCTATATTTACCAATCATGATTCATGGGTCGATAAATTTTAGTTTTCCAGAACACTGTGTTTTCTTTTATGTACCTAATTTCCATGTAAAGTTGGTGTTTTTGGCTATCAAAAAAATTACCTAAAGGTATTATTAATGAACGTATTAATTCAAAACAATAATTGTCAACAATATACCCAAATATTAATAAACAAATTTGAAATACCGAAATGATTTTCTGTTACCACATATATATAATATGAATGAAAAATATTTACTGAAATGGAGATGTTTATAAACATTTCTTCCACAGAAACCCAAAAATGTATCCTAGTTTCATTACGAATTTAAACTGTTAAAGATTTAGTGATTATATAAATGCAATTACTAATGCATCTAATTTTACTTTTCTTTTTGAATGCTTTCCTCATTATTTATTTATGTTTACTTTTATTTACTCACAGGTTTCCTTAAAACCGGCGGTCGCGGCAGTGCTCAGGGCAACTTTGGCCTCATGGACCTCGTGGCTGGGCTCCACTGGCTGCGGGAATCTCTCCCGGCTTTCGGCGGTGACTCGAATCGTGTCACTGTGCTGGGACACGGGACAGGAGCCTCACTCGCACACCTGCTGGCGCTGTCACCCCTAGCCGACGGTGAGTAAAATTAAACGATCTCTCTACCATCATACATTGATTCGCCACGCCTTATGTGCTAGAATATACATCCTATCTCATAAAGTTCTACTATTCAACACGCGGAGATGAACATCAATGAGCTAAAATGTTTAGTTGGAACTTAAACTGTTGAAAAACTCACCTACTCTTCAATATCTAGAATGCAATGAATCAAACTTATACGAAAATGACAAATAGAAATTGGTGTGTTTTTAGCACATTATATGTGCATTAAAAGGGAATATTATCTAAAAAATAAAATAAAAATTACGTCTTTATTGAGATAAATTAGGTCTTCAAAGGACTCTATGAGGAATTTCAAATCATTGAAATAAACAAATGTTGTAGTACGCGCACGGGTGCAATATTATGCATAATATACCATTATAATATACTATATACCATAATATACCATTTTTTAAATATTATACCATTATGATGAAATTCACCATGACAAAATCACTTGTCTTAACCGCGATTCGAACCCGGATCTCCCAATTTCAGTTGTGTTAAGCTGATGAAAGCCGATGCAACTCATCTAAGTTAGTCGTTCGATAGCGTTGATGTTGGGTTTATCCTCCGCTACAGTGGCTTAATAAGCACGACCACGTCTCATGTGCCACGATGTGGACTTGAGATGAAAGTTCAAATTTTATCCCATTAGTGTATGACTTAATTACATTTAATATCACATAAAAATTCTGACTGGCTATATTTTCACTTATGTCCTTGTAGAACTCAAACCTGCGACCCCCACATTAGCAAGCGAGGACGTCTAATACCGCCACCAAAGCTGGTAGTAAAATGAGAAAGAAGGTCATAAAATCCATAATGTGATATCTGCTCCTCCATTGTGGTATGGGTCTGAAATCTAGTGATTTACAAATCACCGGACATAGAGAATATAAGCTGAAGAGAGAGGCTTCTGAGAAGCGTAGCAGGCTATATACTGCAGGACTAACAAATAAATCAAGACGTTAGGGAACAACGAACAACAACCACAAGACGTTAGGGTATTTTTAGGAGTGTGTGAGAATGGGGATGTACATAGAATTAGAGAAACACTTCTTCCTAGACAATTCTATAAAGGCCCATAGGTAGAAGTTGTAAAGAACCTCTCAAGATGACTTAACTACTTCTTCATGAAATGCTTTCTACGGAATAGGCTAACCTATCTAGAACGAAAATATTTGTTTTTTTTACTGGCTGTTAATAAATTCATTTTAAAAGAGATTTTTATAATCCAGTATCAAATCCACTGCTCTCTTTTACCATCATTGTGTATTTGGATGTATAAAATAGTCATGCGTAATTCTGTGGAGAACACATCTTAAGCACATAAATCTAATTAGCCAAACTTTTAACTTCAGCATATCAATAAATGACAGCACCGATTAAATATATTTAAATATATCTGAAAGTATTATCACTAATTACAAAATAACCAAGGCTTTTTCCACGTAGAGTTCTAATTTTGAATTACGTAATCACTTTGTAGTTGTTTTTAACTCCAATTTAATAATCTCTGGTTAAATATTTTTTTGTGTATACAAACCGAGGTTAATACGATATCTATATATATTTCAGATTGGGTGAGTTTCAAGTTGACACGAAAGTTATTATTTTAACCCCTCATAATATCTGTAGGTCTAATGGAAGTGATAAAATGAGTTATGCCGTGTCAAAAAACTAGATCAGCTGAAAAGATACAAGTATCCCTTATTTCCATTCATCTTTAGTGACTGTGGGAAGAAAAGAACGAGACTCTCGACACTTCTTTTATTGGTAAGTGTCTAACAACCCATGCTACTAACTCCTCTGGTGGCATTCAGGGTAGTATGTTGATATCACGTAATTATAAAGAGTAAATGAATTGAAATAAATAAGCGATGAAGTTACGTTTTTGTCCAAAGTAGTGCCCTGCTGTACATACGTGTGTAAATGCTGTTTTACTAAATGACTAATACTTTTTTTTGAAAGAATGATTTTATACGATTTTATGGCAACAATTTGCCTCACTCCATAGGATACATTTTAATGAATGAGAATCTGAGGGATAGTCAAGCATGCTCAGTTTCTTGACGGATTTCCCTGAGCAATCTAGGGGATACTAACTGGTCTTCTTTACTAGTATCTTTACTATGTCATTGAGGATATATCCTACAATTTAACTTCCCTGTGCACTATTTTGAACTCCTTACCACAAAGTAAACTCACTGTCATCAGTTGTAACGATGTCCCACTCCTGGCGCTTGGTTTCACGAACTCACAAATCATCATTCTCATCTTCATTTCATTCCTCAACTCATAACTCAACCCGTGCACATCTCTAACATTCCAAGTACCAATTGTCGACTTTCTATTGCCATATTCGTCTCTTTATGGGCCAATTTTATACAACTTTCATTGATCATCGCGGCTTCGGCCGTTCAGGGCAATTCTTTGACTAATAGCAGTAAGTTGGAATAGAATTGCTAGGTTACCAGCCTTTGGTGAACCCGTTCAACGGGCAGCTTTTCCTGCTCACAATTAGGGCGTGTGTGAAGCAATGCATGGGAGTATGAAGAACAGAACTTGGATGCAAGGATTGGGCAATATAGAGGAACATTTTCAAAGGAAGTTAGTTTTACAGGGCTTATGGTAATAACTAAATTATTGGAATTTGCCTACCATGAAATTTGCCAAGTTCTGGTGGTTCTGCCCCTGGGAAACCTGAAGGCAAGCAAATCGCTTATCGGGATCGCAGGGGCATACGGGCCATCAGAATAGTTGGAGAGCAAAAATAGAAGCCAAATGGGTTGATGGGTCTTCAAGTATATATTATTTATATGCCAAAAAGTACTTATCTTGAGTTCTTTTTACTGAATGCAGTTGATGTTACCATGGAATGATATCTAGGCTTAGTGCGGTTATCCGTTTAATGGCGCTCTACTGCGGGGCAGGATTAGGAGGCGGTGAACTGAACTGAATTGAGTGAATGAATCTCCGTTCGTGTGACTCATCCAAAAGTCCCTCAAGTTTATATTTCATTCATAATATGCCCAAAGCCCTCAGCTGCAAATGCAGTGGTACCCGACGAGAAGAAAAAAAAGTGAACATTGAAAATGCGAAAATAAAAAACTCTTGTCACTCATTTTAATTCCACCACCGCTTTTGTTTCAGTGCCCCCGTGCCATTTTTTTTTTCGAGAGTCCGTCATGCCCAAAATGAACGAAATAAGAATACCTACAAGGGGTCCTGGACCAGTGAATAATGGGAACGGCCTTTTTAAAAATAAACAATGAGAAAGGTCGTGATAAAAAACACAACAAATAATTATAATGAAAGGATGGGAACCATGAAACCCTTGGAAATTCTAAGCGCCCTCGTGACATAATTTTCGGGAAACCGGGGGTGAAATTAATAAATAAAAGAGGAGGTTTGTTTGGAGGGCTGTTGTGGTTTTTCCTTCCTCCCGCCTTCGTCCCTTCCATTCACGTCGGGAGTCAGAGTCGGAACGAGAGGCAACCTCACCGGGACGAGTGGACCGTTAGGTTTGGCGAGCACATACGCTGTCGGCCAATGGCAATAGGGAGCGAAGACTCTTCACACACATGCACTTCTTCTGTTTCCTCATTTAGGCCCTGGGTCGAGGACAATCCATTAAAAAAGCTTCCTTCTTTTCACGCGGTACCGTAGACAAAGCGAGAGAGCAGATGGCGGAGATCGGTCTGGAATGTTTAGCCGGTGGTGCAGCGTCGGGTATATCGGGAATACTGGAGCTTTTCAAGGGACGAGTTGGGCTCTTTCAGTTCGTATGTCCTCATCCTTTTCTGCTGCAGTCGCGTGATGAAAAAAGCCTCGAGGACGTTTTGTTATGGGTTCAAAGGTAAGGTGACGACAGCGGAGCTTCCTGTACAGATGCTGTCAAATATTTTCACGGCAGGTTTCACGGCCAAGTTGTTCTATATTGAGTGTTTTTTTTATTCAACTGAGGGATTCGTTTCATATGCTCTTCGCTAAAGCCAATGACCCTCCATCTCATTTGAAAAAGCATTTCAACGAATATTGAGTGAGGGAAATTAAAGTTGAAAAAATATTGTAATTTCGTTTTTAATCGTCAACCAATTGATCATTCAAATTTGGTAAATTTCTTACATTTTCTTCAAGTCATGCCTGTATACTCAAACCAGTTACACCAATGTTAAAGTGAAATATATTGAGCGTGAGACAAGGGTTCAATATGTTTTTAATGATTCCTAATATACTATTAACTGTAGTTTCACAGTCCACTGTTTACAATCAAGAATTATCCTCGAACTATCTCAGCATATGTGTTTCAGTATTTGTATTAAAATAAAATACATATACCACTCCCACACTCACTGACTGATCGCAGCACATCTGGAACCAATTATCGTTTAATTAAGCTATAGCAAAAAAGTATTCTAATAAGCGAAATTTATGGGTTCAGTTTAAGTTGTATATCAATAAAGAGAAAAATGGGGCTTGGTGCGTTAGTATGATTTTCCATTTGTGAAAATTCATCCAACCTGAATAGCTACCATGAAATATTTCATGTTTTGCTACGCTGTATAACACAATTTTATGGCATGTTTTCCAGTAATTATATATTTTTTACTTGTATTTCGATGAAATTTCGAAATTATACTTATTCTTTCGGTATTGATTCGTTTAATCGTATTAGATGAATAAATAGTCCATTTTATATGAATGATTTGGAGAAATAATGGACGGAATATTCCCTAGAGGGATCATGCCTTATTATTTTGCAACTTCAATACTTTGACGCTTGGGCGAGATAAAGGGGTGCGGTCGATGAAAATAGATTGAGAAGTGGAGGAGGTGGAGTTTTGAAAAGGAGGTGCTAGAAATATGAAATGAGGGGTTGGAAGGAGGCAAGAGTGTGGATATTATGGGAACGAATGGTGACATTGAAGAGGTAATTGGGAAGGCAGTGGATATGCATGGCTCAAATAAGGTTATCAATTAGGATTTATTGCGGCATTTCAACCATGTTCATTTCAATATCACTCAAATATACAGTAAAAACTGTATTGATTTAAGTACTATAAATACTTGAGTGTTATCCAAACGATTAGTCAAGAGTTAAATGAAAGCTTAAGAGAGTTAAAAAGATTTTTATACCTTAGTAACAAAATCGCGTTGAAGTTGTAACATATAATTAAGCATATAAATATAATTTTCTGTCACCCATTGCGACATTTATATCAATAAGGAATGAAATGGCCTATGCGCTGTCCACTGGCAATATGATCACGTAAGGAAATTTTATTCTTTTTTAAGTCAAAACTGCGTTTTGTAATTTCTCACCTGCAAAGGCGCGCTGTATAGTTTACTAAGTTTCTTTATTATCCACAATTTTACTTCTAGTTTTTCACCTCAGTGCAATGCAATGTATGGTTTGACATGTACTGCCGGCCCAAGGCGCGGGCAATATGGACAAAAGCCACAGGCGGCTGGCCGTAGGGGCGGCCATTATGCGAGATTGTTTAATGTGAAAAGGGGACAGCAATTATAAATTAGGAAATTGTAACGAACTCCTAACACGTTTTTCTATCTTAAAGTACCTTCTGTAGTATTTCGTAAAAGTTACTGACAAATAACTAACTTCCCTAAAAGCGCAATGAAACCTTGAGGCTAAAAACTCTTCATTTGTCCCATAACGCCTACCCGCCAGACTATTGAAACGAACTCGGGTAATAATTTCTCAGCAATTCATGGTTTAAATTAAACCCACCAACATAAGGTTGGTTAAACATAAATAAATCCCCATCAGCACTTTTTCTTGTATAATTTGAATATTGGATATAACTTATAGATTAAATATATCTGACGGAAAAGGCATCTGTAATGTTAAAAGTATCGTTTGGAAACTCCATAATATCTCTAAAATTCACGAAAAATAACGAAGTCACAATCGGTAAATACATCTTGGCTTTTGGCGGTCATATATAAGACTCTCCATATTTGTAAACATTTGATCAGGCCAGCACTGGGTACTGCTGAAAATGGTGATTAAATATAACTGGAACTATTGTAAGAGCTCTTTAGGGCTAAACAATGGAATTTCTGGGATCAAAACGGCATGGGTAGTGAAAAACGAAAAAGACTTCCAAAAAGGACATGCTGAAAGGTTGACTTGAAGGGTTGGCGTCGAGAGGCAAGGATATATAATGTTGAAGTTTGGGAAGTAGCCTTGTGGGGATGTGAGTCGTAGAAGTCTGGTGGACATGGGAGGTGAGAGAATGTAACTGTTCCCACATGCGAAGGGCGTCGAATTGTTGAGGAAAATAGGTTTCAGGCACGGTAGACATCGATCTGCAGCTTCGGACCACGCTACAAGAAATCTTTTGAGCGCCACATCTTCGACTCTCAACTCGCCGTCCATCCTCATGGCTCCCCGGCTGCTGCTTAAAGTCCTCCTTCCACTTACTTCTCTTCCGTCTCTCTCTCTCCGCTCTGAGGATGTGCTCCGCGAACCTCCCATGTGCATCACTCCAGCCTCTTTAAACTGCCCACCATCCTTTTTTTATTAACCGTTTGCCGCGATGCAATCCTCCAACATCCGGGACCGACTACTTTACTGACCTCGTTCTGCCTGCTAGGATCCCATTTACGTTGAGTTACTAAGTTACACACAAGAGGGCTCACCGGCGCTGCGATCACGTTACGAATTGACGCATAGCCACCACAGTACCGTTTTCATAAATAAATCCTTAAGAGATCGGACGTTTGGAGTCTTACGAACTAGAGTGCTTGAAGGAAGCAATGCATAAGGCTAACTGAAGCAAATTAGATATGCAAGGTGAGGGCAGTATAGATTATGAAGCTGACTCCGCTTTAATTATATGTACCAGAGCAGAGTCAGCTTTAGAGGTCAAGAATATATATTTTTTTTAATTTGTGTATCCTAAATGGGAATGGTGTGATGAGATTAATTAAGCAGTTGTATTCAGGATTTGACAATAAACAGATCAAGTGGAGGTCAAAAGCCAAGAATACCAGTAATTCCTACGGGGGAAATGTTACGGGTATGCAAGGAACGAATAGTATGGAGGAAATTAATTTAGCAGAGTCAGTTTCTTATCGAGATTTAAACTTTTCCGCCTCTTACTCTGAAAGGGAATGGGTATGCATGTAATTATGTATTAATAAATCATTTTTTCTTCGGGAGGAGATAGGTCTTGGGAAATAGAAATAAATTTGATTTTCTATTTAAAAAATTCTCGTGCTTCTTCTTCTACAAATTCTCAGCATTTGTAAACAATTGGTTATTCAAATTTGAAACAATATTTCACGAAAAGTACACGTAGAAAACATTTACTTTTGAGTATTTTCTTACAAAAGTGAGTTTGGCTATTTTTTTTAGTTCCTCTTGTCTTTTGTGCGCATAATTTTAATTGTGATTCTGGTTAGTAAGATATTCTTAAACTGATAACTTTGATTTCTGTACTTTTTACGGTGGGTACTAGGATGTAAATGGAGTGTTATTATTTATTTTAACTTTATTTAAATTAATGCTCTTTTAAAAGTCTTTTTTAGTCGGTAATGTTGGCTACTTAACGAAGACCTGAAATAATGTTGTTTCTTCCCGTCTAAAAATATGACATGTGAGATTGTCTTACTTTCTCCTGATTATGTTATCAAATAATAATCGTCATTTGTAATCCGGGGAATGGGGAACGGAGGACTGAACCGGGGAGAGCCGGGGAACGGGGAATTGTCGTAATATAATCGCATTAGAAGAGATTCGTATGATATTACGTTCCTATTTTATAGTTATTTATCTTTTATTACCCCGGAAATCACTATTTTAACTATTTTTTAATATTTGATACTACCATTTATCTCATATATATTGTCTTGTAAGTTATTCTCTCATATATGTCCGATTTGAGCTAGATTAATTTTTTCTGGCGGACAAGGCGAAGTATTAACGTTGAGAAATAGATTATACACAAGTGAATATCCAATTTTCTACTCCACCAATGACAGATTTCATGCAGAAAAGAGCCATGGTAAAGCCTATCGTAAATCATTGAGACTATTGCCCATTTGTTATGGGTAAGTTCCGAACGGCAAAATTGGAACGATACCGTGACTAAAATATCAGGCAATATTGATCTGTAACCGGTAAACCATGTTTTCCAATGTTAGCGCAAGCTAATTCCATTTTTATTCAGTGCTAAGGAAATTAATACGTTTATCCATAAAATTTTTTAGGGTTTTAGGGTAAACTATTATATCATTTTGTCAGATTATCTAAAACTAACCACAATTAGGGACAGAAAATTCTGGATTATAGTGTCAAATCTCATTTATTAATTCTTAGGGGCGAAGTCTTGACTGGCAATGCTTACATGAAGCCCATCGAACTGACCATTATTTTTTATGAAGTGAAACATTTACACCATGAAAATCCTTAGTCGGTTTCCAATTATAAGCATGCAATTTTCATTAGAGCCGATGTGATATCTCTATTCAAACCAGCCAAGTTGTATCTTTTGAAGCCTGTATTGTTTTACTGTAGTGTTATTTTTAGGTTTTGCAGCGATCCCAGCTGGCTAAGTCCTCACCGCTCGTAATTTTTATCCGGCATATTTTCTGCCACCTGTATTCATTTACACCCTTCTCTAGTTTCAGACCCTCTGCTTGGCTCATACCGCTTTTTTCACTATACCACTCTCGTTCAAAAACATGTTATTTAATCCAAACTACTCAAACTACTCAAACAAACAAATAAAACTTCTATCTCTATTATTTTATATTTTTAATGATTTAAAGTAAATTACTCTACACGGAAATTATTCCCGTTTCCCGTTAAATCTCTTTAAAAAACAAAATCCTATCTGGGCTCGAAATGAATTAAAAATATTGGGATTTTTTTCCTGACTCGACCCCAAGTTCTAACCCTCCCCTGAAAATTTCAACCTTCTTGCTGGATTATAAATGCCCAGGAATTCGAATCGATGAGTGAGTCAGTTTTTTAGCTTTATATAGCGTTACAGGATCAGTCAGTGATGGGGGTTATTGTATATACTAATGTATATATGATGAGGGTTATTGTATATACTAATGTATATATGTTTAGTGTAGGTTATTTCACTATCAGTAGTCTAATACCTGGAGGCCGTTACTATTTAGAAATTATAAACATCTGTAATAAAAGGTAACATTTTTACTATAGCAGTGAGGTAGCTATGCGAATCATCATTGGGCTTATTGAGTTTGAGATCAGTTCATGTAGAGCTTATCTCCTGTACCCGCAGTGAAGGCGAAGCGTGCCCATTTCGTGGCACCATATTGGCATACACTTCAAGCGGGTTGCATAGCTTCCAAACCCCACTGGTCTTATCCATCCTACTTTCTGCCGGAGAAATAGCTACGAAAATATGCAATTTTTAATGTTTCTTTTGTCTGTAACCAAGGAATGGAAAGAGGGAATTGGAAAGTCGCATCACGGAATTTACCCTAAATGGAGGTTAATTATTCAAGATCGAGACCAAAAGGAATGTAAAATTACAAGCACATGTTTTCTACGTCATAAATTACGTCACTGGCATGTCGTAACCTGTCGGTCTTTTACTCCATTATCCAGGCGCAAAAAATCATATTATTGCAGTGAGCAGTCACCCATGGCTGATAAACGGTAGACTCACCGAGTCGACTGCCTTGCCCCTGACATTCCTTGCACTTGCTTGCGTTGCACCCCGTACAACATTTATGTCAATGTGGCGCGCCTAAATTGCTTTTTTATTTATAATTTATCAGTTTCACAAATGGAAATTCGGAGATTTTTACAGGTACATGTAATACTACAAGAAAAACGAACTTAATCGGTTCAGTCGATTTCTACATCTTTGGCACTGCTCCCTCTCTCCCTCCACAGGCACTGCCTACAATTAGTACTGGTTAATGTTGATCTCCATTTAATTTCCAGAGAGTGATTTTTGTATACATACCCGCGTGAAATAGTTCTATCATACCGCTAGAATCCATTCAAACTTTGTAAATTTCGAAAAGAATTTTTTTTAATACGACCGGTTTCATCGCATAGGCGACATCTTCAGATGTCTGAACCTGAATATGTCGCCTACGCGATTAAACCGGTCGTATTAAATAAAAATCGTAGTGAAATTTACAAAGTTTGTATTGATTCTGTCAATATGGATTTTCACAAAGTTACGCCTGAGAATATCGAGTTCTACCATATCTCAATTGTTACTCCGCCGATCAAAAGTGACTTGTGTACGTTTCTTTTATTCAATTTGAGATTAATATGGAAAACCATGGATTTGAGTCGCATTACTTATTATAACTAGATTTATTATAGCAAACGCATAATGAAATGTCAACATTTTAAAGAAAAATCTATTCTGTACCTCCTGTACTGGACAACCATGTACCTGTAATACAGCAAGCAATTAATTACCGTAACCGCTTACCATAAATTCCGGGGTATAATTACGGGTGATGTCCCAACTGTATCAATAGTTAGCTATTTTTCTGTTTAATCTGAACTTTCTTTAAAGGACAGATAATCAAGGGATAACTTGTACTAAATATTTATAAGAGAAATATACCCTGTTAACAGAAAAAAAAATGGATTTTAATCGTTTTCTTGCGACTCTTTCAATATTTAAAAATAAATATAGTCGAAAATCGTGAAATATACAGTCTTCTAAAGACTAAAACTTAATGAAAGACTTTTATACATAATGTTTAAGCATTGAGATGAAAACAAGAAGTGACTGAATACCACAGTTTACAGATTTTACAATTCACTAGTATAACTGAATTTAGATCTTTAATTGCCTTATACGAGTAAATATAATATACTCAGTTTAGCAGTACAGAAAAATATAGGTTTATGAAAAAAAATTGCAAGCTTTTTGTCTGTGCAAGAAGGACTCTACCGACAAAAACAAAAGCAGATAGAGGTGACCTGCGTATGGACCATCTTAACGACCGCTAACGGGCTGGTACTGGCTAGTATTAGAAAAGGTTCACCAATTGGCTGTACTTGCCGTACTAAATCATCATGATTTCCTCTATGGTGGTTCATGTTGGGAGAAAATTAAATGCATATGTTAATAAGTCTGCCAGTATTACATATCTTAAAATCTTAATGTTCCTGAATGACTTAAAAAATGTAATTTGGCTGTTAAAACTCCAGTTCTTAGCATTTCCACGAGAGATTTCCCGGTGATGCTTGTGTTGCTAAACTGGGATTTGTTTCATCTCTCGTTCAATTCAATATGAAGTTCATGGAACGATCGATGTTTTGGGTAGGTAGGTATTATTAAACTTCCAGATTGCGTGACGAATTAGTGGATTTCTCCTCTACCCTGATTGTGTGGGTTACGAACATCAATCTTCTCCACCATTAGCAAAAACCATAAAAAAGGGCTGTCTTAATCAATCTTTCCGTCTATTTTGCTTCCTTCGAGAGCGAGCAGAACCCAAATTTAGAGACCGGAGAAGTTACGGATCTCGATTCTCTCGCTCCTGCGAATACTCGGCTCCAAATATCGGAAACATATTTGAGTCAATGGTGCCGCGAGAAAGAATTTCTTTTCCAATTTTATTTTCCCTAGCCGTTCAATTTTTCTGGGTTATACATCCATCCAACTTTGCCTTAAGGATAAATCCTCGTTGGGAGGTTTCAAAATGTGGGTTGGAAGTTCAAGTAATCAGTCTTATTTTCTAACCGAAAAGTTCTGGCTTAGGACCTTAAATACGACTCTCGCCCGAGTAGCCCAGGGTGGAGCGCTGAATAATTTGCACCTTCATGGAGTAGGCCCTACATTAAAAGCTTGCCTACGAATAACGGATTATGTTTACCTGATGTTATTAAAATTGATCAATACTCCGTGAAACCTGCGTTTACTGATCAAATCCACAAAGGATTTCAACTGGTTGCGTTTTAGATTTGGATAATTTCATTTGGGTAATTCATAATTTCATAATGTCATGAGATGTTTCATTTTAAAATATTCTATTCTGGGCAATGGTTCGTAAGCTCTTTATTATTACTGAGATATCCTGCAAAGTCCCTGAAATACGACGCTGGCGATCTTGGAGAATAGGTTTGGACAACAATAACGATACCTAGCTCGCGCATTTAGATGATTCCTCAGACAGCGTTCAACCGCGGGTCAATTTTCACCTCATAAAAGTTGGATTGCCATTGAACGCCATTGGAGACGATAACTTATGCCCGGTTCAGACTACTATCATACGAACCAAAGGAGCCTAAACCTATTCACCCTACACTATCGTAAATCAATGCTGTCCTCACGAGAAATCGCGATGAACAATTAAGAGCAAGCGAACGCAGTTAGGATTCTCACATCCCTGTGAGGTTTTAAAGTTATTTAAAAAATTAGTTATAAGAGCCAATTACACTCCTCTTTGCCTATTCATCAGCACCTACATCTACTCAATACTCTGCAACCACATCAAGGGTGTGTGGCAGGGGGTGAGTAGTGACCAGCATGCATGATACATCATTGTATCGTCAATTTCCTTCATAATTCTTTGTCGTCCTTCATTCTCTCTCATTTTTGCTCACGGCACTAACGCTGGCCACTGTTAGGTGGAAGCGTTAATAAATACTATTTATATGGTAACTAACGGGCGTCAACATGGTTGGTAGCGTCTACATCGATGAGAACGATGGTCTCTATATAAGTGTTTTGCATTGGCATAATTAAGGATTAAAGTTTGGAAACGGCAAAAAAAAACAGTTATAAACAGTCTGTAATAGTCGCAGGTCAATAGACGTATTCACGGACAACCGGGAATTACAAAAGGTAATGTCCTCGATTCTCACTTAGAAGCTGTCCAAATTTGAATATTTCAAATATGTCGGAAAAACAACATTTACCAGCCGTTTCCTAGACGACGTCTAAGCCAAAAACTGTAAATTCAGTTGAAAGCCGGCGTTTATTCTTTGTCCAGCTTATTCATTGCCTAAAATTCTTTCTTGAAGTCCACCCTAGAGGTGCAAGCTCAATCTAGAGCATTCCCTGAAGTAATTGGCCGGGTGCGCGCATTCATTAAGCGACGCCTCCTCCTCATGATGACGAGGACGTTCGTGGCCAAAATCTTCCCCTCTACGAAAGACCTCCCACTTACCCCGCATACCCCCATGGGTACATAAACGTGAGACCCAGCCCGGCATGAAATGTGCGATAGGCCCCCCTCTACCAACATCTAGCTGCAGTGGCCCATAATTCAAACTCGTTTGGGTTTTGCCACGCCTCTTCCCCGGCATCCGAGAGCGAGAGAGAGAGGGAGCTGCGACCAATTTCAATACCACCTCTTACACTTGGCAGCCATCTTATCTCTATTTCCGCCTGTCTTCTTCTCCCCATGCCTTTTATTCTCGTTTAATCTCTATCTTCCTCTCTCTGTATTTCTCTTCGTTCATTCTTTACACCGCCTGCCTTCACCCTTAGTAGTTTTCTCTCTCGCTCCTCCTTCCCCCTTCACATCTCCATCCGGGGAAACTTTTCCAGAGCCGACACAGGAAAAGGTCCATAAGAGCTCCTGCACCCCCTGATGAATTGGCTCAAGGGTGGGCCAAGGAGGGGACGTCGGGAAATGTGGGCGGAGGAGAAGTTGGGTGGGAAATGTCGGTCTGGGAATGGGAGGCCAGTGGGTGGGAGGTGGGATGGAGTGTGGGGATCGGAAGGAATAATGAGGGGGTTGGGAGTTTTCAAGAGGGGTTGGTTTTTTTATGTGAGGAAGGAGAGGAGTGATGGTGGTCGGGTAAAGGGTTGGGAGAAAAGAAATGGAGGAGGCGGAGAGGAGATAAGGTCGGATGGGAGATGGCGATGCGTGCGTACAGTGCTTGCCAAAATTAACGAAGCACTCTTGCAGCGCTACGCGGGTGGCCTCTGGTCGAACCTCCCTGGCGTTTTCCGAAAATTTAGGACTGATCTATGAATAATTTTTATGCAGCTATGAAAGCCTAGCTTTAGCTCTCACCACTAGTTCAGGGTCCCCATTTCACCAAAATTAATGCTCGAAAACTTAAGCACAGTGGCCATCTAAAAGTTATGTGTTTATTTTCTCCATGACTGTATATATATATATTTTAGCGCTTCTGCCTTTAAGAGCATGCATACATATGGCAAGAGCTGATTATTGGTAGAAGTAAGAACCTGAATATGTAAATTATCATTATCCTAGTGATCCTATATTTGCATTTATTCTCTTCATTCCTACTTTTACTCCACCCTTTCTGTTATGCTTGATCCATGATCTCTGCGCTAGAGGCTATGATATTTTAATCTCCCCCTTAATTTGAAATAATTTCCTTTACTAAGGTACCTTCATGAGACATTAGGGTATCCCAATCAATAAAGTTTAGCTAAAATGACGAAATAATTGTGCTATTACGGTTTAGCACTTTTAACTTACTCTGTTTAGCTCTTATCTCACTGCATTGACGTATATATCGTACAATTCGTCAACGTCCATGAATTTTCTTGCCGGGAATTACACTGAAAATTGAAAAATCCCATGGCAACCATACTTGCTCACAATCATGAGAAGTAGTACTCTTATAACTGTTGAAATTGTTGCTTCCATTTGCTTTTCATGATCCTGCGCATTATAACAGCAACTGTATTCCGCATCTCGGTAATTTCTCCCGCTTTCGCAAAAGTAATTGGATGATAAAGTAGCAAAATGGCATAAAAAGGGTTTATGTATTTTTGATAGGATGCGAAATAAGCTCATTAACCCTGATGATATCATACATTCGTGAGGGGAATGAGAGCAATTCTGTTCACCTAGATGTGGATTCAGAGCCACGGCTTGTGTAAAGTGATGTCAACGTGAGAAGCATTAGTGAAGCCTAATGCTTGTAATACGGCTTAACCTACCTCATCGTCAGCAAGCATTGAGTAAAGCTCGTCACAATCTATTTTTTGTCACTTCAGTCAATCACGTGAGACATGGAAAATAAACCTCCTTTATTTTAAAATAAACCTTTATTTTAAATAACGATAACCCTTGGTCAATAGAGCTAGGATACTAACCTTAGGTCACTAGAACATAGTGGTGTTACTATAAATGGTAGCTCATGTTAATCATGAATAAGGATTACTTTCACGTATTTAGCCGATTATCACGTTTAGTCCAGCGGTCAAATGCTGACCCTGCTACTCAACGTTGAATGCAATAGGTTAATGCGGAACGCTAAATCCAATAATGCCCAAAATGCCGCCTCCTTTTTGTTTTCAAGGCCAAAAACGTAGATCGTATTTCTGCCTGGTACTGGCCAGCTAGCCAGATCAATAAGTAACTTTCACCTCTAGATGAATGAATACTTGTTAAATCGAAATACCTTCACAAAATACCTACGAAATATTCACAAAATTATTTACAAAATGAGTAGAAGATGTCCTCTTCCAATGACTAAAAAACATTGTTCTACGCATTCAAGATATATATTTAGCAAGTCCGTTTTTCATACATGTACGGAATATCGGGACAAACTTTAAAGAGATTCTTCAGAGATGAGATTAATCATGAGATTTTATTAGCTGTAACACTGCTCAAACTTTTAATTTGCGTAAACGTTTTATTGACACCATTTTACTCACTGTTATCACCTATTATTTCAATTCTCGTAATCACTTGCTACAAATCAATATTACCTAATGAAAGAATATAGTAGGGGGATATTATGCTTGTAAACTTGTTCATTTGTCTATTTGTGCATATATTTCACCTTTTCTTAACGCATGGGTGTTTCAATAAATTATCTTATTGAGAAAAAATAATAATATTACTGATATACATTTTACTAAGAGGAAGCATTCGTTTCTTAAAATGAAAAATTCTCTATTTTAGTAAACGAACATGATATTTTCTAAAGAAATAATAAGTACTATATAAAATAGATCATTATATCCATTACCATGAAAAGGAGGTAATATATATTCTAAAGAAAGTTTTAGAAAATCTACCAAACCGACAAAATTTGGACGTGACGATTTACTTTGATGTTTCAGTCTATTTCACGTGAGGTAAATTCGAAGAAAATGTAGCAAAACTATGTTACCAGTTCATCTCAAAGCACTTATTCAAGCACCAAGTGCATAACTTTTTATTTTTCAGAATATGTGGTGATTTTAGGTCCATACGTTTTCTATTATACTCATCAGCATCAAACTGAAAACAGTTTCTCATGATCCACTCATATCTCAGAGCCATGCACCACATAATGAGTTGTATACGTTTTGTGAAAGAATATAATAAATAAATAAATGTGTATTAAAAACAGATTGGATACTGCTATGCTTAGTACTTACAATATTGGTGAAATACCTTAGAAGAGGCATTCAATGCATAATACCATATGTTTCAAATACATATGTAATAATATAGTGCTTGTTTAAGGGAACCTTTTTTCAGTGCGGTTGAAATTTTTTTATATATTTTATGGAGGAGCAATATTTTTCGCACATATGTATTTTGGACATCCAGCTGAATATATATTAAATCAAGGACCGGTATGGAGTTTGCTAATAAGATGCCAGATTGTGGAAGCAAATTGTAACAGCTATTTACGTTTTTCTCTGCTCTGTATGTACTCGGTAAAGTTACCTCAGATAATCATGACAGAATTGAGTAAGCTACTGCTGGTTATTCTCGTTGCCCTTGATTACGAAGGCATATGGGGTATTAGTCAGCAATTACATGGTCAAACCACGGAAAACCCAATTATTATGAAGTCACAGCCCCCGACGAGTTTCAACTTTTTTTGGCATTTTCGAGGCTGTGATGGCAAACTTTCGTCACTCACGCGGCTCGGAAATTCGGATGCCAAAATTTCCGAATATGTGCCCTGAGCGGAGCTTTTACGGAGTGAAATGGACGTCATTGGAGGAATGGAGAGTTGCAAGGATTCGTTCGGCTCCAGGCCACGGAGCAATCGAGGAAAAGCTTTTATTTTTCTGGGTTGCTTCCGTTTAAAATAAAGATAGTGGAGTTCCTCCCTCACCCCCTTACTCTTTATTCGGGTTTTAACGGCCGCAGTCAAGTAGGGTAGCAATTAAAGAAATGGAGTCGGAATGCTGGAGAGCCCTGAACGTTTTTCGCAAAAGGATCGTTAATTTTTTTTTCTGAGGGAGCGCTCGGGCCAGTTTTTGGGAGGGGGACATTGTTATGGCTCGGGCACCGTTATGACGAATTTTTCGTCGGTGGATATCAGTAATTTCCGCGTGACTCGGGTCTACTTTATTGGAAAAATGTAAGAAGCTGTAAAAGTAAACACTCCGTTAGACTGAATGGAACATAAAATCTTTTCTTCATTTCGGGAGGAAAAATAAATTATCTGCCACTCAAGACGCTGGCTGGGCGCTCGAGAAAATATCCTCCGATAAGAGTGCTTCGGAAATTCTAAAAGCCAGGCTTTGATGCCACGAGGTATCCTTAGATGATAATTGTTTGTTTTCACTCTCAGTCTTACTCAAATAAACAACGTTGACGATATGATTAGTAAATTTGATCTTCATTGTTCTTCTTCTTGTCCTAATAGTTCTTATATAATTTTTCGTAATTGGTTTAGTAAAGTTGGCGTGAAACTTCTCTAGGAACAAAATGGTGAACGAATTATAAATTTACGATGGCAGAGAGTAAAATTAAGGCTTTTTAAAATAAAAAACGGACGTTGGAAATGAAAATAACAGGTTTAATGTTTAATTTTGAGATTTTTGGTACCGATTTTCATAAAAACCATACATGTAATAAACAGTTATAGTTTTGCGGTCGTACTCTGCATGTATTAGTGATATTTTGTTAACTGTCAGCTCAAGTAAACAGCTATGACTGTATGCTTGGTCTATTTAATATATCTCGTTCCTCCTCTCCTTGCAATTGTGAAATTCTCGTTATTAGTTGAATTATGTATAAGTTTAGTGTTCTATTGAAGCAAAAACCAAAATAAACTTTATTCCAACGGTGGCAGTGAGAAAAATCTATACTTTTTAATGAACCATGCAAAATACGAAAATCCAAAAGCTCAATTTTCATTTTTCTATTTCGGAATTTTTATCCAGCTCTCACTATTATAAGTAAAATATTATTTAGCATCTATGATTTTAACTGAAAATTTAATGTGTTCGTTAAAAGGAAAACAATTTGTTCTTTTAATTTTATGTTCAGTCCTTTAATAAACGTTTTCGTGAGGAACGTATTGGGAATTTTTTTTTCCAGGACGTTCTTTCAGAGCTTCACTTCTTTCACGGGTGCCTCACAATTTATGTAAAAGCTTCTCAACAATAGGAGTATTTCATCCTTTCTTTAACGAGGCACATTAAAAATGATAAATGTCTTATATATTCTTGAGTCTTCAATTTCTATCAGAGATAATTAAGAATAGCTTTGTGTTTTCCTGTTGCAAAAATCTAAGGTCGTTAACGGAAAATATGTATTTTTAGTTAGTTCGGCGAGGTATCTAATACTATTCTTGTAATTTAACGCTAATTTCTTAATTCATGCGACGTATAAACTTTATCACGACTTTTTCTGAGAGGTTATTTGGGTATACATTGACCTTTGATTTGGTTTAGGTATTTGCTTTGCTTTGGCCATTATATGTAGCCATCAATCTGAGGGATGGTTTTCTGCAGCTCTCCACTCCACTTCCCTTTCCACCAACCACTTCGTTTCTAATTAATAATTTACTTTGAGGTATTTCAATATTTGCCTGATAAATTCTATTCTTGGTCATGCTCTGTACTTTTGCCATATATTTGTATTAATTATAATTTTCAACAGATTATTGTGATTTAAAATGTACCCAATAATTTAATTTCTTTTTTCAAAGTGTTTCTCTTGAAACATTTCTATCAAATTCTTCGTAGAACTTCTTCGTTGGCGAGACTCTCCGTCTATTTGACATTTTTCATTCTTTGGTGGCACACAGTAGATTTCTACCACACTCATTTCCTCTGCAGCTTTTATTGATCTGGCAAAAAATTATTCTTGAAAAATAAGACCTCTTTTTTCCATGCTTGTGTTACTGGTTTGGTAAGAATCTCAAATACAATTAGAGATTTTTCGGTTATTATAAATTTACTTTATTTTTCATTCTTATTTCAATAATCTTTTTCATCCCTTTGTTTTTTCTTTATTACCACTCAACACTGTACGTGCTCAGCTGGGTGTAAGACCATTTCCAAAATTATCTCCAAATGTCCGCTAATCGACTTTTTTTTGTTTGGCTCAAATATTTGTGCATTCTGTCATGCGAAAGTATGCGACCAAGAGAGCGTCATATTATCCTGGTGTTTCGGATCCACCAAGAACTAAAGTAATTAGGCAGGCATTATTTTTTACTATGCATTGTATATTTTTGTAGTGAAGCAAGATATTTTTTGATCAAGTCTTTAGTCTTTATTATACTCAACTGAGTGCAAATTCACAGCTTTCACTAGGCTGGAATGAAAATTAAATTGTCGTCGTTTTTTTAAATTTTTTTTCGTATTTATCGAATTTACATCGCATGCGTAGATGATATAATCCGCCACACAAGCAAGGTCCCTCAGTTTCTGTTAATCTTTTTTCTGTAGCTTTCATATCACGTGATCTCGGAGATGAACGAAATACGATCTGCCGGAATAAATGACGAAATTTAATGGAGAGATAATTGGCTAAATATAATAAAACATCTCTTTTTGGTGTTATAAAAAATGGCCGCCGTCTTAATTTCATGAAAAAGGACGTTTTCTTTCTATTTATTTAAAATATTGATGCATACAAAATATAAAGCTTTGGTTACGGTTTCAGTAAAAAATAATTTTATCCTTGTACATTGTTAATTATATGTACTGAAAAGATAAATGATTCGTTATTCAATTTTTTTAGCATTCTATATTCCGTTTTCCATACAAAATATGCACATTTTGACGATATTTACATGCCAGAGAACTGCCTTGTGATACAGTAACCTCTTTAAAAGGGATTCATTAGGGTCACTTTTACCAATGAGCATGAAAGTGGATTTAGATATTTTAGTGAAAGGAATGATACATAAGTTTTGATTGATATCTAAAGGTTTCAATAAATCTTCTAAAGCATCTAAAGGTTTCATCATTGAAAATTACGAAATATATTTACCAGCTGGAAGAACACAATGAAGGCATTTTTCTTTTACTTCTCATTTGCCTTATGATAGATAAATCTCTTTCATATGGGATCTCTTGATATGCAAATTTATGGAAGAAGAAACCAAAACAGATTTTTGTCATATTTTTTCAATACAGCAATTATCGTGAGATTTCGACTATAGATCGTGCATGGTTAAATACTCAATAAGCCATTTTCTTTTTAAAATAAGTAATACCACATATATAGTATATCACCTATGATAACCTGAAACGTAGGTGTGTGATGACTTCAAGAATAAGGCATATACTCAAATGGCGCCGTTTAAAGTTTATATATTTTTGCTTTGATTTATTCAGAAACTGCATCTGCGTCAATGGGAGAAAATGGGTTAAGGGTGATTTTAATGTACGTCATTACCCCATTCAGAACATAAAACCCGCCGCGAATATCCCGCCGCGAAAAAATTAACGCAAGATTCTACACCCCTACATTTTTTTGAACTGAGAAGAAACTGTTTTAAAATTGGTAAGGTGTAGTGTTAAGTATGCAGTGCAGGAAAATAATGTGAACTTTATTTTATCCCTAGAGGAAATTTACACATTCCTTGGCATATTGTACGCTAGTGGTTACGTACCTATACCAAGAAAAAGGATGAATTGGAAGAGAGCTGATGATGTAAATAACATTCTTGTTAGCAACTGCATGCGACACAATCGCTTTGATGGAATATTTCGCTTTTAGCATGCATGCGATAATACGAAATTGCCCCCAGGGGACAAAATGGGCAAACTGAGAGGTATTCTAGATGTTTTGAATAGAGGAGCATTTATCATACATTCTCCTAATTAATGCAATATTTCGATTGATGAGTCCATGGTCCCTTATTTTGGCCGTCACCGATGCAAGCAGTTTATCCGTGGTAAGCCCATTCGCTTTGGCTTCAAGGCGTGGGTAGCTGCACAGCGTACTGGTTACTGCATGCAGGCTGATATCTATCATGGACGTAAAGTTGGAGAGGCAAAAGCGCCTAATGTGACCTTAGGGGAATCAGTAGTTTTGAAGTTTGTGGAATCACTGGAAAATGAATTCCCCAATGTAAACTTTAACTTTAACTTTGACAATTTCTTCACCTGCTGTAATTTGTTATAACATATAGCAAAAAAGGGTATGTATGGCACTGGCATAGTTAGATCAAACAGGATAGATCACTGACTCATTCCGTCTAAGCAAACGATGAACAATAAAGTGAGAGTTTCGTATGAATCATTTGTTGATAAAGAGTATAACACCATCGACTTTAGTTGGAAATATAACAGCGTCGTCAACATCATGTCCAATCAACTTGGGGTCTTTCCAATACAGGAAGTTCCACGATACTCTGTAGCAAGAAGAGAGGAAGTGAAAATCCCGCAGCCTAATGTCTTCAAACAATATAACCGCAACATGGGCGGAGTGGATCTTATGGACCATAATATTGCCGATTATCAAATTTCGATTCGTGGCACTGCGCCTAAGCTAGTCGCTCGCAATTATCTTGATATTGTAGCGGAACATCAGAAAAAATATCATAGCGGCCACATCATTATTACGAAACAATCAAGGCGCAGGTGTCGTAGTTGTGAGAGTAAAACAACAAAGGTTTAAGTTCCTTTTCATGACTACTGTTTTGCACGATACCATTGTTTGTAATTTATAAATATTGGGTTCACAGACAGTTTAAGTACAGTTTAATTATTTATTTTGTTAAGGTACATTAATTGTAAACTTTTGAATTTTTTAAAATTTGTATTCTAATTGCTGTGCTTAATATAATAGGTAAATGTTGCACAACAGTAAAAGAGTTCATCTTATGTATCATAATTTTTATTGCTGGCACTAATACGCAAGGGAAATACACTAGCGTATTGCGCTGCATACTTCACGCAATTTTTCTGTTTTCACCAAAATCATATATTTTGTCGGAATAGTGCTGAATTGGAGAATTGAAAAATGTTTTTATTTTAAATACTTAATAAAATTGTTAAAAACTAATTTAAATACATTTTTTAATTTAAAACCCTTTTCTCGAAGAACCGCCCAATGGGTCGTTTACGACCAAGTCACGCACGAGGTAACGAAGCGTGACACTATGCTCAACTAAATTTTCCCATCATAATGGATGATTTATAACCTTTTCTGATCATTTTTTGAAAAAAAAAAAACTTTTAAAAAATCGCTGGGCGGTAATGTATGCCGCTGATGTGTTCTTCACTTAATTTAGTCTGGAGTTCAAACTTTTTTTACACGAGATAGACGTACCAAGGTAAACCTGCATGAATATTCTTTCATTTCAACTTAGTATAATGTATGTCTTTATAGAAATCTGAATTTATTGCTTGAAGAGTCTGACTTTAAGGTTACGAAGTAAAAGTACTTGTTTGCTGTAGTGGTAGGAGGAGAAGGGTGAACAAAGAGTGGGTAAAGTAAGTGTAATGGATGCTTCAGTGAAGGACATGCATGAAAAAAGTGTGCTTAGATAATTTGAGCACGTCAAGAGAATGGATGATAATCGAAAAAAGAAGCATATTTATGATGGAGGAGTGGTTGGTGCGACAGGAAAGGATAGACCGAGAAAGTCACTGATGAATGCAGTTGAAGATACTTATTTGAGGAATGATTAAAGGATTCATGAAAATGAGATAGCTGCATAAATCAATGCATAACTGTAGCAGAAGGAGTTTTACATGGAAATGGAAGTGCGATATTATACAGAGGAAAAATCATTCGCCTTGACCGGGATTCGAACTCGAATCCCTCGATTTCGCGCCGAGTGCTTTAACCAGTTCAGCTACCGAAGCGTCCTTGTCCCCTGTGGATTATTTATCGCACGATTTGGACTGCTAATGGCGACATATGTCTAGCAGTTCTGACCAACATACTCCTATAAAGCTACGAAATAACTTCTTATGTTTTAATAACCTCTTTCACACTGCCCTAGCCTCACATTCCTCTTTCTGTAGATTTGCAACAAGGTTTGTTGTTTCTACTTCATACACGCCCCTCTGCTCTTAAGGTTCCTAATATACCTCCAATATAATATATCAATAGTCTCGTGCACCGCATTCAATCATGACTTTCTCGGTCTACTCCGTACCATTCTACCATTCAGTACGCTATCACATATCTGTTCGTTATTCCAAAGAGCCAAAGAAGTGAAGCACACTCCTTTCATATATGATTCCCCATTACTGAAGCATCATACCCATAATTTTCATGACTCACTTATTCATAACCCATAGTCTCATTTTTGCCGCATACTCTTCTCAAGTATCCCATTTCCACCGTATTAGGCATACCCTTATGGTTATGCTGACATATCTAGGTTTCTCTGTCATGTAACAACGCCGGGAGAAGAACACTTTTTTGCATTGCGATATTCACTTTCCTTGACGAAACCTAACTTTTTCGTTGCGATATTCACTTTCCTTGACGAAACCTATCTTTTTCGTTTTGTTACACATTTGAAATTCGCACACCATTTCTCTATCTTACCGATTTTTTCAAATATTCGACCAAAAAACACAAAGTCCTCCACAGGTTCAAATATTTCACCATTCACTCTCATCAAACAAATTATCATCGATTTCTCTCTGTAAGTGACAACAACCTCAGTCTTAATCCATATTTATTCAAATCCAATCCCATTGTTGTTTTTAAAAGCAAAATATTATTTATTCATCCATTCTCTCTGTTTTTTATAGAATTAAAGATATGAATAAAACGATCACCTTTTATTCTTTTTCACCTCAAAACTCATCCCTATCTACATACTACTCTGAGTGAATCTGCAAAGCCGTGGGTAACTGGGTTGTTAAGACGCCAGCCAATAAAAGGGATGAAAGAGAAGTTGAATGAGGGAACCGAGGAAAATTTGAATGTCAATGGAGGGATTTTATGTCTCGACCTGATAACTAATGGTAGGCGAATAGGAGGAATTTTTTTACCTATCATTTCGGAAGTGTAAATTTCCTAATTAGTTGTTTCTTTCGGAAATAGAGATATAGTGCAAGGTTAAAATAATATCCTTCACGTTTAAAATAAAACTTTTCTGATCTGAATTCTTATGCAATCCTTCGCGTACTGTCCTTGTTTCTAGCGTCTCCAGCTCTAGTCCTTCCATCTGTTGTGCTTTAATTTCTGTTCACTCGCAGGAGAGCATAATAAACCCTGTGTATATCCTTATTATTACTTTTAATTTTTTACATTAAAAATTCTGTGCAACGTCTCAAATGATCGTGGTATATTCGGGGGTAAATTATTATTTTGATCAACCATGGTTTCAAAACTGACCAACATTTTTAAGTGATCTCTGTAAAAACAATTGCTCCTATACTTTAGGCCTTTATGTTTGTCTATTTTTTTATTTTTCTTTGTTAATTACTTCCATTTTTGTTGCTAATAAACAATAATAAATGGATTGTTGATAGATTTAATTTAATAAGAACGTAGTGTTTACAGAAGTATTTCCCGAGAACTGACTTTCTACTGCAAGACTAATTCATCAACATTTACTCTGCAGCATTTATTGTTTTTAGTATATATTCGTTGCTATACAAAATTATGAATATAAACCATTGAAACTTTTGACGTTTTATAAAAATAAAAACTTAGAATATCACCAGCAACGAGTATTTCTTTAATGCTTTTACTATCAAAAGATTCCAAAACGTTATGCCTGATGTTATTTGTATTTGAATCGTTTTGCCATGAAAAGAGCAAACACACAATTGTGCGTATCACACGTACAGGGATTTTCTACGGAAACGCGGACAGTGTTTTTTTTCTTAAAAAAAGCTGTAGGTTAGACAGTTCGATTGACGTTTGATTTGGGGTATTTTTAACACTGACTAACTGCTTTTTGGACGTGTCGATCTCACAGTACCCCTCGGTTCATTATTATTTGCGGTTTGACAGAATAAAATGAATCTCCATAAAAACCATTAGTTCAGTTCATTCATTCTCTACCGTCCCTTTAAAAATTTCCCGTTTCATTATTACATTTTGGAAACCGAATTTCCCTAGGCATCCATTGTTATTTCAGCCGATTCGCTGCCAGATGGCTTTTGAAGTATATTTTATCACTCTCTTTGAAGTGGCCCAAGTACCATGTTAAATGGATGTAAAATTTTTTATTCATAAACTTTCATTTCGCTTCTTATTCGTTTGGCCTCCCCAAAAGCTTCCTGCGATCACGGTTCAATCTGCCTCAACGGAAGACCGCGACGTGACTGAAAATGTCATGAGAGTTGTTGTGATAATAATTCCTGCTGTGTTATTTTTTCTTCAACGGAAAAAAGTGGATTTTTAATCGAAGTTCCAGCCAGGCAGGCCATTAATGTATTCTGCCCTTCTGCTTTTATCACTTTTTCTCCTTTTATCGCCTTCGGCAACTGGACGGGACCTTTTCTTTCGTTGCATGTGACGGGTCGTAAAAACGTCGTGTTACCCCTTTGGGAGTTGTATTAATCCTCGACAAATTAATGAAGTGATTCGCTGGATTAATTAATTCGCACTGCGTACAAGGTTTGCAAAGCCTATTCGAGATGTATGGGTATAAACTAATGAACAAGTTTCATAAATATTGTGTTATATTTTGGTTACGTACGTGTAGGCATTAAATGTAATCTAACATTATCACGACTTTTTTTCCAAATGTGGATTAATTTTATCAATCGAAATTTGTTGTTTTAAAAGTTAATGATGATTGTTATAAGACCGTTGCTAAAAGTAGTATGGATAAATGGAATCTCTTTTTTATTGATTGTTCTTTTCCCTTCCTCAAAATCAGACGCACGAAAGCTTACAAAGTTTGTCGGAACCTATGGTAGAAAAATAGTTATGCACTAATAAATATGATTAATAAATAAGGTATAATAATTCGCATCGTAGTATTGAAATACTCAATCACAAGTAAATTTCCACCGTATTTTATAGGGGTGAGGTTTCCGTATAAATTTATTGAATCAAACCAATGAATGGAAATCGAATGAAAATGTAAATTGAGTCAATTTCCATTTTTCACAAGATTTTTAAACCACTAGTCGTTTCACCACACGATGTTATATTCAAATTTTATAAAACAAAATTTCTTCTCCTCTGTAACAATAAGCATTAAAATGCATTAAAAACGCCATATGTATGGTTCCGATTTCTTCGACCCTTCTAATTTTCCACTCCTGAACGTTTGGTTCATTTTAATTCGATAGATAAGGAATACACTCAATTCATCAGTAGATGTATTATTTTCTAAATACCGTGCATGTTATTTCAAACTCATGGCGCATCAACGGTAATGTAGCTTTATAACTCAGCCTAAATTAATCGCTGGAACCAATTTTTATGAAAAAAGATATTTCTGTAACAAATACACCGAAAAAAGAGCTCTGGGCATTTAATATTACGAACTAAACAACGTCCTTTGCTAACATAATTCCATTTAGTGGTTAATAAATCACTACTATTTAAAAAATGTCTTTCGGATGCGTTTCAGAACTTATGTGAGCTGTTTCTATGGAGCTGTAATCATGATGGAAAAGGGGTAAACATGCAGTAAAGGTGTTTATCCGAGTTTTGACAGATTTGGTTCAAAGAGAAATGCACCCGTAACTTTAGATTTCATATGCACTCCCTTTCATAGCAATTGAAGGGATTTTAGCCCAAAAGTCATAAAAATGTTAGCGTTTAGGGAGGCGTGGTAGCTAAGTGTTTTAATTATTTAATGTATTATTGCTATTACTCATTTCTTGATTTTTCGATTTCGAGAGAGTCCTCTGTAAAATGTTGGCCTATTTACATGTAATTGCCATTTTATTGTGTCGAGTATACTAATTTTGGACTTCACGTGGAATTTCCAGAACGTTACAGGTTTCAAGCGGTCTTGAGCATTGATTCTCCTGTCGATTCCATCGCTTTTGATAGGTGTCTTTGATATGTCGTACGATATCATTCTCCCTCTTTGTTTTTTCACCCCGCATTCACGCGATGGCCTGTTTACTATTTCAGGTATTCCATGTTTTTCAAGCTGTTTGTGATTTCAGGTTGTGTTCGTCTTTCGGGGGGTAAAAGTATGTGCTATTGCCGTGCTAATAGTTGACGCATGTGGTGGTTATGTCCTGTTATTCGTCCTGCCTTTGGGAAATCTGGCTCGTTACGCGTTCGATAAAAGAGGAGGAAGAATAACGAAAATATGAAATGCCTGTACCCTCGCAGGAAAAAGTGAATCCTAGCTTACGAGAGGCGTCGACTAGATACTTTGTTTGATATGACTCCAGTAACGTTCGCTATTTCGGTCTGCGATCTTCTACCAACTGTAACTTACATCGGCAATCGTCATTCATCTTCGTTTATATACAGCTGCAGAGCATTAGGTAAACATCTCCCGCGGTAAATGATAAAATAAAGACACACTTTCGTATATGACGCTATATGGGTACGACGAAGGAAAATATCACGCTGATTCAACTAAATTATCGTCAATCAACATAGCTGTTGGAACATTTTTGTGAATCAAAATTTTATTCTAAGGCGCTCTTATATGGGATGAAAATGGACAATCTGTCTTCGACTTATCTTTTTCGAAGTACCCATAACCACCAAAAAAAAATACTTTTTGTGCATCCCCACATCCAACAGCAATAGCCTTAACGTGCAACTGTGCATGAAAATGTGGAAACAACTAAACATCAGCCTTATTTTAAAGCTCACAGTAGCTTTGCGCTATGGGAGCATAGGGATTTCTAGATGGGAGTTATATCGGGGAGCGATCCTGAGTATCAATTACGAAAAACTAAAAAAATGTTATAAGCTTACCAGTCAAAACTAGAAAAATGCCACCTTCCCGAAGGAACGCGCGGAAAATTATTGCGAAGCGGACAAAAATATAATATCCCATGGTTTCATCTCACGGAGAGAAAAAAATAAGGCATAAAAGGAAAACAGGATGGGCTTTTATGCATTTTTTTTAATTCTCCAGTTGTCGCGGTCTGGCGGTGTTGAAGGGGTAGGTGGAAGGAATAGGGAGGGGGAGGTTATTTTTTAAGGGGGTGGAGGGTCTGGGGGAGTGGGAGGAGGTGGCACAGAGGAGGGTGTTGAGGAGTAAAATTGAGCGGGCGGAGCGTTAAGTGGGAAGTCGGTGGGTTGCTTCGAAGAAAACCAGGGTCTCTCTTTCTGTGGGTGGGGGTTTGCGAGGGAGGAGGGGGAGGGAGAGGAGGGAAGGATGCAGAAAATAACCCCTAGGCCGCACACTCTACTATCTTCAAACGAGGTCGTTCAATAAGTATGACCTCATTCCGGCGATCTAGTCTCTCTCGAATAGTGCCAACTCGACGGAATTTCCACTCAAGAACGGAAAAGGAAGGGTTTACAACAATGCCACCCCTTCTCCCTACCACCACTCAATATGACTCTTCCCCTACCTTCTCCCACTCCTACCTTCCCTCCCACTGCACTCTCCCACCTCTCGCCAAGTCTCCCCCACCCCCACCTCCCTATTAATTCCCACCCTCTCTTCTTCTCCCTTCCCCTCCCATCTTTCTGGCGGTCTCTCCTTTATTTTTGAATAACCAATTTTTTCATCGCCACGTCCCCGCGGATGAAAATAGATTTTGCACAAAAACCATTTTCTTGGCGTAAAAAACACTACCAATGAAGTAATTATTCACGCAATATGGCAGTGAAGCCTGGAAAATAACGGCAGCAGAGGTAAAGGATATTGGAAGCAATAGAGACGAGGTGTTAGTGAAGAATAATTAAGATTAGTTAGGCAGAGAGAATCACTGAGGCTTTAAGAAGAGGTAGATTGAAAAAACGGATATTGAAAACCCTGCGAAGAAGGAGATGCAAACTTTAAAGGACACATATTGTGATTCAACAGCCTAATGAAAACAGTTTTGGAAGGATAAATCAATGGAAAGAATTATTAAGGATAACGATGAGTGAAGTACAGCAGTCAAATCATGGGGGACATCAAACTAAATATATTTTAAGGAATGATTTAGCGGTTGGTAAAGGGGAGAGTGTAATGGAGAGCTATAGCAAACTAATCTTCGTATTGATGACTACTGATGATGACGAGGGCAAGGTGTAATATCAGCTTTTGTGAATTCAAAGCAGCGAAAAATATCTTCACTATCCTGGGATTTGAACCGCGAATCCCAAACTGTCGGGCAGACCGTGGTTTCCCATAAGGCGTGCACTGACATTATCATTATATTTTTACTTCGCTCATGAGATTTGTAACGTGATCGTCACTCTTCAAATTTATTTTGATACTTTAATCCACTCTTTTAATTAATTTACGTCATTTCCAGTACATTAACTGTGAACAATGTTCTTATGAAGTGGTTTGCATTTTGAATAGACGCAAAAAAATTAACCGCGACCTAACCCCAGATTTCATATAAAATGTCCGGCCAGGTTATGTGTTAAGGATTTAAAATTTCTCCCTTAAATTTCAATAGTTTCTGGTTCCACTTTGTGGAACTTCTCGGCAGGTATCGCATGTAAACTTTATAAATTTCACAAAATATGTACTTTGAATGATCAATTTCGTTGAATAGTTGATATGGATCATTAGAACCTGATGATGTAAAGTAGTAATTAAACAGTTTAACTTTTCTTTATATTTACCACACTGGGTTCCATTTCTCCACTAAACGAATTTTATAGGTTCGGAACCATGAAGGATGTGACTTAAAGAAAATGTGAATTATTAAAGAGAAGTACTGTCATTGATAATAGATATTTTTTATTTCACTCCAGTTTTATCAATTAGGAAACGATATTTCAATCACTGACTGGGTCGATCAATTGATCAAAACTTTCTTACTTATTGGGGATAAGATCCAAACCCGGTCATTAATTGCGTCCAACGGGCTTTAACGTACGCGGCTCTTTTCATCAATCAATTTCTCGCCCTTGTTGGAACGTTTTTATTCGTTCGTGAAAATAACTTCAGATATGAGGTGAAGTTTTCTTATATGATACAAGATAAGAATATTTTGGTCATTTGAAGTTACTCATACTAATCCTTGTCTCAGATTACAGACAATAAGTCGTGTTTGAGACTGAGGGAACATGAAAAATATAGACCAATTTTTTATTGATAAAATGTTCTTCTTTCAGAAATTTACAAAATGGGAAAAAATAGTCTTCTACTTCTCAACCACTTTGTGTATTTGATAACAAAGAGAAGCAGGATTTGTGTATTCATAAAAGATTTTTTAAACTCAGTTGGGTTATAGTGGTTTAAAATCTGGAGAAAATGAGAGATATTTGGCGATAATTCCTTGAACACGAGTGAACAGTTTTAAATAGGACGCTGCTGTAATAATATTTGCAATGAGAAAAATATAATTTGACTGCATTAATAATAGCTCATATGCAAATCACCCGATTGTGAGACAGATAGAAAGCGATGGGTCTGCATTAAGCGCGCAAAAAGTTCCTTGAGGGAACTAGTAAAAATATAATTTCATTTATTTTATTTTTTTATATTTAGTGCAATTTAATGTCACTAACCGAACTTTAGGAAACGGAATCTGAGACATTGACTATAATTTATTCAAATAGTTTTGTCTCAATAATTGGTTTTTCTAAGAAATATAATCCAGCGCGAGCTTCAATTTAGTTCTTCTAATTTTTACGAACTTAAAAATTGAATCTTGTACTGAATTTACTTATTGCGGTATCTTCCGATTATTTGATAGTTCTGTAGCGTCCTACCCTTAAATATCCCCACCCTACGACTACCATTATCCTAATGAAAGTTTTGGTTTAAGTTATTTTTTACACGATTCAAGCCGCTCGATATGTGGTCCTTATTCCTCAGCAATGCTTTGCAGACTATCACGTAGGGATACGTATGATACCCCCATGCTCCAAGGGGGACTAGCATATCCCTCGGAGATCGAATTTTATTGTCACTTCGGCTAGCGCGGTGGATCTGGCTAATCCGAAAGTTATGGGCCTGTATTGTCTATGGCTTCGCCATTATCGTCACGAAATCATGGTTCAGATTAAGCTGTTACCATGTAGTGGATCGAGCCCTAAACACACGATCCTTCGTGGGGGGGAGTAGTTTATGCCAGCCTTCGTCAATGTCACTCACTCCATCTAATATTAACACTGACCTATTTATCATCGAGATCTACCTTTTTTTGTCCTCATACTCCACTTCATGCATGTAATCGCATTCTTCAACTCTCATTTAGTCTTTATTTTCCATAATTTTTCTATAAAATAATGTTTTTATTAGCTTGGTTATTGCATGCAACTTCCATTAGCTTCCTTAAAAAGTTCTGCGTAGCTCAAATGCCTTAGAAAAGCCACCATTGGGGTTTGGAAATATTCGAATCAGGATTTAGCAATTTAAAAACTTTAATTTTGATATTTTTAAGGAATATATCATTAAAGTTGAACACTTCAATAGGTAATAAATGTTCTTCATAACTATCCTGAATACTAAAGGTTGAACTTATTTTCAATCTTCTATAATTTTTTTTAGCTGCAAAAAATGTCTAAGCTGGCATAATTTTACGATTTTACACAATTTGAAAATGTATCTTAGTATCCCTTTTTGACTTTTTTGATTTTTGACATATAGAAAGAGCACATAAAATTTAGTTATTAATAGGAATATGTCAATACTTTATCCTCTTAATTGACTAAATTAGTGACTTTTGAAAATTGAACATTTTTCTATAGATTTTGGAAATGGCCATATTATGTGATTTAATAGATGATTCTAAGTACATGAAGAATTTTCTTAGAAAAAATTAAAATCTATTATTATTTATAATTTTTTATAGGTTTATCACATAAATATTTTGAGCTTGTACCCCCTGCATGATTTGAGATGGAAATGTCCTCCTGTGCTCGAAAAATCCGTCCGCTTTAAAATGACGACAGCGAGACCCATCTTCAACACCACTCTCTCCCGGCAATCTCCTTCCCTTCCTTCCTCCCTCCGCCTCGGAGTCATCTTCCTTTGTCTTTCTCCCTGCTCTTCACTCCCCCGGCACCTCTTGGACCCTCAACCGACCGACCTCTAGATCCCTCTTCCTCTCCCTCAAACCCTCCAGCTCCATCCCGGCGGGAGGGGGAGCAGATCAGAGGGGGGGGGGGGGGGCGGCGGCACCCAACTCCCTTTTTAGAGCAGTGCGATATTTTGGACTTACATTGTCTGTTATACGCTGGAGATATCGCGATACATTACTGTCTTTATATTTTGATATCTCCATTGTTTTTCATTCCCAGAGTCATACTGAACAAAATATTTACTGAATATCCTCAACATTCCCTCAGTGAATTTTTATTTTAATAAGGTAGCATGAGAATTGTTTCATTTCTTACCATTCAAGACTAGAACGCAACTGTCAAGCATGCATATTATTGTTCAGCAGTATCTACTGCCAACAAACATTATTAAGTGAAAATAAATAATTGCGTTTCTAATTAACAGTTTGCCTCCGGATAATTAATATACTGTTTAAGGTTTCACATCCCACTTGCAAGGATATTAACAGGACTACCTGGCGTTTTAATGCTTTAGCAATACCAAAATCTTATTTGCAAGCAACATACTACGCTGTATATTTTACTCATAAGTGCGATCCGTGATCTATAGTGCAGTGATTACCACCCCAATGAAACCAACTACCAAAAAAGCCCGTGCTTTCTCGTGAAAGTTAACCTGGCTTGCGATTGTTCAGACTAATCCATTATTTCCCTTTGTAAAGGCGCTTTTGGACTTGGACTATATTTTGGTGCAGCATTGACTAAAATATGCCTGTAATATCTTAATGGGTAATAGGAACAACGGAACACAAAATGCATAGATTTAGGTTACCAAGTGATTTACAATATCGCGCGACATCATTCGGCATCAATAGATGTACGACATGAGACACTAAGCGATATGCTATACCAAGCTAGATATGACATCATTACATCACATTTGATTCTGTTCTGTTCACGTCTGCCGATGACGGGCAGCGCTTCTGCAGACGTCCCTGATTGGTACTTTTATTTGCTTCTATCCTTGGTCTAAGTAATGTTTTTGCTTCCGGAGAAAGGAACGGTCATTAGTCTAGTTTCCTGTTTTCATGGCTTATGCTACCGCTTTCCTGGGCACAGGGAAACACTCATGGGCATTCGGTTTCCTTTTTTACTTGGACGTTCTGGTTTAATGGATAAAAACATGCTTTCCGGTAACGAGCACTCATATTCTTGTGCATGAGAAAAATGTTATCTTCTATGGTTGCGTGTAGGCGCAAGATCCTGTAGTATAAAAGTAAATTAAAAGAAAGTGCTTTAATTTATTTTTCCTGAAGTTCTGTGTACCAAGTACAACACAAAACAATCGGCATTTTTTCCCACTGGTTTCTTGTATTTAACAGCATTTTTTAAAATAAAATCTTCCTATCTGGTGGTAGGGTCACTGAGGAATGCTAATAGAAGGTTTTGCACCATTTTCCTGAGGAAATACAAAGACAATCTTCATAATTTTCGCACGTCAACTTATGGCAATTGCACCACGGTAGTGTTATAACCTCACTTTACTGCTTTTTCGTGAATTTCTAGCCCAAAAAGCATCATTCTGCGCCTCAGCCTCCGTCTTCGCCGTAAATGCCCACCTTTTGTGACCAAATGTGACTTCTTCCTTTTTCCAAAGAGAAAAAACCAAGATAGGATCATATTTTCCAAGGTTGAGGAGATAAAGTCAGAGTCACTGAAGAAGCAAAATGTCCTTCAATCCAAATGTCCAAATGTCCTGTTTCAAGAGTCCTTCGAAAATTGGTGAAAGCACTGCCACAAGTATAGTATACTCTGATGGAGCCTACTTGAAAAGGTAGAGAGTTAATTAGAGGAAAAAATAAATACCTATAGTTGGAGGAAAATGAAAATTCATTTTATTAAACCTCTTATAACGTTTAAAATTGATTTATTTTTGGAATCGGGTGACTAGTATGCCAATATTTACGATGGCGTTCCAACGTAAATGTCACTCCTCTCCGAGGTATGAATTGCTACCCACTTCGTATTGTACATCTTGTATACTAGCTTCAATATTTCCATAATTTTCCCTAGTTCTCTTGGCTTCAAAATCCATTTACTAACGCTTCATCATCCTCAGCGACAAAAATTTTACAAGATTTCTTTTCCCTCAATTATGGTTCTTTTGCATTTATGATTGCTTTATTAGTGGACTTGTATGCAAGAATTGAGCTTCGTTGATGGCAAGAATAGATAATAATGCAATAACAAATCACATTTATGACAGAGAAGCAAATGGCGTGAGAGGTGATGGTAGACCAAATATATCACATGTGAATGTTGTGAAAGAATCTTAAAGTAAAATCTTGAAATTTTTTGACTGTGCTTTCCCCGAAAAGGGACGGCGTAAAGGGTATGAATACTTTGTCTTCTTCTCATCCCCCTACCCCGCCAATTTGATCCACCTTTCTTACTAAAAATTATGCAAGTCAGCAAATTACTCTTATCCCCATTTCTCAAATTGCTTTGAATGGGAAAATATCCAGAGTATAATTTGCGCTCAAGACTCAATCTCTTGGTCAATACACTACACAAAGCATGGAATATGGAAGACTGGGGATTTTAAGATAACTCGCATGTAAGCTTGCATGAACTACGATTCGGAACGTTTGTTTTATGGAAAAGACTTGAGTGGTAGAGGTTTCTGAGAAGTTATAAGGAGAAGATTTCTCCGGTTAGAGCATGTCATGTGGAGAGACGAGGATTATGCTGGAAGGAGAAGGTGTAGCTGGCAGGTGGAGGAGAGGAAAACCGCAGGAGAGAGATGTGTCGTGGAGGAATTAAGAAAAGAGAGACTCGGGGAAGAATAGGACAGGTTGGATTGGATACATAATATCAGTTACAGATATCCTGGAAGGAGGGCCTGAAAATGTAAGTGAGATGAAGAAGATTTATGTACATTGACCCTGTTTTCATTTTTTGCGTTATTCTTAGATGCCTAAGTTAGGTCTTTGTCATACAAAACGAAGACAAATGGTGCACACGGAACATTTATATGATTCGACTAGGGATGAGGCTGTTTTCATTTTTAGACTTTTATAAAGAAGAGAGCTTTGCTTTCGTAAGCTGTAATTGTATTAACGACGCGACGGCGCGTTCGCCCAGTCTTTTTTTAGCCGGATAATTATTGGGCTTACGACCTGAGAAACCGGATTTAAGCCCATCTTTGTGAGTTCTCCGATTTACAGTCATTTATGGGAAAATAAAACTTACGGTTAATGTTAGTGTACTGAACACCTGAACTGATGAGTAGGATTTACGTGATTTTGGACCATGTACTTGAGTAACTGAGTAGTAAAATCTACCCTCAATGACCAGGTCGACCTTAAGAGTTCCAAACTGTCATTTATTGACCATTTCAATAACAGTTTGAAAACTAAGAAAATTTGCGGTTTCAGGGAGAATTATGTGAACGTTTTCCATGTTAGGAAAGATAAAAAATTATGCGAATTTCACAAAAGTTGGTTTATTCACGACCCGGGTTTCAACACATTATGTCATCTTCAGGTGAAGATGACATAATGTGTTGAAACCCGGGTCGTGAATAAACCAACTTTTGTGAAATTCGCATAATTTTTTATCTTTCCTAGTTTGAAAACTGATATGATATATCAATTGTACTCATATCCAATTTACTATTGCTATTAATGGGTAGAAGGTATCTACAAATGCAGTGAGAAATATCCTTTCTATCCTGATTATTTAGCCTATTATAGAAATTTTAGTGACATTTTGCGTCCACATGGGTATCTATATAGATTTATCTCTTACATGCCCCTCTGTTTATGCTTCCTCAGAGAATTCCTTAGAACGTGATCTGATTTCTTTTACTATGAGCCTTCCTTTGATGTTGTGTACGCAGCTTAATGGAGAAATGTATGTAAGAAAATAATAATAATGCATAGCAGTAGGCTTTTTTTCAAGAATATTTTTGTTTCCAGAAAGTAATATTGTCTATGGATAAACTATTAATAGTGCTGACTGAAATTTACGACTAATTTTAAAGTAAACGACGTAGAACTGCTATGTAAAGGTTGTGAGAAAATTCCAGAAATATTTTTCGTCAAATTGTGGACCAACTTTGGGAATCTTTATGGCTTTATCGATCATATGCACTACTTACTAATTTCTTCTCTTGGTGGATGAGTTGGATCGGGGGAATGTGCCAGTATTCTGATGGTCAGGAGTTAGGTCGAAACATTTTTAAAGGAGTTCCATTTCCTTACAGCGTGGTAGCGGGAAGAAAAACTTCTTTATCCCTTCCGCTTTTGAGAGACAAAGGGAGAGAGCGAAGAAGAAATTCAATAAATTATAAGGTTTAATAATCAACAGGTTTTCCAATTTGGGGGTAAAAGTTTGCCCGGGCAACTCCAGGCAATAAAAGACGCCGGTGGTCATAATTTTAAAGGGTTTTCTTTTGAAACCTTATGAAGGACCTCCTAATTCATGCCTCGGGACGACGGAATACCTCGCTGCCCACCTCCTCTTCTCCATTTTACTTTATCCTTTCTCTCTCTCTCTCTTTCTATACCGCCATAAAAATGAAAGGGAAGGAAAAAAAATAAATAAGAAACTTGTATAAGAGTTTTGCCCGTCCGGCCACAAATCCTCACGAACGTCCGCGAACTTCCACCATTTTCCGATCCGAGCTCCCCCTTTCATTTTTATTTCGCTTCTCTTCCATTCTCCCCTATTTTATCATTCGTTCACTCCTTTCCCACTTTGATTCTTCCGTACTCACTGCTTCCGAGAATTTCTTCCTGACCGTTCCCGTGTATTTTTTTTTCGTTTTCCCTCTCCTGAGTCCCGAAAATATTTTTGTCCAGGAAAACCGCGTTAATTGGTCCTTCTACTCGTTATTAGTTGTGATAAGGCTTAATATTTTCCTGTTGCATTCTTTATTCTCTCATCTGACTCTTGTCATTGAGGTGTTGGACCGTCGTAAAGGAGAAGATACTCAAAGCATATATCCGAATTTTAACTGTATTTGAAGAGAACAACACCACGGCAGGAACTGTTCATCCTCTTATGTTGGCATTCCTGTGGACAATTATCAATGGGAACGTCATACTAGTTATACTCAATTGAGCCTAAGTTATTTATAGAGGCCTCTCCACATTACTGCTTTGCTGTGGATTTACAGAGAAGTTTCGTGGCCGTCTTAATGTCCGGAGACTTGCGAGGAGATTTTCAGTTTCCATAGCCACGTCGGACTACCATCCGTCCGGCTACGCTGCGCGTGAGTCATTCTCCGTAGTAGACGAAAGGACTACAGGAATGCGGCCCTTACCATGAGCGGTGCAAGTGAACCTACCTGTGCCCTGCTGGCCGGGCTGCACTTGATGCATTCTAATATATAGCCCTAAGCACACCTGCGACGAGGGCTACTTGTTTTATAGTGTGCCTTGAGTACACATACCTCAGTCCAAACAGTATGTCCCGGTATCTGGTCAGTTTTTCCTCCTCCTTTGCATTCATGTTACTTTTACCCGGAGATGAAAAAGAAACTATTTATTTTCATGAATGATTTTTAGACATTATGTATAAATGACAATTTATGAAACACTAATCGTACTAGCTTATAGGTTCCGTCGCTTCATCGTCTCTTTCCTCTTGCCGCAAAATTGCATATTTCACTGTCCAATTCAGCTTCACCTTCCGTTCTTCTTTATGTTTTATCCGGGGATCGTGTTCGTCCGATGAATATTGCTCACAAGAAACGTGATCTCAGTTGTTGCCTCCCTAAGTAACCAAACCAACCTGAATAACATACAGTGGAAACCCACACGCACTGTCAAAAACTACTTCGAGTGAACAGAGTGTGTTACACAGGTGATCGACGGACTAAGTTTGGAGCCATTAGAGACTCGAAGGCTTCATGCGAGGCTTAGATTACTTGAACATTTCAGATTAGGTGAGTTTCAGAACGACACGGTAGATATTTGACTCAGCGCCTTAGCTCTAGAGCTGATAGCAAGTAGCAATTAAGGGAAATACGCTGACAAACTAAGAGGTACAAAATTCATCCTTTCTTCGCACCAGTAAAGTTTATCATTTAGATCAAAATCAGCGTGGCAAAAACAATAGACACATCCGATTAACTCCTGTTCTCTTCCGCCTCCTTTTCCCTATTCCCTGCCCTTTTTCATGAATAGTTCCGTAATGACCCCTGCCAATACCCCTGCAGTGACACGAAAAGTGTACCCCTGCCAATACCCCTGCGGTGACACGATTATCTCCCGTAAAGTCTTCTGGTGCTGCGCTGTGGAAGATTTAGATACATTTGGGACTTGGGCCACGGAACTTTCAAAATTCTGTGAAACGGGGGAGGAAGGTTATTTATAATGGTGGATCATTCAAAAAGCGTCTCTGAATGTTGCCCATAGAAATAGTTTGAGGAAAGATGTGAATCACCGCTACCCGTCATGCCATTTTGTCTCGTTTCTCAACGAGACCTCAAGATAGGGTACTGGTAATGTCATAGTATGGGTAATTTTTAATCCCCTGGCCCTTAACTTTGCGTTTTTGTGCCTCGTGCCTTTTTCGCAAATTAATTTGTTTTCTATGCTTTATCTCTTACATCGCCTCTCTATCATCCCCTCGGTTCTTCCTTTCACCCACTCAACTTCTACCTCCCTTCCTTGCCCCACACAAACTTTTGCTAGACCTATAGACGTTGAGGAGCCAATCCTTCACTCTGCCACCAACATACTTCCTCCAATTTCCGATCCTAGCCCCTCTTCAAAATTCTTCTTTCGCTTCTCTTTCCTTTCTTTATCCTTTCTTTCCATTTCTTTCCGTCTTTTTCTTCGCGTTTTAGGCTCTTCGTACACTCTTTCCACTTCGTCTCGTTCCTTTTACTGCACAGCTTTTGCCTCTGCCTTCCACTTTTCTTCCCTAGGGCAACGAGTATTTCTTTTTATATGCATATCCTTCCCCATGTACCCGAGAACGATTCCTATTATCTCCGACAGTACGAGAGTTCCTCCCGAGATCTTTCCTTTCCTTTGATAAACACGCGACCCCCCAGTATGATCGTGCGGCCGAAGGGCTGCGAGGGTTTTTTTATCTTTTTTATTTGCTCCTCTTTCTCGTATTTTTTTTTTCTCCCTTGTTCGTCTTTTTTATCTTGCTGTTGAATCTATTGTCCGAGAATGACCGGCCTTTCCTCTTTACCTCGTCTTCCTTCGTTCAACATCCCGTCGCCTGAGCATTACTCGTTCGGAGTCTTTCAGTCTTCTCTCTTTCCAAACTCCCCTCCCGAGCAGTTACCCCCTCCAGCTCTTCCTTTCCTGTATGATTACAAAGCGTTGCCCAAGTCTTCTTTTTTCCCAAGCCTTGGAAGGACAGACTTTCTTTTCTGTATTATTCCTTGCGTGTAGCCCGGCGTTGTGATAAACTGTCAATTTACGTTAATTATCGTCATTAACTTTCTCGTGAGAATCATCAACCACATATTTAATGCTCGATGCGTTTCAGCATGTTAAGAGAATGGATGAGTATCTAATTACGAAGAGATTATAGACGTATGAATGGTGTGGAAGGAAGGGAAAGTTCGAGGAAGTCATGTGTTAATGTAGTGGAACAGAGTCTTAGGAGAAGGAATATCAGGAGCCATAACACTAGGAGGATGTGCATGAATTAGTTTATGAGTATAACTGAAGCGCAAGTTGTATGAAATTATAGGGTGGTATGCAGGAAGTTATCAAAGTATAGTCAACTTTGCAGTCCAATTACCGAATATGAAACTATTGTGATTGTACCTGCCCCAAGAGGGACCGATGTTATCGGTATGTATGTATTATGTACCACCGGTTAAGGATTATATTCAAGGAAAGTGACGTATAAATGGCAACCAGATGATATTATTGAGTGGTGAAAGGTTTAAGATCAACAAATAGAGATGTCTTAGAAGTATTTGGAGAATAGTGTTATCTATAATTGCATGGTAAAGGCAAGGTGCATGTTTAACTATACTAGTTTTTTGCTGTTTGAAAGTCATTCTAATTTATAACAGAGGGTAAATACCACGTCTGAGAAGGCATAAATAGAAAATGGTAGAGTGAAAAATAAGCGCCCCAAGCAGAGAAAGAGCGAATGAATTTAGGCGGAATAGGAGAGGACTGAGTGAAAATAACCGGTGACCAACAGCTTCCCTCCTAGAGAGAGGTCTCAAAGAATCTTTCAAAGCTGCTAATCTCTCAAAAAGAATAGTTCAAAGCTGATTCCGAATCAAAATAATTTGGCAATTCATTATAACTCTACCACATATTTAACTAATTTACATCATATTTTATATGATTAATACAAAATCTCAGGCTAATGAGGCTTTCTACCAGAAAAGGAGTTTCTAGCAGATGGTTGCACAAACCTTAGGGTAAGAATGAATTTAATTAATACATATATTTGAAGAATGATCTTAATTGACAGCAATCCTCGACAGTGGTATCTAAATATCAAGAGAAGTTGGAAGCAATTGATGCGCGGTGTTATCGAAAAATGATGAAGATCATTTGGACGAAGAGAATCGTCAATAAGAACGTTCTACAAAGAGTTAAGAACAACTTATTGGGCACAGTTATCAACACAGTAACCTATTCAAAATCTAGCCCCACGTACAGCCATTTATCCATCTATTACCACTGGAGAAAAATCTCATTCAAATTATCCTACCAACCCCCCTGCCCTAAGATCCAGGTTCCCATTGTCACAAACTCCCTCTCTTTTAGCAAGTGATCACATCGGACGCACTAGCAACATTAAGAGGGTGGCCGGAGAAGAAAACGATGGTTTAAATGAGGAAAGGAAGATAACGACGAAAAAAATCTCAAACCTCCAGTTGGAAAAGAAAAAAGAGAAAGAGTGATAGGTATACAGAGAGAGAAAGAAGTCGACCTCACAATTGTTTACATAAACAACTGGCCGAGAACTTTTTCTCGGAACAGCACCACGCCCATCTCAGAAATGCATGCATGCGAAAGAGCCAAAGTACGGAATGACACGAGGAATGTACCTACTCCGGAACGAAAACTTTTTCCTGAGGCTGGGAAAACGATGGGTAGGACGTTTTACTCGTGCGTTTCTCCAAGGATTTACGTCCTGCATACTATTTTGGGATTTACCGTGCGTTTTCATCGCAAATGACATCGTTTTTCCTACAAAGAGTAGGTGGGAAGTTAACTTCGCGCACGGGCACATTCGGCCCAAGGCATGAGCAACGTGATTATTATGAGCAAGGGTTATTATGAGTTGTAGATTGTGTATGCATCTTCTCGCGAAAAAAGGCATTTTTTAAAAGTCCTGGATAATAATATCAATTTAACTACAAACGTTCATGTACATTTCTACCTTCCTAATTGCTACGTATTTCTTTTATGTAATGATAATTAATTCCAATAAAAAGCTCAAATTGAATTTTGAGCGACGATTCTTGTAGCTAGACGCAAATGCTCATTGTTTTTCCCTTTTGTTTTAAGGAGGTAACTATGGAAACCGTGTCCGCAAATCTATTCCCTCAGGGCCATCACGTGTGCCGCATGAATTTGAAGGAATACGATTCGGGGATTTTGCCACATGTTGTTTTCTCAAAAATCCCTGTAGGTATCCGTTTTTAGTTCACCACCACAGAGCCGAGTCATCGAAGCGGCAGATGTATGTTCTTGCTAGGAAAAAAATGCGATTGAGAGGAGAGGAAGAATTTAAGCCACGGGCAACGTTTTTTGGGGTACCGATCTTGCAAATCCCATTCCAACTTGCTACGCCGTGCACCACTGTCTCTTCTACTCCACGCATTCTCTCTCACCCATTCAGAATTTTGTATGTTATCCGCCGTGGGCTATGCGGGAAATCCGACTGACAATGTGCCGAATCGATTCTTTCCAAAAAAGACTGTTTTGTCAGGTCTGCCAACTGTCCTCATTTTTTCCGTATGTGTCCTAATTTTTTCACGCATCCTGTACTGTCCGAAATTATTTTTTTATTATACTTATATAAAACGACTAAAATTTGGCTTTATGAGCGTTGAAAATTTCCTCATTTTGAAGTTCTTACTTCCAATACGTAGCCTATTCCGGCATTAATAATGGTAGAAGGTTTGTCCTCGCTGGCAGTGAGGAAAACGTCTTTGAATCCCTTTTCCCCTTACGTTGCCCTGGTTGTTAGATCGCAAGGGTAGAATATCCCGAGTTTTCTTCAATCCCACTGAAACTACCACCTCAACTTAGAACCCTGGGTAGCATGGTGGTCTGTGAATGGGCTAGGTAACCTAAAGGTCCGTGGTTCGATTTATTGCCCAGGCGAATGTCTTTTGGCCTCATTTGCCGCATCGGGTGAATTTGCCGTTGTAGTTTTTCTAAAAAGATAGGACTGAATTCTCCTCCCTTAAACACTTATTCCCTTGAATTCTTTGCACCTTGAAGTAGTGCTTTGAACCAAAATTAGCGTTTTGTTGTCCGATGTAGGTAAAAGATGATATTTCACTCATAATGATGCGATATATTTCAATAGATGGACCCAAACACTACAATTCCTGAGAATTGCACCACCATTTGGATAATTTACACTAAACTACACCATGAGTCTGGCAGAAAGGAATTATGGATATGAGGCTTCCACTTCATCACGTCATATTCTCTATTTATTATTCTAAGGATTTAAAATTAAATGAAAAGCTATCCTCTGCAGAGAATACTTATCATCATAATGAAATTCCATCGTCATTAGTCATTTACTCCTAAGATTGGTTGAATGTAACCTCAAATTCTATTCTTATAATTTCTTCAGTTCAAATCCTTATTTTTTGGTAATCAATGTGTTTGACTCCCAGTAATCCTTCAAATTCGTTGTCTAAAGTTAGTAGTGCTCACTTCTAATATACCGATCTAAATCGCCTATCTAAATCCAGTATTAAAGAATGGGGAAAGAATATCTTCACGCATTTATTAATTAAGAATAAATGAAAAATTTTCACTTTCATGTGCCCCACGAATCCTAAAACAGAGACAATTAATTGTTCGAGACGGCCATTCTCATTTTCTCGAGTTCGGTAACACTTGCGTGGACTTGAAAAATGCTCGTTTTTTACTCGCTGTACCAGCCTGAAGCTAGGAAACACACAGAAGCGGTAACCCACCGAAGTAATCGGGTTAGTTAGCCGTCCAGGATGGTGAAATTCATGGGGAATTGCAATCTGGTTCGGCGAGGATGGATGCTTGTTTGTTTTCCTGGAAATCGAATTGCCGCTTTGTTTGTGTTTAAAGTGAATACATTTTTTCCTAATTCCATAAATTTCTCTCCTTTGACTTGGCGATCCACGACCAAATCTTCGTCAAACGTCCGTTTTTTACCTCAACAGAAGATCTAACTTGGGTGTTGCCAAATTTTTAGGTTTACGGGGCTAGCCACGGCATAACCTGTCACAGAGTCACACGCAAGTGCACATATTTATGATATTCCACAGAGGAGAAATCATTCACCTTGACCGGGATCCCGGAATGATTTCTCCTCCGTAGAATATCGCACTTTGGTCTTGTCTAAAAGTACAGTAGCACGTAATTCTTTAGGTAATTTAATCATATACTCATAAGTCATAATTCATCATAAGTTACTTATCTTAATGTTTATACAATATATGTTCAGCGAAGTATCATATTGAATATAGCTATGAGCAATTAATATTAACTAGGGTTGGTCAAAAATTGAAATACATATTCCTTATTGACGTTTATGACTCAATACATTATTTTTGTTGAATTTGTGCTTTCAAGATGCATAAATACTGAATTACGTTAAGTGAACCTAAAATAATTAGGCAGACCCAAAAGAATTAGGTGAACCTAAAGGTTTTCCGTACCTATACATGAAAATTTATTATATATTATATAATAATGAAAACTCTTTTTTGACTAAAACTGCTCAAACATATCTTCATTTCTTTTCTTCACTTCACTTCATTATGATCCACATACCGATGCACCAGTCTTTCAAACATTTTTATGGTTTGGTGGACTTGGACTTTTTGTGTTTCCAAGAACAGTTATTACTGACTTTTTTCAATCCACAAGCATTGTTATTAATATCTTGAACATGATTACACTTTCAGAAAAATTCTAAATTTGATTTATGAGGAATAAAATTTTGAGTTCGAAAATAAATGTAGGTAAATATATATTACATTTATTGTTTGAACATAATGTGCTTTTTTAAATTCAGCTTTTGCTGTAAAATGTTTTTCTGTGTACCCCTAAAATATACAAATTCTTTCCATAGTGGAATTTGGTGGCGGAGCGGACCTCTGCTAAGTACGAACTCAGTAAGCTGTACTTGATCAAGTTGACGATTCATTTCCCAGTGTGCTAGATTTGAGATTGGAATTTTTTTTCTCAAAAGTTATTAATTTTTATTTATTTACACCTAAAATCGAAGTTAATCATTAGAGAATATAATCTAATAAATCGCTAAACAAAATTCATATCAGTAATGGTTATGCGAGGGATGATTTGAGGCATACGTAGTGATTTTTGGCTGGATTCGTTTAAGGCGATTCCACCGCAAAAAACTGTAATGTCCATTTCTTACTACTGGTAGAAAAATATTTATTGCATTTGATATGATTTACAAAATGACACCTTTTTCTGCCCCTATTTTACAAATCTAAATAAATCTTACAGTTGTTAAATGCAATAATTTGGGAGAAAATTTATATATAAATACAATTTTCACGAAAACTATTTATAAGAAGGGAATATTCGGAGGAAGTTGAAGTATTTTATACCTTGCAATGTCAATATGCACAAATATGATATTGTTAGATATGTTACTCCTTGGATATGGAATCAGACTTTAACTTAATATAAGACTTAAAAACCATACCAATGTGCGCTAAGTATTTGTTATCAGTTTTATTTAAATGTGTATTACTGATGTATAACATAAAATAGTATATTTTATGAATTCAGCGTAATAAATTGATGTCTCTCTCCAAGTCTATGTGCGTCGTCTCTGTGTGTTTCTAAACGTAAAAATAAAATCTTTCTCTAAGAGCCGACGTCACACTATTGAAAATTATGAAACAGTTTTCCTTTTTCAGTTCTGAAACAGTTTTAATCTTTTTATTTTACTCTATACAAAATTCACAGTCTGACCCGGTGAGAAATGTGATTTAAGGAAAGAACAATCCCCATAAAAATTCCAGGGTCCAGCTGTTTACTTCAAAACGAGCAGAAAATGAAGAATTCTCATTTCTGTGCATACTTTTTTTCTTATTTGTGCCCCAAAACGAGTTCACTAATGCAGCAGAAATATGATCTTTTACACACGAGAAAGGTGAACAAAAAAGGTCGTTAACATTTTCAAAAAGTCCTCGTTAATTTTTTTTTCCTTTCCCTAATGGACCTGAGAGATTTCCGTCCCTCTCACACGCTAACTCATTCTTCTCCCTATCTCTCATTGTCTCCGTTTGTCCCTTCGCATGGAACGAGGGTAATAAGTTAATGTTTGGAAGTTTCCCGGACATTAGCATATCGGAAACTCTGCCTCCTGCCCTGGGAGGTCAAACCTCAGGGGAGAGGAACTAACACCTAGGTCTTTGTGCGCCGTTAAATCCTCTCGTTAGGGGCAAACTCGGAATGGCATCCGAAGGGCTGTGACCTGGATACAAAACAAATGCTATCACCCATCCGCACCACGGCGAAATCCGAACCCCTCCCACTCTAAGCACACCCTTACTCTATATATCTTATCCCATATGCCCTTTGGAAATGCTTCGGAACTATTGTCAACCACCTGCGAGCCGCTGCATGAGCGTGCGGCAGGGGGTGTTAGAACGCCAGCCATTTTATACAAAATATGATGTATAAGTTTTGTCCGATACGGAGAGGGATTACACAATGAGGGATATTAAACTATTTTTATACTTTAAATGTAGCAAGAGGAAACTAGAAAAAACCGATTTCCATGAATAACATTGTCTTTTACCTACTTAGAGGTTAAGCTGTCATAAGAGTTGAGAGCTGTATGTATTTGCTCTACGAAAATTGGAAGCAGATATTTCAAGGAAGATACGATTCAAGGCTTGGATTTTTGGCAAAAATGTTAACATTTTTGAATTCAATAAGTCACATAAAAACCTCTTTTCACAAAACACTGCCAAACATATTTCTTTTGAGTTTATTTGCTATACGTATACCAATATTGAGCTAAATCGGAAACCCTAAGGTACCATCTAGTTTGCATGACCAGCTGTTTTATAGAGATCGTAATGTATCGAATTTCATTTATTATCGAGATTGCAAATGTCTGCTTTTGCATTATTTTAATTCTCATGAATTCTGTAACATATATTTTAGTCTGTTAGCTCTTAAGAACTCTCCCAACGGCAATTTTCAAAAGAAATTTGGCAGACAGCATTTTACTTACAATATTTTTTCCTAAATCGTGAAAATGTAAGGTTGCATATCTGAGTTTTTGAAAAACCTAATTATAATTAATGTTTCTCTCTTTTTATTGCAAGTAGTTTTCTCAATAACGTTGATATAAAAAGTTCAACTGTCGGCTGGGGAGGTCACCATACACAACGGTGTATTTCAGCACTCGTAGTATAATGTAGCAGTATAACAATCACGTCAAATTTATTTACAGAGTAGGAAGTAGTATTCATATTTATTTTTTGCCAAAAGTGTTTAAATCTTGAGATATTATTTTGAGTTTCAAGATTCTAAAGTATGAAAAACATATTGCAAAGGCAAGATATTAAAAATCGGAATCTTTCAAATATTTTCTATACGAAAATTCTAAAGCGAAATCTATATTGCTAACATCTCTAACATTATTCTGCTGTAGTTTTCCGCTCCATTCTAATTCTCTTGTGCTGTCTTTTCTCCGCAAACATCTTACAATAGCCTATTACTGACAAAAGAGACTCCCGATTTTTTCCTTCAAATTTACTTAGAGGACACATTTCTTCTCTATGTTGGCATGGAATATATCTTTCCCCGTCTGTAAAATACTTGAATTTCTTTTCGGCCGTGCTATAAATTGCTATAATTGATACGATGGGGCACGAAGTGATAAGTAATGCATATTCTGAGCAGATGTGTTTATTTTTCTTAAAATGGCAAATCGCACTCACTTAAGTATAACTATATCTATGTATAATACTAATCATCATCGGAATCCTAAGTGTGGCAAAGTTTTCGACCTAAAATTTGTTGCAAAAAACTCGTAAAGTCATAGGTTTCCACAAATTATTGCGAAATATTTTGCCATTTCCTTTTAAAATAAAATATTTCAACGGTAACAACTTATAATGAGGAATTTGTATTAATATGACATCCTGCTTAAATTTTCCCTAGGGAAGTTACCGTCTCAAATGAAATTGTGTGAAACATTTCTCCGGATGTAGACCGACATAAAATTTCAAGCACTAGAATTTGGTGCATTTTCCTCACAGTCCACGGCGACGTTGAGTCAATTATTTGGCCACTAGGTGGTCACGACCATAATTTCGTATTTCATTAAGAATATGAAACATAATAAACACGGTATTAAGATAAAACACTTCCAGAGAAAAATAGCAGCCATGCTTCAAATATTTCCGTTTTATGGGAAGTGTTTTAGTTACTAAACATATGTTTTGGGAGTACTCTCATAGGGATATCAGCCTCGGAACCTTTAAGTAGCACCAGAATGGTGCATCTTGTAAATTCTGGGGATTATATAATCTTCTTTACCATGTGGTAGAGCAGTTATCCATTCACGACGGCAGCATTCAGGTAAAATCTATTGAGAATCCAGTACCATTTTTTGCTTCTGATTTCAACTCGGTGGGCAACTCGCAGCTTATCAAAAAGGTCTACTCCTCCCACATGTGCGTTGTACTCTTGGATCAAGGTAGCTGAGGAAAAGATTTGAATTTTTTGTCATTTCTGTCCCACCTATGGCAAAATTTCCTCGAGCATTATACTTGCTGCCACAGTGACTTAATTATTGTCGCTCCATCAGATTAAAGTCAATGATTTTCCTCATCTTGTCTCACATGAAAAGACCCCTAGCCTTTTTCATCAAGTCTCGGAGTGGAGCTTTTTCTATGGAGTTTGATTTAATAGTTTTGAAAAATTTGAGACTTTGAATGGAAAAGGAAAGGAAGGAACATCATAAAGGTGAAGCAATTGTCTTCAAATACTGTGCTCTGAACTGGTAGAAATACAGTGCAAATCCTCTCCACCACCGACGAGCCGAGTTATGTGCCTGGCTCTTTCAATCCAGCAGCGCCCTTATACGGTTAAATTCTCGACATGTTGAGGCACCAGATCTTAAACCCGTAACGTATGGGCTTCCCACGTATGAAATGCTTTGCAAAGAGACGACCGTTATAGGGCTTTATGGCTTTATCAAGGGGAAACCTGCCAAATGGAGTGGCAAATTCTTTTAATGTTTTTTTAGGTGCTCTGGTAAGGAGGAGCACTTCGTAAATTCTGCCAATGAAGTCATAACCAGAGCCTTCATTTAGGAGAAAAAATTTGTGAATCCGCTCAAATCTAATTCGTGGCTTACAAGAAGAAAAGAGAGCGTTTTTCGTATCGGCACGCATTTCCCAGTGCATGTGACTGTGCGAGTTTGGGATGTACCCAGACAGCAACACAATATCTATTTATTTTACAATCATGTCGGGGTAACAATGGACGTCGTCACCCTTCTGTATGGCATAGGTTGTTTCTTTACACATTTTTGATATGATTTCGTCATCAAAAATCTACATCTACATCTACGATGCACCGTGCAAGCCACCACTAGGGTGTGTGGCACGGGGTGATTCCACACCAGGCATGCAGCACTCGTCCCAGAACAAATCCGAACCTCGCACGCTCCCCCTGGCTCTAGGCGCAGGCCAAAGGTAGTCAGGAGAACAGTGCGCAGTCCAACCGGAAACTGGGAGAGTGATACGTAAAAGAACATACACACATGCAGAAAAATGTTATAGACACATCTAGTGGTTAATAAACTATAAAAAATAAACCGAAAGATATATCAATAGAGCCATAGATATTACTACACCACTCTTAGACATAATTGGGTTCTCTAACCTCACTCCGGGGAAATTTAAGTGCTTTTTCCAAATTTTTATTTCTCCATTTTCTCACTTTTTCTTGTGAGCCACTAAATTTTCTTTTTTTGGGCACTTGCAAGGCACCGGTGCATTATTTGATGGTATATCAGCTACGAAGTCATCAGTGGTTTCTTGCACGACATCTAGCATGTTCCGCTTCCGTACATTACACTTATTTTTAAAACTGCTCTCATATCTAAGGCTCGTCAAAGTACTCCCTTTCCTAGATCTCTAATAGCAGCCAAATGTCCCTTTCAGCCACTTCCAGCGTTTCTTGGTCACTGTACACACAATCTGGAACTTGCAAAATTCCACGGAATCGCCATCACTCTGATGACGATGTACGATTTGTACATCGATACGTCGGCAGAAATGCTTGTGAATTTGACCGGTGGAGAACCCGAACAGACTTCACTAACACCATAATCCGTCAAATCATCAGTTTGAAAGCATTCGACCTCCGTTCCAATTCCTCTGCTCTGAAAAATTGCACTGACTTTGGTGGCGACTGGGAGGTACAGGAGCCATCAAAGTGAAACATAGTTACACTTGTCTAATGCGCCAGACAGTCTGGAACCCCAAAACTTATCACCGAACGAATTTAGTGTATCCCAGCACAAGTAGAGGACGATTGTGAAAATGATTATTAGTATGATATGTCATATACACTGACAGATACACTGGGCAATAATGGGTCAACAGCACGAAATATTTATCTCCATCACCGATTATACTTTTTGTAATCTGGGAAGTACGTATTTCATATCTTGCAATGAATATCCCTCAGTCTACGTCTTATAATTTTTCCGCTGCCTTATTATTATTCTTACTCACCAAATATTTATTTATTAAGTTCACCTAAACCACAAGTTATTATATTGCGGAATACTTCTTTTCAAACCATTCTCTACTTTTCTCCCGAATTACATCAAGCGTTATTCAATTATTATTCTGTCTTCTGAATTGACAATGATGGCTTTATACAGAGCTGACTTTCACAAGAGTGAAATGAGTTTTTATATAGAAATATGAAGGACACAGAGATGATTTACACAGGTAAAGTTAAAATTCAGGAACTTTGACTTTGATGAAGATGTGTCAGGTATTTTGACATTGAAATCGGTCAGTTGTATTGAAAGCAGGAATTCTACCAAGTGATGCATTATTTAGCATCTTTTAATGATTTTTAACATATTTTTATTTCCTTCTTTACTACTGCTTCTGCTCTTATACTGACCGTATTGATTCATTAGTTTACATATTATCAAAAAGCGTAACTTGCTCCATAGTTGACTTTTATTGAGTTGAAAGATTTGAACTTTGGAGAAAGTATTCCCGGATGTTTTTTTTACAAGAATGATTTCCGGACGAATACTCAGAAACTCAGAGAGTACTTTTCAATATATTGTTTAAAATGATATAAAATCTTAATGAATTATCTAATAGCGCACTTCGGGCAGTTGACAGTTTTACATTCTGTGTTACTGTCTTCTATTCAATAGTGGAAGGTAATTTGTAGATGAATAGATGATGAACTACTCAAAAGCTGAAATAAAAATGAAATCAATAAGATAATATCGCGGGCTAGAATAACTTTATTTTCCTCTACAAAGGCATCTATATCAATCGTTTGCATAAATAATGCAATCGTGATAATTACAATCAACATTTTTGTATTTTACAGCAGCTAGGCTCTCAGATATAACCAAAACCTGGAGTGTAGATTGCATTCGTAAATCCTTACCTAATGTTTACGTACTTAGTAAAGCTTAAATATTTGAAACATGGCTGAATTTTGGAATATTTTCCGGTTTTTTGCTTTAGTTTTCATTGATGTTTGACATTTATTTCCTTCGTTTTATAATTAGATTTATCGAAGAAACAAATGAAAATAACCTTTCGAAATAGTACTTACTTTCAAACTGTGAACTCATCTCCAATCAGCTGTAACCCGCGCCTCTGTACTAATTTCGGTCATTCATTTTTGGATGAAATTTAAACCTCCACTTACGTAATAAGAGTTTACATACTAATGAGGAGAGGTAGGTACTAAATAAAAATAAATTGAATGAAATTGGGATATAGTTTTTAAAATGCATGCTCCAAATTCTATATTCCAATTTAACTCTTTTGACTCATTTTGAGGGGTGAAGAGTATTGCTTTTACAAATCCACTAATGCGTAATAATCCAATGAAAGCCAATATTATTCTCTGTTTTCACGTCAAATTATTATTTTTTTACTAATTTGATTTCTGCTAAATTACGTAGAGTAAATTTAGAAGCACGAAGTGCTACATTCATCTTTGAATTATTATAAAAAATATGTCTACAATGCATTTTGGTAGAAAATAATTGCTTTAATCAAGTGAAGGAGGTTAGCATATTATTAGTAGCTATAATAATATTTTTACAATAGACTTATTCCCAGAATTTCAACCAGAAAACGTTCCGTTACTAAAACACTGGGGATAATTTAACCATAAAAACAGGTAGTAAGAACGATAAAAGCGCTTTTCAATAAACCCTTTTGCAAAACCAACGTACGATTCAACGTCGAGCTTCATTAATAATATGCTGGCAGCGAATCGTGATTTTTTAACCATACGTGTATCTTCCTCTATGTGATGGCGTTATGAAGTATATAGTGACACTTTATTATCCCCACTGGTTGTGCAAATATTGATATAGGTCAATATGTATGAGATCCATAATTTTATGGACCTCATAAATAAGTTCGGGTGGCAGTAACTATTTTTTCGTAACTTCTCTCCCTATATAGCCATTGCTTAGTGATAAAAGTTGTGTTTACCCTTATGTCATTAAATTAATTATGCACACTATTAATAGTCATCATGATTAAATTAACTCATCATTAGCCGCGTAATTCCAAATGGATCCTTAATGGATGGACTAATTCCCCAACGGTTTTTTTGCGCATCCAGCTTTTTGTCCATTTATGGAACTCATAAGTGTCAAACTCAATTCCACCATCCAAATAAACTATGAGACTAGTTTTGAAACCATACATTCATTTTTCATAACTATTGGGATAAATATGTGAGGTATCAGCAACTGTACTATCACTTTCAAAAGTCGGTCCACACGGTGAGCGCGACCATCTCCGTGTTTTGTTGAAATCGAGCTTCACGTATTGTATACGCGTTCCATGACTTCTGGGGGCCAATTTTACTGCTACGGCAGGCACAACTAGAGTTTGTTTTTTTACTCGCTAAGAGACCTCGCGTGCCCTTCTCCCTCCGACAACGAATAGCCAAAACAATCCCAACCCCCACTCCCATAAGAACTCGCCAGCCGAAGAACCCGTGAAGTGTTTTTGGCTGGGACTCTCTAGTGGGAGGACTTCGGCCGGTATTTCTTGTGGGAGAAAGAAGGCGATAATTTCCCGTACTCTCCTTATGGCATGGGTCGTCATGGCAAGAATCATCAGTCCTGCGCAAAGGGGACAGATTGTAGCCTCGTTTGCATGCAGGAAAACTAGTAATTTATAAAGTTATAGTAAATACGTTGCCAAAATCCACTGTTGCAAAATCAGCTCGGAAACCTTTCCCGACAATGAGAAAAGAAAGATAATGTTAGGAGATCAGAATTTTTATTTCGCACGTAATAAAAATAGCTGAGATAGCTGTTAAAATGAAATCGGGGAAAGGGCGGAAGACTTCCTCGGTGAAGACCAGTATGGGTTAAGGAAAGAGAGCGGGACGCGAAACGCATTTCTGGTGATGAGTATTCTAACATTTATTAATAGATAATAGCCACTTTGTCTCTATTTGCTTCTTAGACTGCTGGTAGACTTTTTAAAAAGTACATTGGACGAGAATAATAAATATTACGGCAGAAATAGGGAGTACACTGGAAGTTTAGGCGCATAATTATAAAACCTCACGGGGATGAAGCGGTATACGGGTAATGAATGACGAATCGGAATGGGTATATGTTGGAAGAGGATTCAAGCCGGGCCATTTCTTATTACCATTGATTTTCGATTGTTTGTTGACAATTTGGTAATAAATGTATGGAAAGGGATAAAATTGCGAAGGAAAGTAGCAAGTAACTGTTAATTTTGGTAGATTTGCAGATGGCCAAGATTTATTTAGCCAGTCAGCCATGGGACTCGATGTCTATTTCGCAGGTGAAAAGGTGCGTGATATGTGGAATGTGAATTAATCATATAAAGCGCAGGTAATGAAGTTTATAAAGTAGTAATAGTCCAAAATGAAGGAAAATGAGGAAAACTCTGAGCTGGGGAAACGGGTTATCTTTCCGGGAAGTATAACTACGTCATTCATCATCATCATTGGTGCATCTGTCCGTAGACAGGTTTCAACGGTAGCGTTGTCTCCACAGCATTCTGTCCTGGGCCTCTCTCTTCATCTCCGCATAACTCCTTCCTTCTTTTATATCCCTCAGCATTCCGTACCTCCTCCTTCCTCTTCCTCTCTTCCCTTCTATTTTCCCTTCTATTATTATTTTCTGTAGGCAGTTATTCCTTAAAATATGTCCTATCCATTTTGCCTTTCTCTTTTTAATTTCTCTCAGTATACTTCTTTCTTCTCCAATCCTCCTTAGCACTTCTTCATTCGTGATCTTATCTTTCCATCCAATCTTTTCCATTCTTCGCCATAGCCGCATTTCAAAGCTTTCTAAGTACTTTTCTTCTCTCTTCTTTAACGTCCACGTCTCGCATCCATACAACACAATGCTCCATATGAAGCATTTTGCAAATCTTTTCCTAATGTCATCTTGATGTTCCTTGCTGTCACCATTCCTTAACCTTGCTAAAATCTACTTTCAACGTCATTCAGTAAAGGATAAATTAATGTATGGAGATTTAAATAATTGTGTTTAAATAGAAATTTCGCTGTTTTCAAGTAAGATGGAGAGAAAAATATACGAAAAGTCGATAGGAGATATACGAGAGACAGCACAAATAAAACGTGGTGTTGCCTAAGGTGCTATAGATGGGATATGACTCAACGGCGGGAAAGAGGATATTACGGCAAAGATCTATATTAGTGAAACACACGTGGTGATGATAAATGTGCAACTCTATCTCCATGATTGCAAAGTAAACCTAAAACGATATTGCACAGTAAATTGAAACGACACCTTTGAGTAAAGTTTAAGAACAAAACAACTGATATAGCTTTCAAACTTATATCATTAATTAGTGTATCGGAACGAAAATTTGGAGGTTTTGGAAAGCCTCCAGCACACATTAATTAATAATGGAACGATTTTCCATTTTTGAACCGTAGCAAAATATATTGCTTGGATACACAGACCGTTGAGAATTTCATAAACACCAATAAGGGAAAAATTAACGCCGAGTATTCACCTGGGATGAGTAACTGATGGGAGTCCGCTCATTCTCTTGCAATCGGAAGTTGAGATTTATTCAATATTCACTCCGAATTTCCTCAAGGTAATGACTAGAAATGACTAGACCCACGAAAATATCACAACTTTTTTGTGACCGAAGTCAAGTGCACTGAATTTGGCATAGAGCTTTTAAGTACTCTCACAATGAGGTACACTATGTTTTTCACAGTATGGCATTGCTTTTACGAGAATGTATTCAAACTGAATAAATTAATTGATTGCCTTGCGATTGGATATATTGATTTATCAAACCAATCTATTTATGCTAAATGATTGACAGATTTAAAAAGTTTAGAGTCCCTGATATCTCCTCAGCAGCTCATTTTTCGTCAGTGCGCGTGAAAGTGTAGGTTGTGCGCTGTGCAGTGAAACATTCTCGTCCAAAGGAGCATAAAAATAGCGACCTAATTAAAATTACGTCGTGCGTTTGCTACCTTGGATTTCACAAAAAATTTATTAGCTATCATCCCATTGCGTGACTGATAGTTTCCATAACCAGAGAGGTCAGTGGAGTTTTACGACATATCCAGAATACGTTGCCACCATAGTGAACATAGCTTCTAGAAATTAGAGGTTCGTTCAGGAACGGAGAGCTGAGTGATGGATATACTTGCAGTGAATGAATCTTTTTGTTTTGTATTAACTTCCTAAACACAGTCGCAGTGCATTTAACAGACCAATAAAACAATGTAAGACGAATTACAGACTATAGAGAAAAATTAACATTGAAATGCCTTCGGTGTAACGCCGCTCGAAGCTGATTTCTAAATACGCAAAGCGAAGTCATACCTATTTCATCTAACACATATCATTACTAAAAATTATACTTTACGATATTACCTAAAAAAGGATATAACACTATGTAGGATAAAATAAATGCAAAACTATGGCGAATGAATCTACAAAAAGTGGATCGTAATTTATCAGAAATGAATGCGGTCATTTTTGAATGAGTTTTCCTTCAGTGTAGATATAACTTAATTGGTTTCTCGCTCTCAGAGAAGACATACACTCCGTTTAAAAATGCCTACTGCTCATATATAAAAGATAAGATTTTCAAATAAGCAACATGAAAAATGTTCTCATTATTTGGAATAGATTTGAACGAAATAGAAGTTGTGGTTTAAACTTAAATTTGGCGTTCATTTTGCAGCGAAAATTAATGGGAATGAGTCAAGATTTGGTAGGGTTAGGAAGAAAAGTGTACTAGATAATTTTGGATAGTCATTATTAGTATATTACCTATGGTAACTGAAATCTAAAACAAAATGTTCATTCATCAGAGAACAACTTTAATATTTTGTAATATTGCCATTATTTTCAGTTGCAGATCGTAATCGTGACTGCATAGACTCAACCAAATGTTCTATTACACGGGGACATTGGCTTAAAGAATTCCAAACATCCCGTATGTAGACTTCTAAAGTTTTACTCGGTTCTTTCTCCGTCGTAATGCCACTCATTCACAATGTTACCTTACGCATTCTCAATAGGAGAAATGTCCGGGTAGTTAGCTGTCCAGGGTAAAACGCAAAGTCGAAAATTATCCTTAAAAAACTGCTTGGTGGTGGTTGGTTCGTCGATCTATATCCTCGATTTATCAAGAATACAATAAGCCCGCTACTCGTAAGAGTGAAAAACACCTAATGCCTTTCCCTTTTGCATTCTCCGCCTACCGTTGCCTACCACTTGGAGTCGGGGGAGTTGGCTGGTCAGCGATAGCGGGAGAAGGTCATACGAGGGTCTCCATAGTTGAATGGAAATGAGTCAAGTTGGCCCTTAGTAGTCGCTGAATGCATAGGCAATACCCGAAGTTCGAATTCAGCGAAATGCGTAGTTGGCCGCGCTCACCGCGTGGACCGACTTTTGAAAGTGATAGTACATCAATCTGCCCATTTCTTTCTGATAACCCATGCCAATTTTAGCATGTCATATACTTTCCAAGTTACAAAGAAATGGTTTCTTAGTCTCCGTATTTTGTAGCCATACCTTTTGCCGAAGTCAACGCATTCAGTTTACATTCATTATCATTGCACAATAATAATTGCCAATAAACCTTCATCTGTACTACAAACCTTCCATTTTAACATTTCTATGGAATAATAGCCCTACTTACCATTGATATTACACCTCAACGGAGCTATTTCGTGGGAGCTGACTACAGCTCTCGAAACTCTTACTATCGATAGGCCTTATTTACTGATTGTAAGATCGATTTTGGCGCGCTGTGAGTGGTTAGAAAATGTGTGAACTGGTTCTCTTTCGTAGCGATAATAAGTCAAGCTACGCTGAGGTAAGTTGTTGTGAGCTAGCCCTTAGCGATTTCCTTAGGGTCAAAAACATATAGAATCATTTTTGTGAGCTTGGTGACTCTTGGTGAATTGTGTTCACGGATATTATTCAACAGGAAAGCTTTGTAATATTTTTCATTCTGACCTAACAATAAGTAAAATCCCGAGAAACTTCATACCAACTCAAAAACTATCAAAGGTGACGCTACATATTTTTTTGTTTAAGTCTTTCAAAAGTGAGGGAAATATGAAGAAAATATTTCCGAATTATGTTGTCAGGCGCTGCCTATAATATTCCGTAAGCGAATGTGAAGCTGCTTCCAAGCTATTGAGCGTCCGTGATTAATAATTAGCGGAATAAACTCAAAACTATTTACACACACCTATGCTGAAAATTATTTCCGGAAATGTATTTTCTCCATGAAAAGCCATATTATTTAACAATTTTCCACAACTTCAATATCGAAACCAATCGTAGAATAGCCCTAGCCCTAGCGAAAGCGTTCATGACGAAAAGGCCACTTCTCAGTTCGAAGACGATAGGACTTCGAACGTCGAAAGAGTACGTTAAAGCATTCCTGGAGAGCGAGCACACTATATATTGCAAACATGGACTATTAGAAAAGGAGATCAGCTAGGACTAGATGAACTGGAAACCTCATATTTGAGGAGGATGCTGAACATCATAAGGACGGTTACATAAGAAATGAATAAATATACAGGAGAGTAGACGAGGGAAGGACCTTATGGAGCACCTTACAGAACGGAAGAACCACTTTGGCACATTCTGAGGCACAGAGGGTTTTTGAAGAAGATAATTGAAGAAAAACAAGAGGGAAAAGTCCGAAGAGGAATGCCAAGGGATAAATGCGAATACGAAATAAATATGAAACTAGGGCACTGTCTCTGGCGTTACTCGGTGGAACTCCTTCATAATGAAAGAAAAAAACAAGCACTTGGTTATGATTTCACACTATATTTGAAACACAACGACCTAGGTTTCGGTATATCTCCGGCCTAATGATTGCATGATATGCTGAAACCTAGGTCGTGTTGTTTCAAATAAAGTTTGGAATCATAACCAAATGCTTCTTTTTTCATTCATTAAAGAGGAAAGTACATAGGAATAACAGTCATAGAGCAAGGGGACTATAATTATATAAGGAAGGATGGAGCGCTGCTGTCAAATAACCTTAGAATTGAACGATCAATGATGATGAATAAATATTGACTGGCCGGGATGGAATTTGCTAAGAGCATTACATACTTCACAGTTAATTTATTACAGCCATTGCTGCTTTTGGTTTCTGTACGTACACCGTGGCTAAACCAAATTCGTTGTTGTAACACAGTTCTACCACTGTCTTTCTTGAGGCGCTGCACTAATTGTAAAGAAGCTAAGGGTTGAGAGATAATTAAATAAGGGTAAGGAAAGGTTTGGGAAATGGTCAATTGGTAAAGGGTTGACTGGGTGTTCGGGTATATTCACTAAGTTCGGTGATAGCCCGGGATAACTTCAGTGAATGTATTAGTTTGAGATCCGGAGAGAGTGGGGTTTTTTTCACATAGAACTTTCACCTCTGAAAGGATGGATAGTTTAATTTCAGCATTTAATTTATCAAGAGCATCTTCCTCCATGTTTCAGTTGTAAACAGCTCAAGGAAATGCAGTGATATATTTCTGTTTCCCATGTATTGTTATCCTGAAATCGGTGGGTGGATTTTTGATCTCTTTTAGATTGCCTGTGCTGTTTTCTTTTACTCTTCTAAATGCATTTGCTTGTTTTCTTTGCATATTTTGTACTGTTATTGAGAATAGCTTTCAGTAGCCGGGGGAAAATAATCATCTAGGGAGTGTGACGTTACACTTTATTTGACGTCAGTACCTTTCCTGTTGCCCCTCCCATCAATCCATAGTCACCTTGCCAAAAGTATCCTTTTTTCGGCTTCTTATATATATTGACACTGAGAGATACGCAAAGGGTCATTTATCGATGGGACATACATTTACATACTGCATGTAGCCGAAACAGGAGTCGATACGCGGCCCGTGCTCTTGCAGCCGCAGCGCTATCCATCCGTGCAATTTCCTGAGCTTCTCTGCTTCCCGAGTCGTGGTAATATTCTTGTTTGGGTATTCTAGACACAATGGCCAATTCTTTTAATTGTTCAATTCAATAGTTTTGATTTAAATATACTGTCATGTTCCTCTCAAAACCTCTCTGTGTTTTTTCGCTCCTCGTCACCAAGGGCAAGGGCACTTTTTCGATGTGTGATACGTTTCCGCGCGTCCTCGCCTTAAAGGTGTCTTTCGCGGCGCGCCCAGTATGCATACCAGATATGGAAGCCATTTTCACGTGATCGTCATTATTGCAGCATAATATTGTATCTTATAAATAAAAAACTTGAATTTTCAGTTATGATTTTGGGACAGAACTGGGAATCGGCTACAAAAAAATAGTGCATGCATTCTCTATTTTGACGTCAATTTCAATGAACTACGTTTTTTTATTAAAAATGCATATTTTAAAATAAAGATTAGGTGCCAGAACTAGAGGAGATTGAAGACTTGACCCATTTGGAAGCTCGAGAGAACTTGACTTATTTTTTTTATTAAAAACTCATAGTGCATAAGAATAATAAGTTTAGCTGCATATATCATACAGTCTTTGAAAGTAAATAATCAAAACTAGAATATATATCATATGATACATAAGATACATTTATTTGTAATACTTTTGAATTTATTCTCATATTGGGAATTTAATATATGTTTGTGGGGGCAGTCAGTTTTCAATAAGGCAACGAAAGCGTCTCGTCCCCCTGGCAGTAATGTTTCTAACCCAAGGGATATATCTTTTAGCACTTTGAGATTCCCATAGTAGTTTGAAGAGGTTTTCTACATTTAAAAATATACAATAAACTGTAGACAATTTTATCCATTTTTCTACCCTGAGTCTAAGGTATAGGTAAAGTATAAGTATAAATAATAATATACATAAACAGAAGCAGTTCTGTGTTCCATATCGCCCATTAAATGCAAATAAAGTATACATTCTTTTCAAAAATAAGTAAAACAATATAATCAATAAAGGATAACATGCAGAGAAACAGTCTCCATGAAATTAAATTAATTTAATAATTGGCACTCTAAATTCAATTTTTTAAGACAGAGTGCTCAATTTTATTTATATATTTATATATCGCTTAAACAATTCAGCTTAAAGTTTTTAATAACTTTATTTTCCATACCTTCATTTTAAAATTAGTAAGAGACTGGCATGTATTCATATCATCTGGCAGTAAATATCTACTTTAATATATTGTAGCTATTGAGGGTGTATTGTAAACTTCCCTTTTATGCTGTCGGTTGAATCATATGTTAATTAATTTAATTGAAAGAGGACCTCAGACTCATCAAAGCATTTCAGAGTCCGCAAATTTTTTCCTTCCGGATTTTCTGCTCGTTTTAACCCCCGCGTGTCGGAGTCGGAGAGCCAGTAGACGTTTAGATTGAGTCGTACCATTACCGAATTTTATTTCGCAAAGTCACCCAAAACTTTTTGAGAGAGGGGTTTAGAAACCCGAACTCTTTCCACCACCGAGACGAGTGGGTCCAGGGAGGGGGGTTGGGGGATAGGAGGAGGGTGCATGGGGTTACGGGCCGTGGTTTCTGTATTCCGGTAGAGCCGCTCGGAGCCGCGGTCGATCGCCCACACGGATTGCTCGCGAGGTCAGGAAGCGTGACATGACCGATATTAGCCGGAATCATTGAGTGAGTCCCAGGAGCGGATGTCGGATGGGGGATAGACTAGGCAGAGCTCGGAGGAGGTGCCTGTAGGCCTGCGTGGTATGAATATGAATCGGCTGCGATACACAAAATTCGTGATGTATCGCTTTGCAAAATTAAGCCACGAGGCAGCACTATATTTAATCACATTTGATTTCGCACGATATGGAAAATTATACGACGCGAGCACGTGTATTGACTGTAATTCGGCATCGGATAGCGCGATATTGTCTGTAATTCATCATTAATTTAATTCTTAAGACACATAATATATTCATTCCCCGTTATTTTTTGTGGCCATTACCTTCTGTTGCAATAAAATTGTACATATATGAATAGACCTTGTTCTAGAGGTGGATACGGCAACAGTTTAATAGGAAATATATATTATGTTCCGACGATTATACCTTGTCAAAAGGCTCATTAGGGAGTTGTGTCTTATATTTGACCCCTGTTTCAAATTTCCTTTTGTTGATGTCTTGAGTTTTTAACTTGTCCCATGCTATGCCCCATTTTGTTTACAAGGACATTCAGGAATACCAGATTAGTAAGAACGGTTTTAAAAAAGATTAGAATTTTGTCTTGTGATGGACCTCCTTGAACAGATCATATTTTCATTCCTTCTGTACCTTTAATACCTATTACATCACAGTTTACCAAGCTATAAAATATGTGATTTTATGAACGCAAAAAATCGTATAAAATAATACTTCACGGCTAACAGCTATTGCCTAACATAATGTTATCATTCTTAATAGTATATTTAATAATTGTAATGCTAATGTTATCTAATAAAAAAGTCTGGACAGAAAACCCTGATGGAAGGCGACCTCCGGGAAGACCGAAGAAAAGATGGAAGGATGAGGTGACCATTGATATGAGGAGAATGAAAGTCAACGAGGTGGATGCAAAAGATCGGAAGAAATGGAGGCAGACAGTTGGCGAGGTCAAATACCATCTAGGGTATAAATGGCCATGGGAGTAAGAGTAATGTTATCTTAATGGTATCATGTCTCTTAATTTTTCATGCAATACGATATGTATCTTGCTGTATCATCAGCGTCTGATATCGTACGATATCGGAAATTATACGATTCTGACTTTTATACAATTGAGAACGATATGCATCGTGCTCCATCAATTGACATGATAAAATCTATTTAATACATTTTGTGTCTCTCTGCGTGCCATTCCATGTAATGCTCGATATCAATCGATATTACTTCATTGGGTGATTCATGACATCCATCGGTGAGTATGTGATATCGTGTGACGTAAGTTATTGCGTGATATACCTCATCTTGTGTAGTTCATTATAAAATAATAGGGAAGGTGCCCGTTAAATATCAACGGGAAGGAAAAAAGCTCAACACTGATACATTTTAATAAACCATTCATAGTGCAAAAAATCATTGAGTTAATGGATATACACGGAATCTCGATTTAAACAATTAGTATGGTCGTTATGGGGACGACGACTCAAAAACGCTAAAATATTGCGAAAAATCGTTACGTTTTAGCAAAATGTTTGGAATTTAGACCGGAATACAAAATTCAATTGAAGGAATAAGAATCTCATTTTTCTTGCCTTTCTATTAGTAGCTTTCCCAATAACAGAAAACCATTATTTATAATTTCATTTTGCAAATAAAAAAGGTCTGCAACCAAATGAAGATTCAGTTTCACTTGTATTTGTTGTGTGAAAGTCACTGACATACATACACACATAGGTGATTATTTTATTAGATAAATCGATATCCATTCTCCTACTATTAGAGGTATAATTCGTCAGGAGTCTAAATGTGATTTGCGACTCTATTCGAAATTACTCATCTTTTTATTCCTGACTTTTTCTTGCAATATCATTCAAAACCACTAGGTATTTTTTACGTACCTAGTGTTGTTGTTGCTAACATGTTAAAAATTAAAAATTAAAAAAATATAATGTTGCATATATACTCTTAGGGAGCGGTTCGAAACATATAATTAAACGTGTACCATATTTTACTTCAAAATTAATAAAAAGCCTGACGCATGCACCCCATAGAGGGTGAAGACACAGTTAGGATAATACCATATTATGTATCAGTGTTATGACATTTACCCTTATAAGTTTCACAAGTATTCGTATTTTTTTTTATGGAAATGAAAGAAACCACTTTTGTTTTATAATAAAATAGGTAAATAAAGCTAACACTCAATGCACCATTAAGAAAAATTATGAAGAAAAAATAAGCCCATTTATAATGAATTCTATAAATAAGAAGGGGGTAACATATCAGAATGTTTAATTTAATCGTCGTTTTCTTAGCCTTGCCACCAACAAACATTTCACGTTCTTCCTGGTGGCACAAGGGCCATAGGTTGCCGGTTGCCACTCTTAACGATATGCTATGTATGCACTTTAATATTTTGCAATGAGAAGCGATATCAGATTCCTCGCGTCTGTCTGTTTCGAAAAATATTTGTATCGAAGTCGATATCAGTGTCTGGGGACTCTGGCATTAGAGGGATGTGGGCTCTGGGGGGAAAGCGGCTTGGGCATTCACCGCTGTGTCCGGGAAGCGAGATCAGATCAGGATGAATGGGAGGGTAGGCGAAGTCGAGGGTAAGAGCTGTGGGCAAAGGGCGGGTGTGGCAAGCAGGGAAAGGGGGCGGGAAATACGGGGGTTGGGTAGGGGAAGGTGGAAGTCAGCCCTGGGAGTCGCAAATCGGATGGCACCGTTGGCGTTTCCGCTCCGGGGTAGGCCAGGGGGTGGTTGGCCACGGATGGCCACCTCACCTTCATGGCCCGGCCCGGATTCAATCGAAAACGATCGATGATTAATTTGCATTGAAGTGTTTCCGTTTTGAGGGAAATATCGATGAATAAGAGCTCTTATTCGAACATATATGCATGTATTTCATTCATATTATCTTTCAAACATATATGCCTTCCCTCCGTTTACTTTCGCTTAAGGCGGAGTCGTACCCACCGAAGTATTTTTGTCTGTCCCATATGGGACCGTAATAGGTCCACTTTTATCCGTTCAACACCCTAGTGATGTTTATTTCGTGGGTAATATTATCTATTAAGTCTTTCTTAATAAGGTAGTAAAACGTTGATAAAATGTTTAAGAGTTCATGTTTGGTTTTAATTCTCCCCCTCTTAAAAGAACTAACATGAGTATGCCACAGTGTGGTGAAACGCGCGTCGTGCTAGCGTAATAAAGTCTGTGGAAATTACAAAGGTGGTTTTCTCATCATGGATAACCATAATTTCCACGAGGTCAGGCCTGAGATCATCAGTTTTACTCTATTGAAATGTTTATCCTTGGTTCGTGAAAATCACAATTTTTAGATTTTTATACTACTTTATTGCATGCATGTATTTCCTTAGACGGCCGAAAAAAGAGAATATAATTTCTGCCTCCAAACAATAATTGATAGATTTTTCAATTAATTCCTAAACATTTACATATAGGCACATAAGAGAAAAACAGAAAGTAAACAAAATAATTCTTTCATAATTTGTGAGTGTACATTAGCCTACCTTTTTGTTTTTCTCTGCTGAAATAACATTCTCCTTATTTACTATTTTTGTAAATTAATTACGCCAGTTCAGTCTTTAATTTAAGGCAATTAGGTAGATTATGTTCAGGCACAGTTATTAGTGAATTATAGTAGAGTATTTCTAAAAAAGAAAGATGAAGGACATAAATATTCACAGGGAATGATTTTAAGTAGTTTCATAGAACAATATGATAAACTTTTTCATGTAATATCATGATGGCTACTTTGACCTGTTCCTGTGTCATTGAGTCCTATGCTCACTGACTATGAACACGGAATTTGCAGCGTATTATAACAGTTGAAACTCTAAAAGAAAGCATCCATGCATATGCACTTTAAATGAATACTTGCTACCCATTGCCCTTTTTCATGAAATTCATTACAGGCGTTCAGAAAAAAATTAAACAGCATTATTACTGTACATAAAATGTAGGTAGAAACAAAGGCTAGGGCGTCAATAGTACAAAACGATGAAATAATAAAGGCTCTTCTTGCTTTCTTATGCCAGTATTATTTGCAGTCAAATATTTATTTTAAAAATTCTCCTATGTTCTCATAATGAAGACTATAACGAGTCGATATACATGTGTAATCATTAGAATATTATCTGTGAATAAAATCCTCTAACTTTACATGAATAAAATAATGAAAGCAACCCTGAATAATTATAAATTACAACTGAATGCATGCATCTACACGAGGTACTCTTAACCTGTTGGGAATGCCCCTGGGCGAACTTAGGACGGCTTATTGGGATTGGGACCGCTATTCAGGAAAATGTGATGTTCTTTAGATTTTCTTAAATCCGCCAAAGTGAAGTTTGGTTTCGTTTATTCTATTGAGTTCAAAAACTTTTATTGAACGCCAAAGATAAAAACTGTTTCTCAGACATACGCATTATATTCATTTTCGGAATAAAATTATCATTTGATGATTAGTATTTGGAAGGGGAAATTCTGGTCTGAACTATAGTGAGATGGAGGAAATGTGAAAAAAAGGTTGATAAACATTTTTCTTCATACTTTACTTTGCATTTACATAAATGGATTTCGGCAGCCAAAAATATTTTTAGATGAAATCTTACATTTCAAGAGCGTAATTACGTAGAGTTTCCGTTTTTCGCAATCGGTGAAGGTTAAATTAGTCTGGTTAACAACATTGTGGAGTTCAAAGAGAGCTGAATCAATTAAATTAGACTCATCCCTTTTACAAATCTTACCCTTTCTATCTTTATTCCGCTATAATGTGTGATTTTACTCGCAGTGGTAGAACGGAAGTTGCGCAGTTAGAGAGCCATCGCGTAAAATGTATTGACATCCGCTTGGCTCCGTTCCATCACCGGTTCCAGAACGTTAGGGGGATTAAAACCATTGACGCATAGCCGCCTGCTACCGTCTCTCAAAATGGAAGCGTTGAGGGTGGTTGGATAAGGGGAATTAAGCAGAGGAAGTGGAGTCGCTGGCGGAGATAACAGAAGGAAAGAAAGAGAATGGATTCCCTGAACGTTTTCGGAAATGGCAGGAGATGGCTGAGAGGGGAAGGATTGCGTTCACAAAAGACAGAGGAGCTAGGGCCAACCCTTAAGAACGTCGAAAGACGAACAAAATGAATCTGGCAGGAGCTGTCAAAGATATCCTGCGGTTTGGCTGGGGTCGACGTATTTTAGGAAATGGATCTATCTGCTGGTCAACAAAATGAGGATGTTAAGAGCAAAACTTTTGTCATAAGAAAGAACTTTTCCCGTAGACATCTTTATTTTAAAAGCTACACGCTTGATTTCGGATTTGCTCGGATTTCGGAAACAAATGGTCTGGCTGCGGTGAGGGCATCTAAAATAAATACGTGACGCAATGGAAAGATTTGAGTTCATGTTTCTGGGGATTGAATGGATGAAAGCTTATTGTCCTACCAAGTTTCAATTTGCTTAAATTTATGCGCGCATAGCTGCGAATTTATGATATTGGTTTTACTTGATACACGATACTTAACGCGTAGATTGAGTGCGTGACTAATTTCGTCGTGGCCTCCTGACGGGAGTAACGTTAATGTCTGCATGAGATTCACAGTATTTGATTGATTATGCCAATCATGTCGAATGTATATAATTTATCTGTCGTTAAATCATATTTGGCACACAAAAAATTTCAACTTCTGAACGCTTTTGATATATTTAAGTAAAATTTTACGTATTTACACAAATCTGGTTCAGCATGAAATTTGGATGTGGCTACACTGAAATAGAAAATTTATATAGATAATACTCTGGTGAATGATGCAATTTTAAATATTTTCCTATGATGTTGTGTCCCTGTAGTTGATAATGTTTTCAGATACCCTTTTGTCTTTGCTCGATTTAATATGTAAATATAAGGAAAGGTACCATATTTTCTTGCACAGTTTTGAAGATGATGAGGAAATTTAATTTCTTTCTAGTTTCTTCCTTAGAGAATGTTCGTTCAGGGAAAGAGTCTTCCACCACCCACTGGTGTCAATTCCATTCTATGTGTCTAAAACTTTGTGTTAGATAAAACTTTCAGCAATGCGTGCTAGTGCCTAAAACTTGTGGTCTTCATGATGGTATATTTTACCTGCACAGCATTCAATCTTGCGTACCTACTTTTCACCTTCACGTATCAATTTCCTTTTAACTGAAAAAATTATCTTTTATCACCTTCAAAGTCTTTCTCATTTATTTCCCATTTTATAATGCTCACACACGCATTATACTGGCTACAACTTTCGCCTTCTTTTCTTCATTAAACGGTGCTTCATTTATTTACAATTTATTCTATCTTCTTCATTTTTTTGCATGCCTTTCCCAACTCGCTTCTCAAAGCCTATTCAAAGGAGTTCTATACTCGTTGTCTTTGTCCGCATTTTATGTTCTAAAACCTCACAATGCCTCGCTAAATATCAACATCTCGTTTGATCTTTCCAAAAATCCTAACCACGTGCCTCTGTCATTATTCTCTTGTCATAAAAGTGAAGGCTTCTTTTGGCCTCCCTGTTTTTCTCCCATTATCTTTTACACATACCTACTCATTTTTTTATCCAAAACACGATCGAAAATAATTAATTAACTGATCATTCTGTTGAAGGTCATAATGATTTCCGGACATGATGCTTACCTTTGTATGCTTATCTTCTTACTTATATTATATGCGTACTTCTCAGACTGATTCTATTGCCATGTTCACCGACGTTCACGATGTTTGGCTTGAGCCATCGACCTCGTACTGCACCGCTCACGATCTGCGCAAAGGAAGTTCTGTAGTTGAATTAAAGTTTTCCCATTATTCATACTTATTGTACTTGTTGGAGTCATTTTAATTTATAATTTTACCATACATTTAGTTTTTCAAATGGTATCTATGCCTTTACGGAACAACGATCAGTTACCTTAGAGGCATCTCTTCCAGTAAACAGTTTTTCACAGAAATTGCAATATTATTTGATATAAAAAATACCATGTTCCCGTATTCGTAACTAATAATGAAACTCAATGTTATGCAATTCAAAATTCAATTTACGCGCAATTCAATGCGCGCAAAGATATGGCTGTTTTTTGTCATGTGATATAGAGAGCAGGTATTTATATAATTTACCATAGTGAAACTATAATGAAATTCAAGTCATTTTACCGTGAAGTGTGCATTAATACATAAAGACAACAATCCATTTTAGTTTTAGAGTTATTTGAGATTTCATTTAGCCGCAGGCTTTCGTGTTTAAATGTTTTAGATCGGTAGAAATGGTACTACACAAGCCTCCTGTTGCTGAAGAATGGCAAGCAGGGCCTTGGAGCTGGTGCTACCCGAAGCTCCGAGGTTTTGCTGGTAGTTTCTCGTTCTCGCTCCAGACCACTTAATTCTAAACAACCAATTTGAGGATGTGGGCATTTGTGTCCCGCTGTTTGCCTGTTAAAATTTCACTGCAAGATTACTTTTGATAGTGTCATAATGCTGTTCTCAACCTTGTATTAAAAACCAGAACGTGAATTTTAATACCTCTATTTTTTCTTATTAAGTATTTCTTTTGTGAACGGTTGAAACAATTTTAAAAGAAATATATGGAAGTACAGGGAACAAAATTAACATTTTTTATGAGAACCCTGTAAAATGTTCTAGTTTGAAAATTTAATAATAATGATCATTATTTTAAACGAAAACTTTGGCCGGAAGCGTGCTTGTGCAGGGGTTAAATCCAAAAGACCTCGGCTATAGAGCCCTGATGTTAAGCAATTATGCATTTGTGGTCTAAACTGCACATTTTACTCTAATTATGATTTCTAATATTATTTTATGTCACCAAAATAAGCAGTATTTTCAATGAAGCATAAAAGAATAGGTGAAAAAAAATGTTTTTATTTTGACTCAGACGGTCGCGATGGAACTTCATTTAGACGATGGAGGAGATAGCGACCCTTCGGAGAGGCAGGGTCCGGGCGATAAGACGGTCCCTCCACGAGAGGAGTTGCTCCATTGTGGTCTCGGGCAGAATTAATGTCAATTGATGCCTTCCTTGGCCTCGCTATCCCGGTCACTTTCCCTTTCTGCGGAGAAGCCCCCTGCACTGTCCGGGGAGGCGAAGAGGTCGAGTTTCCAGGTCACGATACTGGGAAGCTATAATTGATTGAAAGAATATTACTTGGGAAATGCAATTAATCTATTTATTTAATTACATTGTGCTACAATTAAGCAATTATCCTGGTTGCAACGTTAGATCAAAACTTAAAAAGAAATAAAAAAGTGGAAATAAAAAATAAATTAATTTAAAAAGGTTTTCACAAGAATATTTGAACAATTTCTACTTTTCAGGAAATATCTTTTTGTAAATCTTTCCTCTTCTTAATTGCTCAATTAAGAAAGGGATATCAAATGATGATTTTTAACATTTTTATAGCATCAGGGTGTAAACCACCTTACACGAATATCCTCCAAATTTTCTGTTTTTAGCACTCTATAATTCTGACATTTTATTTGCCATACTTCTTATTCCCTGAGAATAAGACCCCATGGACCCTATCAATGCTGTGACGTCTTCCGTCCTTTTGTACTTGACTGTAATATACCTACTGAATTATGAAAGTTACAGAAAGCTCTTCTATCTCACTAGTCACGATCATCCCATAAAACGCCACCAGTACTTGAGATCCTTATGATGCAGCCTTGATAATGAGATTAGATCGGGCAGTTAAGATTGACTAGACTTGTGAAGGATGCTACTGTATTAATAGCAGTGAGACGAGGCTACTTGAAGAATTGGGATGGAAATCGCTATCACAGTGTAGGTTAAAGAGGCGAAATAATTATGTTTATTGAGCGTCTGAAATTTGCGAACATTTTGTTAATTTAACACGTCGGCATGACTGAACTTGAGTTCGAATTGTTAACTATTAGAATGCAATATTTAATAATCCCTCATGCGTAAAATTATTGTTTTCTTAAGCTTTTCTCTATGTTTGATAAATATTTTTCGTTATAGCAGGAAAAATATCCCAAACATAAGTCGGAATTGTTCAAGAACTATATTACAAACAGTTGAGAGAAATAAATCATAAATGTATGTTGAAGTCCACCACAGTCTCGTTATCGTCATCCTACTGGATTGTTATTGAACAAATTGTCCATAAATGTGCGGGAAATTCAACCTTCCAATGAGAAACACCTTAAAAAGTAATACGATTATGTTTCAAGCTATTTCCAACTGCTTAATCTCCTAAACAGTAGTTTAGACAACACAAACAAATACGCTGTTCATTTGGAGGCAAAATGAGATTATTTCATGGATTCGTAAATGCATAAATATAAGCTCATTACAACATATTTTTTCGGGGTAGGCAGCTTCAAACAAACATAGGCATACTGTCATTCCATGTTAAACAATCTACATATTCCAGGATTCGCAACACCTTTTCATCTCTTTATCTATCCCTCCATTTTTCGCAAACTTGGGACCAATATGCACAAAATTATCCACTCTTTCATTTTACGATTCGCCCTCATCGTAAATTCACTCTTTCCATTCTCAGCATAAATAAGTTTTATTACTTTTGACGCTTATACCCATCCCTCCCTGTTGCTTCAAAAAATTAACTTCAGACCTCTATGGAGGAAACATACGAAATATTTGCGGTTCTGCATTAATATACTAGGATTTTTCAAGTGAATAGCACAAAGCTTCGATGAATAAGCGAAATGAGATGCTACTCAGGTTAGGTTACACCTCGAATACACCACGAAATTATAAAGATGCGCAAGTATTTTATTCCAATTATGAATACTTATTTCAAAATTTTGCTTATTTACTTGATCCTTTTTCCTCTCCAAGTAAAACAGTTTCATTTTGATATGTGACCTACAAATAGTGTCATTTATTTGATTTTTGTAAACATTTCAACGCTGAGTTTTAACTTAAGACTGGTGCTGCGTTTCTTGTGAGATATCACGTATAGTGAATTTCTTGCGTGAATATCTGTCTGGCTAAGGTGACTTAAGATGAGGACATCTTGGAGGAAGGGTTTGGACTTTTGGAGACCCTGACCCCCCGCCCACCCTTTTTTTAAGCTTGCCTTGGTCTTCCCGTTCCCCATGGCCACCTTGAACACCTCCTCCTTACACCCTTAGCAGTTTTCCGCTCACACATTTCCCTCATCCGGGAACCCCCCTTGGCTACGCCCTGACCTTTTCCGGGTGCTTGCCGGAGTTTGGATCCAATCTGAGAGTGTCGCAACTTTGGTAGCGTGACGTTATTACTCGTGGAAGAGGGAGTGGGAATGGGAAACTCTGCCGGGCTTTTTGGACCGCTAGGGCAATTGGAAACGTCTTCGGAGGAACTGATAACAAAGATCCCGAAGCGATTCATGTAGAGGTTAGGAACCAGTTTCTTGTTAGCAACACATTTAATCCGGTCCCTCCGTCGTTACTTAGAGAAGTCCCTCTTGCGAATCGTCTGATACTTTTTCTCTGAAATTTTTATCTGGTTTACCCGAAACAGAATTTTGCCAGTCACGTGATTTTGATCTCTCAGTATTATCTCTTTGTTCCCCGAAAACCTCCGTTTCTTGAGCTCGGATAGTTTATTGTTTTTAAATAGACAACTGGTTAATTGGAGGCCGATCATAGATGGAATTGTAATTTTTCTTCATGGCAAATTCATGAACTAAATCACACGTGCAGAGCGAATTACCTTATGGAACACCTTTGAAAATGATGAAGTTACAATTTCTCAATTCTGTGGCGAAGTCATGCGATTTTTTCTTCCGTAAAATAATTTACTATTAAAATGGTACTTATCTTGAGAAGAGTGATTTAAATACCAAATTGGTGTACTGGATCTCAATTATCTTGATATTAAGAGCAATGATTTAAATCTGTACGCTAATAAAATTACATCTAATGTTTCTCGCGCTATTTATCAAAGTTTTAGCGCACTTAACAGTATTTCTAGGTAAAAAAATATAAAACCTTACTGCAATATTCCTTAGAGGAAAAATCATTCGACTTGTTCGGGATACGATCCCGGATCTCTCGATTTCGCACCGAGTGTTCTACCCAGTTAAACTACCAAAGCGTCCTTCTCCCCCGTGGATCCATGTCAAGGCGGATGATTTTTCCTCTGTTGAATATTGCACTAATGTGCACTTGCGGTTGACTCCGTCAAAGGCTATAACGTGGCAAGTTCCGGTATCCTCAAAATTCTAGAATACCATACCTTGAAGATTCCCATGATTTTCTGATTTGGCAAACAAGTCCTCTCTAGGGTTGAACTAGTTTTGTTATGAAGACTCATTTGCTTTGATTTTAATGGTCTACAATTGCTGGAGGGTCAATCATTCTTGGGTTTTTCAAGTAACTAGCAAATCATAACATAGTCACCTCAAAAATTCGTTCGTTCTCTATTAGCAATAAACGGAAAAATATCTGTGTATTTTGGTTGCTTTTTACGCAAATTTAACTATCCTCATGTGTCTATCTGTCAGGGGAAAAACTTATAATCATATTTTGACCCCCTTTTTGACGAGCAATTGATCTGAAATTTGACAAAAAGACGTTGTTTTGATGATGACACAATAATCAGTCATTATACATACTTTAATAGATTGAATTTGTTGATAAATACATAAAGGTTAACATAATCCAAATTTGCCAAGAATTTATATAAAGGACAAAGGTTTGAATGAAAAATGACTGTTGCTATAGATGCCAATTACAAATTTCATTGTGTTACAAACATTTTAGCGTAGTTTTATATATTAGACAGATATGTTTTCTTGCTATAGTAAGTTAATATGCAAATATAGCAAGCATCGTATGGCACAGATTTTAAGTTCTGTAATATTAATGTTATGAAATATCATTTTAACTATTTAAGCATAGATACAAACCATATGTAGGTGCGTAGCGTTATCTCTGATGCGTGATTTTCGTTTTTTTTTTAATAAAATATTATTAAGTATATTTTCGTATAATTTACTCGTTCATGATTTAGTTAGTCCTACATATTGCTCGTTCAACTAATATATATCTGTTCTCTTGCCAAAAGAAAGCAGGATAGTTCCCTAAAATGATGACATTGTTAAATGTTAATGTTAATTTAAATTCCCGAGGAAAATGTGACTCTCCTTTTGTACGTCAATTTTATCAACCAATATAGCAACCGCTTTTGCCCTCAGACCGAAACTGCTGCTTTACACGACCTATAGTATACCCCGCGAGCTGCCACAGAGGTGTGTGGCAGGGGGAGTTAGGACACCAACCATGTAAGGGAGGGAATGGGGAAAAGGTGGGGGTAGAGGACAGAATTGAATGGTATTGTAGCGATGTGCTTTATGTCGGTGTCATGAATTTTTTGTTATATTCATCAAGGGCGCGGAAAAAGAAGACTACGGCGATAAAATGCCCATTCTACGTTATTTTGTAAATAAATACTGCTGGACCACCGCGATACTGCTGGACCACCGCGATTTCATCTTGTAGAACATTTAGGCCATGCGTAAAACCTAGATGGACTTGATTTGTTTCTCACTACAATAAAGTTTGTACATTTGAATTAACATTTTGATTAATTTGATCTCTGTATCAACAAAGCAAGCTCATTAGTTTATACGTTTTGACAAGATAATGGTACTTCGGTCACTGCACCCTTCATAACTAGCACTTCTTCGCTACAACTCTCTTTGCAGGTTTAAATATTTCCAAAGAACATCTTCGAAGGTCTAGGTCGAAAACTCTAATTCCAGTATTACCTCGCACCATGATTATGCCCGCGGCGCCAATAGCGGTGAAATAATTTGTAATTTTGGCAGTTGTGGTCTCATAAACGGGGGTGAGTAATTCGCGATCGGTCTTTACCGTCATTAAGCCTCGCGAAACTCATCATAATTTCCAGGATCTCAGCTAATGTCAAGGCTGCAGGCCGTATTATGCTTCCTTAGGTAACATGAAAGCAATTTGGCTCGCGTCCACGGTAGTTTGTGGCATCCAAACAAGGCAAACTCCCCATCAGTTGTCAAGGGTTATCTTTGGAAAATTTAACTGAAGAATTAGAAGTGCATTGAACCACCTGTCTCACATAGACTCGGCCGTTGATTTTAATAGGGTTCTTGGCTGACCCCTTAAACGTCTTAATCTTTTTTTTTAACTATTTCTGAATACATAATTCTTTAAATGTAGAATATGTATAAAAATAATGAAATGAAATGTATATTAATACCGTCATGGAAGAAGTTATCAATTGTTCGTTACCGTTCCAATGAATATTAATATTATAGCCACTATTACAATTGAAACACCAACAACTTATAGTTAACTTTGCTTGACCATCTTCTAAACAAAATTTAGCTTAAATAAAAATGTTTTTCATATACAACAACACAAAAATAACAGACGGAGATTCGACTGTATCTAAACGAGATATTGAGTTTTTCATACGGAAACAATGGAATGTGAATTTGAGCCTTTAAGTTGCTGAAGAGTTTAAATTATATTTGGAAAATTAAATGGAAATATTTTCAGATATTTTTAGGTGGATCACAAACGACCCTTTGGGCGTTGAAGGGTTAATTAATTTTTGTGATTTTGAAAATTATGGAATGAGAGAATTAGATTGATTTCATAGATATATTTAGTTTAATTGATTATATTGACACCAATATCCCCTCACTTGTCTTTTTTTTTTTAATTTTGTATGAGGCGCTCCATAATTAGATGCATGTGTTATCCCCTATGTCGATTCATTTCCTATGTAAATTTCCATAAGACCGGACGTGCGGTGTTGCCGTCAGAAGGAGGAAATTGTGTTATTTTACTCCTCTTTTCCCTTAATCTCTTCGCAGGACTTCTTGGTGATGCTCCACCGTCGATATATCCTTCATTGTATTTCTAAATAATAACATTTTCATATATTTTGCACTTTTTTCATCTGATTCCGTAAGAGTCCATGTTTCAATAACACATTAGAGATTCATGTGCCACGGAAGCCATTCTCTTCATCTAATATTTATTTTCCTGTGGCAATAAATTAGGATTTGAACTGAGCATCAAACTTGGGTAAAAATAGGAATATGTATACCTCAAGTTCTTATGCTGGACTCACGAATTTAAAAAGTGACCTTTATCTTGTAAAAAAATTGATTGATGAGGTATCAATTGAGATAAAAAGTGGTAGTGGCATTCATTGTATTTCTTTCTCGGGAACATGCTGCGCACTGAGACTTCCAATGATTTGACTGGGAGAATAAAAATTCAAGATTTATCTTCCATTCCATTTGTATCAGTAATACTTTTCATTCTGCGATTCTCTGTGAAGACAATCTTCTGTAGAAAGTGTAGGGCTATTCAATCCCTTTTCTCGGACTTGTCAACGCCATCCTCTTACATGTACGATAATGTGTGTGCAGATGACCAAGTAATGTGGAAAGTGAATAGCAAGAATAAATTTGACTGTTGCCAATCTAGATGTAGGAAAACATTTATTATAATTGATGCCTTTTATAAGCATTTCATAATGTTTTGATTCTGCACATACTATGCGAGAATGTTTATCAAACAATCAGGCAGAGACTTATTAGTCAGAAGCAGTAGAGTTGCTGTTGTTCATTTCTAAAATCTTTCGTGATTTTATAATATAGACAAGCATGCATCTAATTTATTCCTTATTTTTAATTCTTTGGTGAGTCGTATCCTAAAATAAACGTGTATCACAAATAGGCACCGTTTAAATTTTTTATATTCAAGGTTCTTCAGCCACTCATCACAATCACGTTTTTATATCAGACATTTACCAAATTGCTTTTAATCCTAATGAAAGTACTTACTATTTGCAGTAAGAAACATGCCCGTTTCCTTATTTTTAATATATACTCATGAATACTCATGAAATATGTATCAGTATTGCACATCACTTTTTTCCTAGCTGTGATGCCGTATATTAGATAGTTTCTCTTTCTATTGAGTTAGTAATAATGGCAAGAAAACCCAGTTCATTTATGGAAAGTATTGCGTAATGCCTTGATGTGAGTCAGCGGGATTAGGGGGCTTTTTCATAGTCCCTAACCTTAATTTTAGACCTGGGTATAAATATACATATATTCATTTAGGCTCCACTCTTTCATCGTTGAGAGGTGCTGGGGCTGAAACACGAAATGTCATGAACGCTTATTGTTAGTGAAATGATGCAAAAATGTAACTTTTACTGGAACAATTAATCCACAGCTGACAAAGTGATACTAAAGGACGGAGAGCAAGATTTTGCTTTTTTGACGGATTTTTCTTCGCAATTATCCCAATGATATTGTACACAGCGGAGTTTAAGCGAGGTAATTTATTCCGGCAGGGTATTCCAAACCGATTTCCGATATTGGGGAAAACGTTAATCTTTGTTTTGGGTCTGCTGTCGGACATTGCTCATTGTTTTTGCCTTATCAGAAGGAATAGTTCTGGAGTGTTTTTGATGACCGTAGTTCGTTGAACATAAATGTGTCAAGTGCCAGATCAAGTTTACTTCTGCGGGATTAAGAATGGAGTTTGCAAACGATTTGCTTCATTTACGTCCTTCCACGATTTGCCAAAATGTACAAACCGACGCAAATTGCCCTTGCCCTAAATTATACTCTTACAGAGAAAAACCCAAAAGTTAGGTTATATTTTATTCTTATTTGCAGCGTTACAAATCGCTAAACGTTAAACAGTATCTAATTGCGCAAAATAATCTTACCATTTAAAATGACAATGGATAAATAATTTAAAATTGGTCTTTTAAACCAACAATGAGGAATTACAACATTGAAAAGGGGTGAATAAGAATCCACGTGTACCTCAAATTCACAGCACATCACGCGTTTATATGTACATCGTCAGCTGTCATCAATTCACAGATTGAATTGCTGCAGACATGCACTTCGATAACCTTTCAGCTAACTGCTACATTCGTACATAAATTAATACTTTGACTCGCTTCATAAATTTCCAAATGCATTCTTCCTCTTATTTTTCTGATATCTTAGTTTATTTATTGTATTCCATATACTAGTTTTGGAAATATTTGAATATTCACCTATATGCCGTCTATATGCTATCCATTGCATTCGAATGGTCATAAATTATCTCTACCCTACATAACACAGACACACACATAGCTTGAGAAATAAATTATATTCGTAATACAATTTGTACTAATGTTGTTGTTTATTGACTCTGGCTGAACTGATATAAATTTGTAATTTATCAATATTTTACGCAATGAGGCTATGTTTCGAGGAAGGAATTAAACAGATGTAATATTTTTCACTTCATTTTACAATGAAAACTCATGCTTCGACGTATTGCATCGCAAACATCATACTGCTCAATTCATCAGGTACAAAATGAGCCCTCGATTCAATACACCGCCGACATAATGTGTGTTTTCTTTGTGAAATAAAGTGCGCAGTTCTACATCTTTTGATTTTCATATCTGATTAATCTATTTCCACCACATCTTTCCAGATATGGTTGACTGCATGTTCCCGGTTTTAGTTTATGTATAATATCTATGAATAATGGAGGCTGGAGCGGTTATCGTGGGCCCTAAGGTGCACATTCTAATATCGAGATCGAAAAAAAATTCTTCGATTGCATTTAATCTCTTTATTAGTTGGAACGCGCCACATGAACAGTAATGTAAATGATAGAAGTATTATATTTTAAAATTTTCTTTAATTAAATCACGTTTAGACTAGAGCTTTCATCACGGTATTCGAAATTTAGACTAACTTATATATTCTAAAATGCTTTTTCAAATATTAGAATTTGGTTTGCATGTTCATACTCGTTAGTTACAATTATAATAATAAGTAATATATTATTTCGCAATAAAGACAAAATCTTTATTAATCCGGTTCACGATCAGTCACCAAAGTTAAGCATCGTTGGGCTCGGCTCGAGTTTGGAGGGGTGATCCTCCGATTCGTCCGAGTACTGTTGCCCCTGTCTGAGCGTGGCAGACAGTAAGTGCGAAATGACCTTAGCCGTCGAAGGACGTAAAAAAAAATACTACTACTACTATCTGTATTAATTTCATGGAATTATTACGCAATATATATCATATGCCGTAAGAATACGTGTTATATTAGCTTTGAATTGCCAAAAAAAAGCAAATTGGCATGATGCTATTTTTATAATTTTGTCTGCATATATGTGGCTAATGAGAACACATATGCACAGTTTCACGCTAATCTGTATGCGAAGAAAAATTACTTCAACCACCTTAACGGAGAGGTGGTATAAAGTGTTGCACATAACTTAGACCGGAAGAATAACTTTCGAAATTCCCCGGATTTCCTCCTCGTGAATTCGAGATATTCAACCAGAATCAGCCATTAAATCTGAGGCAACCGTAAACCCAGGAATGGTCTTTTCCTGTACACGTTTAAATTAATCTCCAGCACCATCATCTCTTGAGGCCTTATGAATTTTCTCCTGTTTTTACTCTGTCACCCATTTAATTTACGAATGTTTATCTTCGTAACGTATTCATTCGTTCGTGAGAGGATCCAGTATAGGGACTGTAAGTTTAAGAAGCGAGTTCCATATTTTTATTGCACTCGTCTCTTAGAATAACATGTTGGATATCCACATTACTCGGGAGAACATTAGAGTATGGAGATGAGTAGGCTGAATTTGGAGAGTTTCCGCTTGCTGGAGTTGGGTTTATGAATTTTTTTTAAGCTGTGGATACTGTCTTTAAAACTTTGATTTTTTAACTATATATTCATTACAATGGCTGCACCAACTCGTCTGTGTGTAATTTTTTATCATCGCTTGCCATTAATGTGGATCATATTTTATTTTTTTATTTTTTCATCATATTTTCCTTTTGTTAGTCACTTTCGTGCTGGCCAAATTATATTTAATGACAACTTAATGTTTCAAGAAAATGTTTAAAATTTATTTCTATACAATTCGGGTCACCCTCCTCATTTTTTATGATGACGAGGTGCAGTTCATATCATGATAATCCAAGCGAGAATTTACTTATGAAACTTTGAATTCGTTAAGCTGGCGTACAGGAGGATATTTTTCCTGTCATAAAAGAGTGAAATTCGGCGTATCATCATTTCTAAACTTAGCCTGCCTTTCCGGCGATCGTTTTTTCCAAATAGACATTCACATAGGTACAAAAACTTCATATCCTACAATACCAAAGAATTAACATTTATTTTGTTATTGTAAAATTATAGTGCAATCAAGTTTAGGACACACGCTCCCAAAATTAATTGAGTCCCACGATAATATGAATCGTGTGTGTTTAGCTCTGCATGTCTAGAAATTTTATCGTGATAACAACATACACCCACACCATATATACCTCCAAAATTTTGAAACACTGGTAGTGAATAGTTCATTAGGGCCTTGAGAATAATTAAAAAAATAAATTATCTCTGTTATTCCGTAGCCAGAATGGAAAGGCGTACTCTTAAGTCAAAAAGACTAGGAAAATATGTATATTTCCTATTGCATTATCAGGAGTTGATAGTAGATTTTGGCCTAACTATTATCTACGGAAAATGGAAAAATTTACATGGTAGTGACGTAGGTATTGGTGTAGAATTGGTCAAAACATTTACGTTTTTTAATCTGTCTCCATGCTATGTAGGAAAATAGCTGTCACGTAGTTAGCACTTCGTTTTTTAAATGGTAAATTATAATCAACAAAATACAAGTTTATAGAATTGCAAAATGTTTTATTCCATTTTAGCAATCAATGATCAGCTAATTTCATGAAAATATTAATTTGGTTTTATACATTTATTGTGATAAAGTGGAATATCGCTTAACCATCATGAGATACCAAAGTTCTTGAGCTGTAAGATAACTTGCAAAATACGTTTTCTGATCGGTATAACTTTCAAATGTAATTCAAATTCAATGCCCATTAGTAAGCATTCTGAATTAATCAGTTTGGTTACAATTTTTGACTGTGTTGAGGTATTTGAGTTAGGTCATGAACACGAGAATTGTTAGTTTTAGTCACGGCTACATTTGTTATGTGAGTTAAGAAGGCAATTTAATGTCTCAGGTGGTGTCGCATCCTTCATTTGCAGGTTAAAACCCCAGCCATAAAATTCAACGTTTTATATGTTTTTCATGAGTTTTGACCGCCATTTCAATTGTATTTAACAATATGCATAGGATATTATAAAAAGAAATTTAGTTGAAAATTGTGGAGGCCATTCCATGAAAATATTTTTTAAATTAACACTTCCAGCAGTAGAAGCCTACTGCAGCTTTGAAAAAATCTATACTCCCTTTGGTATGAGCAACCAAATCACTCCTTTTTCAACATATTTTTCACAACTTGAACTAAAGTTTATACGGATTTCAACTCGAGGATTGGTGAAACGTGAGAAACAATTGCATTTATATGTATAATAAAAGTGCGTCTTTCAAAAAAACTGTTTGAAAGAAGAAAATTATCCAAAAGAACTGAATGGTCATATGATAAACACACAAATTCATCTTAGAGTTCGAGGGTTTTATGTATAAGCACAATAACTGAAGTTTAAAAATACGCTAGTTAAATAGAATTGGCGCTGCACTAGGCTTCTACTGCTGGAAGTATTAATTTAAAAAATATTTTCATCGAATGACCTCCACATTTTTCAACTAAATTTATTTTTATAATATCCTATGCATATTGTTAAATACAATTAGTATTATGTAGCTCAGCCAGCGGAAAGGAATTAATTCAGTACCTATTTGCTTTGATTCACTCAGTCACAGTAAAACCTCTTTAATATTCTTGAGAGAATCGGCAATATTTTTACAATCTTATGTATTTCGTAGGAAATTATCCTGTTCTCTTTTTAGTGTAGAAAATAAGCATGTATTATGACACAGGAACATCGTACAGACGAAAGTCCTACGCACAAGAATTTAACCAGCAATGAGGTATTGCTTAATTCGTTACATATTCTCGTTTGCGTCTATTTCCGAAAACAGATCATTCGTGAAGAAGGAATTTGTGTGTAGAGCGTCCGGTCTAGATGTATTGCGTCTCTGTGTGTCTCTCGATGTATTGTGATGCTGCCACTTATCCCGAAATACATAGTCCGACCTCCGTGCGTGTTTAAGTTCCGTCAGTTTGTAATGGACTTGAATGTCAAGCCATTCGTGAAAATATATTAACTTTGATGTGCCGTCATCATCGTTTATGTGATCCGTTTGAACAGAGAACTTGTTGGATTCCCACCGGCTGGCGGCGAAAGCTCGCCGATGCTATCGCAGTTGCTCGTGAGGTCCTCCATTTCTCTTGGGAGTCCATACATTTTGAATGAAATGGGCCGTCGTTAGAAGAGTGGTAATCGTGCTTGAACGGTGTCTGCTCGCTTTAGCATCCCAATATATCTATCAACGATGAATATATGTGGAAATGTAGGTATTAAAATCATTCATCAGTCCAAAGATTGTATTTTTGTAGCTCTCACTCCATTATTCTCACGTAGAGCCGCATAAACCATTCATAAATAATAAATTTAACGTTCCTCATAGTTCGCTACATGCATTTGATCCTTGAAATTCCCTGATAGTCTTTACCGTTTACGGTAAACTCTTTCCAGCGCTCCATTCAAGATGCTTTTGTATTTTTCAGGCTCTTTAATTTAGCCTGGATATTCATTATATATATTTTGTCTTTATGTAAAAATTCTTGATTATAACTATCCACTCGATCCAAATTCCTATGCTCTTACTATGCATTATAGAAATAATGACTAAAGAAGAGTGGTACAAGGCCGAGCTAGCACCTCAAGAGGGGCACTAACTCAAGTCCTTATTTAGAAAATCGCTTTTAAATATATAGATAATTGAACGTTCTACGGCCGTTGAACAGTTGAAAGAAAATAATTAAATTCCCCAAGGGCGTTTTTTTACCGTAGAGTCATAGCGTGAGAATTGATTTTTTCCAAAGGTGGAAGATGAAATGAATTTTGGTAGAACTTCGTTAATTTGACAGTTTTTTTAGGAAATCAATATCAAGGGGGATTGTTTGAAGTTTATTCTTAAGCCGGTGGTACTTATTTCATTCAAATGACTTGGAGAAAATAATTAAATTCCCCAAGGCCGTAATTACGGCCTTGGAAAATTTAATTATTCGCTTTTTTATTTGTTAATTATGCAAGAATACGTATACCAATCGTAGTGTTGTGGTTAATGAGAAATGGATAGTTATAAATTTGTTCATAAGAAACGCTCATAAGTTTTTTTATATTGAGAACTTAAAACAAAATAGATAAAATATGTTTAGCCAACGGGTAGTGACAGTTAATTAACAGTTTGAGGTAAATAGCTTTGACTTAGTGATGGGCCATATTGTAACAATTTAGACCTTTGGAACGAATCCGGGTCAGAAAATCTTTTCGTACCAAAGCTCTCGTTCATTTCACTTAAATTAGAAAATTTGGCCAATGATCTTTGGATCATTCCATGTAAAATTACGCATTGAAAAATAAATTGGTTGCATGACAATTCTACAAAAAATCATATATTTTTGCATCCTCATACTTAGATGTATTGTCAGCTGAATACTATGTTGTTAAAAATGTTATCACTCATTGTTACTCACTGTAACCATTTTTCCAGTGTTGGTATTACGAATTTTTGAGAACTTTGTTGTTTACTCTATCCAAAAAAGCCTCAAAAGCCAACTATGATAGAGAAGAGATACTTAAACCATACTATTCTACTCAACATATATTTATATAATTGTTTTCTGCATTTATTTTCTGTTGACATGGAGCTTGAATTAAATTATGGAAAATAAAAGAAAGCAACAGTATTTCTTACTAAATTAGTGTAAGACTTAGTTTATAAATGGGTCGACGTAAACGGGTAAAAATACTACATATATCTTATTTTTTACCTCGAGAATATTTCACTATACTTTCCTATCTGTGCTCATAATAACTTGTCACGAAACTTAATTTTCTGATACGAATACGTATTCTGATTCGATTATTCACAGCTCGGATAACTCCAATGTATCATTTCAGACCATCTAGATTTTTTTCGATTAATGAAAACATTATTTTAATTAATATAATATTAATGAATCAATTGAACTAACACAATGAATAATAATAAAACGCTGAAATACATAAATACCAATCACATTATTCCTTTTCAGGGGTGGCAGAGTTAGAGAACTTGACTATCGCAATCAGGCCTATGAAACTGGCTCTCTTTCAATACTTTCCTCCATAATTCCATATCCCTAAATACCACTTTTGCTACCATTGCATTCATGAATTGCTTCATACACGTTCTCATAGTCTTCAAATTCCTACCAAATTCACACAGCAGTTTCTCGGTCTACTTTTCCCCTGACCATCCTGTATCATGAATCTTACTCTCTACACATGGCCAAACCAGTGAAGAATACTCCTTGGCTTTCTTGGTCTACTCTATCTCATTGCACTCTTCATTACAGATCATATATTTGTAGTTTGATACATTCTCTCAACACGCCAAAACTAGAGGACCCTTTATACATGTCCAGTACTGGAGCATCTTACCAAAATTCTTTCATGACCCACTCATTCTAAACCGTATCCATTCTGCTTTCGCCGCAAATACATTTTTGGTACACCATTACCACTGCATTTGGAGTATTCTTATGCTAATCCTGACGAACCTCGATGATTTCGCTGTAATATAGGGAGGAGGAAAAAAAACACGGTTATTTTTCCTTCCCTAGATAGCTACTGCGAAATGTCTAAATTTAGAAAACCGTTAAATTTTGCTTTAGCTACTTGAAGTTATATCGGAAGAGCATTCATGAAGTTTCCGTTCCACTGTGGTTCCGTGTTAGGGTTCAGCTACATTGCTCACTTCAATTTGTCACCAATTGTTGGAGTCTAGTCTCTACTGTTTTCTCCCTCCTATTTACCTTCCAAATCCATGCATCCAGGTATTTAGGAACAACTTTAATCAATTCATTTCTTCTGGTGTTCTTTCTGTCCATGTCGTAGTCACTACCAGCAGAATAATCTGGCTCAAAGAGATAAATATGAAGTGAGGACATGTCAATTGGTTACGAAAATTTTAATTTTCGTGAAACAAGATGTATTTATCATTATACGAATATGAACTACGTTTAATTGCTGGCATGTCGTAAAGGAATCTTACAAAATGGGATCTAGATGACTGAAAATATTGACCCATATTACAATATCGATGAGAGTTGTACTGTTTTTTCCATTATGGAAAGAAACTGTGCTTTATGATACGGGCCATTGTGTTTTTCTCATGGACAAATCTACTATTACATGCTAGAATCGGTGAACATGTTGATACGGTTTTAAAGCCAATTTTGTTTTGATATACTATTTCAACACGACAAAAAGACTCTTGTTGCATGCATCGGTCCTGTTCAAGTGTGGCTTAAGAAGAACAGAAGGAAATGACCCATTGACTTGTAATGATTACCCTTGATTTAATGAATTTTGTACACATTCTCTGTACACATTTTACTTCAAAATTCAAATTCTACCTCAATCTCAACTCGGGCTCACTCAATAGTTTAGGGGAAACCGGGTATATCTCGGCAGAGGCTCAGAGTTATTCATCTCTGTGTATGAAAGAAAGCTGTAATAAAAAATATAACAAAAGAGTCCAAAATCATTGTAGTACTCCCTGGGTGTCACCTGATGCGCAGATTATGCATAAATTCTTTGTTATATTTTGTGGAATTTTGCCTAGGCTCACTTCATCCCTCTACGATAGATGAATTTACCTCACCACCACATTCCACCTTCGCACAGCCCCCTCGCAGTCCTCCTCAGTCTTAATTTATATATCGCAGCAGCGATCCATTCATGCGTTGGACATCTGGCTGGGAAGGACACCGGACGAACATCAGCGCCAGCGGTGTCGGGGCGTTGGAACTTTGACCTTCTCGTTCCCGCCGCTCGACCTCCAGCGCCGCTACCACCCCCCGAGTTGATGCGTATGTGTTGGCCCGCTCTTGACCGTACTCGGGTGAAACTGACTGCATGCCGGGTGCGACGAGATATGGTGTGGTTCGTGTGGCTGAAGCGTGAGCTGGTTCAAACTGTGTACGTAGTAAATGTACATGCGTACATAGATACTGTGTAAAGCTGTGTACATGAATGCATACTAAATGAAAGGGAGAAATCGATGGAACCCGGAAATGGGTTGATTTAAGCGATCGAATGATATTTTGGCAGGTTTTCAAGTGTCGTCCGCGTTTGCATCATTCTTGATGGCAACGTTTCACCTACTGTGCGCCGAACCTGAACGCCGCGAAAACCTACGTCAGAAACTAGCTCGCATGATATTTTTGTTATGTTTATTAAATATTACTCTGAATAAAAAACAATATGGGTAGTGACGTACAGTTCAGTACGTGGGCATGTGACATAGGCTTTAGGATCGCTAGCCAAGTTCAAATTATGGAAAATATTCATTTTCCTGTGCAAGTCATTCCCATCGACGTACTACGCAGTGGTGCACCTAGGGTTTCTGGTGCCCATGGCAACATGGAAGAGTGATGTGTATTCACCCCCCCCCTCCTTACAGCTTTGCCCCCCCCCGCCTCAACTTTTACCTCATTTTCTATTTTCCTGTTTTTGATTGAAATGTTTTACTTCAGCATAATCCTTTCTTTGGGGGAACATATTGCCGCACCACCCCCTCCGCCTGGCCCACCTATTGGGGGCTCGCCCCACCACCTATTGAGCACACCACAGATTTCACGCGCTCTAATATGTACTTGACTGTCTTCTTAGGGTGATAGCATCTTAACTTAGGATATAATCTAACTCAGAACGAGACCTTCACTACTGACTGACTACTATCGTGTCAACAGGCAGCTTTACCTCATGAGATCAGCAGATAAACCTAGAATCCAACGGTGGGTGGGATGAATCCAAGTCAGCATCACAAACCCTTTAAAAATTATAGCAAGTTCAAAGACTTGCAAGAGTTCTTAATTTTAAATACTCTCAAGGTCACAGGCTATGGGTAAAGGAATATTAAGTGTCGTTTTGCTATTTGCGTGCACCCATTGACAAAACTTGGAGTTCTGAGTTGTGCGATAGAAAAAGTATTCCTATACATGGTTTAACTGTTTGACAGTTTTTCTAAATTGAAACTTATTGCTGTCCATAATACACAGAGGAAGAGGAGAAAACAGGTGAAAGATGGCGAATGAGACAAATAGTAGACCCATGATGAAAACGAAGGGAATTCTTGAAGAAATGTAAGGAACTTAGAGATGGGTCAGAAGGCAAGCCATCGCCTGAATTTGTGTTCCATACTAGATGTCATAATAGTTATTACCTACATTTCATTGGATAAATTCAGTCGTTATTCTCTCCATCCATTTGGTTTTTTCATCATATATCAATTCCACCACAGCTGAATTTTTTTACAATCTCATTTCCTATGCAGCTTTTGTTTTTAAGCCCATATAAGAGCATGCTCAAAATTCATATTTCAATAAATTTATTCTTATCTTCCAGGCATGTATTACTAATAATCAGACTCTAGATCTGAAAGAATTTCTGTATTGCTGGGGTTGTTTTCATCAAAATATCTTTTTTCTTGGAGCATCAAGCAGCAATAAAAATATATTATTATATGAGCTTCAAGTTGGGCTAAAAAAACATTTTCCGAGTTTATGACTGCTCAGTTCTGTGAAATAATAACCAATCTTCGAATTCTTGGTTGACTGTGTTTCCTGTTACAGGGATGGATTATCATACTTCACATAAGAAAATTAAGAAAATATGGTGGAAAAATGAGAAAATAAACGTCTAAGAGAGAAAATATAAACCAAGTAAAATCATGGCAGAAAATAATGGAAACCGTAAGTCAGTCAAAAATCAAGAAATTGCTAGTATATAATAATTTCTACAAACAGGGATCATTAACATTATTGTCCTATCCCTGCATTTTATACGCTGTAATGAGGTTACCAATATGAACATCCCCTTAAAAAGTCTGAAAGCGTAGTTTTCAAAGTCATGTCATTTCCTGGGCACTAGAGAGTTATGATCGTTATTGTGAAATAAAAAAATTATCAAAGCTGAATATTTTGATGTGAGTTGACTGAATAGGTATCAGTGCTTGCATTAAAGCCATAAAGACTTATATTACAGAGCAAAAGGTTGAAAATATTTGGAATTCGCGGTGAAAATTTGCATTCCGGCTCGCATAAAGCCACTCCATTGTTATTGATATCGTGCGTGCGTCCGAGTAAATTTCCGCTTGAGCACTCGGCGTCATTTCATCACCTGCGAACAACGATCCACAGGAAATGTGAACGTGCGTCTGTTCCCCGCGTGAAATGATGATTTTCACGTGACCCTCTCAATGTGCGCGGCCCCACCATGTTTCAGATCGATGCGTATCAATCCCGTCCATCCCTCATTACAGTCGGACGCTCGGATTATTCCCATGATGCATCTGGAAGCGCAGGCTCTCTGTTCGTTGCCGATTTCGACGACCGCCAGTGTCCCCACCAGTGGTTGTTTGCCCTCATTAATTTCGTGGGAGCATCAAGGCCACGCCAAGCTCTGTGCCGGCGTCCGCCACGCCTATATTTTCTCCCGGACGAAAATACTTGGTCCCACGCAGTTAGTTATCGCTTCCGCCGTTCCCGCGCAATTTATTGTCGCCTCCATTCCTTTCGTTCCCATAATGTCGGCCGGGATTTATGTGTCTAGCGGCGTCCATCGTCAGCATCCAACTTCCTACCCCAAGGGCTAAACAACCCCTCTGCTCCATTTCATCCCTCTTTTCTTTAGTTAGACCTCACTCAGAATATGCCACCAGCGAGTGGGTCCCAAATAATTTAGGATTGATTTCCTAAATAGATTGCAGATGTGAGTTTCTAGATTTTTTTAGTCTCTGCGGAAATTCACTGGAATAGAAGAGAATAATTTATTTTAAAACTTCATGCTGGAGGCGGATACTGAAGATCAAATGGACGGATAAGATCAGACACAGAAGTGTTCAGAACAATTGCTCTTAAGGATGGTGTACAGAAGAATTGCTCTTAAGGATAGTTTTGTAATAAGTGTCTCTTACACCATTTATCCATGACTTTCTTGGTCCACCCTCTCATACGATTTATCATTCTGTCTTAAGCCTGTTTCGTTATTCATCTTTAATATAATCTCTCAATTTGGCTTAATTAATAACCTTATTATACTCCTTTTATGTAGGTGCATTATCAGAGCATCGATTCGACACACTGTTAGTACTTTATCATCCCAAGTTAAGTTCTAATCAAAGTTTATTATTGGAAAATTAACTTCAATATTGCCCAAGGAATATAGGTGATTAAATTTGCAGAAGGACTAACTTTCCGTTCAATCAACTTAATTACCAGGAAGGGTATTGATCAGTTAATTTAGATGGAGAAATTTAAGAAAATAATTGATAGGATTCTGTCACAAATCTATTCCTTATTCGGCTCTTATCTATTCTCTCAACATGCCCTTACAAACAATTCACACTCCTTTCATACCGAATAGCATTACTGGATCATCCATTTCATTATATATTACCTACTAATTCCTAACTCTATTCACAAAGGTACATGGAGATACTTTACTGACAGTCCATTTTACTTGATAATATCTCTCCAGACATCATTTGAACGGATCAATATATTGGATTGGATCAAATTATATTGGATTTCCATCAATCCATCCCATCCTATTTTTTTTAATCACTCATTTTTAACTCTATCCTTCCACTTCTACTGCGAACACTTCTCAAGTGCCCATTTCAACTGCATCAAAGTGAAATTATTGTACATGCTGGCATGCTTATTTACCGAAACATTGATAAGCATTGACTAATTCTTTGACAAATACTTTTTTCCATTGACTTTACCTATGCACATATATCCAGTGATACTTTAATAAACACCACACACTCGTTTGTCATTCCCCTCCAGTCTTCATGCAATCAAAACCATAGTCACTTTTTTTTCTAATTTTTGGAACAGTTTCCGTACACTGCATGTCCATTAATGGAGCATCTAATCTATATATATATGTATATATATATATAAAACTTCCAGGAAAATCACTCGGGTGATAAATATACAGTATGCCAAGAGGGTGGCCGATAAAAAATATACACACGGAAAAAAGAACACTTACACATAAAAATTTTCGATATTTCGGTGAAGTCTAGCTCCACCTTTCTCAAGGTTTAAGGTAGGAATGAAGAAAAGGAGAGAGATTGAGGTATGGGAGGGGAAAGAGGGGGAGACGAAGGTGTAAGAGGGGAAGGAGGGGAAAGAGGGAGAGAGGAAGGTGTAGGAGGGGAAGGAGGGGAAAGACGAAGAGCGGGGAGAGGGCGTGGAGGAAGCAGGGAGAGATGAGATGAGGGGGAGGGAGAAACTAGTGTGATTTATTGAGTCCGGGGGGCGAGAAAGCCTGGTGGATTAAAATACAAGAAGATTCAAGATCTTTGAGCTGAAGGGGAGAGGAAGAAGGGGGAAGGGAAGCAAGTAGACCGACTTTAAAAGTGTTATTGAAAGTGGAGTTGTGGGAGGAGACGTGAATGGCGACAGGGAGAGAAACAGAGAGGGAGGGGCAATCGTTACAAGACGAGCGGTGCCCATTCATTCTAATATTGAGAGGAGTGGTGGATAAGCCAATATAGAAAGAAGGGCAGTATTGGCAGAGGAGGATGTAGACAATGTTAGGCGTGGTGCAGGAGGGTGAGAGGACAGAAGGGAGGGGAAAAGCGAGGAACTTGTCCGGCAAGGGCTGGGTGATGAGGATGGGGCAAGTTTTACATCGCGGGCGGTTGCAAGGGGTGGGAAGGGATTTGGTGGGTTTGAGTGATTTGGACAGGGGTTTGGTAATATTGAAAATGGCGGATAGATTGGGGGGGCGTCTGAAGCTGAGAGAGGGACATTGGGGGAATATTTTAGAAGTGGTTAGGTTGTCCGACAGGATAGGGTAGAGGTTTTTAATAATACGCCTAATAGAGTCCACACCTGGGAAGTAGGTGGTACAGAGGGAGATATTGTGTTGGGAAATGCTATTAGTAGGAGGCAGTTTGGGGGAGTGTGGTTTTTTGAGGATTTTTTTATTGAGAAGTTGCTCTGGATAGCCTCTGCGAAGAAGAGATTGATGGAGGTTAGTAAGGAATTTATCAAGGGAGTCAGGGTTGTTGCAAATTCGGTGGCCACGAATAGAAAGGGAGTAGGGGAGGGAACGTTTAGTATGGGAGGGGTGGCAGCTGTTATAATGGAGGTATTGTTGTTGGTTGGTGGGCTTGATATGCACGGAAGTGCTAAATTTGCGGTCAGAGAGGGAGACGTTTACGTCCAGAAAGACGACGTTAGAGGCAGAGATGTTAGAAGTAAAGGAGAGGGGAGAGGAGGCGTTGAGGGAGGAAATAAAAGAGTTGAGAGAATGAATACCATGTGGCCATAAAAGGAAGATGTCGTCAATGTAACGAAGCCAGAGAAGAGGTTTTAGTGAGCATGAAGATAGAAAAGATTGTTCAAAAAGTCCAAGGAAAAGGTTGGCGTAGGAAGGACTGAAGCGACTACCCATAGCGCATCCTTTAATTTGAAGAAAGAATTTGTTATTGAAAGAGAAAGCGTTGTGGGTTAGGATGAAATTGGAAAGATCAAGAAGGAACTCAGAGCTGGGAATATGAGGAGCAGGGCGTTTAGTGATGAAATGGCGGATGGCAGAAAGTCCTTCAGAATGAGGAATGTTGGTATATAGGGAAGTGACATCAATAGTGGCCATTAAGATATCACAGTTAGAGGGGAGTGGAGTAGAATGGAGGCGTTCAAGAAAATGATAAGTGTCTTTGATAAAGGAGGGCAGGGAGTGGACAATGGGTTGTAGGTAGTAGTCAACAAATGCGGACATGCGTTCGGTGGGTGAGTTATAAGAGGAGACAATGGGGCGGCCAGGGTTGTCAGGTTTGTGGATTTTGGGTAGAATATAGAAGTTTGGGGTGCGTGGGTGTGACGGAGAAAGAAGGGTGATATCTTGTTTAGACAGGCCTTCATCAGGGCCTTTGATTTGAAGGAAGGAGATTATTTCATCCAAAAATTCAGGATTAGGGTCATGGGACAAAGGCTGATATGAGGAAGTGTCAGAAAGTTGTCGGTTGGCTTCATCGAGGTAGTCAGAAGAGTTGAGGATGACTACTGTGGAGCCTTTGTCAGAAGGAGTGATGGCAATATCTGGATTTAGAGTAAGTTTTCTGAGGGCCGAGATTTCAGAAGGAGATAGATTGGGTTTTGGTTTAAGGGAGTTGAAAAAAGATGGCTCAGAGAGTTTTGATAGGAGAAGGTTGGTGAAGATTTCAAGGGGGTGATTGGAAAGAAGTGGTTTTGGTTCATGTGAAGAAGGAGGTTTGAATTTGGAGAGAGCGGTGTGGGGGGGGAGGTGGGAGACGGAGGAGTGGGACGCGTTTCCCAGAAAAATTTCCATTTCAGTCGTCGGCAGAAAAGAAGGGCGTCAGAGAGGATTTTAACAGGGTTTATTTTAGGGGTAGGTGAAAAACTAAGGCCTTTGGAAAGAAGAGATAATTGTTCAGGGGAAAGAGAAGTAGAAGAGAGGTTAACAACCGCTTTTTCTACTACCGCTAGTCCAGCCGACGACTGAGCTGGGAGGGTGGGGGCAGCGGAAGGAGATTCGCTTCTAGGAAGGACGCGCTTTGGGAAATCCACTGACGTAGGAGGAGGCGGGGTCGCCAGGTTGAAGCACGTAGCAAGGTCAGGTTTGGACAAGTACAATGGAGGTGGGGGAGGGGGGGATGTCGCCATGTGCACGGGAAGAGAGAGGCCTCGGCAGAAGGCAGAGGCCTTTGTTGACTACTACCTACAACCCATTGTCCACTCCCTGCCCTCCTTTATCAAAGACACTTATCATTTTCTTGAACGCCTCCATTCTACTCCACTCCCCTCTAACTGTGATATCTTAATGGCCACTATTGATGTCACTTCCCTATATACCAACATTCCTCATTCTGAAGGACTTTCTGCCATCCGCCATTTCATCACTAAACGCCCTGCTCCTCATATTCCCAGCTCTGAGTTCCTTCTTGATCTTTCCAATTTCATCCTAACCCACAACGCTTTCTCTTTCAATAACAAATTCTTTCTTCAAATTAAAGGATGCGCTATGGGTAGTCGCTTCAGTCCTTCCTACGCCAACCTTTTCCTTGGACTTTTTGAACAATCTTTTCTATCTTCATGCTCACTAAAACCTCTTCTCTGGCTTCGTTACATTGACGACATCTTCCTTTTATGGCCACATGGTATTCATTCTCTCAACTCTTTTATTTCCTCCCTCAACGCCTCCTCTCCCCTCTCCTTTACTTCTAACATCTCTGCCTCTAACGTCGTCTTTCTGGACGTAAACGTCTCCCTCTCTGACCGCAAATTTAGCACTTCCGTGCATATCAAGCCCACCAACCAACAACAATACCTCCATTATAACAGCTGCCACCCCTCCCATACTAAACGTTCCCTCCCCTACTCCCTTTCTATTCGTGGCCACCGAATTTGCAACAACCCTGACTCCCTTGATAAATTCCTTACTAACCTCCATCAATCTCTTCTTCGCAGAGGCTATCCAGAGCAACTTCTCAATAAAAAAATCCTCAAAAAACCACACTCCCCCAAACTGCCTCCTACTAATAGCATTTCCCAACACAATATCTCCCTCTGTACCACCTACTTCCCAGGTGTGGACTCTATTAGGCGTATTATTAAAAACCTCTACCCTATCCTGTCGGACAACCTAACCACTTCTAAAATATTCCCCCAATGTCCCTCTCTCAGCTTCAGACGCCCCCCCAATCTATCCGCCATTTTCAATATTACCAAACCCCTGTCCAAATCACTCAAACCCACCAAATCCCTTCCCACCCCTTGCAACCGCCCGCGATGTAAAACTTGCCCCATCCTCATCACCCAGCCCTTGCCGGACAAGTTCCTCGCTTTTCCCCTCCCTTCTGTCCTCTCACCCTCCTGCACCACGCCTAACATTGTCTACATCCTCCTCTGCCAATACTGCCCTTCTTTCTATATTGGCTTATCCACCACTCCTCTCAATATTAGAATGAATGGGCACCGCTCGTCTTGTAACGATTGCCCCTCCCTCTCTGTTTCTCTCCCTGTCGCCATTCACGTCTCCTCCCACAACTCCACTTTCAATAACACTTTTAAAGTCGGTCTACTTGCTTCCCTTCCCCCTTCTTCCTCTCCCCTTCAGCTCAAAGATCTTGAATCTTCTTGTATTTTAATCCACCAGGCTTTCTCGCCCCCCGGACTCAATAAATCACACTAGTTTCTCCCTCCCCCTCATCTCATCTCTCCCTGCTTCCTCCACGCCCTCTCCCCGCTCTTCGTCTTTCCCCTCCTTCCCCTCCTACACCTTCCTCTCTCCCTCTTTCCCCTCCTTCCCCTCTTACACCTTCGTCTCCCCCTCTTTCCCCTCCCATACCTCAATCTCTCTCCTTTTCTTCATTCCTACCTTAAACCTTGAGAAAGGTGGAGCTAGACTTCACCGAAATATCGAAAATTTTTATGTGTAAGTGTTCTTTTTTCCGTGTGTATATTTTTTATCGGCCACCCTCTTGGCATACTGTATATATATATATATATATATATATATATATACCTGTTCATGGGCCATCTCGAAACCACTTTCTTAAAAAATCAAACACATAAACCTCTCTTCTGGGCCCGCTACATTGACGACATATTCGTCCTCTGGCCTCACGGCCGTGATTCTTTATCTTCTTTCATTTCCACACTGAACTCTTCATTCTCAGTTTCCTTCACATCTTCCATTTCTGACTCCTTAATTACGTTCCTGGATATTAATATCCAAATTAAGGACAGTAAATTCATCACCTCCGTCCACAAAAAACCCACTAACCACGACCAATACCTCCATTTTAACAGCTGTCATCCTTCTCACACCAAACGCTCAATCCCTTATTCCCTTTCTATCCGCGGCCACCGGATCTGCAGCAATGCCCCCTCTCTAAAAGAATATATCGAAACTCTCCATCACTCCCTCAGAGAACGAGAGTACCCAGAGAAGTTGCTTTTAAATAAAATCCTGTCTCCTACTGCAAAATATACCCCTCGGACCAAGACCCACCAACCTGACCAACTTAACCTTGTCACCACATTCTTCCCTGGTGCACACAGGATCAAAAACATATTGAAAGACCTGTATCCAATCTTAAAAAACAATACCTCTACTTCCCTCCTCCTACCTTCATGTCCCAAAGTTTCCTATAAGCGTCCCTCAAATCTGCGGGACATTTTAAAATCCACTAGACCCTCCCTGCAACCCACCGCCCCCCCTCCGCCACTTTCCTCAACATGCGGACGCCCGAGGTGCAAATGCTGCTCTCTCCTCCGCCCCTCCGCCACCCCCTCCCTCAAAAGATCTTCCTCTACGACCAATTGTACCACCAGCAACATCATCTACCGCCTTTCCTGCAATTTCTGCCCTGCCTTCTATGTGGGAAAATGTACCACCCCCCTCAATATCCGTATGAACAATCACCGCCATGCCACCGAAACTCCACCTTTTCTTGATCCCATTTCCAAACATACCGCCTCCCACTCTCAAAATTTTGACGATTGTTTCTCCCTAGAGATCATAGAAGCCCTTCCTGAATCCGCCGGTAATGTTGACGTGAAAATTCGTGAATACGCCCATATTTGGGTGACAAGAGCATTCGAAAAGCCCGGGCTAAACCTAGCCCATTGAATTAAAAGCCCAATAGCCACCTCTCTCTCCCCACCACTATCCATTCGCACTTACCCCCCTTCCTTCCTCTCTGCCCTTTCCTTCCCAAGGGAACAGAGCGGACTCATCATTCCTCTACCGCTGACGATGGCGTCCTGACGCCGAAACGTACAAGTTTTCTTTTGTGAGTGTCCTTTTTGCGTGTTTCTGTGTTTGTTTAGTGTATCACTGTTTTATTTATGCATGTATATATATATATATATATATTTCCCCTTCAGCTCAAAGATCTTGAATCTTCTTGTATTTTAATCCACCAGGCTTTCTCGCCCCCCGGACTCAATAAATCACACTAGTTTCTCCCTCCCCCTCATCTCATCTCTCCCTGCTTCCTCCACGCCCTCTCCCCGCTCTTCGTCTTTCCCCTCCTTCCCCTCCTACACCTTCCTCTCTCCCTCTTTCCCCTCCTTCCCCTCTTACACCTTCGTCTCCCCCTCTTTCCCCTCCCATACCTCAATCTCTCTCCTTTTCTTCATTCCTACCTTAAACCTTGAGAAAGGTGGAGCTAGACTTCACCGAAATATCGAAAATTTTTATGTGTAAGTGTTCTTTTTTCCGTGTGTATATTTTTTATCGGCCACCCTCTTGGCATACTGTATATTTATCACCCGAGTGATTTTCCTGGAAGTTATATATATATATATATATATATATATATATATATATATATATATATATATATATACACTCATCCATTCGAAAATCAGACGCTCAAAGGCGCGAATAAATAAATAAATAAAAATATCAGTCATATCTATCAGTCAGTCAGTCATTCTATATCCATTTCGTTTAATTCTCTCTCCAGTCTTGAGAGAGAGAAATGAGGTTTGGTGCATTAAATGTGGATTGTATGTCTTTGTGATTTGGTAGTAGTTTTGGATTTTTAGCAGTTGGTGTTGCTAAGGAAAATGCAGAAAACTGTGGTTTTTGAGAGTTTAAATTTAGTTAGATTCCGGGGACTAAAGTTTCTCGGGACCCCTGGTTTTACTTAAATAGTTTAGCATATGAAATGGTTCGATGTGTGATAAAAGGCGGAAATTTTTCAATAATCACTCAATGAGCGTAGTATGTATGTTCAATGGTACTCTCCTCAGACTACTAGAGTGAGTTATAAAAAAAGAAATAGAAAGGAAACATTGGAATTTTTGCCCTCATCTTTTTAGCTATGACTAACCGACTGTTGCAGTTGGAGGACTACCTGCAAAGCAGGCAGCAGGTCTGCTAGTCTTATTTTTTAAATATCTCATTCCAATCCCTCTACCAGCGCTTACTATTTATTTATTAACTAGTAGAAGGCACCCGTTGAAATTTAAAGGGGGGGAATTTCTAAGCATAAGGTATAGGATAGAAATAACATCCTCTATATTTGCTGTTCAAATCGTATAAGCTTAAAATTGTGATTTCACAAACTAAACCGCGAACTGCACAGCATTTTTGTCGTGTATTGGATGCAGCACTGTCAAGGGTTGCTCGCCATCTTAGTACTTGAGTTACCGCTAGTGGCCCGTTGATTCTCAAGGACAGAGATAAAAGTGAAAAAATAGAATAGTAGTTCTATTCAAACAGAAGAGAAACTGGCTTCTCATTTGTTATTTAAGTTTTTTTAAGAATTAGGAATTGCTCGTTTTGCCTCTTAACGATTCATAGTACGAAGATATTTTACTGAAATTTTATACCAGTTAGTAAGAAAGTATACTTGTTTCGCAATAGAGGGCGTGGGGAATATCGCTATTAACTTCGAGTATATTTTCCCCAAAGTGATTTAGAGCCATATTTTTTCCAGTCCCTTAGAAATCATATTCGAATTTTTATTTAAAGTACGTATCATGTACCCACGCGCTAAACTCCAACCATCCCAATGAAGAAGTGTGCATTATAGGTGTAATACGTAGGTCTCTAGTAGTGTGCAAAGTTTTACATTGTAATTGATATACCTACTACGTATACCGATGGGCTCTCATTATAAGAATCAATGTGACTTGCCAAATGCAGATACTATGTAAAAGCATTTAAGCGCACATGGAGAGGTTGCGGGGTACAAAATACCCCAAATGAAATTTACAAACATTTGCTAATATTGACCATTTAATTTAATGTAAGCTATAAAAGTCTCGGACGTAATTTCCCGATCATAGCCAATGCTCAGGTTGCTAAGGAAGTATGCTGTTGTTGAAATCGGAGAGAAAAAGATAATTTTGGAAATGAAAACGTAATTTTGAAACAAAAAAGGAGCGTATAGCAAAATCAATTGGAAGAATTAGATATTCCATTCTTTTTTTCATACGATAGTCAATCTCTAAGCCCTATACCTTGATTGCAAGTATTTTAAAAAGTGATAAAGAAACCTCTGCACTAATTCTAATGCTTTTGTTATATCAGGTTCGTTGTCATATCGGGTATGGCAAAATATCGTATACATACTGTTGAGTTGTCACCATAATTATTTCTTTAAATACCTAACTAAAATACCCCTTTTGGTTTAACATCAACGTTTGGAACTAAAAGTTCAATTTTACTTAGGAAGTTACCATTTTCCATTGAATGTCCTCAATAATAATTAAATTGTTTAGAAGGTTTATCGTAAACTCTTCTCAAGTATCCCATTGCCACTAAATTTAGCCAAAAATCATGCTTGCTTATCCTGGCATTACTTGGCTTACCCATAAAAAATATACTATTTTGTTGGTAAGCAACACTTTTTTATTCATTCTCTAGGTTACTAAACTAGGTTAGATAAAAATATGCGGAATTTGGGTAGAATGTTCCCTTCGATTTCATGGGAATATTGCAGCATGAGTTCTTGCCACCAGGTCGTGAGCTCAATAAGAAGTATCACCTGAAAGTTCTACGCCGCTTGCGTGAATCAAGTCTTTCTTGAACTTTTGGCCAAAGACAACACCATTATGATGCCTTAGCCACCACATCCGACGCGGATGGCCTCACGTCTTTGAAGGTAAAACAATAGGAAAGAATAATATTTGTCCGGGATGGACAAAACAAAAAGAGGACATAAAGACTGAATCACTGAATGAGCTGGACGCCATGGCTAAAATTGCGTTCAAGAAGTACTTTTTAGATGGCGTAAAATCGCTGAATTAAGTGCATTATATTTTATGGGAACTACTATGATGGGGAAAATCTTAATTTGAGGAAAAATATGCATAGGTTTTTTCTTAGAAAAACGAAAATTCTGTGTTATTTTAATCAAACCACGCATTTAGTGATACATAAATGAATTGTGAAATTGCCTTCTTCATCCCTCCTTGAAAATCATGTGAACAAAACCATAGTCCCATTTATTTTCCAATTTCGCCGACTATTTTGCCTATCACCTTGACTGCTCTTCCTGTCGCCCTGAGTCCCGTGACGTCCCATTTATCCCTTGCAATTAGGAAAGGGGAAAACTTTCTCCCGCACATCCTGTTTCCTCCACTCCTACCCTTCTCCTCCCTCCACCAGCTTATTTAAACTTTTTCGCACTCTTTCCCTAGTTGTCGTCTCTTCCTTTATCGTATCTCCGGTCTCCTGACTCCATGGCTTTACTCCGTCCCCTATTTCCTTTCCCCTGCGGGCGCTTTCCGAGAAACAACCCCTCCTCATCAATTCGTATTATCTTATTTCCGCGGGCGTTTTGTCCTTGGAACAAACGTTCATGAAATTCACAAACAACTGTTTAGTAGTTAACCGCGTGCCTTCCGGCATTAAATAACTACTTACCTTTCTTTTCAGAGTGAATTGGTTTCTCTTTTTTCCTGGTCTTAAATGATCATTGACATAGAGGAAAACGAGTTAAGCATATTATTATGTGCCTCAAATATTGACTTAATTTTTTTACCTTCTCAATGGACCATTTTCTCCTAAACTTTTTTTATTATCTCATATCATTTTTGTGGCCTCTCAGGACAAATAACCACAAACATTTATTCCTATGAGTATTATGTTCAGGAAATGAATACCCTAAGTCTTAGACCAGAACCAAAGAATAATTCATGTAGGTCACTTATTTGGTCAAAAACCAAAGGTATCAACTAAATTCTACAATCATGGGTTTGGTTGAGAAAGATGGACTTCTGTTCCCAATTTTCGGGTCTGCACTGCGTAGAAGAATTATTTTTCAAAAAAATAATACATAGATAATAATGTTTCTAAAAGCAACTTTTCAAACCAAAGGTTTCCAAAGGGCGTCTAAAGGTAAAAATATCACTTCGACTGTCCACAACGGTTGGTACTGTTACTTAGAGGACGCGGAAATCTACGATGGAGCAAAGATGGGTTATTATATTTTTAAATGCATTTAGTGAAATATTCTAGATCGTTCATTTTCGCCACAGCAGTTTTGCAGTGTGTTAAATGTTTTATTTATGTCAGAATCTAAAATCCCAAAAACCTATTTCACTTTAATTATCCGTTATCATTTCTAGAATTTTTGACACTGCGTCACAAATATTATGTTAGATGTAATTTTTATTAATATGAATGCCAGGCGCTTGCGCCATCAGTCGGTATTTTCCATCCGCTAATCATGCTTGATTTAATACTTACGGGAAGAAGATATTTTTCGGAAACGCAAATGGAAATCCCAAAATGCAAAAAGGATTTCGCAAAGGAGCTCTAGAGTGCAGGGGAGGTAATATCGGTAGTATGCGGGCACTGGCTGGGAAAACCGCGCTGCAGTACACGGCTCCCCGTCGAGAAAAGCAGGTGTAATCCTCCTTAGTTATTACGATAACGAAAATATTCTATGAAACCAAAATCCTCCATTAACCACAACTAAAAATGAATGGCAACCTCGCAAATCCTTTCTTCTACTTCCCCCACGCTAAAACGGGTGGCACTGCTCGCACAGAATTAGTATAAATAAAAATTAATATTAAAAATACTGGTAATATGTAACTATTTCCTAGTAAATATTGGTAACTTTGGCATTCTAGAGCACACAACGGTTCCACTCAAGCCATTCGCTTTTAGTTAGCCGATTTTTGCACTTTTTCCGATAACATATGTAACTTTTTGAAACAAACAAATCATTTTCAGTGAACTTTGGAGTATAAACCAGGCTTACATTATCTTGACTTTTTTTCAGATATTAAATTTGAAGGTGTCAAATTAATTTATAATGCGTACCTAAATTGGTTTTCGTATGACTGCCAGTTAACGAATGTACATCCGTTGAAAATGGTCTATTCTTAGCGAGGTTTGCGATTTTCTTCTTCTGATATGATTGGTATTTAAAAAAAGACAAGAAATTTTCTCATTGATACATATTTTCAGTAACAATTGGTGGTAACCAGATTTTTTTTTACCTACCAGCTGCTAATAGTGAGGATCTAACCCTCTGTGGTCTGTAAAAAGAATCAACACACTTTAGGATGTTCCACTGAGTAAAGCAAATAATGAATAATACCCTCTTGTTTGCATTGTAACAAAAAATTACTTTGACTGATGGCATTCTTTAGGCATTAGGAAGCAAAGTTAAGGTAGAAAATAAGCGGAGATTCAAACAAACATTTTTTTAATGAGGACTTTTTTCAGCCATTTGAGCCGACTGCCGTGCCAAATCTCCGGAACTACCGCATTTTGACTTCTTATTGTAGTAATCTGCTAATAACTAACTGTAGATGATGATAATGTGCCAAATAATATTTTATTAGATTTCCTAAGTATTTAAACTTATTTTATACATGTATTATAAAAATAATATAATGTAATGACATTAAAAAACACTAAATTTCTCCATGTTTTACCGATTGACTTCTTGAACATCATACAATTTCAAGTTCTTTATGTGAAAAATATAACATGGACAGGAAGGATTTTGTTATCAATATCAATTAGAAGAAATGTTTTTCTATAGGTAGTCATAATATGAATAATATTGGCATTTATGTCATTTTACGGTGGAACTACTTTAAGTTTTATCAATTTTTATGGTAGATGTGGGATAGTGATAAGTGATACGAATTACGAAACTTGGTAACTTGTAACTATTTGCATAGTTACTCCTGACCAGCCAAGCGTTTAAGTTGTACACCCGAGATTTGGAGATAAAATTAAACTTAGAGTGGATATAATCGAGCTGTGGCTAGACAGGTGGAAAAAAAGGATTCACGAAGAACCTGCAATACTTCAGACCATGGTAGTCTAGGTTATAGTTTAGCATTTTTAGTCTTCGTAACACAAGGGTTTGTAAGTCTTCACCTACCGAGCTGTGGCAACACATTTTGGAGAAACACTTTGCAGTTACTATTTGAACTCCAAAAAGCAGTGGATTGCACATATATTTTTTAGGTAATATTTTTCCAAGTTGTGCTTGAGAGTAAAACTTTCAGTTCCTTAACTGCTTTTTGCTGATTGCTTCCAACTTTCAAAATGATAACCGAAATTTGACAAAAAGTTTCCTTAATTATCTATTTTTAGCTTCTACGGCTTACGCATTTCCTTTTAAATCTATCAAAATGAATTATCAACCTCTTCACTATATGTCACTTGTAAGACTATAACTTCCTCCTGATACATCCTCTAACCATTAGAGTTCGACTTTGCAGGAGGCTTTGAGCATATTTGATTGCGACTTCCAGAGAAAAGTGTCATGTTGATTGAGTGAAAAGGTACAAAAAATATGGCACGCTCAATTAAATTCGATAAAACTAAGGTAGACGAATATGTGTAACAGGTTGGGCAGAAAATAATCCCCTGTGGGACTACGTTTTTAGAAAAATCGCTCTCACCCAACCATCGTGTCTCGTCTTCCTACGAAATACGACGTTCTTAATTATTTACCTCGAGTCACCCAAACCCTTTCGTAGTTGTCTCCGCAAGGATACCCCATCCCCCAGCCAGCTTACACCCTTTTTTGTTTACCACGAGAACTCAACCCCTCAGGAAAAACCACTCCTTCTCCCAGCCTTTGCTTTTTTTACCCTGGCCACTCCCGAAAACCCTCGGCAAACATTTTTCTTTACCACTTTTTTTTTCTTTTCTCATCATCTTCCCTGTCCAGGATACCCATAAAATCCTCGTTCTAAACCACGTTCCTCTCATCTGTTTGCTTTCTTAACTGTCGGTCGGGTCCGACGTCGTGCTATCGAACAAGTGTCTCTTGTTCCTACCACAAGAAACTATTTTTGAACCTCCGTTGCTCTCTGCCCCTCATATATTTTTCCCACACCACCATCCTATCCCCGGAATCACTTCCCATACTGTATTCACCGTCCGCATACTACTCTGATTAAAGCTCTTGGCGCAGAATACACAATCTGCTGAGATAAGTGCTGTTCAGTGACGCTTGTTTATTATTTGTGAAGGTGAACGACACTTGCGGTCATAATTTGCTTTAAATATTGGTTGGTCACGTTTCATCATGGGTAGAAAATAATTATAAAATAATTGCGACGGTGATAAATTTATCTGCATTGTAAAATAATCTTACAGCCATGTATGATTTGTTGTTTTCATTCATGATTTATTCGGAGTTTTTAATAAAAACTGTAGGATTAATAAGAGAAATAATGCTATAAATGCTATAGTAAGAATTTTGAGTGCAATGTGTAAGGGAATTTTAATTTTTAATGAATTTTTTGCTACTCTAATCATAGTTTATCTTGCATTATTCCTAAAAAAAATATAGTTTGAGAGCCAGAACTATTGATTCAAATGCTTTTAATTTAAGCAAAAGTTAGTGCATGTGAGGAGTTTAAAAATATTCAAATCCCTTATCTCTTCTGCCTTACCTCTTAAATTTTAGCTAGGGAAAGGGTAATACGAAGAAAGAGAGAAGGGAGGAGAGGAACCCCACGTGGGATAAGCCTCGTCCAACCTCAAAGAGCTAAACTCAATTCACTCATCCATCCGACTGACGTAATGAGACAATTTTTCCAGCCCCTCCGCATGGCATTCAATCAAAACTCTCCATCACTCTCAGGATTTGAACCTGAGCCTTCGAGATTTGAAACTAATAGACTTGTGATCAATGAGTAACATTCCACAGGATTTACTACATGACATTACACAGGATAAAATACGTGTTTCGACCATTTCTCGTCTTCATCAGTCGGAGTCTATAGTGTTGCTGAAGTTGGGCACTTCTTATTGATGGGGGTATCTCGCGAAAGCCAAGCGTCACGCAACACCCGACTCACGGACGGATAGACGAGATAGCCTGCTTGCATGACTTTGCCTGCGCTATGCCTCAGTGCGCATACGTATAGCCAAGTCAGGTAAGGCGCTACAGAAGAAAGCATCCACTTATTCTACTGTTGAATCGTTACTTGGTCACGGAAATACAAGCGCTTGGAATTAACTCACAATATTATCACAAGGGAGATATTGTTTGCTTTCATTTCATTGTTTTATCTCAAATCGTATGGAGTACTTTCATACGCAAGTTCTTGCATAAGAAACTTACGAAATAAAGGAGCCAGTATAAATCAATCCTAAAGTGTGACTTGGTGGAACCAATTTTTACTAAAATGCAGCAATTAAAATTGTACAGGTGTTATTAAAAAACACGACACGTTGGATGTCACCCTCAGAACCTGAATATGGCGTTTGACGTGTCCAACTCGGGTTGAGTATTTTCAAAACAAAACCTTGCGGAATCACTAAGTTTGTTTCATTTGCATTCATCTGCCTTGAATAAACCATTAAAAGTAAAAATATAGAATAATTCATTATTGAGATGAACCTACACTATATTGCGCCTCAAAACGCATATCCCATTGTACCAGCTAATTCGATTTCATAATCGATTTGTGCTCCTTGATTTGTAGAATATAAATCCGCCGGCCACGCTGCCTGCAACTGCACCAATCCTTTACACCGCATTGGATGCGTGCATTATCCAGGTCTGACCTTGGTAGTGAAGATTTAATTATCCGCTCCGATGAGCACAGAGATGCCGCATAAAGGAAGGCCATGTGGAGGTCACGCCCAATCGGATATGCTCGGAGGATGTGCTCTGAGCCTTAGGCCCGAACCAGTGATTTTTTCATGGTCTGCAGGATATTACGATGAATAAATATCTACAATATACCGAATATTTATATAACGGGTTAGGATAGAGAAACCATATTTTAAAATTAGTGGTGGTCTATATGACCTCATGTCTGTGGTTCATTCATTACAGTAATCTACCGGTTAGAGGTAGGTTGTAATAAAAGTCAGAGAATATCCAATGAACTCTTACACGTGCCGTGCCCTTTCTACCTCTAGTATTTCTTTCTTCATCTCAGCATAAGTCCTACCTTTCTTCATCCCGTCAATAAAACCGATTCTCTTCCTTCCCCTTCCCCGCTTACCCAACATCCTACCCTCTATCACGGCCTTCAGCAAACCACCGTCCCTCATTACCCCTTCCAGCCACCTACCCTGTCTTCCCCTAATCTCATCTATTATTTTCCTCTCCTCGCCCACCATGTCAACACTTCCTCATTTGTCTTCCTTTCCGTCCAACGCGCGAACGCCTTCTTCATCCTCCTCCACACCCACATCTCAAAAGCCTTCAGCCTATTTTCGTCTCCTTTTCTCAAGGTCCACGTTTCTGCCCCATACAATGCCACACTCCATATCAAGCTCTTCACTAGCCTCTTTTTTATATCCTTACTTAGGGTCCCCGTCATCAGCTCCCTTCTATTATTGAACGCTTCCTTCGCTAGCGCTATTCTCCTCCTAATGTCAGTGGTTACGGGTTAATAAAGTAATTTATTTATCTATTAATATATATTTATTTTTTGGAAGCTTTTGTCTGCCCTGTGGATGTACTTTGGGATTTGAATAATAAATACTCTTTAAAACAATATGAAAGTTGTGAGATCTCATTTGTACTTGGGTGTAACTTTCAAGTTGTTCCTAGCCCAATACTTCCTATAATATAACATGATTTGGGACAATGTAAATTGGAGGAATTTTGACATGTAAGAGAAACAACCACTTGGTAACATTCAACACTATTTCTAGTCAATTAAACGGATTCTATGTTTAAGCATCATCGTCCGAGATAAAATACTTGTATTACGTTGGAGACTATTACTACTTATTTCGCATTTTATTTCTGACATGCTAAGCTATATTCTGCAGCTGTATGATATTCTAAAGAATTTCAACTCTGATGATGATGTTTTAACCAGGGATGTGAAACGTAACCGAACCTCTGAAGCGGTACAGTTCCACGTGAAACCGAACCTTTTTCTTGGTAAGAGAGCGGTTCGGTCCGAACCGAACCGTGTCTGCGAAAGAGAAGAGGTTCGGTTCAAGCTGAAGCGGAACCAGCCGTAACAATTTGAACCGCTTTTGGAGCGGTTTTTTTCGGTCCAGTGGCGGTACAGGGGCGCAAGGGGAAGGGGAGTGGCAGGGACTATGAAAACTGAGATATATAATATGACACGTAAATGCTGCTGCTCGCTGCTGCGTTCGAGTATAAGGGTGCTATCTTAGAATATTGAATAATATTTGTTATTTTCCTTCTCAACCCACTATTTTTATCGTTGGGTGTTTTACTCCTTTCATATTTTCCGCTCCCTCCGAAACTTTTACTCTAAGACGACCACTCGTAAGCGTTAAGCCGGTGTCCCACGGTAAATTTTTTCGTAAATTTATTCATGAATACTCTCATAGTAACACTGCGCATGCGCAAGCCAATATTCGGTAAATTTCTGTAAATAAGAAAACTCTGTATTTTCTTCATGAAACTCAGACACTGATTGGCTTTTCTGACGCGTTTTTCCGGCGCGACATCATAGTACATACATCGAGCGCGATTACGTGATAGCGCAATATTAAGCGCAGTATCATGATACTTTATCGTGACGTTTATAGTGATATTTTATCGGCCACGATTACCTTATCGAGCGCATTATCGTGATATAAAATATCACGATACTTTATCGACCGCAATATCACGATACTTTTTCGACCGCAATATCACGATATTTTATCGACCGCAATATCACGATATTTTATCGACCGCAATATCACCATATTTTATCGTGGTATTTATCGTGACATTTTATCGGGCGCGATTATTTTATCGAGCGCAACTTCACGATATTTTATCGTGATATTACTTGTGATATTTTATCGAGCGCAATATCACGATATTTTATCGTGATATTTTAACTCAGCGTGATATCGTGATTCTTTATCGGAACGTGATATTGCGGTTTTTATCGCGTGATATATCACAATATTTTGAGGCGCGATAAGACTATATTTATCGTCACGAAATAAGTTGTCGTTCGATGCGCGATAAGACGATACTTATCGTTACGATATGAGTTATCGTTATCGCCAAGATACGATATACTAAATTTGTCATATCACGATATTGAATCACCAATATCGCCCAGGCCTAGTTTCGGCGACTCTGGGCTAGCGAACTGCTATAAAAATATCTTCTCTGATTGCACAGAGACCACACTATTGATGACAGCACAAAAATTTCTCTTCTCGGCCGTCAGCCGATCAGCGCCCAATTCATGAATTTTTTCCTGCTCGTGCGACATGAGGTCCAACAGTTCACGAATCTCTTTTCATGAATATGGAATTCATGAATAAATTTACGAAACAATTTACCGTGGGACACCGGCTTAGAAACAAAACAACTCAGGGTTCCACATAGCATCGGCGATTTTGCTGCAGCTGCATGTGTTGGGCGGTATTCCCCTTTCAAGATTTCTCTTTGTTTATTTACGATGGTGGATTAGGGTGTCCCTTGGTGTGCACCACTCAGTCCGGCTCGCTAAGGTCGGAGGGGGGGGGGGCGAGAAGAGGTAAGAGGGTGAGAGAGGGTAAGAGAGTATAATAGCACGCTGTAAGTGGCAAGATTTAGTCGGTACGTTTGTATGTACATTAAGGACAGATTTCTCGGAAGTGCCTTAGGCATGTCATAAACATGGGTGTGAGGGGTGAGGTTTGTCATTACTCGCTTCCGAATTGAAGCCGAAAACAAATTTTAGTTAACTTGACAGGGTTCATTCACGCCACTTATTGCAGATCTTGAGAAGAATACTCTACCAAATGCTCAAGTTAGTTTAATTTTTTACTGGTAGTTTGAATTTTAGTGCCAAATTGGTGTCAAAGAAAATATAGTGATCCAGAACGATATGAACTAGTCAGTGCCGACCTTGCAGCTCCTACCACGCAAGTAAGCGTTGAAAGGCTTTTTTCACGCACGAAGTTTATACTGCAATCAATAATAAGCAGATTACGTTCAAAAATCGTCAGCGACATTCAATTGGTTATATGTAATAGAATATTCAAAAGAAAAGAAGAAAATCGAGATTTGTAAGTCACTAAATTACATTTTTGGCATAAAGTTTTTGTAAATGTTTCATTGATCTCATGTCCTTTCCAAATACCTATTATAAATTTATAACACCCTTTGATGTCCATACTTGTATAAAAAATTAGTCGCGTATGTTCTGCCACGTCCTTTTATGTTGACCTCATCAGAATAATGAGCTGTCAATGAGAAAACCTTGTTGCTTCCATAAGATAAGGAACGAGCAGTAAGTAGGATCAGGGAAACCTAGAGAGAATTCCGAAGCGAACACGCTTTTGCAACAAAAGAGGGATGTCCTTCTGTAGGGTCAACTCCACCGCGTTCATAACATGAGTCTTGAGCGTGGTCTTGAGTATGTGCTGTGTGCGACCTGGGATTCCCAGCCTGAGTATAACGGTAAGGTGGGTGGAAGGGTCGTGGACCCTCCTAACACGTGTTCGTGACCGTCCCACCCCTGAGGCTCATAAAATGACCGTCCCTGAGAGGGCCACAAAATATTCAATAGACAGATGATAACAGCGCATCGTGTTTGGTTTGAATCTCAGTTGGTTGCTTATCATAGGCTCCATTCAGTTACACTTTGCTCAGTGATCACTTGATCATGACGTCATAATCACTTAATGTGAGAGCGCCGATTATATGGGTGTGCCGCGAGACTCTCACTTGTTTTCCTCCCTTCTGCTCACGAGAGATCATCATGGTGATCGGTGTTTTTCTCCACTCACCAAATGGTGACCAATCACAGCCGTGACGTCGTTTCATTCAGTCCCAAGACGTCACAGCGCTCACTTGATCAGTATACCAAGGTTATCGCTCAGAGCGGCAAAATGCACCCAACCTTCTTTTGGTAAATTTTACTCCGTACCGAACCGTTTTTCCTAGTTTGGAACCGGAACCGAAACGATTATTTCGTTTCTGAAACAAGATTCTCAAAAACGGTTTGGTTCCACGTTTGTTACGAACCGATTTTCGATCCAAGCGCTTTTGTTACAGAAGAGGTTCGGTGTCATGAACCGTTTCTTTGGACCGAACCCTTCCAGAAGCGGTTCATGGAACGAAATTTCGTTACGTTTCACATCCCTGGTTTTAATATCGAAGCCGATTAGTTTATTAAAAACGGTGAATTGCCAAGTTGTTAGTTATCGAATTTCCTAGTCATGTGCTTATTTCCTTTCTCAAAAGTTGAACCGCAGTTAGTTGAACATGCGATGTTGATGCTATAACGCTATTTGCTATTGAGCCTCAAGTTAATAAGACCTTTTTTACTTATTCAACATTATTCCCTTAGAAGTGGTACCTACTGCATTCGTGCATCCGATTGGGTTGATTGTTATTTAATGATATTTTTCAGTAAAATAAGCGATAATTTATCATCTTACTGTGAACTGAGTGCGATAAATAACGATCGACCAAATCATTTGACATTCGATATTATCCAATATCAGATGTGTATTTTGCGTATGTTATATAGTTGCAAATTTGAGGCATGATACTTGATCTGTTTCAATGTAGTTACGTTGGCACTGAAGTAATTAACTCTATAAATCTATTTTTTGTACAATTTATCACTTAAATACTTTTCCTAGTATTTTGTGGTCATTCGTCTGACGCGCTTTCTTTAAATAGACGCTGGCTTATAAAGAAAATGAAGACTTTGTTTTTTAATTCTAGTGTTTCTCTTATTCTGTCACTGTATACCTGTGTGAGGTCCCTTCTTTCGCCAGAAGAGGAATAACTGTGGTCAATTCAGCCGGCAATTTCCTGGGACAATAACAAAGAAATTCATCCGCACACGGACCAATTGGGCTGTTTCCGATGGCAATCACGAACGTCATGTTACGAAACAGCTCCACGCCATGAAATGAATCCATGAGACAGTTATTCCACGCTCAATTTCATTTCACGTCCCGGGTTTGACCGTAAAACACCGTCATATGGAGTGCCCTCAGCAGGTATTTCAATATATGCTGTGGGGGCCTTCCCTTAACACTGTCACAGGGACACTTACTTGAGGTTAGGTGTCGATTAAATACACCGTCACCGTAGCTGTGGCTTGAAGTGATTGAAATATTTGAAGAGTTGTTGATGTCTGGAGGTTGAGTTCTTGCCCTGATGGTGGCATTTCATCAATAAACTTGTAAAAACATTGGTTGGCTACATAAAATGCAATATTTCACTATAGTATAGAATAGTTCTCGACTCTACGAATTTATTTTAAAACTTAAACATGCATTAATACAAGAATAACAAAGCAGAGCAACCCATTTTAACCCTACGAGTGGTAAAATTTTTCCCACCAAATCTCAAATTACATTGCGCGCCGACGCGCCTCGGTTGTATGCGATTGGAGAAGGACAAGATAAAATGCCAGTACATTGTATTATTTTGCGTACCTCAGCTTTGTAAGAGAAAAATTTAAAATGTGCCGAAGCTTGGTCAACGATGATTTTTTTAAACATTGCCTACTGATGTCTTTATTTGATATATTTTAGCTTACAACCACGATAGTGAAAATACAAAGAATGCTTAAACCAATTAAACTATTTATTTCATATTTAATTTTTAACTCATTCTTTCATTATTTTTAAGACCTATTTGGAGCATTGTAAGAGATATCGTGAAAAGGGTTAAATTTGACCCTTCATCAGTATAATAGTAATAAACGGTAAAAGGTAATAGAAATATAGAACGCAACACATAGTAATGACCTACTGAAATTATTCCTTCCCATAATTCATGCAAATCCTTTCAATTTCGTTCAAATCTAATGAAATTCACGCATGTAATAAACAAATAAACATTAAAATGGGCCTACATTGACCCCAAGGAGGTCCTAATATGAGATAATATCTTCATCAAAAGACTTCGTATACATATAAAATGCTGTTACCAAGGCATCCCTAACCATTCCTCGCACAAAGTTACAATTCAGTGTCGAATGTTCATAGATTGAGATGTTATTAAGGTAATGCAGACGCATTTATTACTAAAAAATTAGTTTAAGAATCCGTTGCGTTGAAAACTATTTGATATTGAAACGAATCAATTGGTAGAAAGATACATTTTGCATCATTTCCTTGGCAAAGGTTTTGACAGGATTAAAAAACTTGGGTTTTCGGCGCGGAATTCGAAATTGATGCCAAAATGATATCTAAAGAAGTTCTCTTTACTCGGCATGATACCTTGATATTTGTTATCAACCATTATAATACTATAAAACTTATTATTTTTCGTATAGGAGAAATCCATGCATATTTAATCCTACGTGTAAAAATAGCATTGAATTTCCAAGAAACCGATGAGTAACATTTCATTTTTTCTATAGATATCACGGATCTACGCACATCTATGCTTGAACAAAGATTGTTTCAACCATCTTAATAATTATTCATGCCATTTCCACTAGTTTAAAAGTGTAAAATAAAGCCGTCTTTAATAGAGAAGGCAAACCTCTTGACTCCTTTCAAGATCGATCGTCATCGTTTCCCATATCGGTGCTCACATGAATCTCGTTTTGTCATTCCCCACCTCAGCACGGTGCTCGAAGCCTTTGCCTTTCCTCCTGCCAAGGAAAGCCATTGCTCTGTTCCCTCACGAGCGGTACCAACCTCCCGGGTAGAGGGACGTGAATGTTGGACGGCGTTTGCTCCGCCACCACAGCCAAACAATGGGGAGACCTTCTTCCTCTCTTCTGTGTGTTTTACATTCTTGGGTGCAAGTTTGACGGGAAATCCTCTCCCCTCCCATTCTATCACTCCTCTTCATCTCCATTCATTTGTCCCTCAACCCCATTCTCTTGTTCCTCCCCGTCACTACTTACCTTTCATCCTCCTATCCCTTCACTCCACAAGTCTGTGGACTGAGATTCCTTATCTCTCTCACTCCTTCTCTACACCCCTTGTGGAATACATTATAAACGTACCGGGGATATTTTTGAGTTAATCCGTCACAGCACAGACTTCGCCCAGTGCTGACTGCCGGGCGTGCAAACGTGTTAGTCACCTTCCTCTCGCCAATCAAGTGCGAGATTTCCATATTATTTGCTGTTTACAGTAATAAGCGACTTGTTAATGGATAGAATTAGTCAATGTTTTACTATACGGTGAAAATTATTGGCAGAATCAGATGTTTCTCGGTGAGAATTATCAATTGTTCATTTTAATGGAATATGATCACTGACTGATAGCATATCCACCTGCTAGAGACTTGTTCCTTTGACGAAATTCCGATCTAACTATAGGAAACCAATCTCTTTTTCAATGAAATCCCGCTGTAATTATTAGAGTGTCATTGAACAATCACTTGATTCTCAGTACATCTATATAAAATTCCAAGTATTAATTTTATAATAAGGGTAGTAGTGATGATAGTATCCTGAAATCAAACGTAATTTTCCTCGCAGTACTAGTCAAACAGATAGATAAATAATAATAATAAAATCGTCATATTTGTTTCATTCATTTCCGTGAAGTTTTCCGACTCTCAAAGATCAGTTATTAAAGTATTGTAATGATTACTCTTTACTGATTTTGTGTTTCATTTGCAAAGGGTAGAATCGCTGAAATTTCATCATGCGTAACTTTTTGAAATACTTCCACTGTCAATACAAACTTTGTGGTTCTCCTGATATTTTTGTATTTTTGCCACTAATATTTCATATATGGGTGCCACCGCGAAGGTTAAAGTGATCATCATCTAGTATATGCATACAGTGCATCGATACCTGGGTCGAATAAATTTTTATCTGTGGAAAATTGCAATTTAAACTTCTACATTATGTTGAAATTCCACAACATCACGTCTGATACCTCCCTGTTCGTGCGAAATTTAAAAAACAATATTTATCAATGTCATACGATGGATAGTAAATCTGGCCATATAAGACATTAAGATTATGGCGATTATGATTTTTAAAATGCGTGGATTATCAAAGATAAATTTATAATTTTACAAATGCAAATTAGGGTGTCTTGTTAATACTAAGTGTCATGGTTTCAGTATCTAACTAGTATATCTTTTTTTTAGTTGTAGCCCACCTCATCAGATGCAAATTCACATACATTTAGCGATCACTCATTTGTCATGTGGGTCTTCTTAAACCGTGTAATCCTTACGTCCAGTAATGTGTTAATTATGTATAATTAATTATTATGCATATTAATGTACATTTTTCGCGTGAAAATGTATTCTCATGTCGTGAACACAAATAATCTAGCAAATAACATCACATTCGCAGTAACACACGATCGACAAAGAATTGATAAAAGAAATTTATGTATTTTTAAAAATTATTTTTAGAAAAAAAAGAAGAAATGCCCTTGCCCGCGATGGAAGCATTATATTCAAGGGCGTGGAACAGAAATTGATTTAAGTGAAACCCTATTTTGGCTTGCAGAAAAATTACATGGTAAATGCAGTTTCTGGCCTACAAATAGAGGAATAAGAACGAACGGAGTCTTTCACCAACACCGAATGCAGTTCGGCTTTCAATGGAAGACGTTGATGTACCTGGAACTTAGAACAGGTCGTGCCAACAACCAGGCGGTCATGTTGAACAGGCAGCTACTCTCAGCTCAAATAAGATACCTTTGCAAACTAGGAAGTAGTGCACGAAGACTTATCTGTGAGATGGAGAACCAATAGACTTAGAGAGGAACACCAGGTAGCATCAGAAGCCGTCAACCTTATGGTGAAGGTGAGCCATGAAGATCAAAAGGGCAGACAACAATGAGACGCTAGGAAGTGTACAGAAAATGGTCCAGAGGAGCACCCACGGAATAGGGAAATAAAATTGAGGCGGCTGATTATAGAAAGTAGACATTTCATTAGGAGAACAAAAGGATACGAGAGGAAGAGCGTAATTCACCGGCCGAAGGAAGAATGATACAAGAACAAACATCTGTCAGGGAGTAATAGAATTACATTCTGTTTGGAGAGATTGGAGAGCTTGGTGGAATTTTTTTTTTATAGAGAGTCTAATGGACTTTTTTATTTATTTCATTTTTTATTTTTATTTTCAATTTTAAATGGAGGGTCTAATCTTTACAAGCAATCAAAAGTTCTTCTTCTTCTCCCTTTATGGTAGACTCCTGTGGCCTGTTTCTTCTTCAATTACATCCTTCTCTAGTTTAAATTGTCGTGCAACATTTTCTTTGCCAAGCGGTGTATATTTTTACTTGTGGGCAATTTATCACCTCCAGTGCGAACTAATCTGTCACTTTTCATTCTGTCTAAATGTCTGTACCATTATTTTTTCGTTAAAAGTACTCATTCATTTGTATTTTCTGCTTTTTTTTCTAATCCCTTTATATTTTCATTTCATTTCTGTCTGTGTTAAGCCTGCAATATGTAAGTGTTTTCTAGACTCTTTAGTCATCCAAAACTATTCTAGTATCGGATGAATCTAAGCCCTTTCCTGCTGTGTATGTCATAATTTGTTAAATTTTGGTTTCATAAATTAATTAAATCGTAATTTTTTTAAAAGCATTAATAACATTAACTGAATAAAGATGCGATGCATGTAAATTGGCCTAAAAACCGACACAGACAAGCAATTTGTTAAAAGAATTGTTTGAAGTATTCTAGAACCAAATCAGGAGTAAGAAAGTGAACGAACGAATAATCAAGAGAACTGAAAATTTTGAATCATCCGATGAATAAAAATAAACATTTTCCGCTTCATAATGTCGAAAAGAATTTGATGGCTAGGTTGCATAACACGCATGGCAGAGACAATATCGGCAAAGGTCACAAAAAATGTAGGAACGGATATCAAATGAAAACAGGCCAAGGGGAAAGATGGAGAGACGATATCATAGAAATTTGACGAATAATGAATATGGCGAACTGTAAGGAGTTAGAAGAAGAAGTGCGTGAGCTGTTATGAAACAAGAACCTATCGATTGTTATAGAGCTCAAATCATCATATAAAATAAATTTTTTTGTCGTATAAAGCTAATTTTTACGTATACAATATTGCTGTAAATACCTGTACTTAAGTCAACCATTGTGCATCATTAGTATTCCCTTATTATTCAACTAAAACTGACGTTAGATTACCCATGGATAAAATATCAAATCACCACTTTTGCTCCATAACTCTCTTATCAATATACTTATATGCACAGAATCTCCTCTATTGCCTCATTCATGTTGAAGAGTTCTCCTTCAAAACATTTGTGCTGAGGTATTTTGTTATCTTTCTTCCACAATTTGGTCACTCGGAATGAAGAATGTTCTTCTTTAAGAACGCCCTTGGGGAACTGAAAAAAGAGAATACAAGAAAATAATCTAAACCCTGGCCTTTATTTTAAGGAACAAATCTCTTTACTTTCCGTCTCTTTGAACCCGCCCTTTTCACAATAAACCCGTCAAGAGAAGGTTTTAATTTTGAAATATATTTATATTTCCACTACGCTGAAATTCTTTCTCAAGTTCCCTCCAGCGCTCTGTTATTCATTTCTCTTCTCTTCTGTCTTTACGCCTTCTCTCTAAGGAATGCGTGGGTTTCTTTGTAGGACTGTGCGGGGTGACGGTGATGAGGAAAGACGATGGAGACAAAGAAATGGTGATTTGCGATATTCCATAGATATTTTATCTCAATATCGATTGTATAGGTAGTTATATCGAATATTTATGTAGTTCCAATTATATTTTGACACAAGTGATATAAAAATATCGAAATGTTGTTTTGAAAATTGTTTTTTAAAGTAAATGTTGTTTAAAATTTTTAATCATACTGTATTTTGCTGATTTTTATTGCAATATTTTTCTTTTCTTACTATGATGGTGACTCAACCTAGGTTTTAGGTACCTTGGAGTTATTTTAAATTTCCATATACATTATACAGTCCAATTTAGATGCATAGGTATGTAATAATATGCACAAACTTAATCATATGCATATAAATATATAGTTGTAAAGCAATACACTGCACAAAGTATTTAATGGTGCAACATTTATGTCCATATGCTGCTTTTTGCCAAATTCGAATATCCGACACCCGTCTTTCTTTACCTCGACATTTTTCTGCTCACGAAGCGTAGTAAATTTTTTCATCGGATAGGAAAAGATAGTTAACTTTCGAAAACCTGATGTCGGAGGCGAATGCTGAAGATCAAGTGAACGGAAAAAACAAGAAACTAAAAGGTTCATACAGAATATTAGAAGCGGAAAATACCATTTGGAACACTACTTAAGAGAAAAGAATAATATAATGGATTAGCAACACTCTGAGGGACAATGTTTTTGAGAAAATATAATTGAAGAAATGATAGAGGGAAATGCTCACACAGGAAGGCAAAGGGATAAATACATAGACAAAATAAAAAGGAAAGTACATACAAAGGAAGAGTTACCGGGGAGTAGAGTAACTAGCATTAGATAGGGAAGGATTGAGAGCTTCAGTCAACAAGCTTTAGGATTGAACAAGTAATGAATCAGTTCGCTTGCGTCCCTTTTTAATTTTGTATTTTTTTCTGACTTATTACGCTCATTTATGTCATTTTTTTTACAAATTTCCTACACTTATTACCTTATATTTTATTTTCTAGAGTATAACTCATGCCAGACACCCTTTATGGGCTTGCAGGGTATTATGCAGATGTTATGTTATCTTTATCTGTACGTTTTGTAGGTTTTTTACACATCCCTTATTGTGCAGGTGTTCTCATGCAGTAGTTTTTTAGTTAAGGATAAGATGGAAACCCTTATTTTTTCCCACTGTGGTTTTTATGTTGAATATGATGGTTAATATTTTATATACCCATCTTGCATATTTGTATTGCGTTAACTTAATAGTGTACGACTATTGGATTTGCGAATTTATTAATTATAGAGGAGAATAATAATAATGAGTATATGAAAAGACTACCGAAGAGTAAGGGTACTAGCATTTGATAGGGAAGAATGAAGGGACACATTCAACCAGTCTTAGAATTGAACGACCAATGAATTCATACGCCTGTTATCTCTCTAATTTCTTAGCATGTTTGTCATTTTATGCTTATTATTTGCCCATGTTTTTCTAGCTACGCCTATAATGCCTGAATATATAACTCTGTATTTTATAATATATTGTGTGAAACTTTGGCTAGCTCCTCAGTCTGTAGGTTTTGCAGGTTTTTCACAAACCCCATACTATGCAGGGAAAAGTCTTAAGAGGATAGCCAAGGGATGAATACATGGACCAATTAAAGAGGAAAGTATTTAAGAAGAACTACCAAGAAACAAGGGAACTAGCAATACGTATGGAGGGATGTATGGCTGTAGTCGGCCAATCTTAGACGTCAGTTGAGCTAACAATGATGATGAAGCGGAGAGTATCTTCCACGAGGGAACGGAAGATCGTTGAGGGGTTTTCCCAGGGCGTAATGAGCGGAGGGCTTCCTTTGGCCAAGCGGAGGCGGCTGGGAGAGAAAGCGTTCCCGTTTTGAATTCTTCTTTGGTTTGGCCTTTTCCCTTAATGTAGAGGAGACTTGAGGCCTAAACACTACTATAATATTATTAAATAATACTTAGCTCGTCGCTTATCATCGCAAAAATCCCATACCACGCGTGAACTCGTCTTCGTATTCTCGAAAATTCGAGATTATAATTTGAACCAGCTGGTGTTATATAGCTTGAACTAGGTATTCCAAAAAATATTCAGTGTTTTTATAATTTTATAAACTGTCGTCAGATCGTGTAGTGGCAATGTTTACAATAAAAATGCGCTGTATCAGATGATGCTGAGATTTTAACATATGAGATAAGCGATACAAAACAATTGGATTATGTTTCATAGAGAGCTATAAATTTGAAGGGAAAAAATGTCTTCTTCAGGTTGTCAATGAAGATCTGAGACCATATGGTTTGACTCTTCCACTAAAAAACATCTATTATGCAAATTCTATCATTTTCCGCTACTACTCGTATATAAATGAAAAGTTTTAATATGAACAAAGACAACCCAAGGAATCTTCATCCCATATCTTTCTTGAAACAATAATTGGGTTTAGTCAATTGATGAGGTGGGTTTAGGTTAACATAAATTTACTTTAGTTGGACCTTCTGAGTTCACTTTAGTGCACCTCATTCAAGAATCTCCTTCTTTATTTAATTTTAGGTTGCTTATAGATTTGGCAAGGAAAACGACTAATTATGATTCTGGGTTTAACAATAAGCATTGATTTCGCTGCCAATCAATCAGGTCGGTTCTGATGGCTCGTTTCTACGCCTACTTTAGTCCGTGATATGCGTCATTTCTTACTGCATTTCTACCCTTAGCTCAAACTGGACAAAAGTAATCGTAAAAATGTGTGAAAAATGAAGAAAAGGGATAATGTTTAAGTAACTTAAATTATTCTATGCTTCCAATATTTTATTGTTTTACGCTTGTTTGCTATGTTTTGCAGCTCGTATGATGAAATGAGGTGATTCCATTGGTATTTGCGAACCGTTTGCCGAATTTCCGTAGTATCCGTAGTGTTTTTTTATGTTGTGTTTTAAACCTAAGCCCTGAAAGAATACACACCCTGCATGTACAGGTTTAATTTCATTTTTGTACAGACTAGTATTCAACGCATCGACATTATACTTGATTGAAAATGATAATATGACAATCAACGAAATAAAATAGTATTTATTGCTTAGATATTTCCCGTAGCTGAAGATAAAATCTACTCAAACTTGCCATATTTCTCCAGTGGAATAGTGCAAAGTAATTTATCCTTTTCCTACAATGGAATTCCACAAAGTATCGGCCGCCACCAATAACTTCATAAAATCTACTGCTTAAATGGTATCTGGTAGATATTATATCAACGATGAGATTCACAATGTCGCTATAGATTCCTGAATGAAGGCATTTCAGATCTCAGATCTCTCAGATCTCTCAGGTATCTCAGATTTTCGATTTCTCAAAGAAATTTTCCTGTCATATATGAGATTATTAATGACTCCATTCGTTTGACTTTAATGTCAACAAATATCAGCTACCAAATGAGTTGCACGTAGAGATAATGCCTTGAGTAAGATTTCAGGACCTTTCCCCTTCTTCTATTCCAGGAGCGGGCGGAAGCATTACATCTTGTTTACTAACGGGAAGATCACAAATCCCTTCCACTTCAATTCCATAACTCCTGACTGAATCCTGCTCATCAAAATGAAGGGAAGCGTATGAGGTTGACGAATTATGTTTATTTTTGAGATAATTACGAAGGTATGAGAAGGAAGTCTTGTTTTATACGCGACAGAGTTCATCATCACCAACCGACATCAATCCGAAGATTGGTTTGTTGCAACACTCTACTCCACTCTCCTCTACACCAACCGCTTCAGTCCTACCTAATTTATTACTTTGACGTCCTACATAATTTGTTGCATGTATTTCATTCTTGGTTTTATCCTTTCATTCTTCCCATTTATTTCTCTTTCCTTATTTTCTGTAGCAGGCTGTTGTGCTGCAAAATATATCCAATGATTTTGTCTCTTCTTCTTTCCATTGATTTCAGCACACTTATTTTCTCTCCTTCTCTATGTAAGGATTCCTCTCCGTCCTTTTAATCTTCAACACTTTCAAAACAATGCATCTCAATTTTGTCTAATCTCTTTTTCTCTTGAGCTGTTACTGTCCAGACTTCACTACCTTGCTCCAATTATACGTTTAAAACGACAAATACATAGAAATAGAATTTTTTGGGGATAGTACACAGATTTCAAGATACAAATTTGAAGATCTAATTAAAGAAGCCTATTTTGAGAGAGAACTTTTTGCAATAGAAAAGAACCTTTTGGAGGCTATTGAAACGCAATTTGCTAAGCGTTTGGCAGTAAAGTCTCCAGCTCATATGTGTCTGAAGCACCTCCGGATCACCAAAATATTCGATTAACACTTTAGTTTCGCAAAAAATGTTGTGAGCATTTTATTCCGTTTTCATACTGAATTATTTGTTTCGTAAACATGAGCGATGAATGAAGAGTTGCGAACTGACTTTCACTTCTGCTGCTTATGCATTTTTAAAATGTTACATGATAAAAGTTTACTCTTCAGTAGACATTTTTACGAACAAAACCAGATTATTATTTCAGTTAATTTAAGTCAAAGGTCACTACTCTCTATATTCTAAAGTAAAATTCCATTTTGCCCCCGAGAAAAATGTCGCTGGGTTAAATATTTTATGCTTACTGGTACGATATTTGTTTTCTCTTCTTTTACGTATTCGCGGTCTACCTTGTCACATTGGAGAAAAATTGTATTTGCTTATAACGAACGAACATTGTTATCTTAGAACATCGTAACTTATGCTCTATGGCAGCCATCTAGTATAATATATCTCTGCAGCTACGAATGTGAACTTCAATTTAACGCTTATATTTTGTGGGCGTAGATTCCAAAAATATCCCATGGAAAAATTGATAAAAATTATTTTTATTCAGGAATAGGAAAGTTTTTATGTTAATCAGGGTAATTCAAGGAAGTATCTACATCAAATACTTTGTAAAATAGCTGCATGTAAATTTATCCTCTATTACGGGATGAATTGGATTCAATAATTGAGAAAAATATGCTACTGCAATCCTTACGTGAGCATCATTTAGTTTTTTATCGATGAAATTGCTGAAAACCTTTCTTTTCCCATCTTTCTCGAATTCGCTTTGATTGATGTTTCTTAATTTATAGGTATTAAACTATATAATAATAAGCAAAAGGCATTGTTTACAAAGATTTTACAAATAATGTGCATAATATCAACCGTTCTGTACACCTATTAAAACATCAAATCATGATTGATGGAAAATCGAATTGTAGAATAGGAAAATTCTGGAGGGCATAATAAGAAATTGAACGGGGAATGGAACATGTAATGAGGAGCTAAGGGATGCTAAAGGTTGTGATACACGGGAGCATATTGGGTAAGCAGGGGAGGGGAAGAAATAAAATTAGCTTTATGGATGGGATTAGATATGCTGAGATGAAGAATGACTGCACAATGAGAGAGGTGTCTTCGCCTGTAAAAACTTAAGAGATCTTTACTCTTCCATTCGAACCTACCTTAACCGGTTGGATATTTTAATCTAAACCATAATAGGCGAGGAAACCGATAATTAATCCGTATTTGAGGTATTTCCTTATTGGCCGGACCAATCGAGAAAGACCTAGGAAATCATCGAACTAATTGTTTCAATCCTAAACCATCCTCTTAAATTTCTCAGGATCGTGGAATTGATCCACACTGAATGTCTATGTAGTCTCGGTCTAATTAAAATAATAGCACCCCCACCATTTAATTTCCGGACTTTTGGATGAGAGGAAATTGAAAGTTAAAAGGGGCAATCGGTCCTATCGTGGCCTGCTTTTGTATACCCACCCCCGGATCCTCTGGCAAGAATATAAAGGATCTCCTATTTCCTTATTTTCTGTCACTTACGTTAACTCGGGATAAAGAACTTGAAGCATTTTCTTTTAGCCCTTAAAGAGTGTGAACTCAGTTTTTGTCAGCCAAGTATGCGCTTGGGTTGTGACCGACCCTTATAATTTAAAAAAAAATTACTAATGAATTGTAATATTTTCTTAACTTATTTAACCCAAATATTCTAATCAAATCTAGTTTTTTGACATTTGTAATAATTATACAACAATACCTTTCTGTCAATTTATCATCGGTTGATTAATTATCGATCGAAGGCTGTAGAAGATAATTAACCATAACCACTAGTAGCAGGAAATTATAAATCGTTTGAATCCACAGTAAACATATCATCAAGGATACAAAATCAAAGGACTCTTATTCAAAGTGAAGATGCTTTCTTACAGATTTGTCTAGATTACAAACATCCCAAATAAATAGCACCTTGCGTAAATAGGAAATTGTAGGAAGTTGTGTTGTGGAGGGTAGCACTTAAAGTGTAAAATAAGCGGGATAGGGAGGAGGGAAATAAAAATTTTAGAAAATTAGGGGAAAATTTGAGTTTCTAGTTGGTTAAGAGTGCAATTCTGACTGCGGTATAACAGCCGATATTAAAAAATAATAGCTATGCAAGCCTCTGAAGGAATAAAAAGCCAACATATTTTATCTTTATATATTATCAATACATATTTATTTAGAATGTCATCCAAACTGGAAATTAAACAAAAAGTCAACAATCTTAGGAAAATAAACATAAATTCTTTCTTTAGTGCCGCCTTTAAAAATAAATTTGACATATTGAGGGGGTCCGCGAACAATGAACCTGTATGTCATTCTCTCTCTCTTTCATCGCGTCAAAGTCATCCAACCAATGTCATCTTAACCTATACACAAGCCTGAAGATACCATACCGACTACAATGCTGTAGAAAATTTTAAAAACGTCTTAGATTAATTTAACTTCTTCACGTAACATACAAGCCATTTTTTATCATTTGTAAAAACATAAATATTTCATTACTGCTGCTTTTCCTCTTCTCAAATTATACCAATATGTACAATCAGAAGTATTTGGCATATTACCGTTGTAACATAAAATAATTTATAAACATAAAGGATATACAAGTGTTGTATTGGTGAAAATGTCAGATTATCAAAAAATAAGACAAGCATTCTATGTTAAACTATACATTTAATTAAAAAAGGTAGGAGAACATCTCAGTTCTAGAGAATTGATATTTAAAAATATTATTATTATATTCCGGATGACTCCCCGAGTATGTGGTAGATTTGCAAACTCTACTTCTAAGTAGAGCTTCACCTTACGAACGAAAGTTATCTACGGTAACTCATAGTGACTATAATATGCACATTCTGCATAACGGTGGTCTATTTGCTGGTCGATAAATTAAGTTCTTGATTTTCAGCCGTAATGTGAATAATAAAGTAGCAAAATTGGCCAAACGTGAGTAAATGCAGCTTTTCTAGAATCAATGTTCACGAAACGAGAACATTGATTTAAGATAAATTATAAAAAAGCCAATACCGATATCAAAGTAGGCATCTTGTAATTATGTTTAGTGGTAGTGACACATGACGGTAGTTGCGCTGAGGGCCGTTTTCAATACATACCCTTTCTTCTAGGTCATCAGCTCGTATCGAGCATTCTGACCCAAATGGACTCAGGTACTCGCATTACGTACAATGTGACGCCACACAGTGGGCCAAACTGAAAAAAGCTGGCCAAAATTAATAACTCTAATAATTTCCAGTCCATATGCAACATCAAATGCATTTCTAAGGAATATTGGGATGATAAACGTTATTTTATCATTATTTTTTTCAATATATCCTACGGTTTCAGCGCTATTAATTGCTTAAAAATTAATTATGCAAAAACAAAGTTTAATTCCTATGGTTGAGTGGTCAAGTTTAAATTCACAATTTCTCATGATAATCATCAAATCACTGTCATTGATAATGCTGAGAACTATAATATCCGTAAAAAATAGTCCAAACAGAATTTTAATGCATAATACATTTTAACAAATTAGTACTACTGCAACGGAAAGGTAGGAATTGAAAATATGTTTATCGATGAAAATGAACTTGCATCAAGTTAAAACGTCTAAAATATTTAGCTATAGCTTACGTAGATTAAATTTTCACAAAAAAATAAATATTTTATTAATGTTTTTTTGCAAAATTAGTTTAAAATTGGCTACGTTCCAGTCATTCGCATTTTGTTATTATTTCGTCGCACCACTGGGATTAGGATACAACATAAATGTCAACCAGAGGTAGAGACCATGATAATTTATTATTTTAATTTTAATATTAAACAAATATTTGTTAGCAATATCATTATCAAAAACTTGTAAAAATAGTTTTAATTATAACATTGATAAAAGTGTTCACTCATCCTCTGATGACTCGTCATAACTCTCATCCTACCTAACTCGGTGTCCTGCGGAGAGTCTGTAAAAGTACGAATTATTGACATAAAAAATTGAATCTACGTAGAAAACTATAAATTACGATTTTAAATGAAAGTACCTCTTACTTTTAATGAAAGTACCGAACTCGTAGGTAGCTGGAAGGTATTTATATACTATTGTAGGGAATTTGATTGCTTCCTCTAGCCATTTACTATTCTTTACTCTGAAGTAGCTCTCCCTTCGCTGCGCCTTGTTTCATTTCTCAAAAAAGCTAGTGAAAAAGCATGTTTGTAGGCACTTCGTAAAAATACCTTCTCCATTCCATTCATTGAAATGTTCAATCAAAAAATCTATCACAACATTTTTTTTTCTCACGTGCCGTAACATTTTTAGTTTTAGACGTGTCACTTCTCTACTCTCCATGGTTTCTCACAAATTTAGTATTAAACACTACAAAACGAAATAAAAACTAGCGGATAATCACTTCCATTGACAGCCTTACTATAGTCATTCTTACATGGGCAGCAAAAAACAAATACTGACTCCAACTCGGAAACCATTTTAAAAATTAAAATTTTACTTACCATTAGTGCTTCAAATTGCTTCTCGCATGATTGGAAAGCAAAATCTTCCTCGATGGATGCGAAGTACGCGTAGTGAAGGTACGACGAAACGGAGACGGGTGCAAGGAGACTTTTGTTCTCAGGTACAAGTAGGTAACTATATCCTCCTTTGAAACGCTTCTAACGTTGAACATATCAACCCAGAGTTGCACAGCACAATCACTTACAGATGTTCACTCGACACTCACTCTACGACAACTGATGCATGTGGTACGCGAAAACAACCGGAAAACCCCTAAGGAAACTAACTAATGATTCCGTTTGGCGGAACAAGTGGCGGCAAGGGTCGACAAAAATAGACAAAAAAGGTGTAAAAAGCACTTGAGATAGCTATCAATGGATTAGAGGAAGTAGAAAAGGTTGTTAAACCAGCATTGTGGGGCCAGCAAGCACGGAGGGATGCACATCCTCAACCAGTTGGCGCGGGCGCTTGCCGCTGCACGTGCATGACCACGAGCCTCCCCCTAAACCCCTCGACCACCGCCTGCCCAAGATGTCTAAGGGAAATCCACGATTCATGTAAAATCCTTTCAAAGATATTTTAGTCCATAACTCTGCTGAGAAACGTCACATCGATCTCCTCATCATAGAATCGCCAGTCGCCAACGTAGCAAGAGATAGCAATTTGCGACAAGATTTACGTTGAATTTTGGCCATTTAAGTATAATTTGCCAAAATCAAGATGAAAATTATTAATAATATATCTATTTTAATTACCAACGTCATTGAACTAGCATTACGTCGTCTTAATGCTCGGAAAACATATTTCCTTCGCTTTGACCCCATTACTGGCCGCCACTGCGGCCCGAGTGGCCGGGGTGGTTTTAAATAAAAATGGTTGTTAAAATTAGAATCGCAAGTTTTCGCAAGAATTTCCTTCTGAATATTGTTTTATATGTTTTTCTCTGTCACACAGTGCAAATAACTATGTGTAGCCTGATATCGACAAAAATGATACTTACCGTTTAACATAAAATTTAATGAAACAGCACAATTTTTGAAAAATCAGAACAATATTAAAAGAAGGTAAAATGGAACAAACTTTATCTCCATTGATGCAATTTTGTGGATAAAAATACTTTTAAGCCATCATTATAAATAACAACTCTTTATTAAAGCTATATATTTAGCTATTTTCCCCGGAAAATGTCGGTCGCCAAAATCACCATGACCCATGCTCTACTTTGATCAGCTGTAAAGATTATCATGGCGTATTCCATATACTGTATGGTACCCTATCTTTTAAAGGATATGCTTAATAATAAAAATCAACTGTTTTTGGTTGGTTTGCACAAACTTCATTTTTCGACTTTTGGCCAGCTTTTTCGGATTTTGGACCACTGTGCGCCAGTTCTCTCTATCTTGGGCCGCGTGGACTGGTTCACTCAGCTTCAGGTCCGTCTTTGATTTGATCCGTCAATCTTAACGGTGGGCGTCCTCGTGGCCTTTTTCCCCAGACCTTTGCTTCGAGTACTATCTTCTCTAACCCATTGCGCCTTATGACTTGACCGAAGAATTTTTGACAATTGCGCAGCGTTGTAGGCAGCTGTCGCTCCCTGTATGAAATTTACAATTGGGCTAAAATTGAGGTGTTGGTTCTTCGCTCTGTCCATGATATACGCATCATTCTTCGATAGTAATACAGTTCAAACGCCTCAATATTCTTGCGTATGGCGGCTGTGATCGTCCAAGTTTCCGATCCATAGGTCATGATAGGGAAGACCATTGATCGAACTAGTCTACTTTTAGTTGACATGCTGATTCCTCTGTTCTTCCATATTTTTTTGCACTTTTTGAACTGCGGTCTTGGCCATCGCTATTCTGCGCTTGATTTCCTTTACACAGCCACCTCCGTTTAACAGCAGGTATACGACTACTTTTTTCCGGTGTATCACGAATTAGATTCACTCGACAGTTGAGATCCCTGTTTATCACCATAAGTTGACATTTTTGGCGAGTGAGCTGCAGGTCTGCCTCCGTGCTGGATTTCTCAATACGCTGTAGTAGGGTGGCCAAGTTTTGTTCTTCGTGGCTGAGTAGAGCCGTGTCATCTACATACCCTATCAACTACAAATTCAAGGGGGAGTAAGGTAGTTCCAGCGTTATTACCAAGATTACTAAGGTCACCAACCTCCAATGCCAACTATATTGTTTAAATCTGTTCTCGTAAATTCTGTAGCTCCCAATGCCCGATTACTCGATTGTAAATATGGCCCTCTCTTGAAAGTTGCGTACGATATAATCATATTTGGATCCAGTTTTCTTTGGGTCGTAAAAATTGTCATGAAACGCGCAACTAAAATTAATTAACTAATATTTCAAGTTAAATGCAGTAATGTGTTGTCCTTTCTCATCCTTATCCTACTCCTTGAACTTTATCCTTCCCATTATTAAGGGGCCATTAAAGTATTATGCAAGACACTTAGGGGAAGGGGGGTTGGGATATTAATATAATGTTCAAATGGCTGGTTTCAGGTAGAGGTAAGTTAGAGTTAAGGTAGGCGGCCTTATGTCATCTTACGTAAAATTTTATGCACTCTTGAGATCATACTTGTATCACATTTTTATTATAATTGAACTAAAAAAAAGTAGTTTTTACCACTTCAAACATTGAAAAGTTTCTCTTATGGAAAGGTTTCAAAAGTTTAATTAGGTATATATATATAATATATATATATATATATATATATATATATATATATATATATATATATATATATATATATCTCTTAGGGTTCCTCCTTTTATGTGTTCCTCTCATTTCCTATGATTGTATGAATTTATTCCCGCCTTTGAGTATCTTGTTTTCGAATGAATGAGTATATACATATATCCAGTAAAAGTTACGAAAATAATAATAATCAGGGGTGGTTACAGGATCAAGGTTCAAACTTAGCATAAATACAGCCGAGGGATTTGAGTGTATACTTCCTCAAGGCCATAAAATATCAGTCATATATTTACCAAGTGATCACTAAGAAAATCCCACTTTACTTATAACCTGGAATGTTCTCAAAATCTCCTGATTATGTTTAATTTAGGTGATTTGCGCAAGCCAACGTTCGTTACGTAGCATTGTGAGGGTAGGGGGGGGAGCAAATGAAACCTTACGTTGTCTTACATAGTGGGGTTAGGGGTTGTTAAAAAGCATTGAAAACTGTCTTACGATATGATTGTATGGACCAAAATATCACGCTGCAATCATGTTTCGCTACATTTTATTGCCAGTATTTTTCATCGAAATATTGTTTATTTTTTTGACGCTCGAGACTTATCTCTTAAACCAGTCAAAGTTTACTGGGAGGCTTTTAAATTCACATATTCGATATAAGAGGATTGAGGAAGATGTTATATTGATATAAGTATTTATTCCACCACTTATACATGCAAAACTACAAGTTTTCATTTGATTAGTGGAACAAGAGACACTCCTGAAGAAAAAGTAAACCTGTGTTGAGGTTGTCACCATTGAAATTTACCAAAATTATCTTAGGAGTTTTCTTGCAGTCTCCTTACCCGGTTAGCAATAGATCACCAACTTATAGGAAAGGGAGAGGGAAGCCGTTCGAAAAAGGATGAAGAAGGTTCGGGTTAGAGATGAAGTGAGAGGTTAAGCATAGGTAAATATAAAATCCCTCTTCCGTGCAAAACCAACTTACTTGTGCGAAGAGCTGAAACAGATTGAGGAAAGAGATTGGAATATAGGAAGTCCTGGGTTGGGTCAAACCCCTCCGAACGGAGACGTAGGGACTCTCGGGTGATCCCATTTGATTGCCGCCAACTTCAATCGATAGAGCGCGCTGAGGGGCATTGTGGACGGGTAGAAAATGCGCGAGAGCCGAGTTTCCTTAAAGCTCTGGATGGGGAAATTACGTATAACGCAGCCAAAACAGACCTATCTAGTACAAGGGGAAGATCGTGAGTAAACGTGTTTCTACGGGAATAATAATTTATTGCCAAGCATTTAAACGAGTTTTATATTTTTGGTACTATATTGTTTAATGTCACATATCTTCCCTAATTGTCTCGTTTGTGGGCATCGGTCGAGGACAAACGATGTCCGCTAGAGTTTTATTTCTCCACCGGTCTTTCGACTCGTTCCTGAGAGAAAGAAGTTCATTTCCTTGTATCAGAAGATGGGATTGTCACTGTTTCGTCGCCAATGAAACATTTGAGACACCCATTGAAAGTCACAAAAAGCTAAAAATCCTCTCAATTTAATCTAAAATTAACTCTGCATCACGTAGTCTAAAGTCATTTGTTTTAGATCGCCTGCGTTTTTATATTTTTTCCTTTGATTTACTTTTATTTTACCTTCGAATCAAATGTGAACTACGTATATGATAAAGTGAGAGCAAACACTTATCTTCAGTTGAGAGCACTTCCCAGTCAAAAAGAGCCCAAGCATCTCAGCTCATGCCAATGCTTTCAATGTCTGTATTGTGATATCAGTGTAATTAGTTCAACTTACCGCGGTAATAATACCAAGAGCATAGTTCTTATCCGCCCTAATAATTCATAATCGGCAACGGTTTTAGCAGCAGAAAAACGTCAAACAATTTCAGAAACAATGAGCAGTAGGCACAAAACTCTCCCTCAACTTACCTTCATGGGTAAGGCGACATTGCCTGATCTCGAAACCATATTAGCCTTGTTATACTAACATTGCGATTACATTGGCAGATCATTATATTCTAAGACAGTTATCGGGAGACAGTTCTCCTGCATTAGGTAATGCCAACGGTTTCACCATTTTCCTTTCATTTTTCACTTTCCTTTCCTTTCATGATCATTCCGTTTTTCTTGGAGTAATCTCTCCTTACCGTTAGTACTACTGCAACTACGGTTGACTTTTTAAAACATTAATTTAGCATATTTTCTCTTTAGATTTTTATTTTTAGGGCTATGTTAGTTGGATATGCTCTTGAATATTTTATGTTTAATTTTGACATTTTTGTTTGATATAGCGAATACTTATTGAATTGTGTCGGATATTGAAGTTTCTACGCTTTGCCTGTGCTTAGAATTCTGATTTATATTATTGCATTCGCAAGGTTAATTAAACCTTATTAATTTTGGTCCCAAAAATGCGATACAAAAAAATTTAACTATCTTAGCTTTTCAGTCAGTTGCAATAGTTGTACTAAATATATGCAAATACTCTATTTCTTGTCAATAATAATACTGCGTCTCTTCACGCTTAATTCAGTTATTCCTCCGAACCATGAACAGAGATATTTATTTAAATTGTAGTTTACAATTCAGAAACCATTGTGACGTTGGTCAATATTAATCTTTAATAAGACAGAAAAAATGCTCAGTAAGTTGTTTTCAAGAAAGAGTTGAATATCTTGCGTACATATATCAATTGAACGGAGCTTGTAGGTACAATTCTTTAATTATTTCATTAAAAAACATGTTTTTTGACGTTTCTCATCACATATGCTTTATACGGGCTTTATAGTAAGATGATCCTGTTATATTTTGGTTCCTTGGAATATGAACCTACTCAACATTAAAATGTTCATACAAATATGATTATCATTTCATGGTTGTATTGTTAAATTAAGAAGGCACGTTTTTTAATTTCTTGAACGATGAAAGAATTAATGTATCATACGATTTCAGGTAAACATACAGACAATATTTTTGTCATTTAAAAAAATGTGCAATAAATACCTTTCATAACGTTATTTTCTAAAAAGCCCTAACTTTCATTGCCTCGTGATAACGTTATTTCTTAGAATTACGGAAATATGTTTAAAATGGGATAGCAACGGTACCTGATGGAGGAGATATTACATTTATCTGAAAATTATTTTGCAATTTAATTTTTAGTTTTTGACAGATGTCCATTAAAATGATTTGAAAGCAATTATTATTGAAAAAACTGTTCGTTGGACGCCTAAAAGACATGCTTGCTGATAGATTTTTGCAATTCACTGCTGCATACTCACGCATTTTAATCATTTTACCGAATATTAGCTGTGTGAATGATTGGTTAGGAGTTGTATGCATACGTTTCAAAAGTCAATAAATGATCATATTCGCACTCATAATTAATGTAATGAAGCTATATTCTGGATCATACAAAGAGAAATGAGAGTGCAGCAGACGAGCCATTACTTTTTATTTCCTAGTGTATTTCAGTGAAACGGCAAAATCTGTTTTTCAATCTCTTTTTGCTTATTAAGAGACAACTAAGGTCAAAAGTTCAGCTGGACGCATGCCTTTTAGCACTATGAGATCAGGCAACAAGTATTTTAAATTAATATTTTATATTTCCCTTTCTGTTTATTCTGTTTTTTTTCCCAGCTGAATAAAAAATTACACTTCGTACATTCGTCAAAACATTGCTTAAGTAACATCAACAGATTTCAACGCTATTGACGTGACGAATGAATAAATATTCATCAAAAAACATGCTCTTTCTTTCAAGTAGTCACAAACTAGATTATCCTGCCATATTACCCACAAAAATTTCCAAATGTCCCTGCCAACACTTATCCTATTGCGGGTACAAATGTATTTAAGGCTTTCGGTTATTTTACCGTAACTACGGGCTATGACAGTGCTGAGAAAACTACGGTTCATGAGCCACGTGTGTCTCTTTTTCATTGCATACAGACGGCTCTGAATTTCAATTGTAAATTTTAAAAAAACCATAGTTACGGATTCATAAATATTTTTAATTTTATTGGAATAATGGAAGTTGATATTCTTCGCTTACTAAATATAACATTTAAAAACATCACAAATGTATCTTAAATTAACTTCCTCTTTTTTTCCTGCACAGTATATATCTGGCTCTGGAATAATTTTGGAAGTGTCGTGAGCCCACCATTTCCAAAAGTTGTGCGAGCCAAACTTGACTACGCTGTGAAATTCACTCTACACACACATACACACACACAATACACTCAACATGTTGGCGTGTAAACCGCCAACATGTGGAGCGTTTATGAACCCATGTAACCCCACTGCTATCACTATTGTCGCTGTGGAGCTGGAGAGATAAATGCATTTTCCTTGCTTTCAAAAGGTTACAAACCTGCCAACCAGATTTTGCAATTCTGTTCGCCTCTTGCACGATCCTCCCAACCGCAGAGAAGACTAACCGAAGCGATCCGTTTAAAGCATCTCAGTCAATCGTCCATCCAGAAAATACCCCGCCTCTCCTCCATCTGACATCTAGCGGCCTTTAAGCCAACTCTCTGGCCATTCGGAAGCTGCTACGCCAATTCAAGACGGGTTAGTGGGGTGGGCTGTTAACTCCCTTGGCACGCCAAGGCTCCCTTGCCTACCTGTCGTTCCAGGGTTGGATGAGCCAATAGCTCGTAATGCTGCCTAGCTCCTCGCCCTTCACAATGTTACATGCATAATTCAACGTGTATTCTTGCTGCATGAAGCATGGTGAAGGATTCATGTTAAGGACTTCAAGTATGATTGGTTGGCTTTTCCTGCCCCCCGCAATCTCATTCCCCTCCCGATCCACCGATCAATTCAACCTAATATCCGGAGGAAATCCCTTGTGTCATACGTGTGATGGAAATGGTGGATGGTGCGGATTGTATGTGGGTGGTTGGTTCCAGCAAATACCTTTGTCTTATGTATCCGGCATAGAGTTGCCAACCCTCTCGAACTCTTCGGGAAGCTCCCAAAATACAATAATATTTAAACCACCAGCCTCACGGGTCAAAGCGTTTTCCTCCGGTTTATATTAAACCTCTTTGGAAGGTATGATATCCAGAAAAGTGATATAATATGGATTATCAGTAGTATATCGGCAGAAAATGGCTGCAGATAACCCTATTAATATATTTATTTTTCATCGATCCTTCATGAACACACTGAACTTATAAAATATTAAAATTGTTCCTGTTGATGTATTTTAGATCAAACTCAAAATCAACAGTGAAAATACTTAGGAGCTAGTGTCATTAAGTAACGGTGTCATTTGATCAACGTGCAGTTTCAATTGATCTCTCATACTCGTTTTACTATTAATACCTTAAAATTCCATTACCTATCGACGCGCACAAAATAACCAAATCCAAACTGCCAATCTCAATTATTTTTCTCTTTGTACTGCTAATAGTCAAAACAATGAACAAAATTGGCGTTCAGGTTATATAAACATTTAAAATTGATACAATGATGACAAGGAATTTATTCTTGATTACGATTCTGTAAGCCATTGGGCTTTTTAAGTTCATGTTTTCAAAAACAACCGATTTTGTCTAATCTACATTGTTTTTTCACAAAATTGGACATTTTTGTGGTTCAGTAGATATTAAAACGTAGGCCAATTTTTTATGAATATTTATAACCACTCTTAGAGATGAGTTACTCGAGCGGCGAACGACGTAGACTGTCGATGACTACAAAATCGCTAAAGGAGCCTCCCGACCACAGATATTTTCCCTTATACTTGCTAAAACTCAAAACATCTCTTAAGTGTTAATATTATTTTAAAATTAAAATAGATATTATGAGGAAATATTTTCAAAAGATCAATACTTATTCCTTCGCTGAATATTTTATGAATAAATACAAGGTGATTACAATAGAATTTGGTTTCAAAGATCTGTATTTTTTAAATGGTACAAGCTACAGAGCTTCGCGACCTCTTAAAATGACCAGTATATTATCTAGCTTTGTTGGAAATAAAAACATCACAAGTGTTCAATTCCTTGATTGTAGATTTTCCTTGGCTACGTGCAAAAGCTAATCGAACTCTTGCAACATTCTCCTGAGACATGCGCGGACGGCCGGGTGACTTCCCCTCACACAAACAACCAGTTTCACATAACTGTTTGTACCAGCGTAAGATGTTCTATTTGTGCGATGGATCAATCTCATATTCACGCCGAAAAGCACGTTGCACCATTGTAACAGACACACTTTTCGCGTACCGCAACACACAAAACGACTTTTTTTGAGCTGTTTTCATCGTAAATCTTGCGAAAACAATAACTGACTGTGAGTGATAAAAGCTCTTATCTTGGGAACTAGCACTTCCTAGTAGTAACCGAAAGAACCAGAGGTCATTTTAACCGGTTATTGTATGAGGTCGCGCAACTCTGTAGCTCGTACCGTTTGAAAAGTTTTGATCTTTGAACCCGACGCATTCTTTTGTAATCAACCTGTATATTTCTGAAAAAAATTTCAGATTTATAAATTATTTCTCAGCTAGGTGAAGGTTTGACATGGCCGTTAGGTAGTGAGTAATCCATTTCATGGTCACGTGAGCGGCTCTTTTATTATTAAACTTTTTGGCCACTAAATCCCATTTAAAATAACTAAAATAGTGAATAAAGTCTTCACGGGATTCCCACCAGGTTGGATGTTCAGCCGGAGCCGACGTTTCAATGGCTAACTCTGCCATCTTCCTCAGGGCGTTGAGTGCTGGGTCAAAATTTGTCCGGGTTTATATATCTACCGGCTGTGCGTCAGGTCGTTTCTGATTGGCCGTTGTCGTTTCTGTGGATGTTGTTTTTTCGCGCCGTCTTAATTATCTTTAAAACCGGAGGCTATTGAGATAAGGTTGGCGGATAGAAACTTCAACCGCGATACGGGATACGCGATCAGCCATGCATGGAAACCAGTTTTAAAGATAATTAAGACGGCGCGAAAAAACAACATCCACAGAAACGACAACGGCCAATCAGAAACGACCTGACGCACGGCCGGAAGATATATAAACCCGGACAAATTTTGACCCAGCACTCAACGCCCTGAGGACGATGGCAGAGTTAGCCATTGAAACGTCGGCTCCGGCTGAACATCCAACCTGGTGGGAATCCCGTGAAGAATTTAATCAGATCGTACGCCAGGAAAGCACCAAGTCTTACAACTAAAATAGTCTTTATTTGTTTGGTTTTTACATCATGTAAAGCCAATATTGTGCCGGATTATTCATCAAATCCTAATTTAGTTTATATTCAAGATAAGGTTAATAAATTTAGTTGGATCAATTCACTTGTTAACGGATGACGTACACATGTTAACCGAATACTTGACGTAAGCGTATAAAGTGATGGTTGTGAAGACTTTTAGGTACTTTAGACCCCTGTTCAAATTAAAATACAATTTACAAATAAAAAATGGACGAATGGAGAAGGATTACTACTGATAGACATCCCTGTTTTCAGTCTTCGGTGTTGAATATTTCCCTGGAATTTGAGTTAAAAATTCATCTGGAACCACAAATTAACATTTTCTCTACCTCGCTAGGTTTCGCATGCATGCTTGAAGTCATAAAAAAGGTACTTCCAGAACATTTCATCCAATGCGTAGAATGTTAAACAGTGGACACTGTGCTGCCTTTCGTTAAGAGAGATCTAATGCCGGCTCAGGGTTGCCCTCCAACATTCCTTTACTCTCCTAATTCTTCGCTTTTTTAATCTTTAAGACCGCTTGCCCTACGTATACTGGTCCTTCATCTTAAAAAAATATATCCGTGAACTGCTAAGAGAGCCCACCGTGTATATATGTATATCCCTCAGCATATAATTGAAATATATCCTACATCATTAATATCCAATGGGCCCCTAAATTGGAATTTACTCTTTATGTTAAAGCCTGCCAATCTGTTGACACCTTTAAAAACTACCAAACGGATATTCGTGAAAATGTTTAGCAGATAGTTTAACCGGAAGATTACTGTTTACTGAGTATTTGGCAGATTTTATATATATAAATATACGGTCTTAATAATACTCATAAAAAGTTGGTGCACAAGCCCTTCTTCAAGGTCGATATACACACGTAATGTTATCCTGGGCCAAAAAGCGGTCAGGATAACATTACATTGCTAAACTACGAGAATATTAAGTTAATGAATATGCTAACATGCAGTTCACTGGTAAAAATACTATTACTGATTATTAATACTGGTACTATTGATTCAGGGCTACTACGAAATACTAATTCTGGCCGAAAATACGCATGCAGTGCATTTTATGGAGGATTAGTTACTTTATTCCCATCTCCATACTTAAACAATTATTCTGACATTAAACTATTGTTACATAATTACAGACACACAAAGCATAAAATTAACAAGCACCTCATCCAGACATTGAAAACTAAAAAACAGGGCTTACATAACAAAGCTCCAAATCATTTGCTTACCTATTGGACGCTTCAATCATAGGCATTGTGGTCCTTAACCGTGCGCCGAAAAAAAAAGAGACATTTAAACCTATCGTTCCTGCAACCTACATATACAATATAGACACATGAGTCTATGGGATGCAAAAAAAATTATGCAATAGTTCCGTGTTGGGGAGGGAGAGCTGAGTTTTTCGGCTGAAGGGATGATGCCAAGGGGAAATAGGGTCGGGATATTTGTGTAGGGGTCGACGAGTTAGGGTGGAGGGTTAGGGTAGCAGAGAAGGGATTTAGTTTGGTGGTGGGAAACACGATGGACAGGTGGTGTGTAGGTCCACACAGTCCTCGTCCTACATACACACACACACATCAGCCTGGACCAACTGTAAGAGTGGTCGGGTAAGCCGTGGGGCCCACCTCACTTTAAGAGTCTCCTTAGGGCACCATTGAAGGAGTCCGCCTGGACTGTTTGCCTTTCGTCTGACCATCATCCGCCCGATATCAAAATCTGCGAACGCCCTCCAGCGAACTAACAAGCTCCACTGATTCGATCCTGATTCTACAACCCTCCTCGGCCCACTTGGAATAAACCATTGGGAAAAGCATGTGTTTATATAATTACCTACGTTATTCTATTTATTCGTACGTTATATGTACGTACAAAAAACGTAAAAAAACGGCCGTACGTACGTTTCCGTACGTACGGCCGAAAACAGCAAGGTTTTCTACGCTACCATAAATTGTCTAAAGGAGTTGAAGTAGTTTATAATTCTGCGTATTATTTAATTTCGTCACTCCACATTTAATTGGATTATTTTTCCCTACCTAAAGTTTACAGTTCGACTCCAGATCATTCACATCAACTTACATAAGATATCCGCGTACATTAAATTTCAACGGAAACTCTCCAAAGTAAATTTAGCTCATTTAGCACTAGTATAGAGTGTGTTAACTAAAAAAACAGAGGAATGATTCATCTCAATTAAGTGCTGGTAAACATTGATTTTATTGTCAACATAAACTAGTGATTTCCAATGTTCTGTTATCCTCACATTACATTTTCTACCCGTTTGTCAAATAAAAAAAAATTACAATCAGGTGTTCTACATTTAAAAAAAGTATTGCAAATTTTTTCATCAAGGTTTATCAATCTCTGGCATTGAATGGAAATTTACCAAGAATAACAGGGTCATAAAAGCATAATTTCACAAAAAGAATGTTTCTTTTTATACGTATAATCTCCACTATGTTTGCTCGTCGACGATTAATATTTTACTACGGTATTAGCTTAATATATAAAGACCGATATTCGGTTTTATTGTAATTTGTCTTCAAGCGAACTCATGAAGAACTTGCTCGTACCGAGCATATTAATTCACGTAGCGTCGCTCAAAATTGGGTTGAAGTAACTGCTCACTTCTCTGTTCCTAAATTTAACTCATGTCTCATGGTCTAAAGACCGTACCTCATAATAAGAAATATGATGATGCACAGAAAAAATTTCCACAGAAAATATTTTTAATCGACTGCATCATCATCATCTGATGATGATGCAGTGCATCGAAACCCGGGTCGATTAAAAATTTTTACCTGTGGAAAATTGCACCGTCATAGTTCTTATTATGTTCCTATTCCACAACATCTCGCCTGATTCCTCCCCCCCCCCTTTTGACCGTACCTCATGCCGAAAGCACTCATTTTGACCTTTTAAGTTTTAATTCCCTACCATTGTTTATTACATAAACTGAGGCCGATGCGAATGTTTGCTAATTTTTTTTTAAGATCAAAGACTCATATTTGAATTTTTTCTACAAAGTAATAGTAGTTTTTGACAAATTACTCATAGAAAGGACATTAAGGTAATATTAAACTAAATCATTATAAAAATTAATCACAGAAGGGAAAGTCGTCAAGATGTGCATACCTATACGTCATGACAACACCACAAACTTGTGTACTTCTTACTCTGTGTACTTAAAACCATGTGTACTTCTTACTCTGGGAGGTTAAGGTCGTCAAATGAAGTACTATACCATGAATTTCCCATTTATGTTTGTTCTTTTCAAAATTTGACCCGGTATATGCTCTCTGGGTCCCTTCCCCAAAGATCAGAACTCTAGTTCAGTGAATTTTTCGCTCGTAAATCTCTCAGGATATTTGATTGTCTCATCAAAACCGTTTATGCCGTCTTTGAGATGAAGAAGACAATCCTACAATTATTTCCCATTCAAGATTTTATGATTCATCCAGCAATATTTACACTTCCAGTTTGTTGGTCCAACCTGTTCGTGGAAAACAGTTGATCGCGGTAGTCAGGCTGGTATGCTCATCGTCCGAGGGTTATTATACCCCTTCGAGGTGGGATGTTGTGTTTATCTTAGGATAATAATTGAAGGCCTTAAGTTGAACGCTGAGGTACCCCCTTCATGAATGGAGTGCCTTAAAATCAAAATCTGTTTTACATCTGGTATCAAGGAATGTGCGTTATAATCAAGAGAAGGAGCCTTGTTGTCCCTTTATGCTTACCGACAGCTGTTGAAACCGATTTGGTACTTAGAGGATGTTGTGGTATACGATAATGAATTGTTCTTTCACTTAAAGTATTTACCTCAAAACCTCTTTGTTTCAGCCTAACAATTATTCAAGGAAAATAGGTACTTTAACCAAATTCGAAAACCATTGTCAAGCATAATAAATCAATGAAGGCTCTTTCCTTAGTCCTTTACAGCCCTTATCGAATCATTTGTCTCTTTCTCAATTCCTTCCATCAAAAACAACAACATCTGTATTAATATTATTCATTTTAACGAATCCACATTCGTTTCATTAATTTTAAATTCGGCTACCTTCAACATTCCATTTTCCCTACACGCGCTAATTTCCTGGTGGGTATTCTCCGCAACTCATTCTTCAATTTTTTCCAGTATTCTCCCACAGTTCTTCCTCTTAATACATTATCATCCATTTTAATCACAATGTATGTTTTAACAACAATTGTGTCTTAAGTATAGGTATATTTCTTTATCCCAATGTTATAAGAAGATGGTACGTGACCCTTCTTTCATTAAACTTTTATTAAAAACCTGGTGTTATTCTTACATTCTCGACCTTTTTATCATCTATTAATCACTTTATTTCGAGAGAAGATAGACCTTGAGAATAATAGCAATATATTACAGCAATAATTACACAAATTATTAGAGAAAATAGCTAAAGAAAAACCACCAAAAATACTCAAATTTAAATGTTTCCAATGTAAGTTAGCACAAGTATTTCATCAAACGTGAATTCCCAATTTATGTAAATTCTTTGCAATTATTTTAGCCCTAAAGAAGCAAATATATAATTGTGAAATGTTGGTGATGAGTTAATAATGATCTATTATATCCTGATATCTATCTTATCTCAAAAAAATATTTATTTATAAAAACGCTTTACACTAGCAGTAATCTGAGATGGTACAACTCCGTTTATGTGAGCATAGGCATAAAAACAGAAGACTGACGAGATATAACGTCCTATTGTGTAAGCATGCCAAATGCGTATGAGTCCTCAAGGTTCACATACATATGTATTGGAAGCATGGAGTCGGCCTCTCTGGCAATAAACCAGCCACTGAAGGATAGTTTTCTCCGGCTGGACGCTAATGCAAACACTCGGAACCTTTTAAGCGTTGAATAATCAGGCATTCGACTTCAGTTAAGTGGGGTCAAGGGATCCGAAGCCCTGCGGTTAATTGACTGGACTCTTGGGGGGGTCTAATTTTTTCGTCTCTCCCTTTCTCATTTGTATGTTTTTTCATTCCGCTCCGCTCCAAGCCGGAACAAATGAGGCGCCTTTTCGTACTCGCTGAGCAAAACGGTTTCTGGCCTCAATTTCATGCGCCGTCTGCTGTGATCGGCAAAACAGTTTCCCATTATTTGAACGTCTCAGGCCCAGATATTTGCTGATGCACATTTTTATTTGACTGAATTTATCGAAGCTCGAGCTTTCTGCCCGGGAGCAGAAACTCATTACCTCATTTGTGAAGTCCAAAACAATCAATTCTATGCTTCTAGACCCTCAAAGGCAGTTAATTTTGGTTGACTCTTCGTCTGTTCCCATAAAAAAATATAGGTAAATCGAGATATTTTCGTTACTTGTCTGCAGACGAGCGTATTATCTACGACTGGGTTGATTTCTGTCAGCTTTGCTATCACAAGGCTTATATTCTTGTAGGATTGTGTTATAAAATTGGTCTGCTAGAAATCACAAATACTCTAGTGTAATTCTACTTTAAGTCTACACGAAAAGAAACTGTGATGAATACTCCTCTAATGCAGGTTTCAGATGAAACAGTCTACAGCAACATTCTTCACTCTTAAGCAACCTATTATCCTAAGCGCTATATATTGCGGCAAATTTCACAGTTGAAATAAATGTATTTCTTGATTCATTTGTCGAATTATTGTTGGTAAAATCCAGATGTTTTTGATGAATTCAGTACACTTCAGTTCATAGAGGAGAAATATTTCTCTGAGGAAGAAACCAAGAGGTACTCAGGCATTAATGCACATGAGAAGCATATAATATTTAACTAATGATTGTTCACTAATAACAGCTATAGAATTATGTGGTTTACCCTAGTTTTGAGAAGGGAAAACGTTATTTTTTTTAAATCTGACGAATTGTTACATAAGGATTCAGGTTAATCCTACTGCGGTTCTTGCATATAAAGCACGAATGCTAGGCAATATTCTTCTTTGTTACTCAATACTGGTTGTTTTTAGTCAAGAGGAAAGCTTGCTTGTTTCTTTCGTCCGCAATTTGTTTAACGCCAAAACTGCCGCAAGAATTTCCTTAACATCTTACTATTCCTTAAATAAAACGAGATATTACAGTGCTACAATAAATCAACTGATGCACATATTTTAATACTACAGTTTTCTTATCGCAAAACTGTAATTTACACACGCACGTGGCATCCCTTAAGTATCTTGTTTTACTAGCAATAATTTCAGAAGCATGCAGAATCAACCAAACCAGAGACTTTTTCTCTAAAATTTCTCAAGAGATCCAAACACGTAGCCTTGAACTCCCAATCTCAAATTCTTGTCGAGACTTACGAACGCAAATGAGCGGTTGCCCAAACTCCCGGTCTCAGAGTTGGATGCATAGCTTTGCCTGTGACCGTTTACTTAGATTTACTCTCAGGATTTCGAATTGCTCAAAATGTTGCACGCCTAGTTGCAGTCTCCTAAATTTATATATCGTAGGTTTAAGATTAATATTTCTCTGATAATATGTGATCCGATTATGCTCCGCTTTTTATACGCTACTTCGAGCACCCACTGATTCAAGCTTAAATTCAAATGATGTTTGGAACAATTGTTAAACAGTTAGGCTTTGAGTGGCATGGTATTAAGAGGAATTCTGTATAATGAACTACCGATGCCACGTGCATTCTCGTACATAAATATATTGTGTCCATATTAAGGTTAATGTTTTTACTATCTGACGATTTATTCATAATATATGCGGCTGATTCCATCTTATATATTAATTTTTATCGTCTCTCTCGATATTTCGGTTTGGAATAATTATTCAAGCATTATGGGTAAACTGTAAACACCATTAAAAGGTTCATAAAGTATTTGGTTACAAATTATTTCTGAACCTTCAGCAAACTTAATAGCGCAAAATCGTGTGTCAAAGGAAGTTTTCTGCCGTCTTTTAAAAACTGCAATTTTAATCACCTCACGTGTCGATGGTTTTCTCCAAATGTTTCATTGAATACCTTAATAATTTAATCTACGAAGGATATATAGCAATTTATTGCACTGATATCAAAGGATTATCGTAATGGAAGTATAGCCCTTCCCAATGTGTCGCATCATGTGAGTTTTGCGAAAGACCTTGCTATTGGAAAATGCGGGTAAGATAGATGAGGGGAGGGAGAGGTCCAAAAGGATCAAGTAACCTAAAATAGGATAAGGTCATCTAAAGCACGTAGTCGACATTTTTACTTTTCGCAATATTTGCTCATATTCAGAAATATATATTTAAATTTCAGTGATAAATCTAGTTTCCAAGCTGATCCAATGTTTGATAAAGATTGGTGTTTGCTAAAGAAATCTCTCTCTGTGTCAGAAAATATTGGAAGAATATGTTTCCAAAGATGATTCCGAGTGGTTAGGGCAGTCACGAGTTTGTCAAAAAGATCAAACACCTCATTGTGTTCAAAGTTGAGCAATAACCTCGAGGACTGCGGCACTATTTTAGGAAATTTAGGGATTTTAGGTTTATAGGCAATTTAGTGAATTTAACTTCTTATAGAATCCAAACCCTTTCCAGCAGTTTTCCACTAATAAAATACTTAATAAAGCTAGTTTTGATGTCACTACGAAACTTAACTTCAAGCAAACTTCACCTGAAGATGTTGTAGTGACACTAAAGATTTATTGGAGAAGTGTTTTTCTTCTTTCATTATGCAACAGTTCCATCACATCACACCTAGATCTATATTTTAAATTTAACTTATATTTAAGCTCCTACATATTCTTCAGCTTAATAAATGATTTTTTTAAATTACGAATTACTTTTAACTTAAGCATTGTAATTCCGGGACTAATGGCCCAGTTACTTTGCATTCATCTGCGCTAGAGCGCGCTAATGTGCACGATAATTCACTGGCTGAATGAAGCAGACATATTTTATGAATTTATCTCGTGAATTAGATTGGAAATTGATCGGTTGACCGCAGTCTATGCCCTTAATTTTAGCTAAATTACTTCTGTTGTATCTAATTATTTTTGGAATTCAAATAGTCGAATTCATCCCAAATTACATATTTTCGGCCATGCTGGAACGTTTCCCCTAGCATCTGTATTAGTACGCACATAATTTAGCAAAATAAACTTCTATTTTACTCTTCATTTATTTTTCGGCACATTAAAAGATTAATTTATTTTTACATTTTCAATGTATTTCTGGTAGTGCTGGCACAGTTTCCATGCATTACTCTGCGCTATTGTGTACGCTAATGTGCGCTGGACTGCACTAGCTGAATAGAAGGCACCCAAAATCGCGTGGCCATATTTCCCATCTTAGTCGCTGAAACCCCTACCCACACTCACTAATCCCCAGGGAATCCCAAGGGCACGTACCCAGTTCAAGCGCCTGGTTGTCCGTTTGACTGGCTCCGGCGGGGACGGAGAACAGCGGCGGGTGCCGACAAAAAGTCGAATTTAAAAAAAATGAAGCGATTGCCGCCGACTCGCCGATCGCATTTCCCTCACGTCTCTCTTCAACGAGAGACCTCGACTCGTCCCTCGCGGATTATCGATTTTTGTTCGGGCGGGAGTTTCGAGGGATCGAAAATGACTCGGGCACAGGGCGAAGGAAAAACCTCGGGAGGCGATCAGTAGCAGGGGGGGTTAGGGGAAGTGTGTGTGTGTGTAAGGACCAGGGGCGTCTGTCTATTCTCTCCTTGCCTCTCGGTTCCTCTCTGCTAACGTTCTCGGTTCCTCCACCTCCTTTTCCCGCCGCGGCCACATCTGGGTTTGGAATGGGATTTGCGGGCGAGATGGGGGAGTTCCCTCGAGAGGGAAGACCCCCGGCCCTGGGAACATATGCCTCGTTTGTCCGACCTACTCGTGGCTCCTTGCCAGCGATCCCTCCAGGCTCTCCGTTCACCTCCTGCACACCGTTCCGCCCCTGTCCCACGTCCCGTCTTTTCTTCCCCATCCGCTTTCAAAAATTCTCTATCGCTCTCAACCGGTGCGCCCTTTTCGGCTGGGCGTATCGATGGCCAAATTGCTGTGAAAAATCGAGTCCGATGGTTGCTATTATTCTCATCGGTAGATTGTAACCGATGTTTTCACGCTATCGATAGTTAAAGAATACATTTCCATCTTCATAACACCTCGAAGGCCACCTCAAAGGTGTGTGGCAGTAGGTGAACAGGCACGATTGGGTTTTGGTAATTCACAATTCAAATTGTGTTATGCTTAGTGTGCGTCGACGTCTGAGTTCAACTATTTATGTTAGAATTTAAAAATCAAGAAAAATGTTTACAAAGAAGATATAAAATCAAATATGTATGAATGTCAATGTTCAAGCAGACGATACTCTTTTCATGAAAAACCAGCATCATGATGATTGGTCTGCATGGCATGACACGGTCTTGTGTGTTACTCCTAGAAATTGCGATCAAATAACCGTGATAACTGACATTCAAACACCTACTTGAAGGAGCTACTCGAAGGATAACCTCTTTTGAGGATTACCGAAACATGATGGCGTAAAGGTAGTACAATAGTCGTATGTTACAAAAGAAATGCTGTTTTGCCGTTATTGGTATTGCCATTAGTTTTATATAGCCAATATATAAATCACTCTGCTTTTCATCACACTAAAAAAATAAATAACCCCTTTCAATCTCACAATATCAACATCAGAGTTCGACTACCTGGTTAAATTTAAATGAAGTATAAGTAAACATTGTTGATGAATCCCAAGACATATTTGGATTCGGACTTAGAACTTCGGACAAAATGCACATGTTTACAAGATTTAAACTCTTTCTGTCGATGGCACCCGGATGACCGAAATGCGTGGATAGATGTCAAAATACTCCTTTGTTTTTATGAAAATATTGATAAATCTTTCATTTTAATTTGCTTGTAAATTGCTCTCTTCTTATATCTGATGATAACTTGGTGGTAAGGATACTGTTTTCAAAATTACTGAGCCTTTTATTCATTAGCTTTGTCATTACTCCACAAAGTTTCTTCCTCTCCCATCACCTTCAATGGTTATATTCGATGTTTTCCGTCAAAGTTTTCCTCCAGAGTTTCATTTGATATAGCTCTTTAAATTATCAGAAATTCGTACTCTTATACAGTTACGCAGCCATATATTCTATGCATGTTTTTACTCGATCAAGCCAAATTTTAAAACAAACAAACGAAGGAAGTAGAGGATAAAGCTGTCATTTTTCCGTTTGACGTTTGGGAAAAGAACGTCGATCTTTCCTTTTTTTAATATTTGCCACATTTTTATGATATCATTTCACCTCATGTCTTCATAATTTCTTTCTTTCGAATTCCCACTTAGAAATATACAAAACTTAGGCCGTTCCCATAGATATTCCCTGTCCCACCTTCAATCTTTCTCCTTACTTCTCTCTTCAAAAATCCGTTATCGCTCTTACGCTGAAAACCCACTTTGACTACGAACGGGCATCGATTGTTGATTGCCGAGAAATATCGATGGATACAGTCCGATGGTTGATATTTTTGGAATAGAAAGTTTTGCAACGATGTTATCTAGGTCATTTTACTTATGGAAGTTGTTTCCTTGGAAATAGCGAGTTTTGAGTCTCATGGCGTCTCCACTTGCAGGTTCGGCTAACAAATTACTTCTTGTTTTTCTAAAGGAAATTATTGATGAAAGTAAAGAATGATTGCTAAAAAACATCGAAGATTTGAGTCCAATGGTCGATATTTTCCTATTGATAATTTTCCGTCTATGTTTTCCCTCTCTGAATTCATTTTTCGATGGATTCCTTCGATGTTTTCCTCTAGTATTTCGTATAATCTGGCTCTGTAACGAACCATCTATTTGTAGACCTTTAAATTTACGCAGCCAAATTTATGTTTTATCCGATGAATCCCCAATTATTTGAGAATCTAAGAATACGTTTTCTTATTTCCCGGTCTTTTGCTAATCCCAGGATTCCGGGATTGATATGATTTCAGGGGGTTCGAGAAATCACGGGATAATATTTACATCTAGTTAGAATATAGCATAGACTGAACTGACCTTAAAATGTTTTGGTATCATTTTTGCTTATTTTATACGTGTTTTAATATGTTCCTCAATCTCCATACTGATCTAACTTAAATAATATTTCTGTTAAAATTCATATTTCAAATAATTTTGCATTCTACAGAAAATAAATCACCCCCTACATTTTTCCTTCGTTCTTCTTTCAAAAATCCTTTACCGCTCTTACGCGGTACGCTTCCTTGGACTGGGGATAAACATCGATGGCAAAGGGCCAGGAAACTCCAATGGAGAAGGGTCCGAAGATCTATTTAGTCCTAAAACTATAAATTTTAGTAATAATTTTTTGCTTTCTTTGATAGAGCAAAAAGTCACATCAACTGCTAATTTGAATATTCATTAATTAATCAATTGAAAGTAAATATTTCTTCAAAATTGTACAATTTATTTTGATATCACGTACCCGAAGTGCACTCGGTAGTTAATGTCGTAAATCTAGGTATTCCTGTAATCTTATCTCGTGATTAGAATTATGTGTAAAAACTCCTCTCATGTTCAATTTGAAACATATTAACCAGTTATATTGGCTCTTTCAGCTCAGTGAAAAATAGTCTATTATTTTTAAAAGAATGAAAATCATTTATTGTTTTCCAATTTATTAGATAATTTTTAAAAGATTTTCTCGACGATCGAGAAGCGTTAAAAAATTAATGAATCATGAAAAAATAGTAAAAAAAGCTGAGGTGGACATCTGGGCACCCAGTTATCAGTAAAAGGAGTAATTTAATGTTTCCCACTTTATCACCTTTGCCTGACCTAAAGATGTAGTGCAGTGGTAACATATTATCCACCTTTGACCATAAATGATTCGAGAAATATAATTTTCCACATCTTTTTTTTACTTATTCATGCGAAACCATTACAACTACAAAAAGAGAGGAATCAGGCGAGATGTTGTGGAATATGAACAAAATAATAACTAAGATGTAGCGAATTTCCACAGATAAGGTTTTAATCGACCCGGGCTTCGATGCACTGCATCATTATCAGGTGATGATAATTCAGTGCATCGTAACCCGGGTCGATTAAAACTGTATCTGTGGAAAATTGCATCATCCTAGTTTTTATTACCATTACAACTATTACTACATAAATTCCAGGGCCTACTTCACAGTTCTGCAAACGATTCGAATGGTTTTTTTTAACGAATAAGGTCATAAATTATGGTAATGCATTCTCACAAGCGCAACGTTTTTACAAAATTGTTGAACAACATATTCTTTTGTCTTGCTCCAGAGTTGGGAGACCTCTCTAGAATATCTCACTCGGGGTCCTTCGACATAATACTTCGAGCTCAAAATCTCACGTCTCTCTGTCTCGCGAGATAATTAGTATGAATCGCCTCCGTTTTCTCTGAAGGCGCTTTATTATAATATTTTTTTTGTGGAATTACACGACCCTTTTCCCTCGCTTCTGCGATAATCTGAGTAAAGCAAAAATAAAAAAAAAAATGCGGAAAATAAATTTGGCCCAGAGAAAAATTAACTGCGACGGTCATAAGCCTCCACTCGCAAGATATATATGTAAATATATACATATTTATACACGAGATGTAAGCCCAATCTCATTTAATTTTTTTTCCTACGAATGCGGCATGGTAAGTTTAAGTGTCGTTACTCAGCCCGAATCCGCTTCAAGGTAATGCAAGGGTGAATTTCTTGGGTGAGTTCACTGCTCCCGTAATAGCCTAGTATCTTACTGGGTCACAACGTGTCAAAACCGTGAGGTCGCGGCGCCGGTTTGGATAGCGAGGAGAGCTCACGAGAAATAACAGTCGAGGATTTTGTCCTGTTCAATATTCCTTGCCATACCGTGTGAGGTAGGTAACCTACCTATCCCACGAATTCGAAATCCTCCCCGGGTATGGATAAATATGTTTTCCTCCATATCGCCTCGACTGAATGTGGAGGGTTCGTTGGGTTGGATATCTCTCTGCGAGAGTATTTTTATCAATATGCACGGAGGCACACATTCCTAGACGCTAGAAGATTAGATTCCTTTTGCCCCTTCTCTCTCCCTCTCCTTCAGCGTTTGTTGGATAGCGTACCTCTTTACTATCCCAAGATCTGTCCGACATTTACGTTCTACGTAGCGGATCCTCGTCTGAATAGAGGACGCCTTAACCCAATTTTTGAAACTGTTTTTCCCCGATCCCACGTGGAAATGTCATCAATTCAGAGGAATTTCTAAGCTTTAAATAAAAAATGTTGATATTGATATTCCGTGAGCGTAATTTTTGATTGTCCATCTTGCTTAAATTTATGACATTATTCGGGTGAGATTAAGATTGACCTTTCATGACCTAACGGTGGAAAATAGTTGTCCGTCGTGTTCCAGTCAAGGAAGAGTGCCTAACAAGGGATGGGAGTATCAGCGCCAATTGTTAATAGATTTTTTAAACCGCGTGCTTTTATGCTTCAGCGGATCAGATTTTTATTTTCATATTTATAAACGTAAATAATCCAAAAAACACTGAAAAAGAAAAATGTTTGCCATAAATTACACTTTACGTAAAGTTAAAAAAGTAAGATGAGCAATTTGGTTAAGGAAATTTGTTAATATTGAAAAAAAAATTCTCTTCTGAGTGGCTGCCGTTGACGGAAAAAGTTAGGTTTTCTCAAGGTTTCTTTAGGATAGTCCAAATTTTGATTGGCTCTTAATAAGGTCAGTGAAGGATAAACCAGCCTTAATTGGTGTGTGGGTAGGTGCTTTGGCATGAACCGATGAAGTACTTGGGTGACCTAGGTTCCCCCACGTTGTGTGACTGGGAAACTCTCCTGACCGGCAATCGTGAGATCTGGGTTCAAGTCCTGGTCAAGTCAAATGATTTTGCGATGGCAAATTTCATCCCTTTTGTGCATTCATGTCTTTGCATCCGCGCCCTTGAATGCTTACCATGTCACTTGTGCATTTTGCAGAAATTGTGAATTCTCAACATCTCCAGAATATCTTAATTTTCTTTCGTCAATTGCTGGTTGTGTAGCCATCGTTCCTTACAAAGAGAGTGACTCATATGACTGTCTTCAACCAAGGTCCCGTATAAATTTTCTTACTGCATACATTTTTCATTCACTCACGCCTTACTCTGATATTATTTCATAGCTCCTATTCACCTCTATAATGAACTCAACATTTATTCTATTTATCCTTTAGACCTGGTTTTATCATTGTCTCTGGTTAAATGTTTTATCTGCTTACAAAACGAATCTAATATGTTATTCCATTTATAATATTCACATTAACTAACGGACAGTATGATGTAATAAACTAAACTTAAACTCGCTGTTAGCATCAAATTAACGTAAAAGCTACGTGAGATTGCGGATAACGTTAAAGTAACTTGTGAGCATGAGCTGAGCGCAAATTTCAATATTTTTTTAATTAAGTAAAAAATGTTTGTGGATCGCATTTAACTACATTTGTTTATGTAGTAGAGCTCTCTAGTAGCAGTGTAAGTGGTACTAGAATTATACTGTACATTTGTTACCTTAATTAAAGCATGCAATAATTTAGGTTTTTGTCGGTGGAATTTATATTAGGAAAACTCATATTAAATTACGTTTTTTTGAATCTTTTATTGGGTTTGACACCTCGAAATTTGTTATCAAGCACTAAAACAATGTCTATAGAATTATTTCTAGGTCATTATTCAATAACTACCCATGTTTTTCGAAGTAGTACGAATTATCGAACTTCTTTCGAACTGTTACGAAATATGTACCATGTGCGGTTAGAGGTAATCGAATCATGTTTTACATTAGTTACCTTTTTTAAAGCATGCGATAAATTATGTTTTATGGGTGGAATTCATAATTAAATAACGTTTTTTCGAATCTTTTATTCGCGAATTAGGCTACATGTTAAGAAAGCGTTGGATTTCAAAAAAAACCAAATGAGTAAAATGTAATTATTTTCACTTTTATCAATCTATAGATATAACTCGAGTAAACTCGTTTTAAAAGTTTCACGAAGATCTGAATATAAGAAATACTAGTTCCATTCACCTTAGCCATAAATTATAAAGCCAAACTTGACATATATTATTTCTCCTAATATCATTTTTCACTCCGCGTCGATGCAGGGTTGCTAGTAAGGTAAAGCAAAGGCTTCGATGGTGATTTTAAGATGATTCCTGGTTTCCTCCCAAGTTGTCACTCTAGAAAAACCGATGTCTCAAAACACAATTCCCGTATTCCATTGAGTTCGTTATATCTTCCCATCGCACCATGCTATTGATATTCTGGCGGAGGAAATTGTAGTACCCTCTCCGCTAAGCAATTCTTTCTCTCCTGGCGTAAAATTATTTTTTTATCCTTGCTTAAATATCTCCGACAGGATAGAGTTTGGATCCGATTCAAACTACTGCGGTCGTTTTCATAAGGTTCGCTCAAAGTGCCGCGGGTTGGCCTTGTATAGCCCTCGCGGAGTAGGAAACATCAAAATTCTCGAATGTTTATTATTCTCCCTCTATAATGATTTATATTTCATCTACATCTACAAAATACCCTGCAGGGCACCTCAGGGGTGTGTGACAGGGGGTGAGTATTCACCAACATACATAACACTATACCCTAAAGTTAGTATAACTACGACTAATTATGCATTCGAGGGACATTCCATGGTGACCAACGTAACATTTTAGCAAATTGTATGCCTTATTTTAATTACATTCTTACAAAATCCTGTGCATTTATGCGGTTTTTCTTACCACAATGCATTTGACACTTGCTATAGTAAATAAGGAATGTGAAGATTAGCAATATTTAGGGCCAAATTTAAAAAAATATCATTAATTAAACACTGTGACCAATGTAACAAAAATTATACCTTAACATTAGTTACTAGAGTTTAATTGAATATTACTCTGAAAGTGTATCACTTTAACACAAACTTTTTTAATATATTTGGAGTGTATGATTTTCTAAGCAAATACGCAAAGTCACACAAAAAACTTTCTTGAGATTCTAAATTTAAAAAATTTCAACAAAAAAATTTGGGTTGTGACCAACGTAACCGTGACCAACGTAACTTATGATTTTCCATTGAGAAAGTAACAGGTTTGTGTCAATTACTAGTGCTGCATTTTGAATTTCTTGTATGCTAAGGTGATAACTTTTCTTCAGATTCAGATTCAGCAGAAAATTCTCTTAAAAATGACATATTTTGGTTTCTTTCAAATTTTAAAAATAAGCGTGAGGTTGATATTACCATGGAATGTCTCATTATCATAAATCGCTAATGCTTGTCACAAGGCGAAGACTCACAAGCATGAACTACACTACAGATATGCTCACAATGGAGAGTTAATATATATGTATTTTGCAACTACACAAATTGACAGAGACTCAAGACTTATGTAGAAAACATTTACGGCGTGCTGTTAGTACCAGGTAACAGATAAGCATTCAAGTATTAGGGAGTACTACTACTACTAAGAGCTACAAACCTATCGACAAACCTAGATAAAAGTCTCATCGGCAGCTGTTATGGTCCGTTATCGTTCGTGGGAAAAATGACATTTTAAATCTGTCCGTTCAGCAGTCTAGTTCCCTATTTTTATTCCCATGATCTGATCTACCGTAATATGTTGGATTTCGTAAAATATTATCAACGTCGTCAGAGAATAGACCGATTTGGAGCTTACGTAATAGATTGGGTCTATATTTTAATCGACGGTCTGAAAACGTTTCCCATCCCAGTTGCTGCAAAAGGTCAGTAACACTAACAAGATTATCATAACGGCCTTTAACGTAACTTGCCAATCTTCGCTGCACTCATTCTAACTCATTTTACAAGCCTATCCCATAAGGATCCCAAATACTGACAGCATATTCTAAGTGGGGTCTAATGAGGGAGTAGTAGCTGATTTCCCTAACTTATAATTCTCTCTTTTCAATCTGAAAACTTGACCTAATCCTGGAATAACATTCCTCGCAATCGTTATTACTCTGTCAACATAGTCAAATGACTGTGTAAATAATAATTGACATATTATAGCCATTTTAATTTGGCAAATTTGACACAATTCAATTGGCCCGAAAGAATTTCCGCTGTGAATGCACACAACTGCCCGTTACATTGACGACTTGAGCCATTAATCTTTAGAAGCAAAACTTTGTTAATTGCTTCCGCTTCCCAAAAGGTAAAATAGCCTTTAATATGATCATTCTTTTATTCTAAAAAGAACTTATTATTATTATTATACGCCCACACACTAAATGTGTTTATTCTCGGCTGCATGGTTTATGAAATAATTGTTGATATACCTAAAAGCGCCAAGAGCGGTCATTTTGACCGGTATTATAAATTTTCAGCATATTATATATTTCCTTTTAATTAAGAATTTTTTCTTGTAAGAAGAGTTGCTGACACGCTAGCGGATTGAATTACCAACTGCTGTTTTACATGTTTGTATTGAATTTTCTTTTTTTTATAATTATGCAATTATATTACAGAATTATTGCATAGACTTTCTCAGAATTGTCTCAAGGATTACACATAAAACCACTAGAAAATAGGTCCAGAATTCTGTTTTATTCTAAGGGATGCTAGATGTACTGTTTTCTAAACACTCTTCGTCCATTTTTTTATCCCTACACTGTCAGTCGAGCTTTGACTTGTGTAGGAACAAAATCTTGAAGCTCTGAGGCCTGTCCCGGCGACGCAGACTTACTTCGGAAGAACTTGTGCAAATTTTGCAAGACTTTTCAGAAAACGATTCTGATATTGACGAACTTAAGCCAGTGCATTCAGATTCGGATGATGGAATGACTTTCATCTCCGACACTTCAAGTTACTTTGCTGAGGCAATTCAGACGCTGATGCCTAGACACAATCGTATCTGCAAGATCATCTGACGGAAGCACCCCTTCCTGACTCTGGTGAATGATCTTCCGATAGAACTACGATCCTGTATATTAGAAGGAGGTTGTAAGCACGTGAAAATGAATACAAAATCGTTCGCAGTCTTCCTCTTCATAAAGTCCTCACTTGTCCTTAGGCATCGGTCACGGTGGTGGAGTGAGGCTTGGTAGAGGCGGAAGAAGACGAGGGGGAAGAGGACAACGGAGAGGCCGGGAAAGAGAAAGTGCAAGGGACTGCAAGGTGCCAACAACTGCTGACGCAATCCAAGGGAGTCTCCAACTACACAGTGATGCTACCCTCGAAAATATTTCCGGTGAGGTTTGCCTCCCTCCAAGAAGCGCAGAACGGGAAGGGGGATGGAAGGGTTGAGGGCGTGAAAAAAAAGGTTCGTTCGCTCCAGCAGTCGGACCACGGCTATTAAGAAGGGATGGACTCAATGAGTGGGCTGTGACCCCAAGAAACGATCGGTAGGCTTACGAGTCAAAATATTATTTTTTTAATGGGGGACAATCACCACAAGCCAAACAAAGAGGGTCTTAAGAGAACGTATCTAGCGCATGGCGTTGAGGATTTGTTGAATGTCGTGTCCGGCATATAAAAGTATGCACTGAAGCAGAAGCAGTGCGCTTGGGTAGGGAAATTGGACCACAACTGTCGCGGAAATTGAAACTATTTTTGCCCTAATGTACGCACGAGGAGCATATGGTTGTGGTTCGCTAGATTATGATATGCTTTGGTCTAGTGAATGGGGGTCAGTGTTTTTCTCTACGAAAATTTCACGAAGGAGATTTCGTCCGCTATGATTTACTCACGGTTTGATATTCGGAACACAAGATCTCAGCGTCTCACTGCAGATAAATTTGATTTGATGTCCAAAATATGGAATAGCTTTGTGAACAACTGCATCGCTTTTTATAGTCCAAGTGAATACCTCACGGTAGGCGAGCAGCTTTTTCCCACTAAAGCTAGGTGTAGATTCACTCAGTATACTTATGGCAAATAAACCAGATAAATTTGGAATTAAGTTTTGGGTATCAGCAGATGTTAATTTCAAATATTTCTGCATTCGATTTCCGTATCTGGGGAAATATAAGTTTTACCCAAAAAACGAAAGTCTCTCCGAAAATGTTGTTTTACCTTTATTGCGTCCGTACCTAAATTCAGGACGAAATGTCATGACAGATAATTTTTTCACCTCACTGATTTTGGCTGAAAAATTAAAGGAGAAAGACAATAGCATTGTCGGCACAATTAATAGAATCAGACTTGAGGTCCCTGAAGTACGTCGGACGTCTAAGGCTAAGTTGTACGATACCTCAGTCCTAAAGAATGAATATATTACAATGACAATATAACAAGGTAAGAAAAAAAGTTATTGGTTCATAGTACCATGTATATCCCATCGTTGAATTACATAGTATAAAGAAAAGATTACCAGAGTCAGGCAGTTTCGACAACTCCACAAAGTATGGAGTAGATAGGTATACTAGACCAAATGGCAAGGAAATGCACCAAGCGCGCTGGATCTCGCCGATGGCCTGTGCAAGTTTTATATAATATTTTAGATTTAGCTTAAGTTAATTCATGGGTGTTATACAAAGAGGTCACTTCACAAAATATCAGCCGCCATTAATTCACTTTGACGCTATCTTAAGAACTACGTAGTGAGTATATCAATTCACAGCCAGGATCAGCACATTCCATTTCAGGTACACAAATTATTAAAAGACATCAGTGGCAGGTACGAGTACGTAAAAGAAATAAAAATATGGTGCAATATTCAAGATGGCAAAATTATACTTGCGGAGAATGCACAGCAATAAGTGAAAAAATCTTTTTCTAGTTTAGTGTATAAACATTTTGCAGAGTATGTTATTTAAAATCAGGGAGTAGTGATAGAATGTAATTAACAGCATTAAACCATACATATTACTATCAGTTCTACCGTCCCAGACTTTATTTTTCATGACACATAACATCTATATGTTATGTGTCATGAAAAATAAAGTCTGGGACGGTAGAACTGATAGTAATATGTATGGTTTAATGCTGTTAATTACATTCTATCACTAGTCCCTGTTTTGAAATAACATACTCTGCAAAATGTTTATACACTAAACTACCACCATTTATAATTGTATATTGCACAATTGGTGATAAAACTGTGAATCTCAAAGCTTGTGTTAGAGTTGAAAAACTAATTTCTTTAAATATCTTACTCATTACTTTAAAATAATGTAAATGTGAATTACAAATAAAATAATCTCACTTCAAAATAGAATATTTGCATGAAATTCTTCATACACACCACCAATACGGGAGAAAACACCTACCGGTCAAAATGACCGCTGCCGGCGCTTTTAGGTATGGGGAAAATTCGGTGCTTCAAGTGTTAAAATTCCAATTGTATAGAAGGAACACCGTGAAACTTCATGAACCGTATGTAAAATGAAGTCTCGAATATCTGAGGTAATGTGTACAGAAGCCGCCTGTGTATAACACAAGCCCAGGAGATAATGAAAGCCTTTTGAGCGAGAGTAAATAGTGACAAAATATATGCTTTATTGGCTTTGACGTGCTTCAACTCAGACATTATTTGGATGAAATAGTTCTGTAAATTGCTCTTAATTTGAAGTTCAAACTCATTGCCAAACTCTGACGTTCGTTTTCCTGAGATAAACTGGCTTGGTACCTACAGCCATAATATAAGGATGTGTACCTTAGATGATCGAATACTTTGGTAATCGGGACTTGGACAATCGTGACTTCACTGTAAATGAATGTCACATGAAACGTTTTTACGGAGTTTTTACGTTTAGTCGCTGTTATTGTGACGTTACGTTATTTGGTGCTCTTTTACGAACTTTAAAAACCAAAATAAAAATTGTAAAATTAGAATGAGGATGCTTCATTATGACGCTGTTGTTATTAAATTTCGTAGGATGAGCGATCACAATATTTAGGCTTCACTTCTCACACGCTATTTCCACTGGAGAAATATTGTTTCTCTCTCAAAGCAGCGTAGTTAAATGAAATTAGCCTTTATTATTTTTTATCAGCGGCATTTCATTTTTCCTTTTTAATTCACCCCCTGTCCTCTTTTTATTTTCCGTGAAAGAAAACCAAATGCCGGTTGGTGAGAAAAAATACATTTTTCTATTTTTTTTTAATCGAATAAAAATGAATTTTTGCGGCAAAAAAATAATAAAAAGGAGAGTAGAAAAAATATAAGCGGAAGAAGCTTTCGGCAGCTGCGAACCTCTTTGCGCCATTGGCGGAAGCCAATGGACTGCCTAGCTGTGTAGGAGGCGGTCGGAGCGACCAATTAGCCCATCTTCCTTCCTTCCCCCCTCACAAAACTCTACAGCGATTGGAGCGCTGCGCGTCGGCGGTAATTGGGGACTACTCCTTCCCTCCCTTTCCCCTTTAACTCTTCTCTTCCACGGCTTCTTCGCTTAACCAGCTCGCTGCTGACGAAATACGGGAAGTAGAAGCAGAGGAAAAAAATAAAGAAAATGAAGGAAAAATATATTATCTCCCGGTGAAAACTCACGTGAGAGGGTCTAAGTGACCGAGACTCGTGGAATGCCGTGAGACAGCGTCAGTGGAAAAATGGGAAGCTGGTAAAAATTAGGACAGTGATTTTTCCCGGAGCATTTCGCTGTGTGAGGACTAAAGCCCGCAGTCCACGGAGGAATTTTCATTCCCATTAAGTCCGAGTCATTTTTGGACTTCCTCGCTCATACATTCCAATTTAGCAACTGGTTTCCATTTGCTTTTTGGAAAAAAATAGGAAAAAAGGAAAACATTTGGAAAAAGGATACATTATGTGCTCGGTGTGGATGGCGATATTCTCACCCGTTTGTAATGGGCGAAAGAAATTGAATACTTTGCAGAAAGAGAGTAGTGTGCTTTCTCAGTGCGGAATTCAAGGGACGGTCGTTGGGTGAACTTAATTAGTTTTAGCTGGCTTGATTCTTTCAGGTCCTTACAGGGACGGAATGCAACTGAAGTACTTTGACTCTGATGCAATCACAATTTATACTGATTTTCAGAATATTCAAGAATTCATTCCTCGAAGGAGCTGTACTTTTATTGGTTTAACTTCCTTGTTCATAATAAAGAGGCTCATATATCCTTTTTCCCTCCGATCAAAAGGTCATTAGTAGGGAAGGAAAATAAGAAAAAAATGTAATTCTCAATATCCGTAAGAAAATTAATAGAAAAAAATAAATTTATTTGATATCTTGATAAGAAGATATTTGATTAAATCTGATTGAGTGAATGAGAGAAGAGTGATTTATTTACGTTTCAAAAATTGAATCACTATTGACGACGAAATTGGTGAAAGTTTGTTAGAGTGAAAAGTCATCGCAGGACTTTTTCGGAATATATTTATTACATATATTGAAATTATAACATTATTAAATTGATCAGCTTTCTGTTTTGCTTTAGACTGTTTTCACCAGCATCGTTACTCTCCATATGATTTTCTAATTGTTTTTAACGAGATATTTTTCTTTAGACACATGGAAAAGTTGACAATCCATGGGGGTATAACTACAGAATAGACTTACAACTTCAATTAAATTTTGATACTATAAAGACAAAATTAAGGGGACATTTTTTAAATATTAATAAGAAATATTTTAGGCAAGGGGAGAGAAAGTCTATGCACGTAAATGATAAGTGAACAATGTGTAGGTATTTATTTGAGTAAATATTTCCTTTAACTGAAGTCAGGAATAGGGGTATGTAAAGGTATTATTTTTTTTTAAGATTTAATTTAGCCACACTCAACTAAAAAAGGATGCATTTATCGCAGCCTTTAAGTGTTCAGAAGCAATTTAAATATCCCTAGCTTGCATGCGTACAGCTTTCATACGCCTATCGTCCAAATATTTGCCAGCATACTCTCATTTCCTAATGATCCTAGATATGGGACGGTATTTACCTTAATATTTATAAATCCACCATTCCGCGGGAAAAAATATGTCTTGGGAAATAATAGTGATAGGCTCTTTACTGATTAAATCTCCTTTACAGCAGAAACGTAAAGGTTTCAAAGTGTCAAATGATACTGTAATTGATATTCTCAAAAATATAATTGTGGGTATATTTACTGATACAATTTTAGTGAAAATATTTTTGTACGGGATCTTATCATCAAGTCATGTTAAGTAAAAATGGTGGACCTAATTTAAGTCATAAGTATCAGCATTTAAGCACCACATCGTACGCCATAATCCCACTGCGAATAAAACTAAGAAGGATAACTAAGGATGAGGAGTTACGGATTCAACTCCTCATTCTTGTTTTTTCCTGAGTTTTCAGGAGAAATCGTTTTTCTCCTGCCGGCATAGTATACATGCACAGGTGACAGGGGATGGTAATGACTATTTTTATGACCTAATTCAGTAATAACTGTGCACAATATTCTTCCCTTCCCAGATTCTTTTCTGTCAGGCATGAATTTCATTAATCGTGTTACGCGTTGCAATACCACGCGGGTAAATTCGTAATATTTCGTGCCAACTTGCGCCGTATATATACCGGAGCTGGGAACTTTCTTAATTTCAAGCCTTCGGCGCCTCTAATTACTTTATTGATGCCTCCCGTACCCTGGCTCGTGGGGATTTTCATAAATTTGAGTAACGCAAAAGGGGCTTCTCCCTTCCCTATACTCAGTCATGTCCCTTCCTCCTCACCTCCATTGCATTCGGTCCTCCTTTAGAATAGTGAAGGGAGGCTCCAATTAGTGTTTCCTTGGTTACACCGTTGGACCCAGCCGTCCGCTCTCGTCATCCATTCTCCTTCGCGACCCTGCTCTGGAGCGCAAACCCCACTTATTCATGCGACAGAGTTTAAGCGGGATGAAAAATTTGGTTACTTCCCTCTCTCTCCTTCTCTCCGTCGACGTTAGATACGTCATCTCCAAAAGGAAATCTTGCAGAATTAAGGTCCCTTTCTACCAACAATCCTTCCGTTTTAACATTCGTGAGGAGTGGTAGGTAGTTTTTGGATCAGAAACGTGAGCCATTGGAAAGACGCAGGTTAAAAAGGAGTGTTTTATTTCGTAACCTGATACTACGGAATAATTATATAGAGATAGATATGTAAAAAGAATAAAGCAACTTGCGAAATAATTTTTATGGGCTTTGGCAATTTTCAGACAAGAAACGTGGACTATTTCAAAAGTGCACCTTTAAAAAAATATTTTATTACTAGTATCCCTGGCTCAATGACGAAATATTAGAAAGGTTTAAGTGCATTAAAATAAGAAAACTGCATTTTCAGAACTTGTATAGCAATTGGCACTTCAAGGATCAGGAACGATAAAAACGAGATACGGAGCAGAGATATAAATATAATCTTACGAAACTTGTTGCTGAGGAAGCCAATAGCCAACAAACCTTCCGCGGAATCATTTATGTGCGTTGCGGCTGTCTTCAGATCAGAAACGTTGGCTATTTGAAAAGCTGATCATAAATAAAGAAAGATTTACTTTGTATCCTGTTAATAGGCAAGCATATTTCAGGTAAAGAAGCATGTGAAATTGCTTATGTGTGCTTTGGCAACTTAACGATCATAAATCTGTAAAAATGGGAAATGCGGACCAGAGAAAAGAAAACGAGTTTTAGAAACCAGGCTATGAAGATGATTGTGATTAATTTGATTTCCTAGCAGGTAGCCAAGTATATATATAGCTCTTATTGAATGCAAAATAATAGGTTTTCTGAGATATTTTATGAAAAACTTGAAGAATGAACCCTAAATAATAGCATGTAAAAAACAGAAAACGATATCTAATTCATAAAGACCTCAGTAAATACGGTAAGGTTCACCCGAAACGTTTTGTTTCTAATTTTGAGTACGCTGAATTGAGTTTGAATTTAAGTACTGAAGTGCTGGTCTTGTAAATAGGCCTTAAGGCACGTCTACGAAGTAATGAAAGTCACCTCAAGGATGTGCGGCATGGTTGATTTCGCGCCGGGCGTTCAATGTTTGTCTCAGATGTAGTCCGAACCATTTTTTATAGATGCAACGGCTCTACGCTGCAGTCAATAAGTGTATGAGATTAATGTTTTATTGTAAATTATATCAAACGAGAAATAAATAAAATCACTTTTTTAGAATTCCTTAGAAGATAAGTTCTTAGGGTTAATATTTATTGGAATGAGCAAGTAGTATTATGAATATATTTGTAACTAATTAAAATATGTATTTGTTGTTACCATAATGAAAATTAATTAATTAAAATTACACGAATAAACAAATATGAGCTGGCAAAAGCTAATTTCAGGTAATATTATCCATTACAGATGATACATCCTCCCACATTTCCTCAGATAACGCTTTTCTTTACATCCCTTTTCCCTACTCCATCAACCTATCGTGAATGTTTTATATGACCCGCTTTTCGGTCACCTCCTGCCTACAGATAAGTACACTCCATTATCAACTACAGTCATCAATCCGAAGATTGGTTTGCTGCAGCTCTCCACTTCACTGTCCTGTCTGCTGACCACTTCATTCCAATATAATTATTCCCTTGCACGTCCTTAATTATTTGCCCGATGCATCCCTTCCTCGGTCTTCCTCTGCAATTACTCCAGTCGCAGATGTGGCCTGTAGATTCCGAAATTGTCTTCAGTATGCTGTTATGTAGTAAAATGTGTCCAATAAGCTCGCATCTCCTTCTCAGAGTTTTAATTATTTCACTTTTCACTCCAACTATTCCTGGGACAGCTTAATGTAACTCTCCGTCCATTCTTTCTTCGTAATTATTCGATAACGCTACATCTCCATCGCTTTCAATCTCTTTTTTTCTCCGCAGCTTTCATTGCCCACATATCAATGCCATATAAAAGCATACATCAAATAGTATATGTTTCAAATAACTGCTTTCTTACTTCAATGCTTGTGTTACTGTTGTTAGCAAACTTCTCTTCTTGTAGTATGTCTTCTTTGCGCGGGTTGTTCTGCTCACATTATATTTCTTCCCCACTTTTCCATGTTTGACAGTGATTTTATATTCTGTAGTTGTTCCACAAACCATAATCCTGGTTTTCTTAGCATTAGTGGATAAGTAGTTACCCAGCCCCATATTTTCTGCTTTCTCTTTGAAATACAGAGTACCCGCTATTCTTAATTCGTAACCCCCTCATTTGGCCTATGCATGCTCCCACCACACTCACATGTTGGCAGCCCCCTTAGCGCATTCGGATTCAGCCGGGCGTTCATTAATGACGCGTTTGGTTGCCGTATACGAGTTCAGTGTTTGAGACCGTGGGTGTATTGGGTTCGGGAGATAATGTTCCCAGCTACCTTGTGTGCATGTGTTATCCCGTGCATGTGTATGTGTGTATCTGGAGATTAATGGAGCGTAGTTTGAAGGAGGGTGGGAGTGTCGTACGTTTGAGGAACTCGCGGGAGTAAGGTTTTGGAGCAACAGAGTCAGGGCAGGGCTCTTTCGAAGGGTGTGAGGAAATGTTTGCAACCTCCCACCTCCAACCTTCCACTCCTAAAAATCCCCATTCCCCCAGTTCCAACCCTAAACTCCGTTCGGATTTGCGCTCGACGCCGGGTGGTAAAATTCCCCAGGGGGGAATTGGGGATTCGTCGCAGCTCCACAAACCTCGTGAAACCCACATACTACCACGCTCCCGTCTCTTCCTCCCTATCTCCCTCCAGCACTGAGCACTACAAATCATGTGTGATATTCGCGTATGTCTCTCCCTTTCTCTACCTATCCTCGGTTTCACTACATCTACCTCCTACCCTGCATTTCCCCAGCCCATTCGCGTTAGGAGACCGAAGCGTAGTGACATGATTTGGAAAGGAACCGTGATTGTAGGGCGTTTCGATCATATTCAAGTGTATAATAAGAATTAGGATGTAGAATTCTAATAAATCTACATTACATTCAACCCTGCGTGCCACCACGCAGCTGAGGCGTTTGAAAGGGATATTCTGAAACCAGCTATTGAAGAGTCCTATGTTAGTGCCGTGCTGTTACTGTCAGCTATGGAGCAAGGAAAGAATGAGATTTTCGACCAATCACTTCAGTAGTGTATCTCTTTCATTTTTTAAGTTCATTCAATTATAGAGATACACCACGGGGAAAAATGTTATCCTCCGTGATCTGAATTTTTAAGTTATCTAAACCTAGCATGTAGCCTGCGAGTTTCCTACGGATCCCATCGAAGCTCTTCCATTAGCTGCGTGTCACTTTGTTTTCGCACGTAGTAGTTCTTAAAGAAGCGTAGGGCTGTCATTTGTATTGTATTTACTTCGTATATTCTATCGTTTTTGTGCAGGGTCCCAAATGCTAGAGGCGTTCTGAGATATGGTCTAACCAGAGAAAAGTAGCAGTAGAAACGAAACGGACTCGATATTTTATTGTAATTTTTGGAATTCTGCCGAAACCATATGTATGCAATTTCTTTTTTAACCACTAAGCCGTTCCCTTTCGGGATAGGCGCATTCTAATGTGCTTAATTCTCGGACTGCGTTTTAAAAGACTGGCTATTTCTTTAATGATAACCTCTTCCGTAATACTTCATGCCTCAGTTGCTTCAGTTACTTTCTATTTTTATTTCTTTATACGGGTCCTCCAGTTCTTAAGAATCTTTACCAAGCCTAAAACCTCATTGCATGTGCAATCTGTGAACATATACTTGCGTTACCAAACAGTACATTTAGCAAAATAGAGAAAAATATTACAATGGTGTTTTGGTAAGTTTCTTTTGGATTTCTGCGATATAATTATAGTATTTGAGCAACAGTTTCGCCGTTCTATTCTGACTGCTTTGTCAGGCTTTCTAAATCAACAATCAAAAATAATTAATCAAACTTCGACGGGTACTATGTAGCATGATTATTTAATACCTGAGTTTTGCAAAAGTCTTTTCCACGTATAAGGAAGTTTGTAGTCATCTTCTTTGTTTAGGATGTTAGGTCTTTTTTCTATTTCAACGGGTTCGTGATGATCCGCGGATAGTAGATGATTTCTTTTTTTCGCCCTTTTGATGTCTATACTGTGATCTTCTAAAAGTGTGTGCTCAGCCACGGCAGAGTGATACCAATCTTTCTTCCGAATAGCCCGTTCGTGGTCCTTCAGTCTGCATCCTATGGCTCTCTTTGTCTGGCCAATATATGATTTTCCGCAGCTACAGAATATGTCGTATATGCCTTCGAACACTGTGGGAGATAATGGTTCTTTAGCTCCTCTAAGATGATCATAAACTTTGGAGGTGATGTTAAATCTTGTAATGATGTTATGCTTCTTCATGATTTTACCTATGCTGTCTGTTGTACCCGCGATGTAAGGTAGCAAAACATATCCCAAAGGTTTAAATGTCTCTTTCTTTTTTGGCTTCTGATTTCTATCAATTTCAATTAATTTCTTTCTATCACTTAACAATACATTGGTTCTTTTTGGTTTAAGGTTTTTATATTTTCGTAAAAAGTGTGATTCATATAGTTACTGTCATTTCTCTGTCCTAAGTCTGTCTTAGTAGTAAAATTTGGGTATTCATAATGAGCCACGTGATTTCGTGTCTGCATACACTCAATTTCTTAAATAAATAAATATTTTATGTACGATAAGCCATTATGAATTCAAATGAAATATGATTTGATCACAGATTTATTGGTAATAATCCCCGAACGGCTTCAACACTTTCGTGTCATTTTCAAGAGCAGAGTATAATTCTTTCTTTAATTACCGGAAAATTACCCTTCTCAAAATAATTACTCTCTGTTGAGTGGACCTTCAGTTGTTTCATCCCAAGTCTTCCTTCATCCAGACGCTCCGTGAAACTTCTCTTGATAATGACACATAAGTTTTGAAACCGGTCGGTATTTTTTTACTAATATGTAAGTCTGTGTGGAATTTACAAAGTGTATTTTCTTTAGCAATAAACGCTAAGTTCCAGAAAGTTAACTCGTGAACCATTGAAAATGTACGATAAGCTTTATTGATTAATGCTCTACACCATGCCTCTTTTGAAATACTGTCTTTTATTTATATGCGATATTAAAACGCAATTTAAATATGAACCAGTCTTACGGGATTAGAGGCATGAGAGTTCGGTTTGGAGGAGGAAAAAAATATACTGAGAATATATTAGGAATGAGTAAGCAAGGGTGAAGGCGTTCTCAGGATCCGGAACGCAACGACTGCAGCAGTGAGCGTACTTCCGCAAAAACAAATAAATGGGTCACATCGGCACATGAGCGCTTTTTAAGCATAGGGAAGGGATGGTATTGGTGCGAACGCGTGGCCGTAGTTTAATGGCCTTATTATTATGGCTTGCCTCCACCCGCGGGAGATTTTTTATAAGTTTACCCAGAATGTTCATTAAATTATTTTTAGCTTCTCTCCCTTTTTTCACCATCGACCCTTATCTACAACTACGTGCATATACGACACTCGTGTGGGTGGTGGGCACGTTGTGTTAGGAAACCAGAACGAGATACTTATACATGCAGGAAATTACTTCGTAGGGAATTTTATGGGGGATGAGGGGTTTCTACATCTACGCCTACATCGCGGGTTCTCAACCAGTGGATAGTTCCCAATCCTGAGGGCACCTCACCTAACGGGCGAATTGGGACCACTTTTCAGTAAAATGTAAATGAATCTTATGAGTAAGACCAACATGCGAAGGGGGAAATATTCTGACCTATATAAAAAGAGCAAATTTTTGGGAACCACTGATCTACATATTATCCTGGAAACTGCTTCAAGGGTGTGTGCCAGGAGATAGGTTTTCATCAATATACGCTACACTATATCCATCAAAAGTAAATGGGCCTACGACTATTGTTTCATAAACTAAACCTGCTAGTTTTGTTTCACATAGCTCTTTTTAATCAGTGTCCCTCCGTTATTAGGTATTTGAGGGTTTTTCTCATTATATTACCTCTCTTTTTGCATTCACCTCTTCCGGCTTAATTAGAAAATTCATACAAAAGGTTTATTTGATTTTATCTGCAATCTCCCTCCTGAAAATTGTTTTTAGTGTGGCGCATTTCATTTACATGAAACTCAAGAGCATGTGCAGGGGGTGAGTTTTCACCAGCATTCAGTCAAATATACCCTACTAAAGTAAATAGAACTACGACTATTAATGGATTTGAAGAATCCTGCAAAATCCGTATCCCAACCTGTCACGGGAAGGTTTTTCACCAGCATGCACTAAACTATAAGTATGCAACCAGTGTTGTCGCAACTACGAGTATCATAGTGTTTTCAACTTCATACATGCACAAACAAAGAGGAAAGGAATATACAAAAGGGAGACATGAAAAATGTGAGAGATGCTGTTTATATCTACTGCGTAGCAGATTAAGCATTCCAAAAAAAAATAATTAACTTCAATACCTATCAAAATCCCAATTAAAAAGTCTCAATTCCAGTCATTACTGTCTCTTCCTCCGGGGGAAAAAGGAAATTTTCAACATTTCTGTTCCGCAGTCGGATTCCTTAATTTTATTCTCGTGACCTAATGTACCGTAGTATGAAAAACATAGCTGAACTAGGTTAGTAATTATGATAAGTTAGTAAATTACTGTTAAGTTTTTATTTGCTGTGTAGGGAATAATCCTGCATCGCATCCAAAAACAAGTGTGATGTGAATTTGCCAAGTTATCTGAGTCTCTTCTCGACCTCTCTCAACGTCGACTAACTCCGTGCTCGCTGTAAACAACGCGCCTTGCTCTATGGTCTTGGGAACACTCTTTATGGCTCCGGCGGGTCGGAAAATATTGCCCTTCCTTCCAACCCCAGATATTTCCGAAGGGGGAAATCAAAAGTAAGGTTCTTCTCCTACGTCTGACCTCCTACTCTACGTTCTAGCCCTCTTTTTGTCCTAGGCTCAGGGAGTATGAAAGACTCGTCCGTATTTTTGGCATCGAACTCTTTGTTCCCTATCATGGCGTCATTTCAATCAACGAGAGTTCTAGCGGGGCATCCATGCCAAAAATTCATCTGAGCTTATCACTATGATTCTGAAAACCAACAGCCGAATTCATTGAGGATATCGGGTTGTCCTAGTTTCAGTTGTACTGGTTTCTCGCATCAATTACCGGCAATGGGGTAGACTTTTCTCTGGAATCCGTATCCCTATCTGGGCGTCTAGTAGATTGAAATGTAGAACTCTTTGTTATTCAATGAGAGTAGTCATTCCCTTTGTTATTATCTTTAAGAGTAGGCAAAACAGGAGACGTTTGTTACTGCCATGATCCTAGACAATTGGATCCTTTTGATTATTTTCATCATAATGTCCTGTCCTTGCATACCTCTTTCACTTCTGTTACATTATACATTGCTATTATACATCAGGCATTACAACACATTGCTTCATACTTGCTTTTCTATTCCTAAGACTCCTAATATTCCTTCTATTATGAGTATCTTCCACCACATTCCCGCTTGACATTCTCGGAGTACTCGTTCCTCTCACACCTTTCCCTCTACTAACGTGTATACGTTTAGTTATTTGATTCTTATCCATGCTTTCATTCCATATACGTATCTTGATGGCACAATAATACCTGGTTTTACAATAACTGCTTAACATAAACCGCAAAATGACGCAGCCTTTACGTTAACTTGCTGCTAACTGAGAAGGTCCGGGTTAGAATTCCGGCTGTTGTGGAGATTTATTTTCTTTAAACCATTTATGCCCAAAGGGTATTTTGATGCCCATAGTCAACACCCAGAACGTCATTTAGGCATCCCTTGATGCTTTACTAGTCAAGCATAGCCCAATGTCTATCATATTCTATTTCGATATTTTTTTCTCTCCATTAGACTTTCTAAAACATTGCTAAAAAACGTGCATTATTTTCTTTTTCAAATGAATACGAAAGTATGGGTAAGGGAACCGTTCCCTATCTTCAAGCGTATGGTTGCGACCTCGCCACTTTTGTGTGTAATGTTGCTTAATATATTAGGATTTAAACGGTAGATTTTTCACAATATTTGGAATAGTTTTTTGCTCTTATTACGTTTTCCTGTTGACAATCGGTCACTTCTAGAAAGTCTGGCTAAAATATCATGTGCACCATTTGGTTTGTCTTTCCAAATTTTTGCCAACCACGAAATGTTTTGCGTTTGGCCAACCGATTGGATCGGGCAGAGGCCTCCCTGCATACTATCCTAGGAGACACGCGTCCAGCCTGGATCTTTTACCACTAAGAGTTCGTTTTCGAGTTCGTCCTTTTTACTTGTTCAACACCTCAAAGTAAAAGGCCAAACAAGTTTCTTTTTGGAGGGTACCGAAAATAATCAAATGAAATAGTTAAATAAAGCCTAATCAGATGGAGGCTGGATATTTCTAGCTTCATTCTCAATCTCTCAATCAGTCATTCTCAATATCTACCGTTATTCAAATGCTTGATACTGATATATCATAATTTTTAACAGTAGCTTACTAAAGCACAATTGTAATAATCATATCGATCAGGCCTGTATATTCTGCCATAATTGGTTTGATCTGATCCAAAGATACCTCCGCAATTTCCGTTTCCTCTCGTTATATAGATTTATTCTGGTGAGTCACCATCACATAAAGCAACTAGGTACCTATTTTATGAGACCTTGGGCGGCCTCTCTGCGACTGTGTTGTGATCGTTTGAGCACCTAAGTTCACGATTCACTCTGCCAAACCTCCTCAAACTTGGGTGTCATCTGGGTATTCGAGTGGGTAAACAACATTTCGTCGTACTATTGCTTCGGCGAATGGAGTGCTAATCCTGAGGTCATAAGTTTCGCGTCACGTCATATCCCCGTCGAGTAATTTACACTCCGTCCATTTATTGCTGTGTTGAGGTTAGTGAGCGTGCGAAAGAGTTTGCTGGATTGTTGGAGGCTTAGAAATTACGCATCGAAGTTGTAAAATAGAATTATGTGAGATTTCATAAGGGAATCTCTTTTGACAACATGATTCAGACTACAGTACGTGTGGAATATATAAAGAACTAGGAGGTTAAAATTCACTGGAGGCTCAATCTAGATTATTTATATGTAATCGATATTCCGCGATCATGGCTTGTCAACCTTTGTCGTATTGAAGTTGAGGTCTTTTCTTAGAACATAATTATAAACATGAATGAAACAATGTAATTCAACAACAATATTTTTATTAACTGATTGAGAGATATATACAAAAAAGTACTTTAAATACATTTCTTCGTTAAAAAACTTTTTAAATCATCGTGAAATTGAACGCTTTTCTTCTCCTATTTTTGAAACAACACAACATTATGTGGAATTAGTTTCGTAAACTACTTCAACTACTACTACTACTACGGAGTTCAAGTTTCACCAAATAGAATTTGACTTGACTAGGATTTGAGCATGGATACACTCATCCGCTATTAAGATATGTCAGCTAGTTACGCAGCCAAGCCATTTAAGTTCAACGCAAATTTTAGTGAGAGGGAAAACTATAATTCCTTTAGATGTGTAATTTTTTCTCTCGTGCGCATGACTGAGTACCATATCATTTGTGCACTTCGCCGTGATTTAGAAAGATCAAGTTACCTTTATGCCAGTTGTGATTTCAATGCTATGGTCAAAGTAGGTACGGTCTTCTCATTACAACCACTCCGTTATTGCTCCGGTTCCGCTTCATGAATGAGATCAGCAGCGTCCTCTTCAGTGTATATCAAACTTCTTCCTTCGGCTTCCGCGGGGTTAACAGTTGAATTTCTTATTAAAATAAAAGACGTTTGATTAATTTTTAATTTTTTTACCAGTTTGCTGTCTTATCGGACTACTGATAATTTTCTCTTAATGTTGGAGTTGGTAATGGGTCAATGCAAAATGTACTAATCTTGGTAATAGCATTACAATTTTCTCAAACACAGGCCACACAGTGATTTTCCACTCATATTTTTTTATTTAGCGTCCCAAGGTTTAAACTGGTAACTGTTATTTTCACGTTTCAAAATGTTAGCTGTTGGAAATTGGGCTGACATAATAATAAGTATCTTTAGAAAAAATAAAATTGATATGCTTGCTTAAATAAGCCATTTTATCTCAGGAAGATTAAAATAGTTCCTAATTAATGTGATTGGATAAGCTTGAAAGACATTGTAAATGTCAACTAGTGTCCTAGGTGTCAGAATTTCTTAATTATTCTTTCCGTCTGAGAGTTCAACAAGGCCATTTAAAAATATCATCAATTTTCCTACAGTATCTTATACCAAGTGTTAGAAGTTGGCGTTTTCGGCTTCAATTGTTGAATTTAATGCGGAAGTTTAGTATAAAATTATAACTAAATTGAATGACTTAAGGTTTTAAACTGCAAGATTAACCGGGCATTTAGAAAACGGTCTTGGGAATCTAGATACGGTTACTTGTCACGATTAGAATGTAGAGTTCTCGAGTTTCACACGGGGTCAGGTTCTCCATAACTTGCAACGTTTCTACGAGTGACTCACCCATCGTCTTCAGTGACCCAATAACCCAATGCCAATTTTTCCCATTTTCTGCCTTATATTCATAGCGTCCGGTGGTCAGGTATTCAGTGATTGGTTTCTCGCTATTATTCTTTTGCGTAAACTATTCCCGCCACGTTCTTCGGCTCTCTGTCTGCTGAAATTAACCCAGGTCTTGCTGAGCCTGTAGCCGGTGTCCCTGTTGAAATTATAATTTTGAAGCCGGATCTGTATAGACTCCTTTACGATGCGATCCCAGTAAGCCTTTGGATTTGCATAGGACTCTAGTATCTTCCCAGTGGATGGAGTGGTTTTCCAAGACCTGATCTGGAGTGAAACACGATAACTCACATTCACATAATTCCCCGGGAAAGCCTACAGTCATACATTGCCATGCTTAGTTTGAAAATAAAATGATAAACCTAATATAGAATAATGTAAGTGATCAAGTCACAAAGTAATGTTTTGCCACTTTAAGGTCACGTCTGTTCATAATTCTGGGTGAAATTCGAAATGGTTTAATGCAAAGCTAAATAAATCCTTCGATAATTGTAAAAAGAGAAAGGTAATATTAAATTCATTTTTTATATTGATACTTTGCCAAAATGCTAGTCCTAGTGAACTATAAGCTTTTATTCCTACCGTCTGGTGTTTCAACATTCAACTAGTTTTTGCGTTAATCCTCAATACACTTTACCAAAGAATTAGGTATTGGAATTTTCCTAACTATATATCCTTTCTGCGTACCATACACTTGCTCGCATGCGTCGCATTGAAGATTGAATAACTGTTTGTAGAGGAAAATTCGGATATTCATTTGTAACGCAGGAGCCAGGAATGCTGAATCAGCGTTCCCATTTCAGTGCCAAGGCGGACGAGATGGATAGCTATCGGAAATTCTCCGCATCACGCGCACCTCAAAGCTGAGACCAATCCTCAATCATTCTCCACTTTTGGAAACGGCCGTATCACCAGAAAAATCGGAAAACGTCAATGTTTATTTCAGAATTATTTATTTTCGGTGCAAAAAGGGATTTGTTCGTTGGAAAACCGTCACGGTGTGAAAGCAAGCTCTTGAAATGCTTTTTTTTGATAGTTAGAAATTGGAGTATTCTCGTACCAAGAGGACTTTACAGGCACAGAAATCTATAGTGATAATTATTTAACAAGATACTGGCTTATAAATCGTTTGATTCTCACCGAGATACTTTATTAAAAATTGACAAGGCGGCAGTATTTATTCTTATAGTTAAAATGTTCTCGTAAAGAGATTTGTTTCAAATCTAAAGAGAAGAATGCACGATAGAATTCTGTCGATTCCAAAGCATGGCTTTGATCTTGAAGTCCCTTTTCCCGAATTTTATGATACCGGAATTCTCTCCAGCAGCTAAGGGACTGAATAATTTCCGGGATCTATAATATTCCTTATTTAATCGCATACTGGATAGCCAATCATTTGATATTAAAAAACAGAAGCGCATGTATTTTGTTTTTTTTAATTTAATGTCAAATTATTAAAAATGTATTCTAGAAAGATTTTTTTTCAGTGGAAAGATAAAAAATATCCAATAGAACGCTATCCATACAAATGCTAGACTTTGATCTGGTGTTGCCATTTCAGAATTTTAATTTTTGCGATAGGAATTTACTCTTGTAAAAGAGCTTTGGAAAGCAATCAATGCATACTCCTTATATCTTAGCAACACTCCGGCTTCATTATGATTGAAAGCTCTCTGAGAGGAGACCTATTTTCAGAAAACAATGTAAAATATTCTCCCGATATCGCCTTTATCCCAACGTAATGTGAAATTCCCCTTTGGAAGATAAACATGAGTCTTTTTTCCCGCCAAGAGAATTTGCCAACTCCACCATTGTTAGACTCACACAAGGTCATTGCGTAGAGCCCCAGTAGGTGGTCATCAAGGCCTAATAATTTTTAGCCCGATGACACCTGGTCCCCACTAAGGCGTCTGGGAGGAGAATGTGGTTGTGGTCCCACGCGGCGATGCACCATTCTTGCTTCCCTTGGTGCACCAAAGTGGAAACCCTAGCTTAGTGCTGTCGCCCGCACAGCACCTCTGCACACAACGTTCACACGCGTACCGCACCCCCCTCCTTCCCTCTTCCGAGCGCCACAAATTACTTCGTCCGGACTTCAGCTCCACGCTCTCCAAACCCCAAAGCGGTTTTTCTCCTCGCACGAGCATTTGAAGATAAGGCGTTAATGTTTCGGAAATGATCGGCGGCGAAGGCTGAAAATTATGTGGATACCTTCGGGGGGAAAAGGAAATTGATAAATGATTGTTAAATGTGTAACTGAAAAAGGAAAATGCTATTCTACAATTTGATAGCTTCCATTATATTTTAATGTTATAGTGTGTAAATCTGTTTTTTACTGATTCATATATTATTTGTAGATCTATCCAATAAGAGAAAGTTAGTGATAATTATTGCTATCATGTGTTGTTAATGTGTGTTAAATTTTCTGTATGCTAAAGTATTTAATTATATCTGACACATATTTCTTTTTCATTAATTACATTGTTTTTAAAATATGTATTTAATGCCTTTTAGGACTCAATTGTCATCTAATGCAAAAACTGTTTATTACGCAATATCTTTTTCTCCTAGCGCGAGTATTTGTAAATAAGGCCTAGATGTGTGGGAAATGGTTAGCGGTGATGGTTGAAAATTAATGTCGGTGAAAAATTTATATGTACTCGAGTTTTTCAACCTAGTCAGAATTAACGCTAACACCTAAATAAATGCAAATAAATCCCCAAGACCTCACGTTGCAACACCGCACAGACTTGCACTACGCGGCTGGCGAAAATGACCAACTCAATACAGCACAAATCCCGCTAAAATACTCGGTTGTTTATTTAATATTTAAAAATCTATTTCATAACGTAGGTAACCAGCAACAATAATTTTAAATACCATTCCAATGAGCTTTAAAACAAGACGAAGATTGTGTTATAGCATCTGCAAGCATATGTTACTAAGGAAAAGTGGTTTCGTAATATTGATAACAACTTTTTTATGGAGCAATGGAAAGAGCTAAAATTTTACAATTTTGTTAGCATATTTTTTTTCTACATAAAAATTTTATCACGATGTAACGTCAAGTTTTTTGAAAGCAGTCTGTTAGATAACGCCAAAAATTGGCCGTTTTTTGCTCTCATTGAGATAAAAAATCGAATATGAATTTTAAAAACAATTAGTAAGCAAGGTTAAATGAAGAATAAATTATGCTAAAGTTTCATGTAACATGCTTTCTTGAAGGTGGAATTTTTACCTCTAAACCGGCATATAAACTCGAAAATATAGAATGTAAACAATGGAAACGTGTTATTTTAAAGTGAATTCCCAGAAGACTGTTTGAATAACTTCTTCACTCTGCGCTATTCTTGTTAGAGCAGGATTTAAAAACTTAAGTACATGGGTTATATATAGGTCAGGGCATTATAATGCATGTCTGTATTTGGACCCATCAAGTAGGCAAGAAATCCTCTGTTTACAATTAAGTCTCCTCTGACAATTAATTGATGGGCATGCGAAATTAATTTAAGAGAGGTACTAGCTTGGTTACTCAGGATGGTTGTGCTTCATGGGGCTTCTCCTAATTAATGCATCAAAATGATGTGGCTTGCATGTAAAACCTAAAATATTCCAAAACCTGGTTTTCTCCGGTACAATTATCTTTACTTGAGGCTCACTCTGATTAATTTTCGCAGGTTAATGTTTCTATGTCTCAATTAGAAGCTAAATGGTTCTGAAAATCATGAACACGGACTTAGATTGAGCCCAAATTAACGAGAAATACTCTTCGTGGAAGAAGCTCATTGTTCTGGATCCTAATTTGCTTCCCTGTCATGGTTGAGCAATTGTTTGGTAGTTCAGTGAGTGCGTATCTCCGTCCCTTTTTGAAGAAGATGGAGATAGATAAGGGTATCCCTGTATATCCGCTATAGTTGAATTAAATCTTCTCTCATCTAGAATTTAACTGCCAACCTCTAATTAAACTTTAATTTGCTTTAAAACTGGCTGAAAGGTAAACTTTACTTTTTGAAATGATATACATTGGCTCAAGCGCTCTTTATTTTGTTACTTTGAGTCATCATTAGTTCATTTCGTCGTCACTTGAAGAAGTATGTACGCTCGAAACCTAGGATGTAAGATTGAAGTAATGGATGTGTGAATTTATTAATAAGATTCACCAGATATCACATATGTTGGTTAGGATTACTTATGTCATATATGTGGAGTCCAGTTTTCGATCAGTTTTGTTGTTTTAGATTATATCGTAAAAATCAGTGGATATCAAAGTTTCATTCCAGTTCTGGGAAAAACGTACATATTAATAATTAAATATGATAAATTCGGAATTTCAAAACTCCTAACCGTATTTTTAGATGCATAAGAATACTATTTGGTCCTTGGATGAGGTTCTTCCTTTTGACACTATTTTACTTTCTCTTTTGCCATTTTTATTGAGACCTTCCTGATGTCCTCGGACAAAAAGGTCACTCGTTCATACTCATGCGTGCCGTTTTCATCACACCTTTTAGCCACATTCCACCGCGGCCCTAGCATTAAAGTTTATCTTGTTTACTTTAGCTAGCTACGAGAGGCTTTAATACTACTTACCTACCCTAAGTAGTCGGAACGGTAGAATACATCCGCTATTCTCCCACCAAGATTGTGGCAATGCAATTAAGTATCAATTGTCCGAGTTCCGATTTTCCGAGGATACGAATTACCAGAGGCACAGATACTTACTTATGTTGTAACTGCACCAAGCCAATTTAGCTCATGCAGACTAATGCCAGAAATTGGCAAAAAGTTAGATCTTCTTACAATGGGCGATTCACAGTGCTGTTTTATCCCCAGTATGTCACAAACTGAAATGTGAAAAAGTTCTCTTCTGTCCAAAAGTGCTACCCGTTATTATTCTCACTGCCTATATTTCTGTCTTTCCCAATACCATTTTAGTATATATTGTTTCAGCTCTCGTATCTACACCATATGTCACAATCGGTCACACTTATGTTGTATATTAGTGCGATTTTCATTCCGCAACGATTTATTTTCCAGATCAACTTTAAAGGTCCTAAAACTGAGACAGACTTATGCAATATGTTCCTAAGATTGTTTTCTAAGTTTCCTGCACAATAAATGTTGTTTCCCACGTAGTCTAAAGTAATTGCCTACTTGTTCAATGGGAGTGTTGAAAAGATTTATCTTTTTATAAGGTTGAAGTCCTTAACTTACGGTCATTGTTTTTTATTTAGAACTAATTACACAATATGTTATAACAGTTGGGTTAAAGGCAATGGGTAAACGTAGATCTTCCTCATTCTTGAAAATTAAAAAAAGTAAAGACCACCGCGGGACGGCCGACAGAAGTGGAGCAATGACTGATTATGCATATGACTGGCAGTAGGGAGTTTACAACAACTTTTTTATGTATAAATAAGCATAAAAAATTAAATTAATATTCCTGAAATTATGAATATGAAAACTATATTAATAATTAATAACTGTGGAAAAAATAAAATGTACGTTAAGGTACCAATGATTCTCAATGGTTTACCCTATAACTTAAAACGAGTAGAATCGATAAGAGAATTAAAGGTTAAATTAAAAAAACACCTATTGGAGAGATCTGTCAATTGATGTATTATAAACTATGTTAAATTATCTGATAATATTATAATAATAGATACAAATGTGTAAATTTAATGGTAGAATGATTCTTGTATATAAATTTATATAATATGATATTAAAATATTAGTATTCTAATACTACATTTGCGATTCTTTGTAATAAATGTCTGAATTCAAATATTTGTAAATTACCGCTCTGTAAGTAAATAAGTAACCTTCTGATAAGTCATGTGGCTTAGAAGGACCTAGTATGTATATGATTTAAAGGCACTAAAATAACTTAATATGATACATTAAAAATAAAATATTTATGCATTAATGACAATTACATGAAATACACCTAGACCTAGCATACTTATATGAAATCACATTGTATCCCTCTAGTGATGGTATTTTGAATTAATTTTAAACACTTGTGCATACGTAACCACGAAACCAAGTTTTGGGAGTCGGTTGTCTCGTGACGCAAGGCTTTAAGATTAAGCTCATTAATAATGAGTGTTCCGCTTCAAATAGTAAGCAGTTAGAAGAAGTAAGAGGTAATCAGTATTATTTCCAGTTTTTTTATCAAGATAACCCACATTGATTAATGAATTCCTCCTCGGGTGTGAAAATTTTGTGTTCGTAAGGTGTGAGTACTTTACCGTAAATGTACGTTCACCCGCAGAGAAGTTCGCATGTCCTCGTGCATATTCATGCGACTCATATTTTCCTTTTCGTCATCCCTCTTTCAGCCGATCAGTGCGACACGCCTACGGTGCCTCGTGCACCACGGGTTAAAGGTTCATTATTCCCTTTAGCCTGCAACAAGAGGCTTTAGCACCGCTCCACAGTCCCTTGCCTCCCACTGTAGCAGGGACCGTCGTCGTTGGAACCCCGGGGCTCGGAGCGTAGGACGTCGGCAAGTGGGAGAGAGGTTTTGCATGGGCCGCGGAGAGTAGAGGGGTCAGGAGAAAGAGCGGAGGTCAGGAGTTTGCGTCATTAGGGTCGGCCCGTGGCCTCAACCGCCCCCTCTCCCTCTCTCTCTCTCTGCTAGGGTAACAGTCCCCTGAGGGTTCTCCCCCCCCATTCTGACAGGGATAGGCGGACGAGGGTCAAACGTTGGGAGAGGGGTTTTGAGGACTCAAGAGGAGGAGGTCGCTTCGGTCATAATCCCGTAATACGCATCGTCGCACGCATTAAAATTCAACAAGGGACGAGGATGGAAATCAGCGTGTCATTTTTGAAGCGTTCATTTGTTGAACAGGACGCTGGCTGGCATGGCGTGTATTGTTTAAATTACGAGTTTCCAATTCCGTTTGCTCGAAGTGTGAATGCGATTGTAGTATGGATGTATGCAGCACATCTGCATGTTTCTCGCGATTGTCTGAGTTAATATCCTCGCGCACTGATTGATTTGGAAGGTTTATTTTTTTCAACCTTCTGCTTATCACAGGGGTATCCAATGTGGTCGATACAGAGCATTCGTTAAAGGTCCCCAGGAGTCGATACAACTTTGCGAGAGATCGAATCGGGCTCGGAGTGGTCATTCATGGAAGGCAAAATTTTAATTAGAGTCACTATAAATTAAAGGTAGCTAATTTGACCTAAGTAAACACTACAGTGTATTTTGCCACCATTATTTGTTGAAGTGCGACTAATTTCAACGCATAGGCGTTATCGTAAAGTACTTGATTTTAATTCTGGTGGAAAAATTGAATTGTGTTTATAAAATTTAAATATTTTAACTATGAATTTTATGAAACTTCAGCCTGAAACCATTGAATACACAAAAATTTATTTGATTATTTGTGAAGGAAACCAACAGCCCGGGCATTGGAGCCGAGATTTTGTGGTGTGGCTCCGGCTTCAAATCCGGTTTATTTTGTTGTTCCAGCTCCGGTAAACATTTTCGGTTTCAATTAATAAACTTACATTAATTTCTTCTAGAATAATTTCTTAATTGTACAAAAAGATGCACCGTGGCATGTACCAGATCAAGTGTAACTACGTATAAATAAAATTATCTGCAGATATTCACAGTGAGGAGGTGTAACTGCATTTGTAAAATTACTGCCACAATAGAATCCACATGTGTTTCTTGTTTCTTCTCTAATTTATGTTGTAGAATTTGCTACTCATTTGAAAATCACTAAGTGATATATCATGCCCTGCATTTAACTCTGATGGTGACATCATATGACTTGATGATAAAATGATAATTCTTCCTCCTTGATGATAGGAATTCAAGCATCTGAGGCGTATTTTATTTAACTTTTATGCAAGTTGCATTCCTCACGAGTTCTTAGAGCAAATACGTACATTCAAATAAAAAAGGTAAAGTTTCCAACATTTAGTTTTAATGGTAATCCAGTTATCATTTACCTCAATACTTTTCCTTGGTTCACATTAAAAGATATGGTGAGACATTCCGTCCATATCCTGGAGGTTGTAATGGATCTTCTGAGGGTTGAAAGTTACGTTGACTCCATACATTTATTTTATATTTCTTCGTGTTTTTCAGCATCCGACCCGAGGTTCATAAATTAATTACGAAGATTGTCTAACCCCGCTTAATTAGTGAAACAACCATACGATTATGCCGGTCTTCTTACTAGGTATGAGCAATCGTCTCGTCGGCTTTGAAAGTCGTATTGTCGTAAGTCGTAGGTATATTGCATTTTTTTTTGTTCTGCGGAAGTGGAGTTACTTCATTTCGGCTCTGGTTCTTAAATATTTTCTTCGCTATTGTCCTCCCTCCAATTAAATACACTTTGCATCCGAAAATCTCAATATTCAGAATTTCGGGTTGAAAACTGAACTTTATCGCTCTATTTTTAGTAGTACAGTAATGATCAATAGGGAAGACGTCCGACCATGAAATTCATATGCGTTGGCATTGTTTGCTCGGTTGGAGAAAGATAATTTGCTGAGTGGAGGGAAGGTGGAGACAACCTGGCGTCCTACTTTTAACAAAATGTGTAAGGGTTTCCTCAGTTTTACATCCCGCACGGTGGACGGATTGAAGGTGAAGTTTACTCTAAATTGGTAGCGAAACATGGTGGTAGTCACCTGCGTGAATCGTGTCGTCAACAAAAGTATGGCTTATAGGAATGGGGTTAGCTAAGGAGAGAAGGGGAGAGGATATCGCATGGAGGGCAACGCTGCCAACATAACTGCATTTTAATTGCGAGGACGTGAAAGTGCCATCAGCATAGGTACTCAACGACTATCATCGCGATACGGACAAAGCAGCAAGAAAATACTCCGTTCGTGACACATTGAAGTAGTCCATGCATACATCTGAATTAAAATAGATGAAAAAATTATCACAAGATTGGGTTGAAGTTGAACGGGGCTGCAATAAATCGTTTTGCCTTTGCAGATGACATTGAAAAATTCTCTTACAATATAGATGCAGCCTGTGAACAAATTATCATTCTGATAGAAATCATGGAGACATCTGGGCTTCCAATATCTTTTGAGAATACCAAAAACATTATCAACATAGGAAACTCACCTTAAATGTTAGCACCAGAATGGAAAGGATCGATAAAATTGAGAAACTCAAGTACCTGGATGATGTAATTCAAGTCAACGGGCTAGACATAGAAATGAACAAAGCAAGAGCAAGAAAAATGGATATAGCATATCCACTGAGATACCTACAGTAAGAAAAATCTCTCCAATAAAACCAAAATATTGCCCAAAAATAGAGTAATCATGCTAATAAGTCTATCTATATGCTACTCCATGGATATTCTCAATGAGATGGAGAGAAATAGAGGAGACTGAGAAAAAGGCAAGATAGACACCGAAAAACCCTGGTATCCCTAAAACAGAGAAAGATGAGCTTAGGAACAGGAAGAATCATGACCTTAACTGGAAGGAAGAATGCAAAATATTTTAAGATGAGATTAGGAAAGGATAGTTGAGTTCTTTGGCCACTTTCTAAGAACGGGAAACTGTAGACGAAGACGAAATGTAGAAGATGGAGATGACGGAATATACTATACATGATTTAACTAAATTTTGAAGATTGGTACGGAACTTCAAGGCTTTCTGGAAGAAGCAAAAGAAGGAGGAAATAACACATGGATGGTAGAGAGAAGGAGAAAGCAAAACGAAAAGATGAAGATTATGGGAGAGCAAGAAAAAAAGCGAAAATTAAATAGCCAACGGATGAACGCATTGGTTTATTTTGCGTGGTCCTAAGACGGCCAAAGTCAAGTGAACAAGATGAAAATAGTTCCTTTGTTTACACGCACCGTTAATGTACATTGCAAAAAATGGTAAGGTACTACTAATCAATCGAGACTTATTTCAAATTCATGTCTCTTCTCTATTCTCCCCCCTTATAAATGGTTGGTGCCCTAACCCCGCCTCTTACCCGCCCCTGCGGTGAATTTCTGTGTAGCGTTGAAAAATGATAAATACGTACCGACCCATACTGTGGAATTTAGTTTTTAACTCAGTGTCCTTGTATCCCCTCGTTGATAAAATTTATAAAAAATGACAATAAATTATTAGTATCCACCATGGATTTCAGTAAACCTCTTTTTTTTAATGCGGGTGAATAATGGACAAAATAATCCATTCAATAGATTAATGGTTGATTATCGGCATTTTGAGGTTTACCGTGATCTTTAGTTTTTGGCATCTGTATTTCAATATGAAATAATGGATATCGTATATTTGACCGATTAGGATGCAAAATCATAATTCATATAGAATTTTTCATCTGGTATACTAAAATGTATAGCCTGGCTTACGTTAGAATTATTTTTACGGCCATATTTTGATAGGTATTATCCTTGATCGGTGGTGGAATCATGTAATATGGCCGTTTGGTTTTATTAATTACCGTTTAATACAGTGGATCTTTTTTGGCTTGCAGTGAACATGAAAGCTGACGGATTTAACTTCTCGTATTTGCTACCGATTTCTTCTTTTACTTTAATCTTTGCTCTTTGCTTTTTATTTTTTAGCATATTGCACGAAGAGCAATAAACATCTGAATGTAAGTTTAATCGAGTACATTGTGTAATTTAAAGGAAGTTATTTTCATATCAAATACATCAGGTTTAAATCAAATCATCACTTATTGTCCTTTACTATGTTATGTGAAAGCCATTGGATATATATCGGTTTTTGGGAATTGTTAAAAAATGATAGATAGATTTTATAAAAAAGATGCAAATTTAGGTAAACATTAACCATTGTAGAATATTAAAAAAAACTTACCACGTCCTCCATGAGTATCAATCATGAGGAAGTGAAATTGGAGGTAAATATTATGAATGGTAGCATTGTACCAATAAATAGAAAGGGTTGCCATCACTCTGGATGAAACGTAGTTTCTTAAAATGTTAAGAATGGACTCGGACGTCAATTACATAAATTAAAAAAGCGATCATTCCATGATTTTACATTTGAGACTTTTTGTGTTTAATTCAGGTAAGTTCGGTTCCTAAGAATGTCCGGAATAACTTTTGATATCTTCTTAGGTAGGTACTATATGACTTCATCCTGAATTTACAACATTCTTAAAGGCATCAGAGTAAGAAATGACTGACGATAACTTGAAACCATATTTATGATGCCCAATTGCAAGTAGATGCGTCTGGGTACATTTTAGATTGCAATAGCATGTAATTAAAAATTATTGCAAAGAATCAATATGCATAAATGACGCTTTCTATAAAATTTCCTCTCAATAATTGTCTTTCCCTACCAAAAGGATGAGCGTAGATATTTCTGTTATAACGGTGAAATAGTTGAAAAATCTCCGATTGTATTCAGTAAGAATGTGTTATCCCTATTTTTAAATATTGGAAGTAAATACTCCTAGAAGAAAATGATAGACCTCATGTTTCTAAGGTAAGGAAACCTGTTAAGGCCGTTTTACACTATGAAAGATTTTGTACAAACGAATGTACGTGAGGTTGTACGTTTGTCTCAACGAAATTAGAACAGGTCCTATTTCTCGTGCAGGCATTGAGACATTCGCACAAGCGTGCATATAATTTGCCGCTTTACACGATACATTTTGCCTCATGCAAGAGTTAACGGAAGACTTTGTACAAAGAAATGTGCCGTGTAAAACGGATTTTATAAGTTGGTACTCTTTTCGTCTGGGCAAAATGTACATATTTGATTCAATTCATTCTCGCTTATGGGAGTGGAAAACATCAGGCAGAGTTCTCTTCAGCCATGGATCTCGGTTGTGCGAAAAAATTCCAATCGAATCCCCACGAAACGTGCCATCCGATGATCTGGTTCAGTGTAAAAAAATATATTTAAAAAAATCATTTTTCCCCCGCAAAAGACGTCAAGGACCACCCGCGAACTTGCGTGGAGATCACACGGATAAAAAAAATCTTTGAAACGATCGACGTCGTCAGTCAATGATGGACATGCGAGCTCTTCGTGAACCACGGCAGTTAACTCTCACGGGAAACCTCGCGACTGTCAGTCCGTCCCAGTATGAGTTTACCTTCATCACCGCCGAGAGGCGCCTCCGTGGCGCTTAAAAGAGGTGGGGGATCAGATCACATTGCAAACTGGACGGATGGGAATGGACAAGATGTGCGTGAGATGGTGGGGGATATGATGTTCGGGTACCATAAAAGCCCAGAGAACATGCTCGCGACGCACTTTTTGATCGACGTCACCTCGGTAATCCGACAAAATTGACGATCGCGCGGCGATATCCGCATCGGGAACGGGCTTACGACGAATGAATTCGTCTGCGCGCCATCCCACTCCCGAAACGAGGAGCGATCATCAATTACCCTTCTATACCCATCAACCTGTTGTTTTAGTGTACGGAATCACTCCATTTTTTAAAGGCAGGGAAGGAATTTGTGTAGGCATGTGTCCTGTTATAAAGTGATGAGGTTTTTTCCTCATATTTATTTCACTCTATCACTGGAACGAGCGTATAAAAAAACACAAATCCAGCCTTAAAAGGCAAAATATCAAACGCATTTATATTTCCCGAAGCTAATCGCTCTTTGTAAAAATACATGGTTATGTGCGTATATTTTAGAGCGCATTCAGGACCGAAAGCAAAGGTCATTTGCGCCGTTGGAATTTCAGAAAAGATCGGTTAGTTGGTAGGATGTTTTGGGTGAAGAGAAACCTGGTTTAAGCATTAGCTCACTCTGAAAGGTGCAATTCGATCACAGTTTTAATGACCCCTCCGACGGAAGGATCACTGTACTTGACGTGCTCTTCACACAGCACCCAAGCAGGGATTGAGATTTCTATTCCACATCTCCACCTTTGCCGGGATTCGAACCCGGACCCTCTAGATTTGAAGCTGGTACTCTAGCAATAACACCAATTCAATCCCTAGATTATATTATTCCCCGTTCTGTCGTTCTCTATTAGTTAAAATTGACATGTGGTAGTTGAACAGATGAGGAAATTTAAATTTGATTATGCTTACTATCAATCTTCCGTTTGAGCTAGGTTTCAATCAAAGTGATTAAGGATACTTAACAGTTTTACATGAGCAGGTACATATCCATGTAATCGATATGTTTCTTCATATCAGCATGCGTCCTACCTCTTGTCACCCCGTCTATAAAGCCTATCCTCTTCCCTGACTCGATTTTTCAATATCCTCCCCTCTATCATATCCTTCATCATGACTTCACCTATAGTTACCTCTTCCAACCACCTATGCCTCCTCCGAATTTTCTTCAGAAATTCCCTCTCTTCATTCACCATACCAAGCAGCTGCCTCAACTGTCTTCCTTTCCGTCCACCGCACTCTCTCTATTTTCCTCCACACCCACATATTAAAAGTCTGCAGTCTATTCTCACCAAATTTTCTCAATGTCAAGGTTTCTCCCTATTCACCTATTTTTATACTGTGATTCACCACATAATAATAATGTGGTAAAGAATGTTCCTTCATGGAGTTCCTGAGAATATATTTGAGATTGCGGATCATTTGAAGTTGTGTAATCCAACATCATGGTTTCAGTGTATCTTTAAAAATCGGGAAAAATGCAGCTGTGCAAAATGTGTGAACTAATTGTCAATCGTCCTGAAATTCCCGCAAGGTTCGAAGCAAATCCTTTTTAAGTTAACCAGAATTTTTCCACGGCGTATATATTGGTGAATGCATACGATCGTTCCCGTAATGGCGTTCATTATTGATAACGTCTCCTCCAATTATCCACCTGGCGTCTTCAGGTCAGAAACTAACCTGAAGGAGCCAGTAGAATGGCTGGGAAGGCGTTGTCAACATAGAACACCATTACGGAAAGAAACACCCGAAATCCGTTAGGCCTG